>CM038672.1:453069804-454330340 GCA_021605145.1 Aegilops bicornis
ACCTCCCCCAAGCTTGGCGGAAGCCAAGGGGAGTGCATGTACCCGATACTCAATTCTCCTTTGGTGGTAAAGAAGGTGATGGTGGTGATGAAGAAGAGATCTTGTCCTCGGAGGAACGTGAAGAGGCCATGGTAGATGGGATCTGACAGAAAACATCAAGAAAAGAGAACAAATGATTTTCTCCGCGATACGGTGGTTAACAGGTTCGGGAAGTATATATAGATTTTTTATCTTGGAGGACAAGTAAACAGAAGAAAAACAGAGTACGGAAGGGGTCCCAGGTGGGTACAACCCACCTGGCGCGCCAGCGCCCTAGTGTCTTGTGCCCACCAGGGGACGCTTCCTGGGAGTTTCTTTATTCCCAAAATTCTAAATTATTCCAAAACTGACAAAAAAAAATTGCAGATTTTTCGGAGTCTGTTTACTTACCGTACTACGTACCTCCTTATTTTGATGATTCTGGAGTGTTCCGGAAGGACTCTTTTATGTGTTCTTCCGCTGTCAAAGTTTGGACAATATTGCTTTCAACATTAATAGGCGTACCTGAGATATAATGTTTTATTCGTTGCCCGTTGACAACCTTCGGGTTAGTGCCTTCGAAATTAATTATTTTGATGGCTCCAGACCAGTAAACCTGCTCGATGACATAGGGGCCTTCCCATTTTGAGAGGAGTTTGCTTGAAAAGGATCTGAAACGAGAATTGTACAAAAGAACATACTCTCCGACTTTAAACTCTCGTTTTTGAATTCTTTTGTCATGCCACCTTTTAACTTTTTCTTTGAATAACTTTGCATTTTCATAAGCTTGGGTTCTCCATTCATCTAATGAGATTATATCAAATAGCCTCTTTTCACCAAAGAAGTTTGAAATCATAGTTGAGTTCTTTAACTGCCCAATATGCTTTATGTTCTAACTCAAGAGGCAAATGACAAGCTTTTCCATAAACCATTTTATAAGGAGACATATCCATAGGATTTTTATATGTTGTTCTATAAGCCCAAAGTGCATCATCTAATTTCTTAGACCAATTCTTCCTGGACCTATTAATAGTCTTTTGCAAAATTAATTTTATTTCTCTATTGGTAAGCTCAACTTGACCGCTAAACTGAGGATGATAAGGTGATGCAATTATATGGTTAACATCATACTTAGCAAGCATCTTACGAAAAGCACCGTTAATGAAGTGTGAACCACCATCAGTTATTAAATATCTAAGGACTCCAAACCTTGGGAAAATAACTTCCTTGAGCATTTTAATAGAGGTGTTGTGATTAGCACTACTAGTTGGAATAGCTTCTACCCATTTAGTAACATAATCAAAAGCAATCAAAATGTGTGTATACCCATTAGAAGAAGGAAAAGGTCCCATGTAATCAAATCCCCAAACATCAAATGGTTCAACAGCAAGAGAATACTTCATAGGCATTTCTTGACGCTTACCAATATTACCTATTCTTTGGCATTCATCACAAGATGAGACATACTTACGAGTATCCTTGAAGAGAGTAGGCCAATAAAATCCAGATTGCAATACCTTATGAGCAGTTCTATCTCCAGCATGATGCCCTCCATAAGGTTCGGAGTGACATTTCCGTAGGATTTGTCCCTGTTCATGCTCAGGTACACAACGTCTAATAATACCATCTACTCCTTCTTTGTAAAGATGTGGGTCGGCCCAAAAGTAATGTCTTAAATCATAGAAGATTTTTTTCTTTTGTTGGTAAGTAAAGCTAGGTGGTAAATATTTAGCAACAATGCAATTAGCATAGTCAGCATACCAAGGAGTACTGTTAGCAACATTTATTGCAGCTAACTGCTCATCAGGAAAACTATCATCAATAGTTAGTGGGTCATCAAGCACATTTTCAAGCCTAGACAAGTTATTAGCTACGGGGTTCTCAACTCCTTTTCTATCAATGATATATAAATCAAATTCTTGTAACAAGAGAACCCAACGAATAAGTCTAGGTTTAGCATCTTTCTTCTCCATAAGATATTTAATAGCAGCATGGTCTGTGTGAACAGTTACTTTAGAATCAACAATATAAGGTCTAAGCTTATCACAAGCAAACAGCACTGCTAAGAATTATTTTTCAGTTGTAGCATAATTTCTTTGAGCATTGTCTAGAGTTTTACTAGCATAATGAATAACATTCAATTTTTTATCAACTCTTTGTCCTAGAACAGCACCAACAACATAATCACTAGCATCACACATAATTTCAAAAGGCAAGTTCTAATCAGGTGGTTGAACAATAGGTGCAGAGATTAAAGCTTTCTTGAGTGTTTTAAAGGCTTCAAGACAATCATCATCAAAAACAAAAGGAATATCCTTTTGCAAAAGATTGGTGAGAGGCCTAGAAATTTTAGAAAAGTCCTTGATAAACCTCCTATAGAAACCAGCATGACCTAGGAAAATACGAATACCTTTTATGTCCTTAGGGCATGGCATTTTCTCAATTGCATCAACCTTAGCTTGGTCCACTTCAATACCTCTTTCAGAAATTTTATGACCCAAGACAATGCCTTCATTAACCATAAAGTGGCACTTCTCCCAATTCAAGACAAGATTTGTTTGTTCACATCTCTGCAAAACTCGATCAAGATTGCTTAAACAATCATCAAAAGACTTCCCATAGACAGAGAAGTCATCCATGAAAACCTCAACAATCTTTTCACAAAAATCAGAGAATATAGCCATCATGCATCTTTGAAAGTTAGCAAGTGCATTACATAAACCAAAAGGCATACGTCTATAAGCATAGGTTCCAAAAATGACAAGTAAAAGTGGTCTTTTCTTGATCAGGTTGAGAAACAGGTATTTGTGAAAAGCCAGAATATCCATCAAGGAAGCAAAAGTGTGTGTTCTTAGATAATGTTTCAAGCATTTGATCAATAAAAGGCAAAGGTAATGATCTTTTCTAGTAGCTTTATTTAATTTTATAAAATCAATTACCATTCTATAGCCTGTAACAATTATTTGTGGGATAAGTAAATTCTTATCATTAGGAACAACAGTAATACCTCCTTTCTTAGGTACACAATGAACATGACTTACCCATCTACTATCAGCTAGAGGATAGATTATACCGGCTTCCAGAAGTTTTAATATTTCCTTTCTTACCACATCTTTCATCTTCGGATTTAACAGACGTTGGTGATCAACAACTGGTTTAGCATCAGGTTCCATATTAGTTTTGTGCTAACATAGAGTGGGACTAATTCCCTTTAAATCATCAAGAGTATATCCAATAGCAACTCGGTGCTTCCTTAGAACTTTCAATAATCACTGGTGCGCGTCGGTCCTAAACAAACGGTTTAAACCCCCTTTCCACGACAGCATCTGGAACCGTCTCCAAGTGAGTGTGGGCGATAGGGGGGGTCCTTCCCACACGACCTAGAAACCGTCGGGGATATGCTCTCCTGACACACCCGTTCGGCAAAATGAGGTCGTGTGCAACCGGGAGCGCTCAAATACAGAAATACGTATAGTACAGATAAAAAAATACAATTATACCGCAAAATTGTTTCCAGTCGCAAGTACATCCCACACAGTCAGTCCCCGCTAAACGTTTCCGTTCGCATGCACATCCCACACAGTCGCTCCAAGGAAAATGTTTCCGTTCACAGGTACATCACACACAATTTTTCCTGTTAAATCGTTTGTGATAGCGTTGCCATTGCACACGATATTAATAATTTTATCGTTTGCGTTATTGAATGCATCACACACGGTGCGTAGAAAGAAACTGTGTGGCAAAGGTTGTCCATCACACACACTTTTTATGTGATAAACATTTGCGCAAGGTGGCCTAATGCAAACAGTTTTCAAGAGAAAGTCATGTGTGCAGTGGAGATTGATCGCACACGTAGTGGATCCTCGAAACGTTTCTGATCTCCACCTATATCGTAGACGTTTCGCTTTCGCAAACCGTGTGCAGTGTAATCCTATTTAATCCATAATTAATCCAATTAATCCCTAATTTAAAAATCACTTGTTATGAATTTGAACGTAGGAAATCACTTATTTCATATCCAACCATGTTTATTACAAATATAGGTTCAACCACAAATCCATAATTCAATGCACATGTATATATACTAAAGAACTACAGAAGCACCAAGTAAAGAATGATGAACCACAGTTGTACTAAAGACTGTAAAGAGAGGCGAAAGACATTCTGGTTCTTTGGAGAAGGTGAAGCGGAATGCCCATATTGTGCCCTCCTCCATGCGTAAGGCGCGCATGACTCTAGGCCAACCCCTTGTGATGGCTGCCCGTCCATCCTTCACTGTCTTCATTAGGACCTCTCGATGCTCATTGTAGTCTGGATGAAATACTTTAACCTTCATTGTGTGTCCACCAATCATGTACTTTGCGAGGTAATCTTGAGTGCACCGCCGGGAACCACTTTGGGAACGAAAAAGATTCGGACATTGTTGTCTAACAACTCATTATGGGCGATAGTAAAAGAGAAGGCTGCAGAGTTTGTAGTTACCATCCTACAGCTCCTTTGTTGTGTTGGATAGAGCATAAACAAATAATTTGCTTGCCACCATTCGTATCTTTTTGCTAATAATCCTTATCAGTTTCCCCACTTGATGATTGTTCATCAATATCTCATTGCCCCATACGCAAAAAGGGTCGATGCATGGATCCTTGCCAAGGGCATATGTACCTACAAGCAACAAGTCGATATTAGAAGCTAAGTAGTGTCCAGGCCTGGATCAATATGCACTACATTATGGAATGACGGGGGGAGTACAAGCCAAGGGATGAAGCTAACCTCGGCGGAAAACGGTGGCCACTCCCGTTGTTGTCCTGCATAAGTAGTGGAAAGGCATGATAAGTACAGCAATCTTAACATCAAACAAATATAGCAAAGGTAAACAACATCATCTCCAAATGATAGCTTGAATGTGTTGGTTTCAGCATGTTGTTAAAGCAGATATAAAATGGAAGGCAATGTTACCGACAGCAGGCTTAACAGCCATCAAATATTGCAATTCAAACTGGTATTGTTGAAAATGAATAGAACGTAGGTAATGCTTAAACATCACACTGGATAAATGTGCAAAAATGAAATAAAGGGCATGTGTTAACTACACCAGGAATAACTGGAACCAAATATAGCCGTTCAAACTAGTATTGATGTAGTCGAGCGGCACAGTTCCGACTTGCACATAATAAACCACACATTGTGAATGACTGAAATAAACAAGGCATAAATGACAAGTATAACAACCAAATATAGCCATTGAAAACTGGGCCAGTCTCACTGCAACCAACCTAACAAGCAAATACAGATAAACAGGGCATATGCTTGAAAAGCGGACAAATGCTCACTGCAACCAACCTAACAAGCAGATAAAGATAAACAAGGCATCTGCTTGATAACTGGAGAAATGCTAAAAGCAACCTAACAACCAAATACAGATAAACAAGGCATCTGCTTGATAACTGGACAAATACTCACTGCAACCAAACTAAGAACCAAATACAGATAAACAAGGCATCTGCTCGATAACTAAAAAAATGCTCACTCCAACCAACGTAACAACCAAATACAGATAAACAAGGCATCTACTCACTATAAACAACAAAATATAGCCATTCGTGAAACTAAAGTGGACAATTCATACTTAAACATCACATAGACCTATTGAACAATACATTTTTGCATAACTTAAATAATTAAACATGGCACAGTTAAAGCACCGCACGGCAAATGCTACTATGATGTCTACTATGCAACCTTCTTCTTGTAGACGTTGATGGGCCTCCAAGTGCACACGTTTGCAGGAAAGTAGCAAGTTTCCCTCAAGTAGATGACCTAAGGTTTATCAATCCGTGGGAGGCGTAGGATCAAGATGGTCTCTCTCAAGCAACCCTGCAACCAAATAACAAAGAGTCTCTTGTGTCCCCAACACACCCAATACAATGGTAAATTGTATAGGTGCACTAGTTCGGCGAAGAGATGGTGATACAACTGCAATATGGATGGTAGATATAGGTTTTTTTAATCTGAAAATATAAAAACAGCAAGGTAACTAATGATAAAAGTGAGCGTAAACGGTATTGCAATGATAGGAAACAAGGCCTAGGGTTCATACTTTCACTAGTACAAGTTCTCTCAACAATAATAACATAATTGGATCACATAACTATCCCTCAACATGCAACAAACAGTCACTCCAAAGTCACTAATAGCGGAGAACAAACGAAGAGATTATGGTAGGATACGAAACCACCTCAAAGTTATTCCTTCCAATCAATCCGTTGGGCTATTCCTATAAGTGTCACAAACAGCCCTAGAGTTCGTACTAGAATAACACCTTATGACACAAATCAACCAAAACCCTAATGTCACCTAGATACTCCAATGTCACCTCAAGTATCCGTGGGTATGATTATACGATATGCATCACACAATCTCAGATTCATCTATTCAACCAACATATAGAACCTCAAAGAGTGCCCCAGAGTTTCTACCGGAGAATCAAGACGAAAACGTGTACCAACCCCTATGCATAGGTTCACGGGCGGAACCCGCAAGTTGATCACCAAAACATACATCAAGTGAATCACGTGATATCCCATTGTCACCACAGATACGCACGGCAAGGCATACATCAAGTGTTCTCAAGTCATAAAAAACTCAATCCGATAAGACTACTTCAAAGGGAAAACTCAATCCATTACAAGAGAGTAGAGGGGGAGAAGCAACATAAGATCCAACTATAATAGCAAAGCTCGCGATACATCAAGATCGTGCCAAATCAAGAACACGAGAGAGAGATCAAACACATAGCTACTAGTACATAACCTCAGCCCCGAGGGTGAACTACTCCCTCCTCGTCATGGAGAGCGTCGGGATGATGAAGATGGCCACCGGTGAGGGTTCCTCCCTCCGGAAGGGTGCCGGAACAGGGTCCCGATTGATTTTTGGTGGCTACAGAGGCTTGCGGCGGCGGAACTCCCGATCTATTCTGTTCTCCAATCGTTTTAGGGTATATGGGTATATATAGGAGGAAGAAGTACGTCAGGGGAGCCACGAGGGGCCCACGAGGGGAGGCGCGCTGGGGAGGCGCGCCCTACCTCGTGGCTTCCTCGTTGCTGCTTTGACATGGACTCCAAGTCTCCCCGGTTGATTTCCTTCCAAAAATAACTTCTCCAGAAGATTTCATTCCGTTTCGACTTCGTTTGATATTCCTTTTCTTCGAAACACTGAAACAAGGGAAAAACAGAGGCGGCACTGGGCTCTGGGTCAATAGGTTAGTCCCAAAAATAATATAAAAGTGTTTAATAAAGCCCATAAACATCCAAAACAGATAATATAATAGCATGGAACAATCAAAAATTATAGATACGTTGGAGACGTGACGGCATCCCCAAGCTTAATTCCTGCTCGTCCTCGAGTAGGTAAATGATAAAAACAGAATTTTTGATGTGGAATGCTACTAGGCATAATTTCAATGTAATTCTTCTTACTTGTGGCATGAATGTTCAGATCCGAAAGATTCAAGATAAAATTTCATATTGACTTAAAAATAATAATACTTCAAGCATACTAACTAAGCAATTATGTCCTCTCAAAATAACATGGCCAAAGAAAGTTCATCCCTACAAAATCATATAGTTTAGTCATGCTTCATTTTCATCACACAAGAATGCTCTCATCATGCACAACCCCGATGACAAGCCAAGCAATTGTTTCATACTTTAGTAATCTCAAACTTATAAACCTTCACGCAATACATGAGCGCGAGCCATGGACATAGCACTATGGGTGGAATAGAATATGATGAGGGGGGTTATGTGGAGAAGACAAAAAAGGAGAAAGTATCACATCAGCGAGGCTAATCAATGAGCTATGGAGATGCCCATCGATTGATGTTAATGCAAGGATTAGGATTGCCATGCAACAGATGCACTAGAGCTATAAATGTATGAAAGCTCAACAAAAGAAACTAAGTGGGTGTGTATCCAACTTGCTTGCTCACGAAGACCTAGGGCACTTGAGGAGGCCCGTTGTTGGAATATACAAGCCAAGTTCTATAATGAAGAATTCCCACTAGTATATGAAAATGACAAAACAAGAGACTCTCTAGCATGAAGATTATGGTGCTACTTTGAAGCACAAGTGTGGTAAAAGGATAGTAACATTGTCCCTTCTCTCTTTTTCTCTCATTTTTTGGGCCTTCTCTTTTTTTCATGGCCTTTCTCTTCTTATTTTTTTGGACCTTCTCTTTTTTTATGGCCTTTCTCTTTTTTTTCTCACTTGGAACAATGCTCTAGAAAATGATGATCATCACACTTATATTTATTTACAACTCAATGATTACAACTCGATACTTAGAACAAAATATGACTCTATATGAATACCTCTGGCGGTGTACCGGGATATGCAATGAATCAAGAGTGACATGTATGAAAGAATTATGAATGGTGGCTTTGCCACAAATACTATGTCAACTACATGATCATGCAAAGCAATATGACAATGATGAACGTGCCATGATAAACGGAATGGTGGAAAGTTGCATGGCAATATATCTCGGAATGGCTATGGAAATGCCATAATAGGTAGGTATGGTGGATGTTTTGAGGAAGATATAAGGAGGTTTATGTGTGAAAGAGTGTATCATATCACGGGTTTGGATGCATCGTGAAGTTTGCACCAACTCTCAATGTGAGAAAGGGCAATGCACGGTACCAAAGAGGCTAGCAATGATGGAAGGGTGAGAGTGCGTATAATCCATGTACTCAACATTAGTCATAAAGAACTCACATACTTATTGCAAAAATCTACAAGTCATCAAAAACCAAGCACTATGCGCATGCTCCTAGGGGGATAGATTGGTAGGGAAAGACCATCGCTCGTCCCCGACCGCCACTCATAAGGAGGACAATCAAAGAACACCTCATGTTTCAAATTTGTTACATAACATTTACCATACGTGCATGCTATGGGACTTGCAAACTTCAACACAAGTATTTCTCAAATTCACAACTACTCAACTAGCACAACTTTAATATCACTACCTCCATATCTCAAAACAATCATCAAGCATCAAACTTCCCTTAGTATTCAACACACTCATAAGAAAGTTTTTACTAGTCTTGAATACCTAGCATATTAGGATTAAGCAAATTACCATGCTGTTTAAGACTCTCAAAATAATCTAAGTGAATCATTAGAGGCCAAAAGTTTCTATAAAACAAATCCACCACCGTGCTCTAAAAGATATAAGTGAAGCATTAGAGCAAATGACAAACTACTCCGAAAGATATAAGTGAAGATCAATGAGTAGTTAAATAATTATGTAGCTATGTGAAGACTCTCTCTCATTTAAGAATTTCAGATCTTGGTACATTATTCAAACAGCAAGTAAAACTAAAGAAAATAAAATGACGCTCCAAGGAAAACACATATCATGTGGTGAATAAAAATATAGCTCCAAGTAAAGTTACCGATGAACGAAGACGAAAGAGGGGATGCCTTCCGGGGCATCCCCAAGCTTAGGCTCTTGGTTATCCTTTAATATTACCTTGGGGTGCCTTGAGAATCCCCAAGCTTATGCTCTTGTCACTCCTTATTCCATAGTCCATCGAATCTTTACCCAAAACTTGAAAACTTCACAACACAAAACTTAACAGAAAATCTCGTGAGCTCCGTTAGCGAAAGAAAACAAAACACCACTTCATGGTACTGTAATGAACTCATTGTTTATTTATATTGGTGTTAAACCTACTGTATTCCAACTTCTCTATGGTTTATAAACTATTTTACTAGCCATAGATTCATCAAAATAAGCAAGCAACACAATGAAAACAGAATCTGTCAAAAACAGAACAGTCTGTAGTAATCTGTATCAAACGTATACTTCTGTAACTCCAAAAATTCTAAAATAAATTGGTGGACCGGAGGAATTTGTCTAGTAATCATCTGCAAAAAGAATCAACTAAATATCACTCTCCATTAAAAAGTTGAAGCTAATCTCGTGAGCGCTAAAGTTTCTGTTTTTTTACAGCATGATCATAAAGGCTTCACCCAAGTCTTCCCAAAGGTTCTACTTGGCACAAACACTAATTAAAACATAAAACCACATATAAACAGAATCTAGATGGATTATTTATTCCTAAACAGAACCAAAAAGCAAGAAACTAAAATAATATTGGGTTGCCTCCCAACAAGCGCTAACGTTTAATGCCTCTAGCTAGGCATGATGATTTCAATGACGCTCACATAAAAGATAAGAATTGAAACATAAAGAGAGCATCATGAAGAATATGACTAGAACATTTAAGTCTAACACACTTCCTATGCATAGGGATTTTGTGAGCAAACAACTTATGGGAACAAGAATCAACTTGCATAGGAAGGTAAAACAAGCATAACTTCAAGATTTTAAGCACATAGAGAGGAAACTTGATATTATTGCAATATGTAGAAGCATATGATCCTCTCTCATAATAATTTTCAGTAGCATCATGAATGAATTCCAAAATATAACCAGCACCTAAAGCATTCTTTTCATGATCTACTTGCATAGAAAATTTACTACTCTCCACATAAGCAAAATTCTTCTCATGAATAGTAGTGGGAGCAAACTCAACAAAATAACTATCACGTGATAGAAAATTAAGATCAAGATGACAAGTTTCATGGTAATCATTATTCTTTATAGCATATGTGTCATCACAATAATCATCATAGATAGGAGGCATGCTTTCATCATAGTGAATTTGCTCATCTCAACTTGCGAAACAAAAAATATCATCTTCATCAAACATAGTTTCCCCAAGCTTGTGGCTTTGCATATCATTAGCATCATGGATATTCAAGGAATTCATACTAACAACATTGCAATCATGCTCATCCTTCAAAGATTTAGTGCCAAACATTTTAATACATTCTTCTTCTAACACTTTGCCACAATTTTCCTTTCCATCATACTCACGAAAGATATTAAAAAGACGAACCGTATGAGACAAACTCAATTCCATTTTTTGTAGTTTTCTTTTATAGACTAAACTAGCGATAAAACAAGAAACAAAAAGATTCGATTGCAAGATCTAAAGATATACCTTCAAGCACTCACCTCCCGGCAACAGCGAGAAAAGAGCTTAGTTGACGGGTGTGAGTGCCGCCACCTAGCCTCCCGACAACGGCGCCAGAAAAGAGCTTGATGTCTACTACGCAACCTTCTTATTGTAGACGTTGTTGGGCCTCCAAGTGCAGAGGTTTGTAGGACAGTAGCAAATTTCCCTCAAGTGGATGACCTAAGATTTATCAATCCGTGGGAGGCGTAGGATGAAGATGGTCTCTCTCAAGCAACCTGCAACCAAATACAAAGAGTCTCTTGTGTCCCCAACACACCCAATACAATGGTAAATTGTATAGGTGCACTAGTTCGGCGAAGAGATGGTGATACAAGTGCAATATGGATGGTAGATATAGGTTTTTGTAATCTGAAAATATAAAAACAGCAAGGTAATGGTAAAAGTGAGCGTAAACGGTATTGCAATGATAGGAAACAAGGCCTATGGTTCATACTTTCACTAGTGCAAGTTCTCTCAACAATAATAACATAATTGGATCACATAATATCCCTCAACATGCAACAAAGAGTCACTCCAAAGTCACTAATAGCGGAGAGCAAACGAAGAGATTATGGTAGGGTACGAAACCACCTCAAAGTTATTCTTTCCAATAAGTCTGTTGGGCCATTCCTATAAGTGTCACAAACAGCCCTAGAGTTCATACTAGAGTAACACCTTAAGACACAAATCAACCAAAACCCTAATGTCACCTAGATACTCCAATGTCACCTCAAGTATCCGTGGGTACGATTATACGATATGCATCACACAATCTCAGATTCATGTATTCAACCAACATATAGAACCTCAAAGAGTGCCCCAAAGTTTCTACCAGAGAATCAAGACGAAAATGTGTGCCAACCCCTATGCATCGGTTCATGGGCAGAACCCGCAAGTTGATCACCAAAACATACATCAAGTGAATCACGTGATATCCCATTGTCACCATAGATACGCACGGCAAGACATACATCAAATGTTCTCAAGTCATAAAAGACTCAATCCGATAAGATTACTTCAAAGGGAAAACTCAATCCATTACAAGAGAGTAGAGGGGGAGAAGCAACATAAGATCCAACTATAATAGCAAAGCTTGCGATACATCAAGATCATGCCAAATCAAGAACACGAGAGAGTGAGAGATCAAACACATAGCTACTGGTACATACCCTCAGCCCCGAGGGTGAACTACTCCCTCCTCGTCATGGAGAGCGCCGGGATGATGAAGATTGCCACCGGTGAGGGTTCCCCCCCTCCGTGAAGTCTTGAACAGGTCCCGATTGGTTTTTGGTGGCTACAGAGGCTTGCGGCGGCGGAACTCCCAATCTATTCTATTCTCCGATCGTTTTAGGGTATATGGGTATATATAGGAGGAAGAAGTACGTCAGGGGAGCCATGAGGGGCCCACGAGGGTGGAGGGCGCGCACCCCTACCTCGTGGCTTCCTCGTTGCTTCTTTGACGTGGACTCCAAGTCTCCTCGGTTGCTTTCCTTCCAAAAATAACTTCTCCAGAATCCGTTTCGACTCCGTTTGATATTCCTTTTCTTCGAAACACTGAAACAAGGGAAAAAACAAGAACTGGCACTGGGCTCTGGGTCAATAGGTTAGTCCCAAAAATAATATAAAAGTGTTTAATAAAGCCCATAAACATCTAAAACAGATAATATAATAGCATGGAACAATCAAAAATTATAGATAAGTTGGAGGCGTATCATACTACAACAAAGGGTACGGGTTGGCAAGCTAGAAAAGGTAATATTTGCTGATAGAATGTTGCCTCACATTTCATGGACGGGATCCTTCCAGTTGGAAGAGCACAGACCCATGGTGCCCTCTCTGATGTCACAGATGGGCTGTTTCACCTTGGAAGAACCTTCGTGGGTGCCCTCCTTGTGGTCGTGGTCGTGGTCGATGAGATCTGACTTGGCAATTGAGGATCCCAAGCCGCCGCCGTAGAACGTGTCCTTCAGAAATGACAAAAATGGGCTCGATGGCATATAAAGCTTGCAAATCCTTGACCGCTTGGCGGAGGAGATCAGCGGCAGGGCCGTCGAAGAGATCGACGGTGGTTGAACCAGAGGGGTTGGGGATGGACCACTTAACCTGTGACATGGCCTGTGTGAAGCCGTCGGTGTGGACGAGTTTGATGTCGTAGCTAGCTTTCCCGAGATACAGTAATACGCTAGCCCACTGACATGAAGCCTTCGGCATGGCAACATAGTGAACGTCTTCGCCGGCTTCCGCGGCGATGTGTTGCTCCAGGATCGACAGGTCAGGGTGAACGGCGACCACCTCGCCAACGTCCGCCGGGAGAGGCCATGATAAACCTCTTCTTGGCCAAACGCTCGTCGGGCTCCCCGGGATATGTGGTCGAGCTTAGGCTGCGACATTCTGGAGCAGGGGATGTGGATCTAGTGGGGAGGGACACCGCAGGCTTCATCTAAAAACTCAGGGGAGTGGGGCGACGGTATGGGAATCGCTGGATAACCTGAACTTTATTATCTAAGCTAGGAGGAACGGGTAGACCGGCAGGGTTGGCGGCAGCGGCGACGGCAGCCGCAAGCTAGGGTTCGAAGGGGGGGAGGGGGCGGGTGGGGGACTGTGGAGGGGGGGTGTTTGAGGATACGCCGCGGCTACTGAAAATTTTAGTAATGGTGGGTGGAGATGTTGGTGGACGAGGGAGGGCGACGGTTCAAATGCCTCGGCTACTGCAATTTACTATAAGGTCGGTGCTGGAGGAGTGTGGGCGACGATTGAAGTACGACGGCTACTAAAATTTGGGTAAAGGAATTGATGCGGGGCGGCAGTGCCCAAGATCGCACAGGGTCCAATAACAATATGCGTGTATGATAATAAGGAAAAGTGGCGCGGATCCTCCGATTTTTGCAACGCTCAAGGCGGGTAGTTTGTTTTTTATATTTCTAGCTAGCTGGTCTATCGCACACGGTTCGTCCTAATTTCCAAATAAACTTACCCACCTTTAGCTTCCACAGGTGGTGGTTTTACAACGCACTTGCATCGCACACGGTTAAGCCAGTACCTCCACCCTTTGCTCGCGCTTGCGCGGTCGTGGTGATTTCAGCGCACTTGCATCGCACACGGTTGAGCTAGTACCTCCACCCTTTGCTCGCGCTTGCGCGGTCGTGGTGATTTCAGCACACTTGCATCACACACGGTTGAGCCAGTACCCCCACCCTTTGCTCGCGCTTGCGCAGTCGTGGTGATTTCAGCACACTTTCATCGCACACGGTTGAGCCAGTACCTCCACCTTAATTTGCTCGCGCTTGCGTGGTCGTGGTGATTCACATCGCACTTGTATCGCACACGGTTAATATATTATACCCCGTGTCCGTTGAGGATCATCAGAGTCTTTGTAGCAAAAAATAACGTTAGGGAGGGTCAAAAGACAGCCACACCAGCATGTGGCCCAAATATATGAGTGAAAAGGGTGGTATGTGATGTTCAAACTATCAATGCACAACTTTGAAGCCGCGGGCCCACAGTTGGGCGCGTCATTGAAGATCCATGAGAGGGGCCAGAAGTCAAGAACCACCTGGAAGTGGCCAAATATATGTACGAATATTGGGGATGTTTAAAAACTTCAAATACACAATGCATAACTTTGGTGGCACCTGCCTCGCAAACCCGAAAGCACCCTAAAATCCACCTAGCTAGGATATATAATGACATAATGTCATACCTAGCTAGGATGCTTGGCCCACCACCTCCCACTTCGTGTCAGCGGGGCGGATGCACGTAATGATCGATACTTTGGTCATACATGCATGTCGCCATGACCTACGATAAGACGGGCCAATGAATCTTTCGTTTGGTCAAATGACAGTTGTTGTTGTTGATAAACCGCTTGGGCCAATAGATTGAACCATCATAAACATCGCACGAGGGACCACAAAACCAACACCTCTTGCATGCGGCCCAAAATGATGTACGTTGGGAAGGGGTGGTGTGTGTTTTCAATAAAGAATAATGTACAATTTAGATGTGGTGCCTACCTCTCGTCTGCACAACAACCATGAAGGCAAGGTAGTTAAGGACGAGATACGTATGCATGGTTTGATGTAGGTCGAACCCAGCAATCCGAGCATCTGGGAGGGAATCCTGACAACGCATGAGCTCAAGCTTTGGTTGATCGACATTTGACGGTGACCGGCCCTAACAACTAGGAGGAATCCATTCATGGCCAACACATACCCCTCTTTATCGGTCAAAGGGATGATATATATACACTCGGGGAGCCCAGAGATATCCGTGTCATCACAAAAAACCGCACAAGGGAGATGTGGTCGATCAGAAGACCCCGTATACACTGCATGCGGCCCAAAAATATGTATGGGTACGATGGTGTATGATGGGTTTAAATCCCAAATGCACAACTTCGATGGGACACGCCAAGTACATTACAAACCGAACATCGTACCCGACTCCAAGCCTGGTTCAATACCTATGATGTCAGTTTCCCAACTTCGAGGCGGCAGCGGGGGGAGGGGGGTCCCACGCATGCGCTCAAACTTTATTTTTTCTAGCATGGGACACACACACATATATATATCTATACATCTATACACATATATAGTTTGTGAATAACTATGAAAGTTGCTCATTGGATGAAGCCAATCCGACGGTACAGAGATGGCAAATCTGAGCACTACTGGCCGTTGGATATCATCTACATTCCACCAGATTCTGCCACATGTACAATCTAGAAGACTCCATGGTTGAACTTAAGCATAATGCACAAACCTCAAAACACAAGCACTTCTCCTTTGTTCTCTAGAATCTTCCATATCTTAATTGCCCAAACCTTTTTTTAAATGAATTGTCACCTTTTGTTTTTACCTTTACAATGCACAATTCCATGAATCTTAAAATAGTTTTTTTTACAAAAATAATTGATTTTGGATGAGATGAACTATAAGAATTAAACGAACATCTACATCATGCATATCTGGGAGAAGAGGCGGGAAACCGATGAGAGGAGTGGCGAGAAATGGTAGCCTGTTTTGAATGAAGACCTACTAGTATAGAAGGAAGCGTGAGCTAGACGACGCATGCGCACAGTGCTTACCCATGTACTGCATGTGCTGTCAAAAGGGCTCAGGGTTGCCGTTCGATCTGGGAGCATCCAACGGTGCACACGTACGATCCGTGGGGTTTGGGTTACGGCGGTCGAGCGCAGGACTCGGATCGCAGCGCAATGGGGGATATCATCTGAAACCAACATTCTGTGGAAACCGGTTAAAACCACGAGAAAAAGATGTTTTGAAGTTTAAAAAAAATTCAAAAAATGCGGGATGTTAAGACGATGATGTTTTATTGGCACACAAAATTTCAAGTTGAAACACATTAAGAGATGTGAGCCATGAAAAAGACAAAATCAGTGTTGAATAGTGTCGAATAGTAATGTCACTATTCAGGGCAGAATTTGTCTTTTTCATAGCTCACATCTCGTAATGTTTTTCAACTTGAAATTGTGTGTCGCAATAAAACATCACCTTCTTAACATCCCACAATTTTTTCATATTTTTATGAAACTTTAAAATATGGTTTCCACAAAGTTTTCATTGAATATCAGCTTTTGTGAGTGAACCGTGTGCTATTTGAAAACATTTCGTGAGAAGAATCTCGGTTTTTAAATCCCCGTAAATCCAAAACTAAGCTGAAAATCATGAAACCTGCCATGGTGTCACGACATCGCACTTATATGTCGAGGAATTTTTATCGTCCATTGTGGCACAAGTTTTATTACAAGCCTCTTAGAAACTGCAGCTTCTCTCAAAGAAGCCTCATGGTTCCGATAGCGAAACGTGTCCCCCTTGTGGGCGAAACGTAATCACTGCCTCTTTTCACCTTGTATTTTCTTCTACGGGCAACGTCGAAAGACAGGACATCTGTGCTGAAATTTAAACTTATTCAAGGTTCGTTTGGCCTTTTTATACACTAATTGAATTCCCTAGGCACTTAATGTCCATAATTCAAATCTGAATTACAAATACATGATCCAGTTCACCAAAATGACTAGAAAAACTATACATGTGTCCTTGGGTGCATGTTTAGGTCCCATGCTAGGAATGGGAACGAATTACAACCGTACTGGTGTCATGGCTCGTACTCGAACATTTCGAACTTGGTTTTTAAGTCCCCATAAATCCTAAACTCACTATAAAGTCATCAAAGGTGGCATGGTGTCACGTCATGGCACATATATGTCATGGTAAAAACATTGTCCAATTTGGGCCAAGCTTTATTACAAACCTCTTAAAAAAGTGGAGCTTCTCTTAAAGAAGCCTCGTGGTTCTGATAGGGAAACGTGTTCCCCTTGTGGGCGAAACGTAATCACTGCCTCTTTTCGCCTTGTATTTTCTTCCACGGGCAACATGGAAGCACGGGATATCAGTGCTGAAATTTAAACTTATTCAGGGTTCGTTTGGCCTTTTTATACACTAATTGAGTTTCCTAGGCATTTAATGTCCATAATTCAAATCTGAACTACAAATACATGCTCCAGCTCACCAAAATGGCTAGAAAAATTATACATGTGTCCTTGGGTGCATGTTTAGGTCTCATGCCGTGAATGGGAACGAATTACAACCGTCTGGGTGTCCTGGCTCTTCCTCAAACATTTGAATCTCGGTTTTAAGTCCCCATAAATCCTAAACTCACCAGAAAGTCATCAAAGGTGGCAAGGTGTCATGTCATAGCACATATATGTCGTGGTAAAAACATTGCCAATTTGGGCCAAGCTTTATTACAAACCTCTTACAAACCGGAGCCTGTCGCAAGAACCCTCGTGGTTTCGATAGGGAAACGTGTCCCCTTGTGGGCCAAACGATAATCACTCCCTCTTCTAGCCTCGTATTTTCTTCTACACGCGACACGGAACAACGGGAGATTCACGCTGAACTTTGAAATTATTCAGGGTTCGTTTGACCTTTTTTATTCATTAATTGATTTTTCTAGGCATTTAATGTCCATCATTCAAATGCGAACTACAAATACATGCTCCAGTGCACCAAAATGGCTAGAAAAAACATACATGTTTCCTTGGGTGCATGTTTAGGTCCCATGGAATGAATGGGAACGAATTCAACCATCTCGCCGTCCTGGCCTGGCCACAAACATTGCGAATCTTGGTTTTTAAATGTTTGTAAATCCAAAACTCACCAGGAAATCACGAAACATGGCATGGTGTCACTACATGGTATATATAATTGTCCAATTTGGGCGAACCTATATTACAAGCCTTTTACAAACAGGAGCCTGTCGCAACCCTCATGGTTCTGGTAGGGAAACATGCCCCTCTTGTGGGCGAAACGATAATCAATGCCTCTTCTCGCCTTGAACGTTGTTTTCTACAGGCAACATAGAATAACAGGAGTGTCGAGCTGAAATTTGAAACTGATCAGGGTTCGTTTGGCCATTGTATATATATATATATATATATATATATATATTACTAATTACTAAGTTTTCTATGCATTTAATGTAGTCCATAATTCATATTTGAACTACGACCACATGCTCCAGTGAAGCAAAACGGGTGGGAAATCGTACATGTGTCATTGGGTGCATGTTTAGGCCTCGTTTAAGGAATGAGAATGAATTACAAACTCGTCGTCGTCCTGAAACAATGAGAATCTCGGTTTTTAAATCCCAGTAAATAAAAAAGTCACCCAAAAACATGAAACTTGGCATGGTTTCATAAAATGGCACATATATGCCGTGGTAAAAAAATCGTCCAGTTTGAGAAAAGGCGCACACATTAGTAGCCAACGAAGTCCTTTTTGAAACAAAAAGCTGACACGTTAATATAGCAAATGGTTGTATTATATTTATTGTCTCAAAATTTAACCATACTCGGTGGCGTGCGTGCAGCTGTTTGATTAGACGGGACGAGCGTGAGAAGTCCGTCGTGCAGGATCGACGGGACGCGTGAGAGCAGTCCGCCGGGCAGGCTCGATGGGACGCGTGCATCCTATCCACCTCGCAGGCTCGACGGGACACATGCGAGTAGCAAGGCCGCCCATTCTCACCGGGAAGCGAGCTCTTTGACCTCCATGCACCAGCCTCCGCCCGCCTCGCTCACAACTTCTCCATTAATGGGTTAATTAAAGCACCTGGACGGAGGTTGTTTGCTTGTGATCCCATGGCAGCATTTGCTTTGTTCGTGTTTTCAACTAGTATTCCGCCCTAATTTAAATTGCCACATAGGACAATGGATAATACGACCACAAATAAAATGGCAACGGATAATACGACAACAAATTTACAATGGCGCACATAATAATTGTCTTACATATTCTGGATAATTTAAAATGCCACATGTGGCAAAGCCCGGAAGACACAGGGGCAAGAGAAGAAGGAAATTGCGCATAACGATGCCGGTCGCTCATCGTCTCTACTCGTCGATGGATCGCCGGGCGGCGAAATCCTGCATCTCCTTCTTCAATTCCTCACGACTTTGCTTGAAAGCAGCCACGGATTCCTCCACCTCCTGCTCGCGCTTGATCCGGAGCTTCTTCAAGCCACCCATCAGTTCCTCGACGACCGCTTTCAGCGTCATCTCCGAGGCACTACTCTGCTCATGCAGCATCTTCCAGCCGGCGGCCTCCTCCTCCTTCTCGGCGACCAACTTGAGGAGCTTCGCATTGTCATCCATGAGTTGCTCAACGAGGCCAGCCGCCTTGTCAACCGAGGCATCGCTGATCTTGAGCAGCTTCATCAAGCCGTCGACCAGCTCCTGCTGCGTAGTGACGCCAGCGAGAATGTCGTCGTCGCCGGCGAAGGACTTCAGGAACGCCAGCTCGTCGCGATGGCCGACACCGTGAATGCGCTTGTGAGAGCCCTCGTGTGCCCGTGACAACTCGTTCGAGGGCTCCGTGGCACGCCGGGACATCTCTGCTGCGGCTGCGGCTTCACGGCGGTACCTCTCTAGTGCTTCCGCGGCCTTGGTCTTTACTGTCTGGTTATATGTCCACCCTAAACTCCTCCTATCGGTCATGGCGGAACGACTTGACAGAGAAAACCAGTTTTGTGGGTGATGAGGAGAGGAACTGTGAAGTAATTTTCGAGTGGGTAGTTTTTATAGCCCGGTGCTAAGTGTGAACACATATTAGTTTGATAGGTGTGAACAGATTTGCAATTATACTTATTGCATTGTAATCAGCAAATGTGACGAGAAACAAGGTCAAAATTTATTGATGGCAGAAGGTTGACCACGTGGTTGCTCGCCGTTGAGGCGGCATGACGCTCCGGCTCTGGCGTCCTCAAGGCCTCTGCTCACCGTTGAGGCAAAGTTACAATGGCAACTGTTAATAATTCTTAATAATTGTCTTACATATTCAGGATAATTTAAAATGCCAAATACGGCAAGGCCTAGAACACTCACGACCTACATATGCATACAATTATAATAAAATATAAGCTAAAAAGCTGAGCTGGCGGCCTTCCGACGATGGTCTTCTCGGACTCCATGATCAGCATAGCACCCTTGCGGCCGTTCACTCTGAGTGTCCCGACCCGCCTCCGCCTACGGAGCTGATGGCGCTGGGAGGCTCTTGGGGCTGCTGGGCCTCTTCCAGAAGAGCTTGACAGCGTGCAATCGCGTGCATGACAACTCCCCGGAACTGCTCCATTTCCATGTCTACGGCACCGTAGCAAATTCCGTCGATCACCGTGCATCCTCAAGATATCACGTTGGCGATGTTCTACTGCCGTTGGGGGCGTCAACTCCGCCAAGGATGTGCTCGAGCACAGCCACCACATCATCGGGATCGAGGTTGACACGGCCGCCGCGAGCAATGATGAAGCCGTAGGCTGCCTTTATCTTGGCCCGAATCGCAGAGGTCCTTCGCCCATTCCTTGCGGGGCATCGGGCTCTCGATGAGCCTTTGGTGACGGCGGCTCTTCGGGTGGGTCGTCGATCATGTCGTCGAGCAGCTCTGGATCTTTTGCATGGTGGGTGGCAAACTGCTCATCACACCTCCTCTGCAATATGTCGATTGTGCTCCCAAGGACTGTGACGCCGATATCGCTGCCGATGGGCCATGGTGTCTGCACCGGCCGATGAAGCTCTTGCTCCCCGACCTGCTCATGCTCGTTCTCCTCGCCGAAGATGTAACGCAGGTAGGCGTCGACGTCGAAGCTTCGGTCGTTGCCTGGCATGCTTGGAATAACTAATGGTAGATGGGTGAGGACTAGATCTTCGTAGAGTGTCGCAGCGGTGCGTTGCCGCCTGGGTTATATGCAGCAAGCCGTTAGCTGGTGGCGGAAACCGTGAGGAATAGGCGTGGATTTTACAATTCATCCATGTGGAGCGCGAAGCATTCATTGGGCGCAGGAAGCATTCATTTGGGCGCTGGAAGACTAAGTGGAGCACACACACAACCCGAATACCGTGATCCGGTGCCACGTGTTATTTATCACACAAGTGTTAACATAAGGAAACGTATGTGTAACTTACTAATCATCGCACACGAGTACTCGCAGACGCATCGTGTGCGATATTCCTAGCCACCATAAGCAACTAGTTTGCATATTTCAAAGTTTTTTGTACACACAAAATCCCACACGAACTAACTGTATTAACCGTCTGTGTTGTAATTTCTCATCGCAAACAGTTCATCCGATTCGGCTGTTTGCCACGTATCACACACATCTTGTTAAGTTGAACCGTTTCTGTTGTGTTCACTAATCGAAAACAGTTCGTCCGAGTGAATCGTATTTCCTATATCACACACACCTTGATCTGGCTAATCGTTTATGTTGCACTCCCTAATAGCAAACGGTTCATCGGAGCGAACTGTATGCCGTATATCACACACACACATTGATATGGCTGCATGTTTCTGTTGTTCTGCCTCATCGCAAACAGTTCGAACGGGTTAACTGTGTGGCCTAAATCGCACACGCAACTAAAATCTGAATCGTGTTTGATGCATCCTCCATCGGAAACGTTTTGCATCATTTCTGACGGTTTTCATACAACACCATTTGCGATTATTGCATCACACATAGTTTCTCGAAGGGTCTCTGATCGTTGTGTAGCGTTAGCAGCATCCTGCAGTAGTGAATCTTTCTTCTTCATGTTCTGAAAGGTTAGCACTAATAATAACAGGATATATCTTATTTTCATCAAGATAAGCATATTTCAAAGTGTCTGGCAATTGTTTTAATTCAAACACAGGATCACCTTTAGGTGGAGGTGGACCTCCTAGAGTTTCAATAGGCAAATTGTGTTTAAGCAGAGGACGTTGTTCAAACAAAATCTTATCTATTTCATTTATTTCATGCATATGTAAATCATTTTCATGGTCTAGCAAGTATTCTTCTAAAGGATCAGTAGGTGGCACAACAATAGAAGTAAGACCAATTAATTCATCCTTACTAGGAAATTCTTTTTCATGATGATTTCTACTAAACTTGGTAAAATTAAACTCATGAGACTCATCACCAAAGCTAACACCAACAGTTTGTTTCTTGCAATCTATCTTAGCATTAATTGTGTTCAAGAAAGGTCTACCAAAGATAATGGGGCAGAAGTCATCTTGTGGAGAACCAAGAACAAGAAAATCAGTAGGGTATTTTATTTTCCCACACAAGACTTCAACATCTCTAATAATCCCACAAGGTGATATGGTGTCTCTATTTGCAAGTTTAATAGTAACAACTATGTTCTAACTCTGTAGGTGCTATGTCTTTCCAAATTTCTTGATACAAAGTGTAAGGAATAGCACTCACACTAGCACCAATGTCACATAAACCATGATAACAGTGATCTCCTATTTTAACTGAAATGGCAGGCAGGCCAACAACAGGTCTATTTTTATCCCTTTTTTCGGGTTTAGCAATTCTAGCAGCTTCTGCACAGAAGTAAATAACATGCCCATCTATGTCTTCTTCTAAGAGATCTTTAACCATAGCAACATTAGGTTCTACTTTAATTTGTTCATCTGGTTTAGGTGTTCTAACAAAGCTTTTGATAACCACAGTTGAAACTTTAGCATGTTCCTTTATCCTAACAGGAAAAGGGGGTTTCTCAATATAAGCAGTAGGAACAACTGGATCAACATTATAGAGTATAGTTTCTTCTTTAACTGGTACTGGTTCTTTAGTTTCTTATTTAATAGGTGGGTCATATTTAAACCACTTCTCTTTAGGAAGTTCAACATGAGTAGCAAATGTTTCACAAAAGGAGGCTACTATCTCAGAGTCAAGTCCATATTTAGTGCTAAACTTTTGAAAAGCATCGGTATCCATAAAAGATTTAACGCAATCATACTTAAGCTTTATACCTGACTCTTTACCTTCGTCGAGTTCCCAATCTTCAGAGTTGCGTTTAATTCTTTCCAAAAGATCCCACCAGAATTCAATTGTCTTCTTCATAAAAGAACCAGCACAAGAAGTATCAAGCATGGTTTGATCATTACGAGAAAGTCGAGCATAAAAATTCTGGATAATAATTTCTCTTGAGATCTCATGATTGGGGCATGAATATAACATTGACTTAAGCCTCCCCCAAGCTAGAGCGATACTTTCTCCTTCATGAGGCCAAAAATTATATATATAATTCCGATCACGATGAACTAGATGCATAGGATAATTTTTTGGTGGAACTCCAATTTCAAACGATTCCAATTCCATGATCCAATATCATCGCATAGCCTATACCATGCCAATGCTTTTCCCTTCAAAGATAAAGGGAAAAACTTTTTCATCACCTCATCTCCGGATAAACCTGCAAGCTTAAACAATCCACAATTCCACATATATCAAGAACATATCAGGATGTTTTGTTCCATCTCCTGCATAAGGATTAGCTAGCAGTTGTTCTATCATACACGAAGGAATTTCATATTCAATATTTTCAGTAGGTTCAGTAGGTTGAGGGGTAGTTAATTGTGGTTCCGTACGAGGTGAAGATACCCCGAACAAACTCCTCAAAGGATTGTTTTCCATAGTAACAAGTGACAATAAATTTCAGCACACTATATAAATGTTTCCTTACCGAATTCCACTTACCAAAGGTGCTTCACTCCCCGGCAACGGCGCCAGAAAATAGCCTTGATGACCCAAAAGTATAGGGGATCAATTGTAGCTCTTTTCGATAAGTAAGAGTGTCAAACCCAACGAGGAGCAGAAGAAAATGACAAGTAGTTTTCAGTAAGGTAATGTCTACAAGTGCTGAAATTGTAAGTAGCGAGTAGTTTGATAGCAAGGTAATTTGTAACGAGCAAGTAACGATAATTGTAACAAGTATGCAGAAAGGTAGCCCAATCCTTTTGAGGCAAAGGACCGGCCAAAACGGTCTCTTATAATAATAAAAGTGTTCTTGAGGGTACACGGGAATTTCATCTAGTCACTTTCATCATGTTGGTTTGATTTGTGTTCGCTACTTTGATAATTTGATATGTGGTTGGACCGGTGCTTAGGTGATGTTCTTACTTTAACAAACCTCCTACTTATGATTAACCCTCCCACAAGCATCCGCAACTACGAGAAAAGTATTAAGAATAAATTCTAACCATAGCATTAAACTCTAGGATCCAATCGGTCCCTTACGGAATAGTGCATAAACTATGGTTTAAGTTTCTGTCACTCTCGCAACCCACCATCTATTTACTACTCCACAATGCATTCCCTTAGGCCCAAATATGGTGAAGTGTCATGTAGTCGACGTTCACATGACACCACTAAGGGAATCACAACATACATACCATCAAAATATCGAACACATATCAAATTCACATGATTACTTGCAACATGATTTATCCCGTGACCTCAAGAACGAAAGTAATTACTCACAAACAATAAACATGCTCATGATCAGAGGGGAATTAATATGCATAATGGATCTGAACATATAATCTTCCACCAAATAAACCATATAGTAATCAACTACAAGATGTAATCAACACTACTAGTCACCCCCTAGCAACAATCTATAGTTCCGGTAACAAGATTGAATACAAGAGATTTACTAGGGTTTGAGATGAGAAGGTGCTGGTGAAGATGTTGATTGAGATTGCCCTCCCCAAGATGGGAGAGTTGTTGGTGATGATGATGACGATGATTTCCCCCTCCGGGAGGGAAGTTCCCCCGGCAGAATCGCTCCGCCGGAGGGCAAAAGTGCTCCTGCCCAAGTTCCGCCTCGAGACGGCGGCGCTCCATCCCGAAAGTCTTCTCCTTATTTTTTTTCAAGGTAAAAATGACTTATATACCAGAAGATGGGCACCGGAGGTGGGCCGAGGAGGCCACAACCCACCAGGGCACGCCAGGGGGGCCTGGTGCGCCCAGGTGGGTTGTGCCCACCAGGTGGCCCCCCTCTGGTATTTATTGGCTCCATTATTTCTTAAATATTCCACAAAAAATCCTCGTGGAGTTTTAGCTCATTTGGAGTTGTGCAGAATAGGTGGCCTGACGTAGCTTTTTCAGGTCCAGATTTCCAAATTCTTAATTCTCCCTCTTGGTGTGTACCTTGCAAATTATGAGAGAAAAAGCATTAGAATTACTCCAAAATGCATTATTATGGATAAAAAATTATAAATAACAGTAATAAAACATGATACAAAATGGACGTATCAGCTATCAGCGATACTGCCGCTCTGGCCTCGCGGTACTAACGTTGGCGCCTCCCTTATGCCACTTCCGTGATAAAAGTATACTCCAAAAGGATGAGGGAAGGAGCTGGGGGTGCGAAAGGATGTGTACGTGTTGATTACACCCTAGCCTTTCTGATATAGACCCCCTCATGATAGTATGGCGTCTCCAACGACTCAAGTCCACCAAAACCGAAATGAAAGAAAACTACACCGTCTTCACTTTGAGCTCCGAGGGGAATAAATCGTCTCGTTCCAATGAATGGATATCTGAAATGCTCAACACACACGATTAGTCTGCAAATGCATTTTCATCAAACACCAAAACACACTTAGAGAGATATATGCCCTAACAGCCTCCTTGGTCGCCCTCTCCTCCGCCGACATGATGTTGTGCAGCAAGGAGCCGCGATCGCTGCGGTCAACGAGATAGGTCTCCCTTGTGTGTGTATGGTTTACACAACTTCAGACAAGCGGCCGTGTTCGTAGAGAGATGAGGTACCATGTTGGATGACTTGCAGCGTCCGAAAACCTCTGTTTGAACATTTGCGAGCGTTTTGAGGGTTCACGTTGGAGATGCCCTTACCTCCTCCGATGAGGGCCCATATAAATAATTCTTTGTGCGTACTCCCATCTATACCTTTCGATAGACACCGTGCCCTTAAAAAACACAAGGCAACACGAGGCTCCACCAACAGGATGATAGTGGGAATAACTTAGCAAGTAACATAACACGCCTAAAAAAGTTCGCTTACATGGCATGTAGTTACCAAGGAGATAGATGGTTGGAGTAACATAATACTACCTCCGTCCGGGTTTATTAGGTCGTATTTTATTTTGCTCCAAAGTTTGACCATGATTTGAACTTATAAAATGTAAATTTTATTTCATAATAATTATACCATGGAAAACCTCTATGAAATAGAAATTCATCAATACAGTTTTATAGCATATGCTTACAATTTAGATGATTAAAGTTGGACCCAAACTATGAGGGTCCCTAATAAACCTGGACGGATGAGTATTTTACTGTAACATAACACATCCCAAGGCAAAATGAGTCTACGTCTTAATAAATAATGGATTGCATGATACCACATATATGTTACTCTCCACTATGAATGTAATAAGAGCATCTG
Source organism: Aegilops bicornis (assembly GCA_021605145.1). Lineage (NCBI taxonomy): Eukaryota > Viridiplantae > Streptophyta > Magnoliopsida > Poales > Poaceae > Aegilops > Aegilops bicornis. The sequence goes on from CM038672.1 coordinate 453,096,667, forward strand.
CAACCGGACTTGGCAAATCCAGCCCCCTATGCGCCCGCGGACGCGTCCGCGGATAGCGCCCGACGGCCCCTTATATCTTGTGCTTCATATCCACATACCTCAAATGTGGATCCTCAAATCCATGCAATCCATGCATGTGATCATACAATACAAATTGTCTGAATTCAACGGTTCGAAACAAAGAAAAGGAAATCTTAGCTCAATAAACCGGACATATCAAAATGAAATCCATGTCCGAGCATGACGGATGCTTCGCTTGCTTGCCGGATCACTAGTCGGACACCATCCATGCCGCCTACTCCGAGGCCATGCGTGTGTCCTGCTCCGCCTGCATCTGGGCTACCTTCTCCGCCTGCATCCTTGCCACATGCTCCGCTGCTGTCGTAGCCGCCCTCGCCGCCTCATACTCCCTATGCTCGTTGTTCTCCTCCTTCTTATCTGCAAGCACTTCATTGCATGATCATCCAAGAGGGTTTCGTCTGCCAACATGATTTTCACATCCTTCATGTCCCGTGCGAGTTGCAACCTCTCCTTCTCGAGCTCAATCTCTCCAAATTTCTTGGGCTTCTCGAGTTCCCATTTGATCACCGCCTCTTGCTTCTCCAACTCAATCTTCTCCCTCTCAATTTTCAGCTTCTTCTCCGCCCTCTTCCAGTCCCAATCCTTTTGTGCATCCAACATGAGCTTGTACCTCTTATCTTTCTTGTTCTTCCTTGCTGAAAAAATGACCGTCCATGTGGACGACATTTTTGTAGCCGCGGCGTCATGGGAGGCCCATGCCTTCTCCCACTTGCTTCTCATGACTTGTCGGTTATCCTTTGGCACGGTGGCTCTTCCATTCTCGACGACAATATCGTCCTCTTCATCATCCAGCCCAATTGATTGGTGGGAGCTTGAGCTATCATTCCTCTTCTTGCTGACCTTGAGATCGTCCATAAGTCGTGTCCACTTTGGCACTCCATTCAATATGATCCAACAATGGCTAAAAGGAAACTGCTTCTTCTCCGTCTCATGATATAAAGTAGCTGCCACCACCGTCTAGCAAACAACATATGTATGAGCACGAGAATGAAAACACAAGAAGCATATACAAATGATGACAAGATGAAGCAATTGAGATTATGTGAGTTGCCACTTCCATCCCACTTTGAGGGCGTTTGGTCACTTGTGAGTAGTAGCCGACATACTTGTTCACTTCCCCTTGAATGATCCCCCATCGATGTTGGAGAGATGCCACACTATGGTTGGTCATGATAGGATGCGGCTCCACATATTCCTTTTGTTCATGATACTTGATACGTCTCCATCGTATCTACTTTTCCAAACTCTTTTGCCCTTGTTTTGGACTCTAATTTGCATGATTTGAATGGAACTAACCCAGACTAACACTGTTTTCAGCAGAATTGCCTTGGTGTTATTTTTGTGCAGAAATAAAATTTCTCGGAATGACCTGAAAATTTATGGAGAATATTTTTGGAATAAATACAAATATTGGCGAAAGAATCAACCAGAGGGGACCCACCAGCTGACCACAAGGTTGGAGGGCGCGCCTACCCCCCTGGGCGTTCCCCCTGCCTTGTGGGTCCCCTGGAGACTCACCGACCTCAACTCCAACTCCATATAACTCTATTTGGGGAGAAAAAAATCATAGAGAAGGATTCATCGCGTTTTACTATACGGAGCCGCCGCCGCCTCCTGTTCTTCATCGGGAGGGCTGACCTGGAGTCTGTTCGGGGCTCCGGAGAGGGAGATCCGCCGCCATCATCATCACCAGCCTTCCTCCATCACCAATTTCATGATGCTCACCGTCGTGTGTGAGTAATTCCATCGTAGGCTCGCTATACAGTGATGGTTTGGATGAGATTTATCATGTAATCGAGTTAGTTTTGTTAGGGTTTGATCCCTAGTATCCACTATGTTATGAGATTGATGTTGTTATGACTTTGCTATGCTTAATGCTTGTCACTAGAGCCCGAGTGCCATGATTTCAGATCTGAACCTATTATGTTTTCATGAATATATTTGTGTTATTGATCCTATATTGCAAGTTGTAGAGACCTATTACGAGTTATAATCCGCATACCGCAAGGTGACAATAATTGGGATTCTTTCAGGTGATTACCGTAGTTTGAGGAGTTCATGTATTCACTAAGTGCTAATGCTTTGGTCCGGTTCTCTATTATAAGGAGGCCTTAATATCCCTTAGTTTCCATTAGGACCCCGCTTCCACGGGAGGGTAGGACAAAAGATGCCATGCAAGTTCTTTTCCATAAGCACGTATGACTATATTCGGAATACATGCCTACATTATAATGATGAATTGGAGCTAGTTTTGTGTCACCCTAGGTTATAACTATTGCATGATGAATGCCATCAGACATAATTATCCATCACTGATCCATTGCCTACGAGCTTTTCACATATTGATCTTTGCTACGTTACTTTGCTGCCACTTTATTACAATTGCTACAAAACTGTTATTGTTACTTTTGCCACCGATACTGTTACTTCCATACTACTTTGCTACTAAATACTTTGCTGCAGATATTAAGTCTTTCAGGTGTGGTTGAATTGACAACTCAACTGCTAATACTTGAGAATATTCTTCGGTCCCCCTTTTGTCGAATCAATAAATTTGGGTTGAATAATTTACTCTCGAAAACTATTGCGATCCCCTATACTTGTGGGTTATCAAGACCTTTTTTGGCGTCCTTGCCAAGGAGCATAGCTCTATTCTCTGAGTCACTTGGGATTTATATCTGTTGATCACTGATGTCTACTATGCAACCTTCTTCTTGTAGACGTTGTTGGGCCTCCAAGTGTAGAGGTTTGTAGGACAGTAGAAAAATTCCCTCAAGTGGATAACCTAAGGTTTATCAATCCGTGGGAGGCGTAGGATGAAGATGGTCTCTCTCAAACAACCCTGCAACCAAATAACAAAGAGTCTCTTGTGTACCCAACACACCCAATACAATGGTAAATTGTATAGGTGCACTAGTTCGGGAAGAGATGGTGATACAAGTGCAATATGGATGGTAGATATAGGTTTTTGTAATCTGAAAATATAAAAACAGCAAGGTAACTAATGATAAAAGTGAGCACAAATGGTATTGCAATGCTAGGAAACAAGGCCTAGGGTTCATACTTTCACTAGTGCAAGTTCTCTCAATAATAAAAACATAATTGGATCATATAACTATCCCTCAACATGCAACAAAGAGTCACTCCAAAGTCACTAATAGCGGAGAACAAACGAAGAGATTATGGTAGGGTACGGAACCACCTCAAAGTTATTCTTTCCAATCAATCAGTTGGGCTATTCCTATAAGTGTCACAAACAGCGCTAGAGTTCGTACTAGAATAACACCTTAAGACAGAAATCAACCAAAACCCTAATGTCACCTAGATACTCCAATGTCACCTCAAGTATCCGTGGGTATGATTATACGATATGCATCACACAATCTCAGATTCATCTATTCAACCAACACATAGAACCTCAAAGAGTGCCCCAAAGTTTCTACCGGAGAATCAAGACGAAAACGTGTGCCAAACCTATGCATAAGTTCATGGGCGGAACCCGCAAGTCGATCACCAAAACATACATCAAGTGAATCACGTGATATCCCATTGTCACCACACATACGCACGGCAAGACATACATCAAGTGTTCTCAAGTCATTAAAGACTCAATCCGATAAGATAGCTTCAAAGGGAAAACTCAATCCATTACAAGAGAGAAGAGGGGAGAAGAAACATAAGATCCAACTATAATAGCAAAGCTCGCGATACATCAAGATCGTGCCAAATCAAGAACACGAGAGAGAGAGAGAGAGAGAGAGAGAGAGATCAAACACATAGCTACTGGTACATACCCTCAGCCCCGAGGGTGAACTACTCCCTCCTCGTCGTGGAGAGCGCCGGGATGATGAAGATGGCCACAGGTGAGGGTTCCGCCCTCCGGCAGGGTGCCGGAATAGGGTCCCGATTGACTTTTGGTGGCTACAGAGGCTTGCGGCGGCGGAACTCCCAACCTATTCTTGTCTCTGGAAGTTTTAGGGTACATCGATATATATGGGTGAAAGAAGTACGTCGGTGGAGCTTCAGGGGGCCCACGAGGCAGGGGGCGCGCCCTAGGGGGGCACGCCACCCACCCTCGTGGACACCTCCCTCCTTTCCTGACGTGCACTCCAAGCTTTTCCGGTAGCTTTCCTTCAAAAAATAACTTCTCGAGTTGATTTCGTTCCATTTCGACTTCGTTTGATATTCCTTTTCTTCTAAACAATGAAATAGGCAAAAAACAACAATTCTGGGCTGGGCCTCCGGTTAATAGGTTAGTCCCAAAATAATATAAAATTGGATAATAAAGCCCAATATTGTAGAAAACAGTAGATAATATTGCATGGAGCAATCAAAAATTATAGATACGTTGAAGACGTATCAAGCATCCCCAAGCTTAATTCCTGCTCGTCGTCGAGTAGATAAATGATAAAAAAGATAATTTTTGATGTGGAATGCTAGTTGGCATAATTTCAATGTAATTCTTCTTAATTGTTATATGAATATTCAGATCCGAAAGATTCAAGGAAAAAGTTCATATTGACATAAAAATAATAATACTTCAAGCATACTAACTAAGCAATTATGTCCTCTCAAAATAACATGGCCAAAGAAAGTTTATCCCTACAAAATCATATAGTTTAGTCATGCTCCATTTTCGTCACACAAGAATGCTCTCATCATGCACAACCCCGATGAAAAGCCAAGTAATTGTTTCATACTTTAATAATCTCAAACTTTATAAACCTTCACGCAATACATGAGCGTGAGCCATGGATATAGCACTATGGGTGGAATAGAATATGATGATGGGGGTTATGTGGAGAAGAACAAAAATGAGAAAGTCTCACATCAACGAGGCTAATCAATGAGCTATGGAGATGCCCGTCGATTGATGTTAATGCAAGGAGTAGGGATTACCATGCAACGGATGCACTAGAGCTATAAATGTATGAAAGCTCAACAAAAGAAACTAAGTGGGTGTGCATCCAACTTGCTTGCTCAAGAAGACCTAGGGCACTTGAGGAGGCCCATTGTTGGAATATACAAGCCAAGTTCTATAATGAAAAATTCCCACTAGTATATGAAAGTGACAATACAAGAGACTCTCTATCATGAAGATTATGGTGCTACTTTGAAGCACAAGTGTGGCAAAGGATAGTAACATTGTCCCTTCTCTCTTTTTCTCTCATTTTTTTGGGCCTTATCTTTTTTTATGACCTTTCTCTTTTCCTTTTTTTTGGGCCTTCTCTTTTTTTATGGCCTTTCTCTTTTTTTTATTCCTCACTTGGTACAATGCTCTAAAAAATGATGATCATCACACTTCTATTTATTTACAACTCAATGATTACAACTCGATACTAGAACAAAGTATGACTCTATATGAATGCCTCTGACAGTGTACCGGGATATGCATTGAATCAAGAGTGACATGTTTGGAAGAATTATGAACGGTGGCTTTGCCACAAATACTATGTCAACTACATGATCATGCTAGCAATATGACAATCATGGATGTGTCATGATAAATGGAATGGTGGAAAGTTGCATGGCAATATATCTCGGAATGGCTATGGAAATGCCATAATAGGTAGGTATGGTGGCTGTTTTGAGGAATATATAAGGAGTTTTATGTGTGAAAGAGTGTATCATATCACGGGGTTTGGATGCACCGGCGAAGTTTGCACCAACTCTCAATGTGAGAAAGGGCAATGCACGGTACCGAAGAGGCTAGCAATGATGGAAGGGTGAGACTGCGTATAATCCATGGACTCAACATTAGTCATAAAGAACTCACATACTTATTGCAAAAATCTACAAGCCATCAAAAACCAAAGCACTATGCGCATGCTCCTAGGGGGATAGATTGGTAGGAAAAGACCATCGTCATTCCCCGACCGCCACTCATAAGGAGGACAATCAAAGAACACCTCATGTTTCAAATTTGTTACATAATGTTTACCATACGTGCATGCTACGGGACTTGCAAACTTCAACACAAGCATTTCTCAAATTCACAACTACTCAACTAGCACGACTTTGATATTATTACCACCATATCTCAAAACAATCATCAATCATCAAACTTCTCTTAGTATTCAACACACTCATAAGAAAGTTTTTACTATTGTTGAATACCTAGCATATTAGAATTAAGCACATTACCATGCTATTTAAGACTCTCAAAATAATATAAGTGAAGCATGAGAGTTCCTCTATTTCTTCAAAATAAAACTACCACCGTGCTCTAAAAGATATAAGTGAAGTACTAGAGCAAACAACAAACTACTCCAAAAGGTATAAGTGAAGATCAATGAGTAGTCGAATAATTATGCAAATATGTGAAGACTCTCCCATTTAATAATTTCAGATCTTGGTACTTTATTCAAACATCAAGCAAATCTAAATAAAATAAAATGACGCTCCAAGCAAAACACATATCATGTGGTGAATAAAAATATAGCTCCAAGTAAAGTTACCGATGGAAGTAGACGAAAGAGGGGATGCCTTCCGGGGCATCCCCAAGGTTAGGCTCTTGGTTATCCTTTAATATTACCTTGGGGTGCCTTGGGCATCCCCAAGCTTAGGCTCTTGCCACTCCTTATTCCATAGTCCATCGAATCTTTACCCAAAACTTGAAAATTTCACAACACAAAACTTAATAGAAAACTCGTGAGCTCCGTTAGTGAAAGAAAACAAAACACCACTTCAAGTACTGTAGTGAACTCATTATTTATTTATATTGGTGTTAAAACTACTGTATTCCAACTTCTCTATGGATTATAAACTATTTTACTAGCCATAGATTCATCAAAATAAGCAAACAACACACGAAAAACAGAATCTGTCAAAAACAGAACAGTCTGTAGTAATCTGTAACTAACGCAAACTTCTGGAACTCCAAAAATTCTAAAATAAATTGTGGGACCTGAGGAATTTTTCTATTAATCATATGCAAAAAGAATCAACTAAATATCACTCTCCAGTAAAAAGTTGAAGCTAATCTCATGAGCGCTAAAGTTTCTGTTTTTTACAGCATGATCATATAAAGACTTCACCCAAGTCTTTCCAAAGGTTCTACTTGGCACAAACACTAATTAAAACACAAAACCACATATAAACAGAGGCTATATGGATTATTTATTACTAAACAGAACCAAAAAGAAAGAAACTAAAATAAAATTGGGTTGCCTCGCAACAAGCGCTATCGTTTAACGGCCCTAGCTAGGCATGATGATTTCAATGATGCTCGCATAAAAGATAAGAATTGTAACATAAAGAGAGAATCAAGAAGAATATTAATAGCACATTTAAGTCTAACCCACTTAGTATGCATAGGTATTTTGTGAACAAACAACTTATGGGAACAAGAATCAACTTGCATAGGAAGGTAAAACAAGCATAACTTCAAAACTTTAAGCACATAGAGAGGAAACTTGATATTATTGCAATTCTTACAAGCATATATTCCTCCCTCATAATAATTTTCAGTAGCATCATGAATGAATTCAACAATATAACCAGCACCTAAATCATTCTTTTCATGATCTACAAGTATATAAAATTTACTACTCTCCACATAAGCAAAATTCTTTTCATGAATAGTAGTGGGAGCAAACTCAACTAAATAACTATCATGTGATTGAAAATTAAGATCAAGATGACAAGTTTCATGGTTATCATTATTCTTTATATTATACGTGTCATCACAATAATCATCATAGATAGGAGGTATGCTTTCATCATAACAACTTTGCCCATCAAAGCTTGGGGAACAAAAAATATCATCTTCATCAAACATAGCTTCCCCAAGCTTGTGGCTTTGCATATCATTAGCATCATGGGTATTCAAAGAATTCATACTAACAACATTGCAATCATGCTCATCGTCCAAGGATTTAGTGCCAAACATTTTAATACATTCTTCTTCTAACACTTTGGCACAATTATCGGAATCCTTATTTTCAAGATAGACATTAAAAAGATGAAGCATATGAGGTAAACTCAATTCCATTTTTTTTGTAATTTTCTTTTATAAACTAACTAGTGCTAAAACAAGAAACAAAAAGATTCGATTGCAAGATCTAAAGATATACCTTCAAGAACTAACCTTCCCGGCAACGGCGCCAGAAAAGAGCTTGATGTCTACTACACAACCTTCTTATTGTAGACGTTGTTGGGCCTCCAAGTGCAGAGGTTTGTAGGACAGTAGCAAATTTCCCTCAAGTGGATGACCTAAGGTTTATCAATCTGTGGGAGGTGTAGGATGAAGATGGTCTCTCTCAAAAACCCCCTGCAACCAAATAACAAAGAGTCTCTTGTGTCCCCAACACACCCAATACAATGGTAAATTGTATAGGTGCACTAGTTCGCGAAGAGATGGTGATACAAGTGCAATATGGATGGTAGATATAGGTTTTTGTAATCTGAAAATATAAAAACAGCAAGGTAACTAATGATAAAAGTGAGCACAAACGGTATTGCAATGCTAGGAAACAAGGCCTAGGGTTCATACTTTCACTAGTGCAAGTTCTCTCAACAATAATAACATAATTGGATCATATAACTATCCCTCAACATGCAACAAAGAGTCACTCCAAAGTCACTAATAGCGGAGAACAAACGAAGAGATTATGGTAGAGTACGAAACCACCTCAAAGTTATTCTTTCAAATCAATCCGTTGGGCTATTCCTATAAGTGTCACAAACAGCGCTAGAGTTCGTACTAGAATAACACCTTAAGACACAAATCAACCAAAACCCTAATGTCACCTAGATACTCCAATGTCACCTCAAGTATCCGTGGGTATGATTATACGATATGCATCACACAATCTCAGATTCATCTATTCAACCAACACATAGAACCTCAAAGAGTGCCCCAAAGTTTCTATCGGAGAATCAAGACGAAACGCAGCCAACCCCTATGCATAAGTTCATGGGCGGAACCATAAGTTGATCACCAAAACATACATCAAGTGAATCACGTGATATCCCATTGTCACCACAGAATCGCATAGCGGGACATACATCAAGTGTTCTCAAGTCATTAAAGACTCAATCCGATAAGATAACTTCAAAGGAAAACTCAATCCAAAGACAAGAGAGTAGTGGGTGAGAAGAAACATAAGATCCATCTATAATATAAAAGCTCGCGATACATAAAGATCGTGCCAAATCAAGAACCCGAGAGAGAGAGAGAGAGAGAGAGATCACCCACATCGCTACGGGGTACATACCCTCAGCCCCAAGGGTGAACTACTCCCTCCTCGTCATGGAGAGCGCCGGGATGATGAAGATGGCCACCGGTGAGGGTTCCGCCCTCCGGCAGGGTGCCAGAACAGGGTCCCGATTGACTTTTGGTGGCTACAGAGGCTTGCGGCGGCGGAACTCCCGATCTATTCTCGTCTCTGGAAGTTTTAGGGTACGTGGATATATATGGGTGAAAGAAGTACGTCGGTGGAGCTTCGGGGGGGCCCATGAGGCAGGGGGCGTGCCCTAGGGGGGGCGCGCCCCCCACCCTCGTGGACACCTCCCTCCTTTCCTGACATGCACTCCAAGCTTTTTTGGTAGCTTTCCTTCCAAAAATAACTTCTCCAGTTGATTCCGTTCCGTTTCGACTTCGTTTAATATTCCTTTTCTTTGAAACACTGAAGTAGGCAAAAAAACAGCAATTCTGGGTTGGGCCTTCGGTTAATAGGTTAGTCCCAAAAATAATATAAAAGTGGATAATAAAGCCCAATATTGTAGAAAACAGTAGATAATATAGCATGGAGCAATCAAAAATTATAGATTCGTTGGAGACGTATCAATCACTATGAAGAATTTGAAAGATACCAAAACCAAGATCTATCCCTCTACTACAAGGGGAGGTAAGGAACTGCCATCTAGCTCTGCACTTGATTCACCTTCTGATTTGAGTAAGCTCACGACACCTACACCTGCTATTGATTCTGATATGTCGCATGTTATTGATGATGCTACTTCTGCTATGAATGATGCTTATGATGCTACTACTTTGCTTGATAAAACTGTGCCACTCAGTGAATTACTTGATGAACATCTTGCTAGAGTTAGAACTATTGATTATGCTGAAGATGATGATATTTCTAAAACTGATGAAATTATTGAAACTGAAAACTTTGAAACACATGATAAGTCTAGCTCTCCTAGATATGAACTTCATGTTATTCCTGAGGGTTATGTTATGGATGGAGAGGTAGCTAAGGACTTTCTTGCTTGTAAGGATAGAGATGATCTTAAGAAATTATTATGCAAGTGTAAAGAAAAATCTTTGAATGCTAGAATGCAATATGATCCTAAGTTTGCTACTTCACCTATCCTTGTTACTGATAAGGATTATGAATTCTCTATCGATCCTGAGTTAATTACTTTGGTTGAATCTGGTCCTTTCCATGGTTATGAATCTGAAACTGTTGTGGCACATCTTACTAAATTGAATGATATAGCCACCCTATTTGTCCATGAGGAGGAAATTCGCTATTACTATATTCTTAAATTGTTTCCTTTCTCGTTAAAGGGTGATCTAAGTTATGGTTTAATTCTCTTGCTCCTGGTTGTGTGCGTAATCCTCGGGATATGATTTACTACTTCTCTGAAAAATATTTCCCTGCTCATAAGAAACAAGCTGCTTTAAAAGAAATATTTAACTTCGTGCAAATTAAAGAAGAGAGTCTCCCACAAGCTTGGGGTAGGCTTATCCAATTACTTAATGCTTTGCCTGATCATCCTCTCAAGAAAAATGAAATACTTGATATATTTTATAATGGACTAACCGATGCTTCTAGGGACCACCTAGATAGTTCTGCTAGTTGTGTTTTCAGGGAACAAACTGTTGAGCAAGCTGAATTGCTATTGAATAATATATTGAGTAATGATAATGATTGGACACTTCCTGAACCAATTCCTAAGCCAACTCCGAAGAAAAGAGGTATTCTATTTCTCAGTCCTGAAGATATGCAAGAGGCAAAGAAATCGATGAAAGAAAATGGTAGTAAAGCTGAGGATGTTAAGAATTTACCACCTATTGAAGAAATACATGGTCTTGATGCCCCTACACAGGTAGTAGAGGTAAATTCTCTCTATATATTTGATGAAGGTGATATTCCTCATAATAAGTCTGCTAGTCAATGCTTGGATGAGTTTGATAATTTTATTGTTAAAGAAGGAAATTTCAATGTTTATGTTAGTAGACAATTGAAATGTAATGCTTAAATGCTTGACCACTTGGGTGACTACATGAGAAGGACCGTTAGTGATCTTAATATTATCGGTAAGCATGCTTCCATGGTTAAAACTCAAGTAGAAAAAGTACTTAAGACACAACATGATTTTCTCAATGAGTTGAATAGTAAGAACAATGATAATGATGTTAGGGTTATGACTAGAGGTGGTAAGATGACTATGGAACCTTTGTATCCTGAAGGTCGTCCTAAGAGAATTGAGCAAGATTCTCAGAGAATTAATATTGATGCACCCAGTCCTCCTAGTAATAAAAAGAAAAGGAAAACTAATAGGACTTTGCAAGCTTCTAGTGAACTTGTTATAGACACACCTGAGAATCCAAATGATATTCTATTTCTGATGTTGAGACACAATTTGGTGATGAACATGAACGTAGTGCTAATGTTAATGATGATGTTCATGTTGATGCTCAACCTAGTAATGATAATGATGTGGAGGCAGAACCTGTTGTTGATCTTGATAACCCACAATCTAAGAATCAACGTTATGATAAGAGAGACTTCATTACTAGGAAACATGGTAAAGAAAAAGAACCATGGGTTCAGAAACCCATGTCATTTCCTCCTAAACCATCCAAGAAAAAGGACGATGAGGATTTTGAGCGCTTTGTTGAAATGCTTAGACGTGTCCTTTTGCGTATGCGTTTGACTGATATTCTGAAAATGTCTCCTTATGCTAAGTATATGAAGGATATTGTTACAAATAAAAGAAAGATGCCGGAAGCTAAAATTTCCACCATGCTTGCTAATTACACTTTCATGGGTGGAATACCAAAGAAACTAGGAGACCCAGGAATACCAACTATACCATGCTCCATTAAAAGAAACTATGTTAAAACTGCTTTATGTGATTTAGGAGCCGGTGTTAGTGTTATGCATTTCTCTTTATATCGTAGACTTGATTTGAATAAGTTGACACCTACTGAAATCTCTTTGCAAATGGCTGATAAATAAACCACCGTACCCATCGACATTTGTGAGTATGTGCCTGTTGTGGTTGCAAACATTACTATCTTAACAGACTTTGTTATTCTTGATATTCCTGAGGATGACAGTATGTCGATCATCCTTGGTAGACCCTTTTTAAATATTGCAGGGGCTGTTATTGATTGCAACAAGGGCAATGTCTCTTTTCATGTTAATGGTAATGAGCATACGGCTTTCCAAAGAAACAACCTCAAGTGAATAGCATCAATGCTATTGGAAAATTTTCAACTATTGCTATTGGAGGTTATGAATTCCCTCTTCCTACTGTCAAAAAGAAATGTGATATTCTTATTGTTGGGGACGTGCATATCCCCGTTGAGGTAACCTAGTGTTATTTGAAAATTCTCCGTTTTCATGTCATTCGGAAGAGGTTTGATAATAAGACTTGATCAACCTTGTTAATGGATTCCTTTTGATGGGCATGCGATGGATGAATTTAGAAAGCACAACTTTTTGTACCTACTTTTTACTCTATGTTATTTTGAATAAATAAAGCAAAAATAGTATTATCCGGGAGTATGGCGTTCGGTGCCCAGGCTCATCTGCACCTGGTTAGAAAATAATTCGTAAAAATTCAAAAAATTCCAATTTTTTTTATGCGGTAGAAAATTTGATGCGTGAGGCCCCCTTCCAAATTTCAAGTCATTTGGACATCTGAGGAGCACTCAGCAAAAAATATAAATAAGGCCAAAATAGTATATGAACAGTAAATATTTGTACGGACCCCCAATTTGTCTGCTTTGCTGAGAGCTCCTCAGATGTCCAAATGATGTGAAAAATGGACCGGACCTCACGCACCAAATTTTCTACCACACAAAAAAATTGGAATTTTCTAAATTTTTCTAGTATTTGTTTTGATTTTTTTCATCAGTGCGGGTGTAGATGAGCTCGGCTGCAGAGATGTATTTTCGATTATAAGCCTGCTTTCGGATTTATCCATGCAATAAAAATGTAGCGACCCGACCTCAGACGGTCAAGTCTCTGTGCTTAAGTGTCATCCCTGGATCGCTATGCTGACACACACAGTACTCGAGGATTTATACAGAGGTGAATGACATGTATAAAGTAACGTAAATACTATTACCTCAGTCCAAATAGCGGAAGTAACAACAAGGTTGTGGATTCCCATCAACAGCAACGGCAAAGTTGAGTGTAGAAATCGTAACCCTAACGTATCACTTACTCGTCGTAAGATTCCTATAACATGAGACGTTGCAGCCACAAAGGGTCAGTACATTGAATGTACTGGCAAATTCACACCATAGGATAATGATGAATAATAACTATCACTACATGCATATTTGGCTGGTGGAAAGCTCTAGGGTTATGATGTTTTTGCGAAAAGCCAATTTTTCCCTACTGCAAAGGAATATATTTCATTTATCTACAAAGTTTGTTGAAACATTGAGAAGGTTCCTCCAACTCAATCCCAATTAAAAGTTAACAACCCAACAAATTAATTAAGTAAAGTGATGAGATCAACATGATAATTCAAGAACCAGATATTCAAGGTGTCCATAACCAGGGACACGGCTAATCATGATTAGTTTGTACACTCTGCAGAGGTTTGTGCACTTTTCCCCACAAGACTCGATCTCCTCCATTAGATTTCTTGCACTACATGGTGTTTGAGAAACGGATGACCGAGACACAGTCTTTCAGAAGCATTAACTCTAACCCCTGTAGACAAGACCAACCTACATCCCCTACATCTGCTAGCCTATCACTAGAAGAGGTCATGCAACTTACTCAACTATGCTAGAGCCCATAATAGCTTGTGGCTGCACATGTAAGTTTCTAGCATGAATAATCTTATGATCCCTTTGAGCCTGGGTGGCATTCCATAGGGTGATCACACGGGTCCTCCGGGATCCCCTTGGGCAAGCACTGGGTTCTCCAGGTGCCCGGGCAGACCACTGGGTGCTCCAGGGTGCCCCTACCATTCCACCCAGATGTGTATTAAAGTAGCCACCTTAAGTTAACCGTCAATGATAACTCTCACATCTGTCATGAATACACTCAACCAATCCACGTCTACGAGCACAGTAGAGCAGTATAAGCATAATGTAGTAGTAACTCCCAAGGTTTGAATGCAGGACAATAGGTTCCTACCTCATCAACTACTTCCCAGTACCCACATGTTATCAAGTCCTAACGATGCAGTGTTTGAGGGTGAAACTAATGTATAAAAACTGGGTACGAAAGGGATATGATCAAAGTGTGAACTTGCCTTGTAATGTTGATGAAGATGATTCGCACTCATAACTCCTGATAGTTCTACTCGTCACACTCTGGTCAATCTATCGTGAGCAAGCAATAGTAACCACACATAAGCAATCATTCAAAAGATCGAAAAGAATGAAGAAGACAATTCGGAAAACATCAAAACCAAGCAAATAACTCTTGAACCATAAAACAATTTCTAGCAGTGCCAAAATTATATGGATTTGGCCTTATCAGAAAGTTTAGGTCAGGAGCTTCGATTTGCAAAAAGAATCAACTCAAACGGAGTTATAAAACTCGAGTTATGAACAAAAGAAGTTTAAATTCAAATCTGTTTGAAATCAAAATTTTAAACTTTCAAAAATATGTTTAAATTGTTTTACTGGATAGAGGGGATCATAACGAAGAAGTGGGCATTGGTTTTGTTAGATTTGGACAAACGAGTAGAAAGTAGTGATTGTTTGAAGTACATGGACTAATCTGTGAAGAAAATTTATCACGAATAGGTCCCTGGCCGAAAATAAAAAGAAAAAGAAAAATCTATCGAGCGAACGCTCGCTAACAGAACCTAACGAACGAAAACCGTTCGCTACCGAACCTAACGGACGAACGTCCGCTAAATAACTTAACCTAACTAACTAAACCGATCAAAAAAATAAAACCGGACTAATATAATAAAACCGGGCGGGTTTGGTTTATACCGGGTCACGACGGTTCGAAGAAAACCGGCGGGTTGGGTGGACCGGGGCAGCTGATTGGGGTTCGGCAACGGCGGCGGTTTCCGGCGATCTTCAGCGGCGGCGGCAGCAACTCCGGCGACGACGGGCGAAGGCGGCAACAGAGCGCGCGCGACGACGCTAAGCGCGGCGGCGGCGCTTAAGAGGCCGCAGAACGGCGTAGGCGTGATATGCGGCGTGGCGGCGGCTGACAAAGTGGCGGCGCATGGCAAAGTGCGGCACGGGCGGCGAGGACAAACGGGCCCGGGCGGCGCTTATTTAAGGGGAGGAGGCCTCGGGCGTGGAGGCGGGGCAAGGGCAAATGCGGCGGGGCGCGGTGTCCGCGACGGACACGGCGGCGGCGGCGCTGTCGTGGCGGCGACGGTCTCCCGCCTGCGGTTAGGGTGACGGGCACTGGGCTGGCCTGGCTGAGCTGGGCAAGGCTGAGCCTGGGCCGCCAGTTCGGTCGGGAGAAAAGTTTAAATAAAACACAGACAAACAAAATAAATAAAACAAAGGAAATAAAAATATTATATAGGCATATAATATATCAAAATTTTCAGAAAATGATTTTCTATGACATGAACATTTTTCTAATCTCAAATAAAATCCACACAAATTTAAATAAATCAAAGAGTGTTGTTGCTATAATAAAACCCAATAAAAATCATTTTAAAAATACCAAAATAAATTCAAATTTATTTTTCTCCAATTTTCTATTGTAGGGAATTATTTTACCCTATTTTCCGTATATTTTATTTTTGGAGAAAAATAATTTGAATAAAAACTGAATAACCCCAAATTGAAAAATAATTTTCAAAAGGACGTTAAATTGGATTTCTTTGAAACTCCCAACTCATATTTCATATAATTTGAAGAAGTCATTTTATCTTCTCTCATGAAAATCATTGAGTCGCTTAAAGTTTCTGAATTTGAAAATAGTTCCAACTGAGATTCAAATATTTTCAAATACCCTTTTCATTTAATTAAATAGAAGAAGTCATGTCATCTTCTCTCCAGGGTTTTGTGATGAAAATAATTTGAATTCACGGAGATCATAAATGCAAAATGAAAGTTTGGGAAAGTCCTTTTATTCCCTCTCATTTAACTTTCAAAAAGTTTCGAATTTCACTCAATTTCACACAAGTAATCAAACAATCAATCATAACTATCTATTTATTATAACATTCCAAAATTTAGAATTTTGGGATGTTACAAAAAAATGTCCCGAAAATAAAAGTTCTCCAAATGCCCTCAAAATTTAGTATGATTTTTTATAGAATATTTAAGGATTTTTGGCACTAAGAACACACCAAGGGGCTGCACCTGTGGACCACAAGGGTGGAGGGTGCGCCCTACCCCCTGGGCGCGCCCCTGCCTTGTGGGTCCCATGAGGGCCCCCCTCACTTATTCCAGCACCCATCCACTTCGTCTTCCTCCAGAAAAAATCATCTCGTTCCTCAGACCTGTGTTTTAGTTCATCTTGCTGCCATTTTCAATCTCCTTGTGCAAAGCTCCATTTGCAAAACTGTTTTGGGGGATTGTTCTTCGGTGTGTGACTCCTCCAATGGTACAATTAGTTTTTTTCTAGTGCTTTATATATTGCAAATTTTTGCTACTATGGTGACCCTGTTCTTGAGCTTGCATGTCAAATTTATATGGTCCAAAGTAGTTTTGATGCATGATATAGCCTCTAGACACTTGTACGAGTAGTTGTTATCAATCTTGTTGAGTTTGGTTTACTTTTATTTGGAGTCACTAAAAATTTCAGATTTTTTTTAGAGAAATAAAAATGTTTAGGAAGATATATCAAGGTGATTCCTCAAGGAAGCAAGCCCCAAGGCTCGCGATACGTGAGCCAGACCTTAAACCACCAAGAGAAGCTCCAGTACGGCCTTGCGAATGGCTGTTGGATGAATTCATGGTTCATGCTAGTTTCAAGGAGGAATTTGATGCGTACATACAAAACGCTGATCTAGGGGACTTCGTGTCAGATAAGTGCCGGCAGTACTGAAGGAAATATGCCCTAGAGGCAATAATAAATTTATTATTTATTTCCTTATATCATGATAAATGTTTATTATTCATGCTAGAATTGTATTAACCGGAAACATAATACATGTGTGAATACATAGACAAACAGTATGTCACTAGTATGCCTCTACTTGACTAGCTCGTTGATCAAAGATGGTTAAGTTTCCTAGCCATTGACATGGGTTGTCATTTGATTAACGAGATCACATCATTAGGAGAATGATGTGATTGACATGACCCATTCCGTTAGCTTAGCACCCGATCGTTTAGTATGTTGATATTGCTTTCTTCATGACTTATACACGTTCCTATGACTATGAGATTATGCAAATCCTGCCATCGGAGGAACACTTTGTGTGCTACCAAACGTCACAACATAACTGGGTGATTATAAAGGTGCTCTACAGTGTGTCTCAAGGTACTTATTGGGTTGGCATATTTCGAGATTAGGATTTGTCACTCCAATTGCTCGGAGAGGTATCTCGGGCCCTCTCGGTAATGCACATCACTTAAGCCTTGCAAGCATTGCAACTAATGAGTTAGTTGTGGGATGATGTATTACGGAACGAGTAAAGAGACTTGCCGTAACGAGATTGAACTAGGTATTGAGATACCGACGATCGAATCTCGGCAAGTAACATACCGATGACAAAGGGAATAACGTATGTTGTTATGCAGTCTGACCGATAAAGATCTTCATAGAATATGTGGGAGCCAATATGAGCATCTAGGTTCTGCTATTGGTTATTGACTGGAGACGTGTCTCGGTCATGTCTACATAGTTCTCGAACCCGTAGGGTCCGCACGCTTAACATTTCGATGACAGTTATATTATGAGTTTATATGTTTTGATGTATCGAAGGTTGTTCGGAGTCTCGGATGTGATCATGGACATGACGAGGAGTCTCGAAATGGTCGAGACATGAAGATTGATATATTGGAAGCCTATGTTTGGATATCGGAAGTGTTCCAAATGAAATCGGGATTTTACCGGAGTACCGGAGGGGTTACCAGAACCCCCCGGGGGTTAATGGGCCTTAGTGGGCCTTTGCAGAGAAGAGGAGAGGCGGCCAGGGCTGGGCCGCACGCCCCTCACCCCTAGTCCGAATAGGACAAGGAGAGGGGGGCGGTGCCCCCCCCCCCTTCCTTCCTCTCTCCCTCCTCTCCCCCCCCCAAGTCCTAATCCAACTAGGAAAGGGGGGGAGTCCTACTCCCGGTGGGAGTAGGACTCCTCCTGGTGCGCCCCCTCAAAGCCGGTGGCACCTCCCCCCTTGATCCTTTATATACGGGGGCAGGGGCACCCTAGAGACACAACAATTGATCGTTTGATCTTTTAGCCGTGTGCGGTGCCCCCATCCACCATAGTCCACCTCGATAATACTGTAGCGGAGATTAGGTGAAGCCCTGCGTCGGTAGAACATCATCATCGTACCACGCCGTCGTGCTGAAGAAACTCTCCCTCAACACTCGGCTGCATCGGAGTTCGAGGGACGTCATCGGGCTGAACGTGTGCTGAACTCGGAGGTGTCGTGCGTTCGGTACTTGATCGGTCGGATCGTGAAGACCTACGACTACATCAACCACGTTGTGCTAACGCTTACGCTTTCGGTCTACGAGGGTACATGGACAACACTCTCCCCTCTCGTTGATATCCATCACCATGATCTTGCGTGTGTGTAGGATTTTTTTTTAAATTACTACGTTCCCCAACAGTGGCATCCGAGTCAGGTTTTATGCGTAGATGTCATATGCACGAGTAGAACACAAGTGAGTTGTGGGCGATATAAGTCATACTGCTTACCAGCATGTCATACTTTGGTTCGGCGGTATTGTTGGATGAAGCGGCCCGGACCAACATTACGCCAGACGCTTACGCCGAGACTGGTTCTACCGACGCGTTTTTGCACACAGTGGTCAAGCGGGTGTCAGCTTTCTCCAACTTTAGTTGAACTGATTGCGGCTACGCCCGTCCTTGCGAAGGTTAAAACAGCACCAACTTGACAAACTATCGTTGTGGTTTTGATGCGTAGGTAAGAACGGTTCTTGCTAAGCCCGTAGCAGCCACGTAAAATTTGCAACAACAAAGTAGAGGACGTCTAACTTGTTTTTGCATGGCATGTTGTGATGTGATATGGTCAAGGCATGATGCTAAATTTTATTGTATGAGAAGATCATGTTTTGTAACCGAAGTTATCGCAATCGGCAGAGCCATATGGTTGTCGCTTATTGTATGCAATGCAATCGCCTGTAATGCTTTACTTTATCACTAAGCGGTAGCGATAGTCGAGAAGCATAAGATTGGCGACGACGCATTTACGATGCTACGATGGAGATCAAGGTGTCGCTCCAGTGACGATGGTGATCATAACGGTGCTTCGGTGATGGAGATCACAAGCACAAGATGATGATGGCCATATCATATCACTTATATTGATTGCATGTGATGTTTATCTTTTATGCATCTTATCTTGCTTTGATTGACGGTAGCATTATAAGATGATCCCTCACTAAATTATCAAAGTATAAGTGTTCTCCCTGAGTATGCACCGTTGCGAAAGTTCTTCGTGCTGAGACACCACGTGATGATCGGGTGTGATAAGCTCTACGTTCAAATACAATGGGTGCAAAACAGTTAATACTCAGGTTAAACTTGACGAGCCTAGCATATAATAGATATGGCCTCGGAACACGGAGACCGAAAGTTCGAACGTGAATCATATAGTAGATATGATCAACATAGTGATGTTCACCATTGAAACTACTCCATCTCACGTGATGATCGGACATGGTTTAGTTGATTTGGATCACGTGATCACTTAGAGGATTAGAGGGATGTCTATCTAAGTGGGAGTTCTTAAGTAATGTGATTAATTGAACTTAAATTTATCATGAACTTAGTACTTGATAGTATCTTGCTTGTCTATGTTGATTGTAGATAGATGGCCCGTGCTGTTGTTCCGTTGAATTTTAATGCGTTCCTTGAGAAAGCAAAGTTGAAAGATGATGGTAGCAATTACACGGACTGGGTCCGAAACTTGAGGATTATCCTCATTGATGCACAGAAGAGTTACGTCCTGGAAGCACCGCTAGGTGTACCACCTGCGCTAGAAACTGCAGACATTGTGAATGCCTGGCAGTCATGTGTTGATGACTACTCGATAGTTCAGTGTGCCATGCTTTACGTATTAGAACCGGGACTTCAACGACGTTTTGAACGTCATGGAGCATATGAGATGTTCCAGGAGTTGAAGTTAATATTTCAAAAGAATGCCTTTATTGAGAGATATGAAGTCTCCAATAAGTTCTATAGCTGCAAGATGGAGGAGAATAGTTCTGTCAGTGAGCATATACTCAAGATGTCTGGGTACTGCAATCACTTGATTCAACTGGGAGTTAATCTTCCGGATGATAGCGTATTGACAGAATTCTCCAATCACTGCCACCAAGCTAAAAGAGCTTCATGATGAACTATAATATGCAAGGGATGGATAAGATAATTCCCGAGCTCTTCGCAATGCTAAAGGCAGCGGAGGTAGAAATCAAAAAGGAGCAGCAAGTGTTGATGGTCAATAAGACCACCAGTTTCAAGAAAAAGGGCAAAGGGAAGAAGAAGGGGAACTTCAAGAAGAACAGCAAGCAAGTTGTTGCTCAGGAGAAGAAACCCAAGTCTGGACCTAAGCCCGAGATCGAGTGCTTCTAACCGCAAGCGCATCGTCACCGGAAGCGGAACTGCCCCAAGTATTTGGCGGATAAGAAGGATGGCAAGGTGAATAAAGGTATATGTGATATACATGTTATTGATGTGTACCTTACTAATGCTCGCAGAGCACTGGTATTTGATACTGGTTCTGTTGCTAATATTTGCAACTCGAAACAGGGGCTACAGATTAAGCGTAGATTGTCTAAGGATAAGGTGACGATGCGCGTGGGAAATGGTTCCAAAGTCGATGTGATCGCGGTCGGCACGCTACCTCTACATCTACCTTCGGGATTAGTATTAGACCTAAATAATTGTTATTTGGTGCCGCCGTTGAGCATGAACATTATATCTGGATCTTGTTTGATGCGAGACGGTTATTCATTTAAATCAGTAGAATAATGGTTGTTCTATTTATATGAGTAATATCTTTTATGGTCATGCACCCTTGAAGAGTGGTCTATTTTTGTTGAATCTCGATAGTAGTGATACACATATTCATAATATTGAAACCAAAAGATGCAGAGTTGATAATGATAGTGCAACTTATTTGTGGCACTACCGTTTAGGTCATATCGGTGTAAAACGCATGAAGAAGCTCCATACTGATGGACTTTTGGAACCACTTGATTATGAATCACTTGGTACTTAAGTAACCGTGCCTCATGGGCAAGATGACTAAAACGCTGCTCTCCGGAACTATGGAGAGAGCAACATATTTGTTGGAAATCATACATACGATGTATGTGGTCCGATGAATGTTGAGGCTCGTGGCGGATATCGTTATTTTCTCACCTTCACAGATGATTTAAGCAGATATGGGTATATCTACTTAATGAAACATAAGTCTAAAACGTTTGAAAAGTTCAAAGAATTTTAGAGTGAAGTTGAAAATCATCGTAACAAGAAAATAAAGTTTCTACGATCTGATCGTGGAGGATAATATTTTAGTTATGAGTTTGGTCTTCATTTGAAACAATGCGGAATAGTTTCGCAACTCACGCCACCCGGAACACCACAGCGTAATGGTGTGTCCGAACGTCGTAATCGTACTTTACTAGATATGGTGCGATCTATGATGTCTCTTACTGATTTACCGCTATCGTTTTGGGGTTATGCTTTAGAGACGGCCGCATTCCGTTGAGACGACGCCTTATGAACTGTGGTTTGGCAAGAAACCAAAGTTGTTGTTTCTAAAAGTTTGGGGCTGCGATGCTTATGTCAAAAAGCTTCAACCTGATAAGCTCGAACCCAAATTGGAGAAATGTGTCTTCATAGGATACCCAAAGGAGACTATTGGGTACACCTTCTATCATAGATCCGAAGGCAAGACTTTTGTTGCTAAATTCGGAATCTTTCTGGAGAAGGAGTTTCTCTCGAAAGAAGTGAGTGGGAGGAAAGTAGAACTTGATGAGGTAACTATACCTGCTCCCCTATTGGAAAGTAGTTCATCACAGAAACCGGTTTCTGCGACACCTACACCAATTAGTGAGGAAGTTAATGATGATGATCATGAAACTTCAAATCAAGTTGTTACTGAACCTCGTAGGTCAACCAGAGTAAGATCCGCACCAGAGTGGTACGGTAATCCTGTTCTGTAAGTTATGTTACTAGACCATGACGAACCTATGAACTATGAAGAAAGTGATGGTGAGCCCAGATTCCGCAAAATGGCTTGAGGCCATGAAATCTGAGATAGGATCCATGTATGAGAATAAAGTGTGGACTTTGGTTGACTTGCCCGATGATTGGCAAGCAATTGAGAATAAATGGATCTTCAAGAAGAAGAATGACGCTGACGGTAATGTTACTGTCTATAAAGCTCGACTTGTTGTGACAGGTTTTCGACAAGTTCAAGGGTTTGACTACGATGAGACCTTCTCACCCGTAGCGATGCTTAAGTCTGTCCGAATCATGTTAGCAATTGCCGCATTTTATGATTATGAAATTTGGCAAATGGATGTCAAAACTGCATTCCTGAATGGATTTACGGAAGAAGAGTTGTATATGATGCAACCGGAAGGTTTTGTCGATCCAAAGGGAGCTAACAAAGTGTGCAAGCTCCAAATGATCCATTTATGGACTGGTGCAAGCCTCTCGGAGTTGGAATAAACACTTTGATAGTGTGATCAAAGCATTTGGTTTTGTACAGACTTTTGGAGAAGCCTCAGATTTACAAGAAAGTGAGTGGGAGCTCAGAAGCATTTCTAATATTATATGTGGATGACATATTGCTGATTGGAAATGATATAGAATTTCTGGATAGAATAAAGGGATACTTGAATAAGAGTTTTTCAATGAAAGACCTCGGTGAAGCTGCTTATATATTGGGCATCAAGATCTATAGAGATAGATCAAGACGCTTAATTGGACTTTCACAAAGCACATACCTTAACAAAGTTTTGAAGAAGTTCAAAATGGATCAAGCAAAGAAAGGGTTCTTGCACGTGTTACAAGGTGTGAAGTTGAGTAAGACTCAATGCCCACCACTACGTAAGATAGAGAGAAAATGAAAGATGTTCCCTATGCTTCAGCCATAGGCTCTATCATGTATGCAATGTCAGTACTGCAGACCTGATGTGTGCCTTTGCTATAAGTCTAGCAGGAGGTACCAAAGTAATCCAGAGTGGATCATCGGATAGCGGTCAAGAACATCCTGAAATACACGAAAAGGACTAAGGATATGTTTCTCGTTTATGGAGGTGACAAAGAGCTCATCGTAAATGGTTACGTTGATGCAAGCTTTGACACTGATCCGGACGATTCTAAATCGCAAACCGGATATGTGTTTATATTGAACGATGGAGCTGTCAGTTGGTGCAGTTCTAAACAAAGTGTCGTGGCGGGATCTACGTGTGAAGCGGAGTACATAGCTGCTTCGGAAGCAGCAAATGAAGGAGTCTGGATGAAGGAGTTCATATCCGATCTAGGTGTCATACCTAGTGCATGGGTCGAATGAAAATCTTTTGTGACAATACTGGTGCAATTGCATTGGGGAAGGAATCTAGATTTCACAAGAGGACCAAGCACATCAAGAGACTCTTCAATTCCATCCAGGATTTAGTCCAGGTGGGAGACATAGAAATTTGCAAGATACATACGGATCTGAATGTTGCAGACCCGTTGACTAAGCCTCTTCCACGAGCAAAACATGATCAGCACCAAGGCTCCATGGGTGTTAGAATCATTACTGTGTAATCTAGATTATTGACTCTAGTGCAAGTGTGAGACTAAAGGAAATATGCCCTAGAGGCAATAATAAATTTATTATTTATTTCCTTATATCATGATAAATGTTAATTATTCATGCTAGAATTGTATTAACCGGAAACATAATACATGTGTGAATACATAGACAAACAGTATGTCACTAGTATGCCTCTACTTAACTAGCTCGTTGATCAATGACGGTTAAGTTTCCTAGCCATTGACATGGGTTGTCATTTGATTAACGAGATCGCATCACTAGGAGAATGATGTGATTGACATGACCCATTCCGTTAGCTTAGCACCCGATCATTCAGTATGTTGTTATTGCTTTCTTCATGACTTATACATGTTCCTATGACTATGAGATTATGCAACTCCATTTACCAGAGGAACACTTTGTGTGCTACCAAACGTCACAACGTAACTGGGTGATTATAAAGGTGCTCTACAGGTGTCTCCGAAGGTACTTGTTGGGTTGGCATATTTCGAGATTAGGATTTGTCACTCCGATTGCCTGGAGAGGTATCCTCGGCCCTCTCGGTAATGCACATCACTTAAGCCTTGCAAGCATTGTAACTAATGAGTTAGTTGTGGGATGATGTATTACGGAACGAGTAAAGAGACTTGCTTGAACGAGATTGAACTAGGTATTGAGATACCGACGATCGAATCTCGGGCAAGTAACATACCGATGACAAAGGGAACAACATATGTTGTTATGCATTCTGACCGATAAAGATCTTCGTAGAATATGTGGGAGCCAATATGAGCATCCAGGTTCCGCTATTGGTTATTGACCGAAGACGTGTCTCGGTCATGTCTACATAGTTCTCAAACCCGTAGGGTCCGCACGCTTAACATTTCGATGACAGTTTTATTATGAGTTTATATGTTTTGATGTACTGAAGGTTGTTTGGAGTCCCGGATGTGATCACGGACATGACGAGGAGTCTCGAAATGGTCGAGACATGAAGATTGATATATTGGAAGCCTATGTTTAGATATTGGAAGTGTTCCAGGTGAAATCGATTTTATCGAGTAACGGAGGGGTTACCTAACCCCCGAGGGTTAATGGGCCTTAGTGGGCCTTTGCGGAGAAGAGAAGAGGCGGCCAGGGCTGGGCCGCATGCCCCTCCCCCCTAGTCCGAATAGGACAAGGAGAGGGGGGCGGCGCCCCCCTTCCTTCCTCTCTCCCTCCTCTTCCTCCCCCCCCCCCAAGTGTCAGGACCGGATTTCGGGATATAAATTTCCCAGAAAATGGCCCATGTGCTCACCAGCCCCAGGATTACTGTTAACTCATGAGGCACCAACTTGATACAGAAATTCCAAGCAAAATACAAAATGTGTATTACAAGACCATTATGGCCTATGAGTACAACAATTGGTTTCTAGTGGCTGATGGCGGAAGCGGTTTGTGGTTCATCTGCGTCTATGGGACTCCATTTCCCACGGGAATAGCTGACCAGGGTAACTCCTATCTTCGCGAGGTTGCTGTCACCATTGCGTAGGTTCCGGGGCTGTCAGCGCAAAGCTCCTCTCCAAGCAAGAAATCTGGCGAAGACAATAGCCAGGGACAAGCTAGTGAGTACTTTTGAATGTACTCGCAAACATTATGAACACAGGTATAATATAACAAATGATAGTCATCCTCTGAAACTATTCTATGATTACACGTTAATCACAAAATGACCGTCCATGATGCACGCAAGCAGGTTATCCGTATACAACATGAATAGGCAGTAAGGGAATAGAAATGGAATGCACTGATCGGGTGTCCGAAGCGACACCTCGAAGGGATGAACATATAAAACCTGCCTCAGTCGGGCGTCTGAGTGACACCACATAAAGGGCTTATAAATAATTTAAAGGACAAGCATGCCACAGTCGGGCGTCTGTGCAACACCACATAAAGGGCTTATAGAGTAAATAAATAACAAGCATGCCACAGTCAGGCGTCTGAGCGACACCACATAAAGGGCTTATATAAGAATAATCACAATGAATATCCAGGAGGTAGAACCGTCCCAGGGATCCTCAATAATTCAAATAATGTAAATGGTTAGTCCACAATAATCATAATCATCATATGTCACAGGTCATGATCAATGTTCTGGTTTAACAGTTTTTCCTCCGAAGACCGACACTAAGACCGACACTTGACCCATCCTGCATCAGTAGTCCTTACCCATGGACACGGCTATTCTAATAGATGTAATCTCTGCAGAGGGTGTACTCTTTACCCACGAGTAACGGATTTCTTTAGTCCAATGACTAATTCGCTTCACGGTCTTTTGATCGAAAACACACCCGACCGCACACACCTAACTTACCAAAGGTCTAGAATCACCCATGACACATGTTGCTTAAACTCTAAGTGGGAGGCTACAACCTCGATTAGCATGGGATCACAAAATTTATACCTGCACAAGAACTAGGGGATCTACCACTTCGGCTCCAACCGAAAACACCCATGCCCTCGGACCAGGTGGCGTGCCTACCGGAGGCCTCCGGTGTCTCCCACCATGGCCTCTCTGTACGTGTGTGCTAGGAAGGGGTAGACAACTTACTGAACTGTACCCTACCTGTGGCAGGGACAAGTGGTAGTACGAAACAAGTATGGGGGTTACTGGAACAAGACTCGATCTATGGCCGACTCAGGAGGTTAAAGCATTTCCTGCATGATAAGCATAAGAAGTATGTTTCATACCATTCAGACAGAATCACCGCTCATCGTACCTCACCATGCCTTACCGGACACAACCGTCTCGACGAAGAACTAGGGACAAGCTCGTGTCTACCCAAGACAGAGACTTTCCCGGATTCCTTCCGGTATGCATGAAAGGCACACGAGGGTGATTATTATCACAACATATCAAATTCCAATAGCACGGATTCATCAAGATGCATTTATGGGTATGTTCATATCATCACATAAAATAACGAAAACTCCGAGACCAGGGGTGTTGTAACCGTATCAAACAACACATGACAATATTATGCCAGGGTTCAGAATGCTTGCCTTCAAGTTGTGGAGAGGCAGGGTGCACTCCAAAACTTTTGAAAGTTTTCTTCTCTATCCAAAAATCCTATTTTAAAAAAATTCAAATTAACACATAGTTTTAAAATAGTCCAAAAAAGTTGTTTGGAAAATTTTCAAATAAATATGAAAATAAACTAGACAAAATTTGAGAAACAAAAGAAAAAGAATCAAATCATTTGGACTTATACTTTAAAAGTTATAGCCAGTCAAAGTTTAGTCAAAATTCTATTTTTAAATAAAACAGAAAAAAACGTTTCGAATAAGAACACGTAGGAGACGTACTCTGGGTTTACGCCTCCACTTACGCCGGTGTGGATCGGCTCGTGGGTCACTGACAGTGGGTCCCTTGGGCCCACTGGTCAAGTTTGACCAGTCGCCCGCCTTCTTCCTCCTCTGTCCGAGCAGAGGCGGGGCTCCGGCGATCGACGCCGGCGAACGGCGGCTCCCCGTGGGGTTCTGAGGGCGGGGATGGATCCGCTAGTCCAGGGCAGTCTTTCCGGTGGTCGACAGGCTGGCGGGGACGAAGGGAGTCGCCGGCGGCGAGCTCTGCGGCGGAGGTGGCTTCGGGAGGAATTGGGGGTTTGGGCTACGGTGGCTCCTGGTCGAGGCTGAGGGGTTGGGTGGCTCCGCACGATCAAGGGGAGTCGGGTGGTGGCGTTGGATGGACGGGGGAGGGCCTGCTCGCGACGAACGGAGCCGGAGCGTGGCGGCGGCCGAACTGGTCGGAGGTGAGGGAGACGGCCTCCCTCCGTCGATTGCGGGCTAGGGAGGCTCTAGAGGGATGGCCTGAGGTCGCCTGGGTGCCTGGTCGAGCTCGGGGTTTCCTTTTATAGGCGGCCGAGGTCAGTTCCCGCGGCCGTGGATAAGGACGCCGGCGAACCGCCGCTTCAGAGCTGGGGCGCGTGGGCGGCGGGCGGGGTTTGGTGTCGAATGGATGAGCTCGAGCTGTTCTGTGGCGGCGCCGTCCATGGCAGAGACTCGCTGCCGGGCGGGCGGTTATGTGGTGGCGCTGTGGGGCGCCAGAGGGGGGCCAGGCGGCTCATGGGCGAGGGCTGCGTCGCCAAGGGTCGAACGGGCGCGGGAGGGCGGCAGCGACGCTGGCGACTGGCGCACTCCACGTGCAAAACGCTGCTGGCCTGCCGCGCCAAGAGCACGCTCGCGAGGTGCTCGGCAAAATGCCATTGCTTGCCAGGGGTCTCTAATCCACGTGGGGTTTAGCAGGGTGGGGTTATGGACTAAGGTAGAGCCATGAGACATGCTGTTTTGGCAAAGCAAGCAGGTTCAAAATGTAAACTAGGTTTTATGCCAATTCTGTTCATGCACTTAAGGTGCTCGACAGAATGCTATGGTCATCTAGGCAACTCTTGGGGTAGCCAAAAACTCCAGATCATAGTCTCTTTAGGTACAAGTGATGATGGCAAGGTTGTTAGGGCAAAACCAGAAACTTGTTAGTGCAAGTTTTTGAGAAAACCAATTCTGGACAGAAGGTAAAGGGTATAGTTTCATGGACCAAAAATACTCCAATGGATCCATTCTCCTGGACTTAAGGGTTTGGTAGGGAGGACTATAAGCAGGAAAAAGCTCATGGGCACTATAGCAAAATAAATTAGGGTTGCAGTAGAAAAAGCCAATCTGGTCCAGAGAGCAAAAGAGGATGATTTGCTCAAATTTTTCAAAGAACATCAGTGGGTTTTTGCATAAAGTTGAATTATATGCATCTACTGACATCTCCAATTTTTGGTGGGAATTTTAATGATGTATTACAATAGGTTGTAGTGCAAAATTACCAACTGGACCAGTTTTTGAAAACTTGGGGTAGGGCTCAAAATCTCCAATGAATAAAAGATATTTTTGCATCAAAGTGATTTAAAAACACCACATGACTTCCCCAAATTTTGGTGAAAATTTTTAAATGCATTTATCAAATGGTTGTAGTGCAAAAGAGGCTCTAAAACTTATGAGAACCCATTTTAAAGGAATAAAGCTGAGGAAAAAAATTGTAGAAATAATTCCATTGATAAAAAGAAATGGCCTTAGTAAGATACACAAGTCCCACAATATGTTTTAAAGGTTTCCACCTAGAAGGAAAAATCAAAAGGACAGAGTGATCTGAATTTAAAAGATAAACCAGAAAATAAATTTTTTAATTTCCTGGCAAAATTTTAATTAATAAATCACGGTTAAATTTTTGGGGTGTTACATCCTAATCCAACTAGGAAAGGGAGGAGTCCTACTCCCGGTGGGAGTAGGACTCCTCCTGGCGCGCCCCATCTAAGCCGGCCGCACCTCCCCCCTTGCTCCTTTATATACGGGGGCAGGGGGGCACCCTAGAGACACAATAATTGATCATTTGATCTTTTAGCCGTGTGCGGAGCCCCCCTCCACCATAGTCCACCTCGATAATACTGTAGCGGAGCTTAGGCGAAGCCCTGCGTCGGTAGAACATCATCATCATCACCACGCCGTCAGGTCGACTAAACTCTCCCTCAACACTCGGCTGGATCGGAGTTCGAGGGACGTCATCGGGCTGAACATGTGCTGAACTCGGAGGTGTCGTGCGTTTGGTACTTGATCGGTCGGATCGTGAAGACGTACGACTACATCAACCGCGTTGTGCTAACGCTTCCGCTTTCGGTCTACGAGGGTACGTGGACAACACTCTCCCCTCTCGTTGTTATGCATCACCATGATCTTGCGTGTGCTTAGGATTTTTTTTGAAATTACTACGTTCCCCAACAAGTACTACCACCTCACTGATTCATTCGTGCGAAGATTTAAATTTATATCCCAGCGCAATACTCATTCTGTCCTGTTTGATCTTTATGATAAATCATATACCATGGACAATGAAGATTTTAATGATGCATGCAAAATCCCACAATGGGGCATTCTTAGTGAGCCTCGCAAAACTGAATACAATGACTTCCTTGCTAGCATCACTGTGGGAGAAACTAGAAATATCGCACAAGCTACCATAGGGAGCATTCACTTTCCGGCCATACATTATTTTGCTCTCTTTATATATAGGTAGATGCATTAATGGTAAACATGATCATAGCCACCTTTGTGCATAAGATCTTAGTATCCTCAAGTGTGCGATAATGGATGATAAACGATATAACTTGGGGGCTATTATTGCAAGGAGGTTACATCTTAATGCTAAAGATGGAGATTTCTTTGGTGGAATTTATGCCACCCGGTTAGCTAATTATCTTGGGGTACCCATAAGGGGGAATGACATTGAGTTACCGCCTGCTTTTATTGATTATAATGCTATGGTGCACTACCAGTTTCTTGAGAGAAACAAATAGTCCCTCCTGTACCGACTAATCTTTGACAGACAACATGATGTCCATATTACCCTTCCTGCTCCTGCCTTCTTTAACTTTCAGGTAAAACAAAGATATTTTATAACTAGAGAGGAGGCGAGCGAGTATGAGAGAGAGGTAGAGGCCGCTCACGTCCATGATGCAGCCCTTCAAGCAGTAGCTGCAGCGTCCCAGTACAACCACGACTATCACTTTGGGTATCCGCCAGGCCAGCCGTGGCCCTAGACCAACTTAGGCCAAAAGCCTAAGCTTGGGGGAGTACATATCTCTCACCGATATTCCATTCATGTTCACACTTATTCCAGTTGTCGGTGTTCACACTTTTTCATTCTATTATCCATGCTAGTTTATTTATTTTTCTCACTTTCTTCCTGTGTGTTTGAAAAGCTTTGAGAAAATCTAAAAAAAATGTAGCTTCTTTTTAGTTTTCCTTCCCTTGTTTATTTAGTAATACTATTAAAAGAAAACCAAAAAAGATTCTCGTTCTTCTTTTTGCTTGTTGGGAGCTTTCCCGTGTAAATAGTTTTTCTCGTTCTTGTTTTGCTTTCTTCAGAAAAACTAAAACTCCAAAAATATTTCAGTGTGTTTCTTTGAAGTTCTTTTCTTTTCTTTGGGTCAGGAGGAGAAGACCACGATGAAAATGTTGAGTGGTTCTCTATGCATTATTGTTGATCTAACAGATATCCCATATTACCTTGTCTTCTCCTTTGAATGAATGTTTGCAGATTCCAGCTTAGTCCAATGCACATGCACTCTTATTATTATTATTCACATCGCTCGGTCGTGCAAGTGAAAGGCAATAATGACGATATATGATGAAATGATTGAGATGAGTAAAATTTGGTTTGAACTCGACCTATTTTGTTTTTGTAAATATGATTAGTTCATCGTTCTTGATTCAGCTCATTATGAATGAAACATGTTTGCAATGAAAATTAGAGATTATAGTTACTCATGTCATGCTTAATTAGCTAGGAGTTTATAATGGTTTGTCTTGAGTGCCAACATGCAAATTAAAATGGTTATGATGTAGTATGATAGGATGGTATCCTCCTTTGAATGATTCAAGTGGCTTGACTTGGCACATGTTCACGCATGTAGTTGAAACAAAATCAACATAGCCTCCACGATATTTATGTTCATGGTGATTTATATCCTACTCATGCTTGCACTCAATGTTGGTTAATCTCAATACATGTTTATGACTGTTGTCACTCTCTAGTTGGTTGCTCCTCAATCTTTTGCTAGCCTTCACTTGTACTAAGCGAGAATACTGCTTGTGCATCCACTTCCATAAACCCAAAGTTGTTCCATATGAGTCCACCATATCTACCTATATGCGGTATTTACATGTCGTTCCAGGTAAATTTGCATGTGCCAAACTCTAAACCTTCAAATAATAATCTGTTTTGTATGCCCGAATCGCTCATGTAGCGACTGGGGCTGTCAGTATCTTCCATGCTAGGTGGGTTATTCTCACGATGAGTGTTGATTCACTTGTCATTCACGAGAAAGTGGTTGGTAATCGAGATGCCCAGTTCCATGCTCAAAATCAAATCAAAATATAATCATAAAACAAAACTCCCCCAGGACTGTTATTGGTATGGATGGTACCCGTTGTTTCGGATCAGCCATGGAGTGTGCTTGTTGGTGGAGGGGGAGTAAAAACTTTACCATTCTGTTTGGGAACCGCCTATAATGTATCTAGCATGGAAGATACCGAGATCTCTTGGTTGTTATGTTGACAATGAAAGCATGCCGCTCAAAATTATATTCATCTCTGTTTTAAAGCTAGAGCTCTGGCACCTCTGCAAATCCCTGCTTCCCTCCGCGAAGGGCCTATCTATTTACTTTTATTGCACCAGTTAGAGAGAACCACTGTCATTTGTATGCATTATTATTAATTGATATCGAGTATGACTGCGACTCGATCTCTTTTACCATGAATTACAATGTCTAGTCAGTCCTTGATCTTCAGGGGTGCTCTACATTTATGTTTTGCGATTTCAGAAAGGGCTAGCAGATACCATTTTGTTATATCATATCATGATTGTTTTGAAAAATTGTTGTCATCCGAGATTTATTATTATTGCCCGCTAGTTGATTATGCCATTGATATGAGTAAATTTGAGACCTAAATGTTATTGTGAATATGGTTAGTTTATAATCTTTGTTGAAAACCTGAATGTTGGCTATACATATTTGCAACAACAAGATCAAACAGAGTTTGTAAAAGTTTTTCTTTATCACTTTCAGTTTGTCAACTGAATTGCTTGAGGACAAGCAATGGGTTAAGCTTGGGGGAGTTGATACATCTCCATCGTATCTACTTTTCCAAACTCTTTTGCCCTTGTTTTGGACTCTAATTTGCATGATTTGAATGGAACTAACCCAGATTGTCGCTATTTTCAGCAGAATTGCCTTGGTGTTATTTTTGTGTAGAAATAAAAGTTCTTGGAATGACCTAAAAATTTACGAAGAATATTTTTGGAATAAATAAAAAATTTTGGCGAGAGAATCAACGAAAGGGGACCCACCAGCTGACCACAAGGGTGGAGGGCGCGCCCTACCCCCTGGGCGCGCCCCCTGCCTTGTGGGTCCCCTGGAGACTCCCCGGCCTCAACTCCAACTCCATATAACCCTATTCGGGGAGAAAAAAATCATAGAGAAGGATTCATCGCGTTTTACGATACGGAGCTGCCTCCGCCTCCTGTTCTTCATCAGGAAGGCTGATCTGGAGTCCGTTCAGGGCTCCGGAGAGGGAATCCATCGCCATCATCATCACTAACCTTCCTCCATCGCCAATTTCATGATGCTCACCGCCATGCGTGAGTAATTCCATCGTAGGCTTGCTGGACGGTGATGGGTTGGATGAGATTTATCATGTAATCGAGTTAGTTTTGTTAGGGTTTGATCCCTAGTATCCACTATGTTCTGAGATTGATGTTGCTGTGACTTTGCTATGCTTAATGCTTGTCACTAGGGCCCGAGTGCCATGATTTCAGGTCTGAACCTATTATGTTTTCATGAATATATTTGTGTTCTTGATCCTATCTTGCAAGTTGTAGACACCTATTACGAGTTATGATCCGCATACCCCAAGGTGACGATAATTGGGATTCTTTCCGGTGATTACCGTAGTTTGAGGAGTTCATGTATTCACTAAGTGCTAATGCTTTGATCCGGTTCTCTATTAAAAGGAGGCCTTAATATCTCTTAGTTTCCATTAGGACCTCGCTGCCATGGGAGGGTAGGACAAAAGATGCCATGCAAGTTCTTTTCCATAAGCAAGTATGACTATATTCGGAATACATGCCTACATTATATTGATGAATTGGAGCTAGTTCTGTGTCACCCTAGGTTATAACTGTTGCATGATGAATGCCATCCGACATAATTATCCATCACTAATCCATTGCCTACGAGCTTTTCACATATTGATCTTTGCTACGTTACTTTGCCGTTGCCACTGTTACAATTGCTACAAAACGGTTACTGTTACTTTTGCCACCGATACTGTTACTTCCATACTACTTTGCTACTAAATACTTTATTGCAGATATTAAGTCTTTCAGGTGTGGTTGAATTGACAACTCAACTGCTAATACTTGAGAATATTCTTTGGCTCCCCTTGTTTCTAATCAATAGATTTGGATTGAATACTCTACCCTCGAAAACTGTTGCGATCCCTTATACTTGTGGGTTATCAATACTCCTTCCAAATCTTCTCCCAATACTTGTTCCCCTTTTGCTTGGTGCCGCATATTGGTTCCACTGTTGTGTCCAACCAATATTTGACCGACAAGATGTCCTCAAAAGTTGAGAATGTCAGACCTCTTGCCTTCGTCGTCTTCCCCTTCTTCTTGCTCAGATGTCCCAACTTCAAATGCGGTGCCCCCCAATTCGTACTCCATTTGGGTCGGACCTTCATTGTCATTGATCATGTTCAACATGAACACCTCCTAGTTGATCATGGTTTGCAAGCATTCATCATGTTCGGAATGAACTAGCGGTCTATGCAAAACATTGAACATGCCATATGCAAATTTGATTGGACAGGAGCAACGAAACATACTTTTTTAGAAGGAAAGGGACCAAGTCCCCGACTCCACTTCATATAATGAAACCACATGTTCATGGGGTGGGGGTAATAGCAAAAGGTATGATGCCTTCCGCCTGCGAAAGCGCAACAAAACAAATACAGTTTTTTAGCTCATGGC
The DNA here is from genome assembly GCA_021605145.1 of Aegilops bicornis. Taxonomy (NCBI): domain Eukaryota; kingdom Viridiplantae; phylum Streptophyta; class Magnoliopsida; order Poales; family Poaceae; genus Aegilops; species Aegilops bicornis. The sequence goes on from CM038672.1 coordinate 453,131,447, forward strand.
CTGGGAGCAACCATGAGGGAGCTAAGTGGATAGATAAACAGACCCATTACAACTTTTGCTAAGAGAGAAACTCGTTAGGTCAGGCGGTGAACATATCGAAGATGCAGAGAACCCTCCCGGTCTTCAGTGGACGGGCAGCACTAGGCTGTGGAGACCACATTTGGTGAAGCACCGACGATGGGTTGGCCGCCTTGGCACCTGAAGCAATCTTCAGCTTGTCCCAGCTCAGCCACTCTTGATGGCCAATGGCACCCTCATTTTCTCCTTTAAGAAGCTTGAGAATCATGTTCCTGAGACAGGATCACCCAAATCTTGGTCAAACGTAGGATCCCCACCAGCACCTATTTGACAAAAATCCATGTGGTATTGTTAAATATAATGAAATTCTGTTTTTCCATAGGCACCACATGGTAGTTGCACAGGCTACGTTCAGAGTGGATCTCTGTTTGTTTGAAAGCCAAAGTTTAGCAATGGACAAATAATCAACTCCTACTTCTATGTTAAAATTTTCTCTAACAACTGTCCACACAAATTTAGCTACTACACATTCAAAGAATAAATGGTGAACAGTTTCAGCCTCAGAACAAAAAACACAGTCTAAAGGCTTGATTAACTGCCTTTTCCTAAGGTTATCTCTAGTCATAATTTTGTTATGAGAGACCAACCAAAGGAAGACATGAATTTTAGAGGGAACATGTAATTTCCAGACAACCGGAATGTAAGCAGGTTTCACCCCTCTAAAGTTAATTTCATGATGGAGAGAGCTGCTAGAAATTTTTCCATTTCTTTCATACTGCCAAACCAAAGCATCGGGCTCATCAGTAAACATTTCCACTAGCTGGAGCCATCTCTCCATCATACTATCAGAAAAGTTCCTTCTGAAGGTGAGCTTGATCTGGTCACCATCCCAAATGTCACTAATACTTTTCAAGTCTGGTTACAGATTGTGTAAAGGGACCAAAATGGACAACAAGGGGTGATGTACCAAACCAAGTGTCTTCCCAGAATCTCACTTTAGTCCCATTATCCACATTCCATTGAAAATCAAACTTCACTGCTTTAACTACCCCCACGACTCCTTTCCAGAACCTGGATGAGGAGGGAGAAATAGAGCAGTTGAAAATATTTGGGCTATCAGTGTTGTATTTATGGTCAAACACTTTTTTCCAGATCTTATCATCTCCTTCGGGATATCTCTTGATCCAGGAACCTAACACACAAATGTTTAAGTCTTGGAGGTTAGGGACACCTAAGCCTCCATATTCTCTTTTCATACAAACAAGTCTCCAATTAGCTTAATGGATCTTTCTATGTCCCTCAAAATCATTCTACAAACAATTGGCCATTTGAGTATTGATAAGCTCAATGGCCATTTTGGAAAATTGAAGAAAGATAAGAGGTAAACATGGATACTAGCTAAGCAAGTATGGACAAGGATAAGCTTGCCTTTGTATGAGATGAGTTTGCCTCAACATCCTACTATCCTTTTAAGAATCTTATCAATTAAAGGCTGGATGACCTCCCTTCTCAACTTATCATAGGCAGAGGGATCCCAAGGTATTTGATTGGAAAACATCCTTGTTTACATTCTAAAGATTCTACAAAAGGTAAGGTTTCCTCTACTGTCATACTGATGGGGATCAACTCACTTTTAGTGTAATTGATTTTCATCCCATACACCTGCTCAAAGCAAGTAAGCACCATTTTAAGGTTCCTAGTTTTATCTATGTTATTCTCAAGAAAGAGAATAGTGTCATCAGCATACTGGAGACACATGATTCCTCTTGGACAAATGTCATGGCAGAGGCCACCAATCAAACCCCCCGCAACTACTTTCATTGGCATCCTAGAAAGGACATCTACCACTAGGTTAAAGTGAAGGGGGGAGATGCCCCCCCCCCCCCCGCCTCAACCCTTTGCACTGTTAAGGAAGTCACTTTCACATCCATTAACTTTGAGTCCGACAACCCCCTCCTTTAGTAACTGCCAGGATCCAAGAGATCCATTTTTCCTCAAAACCTCTTAGGGAGAGGGGTTCAATAAGGAAATCCATGTCCACAAAGTCAAAGGCTTTCTCATAATCTAACTTAAGCACTAATCCTTTTTCTTTGCCAGCATGGATTGCATGCAATACCTCATGAACAGTAACTACACTTTCCAGGATATATCTACCTCAGCCCTTTGCTAGCAATGAAAACATACCGATTCTTGTTCTGTCATTTCGTCCAACGGGTCGTGGGCAGCCCGGACGCCACCGGTGCCCGTACTCATTCGCGCCCGAACGAGCTGCGGTGAGTCACATACGTCCACCGCTAGTGCGTGGGCGGAAAGCTCTTCGGAATGGCCCCACCGGCCGTTGGATCCTCCTCTATCCCAACGTGCTTCGACGGCGTAATCCGTGTCGGCGAACGGATGGATGGGGTGTGGGTATCCGCCGCTGGGAGGTCCAGGTCCACACCTCCCTGTGACGCCCTCGCCGCTTCCCTCTATTGCCGCCGGCGTCGCCGCATCATTCAGGTGACGTTTTCCGCCTTGCACGACGGAGCCAATGAAGCGACGTTGACGGACAAGGCGAACGTAGTCTCCATCACGGCGGTTGGGGGTGGGCTGGACGACATTTAGAGCGGTGGACCGGGACCGGTGGTGAGGATGGGGAGTGAGGGTGGCGGATGACGAGAGAGATTCATGTTCGCACGGAGGCCGAATTTCGTGTTTTGACCCTTTTTGGAAAGAAAATCGGGATCTGACCCCAGTTCAGAAAAATTTCGGGATCTTACCCTTTTGCCTACCGCCAGAGGGCCTGGCGGTAGGATTGCGTGCCCTACCGCCATAGCCTACGGCGGTAGGCCATTTGATGATCGACGGCCGTTGGCAGCGACGTGGAAAAAGGGCCTACCGCCATCCCCTACTGGCAAGAGATTCTTTGAGCCTACCGCCATACCCTCTGGCGGTAGGGTCCTGTGTTCTGGATAAGGTGGGGAGGGGCTGGTTTGTGGGCCCCACCACCACTCTTCTTCCCCACTCATCTTCTTCCCGGTGCTTAGCTCCTCTTCCCTCTCTCTCCCCCTCACAAACCCCCCTAGATCCACTCCATTTGCTTGGGATTTCATCGGTGGATCCGGAGCATTTTCATCACCCAAGGTACCTCCCCATTCCCCCTTCTTTTGATTGGTTGAGATCTTTGTTTTGTGTTGATTTGGTCAATTTATTGCAAACCCTAGGTGTTGATGTTGTTGTGTGCATTTATGATGCATTTATGGCTAGGGTTGTGGTTATGTTAGGGGTTGGTGTTAGGGTTAGGGTTAGGGATGTTGGGTGGTTATGTTGGGGGTTAGGGTTATAGTGGTTATGTTAGGGGTTATGGTTAGGTTAGTGGTTAATTGTTAGGTTAACTTTAGTATGAATAGTAGTTATGCAAAATTTCGCTCATTTGTCCATTTGTGTTGGTTGGATGACATATATGGATTGATTATATTCTTCCCATTTTCTTAGATGCATAAGCTCGTAAACGCTCATTATTTGGACAAGTCGACATTTATGCTTGGAAATGACGATGAAGGGAAGAGGCTATGGTTTTTGACACAAGTCCAAGCTTTGATGATCTTGTAGTTCAAGTGAGAAGCGTCTTACATTGGAATGACCCAAATGCCGAGGTTAAGCTTATTGGGAGGTATGACGTTGGATTGGGAGTAAAGTCCCGATTAAAGAGTATGCCCATCACCTCCCAATTGCATTGGAATGTGTACAAGGAAAAAGTAGACGCATCACAAGACAAGTCTCTTGAGATCTTTGCCACAAAGGTTGATCCTCCTCCTCCTTTGCAAATTGATCTCAACCGCAATGCATCCTCCCCATGCATGATGACAAAGGTCTTAGGTGTATGTCCCCAACTCTTCTAGCCAACCACCAAGTAGCCAACCCAATGAAGATCATATCAACGCTAGCGCCAGAGTACTCCGTCATGATGCTATTCCTCATGTTGAAGAAGATGCTATTCCTCATGTTGATGATGATGCTATTGTTCCTCTAGAGGAGGATGTTTACTCGGAGAATGAAGAGATCCATTACAATCCAATTGGTAACTTGGATGTCATTGTGCGGCAACAAGACATGGACCGTACCCTCCCTTATAACCGTATGTGTGGGTATAACTCGGATGACGATGGTCTGGAGGAAGAGTTGGATGAGGATGGGTTGACTGCGCAAGAAAACGAAATCTACAAGAAGGTGACCGGCAAGGAGAGAGGGTCGTCTTTGTTCAGAGATGTGAGTCTTGCGGACAATGCAACAAGTTGATGGTGGGATGAGATTATGGTTGTCCGAGCCAACGCCGTGCCCCAAATTTAGTGATCCTCGACCAGAAAATGAGGATGAGAATGCTCATTTGAAGAAAGGCATCAAGTTTGGTTCTTTGATAGAGTTCAAGATATGGTTGTGTGACTATGCCATTAGGAACCATAGGCCGCTTGTTGTTGGTCATTCAAATCAAAAACTTGATTTTGCACGGTCAAATGTGACAAAGAAGGTTGCAAATGGATGGTCTGCGGTAGAAAAATCAAAGAAACCGCAATGGGTCTTGAAGAGTCATGTTGGCACTCACACGTCGTACCCGGACAAGGCCGACCAAAGCAAAGGACACCGCCAACTCACGTCGGAGTATCTAGGATATAAATTGTTGCATCAAATAGCACATGATCCAACCGTGAAGGTCAAGTTTCTCATGTCTTTGATTGAGGAACAATTAGGACACCGGTCAAGCACGGAAGGCATGGATGGCGAAGGCAAACGCTATTAGGATGATGCATGGTGATTATGAGGCCGCATATAACATTCTCCCCAAGATGTTGGCAGCAATTGCTCATCGAAACCCGGGAATGCGCCATCGGGTGGAGTCAATTTCCGGAGTGTTTCGTCGTGCCTTCTGGAGCTTTGGACAATGCATTGAGGCATTCACGTATTGTCGCCGGTGTTGTCTATAGATGGTACATTCTTGACCGGCAAATACAAGGGAACATTGATGGTGGCGATGGCCCACTCTTCAAATGATAACGTGTTGCCGGTGGCATTTGCCTTGGTGCCTTCGGAGCACGATGATAATTGGGAGTGGTTCATGGAGCATGTGAGAACCAAGGTGATAGGCAGAGAGGTATGCATTATATCGGATCGCCATCATGGGATTCTCAAAGAAATAGACGTTGATATTCCCGGTCTTCCAAAGCTTCAACACCGTTGGTGCATGAGACACTTTGTTGCAAACTTTTACCGGGCATGCAAGATCAAGGAGTTTTGTAAAGACCTTACCCTTGTTTGCGTTGCTTTCAACACCGCCACATTCAAGACCCGATATGATAAACTCCTCGGGGCTTTGGAGAAAAACAAAGGGGGGAAAGAATTCTTGGTTAGGCACTTTCCGGAGAAGGAAAAGTGGTCACGCGCTTACGATGAAGGAGGTATGTGATATGGAGACATGAAAAGCAACATGGTGGAATGCTTCAACAATGTGTTGAAGGGTGTCCGTTCCTTGCCGGTGACCGCAATACTCAAGTACACTTTCATCAAGCTCAATGAGTACTTCCTAAAGCATTCTGCAAGCACGGCCAAGTGGATTGGGGAAAAGATGGACTATCCATTAAAGGTTCATGATTGGTTGTTGCATCAAGCGCGCAAGTCTGCCAAACAACAAGTGATCACATATGATGAAAAAGAAATGATCTATCAAATCGATGAGCCGGGTGGGACAACAAGGGACGGTAGGTCTTACGGTGGAGTTGCTTACGAGGTGCGCCTTTAAAAACCGTTGGTGCCAAAGTGAGAGGCCACACAAGTATCATTGGCCTTGCTCGCATTTGATGACCGCAGACGGGTGAGAAACATGAACGTATCCGATGGCACAATGGTGCGGTTGCACGAAGTTTACATTGGAAAGAACAAGGTTGACGTGGGCGCCTCGGTTCAATCCTTTCCTTGATGCCTCACGAAGGCCTGAGTATGTTGGGCCAGACATTGTGCCAGATCCCGCACTCATGGTGCCTATGAGGGGAAGAAGAAGAAAGAAGAGATTCCGGAGTGACATGGATGATCTAGCTGGATACACTGGAATGAAGCAATTTGGTAGTGGTCATTTCATGGAGCCACCGGAAAACAACAATTGTGGAGAATGCAATGACCACAGACACAACGTTAGGACATGCAAGAAACGAAGAACCAACATGTGCACTAGTCAAACACGTGGACGGAGCAAGAGCCTTGGAGGGGCCGTGGCCGTGGAGGAAGGGCTAACATTGGAGGGGGCCGCTACCGTGGAGGAAGGACTAGCCTTGGAGGGAGCCGTGGCCGTGGAGGAAGGACTAGCCTTGTAGGGGCCCGTGGCCATGTATCCGGTGGTTCTAGGACACGCCGGGTTGATAGGGAAGGCCTATCGACGTGTTGCTCAATCCGATGGTTAAATAATGTGAATGGTACTACTTTTAATATGTTCATGCATGTGTTGATATATTTGCCTCTTTACATGTCAATGTGTTCATATTTAGACTTAACATCTTTATTTGTTGTAGGGCATGGCTTCATCCGGTTCCATGACAAGGCCACCGTGTGCTCACCATGAATACATGCCACACAAGTGGAAGGACGCATCTTTGGACAAGGTGAAGGAGAAGGATATGAAGATTCCACCATGTTGGTGTGGAGATGTTTGCAAGGTGAAGGAGTCCACCGACTGAAAGAAGTCATGGACCGAAGGAAGGAGATATTTTGTTTGCCCCAATTATGCTTACGATCGTGCGCTTCCAACTAACGCCTATGACCTTCCACCGGTATGCTAGAGAAGTAACATGTTACTCTCAACTGTGTGCCATCACTAACATCCGCTTTATATGCAAATCACCGCCTCCTCTATGCAAGTACTTCAATTTGGATAGATCATGAAGAGCCAAAAGATATCCAAAAGGACCAATTAGAAGATTGTTTTAGGCGCCAACGGCTGTTCAAGAAAGGTTTCAAAGAGGCTTGGAGGAAGAGCGTCGTCAAAAGAGAGGATGGAGCGGAAGCAACGCGAGGAGAGGGCACGCCAAGCGAAGCTTGCTCGTGAGGAGGAGAGGGCAAGAAAGCTTGCAAGAGCTCGCAAGGCACAAGAGGAGGATGAGGCACGTGACAGGAAGGGGAAATGGCCCCGTATGACTGAGTAAAGCCGCCGCCTTCGGTGGACTCGTCATGTAACCGGATGAAGCCATGCCAAATTTATCATGAACTATGTAGTACTAAGGCAAAAAGCCATGTGTCGTCAACTTGTCGTGAATGAATTTGCCATTTGTATTAAATTTGGTGTGAAGATGTTTGCAATGTGTTGTGAATAATTTAGTTTGTTAGTGTATTCTGGGATTTGTCATGATTTTTATTGAAAAACTGTTGTCTTTGTGAAGAGAAGTGGGATATAACGTAAACAGAGTGCTCGCTTTCGGAGTTAGAACCCTACCGCCAAAGGCCATGGCGGTAGGGTCTTTGGACCCTACCGCCAAAGTTGCATGGCGGTAGGGGGGCAACGGTTCGTGACGAAGAACCCAAGACCGTTGGCGGTAGACGGACCTACCGCCATAGGCCATGGCGGTAAGTCTTTGGACCCTACCGCCAAAGTTGCATGGCGCTAGGGGGCAACGGTTACGTGACGAAGAACCCAAGACCTGGCGGTAGGAGAACCCTACCGCCACGGTGCCATGGCGGTAAGTCTTTGGACCCTACCGCCAAAGTTGCATGGCTAAGCGGTAGGGGGCAAAGGTTCTGTGACGAAGAAACCAAAACCGTTGGCGGTAGGGCCGGACCCTACCGCCATAGGCCATGGCGGTAGGGTCTTTGGACACTACCGCCATGGACCTGTATGAGGGTCCGTCCTCCTCTCCCCTGTTTTGCCCCATATGTGTCGAATGTTAGCATAACATACCCAATTCTATCTCGCAAGCACATACATAATTCAACTCAACATAGTTCATTACATCCATGAATATCACATGTTCAAACTAATTAAAGAATGACCCGGTTCGAATGACATCAGTTCAAACTAATAGCTCAAGCTCGACGACACATGTTCTAAACAGGTAACATAAGCCTCATACTTATCAGACGTTCAATTTGATCGTCACGCCCTTGATTACGCTTCAGTTGAAAGTCTGTGGATCCTGCCCAATGACCCAACACACCATTCGTTTCACGGAACCAAGCCCATGCAGCATGGCGCACGGGATTCTCTGACACGCCCTGTTTGATTGCCCATCCTATGACCTGCCCGGGTTTCCTCAAGTCCATCTCACTAATTCTTCTTTGCTTGCAGTGAGAACGCAATCTCAACCGCCAAAGCGTGTTTGCAAGCATATTCCCGGTCTTGCGGTGATCAAGCATCCTCTCTTTCTCCTTCACAAGCTTTCGTAATGCTTTTTCTCCTTAGCATCGAAGGTTCCTCGATAAAGTGATACTTGCCGAAATCCTTCATGGCCGCATTTGCCTCATCACAACTCTTCAACCATGCTTCACATTCCTTCTTCAAGCAACGGTGTCGCTCGCCATGATCTTCTCACACGCTATGTTCATAGTCATGGATTATTTGTCCATCCTACATGAACATACGGGTTCAAGATGACATAAACAAAACATAAAATAAATTAAGTAAAGACAACACTTGGTAAATTGATATGACATACAACACCAAGTTCTTAATGAGTTCAAATGTTAAGGGTACAAGTCATAGTAGTTCAAACGACGACCAAGCATAGGGTACATGTCATTATAGTTCAAATGACAAAGATTACATAGCCTCATGCAATACTATGCGGCGTACGGTCCCGGGTTGCAACAAATAACATCATTTCTTTCTTTGACCCATGCCCAACGAGATGCACGGTTCTCATCAAGCGAGAATGGTTGGCGAACTAACCAATCAATGACCGACCATGATTGCCCATGTCTATCTCAAAGATATTCTGCCGTTGTCGCACACAATGTAATTTGCATTGCAAGATCACGCCTACAATTTTTTTCCGCCGTCTTGAGCTTCTTCATCAGCCTCCTTTTTTGTTATAAAATTTTTGAACGGTCTTTATTGAAATAATTATATGAAAAGGCCCTACACTCGCATTCAACGCATCAATGGCTTCGATCCACAAGTTCATCTTTTCCTCAATCAATTCAGCGTTCACGGTTCGCCGCCTCGTGAGAAGTTTCAAAGAAAAGCGAATCGGTGCCATCCTACAATTCGAAAAGTTGCTATTAAAGTAACTTAGCTTTAATTGCTTTCTTAAGCATAACCTAACCCCCATTATGTACATTAAAACTAGCACTAGATCTAGGCACACAAACTTTTCTACAACCAATTCTAAGCACATCATACATAAGGAAACCACAAACATAAACCTAAATGGATCATAGTAATTGATTTGACCACACGAAAATGATGAGCTAGGGTTTGCAATCAAATGAGCAAATGCAAAGTAAACAAAGATATCAACCAATCAAAATGAGGGGAAATGAGAGAGCCACCTTGAGTGATGAAAATGGTAAGAATCCAACGGAGAAATCTCAAACAAATGAGAGATATTTGGGAGGCTCTTGTGCTTCAAAGAAAGAGGGAGGGAGAGTTGAGCTCGGTGGAGAGGTGATGTGGGTTGAATGAGTGGTTGAGGAGGGAATATCCAAACCTCCCTACCTTATCAGTAACACAGGACCCTACCGCCAGAGGTTATGGCGGTAGGCTCCAGAACTCATCAGTGAGGATGGCAGAGCCCTTTTCCATGTCAATGGCCAATGCCAACGGCCGTCATTGTTAAATGGCCTACCGCCGTAGGGTATGGCGGTAGGGCACGCAATCCTACCGCCAGGCCCTCTGGCGGTAGGCAAAAGGGTCAAATCCCGAAATTTTTTCGAACTGAGGTCAGATCCTGATTTTCTTTCCAAAAGGGGTCAAAACACGAAATTTAGCCTCGCACGGAATAGATATGGAGCGAACGATTGCTCATGTCATGCCAGACAAGGCCTTGTGCGGAAAACGCTCCACGGAAAGTCAGAGGTATAACATTTTTATCTTTTATCAAGGGAGTGTAGCAGCGTGAAGATATGAAATCTCATACTAGTCTCAGTACTGAAAGATGATGGAGAATTGGGTAAATTTGATGAGGACTCCGTGTGACTTTGCAATTATTGGATCCAAATCACCTTGGCGTGATGGTGACCCTCTTCAACATAAAAGATCAGCGCCCTGTCCGACTGCCATCATGGCCCACAAGACAAGACCAGAGATCACAAAAGGAGAAAAAAAAAAGAGACAAGAGCCAGAGTCCAGACTCCGCACTCCAGTCCAGCGTCCAGATCTAGATCCCCGGCGGCCCCCATCCCGGGCCCCACGCTAGCGTCCAGCCACCTCACCAACAACCAAAAATCCTACTCGTCCCCAACTTTGTGGGTTCCCAGATTTAGCCCTCTCATTACGACGTCGGCAGGCGGGCAGCGCGTATTCCCTACGTGCGTGCACTCGTGCACCTACCCCGACCTCTCCCTCTCTCTCTCTCCCTACCTACGTCCGTCCGTCTCGCGCACGCCTCGCATCCCCACCTTTCCCCTCCCTGCCTCCTCCGACCCCAATCAGACCAATCCGCTTCCGACCCCAACCCATGCCCTCTTCCATCGCCACCCACCTCCTCAAAGCCGCCGCCGCAAAGCCCCTCTTCTCCCCCCGCGCGGCCCAGATCCCCGCGCTCCCCCGCCCGCCCGTCGCCCGCCGCCCGCCCGCGCCCGCCAGCGCCACCTGCCGCTGGTTCCGGTGGCCGTCGCCCGCGAGGGGGCTCTGCTCCTCGCCGCATTCCGGCCCTGCCGAGGGGATGGGATCTGACGGGACGGGGGCCAGGAGGCGCCTGCCGCCAGCCAACGGTGTGTCCAAGGAAGGGGCGCCGCTGCCGCTGCCGCAGCCCGTCCCGCCCAGGCTGCTCACGCTGCCCACCCTGCTTACCATTGGCCGCGTCGCCGCCGTCCCGTTCCTCATAAGCAGTAAGCGCCAACTGAGCTTTGCTTTGCTTTTTTCTAACTTGGTTCATACTTTACAGTTGGGCACATGTTGCACAAGGTCGATGCAAGTGTGAGATTTTCTTTACTGATCACTCGATCACGCACAGTACTAGGCTAAAGGCAGCTGTTGAAAGCACTGACTAGTTAGTTGGATTTCATTATTTCCCGCGAGCAATCGTAGAAGAAGTGTGTGCAAAGTGGTTTGCTTTTCCTGTCTCGCCACGTTCCGGTATCTTGCACAAACAGCTTTCTTAGGCTGCCTAACTCTCAAGGAAAATAAGTCAGCACCAGAGGAAACTTGAAATCATATAATCACTGCAGCATGGGCAACTAGTCAACTACCACTAACGCAGATGGCAAGAGCAAATGATCAACTCTTCCTAAGCCTCGCTGTGAAGTTTCTGATGCTGCGACGTTTCCACTATCCATATTTCCATAGTTTTAAACTGGGGTCATGCCTGGTGTCAGTAGTTGACGTACATACAGGGCTACCTATGCAAAGCCTAAACTGTCTCTTTTATCCTCTATGCTTTTGTTTGATCCAAGCTAGTTGGACTTACAGACTATCACAGTTACTCCCTCTGTAAAGAAATATAAGAGTGTTTAGATCACTAAGTAGTGATCTAAATGCTCTTATATTAGTTTACGGAGGGAGTACTAGACTTGAGAGATGCAATTTCTATGTCACGCACCACACACTGTTGTGCATAGTCTGCTTAATCTCTTTTGTCCAAATCTTTACAAAGTCATATTGTATTCCCGGGTTTCTTTTAGCAACCGTCGATGTGTTTGCTTCCTCTCCACTGGTGAAGAGTACTTCTTGTGAACTTCATCTTTTATGAAGATTATGGCTGTTTCAAAAGTTACATCATATTTTCTCGAATCACAGGGAAGAACATAACTATCCTATTTAAAATGAAACTGAAAGATATACAAAATATTGTCTTCATCATGCGGAAACTGGAACAAGCTGCAATTTGACGTGTCCTATCACCATAGCTGGGTTATGATCTGCCAGTGTTGCATTCTTTAGCCATTATTAGGGTAAATTGTATTGTATGCCAACAGTTTAGCTGAGTGTTCTGTAGCTAAAAGGTGTAAAGCTTTTGAGTTTCTTTACTTCAGCTGAAAGCCTAAAATTTATTACTTTATTGCCCATGGCTTCATTGAACTGACCAATAACATACTTGTGCTGTCAATTATTCATGTCAATGGTTAAATGGACTGCTCATGTGTCATCTATTGAAATTTTGAAATAGTGCCTGTTTGTACTGGTGGCCAAATAGCATTTTTGTCACAGGAACCAACAGCTTACTTTCCATGCAGTTCGCTGTTGGTTGATATCTGATATGCATTTGGCACTTTTTTGTATTTGTTATGTTTGACATAATAATCTTAGTTTGACTATGGAAATATCCCTTTTTGTATAATTAATTAATAGCTTGTTATCTCTACTGTGACCAGCTTTCTACATGGAAGGTCCTTGGGCAGCAACTGCCACAACTGGCATCTTCCTTGCTGCAGCAATCACTGATTGGCTAGATGGTTATATTGCGAGAAAGGTGTGTCACAAATATTTGCTGAATATAATATGCTATACTGGGTTACTCTATTATAATCATTTTTCCTCCTGTTATTGTTTCCTGACATAATGTATTATGCAGATGCATTTGGGAACACCTTTTGGTGCATTTCTTGATCCTGTGGCCGATAAGGTTTCTTTCTCTTTTTGCTGCTCTGATCCTTCTTCACAGTGGTGTATACACTCTTATCTGTCTGTAGACTGTCAGTTTCCAAAGTGTGAGCTACTCTCGAGAACTAACTTCGTCACTGCTATTCTCTACTGCAGCTTATGGTAGCTGCGACACTAGTGTTGCTGTGCACCAAACCTTTGGAAACTTCATTGCTCACGAATGGACCATGGCTTCTGACAGTTCCTTCCATTGCCATCATTGGGAGAGAGGTAGTTACCCAGCCAAATCTACATCATCATTTTCCAAAAATGCATGGAAAAACCATTTTCTAGTTAATCTATCTATAATTATGGAAACATTAAGATGGTAGTTTGATTTCTTTAATTTTGACCTTATGCTGATATAAATATGTATACGTTTGTTCTGTTGTAAGTGTGAGATCTTGCCTTCCTATGGGAATAGGATGTTCATGTATTTGTCATGGCTATCTGATCTTATCTCTAAATAAGCCTGTCAAGCCAACATGATAAGTTAGCAACTTCCGATTATACCCCGGCTATTCGTCTCTTTCTGGTTGAATATACGCAATATGTGCTTCAGTAGATGAAATGAAGGGACTCTTTTGCCAACCTCTGTACTGTTTTTTATGGAGGCATGGATCGAGTGCACATTGCTTCAGCTTGATTGAGTGGCTCCACCATGAGGCTTATTTGAAACAGAACTGGAGCATGCACCCTTTTGATGCATCATGCAAGGTAGTCAGAATCATGATTCTGAATCGGATCGGAGCTCTGATATTAGGGTCGCGAATCGTAGAATCTTAACTACCAGAACTGTAGAAATGTAGATTCTATGAACCAAAATCGTAGAATCGGAGGGGTTAGTTTGGATTGTAAAGTCGTAGAATCATACAACAGAATCGTGATTCTGACAACCTTGGCAAAGTGTTCAGGAGCTCAGAATAATCAATTTACCCCGAAAGCAGGGCCTGCCCAGATGTTTCGGACCCTGCTGGGCAAATATGGCCCGTAAATCTAGGGTTGTGACCGTGTACCTACTTATACACTATATGCATGGTTCGTAGACCGTTGCAGTTTGCACTTTTCGCCCTACCACAGGGCTGATCCGCCTAAAAGTTGAGAGGAAATTACCAGATTTGTACACCTTCAATTCTATGTGAATATGTGGGGTGCCATTGGCAACTTTTAGTTTGTTTCCTGGTTCAGTAGAAACACACACATATGTGGGATGGAAGCACTTTGCCTCTTCAGTTAGATTGAGTCGCTCTACCTCTACCATATGGCTTGTTTGAATCAGAACCAGAGCATGTATGAAATGAAAAAAAATCTTTATGCTTCAAGATATTTAGAAGCTATGAACGATTTCTATAAGTGTGCTGCCCAAAAAAGTTTGATAAAAGTAACAGATTTGACATTCAACTTTCCAATTCCATGTGAGTGGTGCCTTGGAGCAACTTTACTTCACTTTTCTCGTGGGCCCAGACATATATATCCATTTGCCATTTCGAGAGTTATCTTCTGCTATGTGTTAGTGTGCTATGCTTGTCACGAGCTAATGTTCTGGCGTATCTGTTTCTGTAGATCACAATGTCAGCTGTTAGGGAATGGGCTGCGTCTCAGAATACCCAAGTTCTTGAGGTTCCTTCTGTCTTCTATTGTCTTACATTGCCTTGATTAGACATTCAAATACTGAATTTGTACTTCCTACAAACAACAGGCTGTGGCAGTAAACAATTTAGGGAAGTGGAAGACAGCGACACAGATGACAGCATTGACTCTGCTCCTTGCCAGCAGAGACCCGAGGTACTTGCATTTACTTTGACTGAGCTTAAAGCCTCGTCATTGTTTTAATCATTTTGCATACTGAGCTTAAAGCCTCATCATTGTTTTAACCATTTTGCATGCTGACTGGGGTTTGTTTTTGGCGCTTTTGTTGTGCAGTCTACATGTACAAGGTGCTCTAGTCCCCCCTGGTGTTGCGTTGCTCTATGCATCTGCTGGACTTGCCATATGGTCCCTAGTGGTGTACATCAGAAATATATGGCGGATACTTCTAAAATAGTGTTAGCACATAGTGTAATAGAAGAAACAGGAGCAAAGGCGACGATATTCCATTCAAGATGCTGCAATTTTTTTGGAAGATTGTTGAGTTGATTGATGGGGCCTAGATCTTGTTGAGCCTCGTGTGACCCGTGCCATTGGTGCTTGGCGGATTAGCCGCCAAAGCTTGTTGAGCATGCGAGGATCTCTTTAGAAGCAAAATATATATCTCGTAGCCTGTGATGCCAAGGTGATCTACTTTCACGGAAGGTAGCCACAGCTTCGAGTGTTGGACACCGTGTGTAATGAGCTGCAAGACTGGAGACGATGCAGACGATTGTAACCGTATACAAGCACAGACCAGGCGGCTGGCCTGTGTGTGTGGAGTTCCTGCCACTGTAATTTTACCCATATCATATTGCCAGGGAGCACAAAATTATTCTTTCAATGTGTTTCACTCGCTTCTTGCATGCGAGCCGCTGTCATGCATCTGCTGGTTTCTTTGCTGTTCTCGTTTTGCACATACTGCACTAGTGATTTAACTGAGAATTTCAGTGGATAGAGTACTAAGGGCATCTACAAGGGAGCCCCTCAAACCCTTTCCATATGTGTGGACGGACAGCTCGGACATTGTCTCGACAGAAAACACACCTCCAATGGTAGCCCTCGAACCCAAGGCAAATACGGGGTGGATTTGAAACGGGAAACGCACCTCCAATGGTAGTCCTCAAACCCAAGCTAAGTATGGGGATGGTTTGAGGCCAGCCTGGCTTGGGAAGGTTTTAGAACAAGGATGGATGGAATATGGACTGGTTTGGGAAGGTTTTAGAACAAGGACGGATGGAGGATGATGACGGATTTGAGTGTGTTCTTCTTTGGGCTTGTTCGGTTCCATGGGATATGGAGGGGTTTGGAAAGGGATTAAGAGGGATTAAATCCCTACACGTCAAAATCCTTCTCAATCCCTTCCAATCTCCTTGTGGAGTAGATTAACCACAAGCACTTGTGAGTTTCTGTTTAATAGTAATGTATGATGTCATTTGTATGTGTAGTGTATGAAGAACAACATCATCTGGCCCACCATGGACCCCACAACCGCCTCAAACCCTAGCCTTCACTCTCTTCACTCGTCTCCTCCCAATCCGCTCGCGCCTCTTCTCTTTGGTCATGTCCCTGTGGTCCCACGCCGCCATGTCTAGCACTAGGGCGGAGGAGGATCCAACCGACCGGGAGACGCTCGCCACGGAGGATAACGATGACCTCGCCCTCCGCCGTTCGTGTGGCTCATCTAGTCGGGCCTCGTCCCCACCGTCCTTGTCAGGTTCCTCTAGCTCCACGCCCTCTCGGCGGTCCAACAAGGCTTTTGCAGCTCAGGGCCGGCCCTTCCACGGCGATCGTTGTGCCTCCCTCATCCGTGTAGGAGCAGCTAGTCTGCGGCGTCCTGTCCCGGTCCTTGCCCAGTAAAAAGACCGATGCCCATCGTTGGTGTTGGAAGAACGCTAAGACGTTGAAGGAGGGCTCGTGGTGTCGAAGCACCTCGCAAAGGAGCAAGCCGCGCCAGAGCCCGACGCCTTGACGGACTTCCAGAGTCCTCCGACTCCGACGACGTCCCCCAACAACGACACCTACATCGTCTTCGAGCTTTACATAAGGGCAAGGCCGGTGAAGATATTTCCCCCTTTTATAATGTATAGTAAGTCCAGTACAATGGGACGCGAACGTTTGGTCTATGGGGACATCTGTCCCCGTTATCCAATGCGTGGGTACGTGCGTTGCGATTGACAAATAGAGTAAGGGTTCAGTGAATACGGGTGGATGGAATAGCTGAAGAGTGGAATATACGGCATACATACCGTGATGTACGAGGGCCCGTGCAGGTTGGAACAGGATCTTTTGGCCGAGACGACGCGTTTTGAAGCCAACTACCATAAATGAAGGCCTGGTGGAACACGCTACCTTTTTGGGGAGATCGAGGTTCTTGTCAGAGCACTGGCGCGAAAGCTTTGCTTAGTTGGTGCGTATGGAAAGTTGGCTTCGCATCTAACACAAACATGTTTTGGACGCGCGTCGGATGATAGTAAACAGATAAGTAAAAAAATTTATTGGAAAAACTTTTTTGTTAGGAAGGACTTGCTTGCATGAATCAACTGGAAAGGTAAGGAAAACTAAATAAAAATGCCAAGCATGATTTAAAGGGGGATAGGGGCATTGGCTTCGGATGGTTTGTCAAACGGAGTAGAAATTTTATTAAAAAATTATTTAAAGTGGGATACAAAAAATTAATTTTGTACTGTTTTTTTCTATCCAAAGATGGTAAACTGTAAAAGATTTCAGCATGTTAAACCCCCCCAATGAAGCTGAATTTGCAGCAGGGACGGCCTCTCAGTATATTATTTTTTTCTAGAATTGGGGAGTTCGCAAGCAGTGGCTAAATGTTGGGGCAGTAAATATGGGTGGTTGTTTGATGGTGAGACTGTTACTGTACTGTCGGTGCAACTGTGCTGGTAAAAAGCAGGGACCAATCGAGGGGAAAATGGTAGATGCCAATTGAGAAGAAGAAAAAATTGCATTTGTGCTTGTTTCATGATACGTAAGAAAAAATATAATTATTACGGCTGGTTGTTTACACAGCGATGAAGAGCACTTTAAAAAATGAAAAAAAAATGTATATAATTAATATGGTGGTGTGAATCTTAGTAAAAATGGAATTACGCAGCTAATGAAACTTCCAACCACAGTAGTTGTTATGACAGGTGGAAATTGTATAAACGAATTCCTTTCGCGCAACGAAAATAAAAAGATGGTGTGTGTTTTCTGGATAAATGACGATGAATTTTGGGCTACTCGCATAAAAATAAATCCAGCCCATTTGCCTTGAAGTAGATTTTGTAAGAATAAGGTCCAGAGGGAGAAACATGAAATGGTAAGCTTTCCACAAACATATGTGTGCAGTTACTAGAACGAAGTTAAGAACTAGGGTGAGAGGATAAATGACTATCTAGTAATGGGAATAATATAAATTAAGTAAAAAACAAGGTGTTACAAAAAGCGGCAAAATACACGATGGTTGCTGGTTACATATGCACCATATGTGGGGATTATTTTTAAATATTTTTATAAAAAAGGCAAATTAGGTAAGATCTATTTTGACAACACACTTCACTTACTTTTGAACTATTATATATAATTTTGATGAACCAAAAAATTGACCTCATAGAAAAATAGACAAAAATTCTTTGCTATTACAGGTCGCAATTCAAACTATTTTAGCCAAAAATTGTCTTTTTTTCAGAAGGAGACAAAAATGGATATTTATGTTTTTATGGATTGTTTTCTCATGGGTGCAGCAGAAAGTCAAGTTTATTTCAAAGTTTCAGCTAATTTCGATTTTTGGTTTAATTACAAATTGTTTTTCTCATAGAGGGGGGATATGTCCTAGAAAAGAACAGAAAGCCTCGTCCGTACAGTATGTAACTAGGCATATTTTTTTTGGGGTGACAAAAGTGTTTGTTGATTGTTGATGTGAGAATGACTTTTGTTTCTGTTTATTAATTGTGAGCAGTACCATACAAAAAAGAGAATTTTTTGGATGAATAATTACAGACAGTTGGGAGTTTCCGTGGAATTGCAGACTTTTTATGCACATATGGTATAGCTGTATCAATACAAAAATGTAAAAGTTACAAAGACACTGCAATAAGTGTTTTTTTTGGTTGGCTAAACTACGGAAGAAACTACTGTGATTCATGTTGTATTACAACGTAATAATTTGGTTAAATACAAAATAAAACAGCTTGCCGTAGTGGGACGCGGTTAGTGTACAGCGAATCTCTGACGTGAACAGTGGTGGGTCGGATGTGGTTGGGGAGGTAGCAGGATGTTTAACTGCGAGTGGGATAGAGCCGGAACAGGTCGGCAGGAATCGAATATAGCTACCGCTTGTACAGGAAAAGTGTTAATACAAAAAATGAGCAGTTCACATACTAGTAGGGGCCGAATTTCGTGTTTTGACCCTTTTTGAATAGTATTTCAGGATCTGACCCCTGTTTAAATTTTTTTCGAGATTTGACCCTTTTGCTACCGCCAGGGCCTCTGACGGTAGGGTTAGCTAGCCTACCGCCACGACCCATGGCGGTAGGGGTGCGACGGAGGGGGCGGCTGTTTGACTGCTACTGAACGTGGTTAAGCACCTACCGCCAGAGCCTCAAGCGGTCAGGCGACCCTACCACCAGAGCCCATGGCGGTAGGGTCCTGCTTCGATGTAATGTTTCAGAATTGAAGAATTGAAGGGTCTGGCGGTGGTACATGCGACCCTACCGTCGAGCCCATGGCGGTAGGGTCCTGTTTTTCGATGTAATGATTACAGAACGAAGAATTGAAGTGCCACAGCGGTAGGGTCGACCCTACCGCCGGGGTCCTTGACAGGGTCATGTGTTTTATGAATTTAAGTTCAATTGCTTGCTTCTTTTCAAATTCAATATGACAATAATATTATAGCAAGTTTAACAAATATGACAACAATATCACAGATCTTAAACAATTAAACTTGGGAATCACATACACATTAACAAATTTGAAGTGCATAGAACATTTCAAGCGAACTTCAACTAATTAGTAAACGGAGTTCCACATAGTTTCACAAATAGCAAACACATAGATCCACAAATAGCAAACACATAGTTTCACGTAGCTTCATAACCACTAGAAAAGTTCAATCAAACGAAGTTCAACCAAACTAAAAGAGCCAACTATCGAAGAGCATAATCAGTTGCTCCTTCCCCTCTTGGAGGTACGGTCTTCGTTACTCTTTGAACGATTCTCTTGGTCTTCTTCTTGGGCCGTCGAGGAACCGGTCTCGGAAAGGTTCCGGACTCAGCAAATCCTTCGTCTTGATTCCTCTTCTTGGCAGGTGAGATGCTTGAGACGCGTTTGAGTTCTTTGGAGGTCCATAATCTTCATCGTACTCCTCCTCCCCGTTGCTCTCATCCTCCTCCTCCCCTTCTTCATATGTGGCCTCCTCCTCCTCCTCCTCCTCCTCCTCCTCATCCTCTGACTCTGGTCATAATAAGTATCAGATCGACTGACTGCAAGTGAACAAGATGCATCTGTTCCGAGGAGGCTGAAATTGTACCTTCATCGTCCCCGACTACGGTCTCAGTTATGCGCTCCGGGAAGATGACCTAGTGCATCCGAGGCTTCAAAGATGCATCTGTTCAGCTCACCGGACTGCAACGACATAAGTCGATCACGTTGTGAATAAAATATTTTAAATCGACCGTCGGTTCAAACGTACCACTCTGTTGATGAGGGTGCAAACTCCCTAAATCCACCGTGAATGTCTCGATGCGGTCTAGTATGCATGTTCATCGGGGTCAGCCCACTCCAGCTCCGTGATGTCTTCCGCCGTCCATCGAGGCCTGAGACGAAGACGGTGCTTCTGGCCATCATCGTACCACGTCATGTGTCGGCCCAGGTAATCATCCCAGTTAGCCACTCTCCTCTCCACGTCTTTACGCCACCTCCGTCGGTTCCACTCCGTCACATGAGTCTTATGCTCCTCTCCCGATCAGGATCGATCGATTCTTCTGCCGGCTCATGCTGCAAGGCATAAGAAACAAGAATCATCATAAGCGCAATGAGATCATCATAAGCAACAAGAAACATGATAATCTCACGGAGAACAAAGAGCTCATAGGTGGAGCGCGTGCCCTTGATATCGGTGGGCTGGCCCGATGGGTATCTTGATAAATCCCAAAGCTGCGTGGCCGGCGTTGTGGCAAATGCCACTCCGACGGCGTACACACGAGATCATGGGCACGATGCACCGCCAGAGACCACGGTCCGCTATGCACATCACGTTCAGATCAAAGTCCCACTCTCGTTCTTGTCGTCTGACCACCAGTTACCTATTACATATACCTTGGTAAGTTCGCACTCTTGGTCAATAGCGGAATCAAAGAGAAAGGTGTTGGGCGAGTTCATATACTGCGTGTCGTCAAAGCGTCCAACTTCGTTGGTGTAGGTCTTGTCTGAAGTCTTGTTTAGGCCCGTGTAGAGTTTGACAACGTCCCACTCGTAAGCTACGGTGGGGTTTCGAGTCTCGTCGCCTTCTTCGCCATAGTCTTCCCATGGGCGTCTTGGCAACTTCTCTGGACGCCCCACCGGCAGCCGCTCCCACATCCAAATGGAGAAGGCCTGCATAAAGCCACCCATATTGGACTTGTCTCCCGTCCTCTGCGTTGCGTCGTCAAGCTGCAAAACATCAAATGAGGATCAAATTAAGAAAATGTCATGGACACACTTTCGTAGGTAGGTAGGCAATTAGACATCTCTTACCGAACGGTATAGGTAGGCGAGAGATGCGGTCCCCCAACTATACCTGCATCCCAGTCCGCGAGGAAGAACAGATACGCCTGGGCGAGTTCCTGAGCTGTCTGGAAACACGACCTCCGAGAGAATATACCACAGATAGGCCCTTGCGTACAACTCCACGATCGCCTCATCTGCGCCTTGGGGCATGTCCTCCGGTGCTCGAGAGCGAGATCAACGGCACACCGGATGTACGGTTACTCTTGGCACCGGGGCGATCGCCCGATGAGGGTGGTGACCCTCTCTGCCAGTTGGCCCTCTCCACTCGACCGGTGAGTGCATGACCCTCGATCGGCATTGCAAGAATCATCCCCAGTCCTCTAGGGTCACCGTCATCTCCCGCATGGCGAGATGGAAAGAATGGGTCTCCGGTCTCCAACGGTCAATCGAGCTGTGAGAGCAGCGTGGGCCAGGCGTCGGCGGTGGCAGCTTGAAAAGCACGAAACCCAACAGACGGGCTCTCTTGAAGAACGACGCGTAGCGCTCTTCGTAGTCCATATGCCCATGAACCCCGTGACCCCTCATGCGCAGTGGATGGAGCGTCTGTCAAAAAGTGAACGCCAAAAAGTTAGGAAATCATTTTCATCAATCCGAGAACTTTGATCAAAATTTCTTTCATATCACTTACCTCTCCGTTCTCTATGAAACGGCACGATGACCCTTGTCGAATGCCCAGTCCGACATGCAAGACCGTGGGCGATGTTGTCCGAAAGATGTGGCCGCCTTAATAGAGTTTCATAAAAAAAAGCACCATAAGCATAAGCATACATAAACAAACAATGAACTCAAATCATATCAAGATAAAATTTTAAGCATATTCTCCAACAACATCTACTACACATGATGGATCAAATCATATCAACATGCATCATATAAAAAAAACCTCCAACATACATCATAGCTTCATATTTTTAAACAAAATTTTCCACACACAACATCTTCATATCATCATATCAACATGCATCATCAAACTAGGGTTCACCTTCACACTAGATCATATCATCATATCACATGCATCATCAAACTAGGGTTCATCCCTTTATCAACATTACATCATAATTTTTTTAACAAAAAAAAGTATGAACTAGGGTTCATCTTCACACTAACATATGAACTATTGATTAGAGTACATATCCAATACCACTACTTACTAAAGAACTAAGAACTACAACTAGAATCAATCTTAGGTGAAAAAAAATCAATCTTAGTTCAAAAACATGAGGGATTTCAAGCAAATAATGCGTCGAATCGGCAGCAAGTTTGCAAAAACTAATTGGAGGGATCAGAGGAGCTTACAGTTCTCTCCTCGGGGCCATCTCGATCTGCCAAAAAGGTGAAGAATCGGTGAAGATCCAAGGGGGGGAGTGGAGGAGATGAGAGAGGGAGAGAGGGGCGCGACTTGGGGGAGAAAATGGCAGAACTGCCGACTTGGGGGAGGGGATGGGTGGGGAGAAGGGAAGGGGCGCGGTCTCGGGCGAAATAACTGCCCCGCACCCTACCGCCAGGGTCTCCGGCGGTAGGTGAGGGAGTTTCGGACTAGGGGGTGTCCGGATAGCCGAACTATCATCATCGGCCGGACTCCAAGACTATGAAGATACCAGATTGAAGACTTCGTCCCGTGTCCGGATGGGAATTTCCTTGTCGTGGAAGGCAAGCTTGGCGATACGGATATGTAGATCTCCTACCTTTGTAACCGAATTTGTGTAACCCTAACCCTATCCGGTGTCTATATAAACCGGAGGGTTTTAGTCCGTAGGACGAATAACAATCATACCATAGGCTAGCTTCTAGGGTTTAGCCTCTTTGATCTCGTGGTAGATCCACTCTTGTAACACACATCATCAATATTAATCAAGCGGGGCGTAGGGTTTTACCTCCATCAAGAGGGCCCGAACACAGGTAAAACATCGTGTCCCTTGTCTCCTGTTACCATCTGCCTAGACGCACGATTCGGGACCCCCTACCCGAGATCCGCGGTTTGACACCGACATTGGTGCTTTCATTGAGAGTTCCTCTGTCGTCAGCCGTCGGGTAGGATGCCTCATCTCGTCTTTAAAGGCGATACTATCGCCAAAGGAGCCTTGGCGCTGGCGAACTCTTGACTAGGTGGTTTTCTTATGACCTCCAACCGGCCATCGCGCCAACGATGACCTCTCGAGTCATCGAAACCAATCTCGAGTTAGTTCGAACTTGCCGAGCAGTTAGATCCGATCGAGCTCTCCTCCATAAACGAGCTCTTGGATCGCATCGCCGCTCAGGAGTCGCCACCGACTATGACCGGATCGGGCCTAAAACCGATCTGAGAGAGATCAACTCTCCCCAGGCTACCCATCATGTTGCTGTGATAGAGCAGCAATGCGGCGATTCTTCTTGTATCTGAAGGACTAGTTACGTCCGGATTCCCGATCCCTCCATGCCGGATTCCCGCAGAGGGACGGACGTTGATCAAGCCCTGAACTTAAAGTCAGACGGTGGGTTGGACTCATGGGATAACACTAAAAAAATCCAAACTTCCAAGTTCGGAAACTTCTCGGCCCTTGAGTCCTAAATTGGACGGGGTTTCGGATCTAGTTCCACCCGCCCACCCAAACATTAGCGATCTCTCTCAAATTCGGCAAGATCCCGATGAAACAGTACATCATTACTGGGCCAGATTCCTCCTGGTTATGAACAGGATAAAGGACTGCCGAGAGGAGGACGCAATCCCAATCTTCTGCAAAAATTGCACGGACAAGGGAATCCTAAACGCCATAAGTCGTCGCGAAATTACACGCTTTACTGACTTGGTGACCATAGTACAAAAGTACTATGCGATGGAGAGCGCCTGGAAAACCGAAAGTAAATTTTGGGATAATCCGGCCCCGAATACATCTCTAGTCCAAAACAAACGGGTGCATCATTATCAAGCACCCGGGTTGAATACCAAAAAACCAAAACCCCCTAAAGGGTACGAAATCGTACTTGAGGGTTGGCTCAACGGACCCTGCAAAATCCACAGTACGGAGGGCGCCACTCCAACACACAGCCTTCGAGCGTGTTGGATACTACGGCAGGTGGCCAAAAGTGGCATAGGCTTTTTCGCCCCGGGCAACCAACCCAAAGATGGCGATGCAGTATTAACAGTCTTCGAGACTTTCGCATCAAATAACATGCGGAAATGAACAATCCGCAGCTTCGCCGAAGTCTACCAAGTAGCAACAACAAATCCATGGAGCGACACGGCTATCACCTTCAACGCCAGCGCAGAAAAAATCACACTAGATGTAGTGTTCGGCTCACCGGACAATTACAGGTCCGAGGAGGTCACGTTTCAAGTGGCCCCATTCGGCAGCGGATATCACGCTTTGTTAGGGAGAGAGGCATTCACAATCTTCCAAGCTATACCCCACTACGGGTACATGAAGCTCAAAATGCCCGGACCCAATGGGATAATCACTCGCCGAGGATCCGGATCTGACACTCCGGCTGAAAATAAGACAACCGACCTTGGCCCTAGAGGCATTGTCCGAAGCCCTAGCGGCAGAGGAACTAACTACGCTGCGCTCCACGGTGGATAGGGACGATGTGATACTCGATAAGAGGTCCAAGTCCACCTCTTTTAAACCAGCAGACGAAATAGTCAAATTCCAGGTCCATCCAACGGACCCCACAAAGACGACCTCCATTGGGGCACAATTAAGTCCGGATGTCGAAGCCGCACTACGAGAATTCCTTCGGGAAAATTGGGACATTTTTGCCTGGCACCCTTCAGACATGCCAGGAATCCCACGCAGGCTGGCAGAGCACAGCCTAAATATCCTAAAAGGATTCAAGCCGGTCAAACAAGCTCTTCGGCGATTTTCCGAACCCAAAAGACAGGCAATGGGAGAGGAGCTAGCCAAACTCTTAGAAGCCGGATTCATCAGAGATATAAAACATCCGGACTGGCTAGCATATCTAGTAATGGTACAAAAAAAGGACAAATCCTGGCGCCTCTGCGTCGATTTTAAAGACCTTAACAAGGCCTGTCCAAAGGACCCTTTCCCCCTCCCTCGCATCGACCAAATCATCGATGCTACCGCGAACACGACTCATTGTGCTTCCTTGATGCATACTCCGGATACCATCAAATCAAGATGGCGGAGAAAGATCAGGCCGCAACGGCATTCGTTACTCCATATGGGCCATTTTGCTTCAACACAATGCCCTTCGGACTCAAAAACGCCGGCGCAACATATCAGCGCATGATTCAAACATGTCCGCTACCCAGATAGGCAAAACAGTAGAGGCATACGTGAGCGATGTGATCGTCAAGACCAAACACGTCGGAACTCTAGTAGAAGACTTGAGGGTGACATTCGACAACCTTCGAGCATATGACATTAAGCTCAATCCGGAAAAATGCGTCTTGGCGTACCGGCCGGAAAGCTCTTGGGCTTCATCGTATCCGGTAGAGGAATTGAAGCAAACCCGGCCAAAATCCGAGCTCTGTCACAATTGGATATTCCAAAAGACCTCAAGCAGATACAAAAACTAACCGGATGCGTAGCGGCCTTAAGTCGCTTCATCTCCTGTTTGGGAGAAAAGGCTCTGCCCCTCTACCGCCTCCTCCGTGCCGAACATTTCGAATGGACGGATGCTGCCACAAATGGCCGGACTCGAAGAAATAAAAGCCATCTTGGCAAAAATCCGGTTCTGGCCGCGCCCAACCTGGGCGAACCTATGATTTTATATGTCGCAGCAACACATCAAGTTGTCAGCGCGGTACTCGTCGTTGAACGAGAAATAGAAGGGCACAAATTCCCTCTTCAAAAACCAGTGTAGTACGTATCCACTGTTCTAACTCCATGCAAATCCCGGTACCCACATGTAACGCCCTCGATGCGGCTATATCTCCCACGTGTCGAAGCACGACTTAGAGGCATAACCGCATTGAAAGCAATGTCGCAAGTGAGGTAATCTTCACACAACCCATGTAATACATAAGGGAAAGAGATACATAGTTGGCTTACAATCGCCACTTCACACAATACATGAGTAAAGCATTACATCATACAGATACAATCAAGGTCCGACTACGGAACCAAAATAAAAGAAGACTACCCCAAATGCTACACGGATCCCCGATCGTCCCAACTGGCTCCACTCTTGATCAACTGAAACGAAACAACACAATGAACAGGATCTTCATCGAGCTCCTCCTTGAGCTCGGATGCGCCACCTGCACGGTTTCATCGGCACACCTGCAAACTGGTTTTGGAAGTATCATGAGTCACGGGGACTCAGCAATCTCACACCAGCGAGATCAAGACTACTTAAGCTTATGGATAGGAGAAGGTAGTGAGGTGGAGCTGCGACAGCGACTAGCATATCTGGTGGCTACATTCGCAAAAGAGAGCGAGAAGAGAAGCAAGGCACGGTCGTGAAGCTAGTAGCGATCAAGAAGTGATCCTGAAACTACTTATGTCAAACATAACTCCAACACCGTGTTCACTTCCCGGACTCAGCCGAGAAGAGACCATCACGGTTACACACGCGTTTGGTGTATTTTAATTAAGATCAACTTCGGGTTTTCTACAAGCGGACATTAACAAATTCCCATCTGCCTCATAACCGCGGGCACGGCTTTCAAAAGATAATACCACAGAGGGTGTCCCAACTTAGCCCGTTATAAGCTCTCACGGTCAACGAAGGATATTCCTTCTACCGAAGACCCGATCGATCTCGGAATCCCGGACTACAAGACATCTCGACAATGGTAAAACAAGACCAGCAAAGCAGCCCGAATGTGCCGACAAATCCCGATAGGAGCTGCACATATCTCGTTCTCAGGGCACACCAGATGAGCAGTCTGTACAACTAAAACCAGACCCCAAGTTTCCTTGAGGGGGCGCTGCAAAGCGCTCTAGTTTGGGCCAACACTCAGAGGAGCATTGGCGAGAGGGGGTTAAAATAAAGATGACCCTTGAGTCTGCAGAACCCAAGGGAAAAAGGCTTAGGTGGCAAATGTTAAAACCAATGTTGGGCCTTCTTTGGAGGAGTCTATTCAAAGCGAACTGTCAAGGGGGTCCCATAAATCACCCAACCGTGTAAGGAACGCAAAATCAAGGAACATAACACCGGTATGACGGAAACTAGGGCGGCAAGAGTGGAACAAAACACCAGGCATAAGGCCGAGTCTTCCACCCTTTACCAAGTGTATAGATGCATTAATTAAAGAAGATATATTGTGATATCCCAACAAGTAAACATGTTCCAACAAGGAACAACATCTCCATGTTCCGACAAGGAACAAACTTCATCTTCACCTGCAACTAACAACGCTATAAGCGGGCTGAGTAAAGCGGTAACATAGCCAAACAACGGTTTGCTAGGAAAGGATGGTTAGGGGCTTGACATGGCAATATGGGAGGCATGATAAGCAAGTGATAGGCATCGTATCATAGGCATAGCAAAAGAGCGAGCATCTAGCAAGCAAAGATATAAGTGATTTCAAGGGTATGGTCATCTTGCCTGAAATCCCGCAAGGAAGAAGAACGAGTCCATGAAGAAGACAAGCGGACGTAGTCGAACGAACCCTCACAACTCCGGAACGAAACCGAAGCTAACGAGAAGAAGCATGACCGGAAAGAAGCAAACAACATGGTAAACACACAAGCATAAACATGTCATGATGCACGAACAAGTATGATGCATGTCCGGTTTAATGAGGCATGGCATGGCAATATGCACAAACAACACTACAAGTTAAGTGAGGCTCAATATGCAACGAGTTGCATATTGACGAAACACCACATCAATTATTTAGTTTCTCTCTCGGTTATGTACCCAACAATATTAAATGTCATTAAACATGGCAAGGGGTGAAGCAAATGAAAACTAACTATTTAGGCAAGTTTAAGTGAGGCCGGAAACAACAAACAACAATTCCGGTAAAACCCCATATGCATATTTTAGATTTGGTATTGTTCTACCCTAAATCATATTTTAGAGTTGTTAAACATGCAAGGTAATGCTACCATGTTAATCTATGCATTTTTCCACCCCATTTACATATAAAGTTTATTAAAATCCGAGCTACGGTTATTTAGTTATGAAAATAAAACATTTTAACATGGCATTTAAGCAAATTTAAACAATCAGCAAGTTTAACATTTTAAACATGGATGAGAGTTGCATATTATGAAACTATATGAAAAACTAAGCATTTTTCATATATAGAACATTTCAATCCGATGCACGGTTGTGGAGTTATTATATGCATGATATTTGAGGGTTTTTTCTCAGAAACAAGAATCACCTGGATAATGCTAAAATCATTGGACAGGAAAAAAAACATAACACGGGCCAAAATAGAAGGATCTGGGCTGCTCACATTGGGCTAGGCCCGATTCGGTGGAGGAGGCAGGAGGCCGGATCTGGCTCGGGCCGGCTTGAGCTTGGATCGAGCGAGGGGAGGCGCGGTCAACCAAGCGAGGCGAGGCGTCCTCCTCCGGCTCAATGCGAAGCCGAGGAAGAAGGTGCGACGGTCAGAAGCTTGGCGGACGGAGGCGAGCGGCACTTGGCGTCGAGGAGGTCGGGGACGGCTCGGGGATGTGCTCCTTTGAAGAAATTCAGGAGCAAGAGAGTTCGTAGAGGGGAGACAGGGAGAAAAAGCAGAACATGAAGAGGAAAGCAGCACGGCGACATGACTGCGGGTGCTGCCATCGGAAGAACTCCGGTGGGGCTCGGCTGGAGTTGAGGAGGATGGGATCGATGGTGGCTCCTCCAGAATCGGGCGGCGCGAGAAGCATGACGACGATGGCTTGGGACAGAAGGACCCGGTCGGCGAAGTGCGTTGCGGAGAAAGCATGGAGGCATCGACGCCGTCTCCCTCGCGGATGTAGGCGCCTTGGCGGTCTGAACCTCGTCGGGCACGGAGGATGGAGCTGCATCAAAGCGGAAGAAGGCCCAGGCGGCCATGGGGTTCGTCCATGGAGGTCCCTCGGTGATTGCCGACGGCGGCGCCCGGGCCGCCGACGGTGAGGCGAGGAGGAGACCAGGGACAATGTGCTCGGGAGGTGGAGGCATAGATCGAGCAAGAGCTCGCTTG
Source organism: Aegilops bicornis (assembly GCA_021605145.1). NCBI lineage: Eukaryota > Viridiplantae > Streptophyta > Magnoliopsida > Poales > Poaceae > Aegilops > Aegilops bicornis. The sequence goes on from CM038672.1 coordinate 453,160,681, forward strand.
GGAACGAGCGCTCAGGCAGAGGAGATCGGGTGCTGGTTGGTTCAGACGCGAGTGGACTCAGTGGATTTGGATCGGGGCAAGGTGGAGGCTGCCGGTTGGGGATGGATCGACGGGACTGGGTGGCAGGGGAGATCGAGGAAGGAGGAGGCTGTGGCTGGTTGGTCCGGTGAAGAAAACGAGGGGGATTTTGGATCGGGAGGATCCCGATGAGGAAGAGACAAGAAGAGTGGCGGCGGAATGGGAAGGATGGGACAGATCCCTAGATCCTAGGGTTGGACCTAAATATATAGCAAGTGGGTTTTGGTTTAAGGGTATTAGGTCCCTCCGATCGTAATCGCATTTGGCCGAAAATAAATAGGCTAGAGAGTCCAATAAAGAAAACAGAGATATATTATAGATGTTTGGGGATGATCCGGATCCACCGGTAACGACAGACCGGTTCGGGTTCGGGTAAGTTTCGGACACGCACACGAGGGTGCTGCGAGCTGGCAAGAGAGGTTAGGTGGTCACGGTCAACGAAAGCAAGGGTGGGGACGCGGCAACTACGAACGGGTACGGGTTTTATGAAAACATGCGGATGCAATGCGGATGATGCAATGATGAAATGCATGACATGAACAAAATGCAAAATGGGAGACAAAAACCCAACCACGGAGAAAATTAACATATCGCATCTCCGGGAAAGGCAAGAGTTGGAGATCAAGAATTAAGATAACAAAGGTATTGGAATATTTTGCAAGTGTGTTATGGTGATTTCCAAATTAAAGAAATATTTAATATAGCTCCCTAATATTGGGACGTTATGTTATAAAGAGAAGTCACCCTTCCCTCGATTTAAATAGATCAAAAGATCTATGCAATTTATTTAGTTGAGGTTGAGATGCAAAGGTTAATGACATGATGGCATGATGACATGATGCAATGCAAAAATAAAAGGGCAGGCACAAATGAAACACATGGCGAAACCCGGAATATATGGAAGTCTTCTGGATCGTCGGTCTTGGGGCGTCACAACACTCCACCACTACGAGAGGATCTCGTCCCGAGATCTAAGGATGGCACCGGAGAGAAACAGAAAGGGAAGAGGTAAAACAGAGTTGCTTCTTCGACAAACGAGTGAAACCAACGAACCTTGAGAGGTTGAAAACTTGAAAGAATAACACAATAGAGTTGAAAGAAATTGAGAGCATTCCAGTAGAAAATAGAAACAAGGAACACCATATGAACCTTGGGGGTTGCAAAGCTATGAATGACGAGTACAATGGACAAGAAGGAATTGGAACCACTCTGGTTGAAACGAGATAAGAATGAATAAGAATGATATAATTTTTGGCAGCACTCCGACTGTAAATGGAAGGAATTGAACATGAACTTGAGAAGATGGGATGATACTTGATGAAATCAACAACACCCTGCCTCCGGAACTATTGAAAGAATGGCACAAGGGGTAAGAAAGATTTCAGACAGCTCTCCGGTTGAGGAAGCAGGCAAAACTTAATAAGATGAGAGAACTCGAATGAAAACATGACACTCCGGCTAAACGGAGAAGCAAGGAGAAGAACATGATCTTGACAAAACAAGATGATGGGTCGAAGAGAGAAACATCACAATGCCTTCGGAACGAAAGAACAGAATCTAGATTGTTGGGACAAAGGGACGGAGAAGAAAATTACAACTTCTACCACAAATGAATTTGAAAGAAACATCCTTACGAGGAAGGCTAGAACGGAGTTGTTGAAAAATCAACAATGAAAAGAATAAACTTGTAGTGGTCTTATGGAAACAACTCAAAACTTACAGGTGAATACATGGCTCTACGAAAAACACTTGATTGCTTGAGAGCAACACGGAGATGAAAACTTGATTCGCCGAGAGAATAGGAGAAAACTTGGATCATTGATAAGCACCACAATTGGCAACATTCCTTGGAAGGCTTTAGGTGAAATCTAAACCAAGATAACTCCAAGGAAGAGATTGATGGATTTAAATATCTCATTCTTGACAACAAATGAATCATGAAACATGAATGAAACTGTCAAAATGACATAACACCACCTCAAAAGATAAGGTCGAAATAATTGCACTTGAATGCAAGATGAAGAATGCTTGAACTCCTCAAAACAAAACATGTGTTGAGCACCATGTTTATTTTGAAGTATGGCTTGACGGATCTTAACTCCGAGAGAAATCTTGATGAACAAATGAAGAATGAAAAGAATCCTTGACGAAGCACCATGTAGAGCCTCCATGAAGAACTCCGGTAAGAAAAGGATGATAAGAAGGAAGAGAAGTTGACAACACAAGGTGAAGCCTTGCAGTGATAAGATGAAGCTTTGAAATGATATAACCGAGAAAACTTTGAACTCCGGAAAGAAAAGGTGAAGCATCTCGGACCGAGAATGTGATATGATGAACAAACTCCGGAAAGAAGAGATGAACAACTTAGAACTGAGAAATTGATACCATTACGAACTCCGAAGAATGAATCAATCACTTGGATGAAACAAGAACAAGAATTATGTTATGCGTATCCTTCACCAATTTAGATTGATGACAAGCAACGGATTAGGCATACTACTTATTCTCGTTGAAAAAGGATTGAAGAGAGATATGGCGCAAACTTGGGAAGGTCTTCAACGAACCACTGGTAGGATTGGAAAGAACGAATGAATCTATATGATAACAAAGGAAGAGAACTCTTGAACGAACCACCGTAAGAATTGAAAATGAACGAAGAAAAAGAACGAATCGCCGTAAGGAATTAGAAATGAACGAAGATACTTGAGAGAATTTAGATACATGAGAACAGAGAGATCATGAACTGATTAGTGAATACTTGAATGATGCACCGGTAAGATTTGGGGAACAAGAGCTGAAAGCTGGAATGAATAATTCTGAGATGATGGGCTCAGAAGAATCAAACTGAAAAGACTCCTGCATTGCTCCGGATGGGTGAAAAGAATTCTCACAATCGAAAACAACTATGAGAGGGCGGCATCAAACTAGAACCATGAATCTTGAAGAGAATGGAGCAAGATTAAAGAGAAACTCTTCTTTGGTCTTCAAATGTTGAGAATGACGATGAGAAACACCAGCATGAATTGTTGCGATACTCCGGGATGAAAATTAGAAAGGTTGAACCAACGATGAAAAGAATTTGAAAGCGATCTTGGAGAAGGAATATGACTGATGATAATTCATTCTTACGACAAACTTCAAAAAGAATTTGGGAATAGCTCCGGGAAAATTAGAAGAGTCAGGTAAGATCCTGGGAAAAGACCTATGGGTTAGGGCCCACTCAAAAGAACCACCGTTGAACGATTTCTTGAAAGGGAGGTTGCACCGGTTGATTTAAATGGCTTCAATGAGATAACAATCTCGAAATAACTTGAACGGATTAAGAATGGAAACACGAATCTTCTGAGATATCTTCATCACTCCCAACCAAATGAATAGCGAGAAGTGAATGATTAGGAGATACACCGGCATGAGAAATCATTGTGAAAAGAGGAAAAGGGATAAGATCAACACCGAAATCTTGAATTAAATCCACCGGAGAAGAAAATTAGAATGGAACAATGATAAGGTTGAAACTTCCTTAGCGTCTTCATGAGAAATCACCGGATAAAACATTAAAGGAAAAGAATGAAGAAACTTCACTCAATAAAATGGATACTTGATTAAGAAATCTGAGTCCTTGAAGAAAAAGGGTGGGAGGCGGGAAAAACAAAGGCAACTTGGGTCGGATGAAACGAACACCGTTGAGAAAAAAGCTTAGAATTGATCTTGCGAATGTTGCAATGATCGGATTTACTTGGAGAGAAGCACATGGTTGGAAAGGATTGAAAAGACGACCTTGATGAACAAGAAGGATTAGCATCCACATAGAAATATGAGAACACCGTTTAGAATAAGGTATGGAATCAACACTTGGCATTGAAGCAACTTGAATACCACAAAAGCGGAACAAAAACAAAGGATTTGGCTTGCGAATAAGCCGTAAACAAACATATGATAGATCCCATATCGTATCATGTGTCCATTGGAAAGATATCATACGAAATACTTGAATTCCCACTTATAAACTCCCGAAACTTTCTGGTTATGCAATCAGGTGTTGGGGATACAGGGGACACAAAATATATCACCCAAACTAACAATACCTAGATCCAGCTGTATCCATCATTCAACACATAACCAAGAAAACTCCGGAAATCGTTTACCTCGACCTTCGAAAAGCATCCGTTATACGAGTCATGGCAATACTCTCGAACTCGCCCCAGTACTGGGTTATCGAGGTTATCTCACCAACAACTGCATAAAAGAGATTTTCGATGTCGGCACAGCTCGTATTCCGTAATCGCAACGATAAAATTGTGACGACAACACCTCGGAGCTCAACTCCCCGGGACACTACCACAACCCCTAAATGTCAGGAGGCACCAAGAACAATGTTCTCGTCACAAAACCATTGGAACGATTCCAAGATACCCGCGTGATCCTAAAAAATTTTTTAGTGAAATTTGAGGAGAGAAGAGTCAAAACTTCTACGTCAGGGGGCCTCACCAGAGCGACGAAGGGACTGAGGAGTAAAAACAATCCTACTCTCCGATATATAATCCTAAGACTCAAAACATTTTTGTTCTAGACTCAACAACACCAGCAAACAATCAAGCAGGGGGCTCCTAAGTCGGGGATGGCTCTGATTACCAACTTATAACGCCCTCGATGCGGCTATATCTCCCACGTGTCGAAGCACGACTTAGAGGCATAACCGCATTGAAAGCAATGTCGCAAGTGAGGTAATCTTCACACAACCCATGTAATACATAAGGGAAAGAGATACATAGTTGGCTTACAATCGCCACTTCACACAATACATGAGTAAAGCATTACATCATACAGATACAATCAAGGTCCGACTACGGAACCAAAATAAAAGAAGACTACCCCAAATGCTACACAGGTTCTCGGTCGTCCCAACTGGGCTCCACTACTGATCAACTGAAACGAAACAACACAATGAACAGGATCTTCATCGAGCTCCTCCTTGAGCTCGGATGCGTCTCCTGCACGGTTTCATCGGCACCTGCAAACTGGTTTTGGAAGTATCATGAGTCACGGGGACTCAGCAATCTCACACCAGCGAGATCAAGACTATTTAAGCTTATGGGTAGGAGAAGGTAGTGAGGTGGAGCTGCAGCGACAGCGACTAGCATATCTGGTGGCTACATTCGCAAAAAGAGAGCGAGAAGAGAAGCAAGGCACGGTCGTGAAGCTAGTAGCGATCAAGAAGTGATCCTGAAACTACTTACGTCAAACATAACTCCAACACCGTGTTCACTTCCCGGACTCAGCCGAGAAGAGACCATCACGGTTACACACGCGGTTGGTGTATTTTAATTAAGATCAACTTCGGGTTTTCTACAATCGGACATTAACAAATTCCCATCTGCCTCATAACCACGGGCACGGCTTTCGAAAGATAATACCCTGCAGGGGTGTCCCAACTTAGCCCATTATAAGCTCTCACGGTCAACGAAGGATATTCCTTCTACCCGGAAGACCCGATCAGTCTCGGAATCCCGGACTACAAGACATCTCGACAATGGTAAAACAAGACCAGCAAAGCCGCCCAAATGTGCCGACAAATCCCGATAGGAGCTGCACATATCTCGTTCTCAGGGCACACCGGATGAGCAGTCCATTACAACTAAAACCAGACCCCAAGTTTCCTTGAGGGGGCGCCAAAAGCGCTCTAGTTTGGGCCAACACTCGGAGGAGCATTGGCCGAGAGGTTAAAATAAAGATGACCCTTGAGTCTGCAAAACCCAAGGGAAAAGGCTTAGGTGGCAAATGTTAAAACCAATGTTGGGCCTTCTTTGGAGGAGTTTTATTCAAAGCGAACTGTCAAGGGGTCCCATAAATCACCCAACCGTAAGGAACGCAAAATCAAGGAACATATCACCGGTATGACAGAAACTAGGGCGGCAAGAGTGGAACAAAACACCAGGCATAAGGCCGAGTCTTCCACCCTTTACCAAGTGTATAGATGCATTAATTAAAGAAGATATATCGTGATATCCCAACAAGTAAACATGTTCCAACAAGGAACAACATCTCCATGTTCCGACAAGGAACAAACTTCATCTTCACCTGCAACTAACAACGCTATAAGAGGGGCTGAGCAAAGCGGTAACATAGCCAAACAACGGTTTGCTAGGAAAGGATGGTTAGGGGCTTGACATGGCAATATGGGAGGCATGATAAGCAAGTGATAGGCATCGTAGCATAGGCATAGCAAAAGAGCGAGCATCTAGCAAGCAAAGATAGAAGTGATTTCAAGGGTATGGTCATCTTGCCTGAAATCCCATAAGGAAGAAGAAACGAGTCCATGAAGAAGACAAGCGGACGAAGTCGAGCGAATCCTCACAACTCCGAACGAAACCGAAGCTAACGAGAGAAGCAACCCGGAAAGAAGCAAACAACATGGTAAACACACAAGCATAAACATGTCATGATGCACAAACAAGTATGATGCATGTCCGGTTTAATGAGGCATGGCATGGCAATATGCACAAACAACACTACAAGTTAAGTGGGGCTCAATATGCAACGAGTTGCATATTGACGAACACCACATCAATTATTTAGTTTCTCTCTCGGTTATGTACCCAACAATATTAAATGTTATTAAACATGGCAAGGGGTGAAGCAAATGAAAACTAACTATTTGGGCAAGTTTAAGCGAGGCCGGAAACAACAAACAACAATTTTGGTAAAACCCCATATGCATATTTTAGATTTGGTACTGTTCTGCCCTAAATCATATTTTAGAGTTGTTAAACATGCAAGGTAATGCTACCATGTTAATCTATGCATTTTTCCACCCCATTTACATATAAAGTTTATTAAAATCCGAGCTACGGTTATTTAGTTATGAAAATAAAACATTTTAACATGTCATTTAAGCAAATTTAAACAATCAGCAAGTTTAAACATTTTAAACATGGATGAGAGTTGCATATTATGAAACTATATGAAAAACTAAGCATTTTTCATATATAGAACATTTCAATCCGATGCACAGTTGTGGAGTTATTATATGCATGATATTTGAGGTTTTTACGTAAAGCAAGAATCACCGGATAATGCTAAAATCGCTGGACAGGAAAAAAAAACATAACACGGGCCAAAATAGAAGGATCTGGCTGCTCACATTGGGCTAGGCCCAGTTCGGTGGAGGAGGCAGGGAGGCCGGATCTGCCTCGGGCCGGCTTGAGCTTGGATCGAGCGAGGGAGGCGCGGTCAACGCCAAAGCAGGCAGGGCGTCCTCCTCCTGCCGATGCGAAGCCGAGGAAGAAGGCGCGGCGGGGCGTAAGCTTGGCGGACGGAGGCGGCGGCAATGGGCGTCGAGGAGGTCGGGACGGCTCGGGGATGTGCTCCTTTGAAGAAATTCAGGAGCAAGAGAGTTCGTAGAGAGGAGACAGGGAGAAAAGCGAGAACATGAGAAGAGGAAAGCAGGCACGGCGACATGACCTGCAGGTGCTGCCATCGGAAGAACTCCGGTGGGGCTCATTGGAGTCGAGGAGGATGGGATCCACCGCGGCTCCTCCGAGAATCGGGCGGCGAGAAGCATGACGACGATGGCTTGGGACGGAGGACCCGGTCGAGGTAGAAGTGCGTTGCGGAGAAAGCATGGAGGCATCAACGTCGTCTCCCTCGCGGATCACGAGCCTGTGGCGGTGCGACCTCGTCGAACACGGAGGATGGAGCTGCATCAAAGGCGGAAGAAGGCCCGGCGGCCATGGGGTTAAATCCATGGAGGTCCCTCGGTGATTGCCGACGGCGCGGCGCCTTCGGACGGTGAGGCGAGGAGGAGACTAGGGACGATGTGCTCGGGAGGTGGAGGCATAGATCGAGCAAGAGCTCGCTTAGGAACGAGCGCCGGGCGGAGGAGATCGGTGTCTTGGTTGGTTCGAGACGCGGGTGGACTCGGTGGATTTGGATCGGGCAAGGTGCAGGCTGCGGTTGGGGATGGATCGGCGGACTGGGTGGCGGGGAGATCGAGGAAGGAGGAGGCTGCGGCTGGTTGGTCCGGTGAAGAAAACGAGGGGATTTTGGATCGGGAGGATCCCGATGAGGAAGAGACAAGAAGAGTGGCGGCGGAATGGGAAGGATGGGACAGATCCCTAGATCCTAGGGTTGGACCTAAATATATAGCAAGTGGGTTTTGGTTTAAGGGTATTAGGTCCCTCCGATCGTAATCGCATTTGGCCGAAAATAAATAGGCTAGAGAGTCCAATAAAGAAAACAGAGATATATTATAGATGTTTGGGGATGATCCGGATCCACCGATAACGACAGACCGGTTCGGGTTAGGGTAAGTTTCGGACACGCACACGAGGGTGCTGCGAGCTGGCAAGAGAGGTTAGGTGGTCACGGTCAACGAAAGCAAGGGTGGGGACGCGGCAACTACGAACGGGTACGGGTTTTATGAAAACATGCGGATGCAATGCGGATGATGCAATGATGAAATGCATGACATGAACAAAATGCAAAACGGGAGACAAAAACCCAACCACGGAGAAAATTAATATATCGCATCTCCGGGAAAGGCAAGAGTTGGAGACCAAGAATTAAGATAACAAAGGCATTGGAATATTTTGCAAGTGTGTTATGGTGATTTCCAAATTAAAGAAATATTTAATATAGCTCCCTAATATTGGGACGTTATGTTATAAAGAGAAGTCACCCTTCCTCGATTTAAATAGATCAAAAGATCTATGCAATTTATTTAGTTGAGGTTGATATGCAAAGGTTAATGACATGATGGCATGATGACATGATGCAATGCAAAAATAAAAGGGCAGGCACAAATGAAACACACGGCGAAACCCGGAATATATAGAAGTCTTCTGGATCGTCGGTCTTGGGGCGTCACACCACATTATCAAAAGATAGCGTATGCGGTGTTCATGGCATCCCGGAAGCTGCGACACTACTTTCAAGAGTGTTCAATAACGGTGGCCTCCGAAGTACCTCTCAACGATATTATAAACAATCGCGACGCAACGGGCAGGATTGCAAAATGGGCTATCGAGCTCTTACCATTTGACATAACCTACAAACCACGGCGAGCTATAAAGTCGCGAGGTTCGCTGACTTCGTCGCCGAATGGACCGGCCGAACTCCCTAAAGAGTACGACGCGCATCTAACTGGATCATGCATTTCGACGGATCCAAAATGCTGGCTGGCTTGGGGGCTGGCGTCGTCCTAACGTCCCCAACTGGAGACACAATCCAATACGTACTTCAAATAAGGTACACGGACTCCAACAACGCGGCCGAATACGAGGCCCTTCTACATGGCCTCCGGATGGCAATCTCCATGGGCATTCAACGCCTAGAGGTGCGCGGGGATTCAAACCTCGCAATATCCCAAGTAAATGGAGACTTTGACGCCAAAGATCCAAAATGGCAGCTTACCGCAACGCCGTCCTAAAAATGTCAGCTCGGTTCAAGGACTAGAATTCCATCATGTAGCCCGGATAATAACCAGCAGCAGACGTGTTAGCACGCATCGGGCGCTAAACGAGACGCCGTCCTCCTAACATCTTCCTGGAACGGCTCTTTAAGCCATCCGTATTATGGGAAGAGGAGTCCGGAAATAACAATCCGGAGCCAGCCGCATCACCTAACTCAGACCATTCTGACACAATCGGCGGCTCAGCCAATGAAATAACACCTTCAGCTCACGAAATAATGGCAGTAATTGCCCCTGCGGATGTAACCATTCCTAGCCTACTTAATGCGGCAGAACTTCCGAAGACCAAAATGAGGCCCGCTGCATAGTTCGGCGATCTAAAGCCTACAAGGTCCATGAGGGAGAACTTTATAAGAAAAGCACAACCGAGTCCTTCAAAGGTGCATCTCTCAAGAGGAAGGGCGAAATCTCCTGGCTGAAATTCACGCCCGGACTCGGCGGGCACCATCTTCTTGATCCGGGCCCTTGTAGGCAAGGCCTTCCGACAGGATTTTATTGGCCGACAGCCCGGCAGATGCTCGTGATTTAGTCCAACGATGCGTCGATTGCCGCCTCTTTGCTAATCAGAGCCACATGCCACCCACCGCCCTCAAAACTATACCCATTACCTGGCCGTTCGCGGTCTGGGGCTTGACATGGTTGGACCCCTTAAAGGGGGAACCCACAAGCACAAATACTTATTGGTCATGGTGGACAAATTCACCAAATGGATTGAGGCCAAGCCGGTTAAAACGGCAGAATCCGGACCGGTGATAGACTTCAGATCCGGGTAGTACACCGCTTTGGCGTCCCCACAACATCATCACCGAGCAACGGCACGAACTTCACAGCCGACGAGGTTAAACTCGTGCAAAAACATGAGCATCAAGCTCGATTACGCTTCAGTCTATCACCCCCAAACTAACGGTCAAGTCGAGCGAGCAAATGGTCTAATCATGAGCGGCATCAAACCCGCACTAGTGCGGTCCTCAAGGAATCTAACACGACCGGTAGAGGAGCTCGACTCCGTACTCTGGGGCTGCGGACCACGCCAAACCGAACTCATCGATTCACACCATTTTTATGGTATCTGGCGCAGAGGCGCTTACGCCTGCGATATAATTCATGACTCACCTCGTGTGCGCATGTACGAAGAAAGAGAAGCCTAGTTGGATCGGCAGGACAGTCTGGACGCCTTAGAGGAGGAGCGGGACGTGGCAAAGGCTCGTTCCGCATTTTATCAGCAGCAGGCTCGAAGATATCAAAGCAGAGAAGTACGGGCCAAAACTTACAATGTTGGCGAACTTGTTCTACGCCTGCCGAACAAAAAAGGACAAACTTAAGCCCAAGTGGGAAGGTCCCTTCATAATCGACCAAGTCCTGACCGGCGGAGCATACCGTCTATGTAACGCATCTGACAACCGACTCGAGCCGAACCCATGGAACGCAGCCCGTCTCCGAAGATTCTACGCCTAGCGCCGGACTCCGGGTTCGTCTCACTCCCGCCCACCCCTTTTTTTTACTGCCTCTCGTCCTCCTCCTTCTTCCCACCTTTTTTCAATACCTTTTATGGGCTGATTTGCGCTTTGTTCACACACTTGATGTGCTCCTCGCACTCATTATACCTGGGGGCTTATTTTACAGAAGCTTATTCATATGGGCTTCATGCCCAACACATGTATCATACTTCCGCATGTACCTTTTATTCACCATTATATGCATCAATATGACTTAAGTTTTGGCCAAGCTGGGTTGCTCCCCTGTGCTTACCCCCACGTTCCCGATTGTTCGGCTAGGAGGTAAAGGAGCACCTCTGCGATTATTCTTGCCGGTTCAGCCGGATGTGTACCTCAGACTGGGTGAAGCCGAAAGCTAGCGTTCTTAAGAGAATATTCGATCGGTGACTTGAAAGATGATTATTACTTACTTATTTATCTGCCCCCAGATGCTTTTTCTGCTATTTTCGCAGTCCGGCATTGCACTTTAGGGCATGCCTCCCAGGGAAAGGAACCCCTAACGGAACTATTCTCCCTGGAAGATGTTTCTTACTAACCATGTAATATAACATAACTAGTTGGGCACTTGTCTGATAAAGCACTTATGACCCCGACGCCTTGTCTCCATGCATGCCACGGTTCTTTTATAACCGCAAGGGTATTCGGACACACTCCGGACTGTTGGGTCCCGAGGTTGAAGCGAAACGGTCCGCAAAGACAAACGATCTACAATCCGGCTAGAAGGCATTTTACATGTCATTTCAAATTACATCGTCAAACCGACTGATTGTACTCCTCCTCAATCCCATCTAACAGCTGTCTAATTTACATCCTGTTGGGAATATTTCGCAGCCAGTTCTACTTGGCCGTACATCAAGCTCACAGGATCTCCTTCCCATCGTGCCCCGCAGTCCGACCTCGGCCATGTGGTTTGGGTCGACTTGTAACGTGTCTTCACCATGGCCCAGCCTCCTGGCGCCTGACGGCAGCCGATATCTTCCACAAACGGAGGCGCCGTGCTCCTGAAGCTTCTTAGCAAGCTCACCAAGGCCCTCGGGTAGGGAGACGGATGGCCATAAAGCATGAACGACGCCACTCATCGCTTTGCCGAACACGCTCGAGCAATTGCACTAGCTCGGGAAGTTGGTCACCCGTTGACTCAGGCATTTCCTCCAGCAGGCGACACCTGTGAGCACACCTAAAGACATATTTCATCAATCGACTTCCTCGCCGAATTCTTCTTTTTAAAGGAATTTGTTCAAGCACTTACTATAAATGCCGCGACGAAGCCGCTGATTCTCCTTCACGGAGCTGCATATTGGGCCGAACACCTTTCAGCTCTTCTCCTTGCTGGGTGTGGGCATCTTGGAGCTTGTTTCTCTCCTGCTGCACCTTCATAAGCACCCTCTCGCCGGCCTTTAGCTGACGCACTAGGTGTTGCTTGTCCGGATCTAGTCTGGCGCCCTCTGCAATATTATTGTCAGATTCACGCCGCACTTTGCTAAATAATTATTTTTTCAAAGTACGTCTTACCAGCGGGGGTCTCTGTGGCTCCCACAGGCGGCCAAGGCGGCCTCAAGTTGGGCCTTGCACTCTTGGAGCTCCCGGGACAGATGGGTATTCTTCTTCAGAAGACCAAGATAATAATTGATCCTTAAATCAGTTATTTCAACTATTTTAAGTCTCGGGGCCACTCTTGGCATATATAACTATTAAAATTACTTACCCGTATGTCTTTCACATCTTGCTCCGTGGCTCTGGTTAACCCATCTTGAGCAGCACGGAGGTGCGCGTTTCCCGCATCAAAGGCATTTAACGCCTCCGGGGAGAAACACGCGTCACGAAGAACTGTCCGGCGACGCCTGTGATTCATGGCGCTCTCCACCTCAGACCGGGTGGCGGACAGCCTGTCGGCATCCTCCGTCGGAGGAGCGTCCGGCTCACGCCTTGTATTCGCCTCCCCTCCTGGACCATGCGTTGGAGCATGTCCGACAGAGGCTTGATTGGCAACCTCTCCGGACACTGTCCGGCGAGCGCTCTTTCTGGAAAAGTTATGAGCATTAATATACCTCCTAGGGATCCTTCCCTTAAAAATAGCGGTGCTCCGTACCGTTGCGGCGACGTTTTGGTTCGCGTCACGCTCCTCTTCCTCCTGCTGGGCCGGACTGACCCTTGTTGGCCGGCCGCCGCTGGTTCGCTTCCCACCTTAAAGGCGCCTCTGCGATGCACCATCGGTATGGGATGGTCAGAATTGAGCGGATCAAATAATGGTGTCAAGACCTTGGTCGTAGTCACCGGGAGGCCGGAAACAAACCGGGTAGTCGAGCGTAATGGCGACTAGGGCATTGTCTATGCTACGTTGGTGGAACACCCCGTCAATCAGCTCCACCTTTATGTCCGGATCCTCTTCGGAGGTCGGATCAAGGGATCGCTCCGGTCCTCGGGCTGTGGAGTTAGGCTTCAGATGCCCTCCTGGTCCCGGCCGCAGCTCTGCGTCGACATCACAGAGTAAGATACTTGACTTTAAAAAAGTATGGATCGGGTAGATGAACATCCGCTTACCCAGCTCCGAGGGTTATTCATAGAAAATCCATTCAACGGATTCTTGCGGAGGAAGTCCTCCTCTCCCTTATACAAGCCGGACAGGATCTTCGCCAGATCGGCTGCCGAGCCTGGCCCCTTGCGGCCATGACGGGTGGCGTCATCTTCCCCGTTGAAATCCCACATTGGGTGGCCCCTATATTGGAGTGGCTGCACCCCTCGCATAATGCATGTGGCCATGACTCCAATCATGGTCAATCCGGAGGGCCAAGAACCTAATCCGCCCATCGGATAATGGACGCTCCTATCATCTTCCCGTTGAGGGCTCCGGGGGCGCCAACTTAGGCGTTTCTTCAAGGGAGCATTGTTGAACTCCGGGAGGCCGATCCGGACTGGATCCGGCAGAGGGGCGTCCTCCATGTAGAACCATTCAAGGCCGGTCTTGACGCCTTCTTGAAGTGCGGATAGATATCCGGTCCCGCGATCGCCATATTTCGCTCCGCCCACTTGATATATCGACCCCTCATGAGAACGGGTGCGAGACAAAACAATCTCTTCCACAAGGCAAAATGGGGCTCGATGCCCAAGAACAGCTCGCAAAAGCTACGAAGCCCGCGATGTGCAAAATGGAGGCGGGCGTGAGGTGGTGAAGTTGGAGTCCGTAGAACTCTAGGAGCCCCGGAGAAAGCGGATGTATGGGAAATCCGAGTCCCCTTATTAGATAGGGGACAAAGCATACCCGCTCCCCTTTGGAAGGGTTGGGGACGCTCTCCGCTGCTTTCCACCCTTGTAGGTGGCTAGTCCGGCTCGAACCGGAACCATGAATGCCGGGGAAGATATCCCTCGGTTTGGAGTACCACTAGCTCATTTGTGTGGGAATCGAGCATCTCCCCAATCTCCGGCTTAGGGCTGGGGCGCGAGAGGAGGAGCAGCGTCGGCTATCCATGATGGAATGGATTTTTGTCGAGGCGCTTGATGAGAACTTGCGGATGGAGGATAGTGTGAGCTGGATCTAGATCCTCGCCTCTCTTATAGGCGGCCTGCTCGCACAGACTAGGGGTAAAATGTAAAAATATCCCAGCCTTTCGCATTAAATGCATTTACACGTGGAAGAAGGCCATTATTGGGCGTAGAAGCCAAGGAGCGCCATTTATAAAGAAGCCGCACACTATTCGACGGGAACATGAAGATTGAAGGAGAACCCGCCTTGCAACGCCGAAGACAATATACGCGCGGACTCGTCGTCAGCTGAAGCCCGGTTCGGGACTCTTGAGGAGTTCCGGACTAGGGGTGTCCGGATAGCCGAACTATCATCATCGGCAAGACTCCAAGACTATGAAGATACCAGATTGAAGACTTCGTCCCGTGTCTGGATGGGACTTTCCTTGGCGTGGAAGGCAAGCTTGGCGATACGGATATGTAGATCTCCTACCTTTGTAACCGACTTTGTGTAACCCTAACCATATCCGGTGTCTATATAAACCGGATGGTTTTAGTCCGTAGGACGAACAACAATCATACCATAGGCTAGCTTCTAGGGTTTAGCCTCTTTGATCTCGTGGTAGATCCACTCTTGTAACACACATCATCAATATTAATCAAGCGGGGCGTAGGGTTTTACCTCCATCAAGAGGGCCCGAACCTGGGTAAAACATCGTGTCCCTTGTCTCTTGTTACCATCCGCCTAGACGCAGTTCGGGACCCCTACTCGAGATCCGCCGGTTTTGACACCGACAGTGGGTTTACCTGACCTACCGCCAGGCCCTGGCGGTAGGGTGCGACGAGAGGGGACGGCGCCCGTCTCCAGCGGACGTGGATAAGTTTCCTACCGCCATGGGCCGTGGCGGTAGGCTATCTAACCCTACCGCCAGAGGCCCTGGCGGTAGGCAAAAGGGTCAAATCTCGAAAAAAATTCAAACAGGGGTCAGATCCTGAAATACTTTCCAAAAAGGGTCAAAACACGAAATTTTGTCACTAGTAGGCGCGGCCGGATGACCAGTGAGATTTCAGAGACAGATGTCCTCGGGAACCATCGGGTATTTCCCCAGTACAATGTCCTTTTGTTATTGAACTATGGTCTATCTTGTATCGTTTGTAGTATGCTATATATGAACTATTAGCACAGATGCCCGTGCGTTGCAACGGGAGAAACTTTTGACGTGGATTCAAATTTAGTGAGAATTGTTAGATCTTGTTCATTTCACTAACTTGCGCTGCGCGCACCTTCTTTTATCCAACTTTGACAAAGCGCCCCTTCTTCTATCCAACTTTGACAAATTCTGAATGAATATGGATAGAGGAAGGTAATAATTTTGAAAAAAAAAATCTAGTGTACTCCATATCTTAAAAAGTCACAAATGTGGTTACTCTATGTCGCAAAAAAAGGCTACTTTCCTCTCTGATGATTTTCTTGTGATAGTGTAAAAATAATGTAATTGTCGCCATGTATATCAGAGTTTCACTAAAAGGAAAAAAAGGAAAATTAGCCAAAATCAGGAACCGAGGAAGAAAATTGTGGAACCTACAATAATTTTGTTCAAAATTGTACAATTAAAACGCTTGATTTTCTCTGAAAAAACAATTTAATAATGCAAATTTTAAATGTAAAATAAATAAATTTAATGTTTGATTTCCAATAATTAATTTCGTGATCTACATATATATGTCCTTTTTTAAATAGGAAAGCAATCACCCACAGTAATTATGCCCGCGTGCATAATCATTGCCTTTGCGCTAGGTCATTTTTAAACCTCCATCCGATCTTTCTCCCATGGATTTAACTCCTCATTTGCCTTCTTTTCTTGGCTTTATTCCTTCCTTTCTTGTTTCTCTGATTGCAGATAATCATTTGTTTCTTATATTCTCGGGGCAGCTCTGCTTATTTTTCAGGCAATTCATACATCACTACTAGGAAAAGGCCTACTAATGACGCACCAGTTTTGCCTACTAATGGCGCACTACTGGTGCGTCATTAGTATCACGCCACTAGTATTTTACTAATGGCGCATCACAGGTGCACCATTAGTATCTGGTATACTAATGGCACACCACGCAGTACGCCATTAGTATGTAACACCATGCGCCATTAGTATGCCTCCCGGGGGGCCATACGTAACCATGTGCTTTGTCATACTAATGGCGCACTCTGTAGTGATGCGCCATTAGTATCCTTTGGCATACTAATGGCACACCTTGAGGTGATGCACCATTAGTATGATTTTTTTTTTACTTTTCTGATTTTTGCACAGGTTACAAAATATATTATTGAACAAAATATAGACAGCAGCACACAGCAACAGCAGATTCATCGAATACAATAGAAGATTAGTCTTCGAATACAATTCATCATATTAGTCTCCGAATTCAAAAGACTGAACAAAGATAAAACATTACAAGTCTCGAGACCGCGAGTATCGAGTTTGTCTTCACATTACAAGTCGATATCGATCATCTAAACTACCATCACATAGAAGAGAGCTGCGGTCATCACGATGAGCATCATCGCGATCAAACTGGTCTTCATCCGGTTCCTCCAACACTCCCTCCTCTCCCCCGCTAGATAGCGGGCGTATCTAGATTCAGCCTCCGCCCTAGTGGTGTACCCTTTATGTATTACCGCTGAAACGGTGAACCTGTCTCCGACACTCCTCCCAATCGTCGTAGACTCCGGGAACCTTACCCTTGTACACGACATACAACGACATCTCTATGCACAAGCCAAACAATAGACAATACATACGCAATATGTAAGTATGCAACAAAAGGATCGGAAGAGAAAAGCAAGACATTAATAGCACGATTCATGGTCCTACTAATAAATAGCATTGATTACATCTAAGTTGAACGACTGTCCAAACCAAAGAGACATACGAATTCATTAAAGTTTAATTACAACATGAGCCAATCAATGTTTCGTAACTACACATCACTATTTTCGACTCGACTCATCGAGCAGAGCGTGGATGAAGCCGCCGTCTGTCGTGATGGTCATGAAATCGCGGATCGTTGTCATTTTGCATTTGTAACGTTTACGTCTATCTCACGGTTGGACGGTTGATATCCGAGGAAGAACTGCCCCGAGGTATGAAGGACATCTTGATGGATGATGTCCGCAAACTCCGACTGGATGCGAAAGAATTCTTGTCTGAGGTCCGCATCCTGGATTGCCGACAAGCTCGCGGCCCAAGCTTTGAGATTATCTGGTAGCGTAAGGTGATGATGGTCCCTTACGAGCGCCGCATGTGATGGAGGCGTAGTAGGCATCCTTCTGACCGCCAGGCGGCTGCTTGACACAGCAGAACTTCGTATTGTGTGAGAACATGTGCTTGCCGTACTTACGAACTGCCCTGGTGAAGGTGCCTCCAGATTTGGCATAGCCGGGGAGAACATCATCAAGAACTTTCTTGACATTTGTGTAGTCTATCTTGGAGTTACGGTTGAATTGAAATACGTGGCCATGGAATATTTCGGGCTTAAGAGGATGAGTGTGCAATGTGTGTCCTTTGCACGTAACACGTAATGTTAGAAAAAAAAAGAACGATCGAAATCTAAGAAATCATATGTTACGGGCGGTTAAGGGATGACTTACTCGGGAAAGTAAGCCACAAGGAAGTTATCCTTATCCGGGTTTGCTGAATGGCGCCTTCGAGGTGTGAACTCGCAACTTGGCGGTCCCAGCGCTGCTCAAGTGCTTGGCACACATGTAGAAGGGGTCGACTATCCACGATGTCCGGTCTTGTCTCTAATGATCCGCATCTCCATACTCAAAGCGAAAACAATGAACAAAGGTGTAGTGCAGCGGATGAAGGTTAAACATAGCAAAGATGTCATCAAACCGCAGGACGATCGTACCCCGATGTCGCCATCCATAAAGCCCTTTCCCTCCGCACCTTGGCCACGAAAACCGGGTATGCCACATCATTCTCTCCGAGACGCCGCTTCTCCAAAGAAAGAACACTGTCGTGCAGACTCCGCATAGCACCGGTTGCAGCATTGAGCATATTTGGCGGTAGCATCGCCCTACCCGCTACATGCACCCTCCTCAAAATATCCTTAGGTGAAGGTGGCCCGTCCTGAGCACGGATCGAACTTCGGTGCGGTGGCTCGCACCGGCGCCCTTGTTAGTCTTTCGTTTCCGTCCCTTCTTCTTGATCTCCTGTAATGGGACCGAGTTCTGCTCACAGACCGCCTTCTTGAGCGTGTTGGGGCTGATAATATTTCGCACCTCAGCTATCTGAGGCTCGGTGAAGGCGGGAGCTGGAGGCGTCTCCTAAGAACTGAACGTCAGACGACGCCTGTTGCAATTGGATTTCTCCGCCGTACCAGCTAGATCGCGGTCGTCTTGGTTGGGTTCTTGAGAAAGAGGACCGCAGAACTCGTCAGTGTACCCATGTTCGGCAAAGTCCTTATCGACTTTGGTAAATGTACCGTCGTCGTTGTCGTCGTCGTCCGGATCCTGTGCCATAGGGATGTCCGGATCCTGTGCCATAGGGATGTCCTACATAGGGATGTCCGGCAGGTCCGGTAGCGTTGCGGCGTTCTTGCTGAAGGAAATATGCCCTAGAGGCAATAATAAAGTTATTATTTATTTCCTTATATCATGATAAATGTTTATTATTCATGCTAGAATTGTATTAACCGGAAACATAATACATGTGTGAATATATAGACAAACAAGATGTCACTAGTATGCCTCTACTTGACTAGCTTGTTAATCAAAGATGGTTATGTTTCCTAACCATGAACAAGGAGTTGTTATTTGATTAACAAGGTCACATCATTAGTAGAATGATCTGATTGACATGACCCATTCCGTTAGCTTAACACTTGATCGTTTAGTATGTTAATGCTTTCTTCATGACCCATACATGTTCCTCTAACTATGAGATTATGCAACTCCCGTTTACCGGAGGAACACTTTGGTGCTACCAAGCGTCACAACGTAATCGGGTGATTATAAAGGAGTACTACAGGTGTCTCCAAAGGTACTTGTTGGGTTGGCGTATTTCGAGATTAGGTTTTGTCACTCCGATTGTCGGAGAGGTATCTCTAGGCCTTCTCGGTGATACACATCACTTAAGCCTTGCAAGCATTACAACTAATGAGTTAGTTGTGAGATGATGTATTACGGAGCGAGTAAAGAGACTTACGGTAGCGAGATTGAACTAGGTATTGGATACCGACGATCGAATCTCGGGTAAGTAACATACCGATGACAAAGGGAACAACGTATGTCGTTATGCGGTTTGACCGATAAAGATCTTCGTAGAATATGTAGGAACCAATATGGGCATCCAGGTTCCGCTATTGGTTATTGACCGAGAATGGTTCTAGGTCATGTCTACATAGTTCTCGAACCCGTAGGGTCCGTGACGCTTAACGCTTCGATGACAGTTCATAATGAGTTTATAAGTATTGATGCACCGAAGGTTGTTCGAGTCCCGGATGTGATCACGGACATGACGAGGAGTCTCGAAATGGTCGAGACATAAAGATTGATATATTGGAAGCCTACATTTGGACATCGGAAGTGTTCCGGGTGAAATCGGGATTTTCTAGAGATGCAGGAGGTTACCGGAACCCCCGGAGGTCCATGGGCCTTAATGGGCCATGGGAGAAGAGGAAGGGCAGGCCAAGGTGGGCTGCGCCCCTCCCCTCTAGTCCGAATAGGACAAGGAAGGGGCGGCGCCTTCCCTCTTCCCTCCTCCAATCCTAGTCCAACTAGGAGAAGGAGTCCTACTCCGGTGGGAGTAGGACTCCTCCTTAGTGCGCCTTCCCCTAGGGCCGGCCACCTCCCCTTGGCTCCTTTATATCTGAGGCAGGGGCACCCCAAGACACACAAGTTGATCTACGGATCTTTCCTTAGCCGTGTCGGTGCCCCTTCCACCATATTCCACTTCGGTCATATCGTTGCGGAGCTTAAGCGAAGCCTCGCCGGAGAAGTCATATCGTCGCGGAGCTTAGGCGAAGCCCTGCGTCGGTGGAGCATCAACATCGTCACCACGCCCGTCGTCTTGACGGAACTCATCCCGACACTTTGCTGGATCGGAGTCCGGGATGCGTCATCGAGCTGAGCGATGTGCGTAACTTCCGGAGGTGCCGTCGTTCGGTGCTTGGATCGGTCGGATCGTGAAGGCGTGCGACTACATCAACCGCGTTGTTATAACGCTTCCGCTTTCGGTCTACGAGGGTACGTGGACGGACACTCTCCCCTCTCGTTGCTATGCCATCACCATGGTCTTGCGTGATCGTAGGAAAATTTTGAAATTACTACGTTCCCAACAGTGGCATCCGAGCCAGGTTTTTATGGTTTGATGTTATTTGCACGAGTAGAACACAAGTGAGTTGTGGACGATACAAGTCATACTGCCTACCAGCATGTCATACTTTGGTTCAGCGGTATTGTTGGACGAGACGATCCGGACCAACCTTACGCGTACTCTTACGCGAGACCGGTTCCTCGGCGTGCTTTGCACATAGATGGCTTGCGGAAGACTGTCTCTCCAACTTTAGTTGAACCGAGTGTGGCTACGCCCGGTCCTTGAGAAGGTTAAAGCGGAGTCTATTTGACAAACTATCGTTGTGGTTTTGATGCGTAGGTAAGATGAGTTCTTGCTTAAGCCCGTAGCAGCCACGTAAAACTTGCAACAACAAAGTAGAGGACGTCTAACTTGTTTTTGCAGGGCATGTTGTGATGTGATATGGTCAAGACATGATGCTAAATTTTATTGTATGAGATGATCATGTTTTGTAACCGAGTTATCGGCAATCGGCAGGAGCCATATGGTTGTCGCTTTATTGTATGCAATGCAATCGCGATGTAATGCTTTACTTTATTACTAAGCGGTAGTGATAGTCGTGGAAGCATAAGATTGGCGAGACGACAACGATGCTACGATGGAGATCAAGGTGTCGCGCCCGGTGGCGATGGTGATCATGACGGTGCTTGACGATGGAGATCACAAGCACAAGATGATGATGACCATATCATATCACTTATATTGATTGCATGTGATGTTTATCCTTTATGCATCTTATCTTGCTTTGATTGGACGGTAGCATTATAAGATGATCTCTCACTAAAATTATCAAGAAGTGTTCTCCCGAGTATGCACCGTTGCCAAAGTTCGTAGTACCCGGACACCACGTGATGATCGGGTGTGATAAGTTCTCGTCCATCTACAACGGGTGCAAAACAGTTGCACACGCGAATACTCGAGTTAAACTTGACGAGCCTAGCATATAATGTATATGGCGTCGGAACACGTAGACCGAAAGGTCGAACGTGAATCATATAGTAGATATGATCAACATAGTGATGTTCACCATTGAAACTACTCCATCTCACGTGATGATCGGACATGGTTTAGTTGATTTGGATCACGTAATCACTTAGATGACTAGAGAGATGTCATCTAAGTGGGAGTTTTTAATATGATTAATTAAACTTAAATTTATCATGAACTTAGTCCTGGTAGTATTTTGCAAATTATGTTGTAGATCAATAGCTCGCGTTGTTGCTTCCCTATGTTTTTATATGTGTTCCTAGAGAAAATTGTATTGAAAAATGTTAGTAGCAATGATGCGGATTGGATCCGTGATCTGAGGTTTATCCTCATTGCTGCCTGAAGAATTATGTCCTTAATGCACCGCTAGGTGATGTACCTATTGCAGGAGCAAATGCGCACGTTATGAACGTTTGGCTAGCTCAATATGATGACTACTTGATAGTTTAGTGCACCATACTTAACGGCTTAGAATCGGGACTTCAAAGGCGTTTTGAACGTCATGGACCATATGAGATGTTCCAGGAATTGAAGTTAATATTTCAAGCAAATACCCGAGTTGAGAGATATGAAGTCTCCAACAAGTTCTATAGCTAAAAGATGGAAGAGAATCGCTCAACTAGTGAGCATGTTCTCAGATTGTCCGGGTACTTCAATCGCTTGAATCAAGTGGGAGTTAATCTTCCGGATAAGATAGTGATTGACAGAATTCTCTAGTCACCATCACTAAGTTACTAGAACTTCGTGATGAACTATAGTATGCAAGGGATGGCCAACGATTCCGAGCTCTTCGTGATGTTGAAATCGGCGAAGGTAGAAATCAAGAAAGAGCATCAAGTGTTGATGATTGACAAGACCACTAGTCTCAAGGAAAAGGGCAAAGGGAAGAAGGGGAACTTCAAGAAGAAAGCGGCAATCAAGTTGCTGCTCGATTGAAGAAGCCCAAGTCTGGACCTAAGCCCGAGACTAAGTGCTTTTTGCTGCAATGGAACTGGTCACTAGAAGCGGAACTACCCCAAGTATTTGGCGGATAAGAAGGATGGCAAAGTGAACAAAGGTATATTTGATATACAGATTATTGATGTGTATTTTACTAGTGTTCGTAGCAACCCCTCGGTATTTGATACTGGTTCAGTTGCTAAGAGTAGTAACTTGAAAGCAGGAGTTGCCGAATGAACAGAAACTAGTTGAAGGGAAGTGACGATGAGTGTTGGAAGTAGTTCCAAGATTGATATGATCATCATCGCACACTCCCTATACTTTCGGGATTAGTGTGGAACCTAAATAAGTGTTATTTGGTGTTGAGCATAAATATGATTTGATCATGTTTATTGCAATACGATTATTCATTTAAGTAAGAGAATAAATTGTTGTTACATTTACATGAATAAAACCTTATATGGTTACACACCCAATGAAAATGGTTCATTGGATCTCGATCATAGTGATACACATATTCATAATATTGAAACCAAAAGATGCAAAGTTAATAATGATAGTGCAACTTATTTGTGGCACTTGCCGTTTAGGTCATATTGGTGTAAAGCGCATGAAGAAAACTCCATGCAGATGGACTTTTGGAATCACTTGATTATGAATCATTTGATGCTTGCGAACCGTGCCTTTTGGGTAAGATGACTAAAACTCCATTCTCGGAACAATGGAACAAGCTCTTGACTTATTGGAAATAATACATACCGATGTATGCGATTCAATGAGTGTTGATGCTCGTGGCAAGTATCATTATTTTCTGACCTTCACAGATGATTTGAGCAGATATGCGTGTATCTTCTTGATGAAACATAAGTCTGAAATAGTTGAAAAGTTCAAAGAATTTCAGAATGAAGTAGAAAATCATCGTAACAAGAAAATAAATTTTCCGCGATCTGATCGTGGAGATGAATATTTGAGTTACGAGTTTGGTCTTCAATTAAAACAAAGTGGAATAGTTTCACAAGCTCACGCCACCGGAACACCACAATGTTATGGTGTGTCCGAACGTCAGAATCAAGCACTTTATTTTGATATGGTGCGATCAATGATGTCTCTTACCGATTTACCAATATCGCTTTTGGGGTTATGCATTAGAGACAAATGCATTCACGTTTAATAGGGCACCATCTAAATCCGTTGAGGCGACACCGTATGAACTATGGTTTAACGATAAACCTAAGCTATGCGTTTCTTAAAAGTTTGGAGTTGTGATGCTTATGTGAAAAAGTTTTCACCTGATAAGCTCGAACCCAAATCGGAGAAGTGCGTCTTCATAGAATACCCAAAGGTAAACTATTGGGTACACCTTCTATCACAAGATCCGAAGGCAAGTTATTCGTTGCTAAGGTGGATCCTTTCTAGAGAAGAAGTTTCTCTCGAAAGAAGTGAGTGGGAGGAAAATAGAACTTGATGAGGTAATTGTACCTTCTCCCTTATTGGAAAGTAGTTCATCACAGAAATCAGTTCCGATGATTCCTACACCAATTAGTGAGGAAGTTAGTGATGATGATCATAAAACTTCAGATCAAGTTGTTACCAAACCTCGTAGGTCTTCCAGAGTAAGATCCGCACTGTAGTAGTACGGTAATCATATTCGGAAGTCATGTTACTAGACCATGATGAACCTACGAAATATGAGGAAGCGATGATGAGCCCAGATTCCATGAAATGGCTTGAGGCCATGAAATCTGAGATAGGATCCATGTATGAGAACAAAGTATGGACTTTGATTGACTTGCTCGATGATCAGCAAGCCATGTTAAATAAATGGATCTTCAAGAGGAAGACGGACACTGATAGTAGTGTTACTATCTACAAAGCTCGACTTGTCACAAAAAGGTTGTCGACAAGTTCAAGGTGTTGACTACAATGAGATTTTCTCAAGCAGTAGCGATGCTTAAAGTCTGTCCGAATCATGTTAGCAATTGCCACATTTTATGAAATATGGCAAATGGATGTCAAAACTGCATTCTTTAATGGATTTATTAAAGAAGAGTTGTATATGATGCAACCAGAAGGTTTTTCAATCCTAAGGGAGCTAACAAAATGTGCAAGCTCCAAATGATCCATCTATGGACCGGTGCAAGCATCTCGAGTTGGAATAAACGCTTTGATAGTGTGATCAAAGCATATGGTTTTATACAGACTTTTGGAGAAGCCTGTATTTACAAGAAAGTGAGTGGGAGCACTACAACATTTCGATAAGTATATGTGAATGACATATTGTTGATCGGAAATAATATAGAATTATTCTGCAAAGCAAAAAGGAGTATTTGAAAGGAGTTTTTCAAAGAAGGACCTCGGTGAATCTGCTTACATATTGAGCATCAAGATCTATAGAGATAGATCAAGACACTTGATAAGTTTTTCAATAAGTACATACCTTGTCAAGATTTTGAAGTAGTTCAAAATGGAACAGTCAAAGAAAAGTTCTTGCCTGTGTTGCAAAAGCGTGTGAAATTGAGTAAGACTCAAATCCCGACCACGGCAGAAAATAGAAAAGAGAATGAAAGTCATTCCCTATGCCTCGATCATAGATTCTATAAAGTATGCTATGCTATGTCCTGCACCTATTGTATACCTTGCTCCGAATTTGGCAAGGGAGTACAATAGTGATCTAGGAGTAGATCACTGGACATTGATCAAAGACATCCTTAGTGAGGACTAAGGAAATATTTCTCGATTATGGAGGTGATAAAAGAGCCCGTCGTATAGAGTTATATCGATGCAAGTTTTACACTGATCCAGATGACTCCAAGTCTCAATCTGGATACATATTGAAAGTGGGAGCAATTAGCTAGAGTAGCTCCGTGCGAGCATTGTAGACATAGAATATTTGCAAAATACATACGGCTCAATGTGACAGACCGTTAACTAAGCTTCTCTCACGAGCAAAACATGATCATACCTTAGTACTCTTTGGGTGTTAATCACATAGCGATGTGAACTAGATTAATGACTCTAGTAAACCCTTTGGGTGTTGGTCACATGACGATGTGAACTATGGGTGTTAATCACATACAGATGTGAATATTGGTGTTAGATCACATGATGATGTGAACTAGATTATTGACTCTAGTGCAAGTGGGAGACTGAAGGAAATATGCCCTAGAGGCAATAATAAAGTTATTATTTATTTCCTTATATCATGATAAATGTTTATTATTCATGCTAGAATTGTATTAACCGGAAACATAATACATGTGTGAATATATAGACAAACAAGATGTCACTAGTATGCCTCTACTTGACTAGCTTGTTAATCAAAGATGGTTATGTTTCCTAACCATGAACAAGGAGTTGTTATTTGATTAACAAGGTCACATCATTAGTAGAATGATCTGATTGACATGACCCATTCCGTTAGCTTAACACTTGATCGTTTAGTATGTTAATGCTTTCTTCATGACCCATACATGTTCCTGTAACTATGAGATTATGCAACTCCGTTTACGGAGGAACACTTTGGTGCTACCAAACGTCCACAACGTAATCGGGTGATTATAAAGGAGTACTACAGGTGTCTCCAAAGGTACTTGTTGGGTTGGCGTATTTCGAGATTAGGTTTTGTCACTCCGATTGTCGGAGAGGTATCTCTAGGCCTTCTCGGTGATACACATCACTTAAGCCTTGCAAGCATTACAACTAATGAGTTAGTTGTGAGATGATGTATTACGGAACGAGTAAAGAGACTTACGGTAACGAGATTGAACTAGGTATTGGATACCGACGATCGAATCTCGGGTAAGTAACATACCGATGACAAAGGGAACAACGTATGTCGTTATGCGGTTTGACCGATAAAGATCTTCGTAGAATATGTAGGAACCAATATGGGCATCCAGGTTCCGCTATTGGTTATTGACCGAGAATGGTTCTAGGTCATGTCTACATAGTTCTCGAACCCGTAGGGTCCGCACGCTTAACGCTTCGATGACAGTTCATAATGAGTTTATAAGTATTGATGCACGAAGGTTGTTCGAGTCCCGGATGTGATCACGGACATGACGAGGAGTCTCGAAATGGTCGAGACATAAAGATTGATATATTGGAAGCCTACATTTGGACATCGGAAGTGTTCCGTGAAATCGATTTTTAGGAGTGCCGGAGGTTACCGGAACCCCGGGAGGTCCATGGGCCTTAATGGGCCATGGGAGAAGAGGAAGGGCAGGCCAAGGTGGGCTGCGCGCCCCCTCTAGTCCGAATAGGACAAGGAAGGGGGGCGCCCTTCCCTCTTCCCCTCCTCCAATCCTAGTCCAACTAGGAGAAGGGGGGAGTCCTACTCCGATGGGAGTAGGACTCCTCCTTGCGCGCCTTCCCTAGGGCCGCCACCTCCCCTTGGCTCCTTTATATCTGAGGCAGGGGCACCCCAAGACACACAAGTTGATCTACGGATCTTTCCTTAGCTGCAGTGCGGTGCCCCTTCCACCATATTCCACTTCGGTCATATCGTTGCGGAGCTTAGGCGAAGCCCTGCGCCGGAGAAGTCATATCGTCAGCGGAGCTTAGGCGAAGCCCTGCGTCGGTGGAGCATCAACATCGTCACTGCGCCGTCGTCTTGTGGAACTCATCCCGACACTTTGCCGGATCGAGTCCGGGATCGCCATCGAGCTGAACGTGTGCGTAACTCGGAGGTGCCGTCGTTCGGTGCTTGGATCGGTCGGATCGTGAAGACGTACGACTACATCAACCGCGTTGTTATAACGCTTCGCTTTCGGTCTCACGAGTGCGTGGGACGGACACTCTCCCCTCTCGTTGCTATGCCATCACCATGGTCTTGCGTGATCGTAGGAAAATTTTGAAATTACTACGTTCCCAACACTTGCCATGGCTTGGCGCCGGCACGACTGACGGTCTTGTTTGTGGGGTGGTGTCCCCCGCCCGCGAACGAATATGGCTCTTCGGCCAAAGCAGGGGCCAGTTTACGCAGGCGCTGAGGGTCATCTCATCTTCTTCGTCGGCCCCAGCGGGTTGAATCGAAAGTAACAGCTCGTCGCAGCCTGGCAGCACCCGGACCACTTCAACCCTATACACTATGGGTGGCATCGGATTACCATGGAACATGGGGTTGCCTGGTTGGACGATTCTGCCCTTGGCGACATCGACCAACTCGCCGCCCACGAAGTGCAGAAGAGTGCAAGGAACGTCGGCGGCGCCCTGCGAAAACATGTAGGGCGTCAGGGATGCCCGATCAAAAGGCAAGGAGATGAAGTCATCGGCCGAGAGGCTTAGTTACCGTGATGCCGTCGAGCTCGGCTAATGTCAAGGCACCGCCAACGGCGGGCGTGCAACTGACGGAGGGGCCGCTTGCTGGCGAGGTGCCGGCCAGCGTACACCCGGGTGCATTAAGCTCGAATGCCCGTGCCGGCGCCGGAGACACGAATACCGCCTCCGCCGGAGACACCAATGGCGCCGCCGGAGACACCAATGGTGTCGCCTGCGCGCTGTGCGAATTGCTGGCCGTGAAGCTGGGAACCGGGGGAAACCCCTGTTGGCCGCCCGCAATCCACGTCGTCAGCCCATGAATCAACGTAGGCACCATGGCGTTGAGCTTCGTTCCCAGTTGTTGTTCCACTTGCTCTTGGACAAGCTCCGGAATCCGCGCCACTTGTGCCTTGAGTGCTTCAACCTCGCGACCGGCTTTCCGAGCTGGTCTTTTTCTCCTTTCGCCCACCAGGTGTAGTATGACGACCATTTTGTGGACAAGCCTTTGCCGCCACCACGACCGGTGACGTCGGCTTACTAAGCTTATCCTTGTTTTTCATTACGTTCAACGCCCAATTTAAGGGGGTGTCGAAAGGGGAGCTCTGAGACGACCCCGCGCTACTGCTTTCAGTGTCCTGCGGAAGGAACGTGAACCATTTAGAAATATTGGGCATTAATTAGAATGCAACCATATGGAGCTAATTACGCCGGGGTGTATTCCTTACCAGAACAAGCTCGAGCGCCCTGATCTTCGGATCCGTGGTAAGCACCTTTGTTAGCGGGTCCTCCTTGTACCGGGCCCTGAGAAAGTTCTGATCCGCTTGTCAAGTATTTCTCGAGCGGGCGATAGGCCTTGCTCGGCACGCTCAGCGTCCTCCTTGTCCCATATAGGCTCCGCCACTCAGTAACCGCCGGGACCGAGTTGGTGGACCCCTAAGTTCAACTTCCGCATTTCTTTCCCCACCGACTTTATTCGAGGTTGCTGCTCTCGCACTTGATCTTGAACTCCTTGTACTCATCTTCACTCATCAAAGGATATTTCGCCTTGATCTTGTCATAACTACCACCTTTGTCAATCATTGCCTTCACCGTGCTTCTCCAAGTAGGCAGGTCGTGCTCATCCTCGTGAGGGCGGTACTGTTCACTTTATTCCACGAGAGCCGTGTGTTTGCAAACTCAGCGGGAACTTGTATCGTTCGTGCAGCTTCGTGAAGAGGAGGCTGCGCAAATTCCCGTGGTCCTTATGCCTTAGGTTCTCGGTGTTGATCGAGACGGTGCTCGGAGAATGCACCCAGCTGAACCGAGTACCCCTTGACTACTTGTTTGGGCGCCGTCGGATTCCCGTCGGAGTCCACTTCAGTAAATTCCTCCCTGACGGTGCCGAGCACGCTCGGGCGTTGGTCCTTCCGTTGCCTCTTCATTTGGCTGCCATCTGTGTGTGCGCCGCCATCATCAGTGGTGACATCCTCGGCGGCGCCATCAGTGGTGTCATCGCCGACGCCACTAGGGGTTGTGTAGTCAGGATCGGTGTCTTCCGCGGCGTCCTCATAGCGGTAAGGTTCTTCCTCCATCTCCTGGGACAGCTCCCAGAATTGCTTGCCGCCCGAACCGCCAGCCTCATCATTGTGGGCCATGTTTCGCTCTAAATATGAAAAAAGTTTGGTCAAGAAGTTGGTTATTGTCAAGGAACAAGATCATGGTGTCACCATTTAGGGTTTGTCGACACCGAGGCATCCTAAAAGCTAAGCTTTTATCATTTAGGGTTTGTCGACGCCGAGGCACCCTAAAAGCCTAAGCTTTCATCATTTAGGTTCTTATCGACACCGAGGCACCCTAAAAGCCAAGGTTTTATAATTTAGGGTTTGTCGACTCTAAGTTGGGCCTAATCACTTGGCTCTATTGCCACCTATGGTTTAATGCAGCAAGAATAAAGGGCGATTGATCCTACTTAATTAAGTACTAAGATACCCCAGCCCATGCATTAGTAGCAAGTACCCCATATGTCCGATTTTAGCAAAGTCATGCTAAAATTCACGGAAAATTTCAGCATGACCTTTGCTGAAAATAGGACATATGGAGTACCGAATTCTTAGGAGCGGAAGTTAATCGACATTCCAGCAAACTCAAGGGCCTCTCGGGTACCTGCAAAATCATCACGACACGAAGGGCCTCTCAAGGGCCTCAAGCAGCAGCGGCGTCTCCCAGACCCCATTTTTTGCTAAATTTCTTTTAGCAACAATCAGAGCATAAAATTCAGCATATTTCTATACAACAGCACTGTAAAGATGAAGAACAGTTCTACAGCAGCCCATTTATATACAATAGCATCTTTGGTCATACCAATTTCTGAAACAATTCAAATCTGAATTGTTCTCTGGTCAAACAAATTTCTGAAACAATTCAAATCTGAAATGTATCTTTGGTCATACAAATCTCTGAAACTATACAAATCTGAAATATATATTTGGTCATACAAATTTATGGAACTAATCAAATCTGAATTGTATCTTTGGTCATACAAATCTCTGAAACTATACAAATATGTGGTCATACAAATTTACGGAACTAATCAAATCTGAACTGTATCTTGCGTAGGCACCACTACTACAAGTGCCATACTACTGCAAGTGCCATACTACTGCAAGTGCCATACTACTGCAAGTGCTATACTACTGCAGGAAAGGAGGATCATCATACACATATATATGTATAGCAATTGACAGGAGCTTCATCATTTTAGTAACAACAATACATATATAGCAATTGGAAGCAAACAGATGTACACATAAGATAAAAATGTAGTGCTGAAAGTTTAATGCTTACAAAAGACTTGCTGAAATAGTGAAAAATATGGAGTCACCAAGTGGCTAAGAAACTCCCCAAAGTCCACTAGCAAATCCAAGATCTAATCCTGTTACACACATCATAACAATTTAAGATAATTAGGATAAGGATAGTAGGAAATGAAAAAGAAAGAGCTCAAAAAAAATCACAACAGAAAAATAATAAAAACCTAGTCCTAGAAGAAAATAAATCCTAAAAGAAAAGAAATCCTAAAATCTGGAGCAAGTCCTAGCAGTAGTAGTCCAACTAGATGGCCACCACTACTACTCCTATCACTAGACTAAACAACAGTAGTGTGTTCAACATCTTTACTAACGATGAAATTGGCGGTACTCCATTATCTACTCCTGCAACTTCAACTACAATAACATCCTACAACTACTACTATGCATCATCTTCCTACAACTACTCATCTTCAGCAGCAACAACATAAAATTCCTGTTTAGTTAAATTCATGTTAAACATCATTTGGACCAGAGCCCTTGACTGTTGTGCAAGGGGGATGAGATGAGGATATATTTGCTTGACATGACTTGGCGAAACTCACATGCAGGCAGCTCTCCCTTGGTTACTTTCATATTGCTTCAAGATAGGCAAGATTTTCGGCCCACAACAAGGGGTCCTAGATGTATGGCTGGCGGACTTGTCCAAATGGTAGCTACATGTATGGCAATTATGAATTTCTTGACCGGTTTTGATAGCAACATGTAGGACCGTGCAAAATAATTTTCCTAGACTTGTCTTAACAACATGTGATTTGCACGCATCTATCTATAATGGCCATTACTTATATCTCTATCTCGAGAAACCTCAGAACCCTATGGTTAATTGAAGATAAGCATGGCAGGAATTGAAGGTATGGCAAGAATAATTGTCGCCAACAGACAAAGAACGGGTGGGTCGCAGTGGAACGAACCTCATGAGAATAAACACAAGCACTGGTGGCGGGTGAGAAGAGAACTGACCCGATGTCGCAGAAGAAGGCGCAGACGCCAGAGACGGTGGAGGCGTCGGTGTTGTAGAGGCGCCGGAGACCTTGCCTGCGAGACAGAGAAGGGTTCGCCACAGCAGCGGGGGGCAAGGGAGGAGGAGGAGGCAAGGGAGGAGGAGGAGGGGCAAGGGAGGAGGAGGGTCGAGGCGTCACGGTGTTGCGTCGCTGCTCGGCGCCACGGCGAGGAGGAGTCCGCGAGGTCAGGCGGGAGTGGGGCGAGGCGGCGGGGTGGAATCTCGCGAGGTCGGGCGGCGGGGGTGGGGCGCGGGGCACGGGGCGGCGGGGTGGAGTCCGCGAGGTCGGGCGGCGGGCGCGGGCGGCGGGGTGGAGTCCGGCGAGGGTCGGGCGCGCTGTGGGTCGGGCAAGGCTGGGTGGATCTGGTGGAGAGGAGAGAGGGTCAAGGGATCTGGCGAGGGAGAGGAGGATAGCTAGGGAAGCTTACTAATGGCGCACCCCGTCGGTGCCATTAGAAATCTTTTTAGATAGCAATGGCGCACCCGTCGATCGCCATTAGTATGTTTTTTTTTATTTAAAAAAATGAATATGAATATGAAATAGTAATATTTTTTTATAAAACAGTAATAATTGTTGTTTAACAACAATTGTAGTCTACACTTTATTATTATTATTTTTAGAAAATGAATATGAATATGAAACAGTAATAATTTTTTATAAAAACAGTAATAATTTTTTTAAAAATATGTTCAAATTTGTTACTTGAAAATATCATCGGCGGTGGCGGTGGAGCGGGGGAGGGTGTGGGGGGTGCCCGTTGGCGGCGGTGGAGCGGGGGAGGGTGCGGGGGGCCGGGTGCTCGTCGGCGGTGGAGCGGGAGGGTTGCGGTGGGTCGGCGGCGGTGGAGCTAAGCGGGGAGGGTGCGGGTGGGATCGAGATGGAGGGGAATCGAGATCGAGATGGAGGGATCGAGATCGAGTGTCCTCATGATATCAAAAAGTGCCCATGAAATACAATCGAGAAATGAAGACTACGATTTAAATACAATCGATCTTAGCTAGCTATCTGTTCACAATCTTCTTGCCCTTCTTTTTCGCAAATGAAGTTCTTCTGTGGAACGAACGTCCTTTAGGTAGGGTAGTCCTGCTTCTTCTTGTGGTGTGTGCTGCTACTTCATCGTCGTCGTCATGTTCGATCTTCGGGTCGCCGTACTCGTCGAAGTCTTGCTCATTGGCTACTCCATCCATTCCGATGATCTTCCTTTTGCCTCTCCTCACGACAACACGACTGGGCTTTGACAGGTCGGTAATGAAGAAGCATTGGTCCACTTGGGAAGCCAGTACCCATGGCTCATTTTTCGCGGTGACGTTTGCGCCCGTGGTCTCGGATTTGGCTTCGGGTATAACCATGGTGGTGAAATACCGGTCTTCTTTTAGGACGCTCTTGGCCCATCTGACACGGAACATCGGGATCTTCTCTCCAGCGTAGCTCAGCTCCCAGATCTCCTCAATCCTTCCGTAGTATCTGTCCTTGTCGTTACCGGTGTAGGATTCCATCGTTACCCCGGAGTTCTGATAACCATCGCTCTTCATGTTCTTGTTCTCGGTGGAGAATGTGTAGCCGTTGATATCATACGCCTCATAGGTCATCAGGTTGTGCTCGGCGCCCTGTGACAAGGCGAATATGAGTTGTTCTTCCGCGAAAGAATCCTCATGTAAAGGGTACGATGTAAGCTTCTGCTTGAACCAACGCGTGAAACATGAGTTGTGCTCTTTGATTATATCTCCGTTCGTCCTCTGTTGGCCTCGGTCATTGTACGTCTTCTCAATAAAGGTTTTGTGCTCTACCACCCAAGGATCGACCACGTCTATGTGTTGTAGCGCGACTAGGTTTGCTCTTTCAAAGTCGGTGAGTCGACCCTCGAAGTTGACATGCATTTCGCGGGGACCCTCACGGTGACCCCATCCAATGAGCCCGCCGAGGTGCCTGTTGACGGGCGGACCAACGGGGTTCTCGATGCCTAGATAATTCGTAGTAGGAGATGCACTCTTGATCGCCGAAAAGCCCCTGGCTATACTTCCCTCTGGGCGTGACATGTTGCGAACGTATCCTTTGATGACACCATTCATCCTTTCGAACGGCATCATCTTTGTGCGAGGAACGTCGGCCCGAGTTGGATGATATCCTCCACGATATGGACCAGCAGATGCACCATAATGTCGAAGAATGTGGGTGGGAAGTACATCTCAAGCTCGCATAGTATCACCACGATCTCTTCCTGTAACCTTCTGAGTTGCCTCACGCCAATCGACTTCCGAGAGATGACGTCGAAAAAGTTGCATAAGCCAAATAGCGTTTCACGGACGTGCGCGTCCATGATCCCAATGGATTGCAACCGGAAGTATCTACGTCATCAAGACGTGATGTCATGAGACTTCATCCCGCTGAACTTCGCTTCACTAGGTCTAGGTATCTTCTTATATTCCCAGCGTAACCATAAGGAAGTTTTACTCCCTACGAGGCGGTGAAAAACTGCCGATCTCCTCCTGCCTTAGAGTGAAGCACACGGGAGGGTAGTCATTTCCGGTCTTCTTGGCCTTTTTGCCTTTGCGACGACTTTATGTGTCCTGCTTCGTCTCATCATCATCATCATCATCATCATCATCATCATTAGCGTGAAGCTCCTGCCTGATGCCCATTGATTTCAAGTCTTCCCTTGCTTTCGGCCCATCTTTGGTCCTCTCTGGCATGTTGAGCAAGGTATCAAGCGGAACTCTCGCTACGTTCTTCGTGATATGCATGGCATCAAGGCTGTGAGGCACACGGTGGATCTTCCAAGACGGCAAGTCCCGAAAGCGGACCTCGTTTTCCATACCTTCAAGAACGGCTCTGGCGCTTTCGCTTCTTTCCGGCTCTGGCGCCTTTTGCTTCTTTCGGCGGTGGGCGATCTTTCCAATTTTTCAACAGCTCGTCTATTTCCTCGCCGCTCCTCGTACGCAGGCGTTTTCGGGGTTCGGTTTCACCATCGAACAGATCCTTGCGTTTCCTCCACGGGTCATCGTCGCGAAGCCACCTTCGATGTCCCATGAAACGGTTTTCAAAGACCCGGAATCTCTATCTAGCTCGCGATACGTTGTGTCATCCATGCACCTTACGCATCCAGAAAATCCGTGGACTACCAGCCCCGCGAGATATCCGTAACCGAGATAGTCGTGCACCGTCGTGAGCAGTGCGGCTCTCATAGGGAAATAGTCTTTCTCTGCGGCATCCCATGTATTGGCTGGCGTTTTCCACAGCGTGTCTAGCTCCTCTTTCAAAGAAGCACCAGACATGCATTGATGTTGTTCCTGGTTGTTTCGGCCCTTCAATTAGCATACTCATGTGAATGTACTTCCTCTTCATGCACAACCGGGGAAGGTTGTACATCCACACAAACACAGGCAGGTGCTATGTGTGCTTCTCTGGCTGCCAAACGGATTGACTCCATCGGTGCTCGCGCCAAAGACGATGTTCCTTGGATCCTTCCCAAATTCGGGTATTCAAAGTTCAACGCTTGCCATCGCTCGCATCCTTAGGGTGACTCAAAGCATCTTGTCTTTTTTATTTATCTCCGGATCATTTCCGTCATCTTCCCGCTTCTTCTCCTCCCTATCCGCGTGCCAACGCAGGAGCTTTGCTACCTTAGGGTCCGCGAAATACCGCTGCGCATTTAGGAGTGATCGGAAAGTACCACACCGATTTTCGAGGAGCTTTCTTCCTCTTCTTGTATCGAGTGACGCCAAGACACCGGACATATGGTAGACTCCGCGTGCTCGTCCCGATAAATGATGCAATTGTTCATGCACACATGGTATTTCACGTCGCGGTAAATCCAGAGGACACACGATTTTCTTCGCCTCCTCAAAACTGGTCGGGCACTTGTTCCCCTTGGGAAGACGTTCGTGCTGTAATGACATGTTCTCGTCGAAGCATCGTCGGTCATTTTGTGTTTTACCTTCATCTCCGAGCCATGAGCGTTACTTTCAGCGGGTATCCTCGGGCTGCATCCTTCATACAATGGAGTAACCGCTTCTATCTCCGGCTGATCGAGGTTGGCTTTCTCTCGGCGGCGGCTCTTGCGTTATCCGTCGCTTGAGAAGCGACTCTTGAATATGAGGGTCCTGCACCCGGCCTCCATTGTCGCTCTGCTCCGGCATCTTCATCTTCATGATCATGCCCTTCGTCTTGATCTTCCTCATCATCATGTACGACATCTTCTACATGATGATCGTGTACAAAGATCACCGTCGTGATCATGTCCTCGAGATTCTTCGTCTTCTACTCGCCCTACCGCCGCGATGGTTGTCTTGTTGCCCTTCCTCATTTCTTGCCGGCCCCCATGGACGACTTCATAGTCATCTTCATCACCTTGCCACCGATAGCCATCCATGAAACCACGCAAGAGCAGGTGGTCCCGCACCTGCCCGGAATCCGGGTCCGCAATAAGGCTCTTCAACTTGCATATTCGACACGGACATCTTATCTCCGTCTCGTTCTTTTGAAGCATCTCGGCCTTCGCGGAGCTCAAAAACCTATTCACGATGCCTTCGGTCATCGTGCGGACCATGGTCGCTGCAAGGGGTAGAGCAAAACGATATTTTAGAACCAAGAAAAAATTTGGCATGACCTTCCCTAAAAATAGGACCAAAAAGAATGCATAGTGCCAAAATTCTCGCCGAAACGGAATTGAATCAACATTTCGGCAAAATATTGGCAACTATCGCATTTCAAATACCGGTACCTGCAAACACAAACATATATGCGACACCACAAACATATGCAACACCACAAACATACATAGATCTAGCTAGGTCACAAAAAGTGCATGTGCACGTTGTTGGAGCGAGCTAGGGAGAAAAAAAGTAGATCTACAACATGAAGATAGCTTTCCCCTTACTTACCTATCAAAGAAGGTAATTTCACCACTTAATTTTGATGAATCTATGGTGCAAATGAGGTGAGGAGGAGGAGGCAGCCGACAAACTTGAAGGAGGTGGAGGGAATGAAGTGGGGAAAGTGAGTGGGTAGGTGTGGCTGTCCAAAATATCTTGTTGGGTCCCAGGTTACTAATGGCGCACCAGCTGCAAATGCGCCATTAGTAACCCTGATTCTTAATAAGCGCACTGCAGTGGTGCGCCATTAGTAGTTTTACAAAAAAGTAAAAAAAATATAAATATACTAATGGCGCACAGTGTCATAGTGCGCCATTACTAGTTTAAACTAGTAATGGCGCATTGTGACACGGTGCGCCATTAGTAGTTTTGCAAAAAAAAGAATACAGTACTAGCGCACTCTATGGCTGGTGCGCCATTACTAGTTAGAACTAGTAATGGCGCACGACGCACGGATGCGCCATTAGTATGTATGAAAAAATGAAAAAAAAAATATTACTAGTGGCGCACCTTTTGTTTGGTGCGCCATTAGTGTCTTCCACACTAATGACGCATCACCAAATGATACGCCATTAGTATATAGCAATGACGCACTACTTCTCTGGTGCGTCATTAGAATCCATCCCATCTATAGTCCTTTTTCTAGTAATGCATGTATATAAACTGATGACTTTTAATGAAAAAGAGCGAGGTGGTACCATTAATTTTGTACCGACCATGTTCGCTAACATATGCACAGGTGTAGCCCAGTTGGTTGTGCGCATTGAGATGAAATAGCAGGTGCCGAGTTTGATCCCTGTGAAAAGCAACTATTTTTTGCCACGCTGCTCCACAATCTCGGCCCATATGCAAGGCAATGCCGTTGTTCCACAATCTCGGCCCATGAGGTGCAAAGCCCATGACAGACGGAGAAAACGTAATTTCCTGAATCTATATACTCTTATACTCCCTCTGTTCCTAAATATTTGTCTTTCTAGAGATTTTAAATGGTGACTACATACGGAACAAAATATGTGAATCTACACTCTAAAATATGTCTATATACATCCGTATGTGGTGACCATTTGAAATCTTTAGAAAGACAAATATTTAGGAACGGAGGGAGTAAAAAACAGAGTTGGTGATGATGGTGTGCCTGCCATCCTGCAATATAGGTTGTCCGATTTATATCTGACGGATAGGAAGGAAACTATGACAATTTTGCAAAAAAGATGCCCACACCCCTCTCCACATTTGCAAGTAAGGC
The DNA here is from genome assembly GCA_021605145.1 of Aegilops bicornis. Classification (NCBI taxonomy): domain Eukaryota; kingdom Viridiplantae; phylum Streptophyta; class Magnoliopsida; order Poales; family Poaceae; genus Aegilops; species Aegilops bicornis. Next base: position 453,198,694 of record CM038672.1, read on the forward strand.
CTTCTCTTGTTCATCCTTTTGCCCCACAACATAAACTACTCATACAAATACATCTTGATTTTCCGTGCAACGCATGAGCATCTTGCTAGTAGATATAGATGTATAAATTGATATATCATATGTAGTTTGTGTGTTTGTGTTGATCGACGTTTGTATGGGCTGCATGGATTTGAGGTTTATAAAATAGGGGACATTGTTGTCCGAAAGGACAGATGAGATCGACCCCTCGCTGTCTGCGGCAATTTTGAAGTTTGTGGAGGTGCTCCAACACATTTTTTTTTTACATCTTCAACACATGTTTTTGGATCCTCCAACTCGTTGGCCATCTCATCTCATCATCTCAAAAAAAAAAAACCCTTTCAGGGCCTCTTTGATTCGTAGGATTTCCAAAACGTAGAAATAAAAAAAAACGTGGAATTGAAGTGGCATGTCATCTCGAATCCTATATGATTGTATGCGTGTTTGATCGTGCACAGGAAAAACGTAGGATTCTTCGAAGAGGTTTGAGTGGATGGAAAATTTCCTATGAAATCTAGTGCAAATGAATCCTATGAAAATGTTCCTATGGTTTATATCTTACGAATCAAACAACCCACATAGGGAAAAAATCCTAAGGATTAAAATCATTCAAAATTCCTTTGAGAATCATTTGAATCAAAGAAGCCCTCAGTACCTTGCCCGCTCTCGACGGCTTAGATCACGCGTGGATTTAGATCTAGCGGCTGCTAGTCGAACTGAGAAACCCGCCCCTCGGCCCCGGCAAAACAGAGCAGAGCCGAGTCCTCGTGAGTCATGAACAGGCGATGAAGTTGCCGGCGTGGCTCACCGCCGTGCCGCCGGACCCCCGCGTGTACGGTGACCTCATCCAGCGCTGCGCGGAAGCCGGCCACCTCGCCGCCGGCAGGCAGCTCCACGCCCGCCTCGCCACCCTCTCCGTGATCCCCTCCAACTTCCTCGCCTCCAAGCTCATCTCACTCTACTCCAGAACCGGACGCCTGCACGACGCCCGCAGGGTGTTCGACGCCATTCCGCAGCCCAACCTCTTCGCCTGGAACGCCATCCTCATCGCGCTCTCCCTCCACTCGCCCCATCCCTCCGCGGCTCTTCGCCTCTTCGCGGCCTCCGGCGTGTCCGCCGACGAGATCACCGTCTCCGCGCTCCTCAAGTCCCTCGCCGCGTCCGGGCCGGGCCTGTCCGCTCTCGTCACCGGGGAGCTCCACGCCCTCGCGTTCCTGCGCGGGTTTGGCGCGGACCTCTTCGTGTCCAATGGTCTCATCACCGCCTACGCGAATGCTGGGGACATGCGCTCCGCTCGCGCGGTGTTCGACCAAATGCCACGCAAGGACGTCGTGTCCTGGAACTCTCTTATATCAGCGTACGCCCGTGGAGGATGGTACGCAGAGTGCTTGGAGTTATTCCATGAGTTGGTGCAGGCTTGCGCTGGTGGTGGCGTTCGGCCAAACAGCGTCACGGTGACAAGTGTGCTGCATGCTTGTGCCCAGCTCAAGGCTGTTGATTTCGGGGTCTATGTCCTCCGAATTGCTAACGAGAGTGGGCTTGATATGGACATTGCAGCATGGAACTCAGTCGTAGGGTTTTACGCCAAATGTGGGCGGTTGCACTATGCACGGCAGTTGCTTGAAAGGATGCCTAAGAAAGATGCGGTCAGTTACAGCACCATGATTACTGGTTACATGAACAACGGGCATGTTGATGAGGCAATGGATCTTTTCCGTCAAGCAGATGCTAAAGGCATCAGCACGTGGAATGCGTTGATTTCTGGATTGATACAAAATGGACGCCAGTCTGATGTTCTTGGATTGCTTCATGAGATGATGGGCGCTGGGATACTGCCCAATACAGCTACTCTTTCAATCATCATGCCCTCAGGGCCGTTGTTCTCAACCCTACTGGGAGCAAAGCAAGCTCATGGTTATGTGATAAGAAATGATTATGATCAGAGCAATAATGTTGTCAGTGCATTGATCGATGCTTACTCAAAGGCTGGATTTCTTGATATGGCCAGGAAGGTGTTTGAATTGCATGAGAATAGAAGCACAATTGCCTGGACATCGATCATTTCGGCTGTCGCAGCTCATGGAGATGTTACGGAGGCATTGGACCTGTTCAATCAGATGGTCAGTGCTGGCACTAGGCCTGATACTGTAACTTTCACTGTTGTGCTTACTGCATGTGCTCATGCGGGCAAGGTAACCGAAGCTCGTGAATTTTTTCACTCCATGCAAGCTATGTTTGGTATCAGTCCTGTGATGGAGCAGTATGCTTGCATGGTTTCTGTACTCAGCCGTGCTGGTATGCTTAAGGATGCGCTTGACCTTGTAAACAAGATGCCTTTTGAGCCAAATGCAAAGGTCTGGGGTGCACTGCTTAATGGAGCAGCAGCAGTTGGTGATGTTGAACTTGGTCGGTTTGTGTTTGATCGACTGTCCATAATAGAGCCTAAGAACACAGGTAACTATGTTGTGATGGCTAATCTGTACTCAAATGCTGGCAAATGGGAAGAAGCTGAAATCATAAGGAGCATGCTGTGGGGAGTTGGATTGGAGAAAGTTCCTGGGTGTAGCTGGAATTGAGGGGTTCTATAGTCTGCTAGAAATGGTTGCTGCAGATATATTGTTAGCAAAGCGGGCAACAGAAACTTAATTTGGTTGTTGGTTGATTAATCGGAATCAATTATAGACAAGAGCCTGGCATCAACCTAACTGTTGAATGGAGACAATTTATAGTGATGACATTCAATAGATCTAACAGTTAAGATGTAATTTTCAAGCCTGATAGGTACCAGCCTTTTGGATTTACATGGACCATCTTATTCCGAACCTGATGGTCAATCATATTGATTTGATTGAGCAACAAATTCTTGGATGACAGCCAATGAGAGCATTGCTTCCATGATATTCTTATCTAAACCTTTTGTACCATGAGCTGACGATACTTTTTTTATCTTTATTTGCTAGTTCAGTGACACCAATTACCAAAGCAACAGATAATTTCGTGATCATAGTTTCTTAGAACCAAGAGCAGTCTAGTTTTAAGCTTCAGATGCCAAGCCTGATCTGTTTCTTTATGAAATACTAATATCAAGGTGCAGAAGAATCCATTCCATAAAGAAAAAGTTCCTTTCATACCCTAGATCCAATGAATAATGAGAGCATTGCTTCCATGATATTCTTATCTGAACCTTTTGTACCGTGAGCTGACGATACTTCTCTTATCTTTATTTGTTATTTCAATACATCAGTTACTGAAGCAACATATAATTTCATGATCATAGTTTCTTAGAAGCAGGGGCGGAGCTTCGTTGGGGCAGACCTGGGCCATGGCCCGCCCAGGATTTTGGCTGACTTCTTAATACATATGCTTAATAGCTAGTCATCCCGCCAGGATCGATCCAAAGCCATCCAGTAGCGTACAAGTAGGCGCAGTACCTGGTAGTCTTGGGCTCGTGGCCAGCGTGCTTCTGCTCGTCTAGGTTTAGCAGTGGCCTAGGCCCACGTCAGAGACAACTAGGATGGGCTAGTGACTTTACAGGCAGGCATGAGTAGCGTCACCGTGGTGGGCAGCGGCCAGCCAGCGTCCTAGACAGGCCTATTTTTACTTCAGGCACAGAATCTCCGTTGCCTGCAATTGCGAGTCTGAACATGGGTGATTTTATTTATTCCCCAAACTTTGAGTTTGCTACTCCCTCTGTTCCAGAATATAAGAACGTTTTTGACACTATGCTAGTGTTAAAAACATTCTTATATTTTGGAGACGGAGAATATTCTTAACCTGTTTTTACTCAACTATTCTTTACATTCAAAAAATCGCAGGGGCGAGCTCTCTCCTTATTCATGGAAAATGAAATTGTCAGTCATCTGATGGGATCACCAACAACATGGTATATTATGTAGATATAAGTAAACGACCAACATGCCCCATACGTCAAAAACCAACAAGAGGCAGGCTTTGAGCAATGAGCGAACCAAATGCAATGCTCATGCAGGCCAAAGACCTTACAAAAATGCGACAACAAAAAACTCAGAAACTAAGGAACTAGGATAGTTGTAGACTCGATATTTGTGCTCTCCTTTGAGCTGGCCCGCCCAACTTTTTCTTTCAAGCTCCGCCACTGCTTAGAAGGAAGAGCAACCGTGTTCTAAGCTTCAGGATGTCAAGCATGGCATGTTCCTTCTGGATGTAATACTAAGATCAGGCTAGATGAGAAGAATCGGTTTCATGAAAAAAAAGTTGTTTCCATACCCTAGATCGAATGAATAATGGATGGAAAAGTAAATATACTCTTAGGAGTTAGGATCATGTGCACCCATGATTCAGATGTGCATCTTTGTGTGTACTTGGTATTTGCACTGTTAAAATATCATTTAAAACTTTTTCCTTCCTGCAGAAAATAAACTTATTCCTGTAAATTTTAAGTGAAGTTCCTGTTTTCCAAACATTGTCCGCATATATAGAAATACCTGAGTTAGAGCTGCAAAGAGATTGCACAACAAGATCTGCCTTTTGGGGTTGATTATGGTTCACATGCTTGGATCATTCTGCTTCTCTACTTCCCAGCTCATGAAGTCCAAAAGAAGAACAGCACGCAAGCAGCTCTCAGGTTTGTTACCTAACTTATTCTGGAGTCACTACCAGAAAAGCATATATGTCTGTTATTTCGTTGTGTGGCTACACTGCTCACATGCTAAAACTTCACAGGCCGAAAGGCCGCCCAAATGAGGAAAGGAGATGACGTTACCGGTGGGAACTTTGATGAGGTGAAAACATCAGCCTGCAATCTCGATGCGTGGCGGTGCAAGACACCCCCTGGAGCCTAGCTTGGAGTTCAAGTGAAGCCAAGTGAGTATAATCACCCCCATCACTACAATCATGTTTCTTTTTTAGATTTGTGAAGAAATGCATCTCTTTAATCATACATAGTGTACAGCTAGCCACGCACCTCCATCTCAGCATATATGCGATGAGAGCATAAGACGATGCATCATGCATGGAGGTGGTGCGGGTGGAAGTGGAACACTCGATAATTTGGATCATAGCACGCACACACACGCGTAGTAGTGCGGTGAAAAAATTACCACACAACAACAAAGCACCCAAGCAGCAAGGCATATCACTATGTCAGAGGGGCTGTTGTCACTTCATTTCCTTTTCAGCATTATGTATATATCCCCACCGTCAGCATGCATTTCTTGACAACTTTTGAACTCGAAACTTGGCAGGTGGTCAATTACTCTGTGTCTTGTCCGTTCCGGTGTCTTGATCCAAATCTGGAGTTTCAAAATGGTCTGAATTTTTGTCTTGGTGCTACTATCATGCATGCGTGCGTGCGTGCTGATGGAGCACGTGTAATCTTGTGCGCGTGATGCACCTCCCAGATCACGGTAATGCCAACGGTAAGAGAAGGCGTATATCAGTATATGTGTGCTCTGTGCGTTGGCCGTGTAGGCGAGCAAAGCATGGCATGTGGCATGGGCTATGCGTGCCTGCAATCACTTGCCGGAGAAGCCCAGCATCATCATCGTCCATCAGCCTCTGGCGCAAAAGCTTCCACTCCAAGATCGGGAATGATGGGAGGAGGCTGGACCGGTTGTAGAAGAATACATACAGTACATTGCCGGACGGTTAAATTCTTGAAACAAGACAGGTACAGACTGTAGAGCCTCCATCCTGTGATCTTTATTCTTCTACTTTGGTCTCTTTACACTTTAACCGCCACTGTACTTGCTTTCCAACCCTTTTTCCCTTTTTCTTGACCGGCCAAAATCCAGTCTGACCGTCGTGTCAAAGCATAATTTTTTTACTGAATAGTATAGAGCTCTAGTCCAAGTGTCTGTCTGTCTAACCATGCAAGGTGTCAAAACATGGTTGAGGGGGCGGCGGCAGCACTCCGAATCCAAAGACCCTGTGCAGGATGCAGCGCACGGTACGGACCCTGACATCCATGAATAATGCCCCCAGCTCGCTGTCCATCTCCTGCCCATTGTTTTGTTCAGGTACATTCATGAGTGCTTTCTTTATACTCCCTCCGTCCTTTGAAGAATGTATTTCCAACTTTGTTAGAAAGTCAAACATTTCTATGTTTGACCATATTCATACAATAATACAGCAATATTTATGCCATCAATTTAGTAGCATTGGATTCATTATGAAATATATTTTTATCATATACCTTTTTGGTTTAACAAGTATTGATATATTTTTGCACAAACTTGGTTAAATTTTGAACTAGTTTGACCATCCAACAAAGTTGAAAGTACACTTTTTAAAGGACGGAGGGAGTACGTACTACTACTAACCAGTTTCATGGCTGTATGTGAAGCTCCTGGCCTGGGTGAGGAAATTGTTGTACTACCAGGAAGAGCAGAAGCATGAGCAGTAGCAGGGACATCAATCAAAGCAAAAGGTACGTGCATTTTTCACTAAAACCACTCACACCTCCCTAGTCACCAGTACCCTCGGTCATTATTATAAGATGTTTTGGATGGATTGAAATATGTGAACAAATGCACAAAAATGTATCTACATACACCTAATTTAGAAAAAAGTTAGAACACCTTATAATAGTGAACTGAGGGAGTAGTTAGGAGCAAGCATGCTCCTCTGATGCTCGTAGTTAGCGCTAATAATATGTGAGAGGACAGCTCAGGTGTCATTGTTAACACTAGCGCATCTTGTCGGTTACCTCTCCGATACAGTTGGGTCGGAGCACAGGCAGCTCGTGAGGCACCGCGACAAGGACGCCCCAAGCGTTTTCGCCTTTGTCCTCGTCCTGAATTTTCTTCCTTTTTTTTCGAGGATGAATTTTCTTGCATTATCTTCACACACACATTCACATGCATAACAACAACACGGGGAGGTCGGTGCACAGAATTGAGGGCGCTGCTACCAACTGCTAAAACCCACGGGCAAAAGATAATAGTACGCGGCAAGGTGTGAGGTGATGGGGCCGAGCGACAGCAAGCGCAAGCGGGTTAAATGAGCGAGCTGCGCTGCCCTTCACGTGGCTTTCTTTCTGCCCTCCCTCTGTTATGTTATCAGTCTTGCCACATTGCAGATTACGAGGCCCAAGGCCAAGACCCCACATGTCCCCTCCTGTGGCCATCTCTTTGTTAATCCAGTTTTCTTTTCTTTTATCAGTGGAATCAGTGAGTGTTACCATCTCAGTCCCACATGCATGCGCTTTGCAAGCTCCGTTAGCTAGTCAAGGGCTGAGCTTGTGTGTGCTGCCACTATACAATTGACTTGTTGAGTTGAGTTGCCCTGGCACTTGGCTGACGCCAACTGTATAGTATTATGGTTTCGACACCGCCTCTCATGTGACTCCTGCATTCAAGTTTTATTTATGAACGTGAACCATGGGATCATTATGCTTCTCAGTTTGCAATACGTTCAAGAAAACCGTGAAACACTGAAGAATGTACTACTACTACAGTAGAGTGAAAGAAGGTCTCTGGTGACGCCAGTAACGCGCCTCACGGGTGGCAGTCACGGACAGAGCCGGCCGCCCGTCACTGTTGTCTTCTCAAATCCTCCGTCAAATCCCTGCCTGCCTCTCGAGTCTCGACGCTTCTCACGCCCGCAACAATCGTAGAGAGAGAGGGAGGGAGACACCTTCCGCTTCAAGCCTCCTCCTCCGAATTCGCAACCGCCGCACCGCCGCCATACCCTGCCGAGCCATCCACCTCAAAAGCAGCAGCGTGCATGCAGATGCAGTGCAGCTAGCAGAACGCCTAAAGCCACCGCCGCCACATGCTGCGTGCTGCCGCCATCTAGCGGAAGCGCAGGCCGACACACGCACGCACACCTCTTCTCTCCCCCTTCCCCTTCCCCTGCCATTGCCGAGCTTGGATACGCTGCGAGGTCGCGGCGTCGACAGGGGTGGCCGGGAGGAATGTCTGAACCAGCCACGCAATGCAGGTCGGTCGCTACTCGCCAGCCACCCTCTTGGATTGCTGGATGCTTTCTCGGTTTCCAGGACAGATTCTTTGATTGTTTATCCGCGGATGCCGCCTTGGTCTCGGCGCTGTCTCTGCTCTCGAGCCGCGTGTTGATGGGGTCTTAATGGGGATCCTAGGAGGATCAGTTCCTGATCCCTTCTCCTTTTGTGTGAATCGCAGGGGAAATGGGGGCGCCGGCGAGGGCGGTGCCGGCGGCATGAGGACGGTGGAGTGCCTCAGAGGGAGGCTGCTCGCCGAGAGGGTGGCGTCCAAGGCGGCCAAGGAGGAGGCCGACCAGCTCGCCGCCAGGGTACCACTTCTCCTCTATCCACATTCCATACCTATACGTCAACCCCTTTTATTGCTACTGTTGGTTCGGTACAGCTTTAATTTTGTTCTGTGATTCGGTGACAGTTGGACGAGCTTGAGAAGCGTCTCTCCGACGAGGTCAAGATCAGGGACAGGGCGGAGCGGAGGCTGAGGAGGGCCATCAGGAGGCTCGAGTCCCTCAAGATTCTGGATGTGGGGAGCTCCATTGGCTCGCTCTCCTCCAACTCCAATGCCTGCTCCGGCCAACAAGCGCCGGAGACAGAGGAGAGCAACGGTCCTGCAGTATCGCTGAGCACCGTCGATTCGGTGCTGTCAGACCCTCGCGCCGGCGGCGAGGACAAGGGATGGGACGGCGAGAGCGTGAAGGGCTCGTCGGCCGGTTCCTGCACTCGGGCCAACTCCTCCCAGGATGGGAGCTGGTTCTCCGTTGTGTCCGAGCAGTCCGGCTCTGGAGTCTGCAAGGAGGAGGAGAGTCATTCTGACGATACCAAGAACTGCGGTTCCGGTGACAGTGGTGGTGACGTTGATCGTGATTCAGAGAGGTACGCGGCGTGCAGGTTAACAATGAGTGCCTTTTTACTGGTTGTTAGCAGTTAAAAACAGTTGATTGATTAATTGCTATAGGGATAATTAGCCTTTTCTCGTAGGAGTTTCCAGATTACTCCTAAGTTTGTGCAGAGGTTTACTTTTCTCCGACAGCAATTAGGCTACGTTTCCTCTCTTTTACATGTTTTATTTTATCATGTTGTTAATGTTTGGTTTGAAGGGAACAACATGTACTGCATGCCTCACTTAGCGGAATAATTGTGTTTAGGACAGAAAAGGAGACGGACGTATTGTCGGCGTCGTGCACATCTGTACTTCAGCATCCCTCTGTGTGTTCCGCACCTTTTTACCAGGATAGGAAGCCGTTGCGTAATTTGTTATGCCGCTCCATTGATTCTTGATGCGTCTGTGCATCTCTTTTTATAGCACCCACTATGTTTCTGCACCATCATACCGTTTGTGCTGTGCAAAACTAACGGAATGTTTCTCTGCAGCAGGAGAGAAGAGCACCCTGGAGCGTCCAGCGGGTCGTCAAAATCCGAAGCGAGCTACCGCGACGAGGAGGACGACAGGCTCGCGCTGGTGCTGGTAGACAACCCGCACTACAGCGCAGAGGCGGCCGAGGCCAAGGAGAAGGAGGAGGGTGAGAAAGAAGAGACGGACGGGCTCGCCATGGTCCTGGCGGACCCCCAGCCGAGAGCGACGAGCGTCGGCGGCAACGACGTGCAGTCGGTCCTCCTGGCGCTGCGGCAGGTCAAGGAGCAGCTGCGCTACACCATTCAGAGGAGGTCCGAGGGGCTTGTCGCTCACCGAGAGCTATGCGGCCACTGACCGAGCCTGTTCTGTTCTGGTCTCAAAAGCATCTTTTGTTGTTGTTGCGATGGTCTCAAAAGCATCCCGGGAAGCGGAAGCTCAAGTGTGTTGCACTTGCAGTGGTGTATTTATCTACAACGTTGGGAGTATATATGCTGGAATAAGGTTTTACTCTTGTGAGACGTTGTAGTGGTTGCATATATTTATATGAAAAATGAATTCCTTGTGTTTTTTTTCATGATAATACGTGTCTCATTTATATCATAAAGATCAAATTACAAGTCACGTAAGGACCGACATGTTAAAACTGAAAAGATAGCAAAACATCTCTGAGCTTGACACCAACGCACGTCACATGCCTCCGGCACCACCACAACAGCTACCGAAGAAAAGATTGACGGATCACCTCCTCACCCGAGCTCGACGCGGCTTCACTGCTGATATGCAGCTTTGCGGACCTCCAAGGTGACTCACCAGAAGTGAAGTCATTGCCGTTGAACGAATCAGACCGGGGCAACACCTCGGACACGCCATCAAACTCCAGATCTGGCGCCCCACCACGACTAAGACGCCGATGGAGGAAACCACACCTGCCATCCATCAACCACGAACCCAACACACGTTCCGTCTTTCAGATGTCGTCGATACTGACCATAATCTGCATCCGCTCCTGTACTATCTCCCAAGCTCCGCGTCGATGTGGAGCAGACGCCGTTGCAACGGCGGAGCCCGAGGACACGTGTCCACCACGATGATGATGCCGTCGCCACGCCATCCTTGCTTGAACAAACTGGTTTTCAAAACCATCCCCAACCATAGGACCGGTCGCCTTGTCGAAAAAGGATCTGAAAAATCTTTATTCAACGCCGTCATCACCGCCGTCTAAACCAAGACGATGAACAACCTAAAAACAAAGCTACTTTAGCCTAAAACTATCCACACATGTGGATCCGGCGACCCTCCTCATCGCCGATGACCGATGTGATCTGCGGAGGGGAGCCACTGAAGGAACACGGTGGAAGAAACTCGTTGGCGGTGGCTAGGGTTTTCTAGTCGCCTCGCAGCGGGAAAAACGACTCACGTGGCCATTTCTCCACTGGAAAAGGGATGGCTAATACACCCTGCTCACAAATATAATATGTCCTAGAGTAGTAATTATTTTTTCTAATTCTGGATACATTTTAGTGTACTTGTTCACTCATAGTCCACATGTAGCCCATATTAAAATATATATGCAAAACATCTTATATTTGTGAACAGCGGGAGTAGCAATTAACCTGGCCGTCTCCCCATAGCTTTTCTACAGTGGGCCATTTATGCACTGGATGCGCACTTAGGGCATCTCCAAGCCAAATCCGCAAACCTCCGACAATCGTTCGTACCAAGCTGTCGGGACCATGAAAGCCATTCAACGCGGTCCTATCGATCCGCGGAGCAGTTCGGACGTGATTTTTTTCGCAAACCGGAAACAAACGTAGAGAGGTTTGCAGGAGTCTGGACTGATCTCAAGCCCGCTTCTGACCGCCCTGACCTATCAAAAACCCTCATCCCTCGCCCGCACGCGTTCCTGCCCGGTGCCAGTTGCCCGCATTCATGCCACTGTAGAGCGTGTCACTCAAATTGAAGACGGCTCAGGGCGGCATGACCTCTCACTGCCTCCGCCTTTGAAACGGCGCGCCGGCCGAGGGCGTCGCCCCCGATGTGTTTCCATTGTCGCGCATGTTCAATGCCGAAGACGCGTGACTGGAGAAAACGGGAAGGAAATCTACCACGCCCATTCAATGCCCCGTTCGTCCGTATGCCGCCATTAGCAGGCTCGCCGGTCGAGAAACCCACTTCGGCGTCCCGCATTGATGTGTGGCCTCACTGGAATCCGTTATTTAAGGGTAACCACTCACGGCTATCTCCACGACATAGCACATCCGCTCCACATCCTCCTACTTTCCTCCACATCCGCCATGACCGCCAGCGGGAAAGCACAGTGGGACAGTCTGTCGCCGGAGATGAAGCACGCAGTGGTCAGCCTTGCCGCCGTGCCAGGCGGATCGAGGCCAGCTTGCCGGCCAGTTCACCCGAGGTCTCTGACGACGAGGACGACACCACGATGGAGACGGGCTCCGACGACTCTGCCCCGGCTCCTGCACCTCTTGTGCACGCCGGCTTCACCATGGAGCAGGCGCAGACGCACTTCAACGCCGCCATTGCGGAGGTGCAGCCTGCGCCGGCGCCTCTGTCGGTGTTCCGGCGGTAGCGAGAAAGCAATGATACAACATGTTCCTCTGAGCAAAGACCGCGGCTAGCGAAGGGCCAGATCTATGGTGAGCGCGAGCGAGGAGGCCGTGGCGAAGCAGCGTGCCATCTACAATGTCTTCCGCGCTCAAGCCGCCGCTCACCGGGAAGCGGCCGCCGCATAGGCACAGTTGCAAGTGATCGCGGAGGAGAACAACGCGAGCTGCGCCCCCTACGCGGTGTCGACGAACCATCAACCGGACCGGTGGGACGAAGACAACACTGGCACCACCATTTCCATCATGGACTTCACGTCCACCAGTGACGAACAGGTCGTGGACTCCTGCGAGGATGAGTAGGCCACGGGAGGCGGCGGTGCCTTGTGTCCCATGTGGGCCAGTCTGTCTCCCGTGTTCTACTCTTCCTTCACAATTATTATCGTCAATGCAAATGGAGACGGCGGATGGAGGACGACACAGGTTTGGACGTCGGGTGCCGCCACCATAGGATATATTTAGGGGCGGGTCTATTTTTTGTTCAAAATGTAATGAAATCCGTCATGTTTGTATGAATCCATCATGATTTTATAAAATCCAGTCGTGTTCGCACAAATTTCATCCGTTTGTTGAAAAAAGGTTTGAAATGTATGCCATTAGCTTTGGATGTCGTCCTCCCGCATCCGTGCCCGCGGATTAGTCCCTTTGTCCGCATACGGATGCAGAAAGATTTTTGTGGGTTACTGCTGGAGATGCGCTTACAGACATTCAGATACCGTGGACGCATATACACGCATCTGAAACGAACAATACAAGCACAGAAACTAAACAGACACGAGTACATGGCTAAGAAGTAGTATCACTACAAAGGGAAACGAAGTACTGTAGTACACAGGTGTCCCCAGACCGAGCAGCAAACAGACTATGCTGCCAACGAGTACAGCAAGGAAGTCCTCGAGTGCTACACGGTAAACAGCACTCAAATGGCTCCCAGCGGAGTACAGCAAGAAGTCATCAAGCGCTACACAGTAAACAGCACACGAATGGCTCCGACAACATCGACGCCATTGGCGTTGTTAGTCTTGTACAAACTACGGCTTCACCGACGTCTCGAGGGGCGTATATGAGGCGACCCTGCGAGAAGATGGAATTGATTATTTTCATGTTATGGGATATACAAATAACAGCGGCTAATACCACATCATGGAAACAAATGCTATTGTATGATGATAAGAGCGTATTTAATCTAACCTCAAAAAGGCAGGGACTGTTTTCCATCATGCCGTGCCAGCTACGGTAGCCGCATCCTGTGTTACACATTTATACAGAGCGCAGGAGGAAGACAAACGAATTACAACAACAAAGATGAAGCACAAGCTCTACACAAAAACATGCCATAGAGTGGAGGACATACCGGCTTGGAGGTTTCTTTGTCCTTTCCTTCAGATGACCCACTAGGTGCTCCTGCAAACCTGGCATAGTAGTTAAGAGATGTTAGATATAGCTTGCTGTTACTTGTTAGATTTGGGTTCCGGTCAAAAGACATGACACTGCCGCATTCATCTACCTAAGGGCCCGTGCCTTTCGCTTCTCTTCTTCTGCCTTGCCAACTTCTGTGCTCTGACCAAATCGCTCTAAGCGGGCTTTTTTCTTAGCCTCGGTATCATCAGAGGAGGGCGTGGGAAGGCCAAACCTACAAATTAATGGAAGTATGTATCAGTTCACAATTTGGGGTAGTAAAGAACATACAAGTGCATCACAGGTAATCAAGTGTATATCACACACCTCTCAGCCCTGGACTTCTTCTTCTGCTCCTCCATCTTCTCATTGGAAGATCCGGTCCCAAACCTTGTAAACAAGATAATTGGCAGCCACATTTCTTAGTATTTAAAATAACAAAAGCGTACAACAGATCAACCAAATAGGAACCACAGAAGTGATGGAGAAGACAGAATTAGTCGGCATGGGAACACCTCGTTCAGTTTTCATCAAATTAAGATCACAAACTAATATTGAAGTATTCCCTTAACTAGACTGACGCTGAGTTTCCACTGTAACAAAAATAAAAATAAAAATGATGTTGCTAACCAGTTCATGTACTATCGATCAGTTTAAATAATGCAGCATGCACTAACGATTGTCAATCAGTTCAATGAATTGTGTTGGAATCGAGCCCATTAACTATAAAAAATGGTCCAGTCATTCCAGATGTATGCATAAGACATGCACAATGTTTCATAGATATTTGGAACACAAGCATACACAATGGAGAAAGAAGTGATGAAGGGTAACATTCTTTCACCATATATAGATACAAAAGGTGTACAATAATAACATAATTCACCATACGGGTCTTAACTCTTATACCAACATAAACAACAAAATAAATATGACACGCTTGAACTTAACTGTTAATAAAGTTACAGCATAGTTTACCAAAAAAAATGAATATCCATATTTGCAAATCTTGTCTGCTTAGTTCCAGATATGTGTGTGTTTTCATTGATTAGCAGGTTTTGTCTAGCATGTACTCCCTCCATCCATATATATTAGGGCGTAATGCGTTTTCAAGACTGCCTTTGACTATTGATAGGATTAATAGTATATGAGATGTATAATGTGAAAATTATATCATTGGAAGCTTCTTTCACGCATTTAATTTGACGGTATGCCTTGTGTAACTTGCATGTCATATATTATTGCTCTAACATGCGGTCAAAGTTAGCCTCGAAAAACGCATTAGGCCCTATATATATGGATAGAGGGAGTAGATGTAAATACCATAGTAGGAGAATTTGCAAATGTTTCATTAGAGATGGGATGTATTGGGGTTCTAAAATCCTAACACCATGGCAGTCAATGTAATAAACCTTAAAGTCAAGACTATACAGCCAAAAAAAAGATAATCATTGTACTACAGTAGTCAACTACAATAGAAAGGTTAGAAAAGAATTCAGCAGGTAAAATACTTGGCATTAACTATAGTTCACGAATAGGGCCTTGACATCGCGATCTAGACTAAAGCAGCCTAACATTACAGGACAGTTCACATGCAACAAACATGAGCACCCTTATCTCCTGGACAGTTGGAGATATACCAACTAAGTCGCTTGTTTCTTTGTTTTGTTTTGCTTAAGGAAACCTTTACAACAAAGCTTTCGTGGTTAGATAATAATCCATTATGCATTGTAATAGTTTTTTTTGTATCTAATACTCCTAAACAACCAGAAGCCACTCAATGGTGTGATGCTTAATTTCTCATACCTGCGTAAATACCTTCAAATCCATGCTTACCGAAAACAATGTAACTAAAAAACTCTAAGGTGAGCACACTATTAGATCCTTAATCCTATCAATCACTGGAGATAAGCCCCTGGCCAACAATAAACATAATAGGCTACTACAACAAAATTCCGCAAACTAGAAAAGTACTCCATAACTTCCAACATGACTCCCCTAGAGAGTTAGGGACCACAAATCTCTCAGACTTGTAAGAGAGGGGAAAAAAATCTCTAAACCCTAGGAAAAGGGATTTGATAGAACAATCACCTCTCGGCGCGGCTGCTTCGCTTCTCGTCCTCGGACATCACCACCTGCGTCCCAAACCGCTCCGCGCGGCGCATCTTCTTCTCTAGATCCGTGGCTGCCCCACCGGCGGCGGCGGCCGCGGCAGGGCTAGGGTTTTGGGCTGCTGTCGGGGAAGTGGGATTCGTCGCCTCCCCTGCGGCAGCAGCCGGCGGGGCCGTCAGCTCGGCGGCGGCCGGGACTTGCGCGGGCTTGGAATCCTGAGATGCCATCGTAGAGCGCTCGTCGGACAGGGAGGTCACGGTCGCGGACGCGGTGTGCGGCAAGAGATTTTCTGGTCTTCTGCTGCTTTTTCCTGCTCGAGTTCGCCGGTTCGCCCCCCTCTCCTGCCTGTATGCTTCGCAGATGGGCCACTTGGGTCGGTTCGAAGACAAAGGGCCTAGCCTGCGTGAACACTAGCACAACCCAGCCCGCTCCAAAATACATCGCAAATCAGATTTCGTCATCTTAGCTAAAAAAAATGAACCCCTAAAAAAGCTAAAAAAATGATTGTCTAAAAAAAAGCTAAAAAATGATTCTCGAAAAAAAATCTCAAAAAATATATATCAGATTTCGTCATCAAATAAAAAAATACATTTAAATCGGGTTTCTGCTAAAAAAATGATTTCGTCAGGTATCTAAAAAAGAGATTTTGCCAGGAAAAATGTTTATTTTTAACCAATAATTGCCCTATTAGCAAATATTTTGTCTGGCCAAAAATTTATGTCATTAGATTCATATTCCAAAATATTTATTTATGTTATGGGTTTTAATAAAAGAACGACATCTTTTTTTAGAGGCCGACAACTTTATTGATTTTTCAACAATATTACACAGAGTTCCCCGGATGCAGTCTGGAACAGAATAGAAATGACTAACTGAATGCATACAAACTCTAGCCAACAAATGAGCGTGCTTGAAGATCACCGAATTGAAGGCACCAGAAGCAATTTTAATATCAGAAACCACCACACAAATAGAAGAATGACCAGTCGCTGAAGAATGGATCTTCTGCACCAAAGATAGGCATGTTGTGGCAAAGATAACATCAACTTCTTTCTTTTCCAATGCCAAATGAACAGCTCACCGGAGAGCTATGGCCTCGGCCATCTCCGGCTCGAGAACACCAATAACTGGGTCGCTGCAGGCCACTACAAAACATGCCTCATGGCCCAAGCGATGACCCCTATGCATGATTTTTATCAAGCTCAGTAAGAATGGTGACAAGGAATTGAATACAATGGTATCAGACAACGACGGAGACCAAGTTATACCGGAGATGTTGGTATCATGCATGTGTTCAATACCAGGTTTAAATATGCTACAAAGTGGTCCCACAAGTGCCTTGATTTTTTTGGGCTTACGTCGATGATGGAGAGCCTCTAGATTATTCTAGCATAGTTTCTGGCTTCCCAAACGTAGCATATAGTCACTGTCAGCACAGTACAATTCTGGTTCGTGGATCGACCAAGGAAATAAAAAAGGCACTTTTTTAGGATATAATGTTATGTCATTGTATATAGATCCTATAATATCCTTGATCACATCTCATACATCTCTAGCATGAGGACAAAAGAGAAGAGCATGCTCCACAAATTCTAATCTATTGCAAAAATAGCAAAGTTCAGAGAAATGAACCCGGCACCCTTCGGGAGAATATCCCGAGTAAAACACCATAAAACAACCATCATCTTACTAGGTGCTTTAACTGCCCAGATCGACTTCAAGCGTCTTCCATCATCAGATCGGTTGGAACTTTGATCAAGGCCACGAATAGCACTTTTCTCAAAAAAAATTGAGCAGTATGTGCTATGTTGTACGTTGACCGGACAGAATAATCACTGTACTTAGTGAACGACCATCTCACAAAATCATCCCCAACATGTGTAAAGATTGGTATGAGTAGAATCTCTAAGGCATCCTTTTCTAAAAAAAACCTCCATCTCCTCATTGCAGGTGCAACATGTCTCATCCGGAAGACAATGGACTTTAGCATTTGCAGGGATGGGTGAAGTGGGTTGAAGAACATGTGGAGGGAAGGAAGGAATCCGGTGATATGATAAAAATATGCACTTACTTACCATCACAAAACTAAACACCATGTTTCAGTAACTTGTGACCAACGAGGATGCCTCTCCAAGATCTAACTAGTAATTTTGTGCAGAATACCGTCAAGAACAACTTCAACATCATCACAAGGATCAGAAGTGAAAAGGTTATCTTAAAATTTACGAACCATACCTTTAATCGCCACTTGTGAATTGCAAAGAGAACCATCATCTCGGGCCAGACAGTGAATTTTGTTAGTACATTTCCGAACTGTAGCTCGATCATGGAAGAAGCTTGTATTCCGGTCTCCCTCATGGAGATAGTCCACCCTAGTCCGTTGCATCACCATAATCTCCTCTCGCTCAAAAAGTTCACAGAGCATCAGACCAAACACGCTCAAGATGCTATCTATAACCAGCATCACGCAACCACATATCTTCATATTTGAACCCTTGTTCGTGGCACTTGGCGCTTCACCGTAGATAACCGAGATAAAAAATCAGTACAACATGGTGATCCAAAGATGTCATTGTCAAATGTTCAACATCATAGTCATCATGAATATTAATAAAATTGCCATTAACCACTTCTAAATCGAGATGAACCTTAACATGGAATTGTGGATCTTGACGATTACACGATGTGAACTTTGGACTTGAGAAACCAAGGTCCATCAACTCACAATCCATAAGACAATCATGAAAGGCATCAATTTGAGCTTTCGGACAAACCCAATGTCCACAATGCTCATCCTGGGATAGAACCTCATTGATGTCCCCACAAAAATCCACTGGCCTTGTCATTGTGCCTTCATAATTTGAGAAACTCCCCAAACTAAGCTCTATCCTATCTTCTGGGCTCACCATACACCAAAGTCACACGCCAAGTTGCCCCTCTTCCGGAGTGACATGAACATCAATGCAACAATCATTTATACGCCTTTAGAGTGACACTCACAAATGTCATCCAAAAAAGGCCAGCCCCCACTGAGACCATCAGAGTCGACAACATAACAACTGGTGAAACCCAAAGACCACATGAAAGTTTTGACGCGAGAATCCCTCATCTTCGTTTGCGAGAGGAAAAGGGGGAAGGGTCGGTGAAGCTTCACTACCAATGAAGCTTGCCAATTGTTGAGTCCGACCCTGCCTCGACAATGCCGGCATAAGATACTCATTGTGTCTGGCGGGGCTGTTCCACAGCTGCCACCGGATTCGCTACTCAAATAGGGGTCGTTCGCTGTTTCTTATCTGATTCACCTGCAGCAATGTCCCCGGAAGAAATTGTAGTTCCACTATGTTAGCAATGACAAAGGGCAAGAGGCTCGACACTAGATAACCGCTCCTCTAAGCTAGATTGGGCACTTTGATCTTTTGTAGATTTTCTCTTCCTTACTGTCATCCCTTTGTCAAAGATAGAATCGTGCGTGCCTTCTGCATGGAGGAGAGCACAATAGGGGCATTCCGCTTCACCTTGTTCAGCAACCAGAATGTCTCTCGCCTCTTTCTTTACCATCTTTAATAGTACAAGTATACAACTCGGGTTCATCATTCTTTGTTTGGTGCTTATGTAATTCTTTTTTTGATGTAATTCTTGAACATATGTAGCTGTGAATCGAATAATGCATTGGTTGTTGAACCTGATGGATATGAATGAAGTTATAGCCTAGTTTCAAATTGAAATTCGGTACAATTTTAAATAGTATCAAATAAATTAGGGTGAAAATATGCTCTACAGGTCATTACGGCGCACACGGTCTATAAAGCACAACGTGTGTGATATACATCATAATTTGACATGGTTCACAGAGAGGAAACGTGTGTAACCATGCACACAGTTGCCATTTGCTAAGTGTGTTAAGTTCAGACAATATCACAAACGGTGTGTGTGTGATTGTCGCCTTATCGTACACGCTTTATAATCATGAATTGTTTATGATGTGGCGCGCATCATAAACGTAGAGCCAGTTTGGTATGTGCCTGGACTGCGCCTGGTATAAGGTAAAACCACAGAATTCTGACTGCGATGGGGTCTTCATGAGCAAGCAAGTTGGATGCACACTCACTTGGTTTTCATGTTGAGCTTTCATAGACTTATAACTCTTAGTGCATCTATTGCATGGCAATCCCTACTCCTCGCATTGACATTAATTGATGGGCATCCCATAGCCCGTTGATTAGCCGCGTATATGTGGCACTATCTTCCTTTTTTGACTTCCCCTTATTGATCTCTATCATCGCATTCTATGCCATCCATAGTGCTATATCCATGGCTCACACTCATGTATTGTGTGGGGGTTGAAAAAACTGAAGCGCGTTAAAAAGTATGAACCAATTGCTCGGCTTGTCATCGGGGTTATACATGATTAATACTTTGTGTTAGGAAGACCGAGCATGATAGCACTATATGACTTTATAGGGATATCGTTCTTTAGCATTTTTATTTTCAAAGACATGATTGTTTGTTGGTACGCCTGCATATTGATGTCTTTATATCAAATTATAGACAATTGCTTTGAATCATTCACATCTTAATATTCATTCCTAAAAGAAAGAGTACACGATGAACATGTTAGGTAGCATTCCACATCAAAAATTCTGTTTTTACCATTTAACTATTCGAGGATGAGCAGGAATTAAGCTTGGAGATACTTAATACGTCTCCAACGTATCTATAATTTTTTATTGTTCCATGCCATCAATCCTGGATGTTTTGTATGCAATTATGTGATATTTTATATCATTTTTTGAGACTAACCTATTAATCTAGTGAAAATTACTGTTTTTTGCTTGTTTTTTTTTATTTTTAGAAATCAGTATCAAACAAAGTCCAAACAGAGAATAATCTTTGGAATAATTTTTTTTGGACTAGATGGGACCCACGAAGGTTCAGGAGAAGACCAGAAGAGCCACGGGGGAGCGACAAGCTCGTAGGCGTGCCCGAAATCTGATTCCAAATATACCAGAAACCCACACAAAACACTTTTTCCGCCGCCGCAAGCTTCTGTTCTTCCGCGATCCCATCTGGAGGCCTTTGCCAGTACTCTACCGGAGGGGGAATCGATCACGAAGGGCTTCTACGCCATCCTTGCTGCCTTTCGATGATGCGTGCACTGGTACCGTAACGTGCTATACAAATGGTTTTTAACCCCTTTCCGCGACGGCATTCTGAACTGTCGCCAAGTGAATGTGTGCGATAGGGGGGGTCCTTCCCACACGACCCAAAAATTGTCGGGGATAGGCGAGCGGCTACTGACGATCACCATAGAATAAATGTATGAGAAGTCGCCCCAGTCCCACACGTTACTCTCGACGTTACGTTTCTAATCCGAGACACATCCAAAACGATTACGCCGCTATAGTCGTGTGAAAAAGGTGGACATCACAAACATTTAATCTATCAATATGTTTGGGATAGGTACGTTATCGCACACAGTTCAAGAATGTAAAATGTGTGTGGCGCCTTTACTAACACCAACGTGTCCATTTCTATAACTGTGTGCGATAGGTATTCCTATCACACACGCACACAGGTTTGAAATGTTTGCCGTATTATCATAAATCACACACACACATGAGACGAAACTATGTGTGCGTCCGTCGGGCATCGCAAATGTTTCACGTCAAAGAACCGTCTGTTCTCTATTTTCATCGCACACGATGTTTTCTTTATAACCGTGTGTACGTTATGTTATTCGCTCCTGTTTAATTTTATTTTTCCCTGTAATTTATTATTTGAATTGGAAATTTTAAAATATGAAACGTGGAATTCAAATTCTCAGCACAATGGTTCAACAACCAATCAATAAATAAAATTCTCAGTACAATATGTTCAGTAATTACAGGATTAGGCAGTAATTAACTATGATGAACCATAATATTTAGAGGCGGTAAAGGTGAAGAGACAAGTGTAAATCATTTTGGTTGCCGATGATGTTGAAGAAGTGGAATGCCCATAATGTGCCCTCCTGCATGCCATAGGCACTAACAACTTTTATCCAACCCCTTGTGATGATCGCCCGCCCATCCTTCACCGTCTTCAGGAAGAATTCTAGAGCATTATCATGGTAGCATGAATTATATACTTTAACCTTAGTTGCCTCCACTCCGGTCATATAGTTTGCAAGGTAATCATCCGTAATTACTTCGGAAACTACTGAAAAGAGAAAACTTTCAGATACTCAGGTCTAATAGAGTAACTTGTTGTGGGCAGGGGGAAAAGGCAACACATTACTTACCATCCTAAAGTTCACTCCTGTCTTGGACAAAGTGTAAATAAAGAGCTTAATTCCCATCACTTGTCTCTTTCGCCTAACAATCTTTCTTAGTCTTCTCACATGACGCGTGTTCATGAATATCTCATTGCCCCATACGCAAAAGGGACCGAGGCGTGGATCAATACCGCTCATATATGTACCTACAAGCAATCAGTAAATGTTAGAAGCTAAACTGAGATTGCACAAATGATGTAAAATACAACTACCTACGTTCCTAAGTACAAGTATTTTTTATACATTTCAATATGAACTACATACATATGTATATAGACATAGTTTAGATTAGAATCTAGATTCACTCATATTGCTCCGTATGTAGTCTATATTGGAATCTCTAAAAATACTTATATTCAGGAACAGATGGTGTATAAGACATGGGATGCAGCTAACCTCGATGGCAAACAACATCATCACCCATTGTAGCCCTGTGTAAGTACATGGAAAGGCAATGTTAACTACAACAGGGTTAACATCCACCAAAAATAGCAAATGGTAATAAAACGGCAACATCTGTAGTGATATCTTCATTGCGAAAGAATAGCACAGTAGCAAAGGGGAGGATTAAAAAAGGGATAGAATTGTTTACTACAACAGACAACCTAGTATAACCATTGAAACTGGTACTGGTAGAAATGAAATTGACATAGTTAAACATTGCAAGGCAGGTGCTGCTAGAGCAGAGAATGGCCCTATTGTCTATAAAAAGGTAGGGGAAATAGATAAGACGGGCTAGGCGTGTTTACTACAATATGCTTAATACATGAACCGTACAAAACATGGCCATTGCAACTGGTATTGTTAAGATTTAACTGGTCAGTTCATACTTGGTAAGTCCTGAGGGGTAGTTGCTGGTGTTAGGACCGAGAGTATATCGACCAGAGGGGGCATGAATGGGAGATTCAAAAATTCTTTTGAATGTTTTGAAACCGATCCAAATCACAGCAGCAGAATAATGGAAAGAGGGAAATGAACTAAATCAATCTTCATCTTCAGAAGCATATTCCTCGATGAAAGAAGTGATAACAGTACGAGCTTGGGAAATCACACGTTTAACTACGATGAGAGTGATACAACATGCTAACAGATGCAGTAGAACGAGACACAACATGATACACACTAATACGTCTCCAACGTATCTATAATTTATGAAGTATTCATGCCATGTTTACAACAATTTTATATGATTTTGGTATGATTTGATTAGAACTAACCCGGACTGACGTTGTTTTCAGCAGAACCACCGTGGTGCCGTTTTTTGTGCAGAAATAAAAGTTCTCAGAATGGGCTGAAAATTTATGGTGATTTTTTTTGGACCAAAAGAGACCCCCCGAGGCATCAGAGTTGGGCCAGAAGAGTCCCGAGGCGACGGTAAGGTAGTGGGGCGCGCCCTACCCCCCCCCCCCCCGAGAGGGTGCTCCCGGCTTGCCGCTGCCTCATGGACCCCCTTGACGTGAGACCGACGCCAAAAATTCCTATAAATACCAGAACCCTAGATCGGAAGTTCCACCACCGCAAGCCTCTGTAGCCACGAAAAATCAATCTGGGCCCTCTCCGGCACCCTGCCGGAGGGGGGCATCTTAACCGGAGGCCATGGAGGAGGAAGCCGGAGGGGGCCATCATCACCATGGAGGCCAAGGACTAGAGGGAGAACCTCTTCCCATCTACACTACAAAAAAAAGACACATCCGTGACATTTTGGGCCGAACGAATTTTTTCTGTCATACTTATGACACTTTTATGACGATAATTGTGACAAAACCGGGTATCATCATAGATGTGGTGGGGTCCTACTTCTATGACAAAAAATTATGACAGAAAATGGGCTTTTCGTCCTGGGCGGGCCGGAGACGCACTTGCATGACATTCTTTGGGCCGTCCATGACGAAAAAACCGTGGTAGAAGCAAGGGCAAGGAAAATATCGGGTGTTCCGGTTCACGGTGGGTGGTCGGGGCGGCGATGCGTGTTTCTCGTACACGCACACGCGTGCGAGTCTTGGCGTTGGGCTCTAATCGAACCCGGCGATTACCTTGCAGTGGCGTGTTCTTGAACCCGGCGATCGATCGATGGCTATTAATCGAACCCGATCGGCGATTCGCCGCTCTGCGCTAATCAAGCCGATCGATGCCGCCTCTGGATGAGCGATGGCGTTCTTTGGGGGGGGTTGGATGAACAATTCCGGTGGGGTGGATGAACAGGACCCGTGGTGTTGCCTCTGGATGAACAGGACCCGATCGATCGAGCCGGTTGGGGCTGGATGAACGAGGACCCGTGGAGGCTGGATGAACAGGACCACCCGTGGAGGCTGGATGAGCAGTAGATGGTGGAGGCTAGGTGAGCAGTAGCCCGTGGAGGGGTGGTTGAGCAGAGCCCGTGGAGAGGGCTGGTTGAGCGATGGTCGGTGGAGTAGCACGCGGTGGAGGCTGGATGAGCAGGAGCCCGTGGATGAGCGATGAGCGGAGGCTGGAGGAGGTCGGCGGTGGATGAGCAGTAGCTGTGGAGGCTGGAGGGTCGACGGTGGAGATGAGCGGTATCCGTGGAGTCCCGTTTTGCGATGCCACACCCTCCGATGAAACAGGACCCCCGTTTCGACCGTAGCGCTCCAACACAAGTCCGTTTCCTCCATTTTGCGGTACGCCACACCCCTCCCGATCAACAGGACCCCCGTTTCAACTGTAGGAGGTCCGTTTCCTCCGTTTTGCAGTACGACAGACACCTCCCGATGAACAAGATCCCGTTTCGAACATGGCCAGTCGAACACAAGGCCATTTCCTCCATTTAGGGGTATGCCAGGCCTCGTTTCCATCGGTTGTTCCATCCAAGCCGGTTGGCTCCCACGCGTTCCGTTGCGTCCCGATGAACACGACGCTTCCGTTGCATCCCCATGAACACGAGGATGACGCAGTTTCTCCGTTCCGACCCAGCCATGTACACGAGCCACGGCGCACGTGCAGCAGCAGTAGGCGTTCGAGACCCGCCCGTATGTGCGTGCGTGGCGTGTTACTTTCTTGCACCACGGCGTTTATGCGTGCGTGTACATGCTACGTGCGTGCCTCTACTACGACACGTGTGCATCTCTACATCGACCAGTATGTACGTACACATTCGCGACCAGAATGACAACGCTACATACGCTTCGACCAGGTGGGTCCCGACTATGAGGCACTTCCTTGCGTGCGAGAGATGTAGCTGGTGGGTCCCAGCAGTCAGGGGGGCGAATCGTTTTTTTGCCCGGACGCACTTACTTGCGTGCGAAGATGTCGCTGGTAGGTCCCAGCAGTCAGGGAGGAAACGTTTTTTTCGTGAAATACGGTTGCCCATCCGGTGGGTCCCTGCTGTCACGTGGAGGAATCATTATTTTTCGTGTAATAAGGAGGCACTTCCTTGCTGCGGCCGTGGACCCAGCTGTCAGCCTCTCCATGTATAGTCCACGTTCGATGGAAGCCGTTCCTTGACCACGTTGACCACGCCGCGCCGAGAGCACCAGAGCGGTGGACGACGGCGAGGCCTAGGGAGGGGACGACGCGGAGCCGGGGAAGACGCGACAGTGGAAGCCCGCGTGGAGAGAATCTGAGGGTTCACCGTTCAGCTGCGGTGTGAGGCTGCCGTCGTCGCGAGGCTGGCCAGCGGTGGGAATAGTAGAAGCGGTGAGGCCTCCAGCGGTATACAACCCGACCCGCAGGGAGGCAGGAGCATGCGGCACGACGGGCTGCTTTAGGTATTTGGAGCAAGAAGACCAGAGGTTGAAGAAGCACTACGGCCGTTGGATGGACATCGTCACGGTCCTTTGGAGCTAGAATCGTTCATATTGACTAAGTTGACAAAGCACTCCGTCCCCGTCAACTTAGTAGGCCCACAAGTCAGCCTCCCACCAAGGCGGGTCCCAACTAGCAGGGGGAGTATTCATTTTTTTGTGCGTAATAAGGAGGCACTTCTGGTGGGTCCGAGCTGACAACGAGGGCACCATTTTTTTCAGAAAATACGGTGGCCCGTCCGGTGGGTCCCAACAGTCAGGGGGGAAACATTTTTTCGCCAAATAACGTGGCCCGTCCGATGGGTCCCTGCTGTCAGGTGGAGGAATAATTATTTTCCGCGTAATAAGGAGGCACTTCCTTGCGGCTGCCGTGGACTCATTGTCGGCCTCTCCATGTACAGATACTCTTAGATGGAAGTCGGTCGTTGACCACATTGACCACGCCGCGCCGAGCGCACCACGGCGGTGGACGACGGTGAGACCTAGGAAGGGGACGACACGGAGCCGAGGAAGACGCGGTAGTGGATGCCGACGCAGAGAGGAGTACGAGGGTTCACTGGTTCGGCTGCTGTGTGAGGCTGCCGGCGCTGCAGAATAACTGGGGGTGTGGGTGAGTGGAGGGATGGCCTGGCCAGCGTTGGGAGTAGTAGGGGGCGGTGAGGCCTCCGCGGCAGCACAGCCGGCCACGGGAGGCGGGAAGCGGCACGACTGACGCTGCTTTGGGCGGCTGGAGCAAGAAGACCAGAGGTTGAAGAAGCACTACGGCCGTTGGATGGACATTGTACGGTCACTGCAGCTATAATCGTTCATATTGACTAAGTTGACAAAGCCATTGGTACGCGTCAACTCAGTAGGCCCACAGGTCAGCTTCCGAAACGGTGCGTCCCAGATGTCAGGGGAAGGAATCATTTTTTGGGTGGGTGAAGCTAGAATATCCGAGATTGAAGAAGAAACACGACATCCGTTGGATGGACATCCAACGGCCACTGCTGCTACAACCATGTATTGACTATAATAAGTTGACAAAGCCTTGCATACGCGTCAACTTTTTTAAGGGACGCATCAACTTAGTAGGCCCACAAGTGTGTGGCAGAGAACTTATAGCCCATTTGCGATTTGTAAGAATGTACAACCCATTTTTGAATTCTAATGGAATTTACTACATGCCATTTACAGTCTGTTAAAAGTACAGCCCATTTTCTAGCTAGGACAATGATTAATAATTTCAACTAACTGTTCAAGACAGAATTCAATAAAATTTCCCACATTTTGATGGGATCCGAAATATTTTTATCCCGAAATTTCTAGTCAGATTAAATATAAATTTGTATTACGTAAAAATCTAACGAAACATTGCGCGTGCAACAATTAAAAATTAAGATTTTCAAAATCCATAAATAATATTTTATAAACCAATTTCGTGCTTGGTGCATTTTTATAATTCTTGCCAGTTTTATAATTACATCTCATTTATTATTTTTTAAAGCCCATTTTCCTGTTAAGCCTAATGCATCCCTCCTAGTAAAGCTTTGCAGCCCAGCGGGGCGGAGAATAACAACTTGACCTTGCGTGGGTATTTCTCAAAAAAACGTATAGCTTGGCTAGCCATTTTCATCTTGAAAAAAAATTAATATTTGGGCTGGATATCTGTCCTAGGCTAGACGGACCACAACCCGCCTAGTTAATACCCTGTGCTCCTCTGAACAACAACGAAAACATCGCCAAGGAAAACTCTGCAGTGCTCACGCCTCAAAAACACAAATACTGCTCGAGTTGTTTGGTCCCAGCTATCGGTCGCACCTTGTGCAATTCTCTCGTTTATATTGACTACATAGGTTGACAATGGTGTGGGACTGTTGAGGGAGTCCTGGACTAAGGGGGCCTCGGGCGTCCGGCCTGTTAACCATGGGCCGGACTGATGGGCTGTGAAGATACGAAGACCGCACCCGTGTCCGGATGGGACTCTCCTTGGCGTGGAAGGCAAGCTTGGTGACCGGATATGTAGATTCCTTTCTCTGTAACCGACCTTGTGTAACCCTAGATCCACCCGGTGTCTATATAAACCGGAGGACATTGGTGCTTTCACTGAGAGTTCCACTATGCCGTCCCCAAAATGTTCGATGGCTCCTTCAATCGTCAACAACAATGCTGTCGAAGGGGAAACCTTCCTCCCCGGACAGATCTTTGTGTTTGGCGGCTTCGCCTTCTTGGTCAACTCGCTTAGCCACCGGAAGCAGATCGGCCTACACCCCAGCCACGAGTTAGATTTGGTAGCTTGAACTACGTCGCGGACATCCGTGGAGATTTGATCTTCCCCGGATTCGAGACCGCGACAACCGCTCCCGGTCACCTCGACGAACATGACCTAAATCTGTCGTCAGACCGCATCCAGGAGATAGCTCCTGTGATCACTCCGGCCTTATAACCAGAGCACACTACGACATCCAAGGACTGGAAGTTCTGCCCCACCATGGAGGCCACAGATTCTACGGGGTTGGAGCCGCACATGGATTTAACCTCACGCAATACTCATGTCACCGGAACTCCGGACTCCTTTCCGGGTATAAGTTCCGAACCATGTGGGCCCGTGGATACCGAATTTGATCGCTTATCGATCTTTGAGTTTGACGCCGCAGACATCTTCCAGCACTCGCCCTTGGGCGATGTGCTGAACTCATTAAAGAACTTGTCCTTGGCGGGGGACTCGCAGCCGAACTATGTACGGTTTGAACTAGGGGCTGATGATGGGGAATTTTGCTTCCCACCCGCCACCCACTTTGTAGCCACTGTCGAAGACTTAACCGACGCACTTTACTGTGACTCCGAAGACATCGACGGTATGGCCGACGATGCCGGAGACGAGGAGGCCCAAAACCCGCCGTTCACCGGACGATGGATGGCCACTTCCTCATACGACGTCTACATGGTAGATACACCGAAAAATAACAGCGGTGATGACAAGGAGAACCCAGGAAAGGAGGACCCTCCTAAAATACAGCCAAAGCACCGGCGTCAGCGGCGCCGCTCTAATTCCCGCCGCAGCAGGGATAGCAACACCGACACAGGAGACGATAACACTCGGGATGGTGCCAAAGACACAGAAGAACCCGATGAACAAACTGCCGAACGAGACAACCGGGAATCAGGGCATGTCAGCCCTGACGAACACGCCATAGAAGAAGACTTGGAGGACGGTAGTTACCGTCCGCCCTCCGAGGAGGAGGTGAGCTTCGGCAACAAAGACTTCATCGTGCCTGAGGAGCCCCTGGAGCAGGAGCGCTTTAAGCCTCAGCTTATAGCCACTGTGAGGAGCCTGAAAAAGAAGCAGCAGCAACTTCAATCTGATCAAGACCTGCTCAACGACAGATGGACCGATATCCTGATAGTCGAGGAATACGGCCTTCAACGCCCAGCCAAAAGTTACCCGAAGCGCAGACTACTACCTCAGTTCGACGATGAGGCGCCAGATCCCGCACTAGCATCTCGCAACGCGGCTGATCGGCCTCCACGCGGTCGGGATAAAACTGCAACCCGAGCCGAAAACTAGACTGTCCCACTCCACCGTAAAGGCAGGGATAAGACAGCTCGGGGCCATACATATGACCTCCGCCAAGAACTGGACAGTAGAGCAGAGCACACAAGATCGATCTACGGATCGCGAGGACTTGACTCAAGGCGCGGGGACATCTATCTATTCGGGCGTGATAAACCTAGTCACGCCCGAGCCGAATCTGTGAGCGAACTCCATCGAGCTACGTCGCGATGCGGCTGATATAGGCGCCGCACACCCTCTTTGCTTCAGCAGCGAAGTAATGGATCATGAATTCCCGAAGGGTTCAAACCTGTAAACATCGAATCCTACGATGGAACAACCGATCCCGCGGTATGGATAGAGGATTTTATTCTCCATATCCACATGGCCCGCGGGGATGATCTTCACGCCATCAAATACCTCCCACTAAAACTTAAAGGGCCAGCCCGGCACTGGCTAAACAGTCTGCCCGAGAATTCTATTGGCAGCTGGGAGGACCTGGAAGAAGCCTTTCTCGACAACTTCCAAGGTACATATGTTCGGCCGCCGGACGCCGACGACTTAAGTCACATAGTTCAACAGCCCGGGGAGTCAGCCAGGAAGTTCTGGACTAGGTTCCTAACTAAAAAGAACCAGATCGTCGACTGTCCAGATGCCGAAGCCTTAGCGGCCTTTAAACACATCATCTGCGACGAATGGCTCGCCCGCCACCTCGGCCAAGAAAAACCAAAATCTATGGCAGCCCTCACGGCACTCATGACCCACTTTTGCGCGGGTGAGGATAGTTGGTTGGCTCGCAGCAAAACACACGGCCAATGAGGCGCACCCTTAGAGGCTAAGAACAACAACGGCAAGCTCCGACGTAACAGACACAAACGTTGAAGCAATGGTGATAATACCGACGACACTATAGTCAACGCCGGATTCAGCGGCTCCAAGTCCAACCAATGGAAGAAACCATACAAGAGAAACAATCAGGGACCATCCAGCCTAGACCGCATACTCGATCGCCCATGCCAGAAACATGGCACCCCAGAAAAACCAGCCAATCATACCAACAGAGACTGTTGGATTTTTAAATAGGCCGGAAAATTAAACACCGAGAACAGGGAAAAGGGATCACAAAGCGAGGACGACGACGAGGAGCCCCGGCAACCGAACACAGGGGGACAAAAGAAGTTTCCCCCTCAAGTGAAAACAGTGAACATGATATACGTCACACACATCCCCAAAAGGGAACGCAAATGCGCACTAAGGGACGTCTATGCGATAGAGCCAGTCGCCCCCAAATTCAATCCATGGTCATCATGCCCGATCACTTTTGATCGTCGGGATCATCCGACCAGTATCCGGCATGGCAAATCAGCCGCACTAGTCCTAGACCCAATCATTGAAGGATTCCACCTAACGAGAGTCCTCATGGACGGTGGTAGCAGCCTCAATCTGCTCTATCAAGACACGGTGCACAAAATGGGATTAACCCATCAAGGATCAAGCCAACGAAGACTACCTTCAAAGGAGTCATACCAGGTGTAGAGGCCCACTATACGGGCTCAATCACACTAGAGGTTGTCTTTGGATCCCCCGACAACTTCCGCAGCGAGGAGTTAATCTTCGACATCGTCCCATTCGCGATGGTTATCACGCCTTTGCCGAGCGGATGGCATTCGCTCGGTTCAATGCGGTGCCGCACTATGCTTATCTCAAGCTCAAGATGCCTGGTCCACGCGGCATCATAACAGTCAACGGATACACGGAACGCTCCCTCCGAACAGAGGAGCACACCGCCGCCCTAGCAGCAGAAGTACAGAGCGGCCTTCTCAAGCAGAACCATAATCCGGCTGCCGAGCCCCGGGACATTGTAAAGAGGGTCCGGACTACGCTGCCTTCTCAAGCAGAACCATAATCCGGCGGCCTTCCCAAGCTTTGACTTTTTGGTGTCCTTGGGTTATCTTAGGGGTTCCATGGGCATCCCCAAGCTTAGGCTCTTGCCACTCCTTGTTCCATAATCCATCAAAAGAATTTACCCAAAACTTGAAAACTTCACAACACAAAACTCAATAGAAATCTCGTGAGCTCCGTTAGAGAAAGAAAACAAAAGACTACTTTAAGGTACTATAATGAACTCATTCTTTATTTATATTGGTGTTAAACCTACTGTAGTCCAACTTCTCTATGGATTATAAACTATTTTACTAGCCATAGATTCATCAAAATAAGCAAACAACACACGAAAAACAGAATCTGCCAAAAACAGAACAGTCTGCAGTAATCTGTAACTAACGCAAACTTCTGGAACTCAAAAACTTCTACCAAAATTAGACGACCTAGACAATTTGTTTATTGATCAGCAGAAATTGTAATCAGTATTTTATCACGTTCTGGTGATTTTTAATAATTCGGGCACTGAGCGCAAAGTTTCTGGAAATTACAGCAAGATCAAATAACTATCATCCAAGAAGATCCAATAGGTCTAGCTTGGCACAAACACTAATTAAAATATAAAACCACATCTAAACAGAGGCTAGATGGGTTATTTATTCCTAAACAGAAGCAAAAACAAAAAACTAAAAATAAAATTGGGTTGCCTCCCAACAAGCGCTATCGTTTAACGCCCCTAGCTAGGCATAAAAGCAAGGATAGATCTAGGTATTGCCGTCTTTGGTAGGCAATCCATAAGTGGCTCTCATGATAGATTCATATGGTAATTTTATTTTCTTTCCAGGAAAGTGTTCCATGCCTTTCTTTAATGGAAATTGGAATCTAATATTCCCTTCCTTCATATCAATAATTGCACCAATCGTTCTAAGGAAAGGTCTACCAAGAATAATAGGACATGAAGGATTGCAATCTATATCAAGAACGATAAAATATACGGGCACATAATTCCTATTTGCAACAATAAGAACATCATTAATTCTTCCCATAGGCTTTTTAATAGTGGAATCCACAAGATGCAAGTTTAGAGAGCAATCATCAAAGTCACGGAAATCTAGCAAATCACACAAAGTTTTGGGAATAGTGGAGACACTAGCACCCAAATCACACAAAGCATGAAACTCATAATCTTTGATTTTAATTTTAATAGTAGGTTCCCACTCATCATAGAGTTTTCTAGGGATAGAGACTTTCAACTCAAGTTTTTCTTCATAAGATTGCATCAAGGCATCAACAATGTGTTCGGTAAAGGCTTTATTTTGACTATAAGCATGAGGAGAATTTAGCACGGATTGCAACAAGGAAATACAATCAATTAAAGAGAAATTTTCATAATTAAATTCCTTGAGATCCAATATAGTGGGTTTAACAACATAAAGGTTTTTACTTCTTTCAATCCCACTTTTATCAATTTCATCATCAAGATCTAAAAACTCCGAATTCTTAGAACACCTTCTAGGTAAAGGAAGATCATATTCAGTTTCATCAAGATTCATATTGCAAAACATAGATTTAATAGGGGACACATCAATAACTTTTAGATCTTCATCTTGATTTTCATAGGAATTGGAAGAACACGCTTTAATAAAGGCATCTTTGGAAGCACGCATCCTAGCGGTTCTTTCTTTGCACTCATCAATGGAAATTCTCATAGCTTTGAGAGACTCATTGATATCATGCTTAGGAGGAATAGATCTAAGCTTTAAAGAATCAACCTCAAGAGAAATTCTATCAACGTTCCTAGCCAAATCATCAACTTTAAGCAATTTCTCCTCTAGCAAAGCATTGAAATTCTTTTGTGAATTCATGAACTCTTTAACACTACTCTCAAATTCAGAGGGCATCTTATTAAAATTTCCATAAGAGTTGTTGTAAGAAGTTCCATAATTATTAGAGGAATTACTAGGATAAGGCCTAGGATTAAAAATCCCTCTATATGCGTTGTTACCAAAGTTATTCCTACCAACAAAATTCACATCCATAGATTCATTATTATTCTCAATCAAAGTAGACAAAGGCATATCATTAGGATCAGAAGAAACACTCTTAGTAGCAAATAATTTCATAAGTTCATCCATCTTTCCAGAAACACTCAAAACATTGATTTCTTCTATCGCATGCACTTTTTTATTAGTCGATCTTTCGGTATGCCATTGAGAATAATTAACCATAATATTATCTAGGAGTTTAGTAGCATCTCCTAAAGTGATTTCCATAAAAGTGCCTCCATGACGAATCTAAAAGATTTCTAGAAGCAAAATTCAATCCGACATAAAAGTTTTGTATAATCATCCACAAGTTCAAACCATGAGAGGACAATTATGTATCATTAATTTCATTCTATCCCAAGCTTGTGCAACATGTTCATGATCAAGTTGCTTAAAATTAATAATATCGTTCCTAAGAGAGATAATCTTAGCGGGAGGAAAATACTTAGAGATAAAAGCATCTTTGCACTTGTTCCGAGAATCAATACTATTTTTAGGCAAAGATGAAAACCACGCTTTAGCACGATCTCTAAGCGAAAAAGGAAATAGCTTCAATTTAACGACATCATTATCGACATCTTTTTTCTTTTGCATATCACATAAATCAACAAAGCTAGTCAGATGAGTAGCGACATCTTCACTAGGAAGGCCGGCGAATTGATCTTTCATAACAAGATTCAACAAAGCAGTATTGATTTCACAAGATTCAGTATTGGCAAGAGGAGCAATCGGAGTGCTAAGGAAATCATTATTATTGGTATTGGTGAAGTCACACAATTTGGTAGCGTCTTGAGCCATCGCGACAAGCAATCCAACACACGAGCAACAAGCGGACGAGGGAAAAAAAGCAACCGGAAAAAGAGGAGGAGATTGGGAAAGAGAGGGCGAATAAAACAGCAAGGGTGAAGTGGGGGAGAGGAAAACGAGAGGCAAATGGCAAATAATGTAATGCGAGAGATAGGGATTGTGATGGGTACTTGGTATGTTGACTTTTACGTAGACTCCCGGCAGCGGCGCGGAAATTCTTCTTGCTACCTCTTGAGAACTGCGTTGGATTTCCCGAAGAGGAGAGGATGATGCAGCAAAGTA
Source organism: Aegilops bicornis (assembly GCA_021605145.1). Lineage (NCBI taxonomy): Eukaryota > Viridiplantae > Streptophyta > Magnoliopsida > Poales > Poaceae > Aegilops > Aegilops bicornis. Next base: position 453,232,754 of record CM038672.1, read on the forward strand.
AGCGTAAGTATTTCCCTCAGTTTTTGAGAACCAAGGTATCAATCCGGTTGGAGGCCATGCACAAGTCCCTCGTACCTACACAAAGCGATAGCTACTACTTAACCAACGTGATTAGGGGTTGTCAATCCCTTCACGGTCACTTACGAGAGTGAGATCTGATAGAGATGATAGATAATATTTTTGGTATTTTTGGTATATAGATGCAAAGCAAAAAGTAAAAGGCAAAGTAAAAACAAAGAAAGTATTAAAGTGATGGAGATTGATATGATGAGAATAGACCCGAGGGCCATAGGTTTCACTAGTGGCTTCTCTCAAGATCATAAGTATTCTACGGTGGGTGAACAAATTCTTTGTTGAGCAATTGATGAGAATTGAGCATAGTTATGAGTTTATCTAGGTATGATCATGTATATAGGCATCACGTCCGTGACAAGTAGACCGAAAGCGATTACGCATCTACTACTATTACTCCACTCATCGACCGCTATCCAGATGCATCTAGAGTATTAAGTTAAAAAGCAGTAACGCCTTAAGCAAGATGACATGATGTAGAGGAATAAATTCATGCAATATGATAAATACCCCATCTTGTTATCCTCGATGGCAACAATACAATACGTGCCTTGCAACCCTTTCTGTCACTGGGTAAGGACACTTCAAGATTGAACCCAAAGCTATGCACTTCTCCCATTGCAAGAACTACCAATCTAGTTGGCCAAACCAAAGGGATAATTCGAAGAGACTTGCAAAGATAACTCAATCATACATAAAAGAATTCAGAGAAGATTCAAATATTATTCATAGATAAGCTGGATCATAAACCCACAATTCATCGGTCTCAACAAACACACACCACAAAAAGAAGATTACATCGAATAGATCTCCACGAGAGAGGGAGAACATTGTATTGAGATCCAAAAGAGAGAAGAAGCCATCTAGCTACTAGCTATGGACCCGAAGGTCTGAAGTAAACTACTCACACTTCATCGGAGGCTATGGTGATGATGTAGAAGCCCTCTGTGGTGGATGCCCCCTCGTGAACTCAACACAGGCCCCAAGATGGGATCTCGTGGATCTGAGGAAGTTGCGGCGGTGGAATTAGGTTTTGGCTCCTGTTACGATCGTTTGAAGTGCGTAGGTATATATAGGAGGAAGGAATGCGTCGGTGGGCGGCAGGGGGCCTGAGGCGGGGGTGCACCTAGGGGCGCCCACCCTCGTGACCGCCTCTTCGTTCCTTGGAGTAGGGTCCAAGTCCCTGGACCACGTTCGATGAGAAAATCACGTTTCCGAAGGTTTCATTCCGTTTGGACTCAGATGATATTCTGCTTTCTTGAAACACCCAAATAGGCAAAAAATAGCAATTACTGGGCCTCCGGTTAATAGGTTAGTCCCAAAAATAATATAAAAGTGGAAAATAAAGCCCAATATAGTCCAAAACAGTAGATAAAGTAGCATGGAGCAATCAAAAATTATAGATACGTTGGAGACGTATCAAGAGCCGGTCAGCTGTTCGGAGGTTACAAATCGTTGGAGATTTCTCCCGCATTACGCGAAGGACCGGTACTTCCCGATCAGGCGCTCCTAGCACTCTGATTCAAAAACTAGGGGCTGTGCCTATGTTTTATTGTAAAACTCCTATGGCTAAGTGAGGGCGTTTAAGACGCATAGTCCGGTTGCCTGGTTCGTTGCGCTAAACAACTCCTTCAAGGACCATACAATTGGATCAAGATTATTTAGATTCCATCCCGAACACCTTCATACTACCTACGTGGGGGCAGAAGTCGATGACTGGCCAACCCTCAGATTCCATAAAATACGGCCGCACAGGAGGAAAAAAATTAAAACATAACAAAAATTATATTACAAACTGACTTTGTTTCATCATACAAGGCAAAGACAACACGAATGTATTCATTTGAAAATAATATCCTGCCCACACTGCGCTGCTACAATGTGAGACCCCTCCAGGACATCCGTGAAATAACACTCGGGTGTGCGGTGCTCCTTGCCCTCTGGCGGCCCTCGGGCCAGCTCGACGGCGTTCATCTTCGCCCACCACATCTTGCAACGGGCGAAGGCCATACGAGCACCCTCAATACAGGTCGATCGCTTGACGATATCCAGCCGAGGACAGGCGTCCCCCATCCTCCTCACGAGTCCGAAGTAGCTGCCGGGCATAGCTTCGGCTGGCCACAGCCGGATTATCAAATCCTTCATGGCTAGTTCGGCCACCCTATGCAGCTCCACCAGCTGTTTTAGCTGATCGGTGAAGGACACGGGATGTTCTGGCATAAGATATTGACCAGAATAGCTTCTCCGTAGACCTCCCTTCTTCGGCTCGAAAGAATTCCGCGGCATCGGACACACTTCGCGGCAAATCAGCAAAAGCCCCTAGAGAACTCCGAATCCGGGTTAGTAAAAGATACTTTCTCTTTGCATATTTGCTTTGAATACTGAATGCCTTACCCGCCGCGATCTTCCTTGCCTCTTGGATCTCTTGGAGGGTGCTTGGGACTCGTTCCGGGCCATCTCTGCGCTCTGGCGAGCCTTGGAGAGTTCGGCCTCTTTAGCCGACACATCACGTTCCAAGGTCTCACACTTCTTCACCGCGTAATGGAGCTCTTGTTGGACCTCGTTGACACGGTCCTTGAGCTTCTTACTGGTAGCCTGCTCCTTGACGGCCTTCCCCTCGGCTTCGCCCAGGGCCTTTTTCAGGGCATCGACCTCGGTCGTTGCTCCTATACATATCATAACACTTTGGTCAATATATATTTTACTCCTTCCGAGTACTTCTTGGGTTATTACATACCTTGATTCTCCTGGAGCTGCCTCTTCACCTGGCCGAGCTCCTCCTCGGCCCGCTCCAGCCTCCGCTTTAGATTGGAGACTTCGGCAGCACGTGAGGCCGCGGGCAGCAGCGACGCCTGTATATTTATTCCAGACAAATTTAGTTAGTTTCCTGCCATAAAAGGATTGATCCTCTGTCTGGCTTTTTCTTTCCAAACACCAAACAGTGTCTCAGGGGCTACTGTCTATATGGGGATTTTCTCCTTTTGCGTCGCCTACCTCAAAACCTGCCAGCAGGCTGCTGCAGGCTTCGGTTAGTCCGCTTTTAACGGACTGAGCCCTTTCAATCACCGTGCTCATAAGAACACGGTGCTCATCCGCAATGGAAGCGCCTCGCAACGCTTCCAACAGATCGCCTGGTGCCCCTGGTTAGACAGGGGTCACCGGTGGAATAGGCATACCCCCTTCTTTTAAAGGAGGCTGCGTGCCGGATTCCGGAGCCGTATCGATCTCCGGAATCAAGTTTGGTTGAGGGCAGAACTGTGTACGACCCTCCTCCCCAGTCTCCCAAGGGATTGGTTCCCCCTCATGTTCGGCGACAGGAGCTTCGCCTTTGGGCACCTCTTGATCCTCTCCCCGGCCTGGGAAGGTCCGTTGGGAGAGCACCTCGTCGTCTCCTTTGACCATGGAAGAATAAGCGGGCGACGGTGTCTCGCTGGCCATCTCCTTCGTGTCCAACGAACACTCTGACGAGGATCGCTGGGAGCTGTTGTGGGCCGGACTGTAATAGCATGATTGATCATGTCAATACGACAAGGAGAAAGGGTTAGATCTATGGGCATACACGAGTCTTAGCACTTACGAGGCAACCCGGGGCTTAGTGCGGGGGCGTCGCTCCGGACTGCTGCCCACGTCCCACGCGGTGTTGGCCGCAAGGGCGCCCTTCCCCTTCTTGGGCGTTCCCGCCTCCAGATTCGTGGAGGCCGTCCTCTTCTTCTTTCCCTCCTCAGGGGGAGGCTGTTTTCCTCCTCCTCCTCTTCCTCGTCGTCGTCCTCAGGGATGGAGGAATGAGTTTCTTCGTCTTCGGACGTTACGTCCGAAGTACCCTTACGATGGGGGCCACCTTTGCCCCCCTTGGCCTTCTTCTTGGCCTTCTTCTCGGGCGCCTTATAGGGCGCCGGCACCAGCATCTTCGCCAACCACGGGATGGTGGCTCTTGAACAATGAGGCGGACCTTTGGATCCGCTTCGCCCTCTCCATCCAGTCCTGAAGAAGGAATGATGATAAAAGCTCAGTCGCCCTTGAAGGAGGCAAGTAGGGGATGTGTTAAAAATAACTTACCTCACTGGCGGGGTGGTTAATGTCGTGCCCACGGTCTGAATCCGTGGCCGGCGGTTTCTCGTTGCCCTTAAAGAGCAACCTCCAGGCTCCTTCGTGAGTGGTTTTGAAGAGCCTCTTCAGGGTATGGTGCTTCTTCGGGTTGAACTCCCATAGAGGGCGGCTTCGGCTTTGGCACGGGAGAATTCGACGAACTAGCATCACCTGGATTACATCGACAAGTTTGACATTCTTGTCCACCATGCTCTGAACGCGCGTCTGCAGCGCTATCAGCTCGTCTGGCGAACACCAGTTTGGGCTCTTCTCGACCCAGGAGGTGAGCCGCATTGGGGCACCGGGGTTGAATTTGGCAGCTGCGGCCCAGTTGGTGCCGCGGGGTTCTGTAATGTAGAACCATTATTTCTGCCATTCCTTGACAGTCTCCACGAAAGTGCCTTTCGGCCAGGAGACATTGGACAGCTTGCTCACCATGGCTCCTCCACACTCTGCGTGCTGGCCATCCACCACCTTCGTCTTGACGTTGAAGACCTTGAGCCACAACCCGAAGTGGGGTTGGATGCGGAGAAGGCCTCACACACGACGATGAACGCCGAGATGTCGAGGAAAGAGTTCAGAGATAGATCATGAAAGTCTATCCCGTAATAGTACATCAGCCCGCGGACGAAAGGGTGGGGAGGAAACCTAGCCCGCGGAAGCAATGAGGGATGAATACCACCCTCTCATTGAGCCCTGGCATGGGGACGATTTGTCCATGGGCTGGAAGGCGGTGGGCGATTTCCTTCGCCAAGTACCCGGCCGCCCGGAGCTCGGTAATATCTTTCTCCTTAACAGAGGAGACCATCCACTTGCCCTGACCTCCGGATCCGGACATGGTCTAGTGCTAGCTTGAGTGGAAAGAATATGAGAACTTGGGTGCTGGAGATCGAGATTGGAAGGGCGGAGAAAGAGAGAAGGCGTGGGAGAAGAAGGGAATCCTTATCCCCTTATAAAGGCAGTGAATATCGAACGCCTCCCCATTTGCCTCGAAACTCGCCTATTCCCAAAGCCTGTGTAAACGGCATGGTTGGTTTACCCACGCCCGTATTGATGAGAATCCCATAATAAAGGGGACACGATCTCTGCTTTGACAAGACGTGCCAATGGCAACCGCGTCTCGAAACGTGGGGCAGCAGATGAAAAACGGTTCATAATTATGATCGGGCAGACGTGATATCATGTTGTAAAAGTTGTCAGCGGATTGGACTCGCGAAATTGTTATATTATCTCCACGGTTGTGTGGAGTGTGTGTTATAGGACCGGACACAATCATCACGTTTGAAGACTATCTTGGAGTTCGGAAAGAAGGGAACCCGCCTTGCAATGCCGAAGACTAATCTGCGCGCCGTACTCCTCGCCATTGAAGTCAGGTTCGGGGGCTACTGAGGGAGTCCTGGACTAAGGGGTCCTCGGGCGTCCGGCCTGTTAACCATGGGCCGGACTGATGGGCTGTGAAGATACGAAGACCGAAGACCGCACCCGTGTCCTGATGGGACTCTCCTTGGCGTGGAAGGCAAGCTTGGTGACCATTCTCTGTAACCGACCTTGTGTAACCCTAGGTCTCCCCGGTGTCTATATAAACTGGAGGACTTAGTCCGGAAAGAGGAGATATTCATTATCATAGTCATACAGGCTAGACTTCTAGGGTTTAGCCATTACGATCTCGTGGTAGATCAACTCTTGTAATACTCATATTCATCAAGATCAATCAAGCAGGAAGTAGGGTATTACCTCCATCGAGAGGGCCCGAACCTGGGTAAACATCATGTCCCCTGTCTCCTGTTACCATCGACCTTAGACGCACAGTTCGGGACCCCCTACCCGAGATCCGCCGGTTTTGACACCGACAACCGTGATGTCAGGAAACTAGGAGGAAGCAAAAAAAATATAGTTATACATAATAAGTAGGCACTTTTGTACGTACGGCTATGGACCTAGTGGGTCCCTACTGTCATCCAGTCAAAATAAATTCATCTCCTGAATCCTCATGTTCATTGACCATGTTAACAATGCTCGGTGCCACGGCGAGCACAACAACTCGAAGGACGACGGAGAGGCCCTCGCGGGCCCTACAGATGGTCTGATACAGCGCCCACTGCTCATTCAGGAAGCCAGGATCATCGGATACCTATGAGCACCTTCGAGAGACTGAGACGGCATGAAACGGTAAGGCCGTGCTTGAGAGCTCTGGTTTATTTCACACCTGTATTAAAATACAAGTGTAATTTACTCGTCATCGGAAACAACGCGTAAAATACAGGCGTAATGAAACCAAGGGCCCGAGGTCTGTAAGTAAAACCGGCGGGTTATGCATGTAATTTGAGAGACCTGTGTATATTTTACTAGTCGAAATCGACCAACCAAGCGCTTCGCCCGAGACCATCTGCTTTTATTTACAAGCATCGGTTTTACAAGAGGTTTTGGTTGGAAAACGATGATCCAATCACGGCCTAAGATGATGAGTTGGTCGGAAGATCATATGATTTCACGTATAACCTACCCGACGTGCCGTATAGGCTATGAATGAAACATAAGACGATGAACTTCTTAAGCACAGAAACAACAGAAGAGGATGATCTTCCTAACAAGAAAATCACAGGCATTAGATCGACATGCAAAACAATACGAAGCATTATTCTCAGGAGGCACGGTGAACAGCTCGTGATGCCGCATGCCACAACATTCCAATCTCAACTTTGCAATCAAACACAAGGCCTGGCATTACATAGACAATATTCAGAACAAACTCTTAAAATATCTTACATAAGTCAACATTCATGTGACTATGCATCTCAGCAGAGTAAATATTTACTTAATCGAAGATAGGAATAGGAAAAAACGATCGACGTTGCTCACAGCAAAGGGCGTCCCACTCACAGATATCAAATGCATGTCTTCTGGCTAACATCAATGAGCAAAAATTGACAAGGTTTTCCAATTCCAATATATTAAACTAATCTCAACTTTGAGAAGCTTTTCCCATTCAAAATATGTAATGCCTATGATTGTGGAATGGGTAGGGTTTGTCATCAGTTTGTCATCTGATAGTCCGGTGGCTTGACGACGAATGATTAGATAACCATTCGATGTATTGTGCATGATGTGAAGTATTATGGAGGACACGAACCATCTGAACATTTTGTGCAGTTCCACTAAAATCAAGCTGAGCATCCCTGTGGATTTCGTATTTACATGCTGCTAGAAAACAAAGACACATCAGCACACACATGAATATTGGCCCCAGTGTCAACCCACCAATCGGTGGACTAACAAACTGAAAGTACGGTAAATAGATTACCATACCCAGATGCCCCATCATTGTTGCGTAGAGTGACATTGACAGACTTGGAGTCCTGTCCTAGCTTCTTGGTACTTGTTTGGGCACTTGTTTGCCTAGTGTTCCTCCGAACCACAAGTAAAGCAGCCATCTCTCTTTTTGTCTTTCTTTTTACCCTTCTTAATGTCCGACGCTGGCAGCACCGTTCAAACATATAGTCCAGTGGCTCAAGGTGACGACGAATGATTAGAGAACCATTTGATGTATTGTGCATGATGAAGTATTATGGAGGACACAAACCATCTGGACATTTTGTGCAGTTCCACTAAAATCAAGCTGAGCATCCCCGTGGATATCATATTTATATGCTGCAAGAAAACAAAGACACATCAGCACACACATGAATATTGGCCCCAGTGTCAACCCACCAATCGGTGGACTAACAAACTGAAAGTACGGTAAACAGATTACCATACCCAGATACCCCATTGTTGTTGCTTAGAATGACATTGACAGATTTGGAGTCCTGTCCTGGCTTCCAGTACTTGTTTGGGAACTTTTTGCCCTGTGCACTCCATGTGTTGTAGAGTTTCCTATGCTCTCTGCAGACTAGTCATGTCACCAGCATCTACTAATACTCTGTAAAGCTTCTCGATCATTCCTTGTGTAATGTAGCGCAAACAGTGACTGCTTCTTTCTGCAAAGTGGTAAGACCAACTAGACCCACTAATGCAACAGTTTGCCTTAGACCCATTGGCTCCTTTTGTGCAGTTCAACTAAAATCAAAGTCGGAATAAAACCGAGCTTTCATTTTGATATCCCTGTAAGAAACAAAAGGTAGAAGGGAAACAATTACTGAGAAATAACGATTGATGACTTGTACTCCCAGAAGAAAAACATCTACTGATCTACCTTATCTTAATGGGAAACAAAGTAGGAGAGTAGCAATTCTCAATTAGTGTGATTTATTCATATTAACTGAGACATTATCTTAACAATGCCTTGTTTCAACATGTATAAAGAACGACAAAGCAGAAAAGTATCATTCCTAAAACAATGCGACTGATTCATTTTACCAGAGACATTATCTTAACAATACCTTGATTAAACATGTAGAAAGAACTACAAAGCAGGATAGTACCATTTGTAAAACATTGTAACTGATATATAATAACAGAGACATTATCTGAACAATACATTTCTTAAACATGTACTCCGGCCGATCCCTAACAGAAATGGTACTCCCGCCGATCCCTAACAAGTGTTGCAGTTTTGAACTAATATTCAGTAGTTAATTCTAAGGAAAGTCGGTACTGACCTTTCAAGAACAATATTTGAAACAACTCGTGAGGAAGACCTGAGAGAGACCTCAACACATATATGGAAATCCGGTCTCATTTTGTGCAGTTCCACCAAAATTAGGCGAAGCAAAATGTCGCAATAGCAACAAGTTGAATAGTTATCCCTATTTTAACAGAGGCAAAAAAGGAATCAATTACTGGCCAATAAAGGAGGATGAAACATGCAGCCACAAAAACGGTAATCCTGCCAATCCCTAACAAGTGTTGCAGTTTTGAAATAAGATTCAGTAGTTAATTCTGAGAGTGGCATTGCTTTATTTTACCAGCGGCATTAGATTAACAAAAAGCATAAACAGTTCCAGGGGAGTGTGGGCGCAACAACAACATGTGCTTCCATCTACTTATAAAGGGGGTGATGCAGAGTTTGTTGTAACAAAGCAACAAGCATAATGTCTGGTGGTCCCATTTTTGTTCACTACTTAATGGGAAACGACAACAATACAATAGCTTCAATTCAACATTTATTTAAAACAATACCAATACAAGTAGCACAACATCTCAAAACACACTGCACGATCATGTGGATGAAGGCAAGTACCAACCTGTCATGACGCACTTTACAAGATCACGTCTGAATCTGCCAACATGAATAGGAAATCCAATCTCGTTTTGTGCGATTTACTACGAAATCAAGTAAAGTCGCCGATTGTGACATTTAAGTTTGCTATAGCAACAAGTTGAATAGATATCCCTGATTTAACAGAGGCAAAAAAGGAAACAATTACTGCCAATAAAGGAGGATGAAACATGCAGCCACAAAAAGAAGCATCTACCTGATCTTGATGGAAAACAAAGTATAGGACAGTAGCATTTCAAAAACGGTTGCATTGATTCATATTAACAGAGAAATTCTCTTAAAATAGTTTAGTAGTTAATTCTGAGAGTGGCATTGCTTAAAATGCAATAGCTTCAATTCAACATTTATTTAAAACAGTACCAATACAAGTAGCACAACATCTCAAAACACCTTTGCACGATCATGTGGATGGGACATGGGACATGCGGCACCATGTGCGTCCACACATATAAATGGGTGATGCACGAGTATGTAGCCAAGCAGCATATCTGCGTTGGTCCCATATTTGTTCTCTTTGAAGCTTTTTCCGATGTGAGGGCAGCAAATCTAGTCCTGCACAAACTACCCGACCCCCCTAGTTTCTTTCCCTTTTCAACAAAGAGTTCGGTTCCTTACGGATGTGTGTCTTTGGGTTACCCCCCCTTTTCCCTTTTCGACCAACAAAGCGGCTGGATAGCTAGTCTATACTACTTTCCCTCCCTCCTTTCCTCATTGAACCACGTCCTAGATTCATGCTCCACCCCACCGCACCCTTCTTTCCTCTTTGAACCAAGACCTAGATTCGACTACAGAATCGAAAAAGATCTGCATGCAGCTAGACCAATGACGGTTTCAAAGAAACTTATACCTTAGGGTCGTCGGGATGTGGCAAGGCGTGCGGCGGGAGGTCGGATCTGCCCACACTACATACGACAGCGAGGAAGAAGGGGTCGGTGGCCCTCCCGCACAGGCGCTGGGTGAAAGAGAAAAGCGCAGCCGGCAGTGGATTGCCTCCCTCGCCGAAGGCGATAGAGTGAACACTGCACCTCCTCCCCTTCGCGGTGCGACGGGATCCGGACGCCTCCTTCACCAGTTGTGAGGGGTGAGAGAGAGAGAGCCACAACGCAGTCTTGTTTAGATCTGGTGAAGAGGGTGAGAGACAGTGAATATAGCAAACCCTAGCAAAGGAACGCCGAGCCTCCAACGTGTATATATATATGTAGTCTTGGCCGAGAGTGTGAAGAGTGCAAACCCTAGCGAACAAGCTGAGGCTCCGGCTTATATATATATATATATATATATATATATATATATATATATATATATATATATATATATATATATATCTGTAGTACGGACTGAGCTCCGGTGCCTTAACTACACACTTTTGGCTGTATGTGGTGGGCCAACCACATTTTGGGCCCACCGTCATAAACCCAAAGGCAGGTGCACTAAAGTCAATGAAGCTGCGTCCATATAGTACTCGTGTATACGACTAATATATAGTGGAGTGGTTTTCTTATTCTCTCCATAACAATCGTTTTAAATTGTGTAAGTACGAAACGAAACTCTTTATTTAACGTACCAGTGAAGAAAACTACTACTCCCTCTTTACAAAGTTTGACTTCAGTCAAATCTAATATGCGGAGTAAATAAAAATGGAGGGCTACTAAGTCCATCCGGGTTTTTAGTCCACACCATTTTTTTAATCAAAGTTAATAGCTGGACAAATAAAATTACGGGGAGCTGGAGACAAAGTTGTGAGAAGGCTTAGAAATCAATACAAAACTTATGCTCTTAGTACCAACGTCGATCCTTCTTCGAGGAAACATTTGGTTCATAGCCAATTGTGTGATAAAATTGCACCAACGTGAAAAGGCATTGCGTCTCCAACGTAACCAAGGTGAACTGGACGAAGGATATCATCTTTGTGGGTAACAAGCAAAGAGCACCGATGGAAGACAGCTTGTTTTTCATTGAAAATTGATCGGCTTCACCGGTAAGCGAGAACCATGAGGTGCAACTATGAGCATCGATAGGTCATCATGGTGATGCATCATCCATTTGGCATCAAGTTTGGGTGAGGCACCTATGAAGTTCGACAAATCCTCACTGTGGTCTGTTTCTTCTTAGTAGTCAAGCTCGAAGAAGGAAGGACCACGTGGCAGAGGACAGTGAGGCGGAACAACAATGGCCATCCATTTTTGTGCAGTTCCACTAAAATTGAGGAAGACATGCCCGGGTATGGAGATACGCATCGCTGTTTCCAAAAATATAAAAAGGGTTATAGTGTTGTTACTTTGTTTTACAAGATTAACAACGACATCTCAATTGTCAATAAGAATTATGGAAAGTACACCAACAAATGTAAGCATCATGATTATCTTGATGGGAACTAAACCAGGATACCCGAGAAAAAAGCATTTCTTCATTTAACTAGTGATATTATTAGATAAGCAGCATAATAGGAGCATATGGACAATGGCGACTTTAACCACCATGTACTTTTTGTCGAAACAAAATGTATACCTCCACCGAGGCATAAATCAGGACAACTTTTCGAGTGGCATTTCCTCTATAATAGTAGGTGATGTTGGACCAGCCGACGAACCCTAGCTACTATACATGGGGAGCTGTGGAGTAGTCGCATCGAAGAAAACCCGCATGCAGCAACCTGGGGAGCTGGACCAGTACAAGAAGTTATACCTCAGGTGGGCGAGATGTCGCTTAGGCGGGCGGGATCTGCCGCACGACGGCAGCCGAACAAGGGCGCGGAGGACCTTCGTCCAGCGCTGCGCCCGACTCCGAAGGGACGGTGCACATCGGCTTCCTCCATCACCGACGGCGACAACGTCAACGCTGCACCTCCTCACCTCCCGCAGCGGACGGGATTTGGCCGAATTTGTGACGACCGGTGAGGAGAGAGATAGTGTGGACACTGTCATCTTGTTTTGATATGGAGAGGGTGAGAGAGCGAGACGCGGGAAACTCTATCAAACAAGAGGCTATAATGGAGTAAAACAATCTCTCCATAGCAGTGGTTTTAAATAGAATACGCGCGTTCCCGGAAAAAAGAAACGAAAACTGGCAGACAATTTTTTAACTTACCAAGAAAGAAAACTTGATCAAAAACACACCCCCGCTTCCAGGTCACGAGAGTCGTCGCGCACACACACATAGACATAGACATGCATATTCGTGTTTACGTAAAATTCCATTTCCATCTCCATCTCCAATCATATTTGTCCAACTGGCACATTATTTACGTTGTTAATTATATACGCGGCAATATTAACGTACATCATCTCTTGTTTGAGGGCGTCCGGAGCGCTGCCACGGCCGCTCCTGACCAACCCGAACCCTCTTCATCACCCGCGCGTGCTTCCCGCCTCAAAGCAGTCGATTACGCATTCATGCCCGGCCGAGCGAACGCGACCTCTCAATGGCGTCGGCTTTGAAGTGGTGCACCGCCGAGAAGGCGTCATACGCCGCTTCCTGGTGCACGCGACTGCTCCGCGTTCAAAGGTCGCAATAGCCGGCCACAACATGCATTAAAAAGTTCTTGGGAGTCCGTGCTACAGCTAGCTGTCCTCTCCCAACTCGTCAATCTCTTCCAGTAGTACTAGTACTCCATGGCGTGATCCATCGACAAGCAGGCGGGAAAGTTATCGTATACTCGGTTTGCGGTGAGTGGCATGTCGAGCGACCGTGTGGGGTCGAGCCGTGGAGGAGGGTGAGACACGAACGTGACAAGCATGATTTAAATGTTGGTTTTGCTCGATGGTGCGATCCAACGAAACGAAACGTTGGTTTCTCTCCGTTTCCATTTTTTCTCCGGAAAAACGGAAACTTTCCACTCCATTTTCATTCCTACTCCAAGGTTGCCCGTTACAACATTCCATCAAATACAAAGGAAAACTAACACGCATGCTGATGCATCTCAATGATTCACATATCATAGCCAATATTTACTTCACAACTAAAGACAAAAGTTGTGAGAGCGTGTACGAAAGAAAAACTACTGATGGGGTCACTACGACTTATACCCTAAACCCTAAACAGGATTTAATTTCCTGGCCAGGTAGAACCTATCGAAGGAAAGATGGTTGGCACCCTCGGATCATACGATGCTTATGTGCAGTTCCACTAATGCAAGCTCTCCTTCGCTCAGGCGGTGGACGTGCAACAGTTAATTCAGTGTCAGATTGCCAGAAGCATACACTATACTAGTACTATTATTGTTGCACTTCCTGAAGAGGCGAACAGCCAAGCACAAAGTTTACTAGTACTAGTACTACTACTATATTCTATAGAGGTATGTACTATACTAGTACTAGGAACCAGATGGAGGAGCGTCTGCACTCTTATTATATTTTTAAAATGTGATAAAGCAATCTTCAACACATTTGGTTCTCTTCGAGGGTTCTCGCATGTGAAAATGGAAGTTGTTTGCATGGAACACTCGCCACAATTCTCGCTTAATTCTGGCTCATATCCCGTTATAAATAGGAGCACTCGGTAATATTTCCTCTTTTTTGTTATTCAGCATGTAAACATGTCAGCAAACCTTGCGGCGCATCTTTGTGCGAATCGTGCTTGCCGCACTTTGAATGTGGCCGAGAGCTGGCTTGATGAAACACCTCGCTTCCTACTTCTTTTTTTGCAGGGTACCTCGCTTCCTAGTGAACAGTGTCTTGGCTGATCGTCCTAAGAATGCTTATATATGAATAAAGCTCTCTCATTTACCCATAAAAAGATTAAGCCATATTAACCGGAAAGGAGGGAGTATGGACTAGCACTACTTGTTGGTGTGTCCCGTCAACTCGCAGAACGTGGAGAAGCTTGCAGGACAAGGTGAAGCTCGCTTACGCCTTTTGACTAATGCAAAGTACCCTCGCCCAGGCGGTGGACATGCATCAGTTCATTCAGTGTCAGATTGCCAGAGGCATACACTGTAGTACCGAACATGCGAAGTACCATAATTGTTCGACTTCACGAAGAGGCGAAGAGCCAAGCGCAAGGTTTAGTAGTACGAGTAGTACTACTACTAGAACCGCATGATGGAGCCTCTGTACTCTTATTTTTTTAATCTCTGATAAAGTACACATTTATTCCGGAGAAGGGCGGAAAACGGCAGCCCAACATGTAATGATGATATCGATCAACCATGCTCGAATATATCTTGGCCTTCGTGCGAGCCCGTCTGTGTGTTCTCGCTCCTCGTCTCTCTCAAGGAACGGCAGGTTGGCCATTTTCCGTCAATTGAGATCGGTTTGCTCACACTCCGGTCCCACATGTCAGTGATATGCCAAGAGGAGGTGCGTTGACCGACTGGCCATACACGTACTTGGTTTTCCACCTTCATACTACTCCTCCCTCCGTCCACAGTTCTGGTATGCCGCTTCATTATGATGCATTTCTCTCAATGCATTTCCACCACCAGAGAGACTTTAGACGCATTTGGTTTAATGCTCAATTAATTAGGGCGTGGTAACCGCAATTTTCTCTCGATGTAGTACTACGGAGTGGAGTAAGTGCATGCATGTGTGTACCCGGGGTGGAAGCACTGCATGCATGTGTTTACACATTATTTCCTCTAGTAGTAATAGACACCATGCTATAACTACCAATGCTATTTTCTAGGCCGATCGCTAGTCCCCTTGCTCCCAGAGATTTTCTCTTTTTCTGAAGCGCGCTCTATAAACAGTGACGAATGGAGTAGTATGAGCGGATTCAAAGAAGAGCGTATTGATGGTTGCTTCTTCTGAGCAACTTACAGTGGGGAAGGTGGGGCTTATGATTTGACTGCTCATTACTCACTATTAATGTGGCGCAACGACCGGTCTGAGTCTCCATGCGGCTATGCACTACCCCCTTGGTTCTTAAATATACTCTGGAGTATTTGTCTTTGTAGAGATTTCAACTAGTGACTACTCAAATATTTGTCTTTTTAGAGATTCAAATGGACTACTACATACAGATGTATATAGACATATTTTAGAGTATAGATTCACTCATTTTTCTCCGTATGTAGTCACTTGTTGAAATCTCTAGAAAGACAAATATTTAGGAACGGAGGGAGTACACATAGAAAGCAAATGAGTGAATCTACACTATAAAACATGCCCATTTGAAATTTGTAAAAATACAAATATTTAGGAACGAAGGAGTATAATCTTGTGCATGGCACATGGACCCGGATGCCGAAGAGGCTTCTGGAAATGCTATCAAGCTTCCAGCATTTGTTTACATAATTGACGTACTATACAAATAATTTTCCAGCGACATGAAATTGTACAATGGTGTGAGCTTTCAGCTTTTGTTTCGTGTGTCTTGCCATCGATGCTCTTTCTAAGCAATAAAAACTAACTTCCTTGCTAATCGAGCTAATATTTACATCACTGGCGAAGACAAAGTTGTGAGAAGGTGTTAAATTAAAGTTGATCCATGCTTTCATTGGCAGCAACGTCCCCTAGCTCTATCTAAATCAAAAAGGCATGTTGGGAAAAAGTAGTCATGCGGAGCATGCAACATTCCGATCATTTTGTGCAGTTCCACTAAAATAGGGCTGAGCGCCCCTGTTCCAAAGATATTAAGTGCGATTACGATAATAGAGGACTGTTGATGAAACAGTAAACACACAAATAGAAGCCGGTCACCTTTGCAGTCTCTCTTAAGACTAACTAGTTGGAGAATATTAGGCTCGGAGTTGGATGAGCGGATAGAGCAAAACCAATCTCCCTTTGTGCAACAAGACCGAAATGTAGAGACGTTGCCCGTGTGACATTTTGGTAGAACTGCACAAAACACTCTTAAGAAAAAAGTGATTTGTGCAGTTCACCAAAAGGTCGCAATAGCAACAACGTGAAATGGATAGCCCTATTTGCAAAAAAGAGGTAGAAAGGAAACAATTACTGGCCAATAACAGTTGATGACACATGCGACGACAAAAAAGAAGCATATTCCTTGTCCTAAGGGAAGATAACAACACGGTTGTGTTTGTCTAAAACAGTGTGAGGACGAGATTGCAATATGGAAAAATGCGCCGGATGAGCTACGTTTTGGGCAAAGAACTATGGAAGATCCACATGCGGCGACGTGGGAAGACGGGCGATGGAGCAAGGCCGGAGGAATACACGGAGGTCGCCGGATGTAACTAGGTGAGCGGCGGCGGCGGAATCTGCCCATCTTTGCGGCGGCTGAAAGGTGGCGTAGGCCCTACCACGCCGGAGCTTGGTCAGAGAGAACGGCGTGTACCGCAAATCGGGACGTGCTGCCTCGGTGCCGTCGAACAAAGAAACAATGCATGTCCTCCCTTTCCACCGGCGGACGGGATGCGGCCGGATCAGTGACCAACGGTGAGAGAGAGAGAGAGATAGGCCACCACAACCTTGTGTGAGATACTCTGAAGAGAGACAAACCAGGCAGGCATGCTCCAATGTATATAGTGGAGCGGACTACCTTCTTCTCCATAAAAATCGTTTTATATTCTGTGTATGTGCCATTGAGCGATATAACTTTATTTAAAAATAACGCGCCAACGCATCAAGTCGAACTTCGTTTCATGCACGCGTGGTACACGACCTCCATAGGTAAACAACCGCTACACGCGTTCAAATTGGCACGTGGGCTGCCATTTCGTACAGAAATGAGCTCCACCGTGTACCCGCACGGGTGTGGTTGGACACGAAGCATGAGTACGTGCACGGTGCACCTATTTTATTCTTGTATACGTACACCACCTACGTGGGGTTGTGTGAGATAGATACAAACGTAGAGAGATATAGTGTGTGGGTTCGTGAGAGTTTTTTTTGGGGGGGGGGGGTGGGGTCAATCAAAAAATGTAACATATGCAATGTGTGTGAAATAGAGTCCTGGATATATCATATATATAGAGGGGGCGATCCACGAGAAGAGAGTGGAGGTATCATCGGTTTGAGGTGTCCATAGAATCGAAGAGAGGGATGATGATGATGTGTGTGTGTGTGGGCGCGCACGATCGATAAAGAGTGCCATCGAATTTGTGTGTGCCCATGTCAAAGATATAGAGTGGCTGGCCTACTGGAACGTGAGAGGGGACAGGTGCAGTTTGTCTCTGTGGGATGGATACCTACCTACAACGCTCGACTATCGGTGTGTGGTGGGGGGAGGCCTAATTAACTATAGAGGTACAATGGCTGGTATATGTGTGGAGGAGGAGAGAGGCCTACCTCATGTATTAAGGGAGATCGATCTACCTCATGTATTAAGGGAGATCGATCGGCATCCATGCATATGTGTAGGAGAGGAATAAGGTTGGGAGAGAGACAGAGCTAGAGTATTGGAGGGGGTGGTAGTGGAGTTGCTTCTAACAAGGGGTGGGATAGGCTTGCTAGACAACTGGAGGGCACGCCTGCACTATCAGCAAGGGGGGGGATGGCTGCCTGTCTGTGCACGTGTGTGTGAGAGACGGATCAGGAGGCATGCACGAATGATGAGGGGGGGGGGGCGATATGGCTGTGGTAAGCAGACATAACTACATAGGAAGACCAATCGTCCTTTGTTAGAGAAAGGAGAGACATAACTTGTGAGGTACGTCGATCGATGGGGGGGATAGTTAAAGTCGACCTAGGTATATGTTGGGAGATCGATTGGTATACATGCATGTGTGTGTTAGAAGCAAATGAGGCACGTGGAGAAGGATAGAGAGAGGGATGCACCTAGGAGGTGGTGCGAGAGTCATACTATATCGAGGGGAGGAGTGTGCAGTACGAGATCGATGAAAAGAGTGGTGGGAGTGAGGCATGGACGGTGATAAGAGAAGAGGGGAAGCTTGTGTTTTGTGCTAGGCACACCTGGCTAGAGAGGCATATCGATCGATGTGTGCCATAAAGAAGGAGCTGGGGGGGCCTACACACACCGTGGGTGAATGACCTAAAGTGAAAAGACGAATTTGCGTGATGGAGCTAGAGAATGCCGAGGGAGGGGGAGAGGGATGCAGGCGTGTGCATGCACGAGAGAAAGTTAATTAGCGCTAGCTAGCTACAAAGATAAGAGGATTGTGTGGGTGTAAAAGACGAATAGAGATCATACTTCATTATAAAAAGCGAATTCAGATATTTGTAGAATTTATCATAGTGTTTTAAACCGACACATGTGTGAATATATATAATGGTGATACACATGGTGTGGTTATGAACATGTTATACTACATATAATATATTTTATCTCTACTCTTATAAAAACGGAGTTGTTGATGATGGTGTGCCTGCCATCCTGCAATATAAGCCGTCCGATTTATATCTGACGGATAGGAAGGAAACTATGGCAATTTTGAAAAAAAGATATCCACACCCCTCTCCATATTTGCAAATTAGGCCTCCCCTTGATCATGTTGATGTTCTGTGGAACAAATGGGCATCTTGCTAGTACTACATATAATATATAGAACATTGATCATAATTTGGGCTAATGTGTGGCTTTTGCAGCTCAGGTCTAAATACTTGTCATAATGTAGGGGGCCGGGAACTATACTATGTGTGATAAACATGTTGTACACGTATGGAACATGGTTTAGATTATGAATATATAGTTAGTACATCAAATGTACTATTATTTGGAATCAACATCAAGTGTATTCAAAAAATAGAATTCGAGTTCATGTAGTACACATAGTTCATATCTATCTCTATAGTAATCATGTGGTGTGTTATTAAGGTAATACACGAATGATGGCTGAAGTTGGCAACAATCATGATTGTATATTCTTATTGAAATAGAGAAACGAATTCAAATTCAGTTCGAATTGCAGCGGTAGTATAGATATTTGAAATGCACTAAAATGTTGGTATGAGTAGGTTACATGCATTATACAGCAAGCGAAAAAATTTAATTGGACATAACATGGATTCATACTCCCTCCTTCCATCTATATAGGGCGTAATGCGTTTTTAAGACCGCCTTTGACTATTGACAAGATTAATAGTACATGACATGCACAATGTGAAAATTATATCATTGAAAGAACCTTTCACAGACGAATTTAACGGTGTGCTTTGTGTAAGTTGCATGTCATATATTATTGCTCTAATATTTGGTCAAAGTTAGCATAGAAAAACGCATTAGGCCCTATATAGATGGAAGGAGGGAGTAGCTTTGAATAGCATTTTATAGTAAAACGGGGCAAGACTCTCTCTTTGTGTGGTGTGAATAGTTTTATTTTTTCGTTTTCTTTTTGGTTGAGGGAAGTGCGAATTGATTTGGTACGTACAAGTACAATATTACACGTTAGGCTTGTCCCTAAAATTCAACCCGCGCCTTGTTATATCCCGAAAATTCAGATATCGTGCTCCCAAAACTAACGCCTTCACAACCTGCGCCTTGCTATCCCGAAATTACAACGCACGCCAAAACTCCCTCCAGCTACCAAATCCCGACACGCGAAATCACCCTTCTAACCCTAAGCCGAAAGGGCCGCTAGTTCAAATCGGTGGGGGGTACTTTTGTAACACACCCTACATTTTGGACAAGCGCGTCCCTAAGTCATGGTTCACCCCCTCCCATCGCCTCCTTTTTGCCATTCGAAATCCCAGGCTTCCATAACCTCTCCGCTCCAGCCGCGAAACCCCACCCTCCTCCATCCGCCACCTCACCGATGCCCAGCCGGAGCCTCTTCCTCGACGATGTCTTCCACTGCAACAGCTCGACGTCCCTCGTCCACCTCGTCGTCCCGCCGGTTCAGCCGCCCCGTCCTCCACCTCCAAGGAGCTGCTCCGACGATCACCTCGTCTATCGCGGCTGCTCCATCCCCACAGCACCGCCTTAACCTGCCCCACCGGAACCGCAACATCCTCACCGACTCCTCGGACGAAGTCGAGGCCTACTCGGCACCACCAAAGAGGTTGTACACTCATCACATCGCACCTTCTCCTTAGCTCGACCTCCCGGCGCCGACGGTGCTCCATCCCGCACCCCCATGGAGCGGCTACCTTGAAGCCGGCGTTGCGGGCGACATCTCCATGGCGGCTCTCCCCCAGTGCGAGGCACCTTCGGCGGCGGTGTCCATACCAGCCGGATCTGCTGTTGCTGCTCCGGCTCTCGCTTCGCCCTTGCTTCTGCTGCTGCTCGGCTCTCGCTCGATCGCCGCCGCCCGATTGTTGCTGCTCTGGCTCTCGCTTCCTTCCTTTCGCTTCTTCTTGCTGCTC
Source organism: Aegilops bicornis (assembly GCA_021605145.1). NCBI lineage: Eukaryota > Viridiplantae > Streptophyta > Magnoliopsida > Poales > Poaceae > Aegilops > Aegilops bicornis. The sequence goes on from CM038672.1 coordinate 453,253,292, forward strand.
TCCCCTCGCTCGTCTTTCTTTCTGCTCCGATTTAGCTACACTTCAGTCAACTGAATCGACTTTTGGTAGCTCGATTTTCAAGGGGTGGGGGGTGGGGCTCGCCGGAGTTAAGGAAGAACCACCCGCATCGGGGACGGGGGCTCGCCAGAGAGGTACCCCACTATCTATCTTAGGGTTCAGGGTGGGGGGCGGGGGCCCTATAGGGCTGGCCGGGGCGGCGGCGGACCGGCGGTGGGGAGTTGTTTCGGGGCGGCGAGTCGGCGCTGGGGGCAGCGGTTCGGCCGGTGGTGGCTGGCGGCTCAGGGGGGTGCAGGTTGAAGATGAACTGCAGGCCCTCCCTAAACTACATGTCAAGTGCCTCTCTGCTACCATTGCGTTCAGTTTCGATAGTAACATTCGAATTCCACAGTAAATTTCAGTTTCGACAGTTAAGTTCAGAGTCAACAGTTTTTACCTCATCTGTTGTAGTCAGGTTGTTTTTGGTGATGTAATTTTTACACCTATTTTACATCATCTATTGGAGATGCTATTAGAATCCCACTTGAGATTGACGATGTCTGTCTTGTGCTGCTTGACCTTGGCGTCTTCTACGGCTCACCGGGCTGGTCCAACGACGAACGATCCATCACAACAGCAAAGGCTCGGACGCCGCCTCTGATTCCTCAGATCTTCCTCCACACCTCAGACAACCACCTCTGCCTCAACTGCTTCAAATGACCAACCCAATGATGCTTTGAGGTCGACACGGCTACGGCAAAGAGGTTGTCCACTTGTTGCATCACTTATTACTATACATTCATGTCGATCCATTAGGGCTATTTTGGTTCAACGGAGAAACATAGCAATAGGGAATTTTCCAATGGCACTCTACTATTCAATTATTCATGCATTTTGTTGAAAGGAATGAAGCAAAACATCCACCTGGACCTACTTTTCAAAATCCTATGCATGAAAACAAGACCAAGTGCATTAGTGGCGTAATAACATTCTAACTGCATGCGCTTTCATATGGTTTCACTTTATTTTGGTCATGTTTCTTTGCATTCCTTTGCTCTTCCAATTCCTGTAAACCAAACACTCAGGGCTTCTTTGATTCAAAGGATTCTCAAAGGAATTTTGGAGGATTCTAATCCTTAGGAATTTTTCCTATCTTGGTTGTTTGATTCGTAATATTGTAAACCATAGGAATTTTTCCATAGGATTCATTTGCACTAGATTTCATAGGAAACTTTCCATCCACTCAAACCTCTTTGAAATAATCCTACGTTTTTTCTATGCACAATCAAACACTCGTACAATCCTGTAGGATTCAAGACAACATTCTACTCTAATCCCATGTTTTTCCTATTCCCGCGTTTTGGAAATCCTACGAATCAAAGAGGCCCTCAAGTTGACAGAAATCCTGTGTTTACAAATGCTCTATTTACCATGTGCATTCCTATTCTATTCCGGTGTTTTCCTATCCCTGCGTTTTTAGAATCATGCAAGCCAAATGAGCCCTTACAGAATTACTTCAGTTACAGGTAGGTGTCGAAGGGAACGTTGTGTGGTTTGTCCTGCTCCTGCCGCGACATCGTCCACCTCAACTGAGCTGCTCCATTGACAGAAACATCCACCAAACCAGACATCATGACTCCTGGACGTCTTTCACTGCCTCAGATCTCCTTCCCTACCGCCGGCACCCACCGCAACAGCATCACCATCATCGACTCAGTAGATGAACCTGAAGAGTACACGGGTCCACAAGAGAGGTCACACTCTTTTGTTTCTGCTTATGTTATGCATTGCTTAAAATTACCTGCTACTTTATCGTCCTGTTCACCTCTTGGACTCCAAGTCAGGTCCAAATTAATGTTCAAACTTGAGTTCTAAATTAGTTGTGGGGCACATATCGAGGAAGCAATGAGTAGTATCTCTGTCTAATATCTGGTTCACCTAGGGTATGCCTATGTTGTTCATCTTGGGTGGGAAACAAATAGTAAAGCAATCATCATCTGTCTTTTATTAAATTAAAGCAATCATCAGCCTGCTATCATTATTTTTGGATCCATCCACTGGTTGTTACCATCACTCTAAATTTCTGCATGCTCTCCTTATATAATCTCACCATATTTTTTTCATATGCATGTCACATATTGTACACAGTCATGCTGAACATGTAGAGAAAAAGAGAAGAGTTTTGCGTGGCAATACAATGTCATGCAGACATCACTCCATGGTGGGTTCAATGGCAAACCCTCCCCACCCCTCTCCAGATTGTAATCCAGAGGAAGATATCTGTTCTGAGGCGGATTCAGACGCCGCTGACCACTCCTATTTACCCCCAAAGGTGTTTGCTCTACCTTGGCATGATGATGTTAGTCATATCATGCACATGTTGCCTTGAAGTGCCTACTTTTGACATCATATATGTCATCTTCTTAGTTTAGACATGTTACGTAATGCCACTGTTTAGTTTCTATATCATATATGGGAATTATGCAGTCTCATATCTTTTAGCCAGCCATAATATACGTGAAATGTGCAATGCCATCCTGTTTAACCAGGCATCATATATTTGAATGATATCTTGCCCATCCTTTTCTTCATTACATTTCCATTTGTCGACAATGTTTGTACATTAAACTACTCTTCCTGTGAATCATCCATTTGGGTGGGAGATTGAAAAATGGAGTGAAACAAGGCCTTCAGAGCAGACAGTGCTACCTGTCGAAGTAGATCTCTTGTTGCGTCCCGATAGCTCCTCGTGAGATGGATTCGTAGGAGATGACCAGTCCTATTCCCCACCGAGGTGTATGCTCTAACTTGGCAGTTATATTGCTCATATCATGCATATGGTGTCTTGCATTGCATAGTTTAGACATCATATACACAATATTCAACACCATGTTCTTAGTTCAGACATCATATCTAATGCCCTCTGTTTAGCATATAAATCACATATGTGAATTAAATGATGTGATCCTCATTACTTAGATAACATGTAGGTGAATTATGTCATCCGATCCTGTTATTCATCATATCTTCGAATTATGTTATGCTATGCTATCCAGTTTAGATAGACATCATATATGTGAAATTATGTCATGCTATCTGTTTTAGTTAAACAATATACATGTCAACTATTTCATGCCCTCTTTTTTCCACACTATCTAATGCATCTGTCTCTCATACAATGTCTGTACATTCAACTATGTTTCCTGTTTATCAGCCATTTGAATTGGAGCGGGTGATGCCATCATCTAGCAGACTAAAAACACGGTCTTCAAATAAAACAGTGCTACCTCTTGGTGGAGATAGCACCCTGGTTGTACATGCACGAGAACCAGCCCTACCACACATAACCCAAACTCTCGCAGATTGTACCCCTACTGTGATGGACAGAGAACCAGCTTCACCCAATCTAACCCCAACCCCAGCAGATAGTAACCCAGTTCCTGTTGACACAGCACCATCTCCACCACAGAGCTCCCAAACAAGAGCAGTTAGTAAGGCAGCTCCAGTGCCCAAAGGGCCAGCACTACCACGACGAACCCCAACTCCACCACTTAGTACGCCTATTCCTGTGGAGGAAGCACAACCAGCTAGTCGTAGTTTAGCATCTATCACATTTGATGTTGTTAAATCGTAGTGTGTATCTTCCCATCTTGGAAATATTATACTGAAGATGAAGGAAAATGCCAGTTGCAGGTGTTTGTCCAGGAATTATGTGTAAGTAATGTTATTCATGGCAATTACTTTGCTTTGTCCCATGCATCCTACCTCCATGATGGTTATAATACAACAAATTTTCCCATTTTTATCTATAGAGAAGGACCGATTTGGAAACCCAGGATGAGGTAACCTGTGCTAATACCTCTGTTATCTTCAAGAATGCTTGGTGGCAGTATCGGAATTACCTGAAGGAAACGTACTTCACCGGCAAAGAAAGTCATCAAATTCCCTTACGTTCTCCTGAGACACATTTACTGGACGATGACTGGGAACGCCTTGTTCTTATCTTGGTCCCGAACCAAGAATGTGGTAAGGTCTATGAGCTCATTTTCTATTTTTAAGTACTATATTCTTGCGTCTTCTTGTACTGTTCATGTAGAACAAGTGCCTAAACCTGAAGAACAACTGTTCTAATTTAAGATTTCATTGCTATCATAGTTCAAAAAAGCGCTAGGCATTAATTGTGTGTTTTGCCACCGCCTCGCGCTTTACTAACCAAAGTGCATGCTTATGCGCAATTATGCACAGATTAAGCGTAGTTATGCGCAATGCGTTTCGCCAACCTAGAGCCTAGGCGCGCTAAAGCGCTCTCTTAGGCGCGCTAAAGCGCTCGCCTAGGCGCGCTAAAGTGCTCTCTTAGGCGCGCTAAAGCGCTCGCCTAGGCGCGCCTTTTTTAACTATGATTGCTATCGTGCATACTGCTTTGCTCTTGTATCACTGTATTTACTCATACAAACTTATTTTTAAATTGAAGGATCCAGTCAAAACTCCAATGGCACAACAGGTATGTTCACGCATGTTTCTTTAACAGGCTTGGTCTTATCAATAGCTCTGTTGATTTCAATTTCAATTGTGTATACAGTTGACTTCTCATATCATGCACATTACTAGCATCACAACAGAGCCAATAGTGTTGTTGTACATGTAGACCCGTGGTACCCATTTGAAATCTTGTTGTGCCGTGTAGTTTCCCATGCTTTGTATTCTTTCACTACTGCTTTGTCTTGAACTAATATGATTTGCACCGTGTCTCTATTTTGATTTGGCAAGACAATGCAGTAACCATAGGACATAGATATATGTTTGTTTGATGCTTTTATTCTGTACTAGTACTTGGCAATAGAAGACTTGGTAGTTTAATCCTGTCCACCTTACTAATGAACCGTTCACCGAAATGAGTTTCATATACTAGTACATGCTAAACCTGTTATGTGTCCGCTTGTTGCTTCTTTTAGAATGTTGATGTAATATTGGGGAAGAGTGCCTTATTAAGCAATGGTAAAGGAAGTAATGCAGATAAGGTTCAGATAGTGACACATCCTTGTTGGTCTCCAACAAAGCTGCTAAAACAGATAAGGAAGACTATCTCAAGAAGGCGGTGAGACAACCCCAAAGTCCTGTCTTGGTTTAGTGTTCGAAGTTCTTGGCCACTACCGCTTGCACAAGCTATTCATACTCCTTTATGGAATCAGTTCGGTTTCTTGAGTCTCAACTACAAGCTGAAAGACATCGATCGGTGTCTTTGCGACAAGAAGCGGAAGGACTGCAGAAGTCCCTGGAGCATTCAGATGCATACTTTCTGGTGCAACAGCAAGCGTTGGAGGATTTTAGCACCAAACAGGACAAAGCTAATAAGCTTGCTAAGCTTATTGCCAGCATGGTGGATACCATGTTTCTTGAGCTCTTCTGAAGTTGTTTTAGTTATGCTCTTGTTTTGCTGCCGCGTTTATTTGCACTGGTGGCCAATTTTGACGGCCAGTGTATGTAATATGCTGCTTTGTTCCCTATATTTGCACTGGTGGCGAACTTTGATGCCCAGTGGATGTAATATGTGTAATAGCGGTAATAGGCTAGCATTAATTGCTTGCTTATTTATTTCTTTATTGTCTTGTTTAGTTGTTTGCTTGTAGTCACTGCAGTTCTTTTTCTGTGTTTTTCTAGTGGCCACAATAACCTATTTTTGGAAACTAGGCCAAAATAATCATGGCAACACACGAACTGTTGTAACCATGGGCCTCCTGCGGGCCGTATGATCCATGGGCCTTCTACGGGCCATAGGATCCATTGGCCTTCTATACGGGCCGTAGGATCCATGGGCCTTCTACGGGCCGTACGATCCATGGGCCTTTTACGGGCCGTATGATCCATGGGCCTTCTACGGGGCGTGTCATCATTTTGCCAATCATGGGTCGTACTATTCGTGGACAATAACAAGCCGTTAATTGGCCGTATTTGATAACTCTATGAAAACAGCCCAACGGGTTTTTTTCGACATGAAAACGGCCCAACGTGTTAACGGGCCACAAACGGGCCGATTGTAACCACGGGCTGAATTTGGCCCACAAGCAGAAAATGACGATGTGGGCCGTAAGTAACCGAATGCTGGAAATGAGCCCAAGAATAAATGGGCCCTGAGAAGGCCGAAAGATAACATGGGCTGGAAATGGCCCAACGGAATAATGGGCCGTTAATGGGTATAAGTGATACACTGTTCATAATGGGCCAGTTTTACCACGGGCCGTTAAGGGGCCGAGGGTTACTAAGGGCCTCATATGGGCCGAAAGACGTCATGGTCCATACATGGGCTGGAAGTTAAAACGGGCTGGAATTATATTGGACGGCCCAGATGACGCTACTGGGCCTAATTCGGATAGGCCGTGAACGGGCCCTGGGATAGCGGGCAGTAAATGGGCTATATGCGAACATGCCGTTAATAGGCTTGCCGTGGGCCGGCCCGCCACCTTTTGACCAAGTCAAACGGGCCGGCCTTTTCATAGGAATGGGCCTCTGTAGGGCCGTGCCACGTGTCGACGTATCATAGGCGCTTTGGGTCCAATGAGTGGATGACATCTGTCCCAACAGTGACCCGACACGTGTTTCCTCCAGCCAATGATGATTTTACACATGGAAAATCCCCATTGGTCGGGGCTGTTAACGGGTTATCAGATCCAAAACCGGACCCGGTAGCTTGATGACGTTCCGTTACGGTGGATGCCACGTGTCGGTCACCCTTGACGAAAGCACTTCTGTGACACGCGATTTATCGTCATGGAAGTGGACACTTCCGTGATGATAATTTTGGTAATGTCATGGAACACTTCTACGACAGCACATGTATGACTATCTTAATTCTGTCATAAATTTCTCATGGATGTACATGCATGACAGAAAATGTGACCTACTGTGACAAACACGTATCATCATGGAAGTGTATTTTTTTGTAGTGCTAGGGGAGGCCATGGAGGAGGAAGCACAAGGGGGAGACTCTCTCCCCCTCTCTCTCGGTGGCGCCGGAGTGCCACCGGGGAATCATCATCGCGGTGATCGTCTTCATCAACATCACCAGCTTCATCACCTTCCTCATCTCTTTTCGGTGGTCCACTCTCCCGCACCCTGCTGTAATCCCCTACTTGAACATGGTGCTTTATGACACATGTTATGATCCAATGATGTGTTGCCATCCTATGATGTTTTGAGTAGATTTCTTTTGTCTTTTGGGTTGATTGATGATCTAGATTCATTAGAGTTGTATGTTTTATTTTGGTGCTGTCCTATGGTGCCTTCTATGCCACGCACACATGAAGGATTCCTGCTGTATGGTGTTGCAATACATTCATGATTCGCTTATAGTGGGTTGCTAGAGTGACATAAGGTTAAACCCGAGTAAGGGGTTGTTGCGTATGGGATAAAGGAGACTTGATACTTTAATGCTATGGTTGGGCTTTACCTTAATGATCTTTAGTAGTTACGGATGCTTGCTAGAATTCCAATCATAATTGCATATGATGCAAGTAGAGAAAGTATGTTAGCTTATGCATCTCCCTCATATGAAATTGCAATAATGATTACCGATCTTGTTAACAATTGCCTAGGACAATTCCGCACACCGACCCATCATTATTACACACTCGCTATTTATAATATATTATAATATATTCTAACTTTATGTTAACAACACCTACTTTTATATTTTAGCTCTTCGATATCATGCAAAACCATCCTCTTCATACCAACAACGTAGTTTTATTTCTCGTTTCTAGATGGAAGCAAACGTTCGGTGTACATAGAGTCGTATCTGTGGAAGACAGGACTTGAGAGAATATTGATCTTACCTTTAGCTCCTTGTGGGTTCGACACTCCATACTTATCACTTCCACCTTTGGAAATTGCTACGATGATTCCTTGAACTTGGGGATTATCAAGCTCTTTTCTGCCGCCGTTGCCGGGGAGCAATAGCGTGGGGTTGATATTCTCGTATGTGCTTGTTTGCTTCCTTCACTAAGTAGATTTTGTTTTCCCTTTTGTTTTTGTTTTCTTTAGTTGTGGGTGAAACATACCAAAAAAATTAAAAATGAAAATACAAAAAAAATTACTTGCCTCTTATGCCTAAAAACTTTTTCAAAAAGAGAAGTGATTGGAAGGTTATGCATTGTTGAAGTGAGGGTCTACCTTGAACACTTGTGTTCATGCTCATGGAAAAAATGTAGAATTTTTCATGGAAGTTTCTCAAAAATAATTATCCCCTTGTATATATTCATTGTATGATAAAAATAATGTGCCAAGTTTTGGTTTTTGGATGATTAGATTGTTTGTTTGTGATGTGTGGTGCAAAAACAGAAACTTTGGCTGTAGTGCGTGAATTTACATTTTTACTGGAACGTCAAAAGTTTCTGAAATTTTTTGCACAGTACTTCAATGCAAATTGTTTATTTTGTCCTAATTTTTTGGACTTTTTGGAATTACATAAGTATACGAAGTTTCCAGATTGCTACGGACTGTCCAGTTTTTAACAGATTCTGTTTTCTATGTGTTGTTTGCTTATTTTGATGAATCTATGGGTTGTATCGGGGGGTATGAACCATGGTGAAGTTGGAATACAGTAGATATAATGCTAATATGAAATTGGAATGAGTTTACAACAATACCTAAAGGCAGTGATTTGCTTTATTATACTAACGGATCTCACAAGGTTTTTTGTTAAGTTTTGTGTGGATGAAGTGTTCAAATATCGAGGAGTTATCGGTATGAGAAGAATAAGGAGAGGCAAGAGTTCAAGATTGGGGATGCCCAAGGCACCCCAAGTAAATATTTAAAGGGTACTCAAGCATCTAAGCTTGGGAATGCCCCGGTTGGCATCCCATCTTTCTTCTTCAACAATTATCGGTATATCTCTGTTTTTGTTTTGTTCACATGATATGCGTCTTTTGTGTTTATTTATTTTTATTTTCCTTTATGCACCATGCTAGTATGAGATAGTCCTTCATTGATTTATAGAATGCTATTTGTGCTTCACTTAAATCTTTTGAGTATGGCTTTACAGAATGCTCTTTGTGCTTCACTTAAATCTTTTGAGTATGGCTTTATAGAACGCTTCGTGTGCTTCACTTATATATTTTGAGCTTGGATGTTGGTAAATCTATATTAATTGTAGAATTCTCCATGGACTTCACTTATATCTTTTGGAGTATGAATAAGACTATCATCGAAATTGACCTCGGAAGAGTATCATTAAAATATCATGCCTAGCTAGGGGCGTTAAACAATAGCGCTTGTTGGAGGCAACCCAATTTTATTTTTATGTATTTGGTTTTTGGTTCAGTTTATCAATAAATACACATTATTACCTCTGTAGTAATTTTTTTGGTGTTTTAATTAGTGTTTGGGCCAAGTAATACCTTTGGGATGGCTTACGGTGATAGTTGATTTGATCTTGCTGAAAAACAGAAACTTTTGCGCCCAGTAAAATAATTTTAAAAATCACAGAAGTGTGCTTTTGATCTGAATTTTTTACTCAAGATTTATATACAAACTGCCCAGGTTTCCCTAATTTTTGAGAATTTTTGGAGTAAGAAAAGTATGGTTGTTGTTCAGATCATAACAGACTGTTTTGTTTTTGACAGATTCTGTTTTCAATGCATAGTTTGCTTGTTTTCTAGTTTCTATGGCTTATATTGCTCAATATAAATTGTAGAAATGATATGTACAGTAGGCATTGTGTGAAAACAATTATGAATCTTATCTTGACAGTACCAAAGTGAATGATTTGCTCTTTATCATACTAACCCATCTCACGAAGTTCTGTTAAGTTTTGTGTGATTGAAGTTTTCAAGTTTTGGGTGAGATATCGATATGAGGAGAACAAGGAGTGGAAAGACCCTAATCTTGGGGATGCCCAAGGCACCCCAAGTTAATATTCAAGTAAGACTCAGGCGCCTAAGCTTGGGGATGCCCCGGAAGGCATCCCCTCTTTCGTCTTCAAAACTATCGGTATACCTTACTCGGAGCTATATTTTTATTCGTCACATGATATGTGTTTTGCTTGGGGCGTGTTTTCATTTTACTTGTTGTTTGAACAAAATCATTAGATCTAAAATCTTGAATGAGAGAGAGCCCTCCCATGGCTATTTAACTATATGACTACTCATTGATCCTCACTTATATCTTTCTGGAGTAGTTTTGTCATTTACTCTCGTGCTTCACTTATATCCTATGAGTAAATGGTTGAACGAATTGAATATCATAAATCTGAAATTATATATGATTCATATGCTTATACCATGGGCAGTAATTACTTCACATTTATGAAGTATAGGTGGTAAAATTTATCGAAAGTTAGCAAACACAACATCGGTCACTTGAACAATTCATGAAAGAATATTGAAGGAAGAGATATTTCACATATAAATATAATATCTTGGACATCTTCTATGATTGTGAGCCCCATTAATTTTTTTCAAACTTGAGCAAATTAGTTGAAGTTGTACAAGGAAGACAACGTAATGAGTTATGTTTGGGTATATTTGCATAGAAGTTATATTGTTATGGATCCTCTAACATGTGGTGCTTGCTTAGGATCTTTTGCTAGCCAAAATTTTGTACTAAGTAGAGATACTACTTGTGCATCCAAAACCCTTAAACCCCGTTTCATATCATGAGTGTCCACCATATCTACCTATGGATTGAATAAGATCCTTCAAGTAAGTTGTCATCGGTGCAAAAAGCAATAAAAATTGCTCCTGAATATGTATGACCTTTTATTGTAAGGGAAAATAAGCGTTGTACGAACTTGTGATGGTAAAGAAATAAAAGCGATGGACTGCATAATAAAGGTTGCTATCACAAAGGGCAATACAACATGATGTTCCTTTGCATTAAGGGTTTGCACATCCAAAATTAAAAAGCGCATGACAACCTCTGCTTCCCTCTGCGAAGAGCCTATCTTTTACTTTCATGTATTTTCTTTTATGCAAGAGTCAGTAGTATTCCTTCTTATTTCAACCTCAATTATTCTTTAGTTGGCAAGCATCATGTGGCGGGGAAAGATCCAAGCATTTATTGCGATTCAAATAGATTTGATCATGAATTATTATTGTTGAAAATTATCTATATGATAAGTAAGTTGGGAGGCGAAACATTAAGCCCCTATCTTTCTCTGTGTTCGACGGATGCTACTTGTCCTAAAAATATGCTTTGAGTGTTAGCAATCATGGAAGACTATATGACAGTTGAGTATGTGGAATTTGCTAAATCAAAGCTCTTACATAGACCCTTCCTAAAAGTAAGATGAATTGCAATTGTTTAATGACTGAGAACATAGTTTCCTAGTTTTCAAGAAACTTTATGGTCTATACTTTAACATGTGAATAGCTTGTTACTTGATCATGAGAAGTTTTATGAGATGAGCTACTGTTTATGATATATAATGATGCTAGAAAAATTGATTAGAATTATCATTGATCAAACTTGTGCACTTTCTAGCATTCACATTTCATAAATTATTTCTTTTATCATTTACCTACTCGAGGACGAGCATGAATTAAGCTTGGGGATGTGACACGTCTCCAACGTATCTATAATTTATGAAGTATTCATGCCATGTTCACAACAATTTTATATGATTTTGGTATAATTTGATTAGAACTAACCCGGACTGACGCTGTTTTCAGCAGAACTACCATGGTGTCGTTTTTTGTGTAGAAATAAAAGTTCTCGGAATGGGCTGAAAATTTACGATGAATTTTTTTGGACCAAAATAGACCCCCGAGGCATCGGAGTTAGGCCAGAAGAGTCCCGAGGTGAAGACAAGGTAGGGGGCGTGCCCTACCCCCCGGGAGGGGGCTCCTGGCTTTCCGCTGCCTTGTGGACCCCCTTGACGTGAGACCGACGCCAAAAATTCCTATAAATACCAAAACCCCCAGAAAGAAGCCTAGATCGAAAGTTTTGCCGCCGCAAGCCTCTGTAGCCACAAAAAATTAATCTGGGCCCTCTCCGACACCATGCCGGAGGGGGCCATCTTCACCGAAGGCCATGGAGGAGGAAGTTGGAGGGGGCTATCATCACCATGGAGGCCAAGGACCAGAGGGAGAACCTATCCCCATCTAGGGGGAGGCCATGAAGGAGGAAGCGCAAGGGGGAGACTCTCCCCGCTCTCTCTCGGTGGCGTCGGAGTGCCACCGGGGGAATCATCGCTGCGCTGATCGTCTTCATCAACATCACCATCTTCATCACCTTCCTCATCTCTTTTTGGTGGTCCACTCTCCCGCACCCCGCTGCAATCCCCTACTTGAACATGGTGCTTTATGCCACATATTATGATCCGATGATGTGTTGCCATCCTATGATGTTTTGAGTAGATTTCTTTTGTCTTTTGGGTTGATTGATGATCTAGATTGGTTTGAGTTGTATGTTTTATTTTGGTGTTGTCCTATGGTGCCTTTTCGTGCAGCGCTGCGTGAAGGATTCCGCTGTAGGGTGTTGCAATACGTTCATGATTCGCTTATAGTGGGTTGCTAGAGTGACAATGTCGATTGTACTAAAGTAGGGGTACCTTAGTACCCGAACTTGTCTGCACGGGCAATGCAGCGTCCCGCTGACAAGCCTCGCCAAGGCGTCCACCAAGACCCTCCACGGCCATTCAGAAGACAAGGCCCCGACAAGAGGAGCTTGTCGGGAAGGCCACTCCAGGCATGCAGAAGAGGAGGCCCCGGCAAGAGGAGCTTGCCGGGAAGGCCGGGAGCGCGACAAGTCTCCGGGCGCGACAAGGATCCGGCCGCGGCAAGGCGCTTGCCGCGGCATGCAGCTCCTCTCCGTCTCCGCTCCAGCTCACCCAACGACGTGTCGCCACGGGACCGTTCCATGGGCGCGTGTCGAGCAGTCTGCAGCCAGCCGGAGAGCAGCGATGAGCGGCGATGTGCTCGCCATCGTGGCGGCGAGGCGCACTGACGGTCTCTGTTACCTTTGTTTGGGCGACAACGACGGGCATTTATTGCTTTTGTCCCTTGTCGCCGAGTTAGGTATTTTTGCACCGTACCTTTGTTCAAGTAGGTGTACCAACTCCTGTTTTTACATTCGTACCCTCGCCTATGTTGCCACCTGTCGGAGACCCCTTGAGCATATAAAAGGAGGCCCGAGTGCAACGTGAAGGGGTTGGCGAGGTTCGGTTCGCGTCTTTTCGCAAGGTTCAGTTCATTCATTTGACCGCCATAGACTAGATACACTCACGCTAGGTTTTGTAGCGGGCATTGCTCTCTAGCAAGAACACAATAGATCAAACAGCAGCGGAGGAGTTTTATCTCTCCGGAGAGCTCCGAAGCTGGGTAAACCGCCCGCGTGCATCGCCTCGATCCGCTCTTCATGCGACCTCCGCCCCCCTCCGAACCACAAAGGGACCCGCTCCACCGGGCCCCATAGGTGTCCGTGGGTACGATCAGCCACCCCGACATCTCTGGCGTGCCAGGTAGGGGGCGTCGAGGCCGTGTGAATCCGATTCCGGCGTTCACGCGGGCAGCGTCATCAACATCTTCCTCAACATGCCACCGAAGAAGAAGGCTTCGGCGGCAGAAACCGTCCGCGTCGTACCCACCCTCACCGCAGCAAGCGGGTGGCGGTGCAGACGCTGGCGGAGGAACGGCGTCGGCGAAGGTGCTCGCGACGTTGCCAAGTCCAAGGACAAGGCACCGCAAACCTCGGCGTCCGTGCATCCCCCGCGCCCATCTCAGGAGACGCGGGACCAACAACGTCATGGCGTTCACAACGCCATACGTTCGTTGGATCAAGACCCTCAAGACCAGCATACGCGCCGACATGTTGGCACGAGTGAGATATGGCCGCCCGGACGGGGCGCTGCTCCTTCTAACGAGGTTAGAAGTCCGAGCGCGTCCCGCTCCTCGCACCGTTCTCCAATGCCACCTACTACTCCAGCGAAGCTGCGGCGAGCTCAATCGCTCTCGACTACCCTCCAACGGCCGACAAGGTCGACGAGTGGAGGGCCACTATCTAGAGCCTCATCGGCTTTGCCAGCAGCGACTCTCGCGACAACCAACGCCATCGTTGCCGCGGCGGCGACAAAACCTGGCCGGTGGTAACGATTTCTTGTCGGAGGTGCAACCACCGTGCATTCTCCGCCAAGAAGGCCAAGATCGCCGACTCACCGGATCCACCTCGACAGCGACTCCACTGCGTCGTCGGATCCGCGAACCCGCCGCGATCAGCGCCAAGTTCTTCATGAGCGACACTAAGAGGACGCTCGAACTCGCATCGGCGCCCGAAGAGAAGCGCGACGTCAATCCGACAAGCGCGCTGGGCCTTCATTGACATGCACGCCACGGAGGGGCCAGCGACTTGCCAGACGCGGTAGGTTGCCCTGCGTTCACTCGTGAGCTGCGGCAAGTCCAATGGCCCAGCCGGAAAAACTTCAAACCAGACGTGCGGAGAAATGCGGCGGCAGGCGCATCCATCGGAGTTCCTTAGCATCTACACCATCGCGGTGCGAGCTGCGGGGGCGGGACGACAAGATCCTCGCCAACTACTTCCCGCTTCGTGCTCAAGCCCAAAGTCGATCTTGGCTCATGCATTTGCCGGACAGCTCCATATCCTCTTGGGCGGATCATGCCATCGGTTTGTTGGCGCTTTCACGGTGGCCACAAACCTCATGGCCAAGAGAGCGACCTTCACTTGCTCGCCCGGAAGGAAGGAGAGTCCTGCGCCAAATTCATTCAGAGATTCAAAGGCGCACTACAACATCCCAGACGTCCACCACGCCGCGGTGATCGGCGCATTTCATCGTAATGTGCGAACCGCGGGATGAGGAGGAGATGGCGATGAGCAAAATCAAGGACATCGATGAGTCAGACGCCTTGGCCGACAAGTGTGCATCGCTACCGAGGAAGGGAGGAGGCTCCTGGAGAGAATGCGTAGCGAGGATCTCGACAAGGATGACACCGCCCCGGCAAAGAAGGGCCGGCGGCGAGGCAACAGGAAGAAGAAAAGCAGAGAAGTGCTAGCTGTCGAGCAGTCTGGCAACGGAGGTTTTATTCCATTTATTCCTCTATGGGGTTTACATCTTATTGCCTGAGTTTATTCCTCTACATCATGTCATCTTAATTAATGCATTACTCTGTTCTTCATAAACTTAATACTCTAGATGCAGGCAGGAGTCGGTCGACGTGTGGAGTAATAATAGTAGATGCAGAATCGTTTCGGTCTACTTGATACGGACGTGATGCCTATATTTCATAATCATTGCCTTAGATATCGTCATAACTTTGCGCTTTTCTATCAATTGCTCGACAGTAATTTGTTCATCCACCGTGTTATTTGCTATCTTGAGAGAAGCCTCTAGTGAAACCTACAGCCCTCGGGTCTATTTTCCATCATATAAGTTTCCGGTCTACTATTTTGCATCATATAAGTTTCCGATCTACTACTTTACAATCTTTTACTTTCCAATCTATAAACCAAAAATACCAAAAATATTTACTTTATCTTTTGTTTAGTTTCATCTATCTCTATCAGATCTCACTTTTGGAAGTAACCATGAAGGGATTGACAACCCCTTTACCACATTGGATGCAAGTTGTTTGATTGTTTGTGCAGGTATTGGTGATTTGTGCGTTATCTCCTCTTTGGATTGATACCTTGGTTCTCTAACTGGGGGAAATACTTATCTCTACTTTGCTGCATTACCCTTTCCTCTTCAAGGGAAAAACCAGTGCAAGCTCAAGAAGTAGCAGGAAGAATTTCTGGCGCCGTTGCCGGGGAGATCTATGCCAAGTCAAGACATACCAAGTACCCATCATAAACTCTCATCTCTTGCATTGCATTATTCGCCATTTGCCTCTCGTTTTCCTCTCCCCCACTTCTAAAATGATTTCCGAAAAGATTTTCCCTTTTCTTTCGCCCTTCTTTCCGTATGCCTTTTTGCTCATTTGTTATCTTTGCTTGTGTTGCCATGTGCCTTCTATTTGCTTGCATCTTCGCTTCCTAAAAATCTAAGTTTATGGATCCTCATCCACTTGCTAATCTTTTTAATAAATCCAATTATGATGAACCAATTGCTAGTGAATTTTGTGCACTAGATTATCTTTATGAAGTTTTGCTTGAAATTTGTGAATCTGAAAATTGTGACGAAGAAATTTATGAATTAATTCACGATAACTCCTTGAATAAAAAGCATGATTGCAATGGTTTTACTATAAATTCTATTGATGCCAATTGTGTTAATAATATGCAAAACCCTAAGCTTCGGGATGCTAGTTTTGCTATGTCCAGTACTTATTGCAATGATCATGATTGGGGTGATTCTTCTTATGATCTTGAAAATTTATTTGAGCCTCATGATAATAGTGTTTGCAGTAATAATCCCACTATTTTGGAAGAGTGTCAACTTTGCATGCATGTGGATCATGAAGAGAAAATTTTATGTCATAGTTATATTGTTGAATTTTATTATGATCCTACATATAATTATTATGAGAGAGGAAAATATGGTTGTAGCATGTTACTAAATTACCTCTCGTTATGTTGAGATTGCTATTGTTTCTTTCTTCTTCCTTGCATATGCTAGATCTTTCTTGTTTTGCTAATTTGTTTTCCTATAAAATTACTATGCATAGGCATGTTAGACTTAGATTTATTTGTCACATGTTTTATGATGCTCTCTTTGTGTTTCAATTATTACCTTTCATGTGAGCATTATCGAAATTTCAATGCCTAGCTAATGGCGTTAAACAATAGCGCTTGTTGGGAGGCAACCCAATTTTATTTTTGTTCTTTGCTTTTTGGTTCTCTTTCTCAATAAATAATTCATATAGCCTATGGTTAGATGTGTTTTTGTGTTTTAATTAGTGTTTGTGCCAAGTAAGACCTTTGGGATGGCTTACGGTGATAGTTGATTTGATCTTGTCAAAAATGTAAACTTCGCTCCAAATTTTAATTTTTAAAATCACAGAAGCGTGATAAAATACAGAATTTTTTACACAAGATTTAAATACAAATTGCCTCTGTTGTCCTAATTTTTCAGAATCTTTGGAGCTACATAAGTATTCGGGAGTTACAAATTACTACAGACTGTTCTATTTTGAGAGATTCTGTTTTCTTTGTGTTGTTTGCTTATTTTGATGAATCTATGGGTAGTATCGGGGGGTACGAACCATGGAAAAGTTGGAATACAGTAGATATTACACCAATATAAATAAAGAATGAGTTCACAACAGTACCAAAAGTGGTGATTTATTTTCTTATGCCAACGGAGATTATGAGATTTTCTGTTGAGTTTTGTGTTGTGAAGTTTTCAAGTTTTGGGTGAAATCTTTTGATGGATTATGGAACAAGGAGTGGCAAGAGCCTAAGCTTGGAGATGCCCATGGCACCCCCAAGATAATCTAAGGACATCAAAAAGTCAAAGCTTGGGGATGCCCCGGAAGGCATCCCCTCTTTCGTCTTCGTCTATCGGTAACTTACTTGAGGCTATATTTTTATTCACCACATGATATGTGTTTTGCTTGGAGCGTCTTGTATGATTTGAGTCTTTGATTTTCAGTTTGCCACAATCATCCTTGTTGTACACACCTTTTGAGAGGGACACACATGAATCGTGATTTATCAGAATACTCTATGTGCTTCACTTATATCTTTTGGGCTAGGTAATTTTGCTCTAGTGCTTCACTTATATCTTTTTAGAGCACGGCAGTGGCTTTATTTTTATAGAAATTATTGAACTCTCATGCTTCACTTATATTATTTTTAGATTCTATAAACAGAATTGTAATTTGCTTTGGTTATAAATTTAGTCCTAATATGATAGACATCTAAGAGGGGTATAATAAAAACTTTCATATAAAGTGCATTGAATACTATGAGAAGTTTGATTCCTTATGATTGTTTTGAGATATAAAGATGGTGATATTAGAGTCATGCTAGTGAGTAATTGTGGATTGTAGAAATACTTGTGTTAAAGTTTGTGATTCCTGTAGCATGCACATTATGGTGAACCGTTATGTGATGAAGTCGAGCATGATTTATTTATTGATTGTCTTCCTTATGAGTGGCGGTCGGGGATGAGCAATGGTCTTTTCCTACCAATCTATCCCCTAGGAGCATGCGCGTAGTACTTCGTTTTGATAACTAATAGATTTTTGCAATAAGTATGTGAGTTCTTTATGACTAATGTTGAGTCCATGGATTATACGCACTCTCACCCTTCCACCATTGCTAGCCTCTCTAGTACCGTGCAACTTTCGCCAGTGCCATACACCCACCATATACCTTCCTCAAAACAGCCACCATACCTACCTATTATGGCATTTCCATAGCCATTCCGAGATATATTGCCATGCAACTTTCCACCGTTTTGTTTATTATGACACGCTTCATCATTGTCATATTGCTTTGCATGATCATGTAGTTGGCATCGTATTTATGGCAAAGCCACCGTTCATAATTCTTTCATACATGTCACTCTTGATTCATTGCACATCCCGGTACACCGCCGGAGGCATTCATATAGAGTCATATTTTGTTCTAAGTATCGAGTTGTAATTCTTGAGTTGTAAGTAAATAAAAATGTGATGATCTTCATTATTAGAGCATTGTCCCATGTGAGGAAAGGATGATGGAGACTATGATTCCCCACAAGTCGGGATGAGACTCTAGACAAAAAAAAGAGGCAATGTTACTCCCGGGTCTATTTTGCATCATATAAGTTTCCGATCTACTATTTTGCAATCTTTTACTTTCCAATCTATAAACCAAAAAATACCAAAAATATTTACTTTATCTTTTGTTTAGTTTCATCTATCTCTATCAGATCTCACTTTTGCAAGTAACCGTGAAGGGATTGACAACCCCTTTATCACGTTGGGTGCAAGTTGTTTGATTGTTTGTGCAGGTATTGGTGATTTGTGCATTGTCTCCTACTAGATTGATACCTTGGTTCTCTATCTGAGGGAAATATTTATCTCTACTTTGCTGCATCACCCTTTCTTCTTCAAGGGAAAAACCAACGCAAGCTCAAGAAGTAGCATCGGCATCGCAGAATAATAATCCCATGTGCTCATAGGCTTCTAGGCCACCATAGGACATGTAGTAGGGACGGTTGCCGTTGTAGGACCCCGAGTCCAGGTTGAGGCCTTCAGGGTGTTCGTGCTCAGCGAGAGGGTCGAGAATCCAACTCAGCAGTTGTAACTGAGGAATGTTTGAAATAAATAGCCTTAAGTCTATGAGTTAACTGCTATTCAAACTTGTTATGTTGCTACCTAGTTCGGTACTTGATCGTGTGAGACTATGATATTATCTTGGATTATCTTGTGGTTATGAAATGTTTTTAAGTCTATGAGTTATTGTTTATTGTGGTTTCATATGTGCATGTCTCTCACATTTATATCTAGCTACATATGCTACCTTACGGAGATTGTGTTGTACCTCTTAACATAGTCATTCCATGCACACATTGAGGGGGAGCTAAAAGCAAATAGAATCATAAACTTATTCTGTACTTCTGCTCTCATGATTGTCAATGCTAAGATAATTTATTGCATCTATGATACTACATGTATGGTTGTCATCAACAAACAAAAAGGGGGAGATTGAAAGAGCAATCATGCCCTTACATCATGTTTTGATGTTGATGACAATATACATGTAGGGGACTAACAATGGTTGTCAAGTAAATCTCAGGTATTAGTGCCCGGTTCATTGATGTGTGTGGATCAAGAGCTTACAAGTGATTTTACTCAAGGATGGAGCATAAAAATTTATTTCACATTTGTTTTCTTGAGTATAGGATCCCGCACTATTAAGAGGGGATCGATAGGGTTAGTAAAAGACTTGCTCTTGCCATGATATCTCTTCTACTTGACTCATTTGATCTATCACCCCTCTTTGGTTTCTTCTGCCCCTGGGAGTGCCGGATTTCCGGGCCTCATGCCGGATGTCCAGGCTTACCCTCCTTCATATCCAGAAGGTTTCTGGTTCCACGCTGGATGTCCGAGACTTCCTGATACGCCGGATGTCCGGGCCCTCTCCCGGATGTCCGGCCTCTGCTTACCGTGGAACAGTTGAGGTTCTGTTACTAGTTCGTAATCGCGCCCGATGTTCGGCTGTCTGCCGGATGTCCGGGCCTTCCTGTTGCGCCGGATGTCTGGGCTTGGCCCCCGGATGTCCGGCCCCTCTGTTTTCTGTTCTGCTTCAACTCTGTTCCTCGTAGCTTGCCAGGGCAGATGTCCGGCCTGCTCATTCACTTACACTAAAACGGCCATATTTGTTCTCACACTATATATAGCCCTTCTTCCCCACGGGAGAGGACTGACCACTCACTTTGAACAAACCCTAGAACACATTTCACTCTCTCTCACTCCTCCACACCAAATCTTAGATCCCCAAGGGATTTGAGAGCATTTGAGAGAAGTTCTCTGATCAAGTGATAGATCCACTCCTTCTCCTTCTTTGCACCAAAGGAAATCGTGATTTGAGCAAGTCTTGAGCTTTTCCCCATCGTTCTTGTTACTCTTGGAGGTTGGAGACTCCTAGGCGGTAGGAGTACGTCTTTCGGAGAGGAATCGACCTTTGTGATTACCCCCGGAAAAGTTTGTGAGGGTTTGGAGACCACCCCAAGGTCTACCACTAGTGGTTGAGAAACGCCTCTGTGGTGTTGTCTCAAAGGGAGAATAGGGTGAGACTTCGTGGCGTTGGTGTGCCTTCGTGGTAACATCCACCTCTCTCTAACGGTGGCGTAGCTTCCCTCCAAGGAAGTGAACATCGCATACATCCTCGTCTCCCGGAGTTGCGGTTATCCCTAACCCTAACTCTCTACTTGTGGTTACTTGTCTCTTAGCACTTACTTATATCACTTTGTGTTTGCTTACTTACTACTTGTGTTACTTGCTTAGCTCTTAGTACTTCACTTGCAGTTGTTAGGCTCACTTTCATATTCCGCATTATTGCCTAAAATTGCTAAGTAACAATTAAAATTTGTAGTTGTACCTATTCACCCCCCCCCCCCCTCTAGGTCAATCTCGATCCTTTCAAACTTATAGTAAGTCCATAATCTCTTGTATGAGGCTAGCCGGGCACCCTTTACTAAAAAAGATAAATGATTTAATCTGACTTATCATCTGCCCTCAAGCATTGTAGTATGTCTCCAGCGGGTTTGACACCTTAGTTGCCTCGGCACCATTAGCTTCGAAGAACAACAGGCTATCATCTACAAACAAAAGATAGTTAACAGGCGGAGACAAAGGCTCCACTTAGATCCTAACAATTTGAGATGACTTGTCTAAATTATTTAGGAGGCACGAAATGCCCTATGCTACCAACAAATATGGGTAAGGGAAAATAGGATCCCCTTGTCGAAGTTCTCTGCTTGGTCTGAACTCTTCAAGATTCTTGCCATTGAAAAGAAGTGAATATGTAATAGAGCTAACCATGTTCATGACAATTTCTACCCACTTATGAGAAAATCTCAACTTCATCATGATAGCTCTCAAGTAATCTCACTCAACCCTGTCATAGGCCTTCATCATGATGATCTTGAGTGCACAATAGTGATGCTTAACTGCCTTATTGCGGTTCATGAAGTGGAGACATTCATAAGCAATAATAATATTATTAAATACGCAGGTACACACCTAGAAACATAAAGAAAAAAACACACAAACACACACATGATACCCAACATATACAATAAGTGAATTGAGCTATGCTCAGATGGTTTGGTTCCTTGTGATGGTACCAACCTACGAGGGTTCAAGTTCTAGACTTGACATTGATCATATTTTTCTGGATTTATTTCAGTCCATCTGGCGACATGCGTTCAGTGGAAGAGACATTCACGTTGACTTGGAATGCGTATGTGGGGACTTCATTAATCTCAAGATGATGTGCCAGCTTACTATCTTGGAGGTTCTCATAAGGGTAGGATGTGCGTGCGTTCATAGGGGTGAGTGTATGTGCATATGTAAAAATGCTTTTTTGGCGAATACGCAAAGCTTGCGTATCATTCATTGATAGGTAGGAGAGAACAAACAAAGGCATACATGAGAAAATAAGAAGAGCACCACACAAGGTGTGGGAAAAACAAAGAGAGATACACACAGCATAAAGCTCTCCTAGCTCGAATTCTAGCCGAAAGGCAAAGAGACAAGATACAAGGCATCTAGACCGCGTCGCGACCAATGTCGAGCACTATCATCGCACAACCACAACTCCAGGCCGGACCGAATCAACGTACCTCCCACCTATGCGCCTAGAGGATCGGCAAGTGGGGTGCAGGACCAAGCCGGACTAGGAGGAGAAGCCATGGAGAGAGCGCCGTCATGGTCGTACGTTGCGCCCCGGATGCCCACGCCGCGACGAGCAGCCCCGACCAGCAAAGCGTCCACAATCTTCGAATCCAACACCGAACATAACACGAGCAGCAAGACGACGCCTTCATGAAGGGTACAACGACGAGCCGCCGCCGCCGTCCGATCTAGGGAACTAGATCTAGGGTTTCCCCTGATACTCGAGTAGGGGCACGGAGAAAAGGCCATGGCGGCGCCTTCAAGAAGGAAACGGCACCCCGCAGGTGTCGACACCGACAACATCGGCGAGCCGATCAGGGCTTTCGCCCCGGCCAAAGTCCGTGCAATCCCAAAAGCAGCGGATCAAGAATCGAAGAAGTGGAAACCATGACATGCCAAGACCACAACTTCCGCAAGAAGAGCCGCACCCAGCACCGGGGGAGGTGACACGGGCACCGTCGGACGCTCCACCACCACCGACAACCACCATGGACCAGGGCACAAGGGCCCACGGCACCACCACGGCCAGTCCGAGAGGAGGCCTGGTCGGGACGAGGTCCTGCCGCCGGGAGGACGCCGGACAGCCAGGGCCACGGGGATGGGTAGTCGGGCGAGGTGAAGCGCAGGGGAGTGGGAGGAGGAGAACGCGCCGACCGGCAGCGCCCAACGACGGGCGAGGAGGAGCCGCGAGGCGATGCGCGATCCGCCACCGGGAGGGGTCGCGAGGAGGAGCACCGCCGGGGCGACCACCGAGGCGCGGGAGGGAGAGGAGGCACCGGATCCGCCTCCGGGAAGGCGCCTTGCGGCCGCCGCCAGAGCCGGAGAGGCGCCGACGGACCAAGGAGACACGGGCCGCCAGACGCCGCGGCGAGGAGAGCGCAGCAGGGGGAGGCCTCGCCGCCACGCCACTGTGAAGCTCGGTGGTGGCTTCCGGCGACGGCGAGGGGAGTAGCCGGAGGAGGGGAGCTCGTGGCGGCGCGGTGGGGGCTGCCGCCCGTGTCGCCTAACCTAGGTGACGCGGGGGCCGGGTCTCGTGTCTCCGGGGATGGGACTCCTTGGACTTCTATGTAAAAATGCGACTAGGGAAAGCTTTCCTCCCCTCGATCTTCGTCGGCGAGCCCGTGGATTCGCCTCCCCTCCGCCTACCGCTCCGATTGCCGGTGGCAGGGAGGGGATTTCTAGTGCCTCGTCTGCGGCTAGTAGATAGGTAGGATTTTAGTTCTCGAAGAGGCGACGTTTGGACGGATGGCGACGCTTCTTCTTCGAAGTCGATCTTCCTGCTCCAATCCCCTCAAGTTAAATCTGCTTTGGGATGGACTAGATGGAGCTCTTGCGTAGATTCCTTCCAGCTCCTTGGAGCGGCGAGGTTAGGGTTTCTCGTCGTGCATACGCAGCGGTGATATTTGGTGTTAAATTCTTCATATCGATTCAAAGATTCAACACGATGACTGCGGCTCTGGGACGCTGGTCCTTAGGGGCACGTGCACGAAGACTTTCCAGTTTTTATCGACAAGGTCAGGCCGGCTCCAGTATGGGAGCGACGACAGCGGCGCGTCGACAACTCGTTCTGGTGGCTGCAATGGTCGTTCGGTGGTCATGGACCTCAATGTAATTCTTATTATGTTTGAGGTGTTTTGTAAGAATCTTTGTAATAGACCTGATCTTTTTGAAAAAATAAAGAAAAAAACTAAATGAAAAAGAAAACAAGCAACTTAAAATTAGAAACCCCACCACCTCCTTCCTCCTTAACCAGCGCGGTGGCTATGGCCTCGATGACTGCCCCGCGGCTCCCCTTCCTCCCGGCCCGAACATGCTCTGCCGCCGCGGCTTTCTCTTCGTTGTCCTCCTCCCCGTTACAATGCTGCCCCGTTAAACGTACCAGCGCAACCAACATCAACTCAGCCCCCCTCCTTTCTGCCTCGCGGCCAGGGGCGCCCGCGGCTGACGGCGTAGGGTCCGCCGACCTCAACCGCCTCCTGGCCTCTGCTATGGCTGTCGCGGACAGCCCTCTACCCACTTACACCGATCCACATGAGTTGCCTCGTAAGTCAACCGGCGACGCTTTTTTAGCCGATCTTTAATCGTTCTTTTCTTGTTTTCTCTGATAACTGTATATAATAAACTAACTAATCTGTTGGTGCTTTCTTCATGGCGTGCGTCTGTACCGGGTATTAGGTCCTCTCACTGGTGCGGATCTAATGGAGTCAGGCGGGGAGGGGCTCAAGGTTGCCTACCAGGTGCTCGACGAAACGCGTGTGTTGTTTCGGTTCATTGCGCATCAATGTCCCTTCTTGTGTATGTGATCTTTTCGTTGTAAATCTGAAAGGGAGTTTGGTTTGCTGTCTGTTCAGGGCTTCCCAGGAGCTTACAGCGAGTCCGCGGCAAAGAAGGCCTATCCACATTGCCAGACCGTGCCATGCGAGCACTTCGATACTGCATTTCAGGTACTGTCGTAGGATCCTTTTTGGGGCCTGTTTAGGTATGTTTGCATGGTGTATGTCGTGCAGTGTGTTACACGTTTTGCTTTGTTTGGTTCATTTCTCAGTTTCAGGATGATGGATATTGAGTCAGAAAAGGTTAAATGTTTGTTGCATGAAATTTGTTTGAGGATTTGGTCTTTATGCACGGAGCTGGGCATGCTCCGTGTTTATTTTATGCAGTATGCCAGTATTGCACAAAGAAATATTAGTTTGCCGAAAGAACCTATCACTGGCACATATCATCTGTCCATAATCATTCCTTTTTCCGAGACAACATGCTCATGAGAGCTCCTGTTGAGGCAAATTTATGCTTATAAGTTTGAAGTATTTAATTTAAATGATTTAAAAAATATTGGCAGTCGAAGTTTCATAAGTTGACTGTATATATTATGCTCAGAATGACATCCCTTAAGGAACTGGAGAGATTATTGTATTAGCAAGATCTTCTAAACTGGCCTTTCCATACATGAGTAGATCAAGCATTTCCATATACATCTCTTCCATGGCATATTGTAATACATAGACCATGGTCTTTGTGGCACAAGCAAATGAATGTGTTGCAATTTTAATGTCTTCTGGTCCTTTATCAGGCTGTTGAAAACTGTACAGTTGATAGGGCAGTACTGCCACTTGAGAATACTCTGGGCGGTAGTATACATCGGAACTATGACCTTCTACTTCGTCATGAGCTACACATAGTTGGAGATGTTCGCCTTGCAGTTCGGCATTGCTTGTTAGCCAATCGTGGAGTGAAGATTGGAGACCTAAGAAGTGTGATGAGCGATCCCCAGGTAAACATCTTGGGTAGTGTGGCCTTAATATTCTAACTTGTTTGTGTAATAACCTTACGAACACATTATTTTATATTCTCAGGCTCTTGCGCAATGTGAGCATACACTGACAGAGTTAGGAATTGAACAGAGACAAGCTGTTGATGACACTGCTGGTGCAGCAAAGGTAGAATGATGCTTTCTTCTACCTGGAATTTAGCTTCTGATGGATATATATTTGGTTCAAACTTTTTGAATCATGTCGATTTTTTAATCGATGAATTTCAAGTGCCTCATCAAAGTGAAATCACTGTCATTAACATGCTTGTTTCATAGTTAGTTACAGAACAAATGCTCCAAGATATTGGTGCCGTTGCCAGTTCATTAGCTGCTGAACTTTATGGACTGGATATTCTTGCCGAAAATATTCAGGTATTGTGGTTTCATGCTAAATCAGGACACTGTATTCTGTTCTTTATCCTCAACATTAGTCCATCACATCCCTTAGGACGAAAAAGAGAACGTCACCCGTTTTATGATGCTTGCTCGGGAACCTATTGTACCTCAGGTTGATAAACCATTCAAGGTACAGATTGCAGTGGGAACTCGCTTTCATGTTCCTTTATAGTCGTCCTTCCCAATGGAAAAACAAAGCTGGTTGATTTGTTGCATGATCCATTTTATTTTCAGACCAGCATTGTGTTTTCACTTGAAGATTGGAAACCTGCACAGCTCCTCAAGGCACTTGCAGTTTTTGCACTGAGGGACATCAACCTCACCAAGGTGTATTGAACAACCTTGCTTTGTTTTATAGCTTGCATGTGTGCTTTGTCGAATTCTCTAACAGTGTGTTTTGATGTGAAGATAGAAAGCCGCCCACACAAGAAAAGGCCTTTCCGTGTAGCTGATGACAATTTCTCCACACCCGTCAAGTTAGATAACAATCCTATGACCGCCACATTTATTCAATTTTGTTTCTTCAAGTCTTAACCAAATATGAAAACCACTAGTTCTAACCCGTTGATCCTTGGCTGAATAGGTACTTCAACTACCTCTTTTATGTCGACCTTGAGGCATCAATGGCTGATCCAAAAACTCGGAAAGCTCTTGGAAATTTGGAGGTCATCTTTCTTAGTTGTTTTATTTGGCATCAAGCGAACGATGACTCATTTTACTTTATTTGCAGGAGTTTGCACCCTTTGTAAGAGTCCTGGGGAGCTATCCTACAGACGTGAGCGAAGTTTGAATAACAAGTGCTTGCTGCTAATCACATCCTAGTGAGTAATCATGTCCCAATTATGGAGAGTCAGAAAGATGCAGCTCTCAAAGCCTATTTCCTATTTGGATTGGGATTTAAGCGGTCTTACTCATAAATTGTACCTGGCCATTTAACAGCAGAATAGCAGACGTACTCAGGTTGGGTAGAACTCGAATTCTGAACTATGCATTGTGGGGGTCAACAAAGTGATATGTGGTGATTTTGTGGGTGGGTGGGTGGGTGAGGTACTGTCACGAGGTCTTTATTTAGTTGTGCCGAAACTTCTTCAAAATTCTCCAATAAGCCCTTCTACAATGGGGAAAGCTCTGTTCATAAATTTGACTAGGAAGCCCAGTTCAATTAAATTAAATTAGAGAGGAACACTAGTACAGAATGAGCTTTGGAGGCTGTTTTCGTTCATAGGCCGGTGATGGTTCCCCTTTCCATTTCAAAGCTTGTGTCGCTAATACTCGGCACAACGAAGGCGGTTTGCAAAACCACATGCGCTCATGCCCCACCGCAAGCGGTTTACATAGACAAACCGCCTCCAATGCGAGGACGCCTAAAGTAATGGAATGATCGAAGGCGCCGCTATGGGGGGTTCTGGCAGTTCCAATGCTGAACCTTTCTGCATTACGAAGAAAACTGTCTTGGTTGCCTTGATGGATGACAGATTGGCATGTTAGCAAAGTTCCAAAATAGTAACAGAAAGTTGCAATGTCAATAAAGTCACTGTACTTTTTAGTAACAACCTTGCTAGAAGATCTTCCGAGTTGTTGGGTTCATAGTTCCCACTAGGAGTGACAGATCAGGGGAATATTATCGTGTGGAGGCATTGTTCTGCGCCGGGCGAAACATTCCAGCTGCCAGGGCATGTGCCCAGCTAAGCTAGTATTTACAGCAGGGCTGGATCTAGCATGTGCTCATGGTCATTTGATTCTATAGTCGCTTCGGTTGTTCTTGTTCCTCAAATTGGTCAAATAATACGCAAGAATTTGCCCATATCTCTCGATGGCTGTATGCCCTTCTTTTCTACAAAGCGATTTCTGCGTGAATGATGTATCATTCGTAGTTAGTACTAGTATACTTATCAGGAGCAGTGACAGGCATTCATCTTTTCAGGATGACTGCCCATAATGGGAGTAACTTCAGCAGTAACGTAGAGTCCAACTCAGCAAATTTGTTTATGTGACAATGATTTAATAAAAGATGATTTAAATAACATAGCTAGTTAAGGCATCTCCAAAGCAGACTCTTAAACCTCCTGCAACCATCCGGACCGCGCTGCTCGGACCGCGAAAGCCATCCAACGCCGACATGTATTGGTCCGGACGCTATTTCTCTCGTAAATCAGAGATAAGCGTGGGGGAGGTTTGCTGGAGTCCGGACTGATCCCAAGCTCGTTTTTTGACAGCCCTGGCCCATTAAAAACCGGCGCTAGCTGTCCGCATTCATGCCGCTGTAGAGAGCGCCACTCAATATTGAAGACGGCTCAGGGCAGACGCAACTTCTCACCGTCTCCGCCATTGAAGCGGCGCGCCGGCCGAGTTTGACGCCCGCGACGCGTCTCCTGTGTCCGCGCCTGTTCAATGCCGGAGACGCGTGACTGGACGGGACGAATATGTACCGTGTCGGTTCAATGTTGTTGTCCATCCGTTTGCCGCCATTAAGCAGGCTCGCCGGCCGAGAAACCCACTCCGGCGCCGCGCATTGACGCACTCGGACGCCTGGCCTCAGTGGAATCTGCTATATAAAGGCGGCCACACCCGGCTAACTCACCACAATGCCAGCCCCTCCACATCCTCCTTCCTTGCACTGCATCCGCCATGACCGCCAGCGGGAAAGCACTATGGGACAGTCTGTCACCGGAGATGAAGCACGCGGTGGCCGCCCTTACCGCCGCCTAGCATAGCCGCCGTGCCAGGCGGATCGAGGTCGGCTTGCCAGCCAGCTTGCCTGAGGTCTCCGACGACAAGGATGACACCATGATGGAGACTGGCTCTGACGACTCCGCCCCAGCTCTCGCGCCTCCTGTGCACGCCGGCTTCACCATGGAGCAGGCGCGGGCGCAGTTCAATGCCGCCATGGCAGAGGTGCAGCCTGCGTCGGTCCCTTTCTCGGTGTTCTAGCAGATGCATGAAGAACAACAGTACAACATGTTCCTCCTGAAACAATACCAGTTGGCGGAGAGCCAGATCTACGGCGAGCGCGCGAGCGAGGAAGCCATGGCGACCATAGCCGCAGCGAACCCAAATTTCGTCGCGGAGCAGCGTGCCATCTACGATGTCGTCCGCGTTCAAGCCGCCGCTCGCCAGCAACCGTGAAGGAGAACATAGCCAACTGCGTCTCCTACGCTCCAGTAACGAACCATTAGCCGGCCCGGTGGGACGACGACAGCCAAAGCGCCACCATTTCCCTTGTGGACCTCACGTCCACCGGCGATGGACAAGGCACGGACTCCTCCGAGGATGAGTAGGCCACGGGAGGCGGCGAGGCCTAGTGTTCCATGTGGGCCACTCCGTCTCCCGTGTTTTACTCTTCCTCGTCGGAGACCGCACCTTCACTTCATTAGTCTTATCGCCGGTGCTTATAGAGTCGGCTGAAGAAGGACGACACGGGCTTGGACGCCTGGCGACACCGATGTAGGATAGGTTTAGGGGCGGGTCTTTTTTTTCTAAATGTTTGAACTGTAGATAAATCCGTCGTATTTGTATGGGATTTATCATGTTTATACGAAATTCAGCCGTGTTTGCATGAATTTCATCCGGTTTGAAATGTATGCATATAGCATTGAATGTCGATCTCCTGCATCCATGTCCGCCGACTGATACGCCTGTTCGCGAATGGATGCAGGAGGTTTTTTGCAGGTTGCCGTTGGGGTAGTTAGGCTGGTCATAGTGAGAGTAACATAAGTAGTAACATAGATGCTACATAAGCAAAAATAATGATGTGTCAAGTAGTTAATGAGGAGAGAGACAAATAGAGTAACATAATATGTTACCATCACCTAGCGGTTCCCAATGCTAAATGAGTCTATAAAGTAATAAATGAAGTGATGCCCACTATAAAGGTAGTAACATAACCTAATAACATATACATGTTACTAGTCTAAGTTACTTCTCATTATGACCAGCCTTAGTCCTATTGAGTAAAAAGGAATCGTGATGAGAAAGAGAGTTGGGATCCTCAAAAAACGGCTCGGTTCCACGCACCGACACACATGGCCAAATTTCGGATCGCGTGAAATTGGTCTGCCTCGTGACAGTTCATTAGCGTACGATTTCTGCAATGGCTTTTCGTGGTACTGTGTCACACATATCGTAAAGTAAGTATTTTCGCACCTCGCTCTGCTGCTTTTGTTGTGAAGAGGGAGTAATCAGCAGAGCGACGAGGCGATGAATCGATTCCTCACCACAAGATGCAACAAAATTGAATCGATTCCATTCCTCGGGAACGGGGCGCAATCGGAATATGCCTTCCTCTCGTTTGCCCGCGCCTTTTCCTCCCGTTAAAGCGACTCAATCGTACGTACCTATCCTGCAGCGGTTCATCGTGTCAACTTTGCCAGTAGAAACTACTATTTTTTTTGCGGGAAATCAGAGAGCTTTTATTCATTAAACGCATTCTTAGGACAGTCAGTCAGTAGGCTGATCACCAAGAAGCCAGGGGTATCATCGAGCCAACTTTCCGTAACATTCAATGTGCAAGCACGCTTGGCACATAGATGCGCCGGAAGATTTGCCGACCGATTTACATGTTGAATATCGAAAGAAGAAAAAGAAGTACATAGCTCTCCTATTTCTAAAAGTAAAGGAGCCACAAATGTAATCGAGCATTGTGGCGAGTGTGCGAGCTTCACCGGCTCCAAGCGATCGACTTCCATAGTCACTTGCGGGAATCCTCGAAGACAAGCGAATCGGACTCCATCTCGCAAGGACAAACACTCCATCATCAAGGGATCCGAAACCCCCACGTATGGTTTGCACCATGAACCCAAAAGGGCCGTAGAGGAGCGAGCCACTCCTCCAGCACCTCCCCGCCCTTCATCAAAGTTTAAGGCTCCATCGGTTGTGATTTTGGTCATACCCTCTTCCGGGGGTCGCCAGCCGTGACCTGGGAGAATCATAGCGTCCTTCCGAGGCAGCTGTAAGAGGGAGATTGCTTCCTTGATAGATCTCATGGTTGTTGTGGGGTCCCTCCCCTCGTCGCCATGTTTGATTCGGTTCCTCGAATGCCAAATAGACCACATTATGGTAGTGATCTTGGCTCGATCGTCTGCAGAAAACTGCGGGTGACAAGTTACATCACGCGCCCAAGTATTGGAGTGTAGGGGAGGCAGGCGATGGCCGAGCCAAGTCCACGCCTCTTCCCAGAAGCCCTGAGCATGTGGGCAGTGAATAAGCGCATGCTTCAGATCCTCCTCCATGGAACAGCACACTTCGCATTGTCGAGCATCTGCAATATGTCTGTAATTAAGTGTAGCTTCATCTGGGAGTATGCCACGCAATACTCTCCACCAAAAACTCTCACTTTGGGAATAACAGCAATTTCCACGAGATTTCCACAACTGTTGGTCGTCCGCTGAAGCTTGGTAGCCGCCCTTCCTCTTGAGACAAAAGCTCGGTCACCGAGTCACTAGAGCGCTGCACGCCCGTCTTAATGATGTAGTTCCACGATTTATCAAATGCCCATGCGAAAAAATCTTCACCCCGCCTCGATCGGGATGTTGAGGATGGCGGCGGCATCCTGGCGGTGAAAGTGTTCCTCACCACTTCATGTTTCCACGACCAAAGATCACTTTGTCAATTAAGTCCGACACCCGGTCGATGGTTGTACTGCAGGTCTCGAGTCGGTGTCATGGAGACCGTGCGGTATCCATTTATCCTCCCATACCGAGATGGTGGATCCGTCTCCAACCCCGGATATTAGCCCAAGATTGAGGGCATTCCTTCCCGCCACGATTGCCCTCCATGTGGCGAAGGCTGACTTGGGTATTGTGGCATGCAAGAAATCCGTGTCCGGAAAATACCGGCCCTTTAGAACTCGAGCACAAAGCGAGTTTGGGCTGGTAATAAAACGCCAGCCGTGTTTGCCCAACATAGCCAGATTAAAAAGATGTGGGTCACGAAACCCCATCCCTCCCTTTGCACTTTGGTGTAGTCAACGCTTTCCAAGACACCCAGTGCATTGCTTTTTTGTCAAGAGAGCTACTCCAAAAAAAATTTGCCATAGGAGAAGTTAAACTCTTACAAACTTTCTTGGTGAGGAGAAAAGTGCTCATGGGGTAAGTTGGAATAGATTGTATGACAGACTTGAGCAGTGTTTCCCTTCCCGCGCAAGCAAGCAGCCTCTCAGACCACCCTTGCATCTTCCCACGAGCTCTCTCATTGATATGGTCGAAGGTGCCACTAGTGCTCCGCCAACAGCAGAGGGAGCCCAAGGTACTTCTCGTTGAATGCCTCTCTCTGGATATTCAATGTTGATTTCATTGCTTGCCCGACAAGATCCGGAGTATTTGTGCTGAAATATATCGAGCTCTTCTCTCGATTAATACAACATCTCGGCGACTCCATATCCTCAAGATCTCGTTCAATCGAGCCGCACTCAGAGTATTTGCATTGATGAAGATTAAACTGTCATCTGCAAACAACAAGTGAGAGACCCAAGGTGATCTGTAGCTCACTCTTAGACCTCTATCAATAGTTCCACCATTGTAATATTTTAACAACGAGGAAAAACCCTCCGCGCATAACGAGAAAAAGGTAGGGGATACTTTGGGTCACCTTATGCGAATCCTCGAGTTGACGTGAAGTATGGGAGAAGTTCGCCATTGACCCGGACGGAGAAAGCGGACGGAGGTTACACACTTCATGATCAAAGCGAATGAATGTGATAATCGAAACCGAGGCGAGATAGGATTGCCTCAAGATAATGCCACTCGACGCGATCGTAAGCCTTCATCATGTCCAGCTTGACCGCGCAAGAATAATTCTTGCCCTTCTTTCTTCTCCTCATCGTATGTATGCTCTCATAAGCAACTAGCACATTATCTGTGATGAGGCGTCCGGAAACGAAGGCACTCTGTTCTTCACTAATGATTGCGTCCATATTGCCTCGCAAACGGTTTGTAATAACCTTTGCAGCAATTTTATAGAGCACCGAGCATAGAGCAATAGGACGATACTGGGAGATCGACTGCGAGTGTCGTACCTTAGGGATAAGTGTTATGGAAGTGTCATTCAGGCCCGCCGGTAGCTCACCCCCGTTGAGAAAGTCCAGAACTGCCAGGGTAACATCTTGTCCCAATAGGTCCCAATGCCGTTGGTAAAACCCAGCTGTAAACCCATCAACACCAGGAGCTTTTGAAGGTGCCATTTGAAATAGAGCCCGTTTGACTTCCTCCGGGGTATAGGGTTTTGTAAGATCATCATTCATGGCCTGTGACACCTTAACAGGCACATGTGATAATAGATCGTTAGCATCCGCGGAGCCCTGCGTTTGATACAGGTCTTGGTAGAAAGCTAACACCTCCGCCTTGTCCTCATTTTCATTTGCGCAAAATGAACCATCTGCTCGGTGAAGCCCAAGGATTTTGTTCATGCGCTTGCGTTGGGCAGCTTGTGCCTGAAAATAGGAAGTGTTCTGATCGCCCTCACGAAGCCAAGGAACACGAGATCTCTGTCGGATCCATACCTCCTCACGGTATAGAGCTTCCTTCAGTTTCTGAACTGTGGCTTTCTCCTCGTCCGTTGGTCCCAAGCCAATCGAGTGGCACCGAATGCGCTCGAGTTTCTTTTGAAGTTGTCGTACCGTACGAGCCAGAAATTAATTCCTTAGAGCCCCATGGCTCTAGCGTTGCTCTAGGTCCCCAAGGTCGAAGCAATCCCTGGAGCCCGGCGGCGCCGAATGCCCCGCCAAGTATCCTTTACTAAGCGGTCATAGTCGGTATGTGTCCGCCACACATTCTCGCATCAAACTGTTTCTTGGATCTTGGCCTCTGTGATAAAGTCTCCATTACCTCTGCCACGACAAAAGCGGTGATCGACTCAATCGACGGTAGGTGTCGACTTCGTATGTGATGGAAGAGTTGCTGAACTCTTCGCTTATGCAGCTCGGTCTAATCGTGCCTTGACATTTGCCTCGGGCGCTTGATGGTTATCCTGTATAAGGCATTCCGGACCAGCCTAAATCTTGCATGGCTAACTCGTCAATAACCTCACGAAACGCTCTCATCTGCGCTTCGGGTCTCGCTCGTCTGCTATAGTGCTCAGAAGCAAATAATGTTTCATTGTAATCCCCCATACTCATCCAAGCAGCATGGGGTATAGCATCGAGATTGCGGAGAAGCTGCCATCGATCGCTGCGATCGGCAACACGCGGCACCCCGTAGAACCCCGTGAATCTCCATGAGGGAGAAGAATTCTGAGCATTCCCGTTAACCACAACATCAATATGACAGTTGCTAAAGTTCTTTAATTCAACATTTACTTCGCGGGACCAGAACAAGCCGATGCCGCCACTAAGGCCGACACTATCGACAACAAAGCAACCTCCAAAACCTAGAGTATACCTCAACTCCTCTATTCTTTTTGCTTTAATCTTGGTTTCCATTACGAAGAGTAGTGGGTCCTTCCACTTCACAATCTTTGCGAAGCTCACGAACTGCCTCGGGGTTCCCAAGCCCCGGCGATTCCAGCTCATATATATCATGATGGCCAGGCGGGACCGGGGCGGTCTCTGCCAAGTTCTCAGGTGTGGGTTTCTTCTTCTTTGCATTCCGAGTGAAATCGTCATGTTCTGTATCATTACTAGCAGAAGTTTCGCCGTCCTTGGCAAGAATTCCCTGCCCCCCTTCCGCACTCGGCCCCCCGTCCGTGAGCAGCAGGGTTTTCACCACCGGTTTGTATACTTGGTTCGGGGCATCTTTTCTCTTCGGTGGCTGCTTACTCTTGACCGAGGAATTAACTTCTTCTCCTTTGTCCTTGTTCGTGGTGGCTGGCTTGCTAGCGCCAGTCCTCGAGGTGTTCTCACTGCTAGCTGGCTTCCGAGATTCATCTGGAGCCCTCAATTTAGGGCCCAGTAGAAACTACTAACACTATAGGATATGCGACGGGTGTCTTCATAAGAGTGAGTATATGTGCCTACATACGAGTGTCTGCGTCTATACCGTATCACGGGAAAGGACTTAGGCACAAACTCTGGCACGCGTCGCCGTCACTACGCGTCGTTGTTACTTACCAGTACGATCAAGCATTAACTACGTACCGTGGTTAGGTGCAGGAACCATCTCGCTGACTTCCTCCAAATGGCGCGTGGAAAACCAACTCGTGTGCGCCCAGCTAGCACGGCCACCTCGCCGCCGGTTCGTGTAGGAGTTCCGTTCATACTTGAGTACCCCTACTTGGACCGTATCCGTTCCGTGACCGTGAGCGACTGGGTCCAGGAATTAGGCAGGCAATCACTCCGCTGCCGCCGCCCAAGACGTCGACGGCGATCGTTTCCACGATCCGTCGAACCGCGCGTGCAGTCGGCAGTAGCTACTTCTCTAGGTTATTACGAAAGTTTTAGAGCCGGCGTTCATGCGCTGCCGCCAAATTTAAGGTCGTCGTTGCCAGCTGCGGATTCGTTTCCTGCCGAACCTCTCACCGAACACGCTTTGCAAATTTTTGTGTTTGTACCGGATGGGCTGTGTCTTTTTTTTTTTTTAAATCACCGGATGGGCTGTGTCGCTATGGCTTAGAGTACGACCAATGTTGTTGGAGTTGTTGCTAAAGCTCTGTAGTAATTAGGATGTTGCAAGGTAGAGTTAGTGGTTGACTCTCACGAATCACGATCCATATCATCACGGGCTCTCTAAAGCCGGGTAAACGCCCCCTTTCTTAGATCTGTATCATCGAGAGCTGATTAATCAACATTCCTGCTATGCATTTTTCTAAGCCAACTTTACATGAGGAATAAGCATTGAACAAACCAAACTAGAAAGACACCTAGGCAGACTCTTGGACTTCTATTTCTATATGAAAAGAAAAACAATCTCTACTACTTCAAAAATAAATGGTGTTCTTTTTTCTGACAAGCAGAACTCTTCGGTTTCCCTCATGCCACCATGTCCCTTTATTGATTTTTTTTTTCATCCAGCCGTTTTTTCCACCACACCATGTTTGCCCGCACCTTCACTTATGATAATCAATCATTTTAATTTAGTTACCTTCTGAACTATTTTTACCTTAATTTACTTACGAAACTTCTCATCAAATTATAAGGTAAAACACTTACATAATTTAGTAAGGCATTTACAGAATATTTATACCCCGTAGCAATGCACGTGCATTTTCTCGCAAACAAAAAAGCAATGCACGTGCATTATTCTAGTTTGCTTAAATGTTACTTATATTTGATATTTCTCGTAGTAAAGTCTCTGAAGAGCTTGTATATATATTTTTTCTCCTCTCACCTCTACATCATGGATTTTTCCTTGCGAGGAACACCCTAAAAGAACAAATTAGGTGACAAGCACCTTGTGTCATTGCTCTTACAAACATTATAAACATCATAAGTTTTGACAAAAACATCATGAATAACAAGACACTACTACAACAAGATTTATGAGTTTAGAGAAAATTATGAAAAATAAATCAAGTAAAATGAAAAAATGTTACAATTATTATGTAAAGTATTTTTTTAAGTTATGATAAGTATGGATCACAAATGATTTTATTACTTTACACAATTTCACACATGCACATTCCTGTCCATATTCTACATCTATGGTTTTTAGTCACAATTTTTTTTAGAAAAATCTTAGAGACGCAACTCTTTGCTAAGTGTTATATGTCATCACCATATGGTCAAGTCTAATTTTTGATAGTGCAATCTGTATCACAAACATTTGGTCATCCCACACACATGTACACGACTTTGTAGCATTGGCGGTGATATGTTATCGCACTTCATTACATCATCTCACTACCTTTGTATGGGTTTGCAAATGGCATTTTTTTTTCAAACCCTTAGGTAACCACAATTATGGGCTAGGCGCTCCCTCCCGCTAGGGTTCCCGCCGCCGCTGCCGGCGCCCTTGCCTCCTCCCGCCGCCGACGGCCGTCGCCTTGCCAGCGCCTCCGCCTCTCCCTCCCTCCCGTTCCGCCCTACGCCGCCTTCGGGAGGTGGCGAAGCGCCCTCCTCCTCTCGGCCCCTCCTCCGGTAGCTCTCCCCGCCCCGGGTACCCCAGCTGGCCGGGTGGTGCCGGCAATGAGCCCTTCCTTCGCTCGTCTCCTTCCCGGGCGGGTGGCGGCAGTGGTCTTCCAGGCGGCCCGGCGACGGCGATGGCGTGGTGGCGGTCTTGCCCTTGGCGGCGGCGGCGTGGTGACGTCTTGATGGCCGTGGCCGCGCCCGGCCCAGATCTGGGCCCTCCCGGCCCCATCTGGGTCCTAGCGGGTCGGCCTCCCGGCGTGGCCCCGTTGTCTGCAGCTCGGTGTGGAAGGAGGAGCGGCTCGGATGTGGGGCGGCGGCGCCGGCGACGTGCCGGCAGCAACGCAAGGGCGGGAGATTTACGGGCCCACGAGGGCTCGGCCGGGCATGTGGGCCTAAGGGTTTGGTGTGCTCCTACTATTGCGTCCGGACGGCTACCGTCGCTGACGGTGGAGGCGGTTTCTTTGACGTGCTGTCCTCATTTTGCGGTGCCGTGGTGAGACGGCGTGGGGGTCTCTTGACCGTGTTGGTGAAGGGTGGTGGTTGATTTGGTGGCAGGCTTCGAAGCGTCCGAGGTGCGGGTTGGGACCGGGGGAAACCCCTGTCAGCATGGCCGACACCGGCGCGGTGGCGCCTATGGGTGCCACCTGACCTTCCGGGAGGGCGTCGGGGGCTACCCTTCCTCTCGCCTCGTCGTGTACGGGGGAAACCCTTGGCAGCAGCGTCGTCATCGTTGTGATCCTTCTTGGAGGTGTTGATAGGTACCGGCGCTTCGGAGTCTTGGAGCCTAGTGGAAGTTCCCGGTGGGCGCAGTGGTCGCGAGGCTTCTTCGTTTTTGTTGATCCGCCGTTGTCGGCATTTGTTTCATTTGCTCTTTCTCTGTCGTTTTTTTTGGGCGTGCTTGTGCTGCTTCCGCCCCAACACCTATTCCTGTATGGTTCGGTTGGTTACTTTGTATACGAAGCGGGGAAAACCCTTTTTCGGTAATTATGACTCCTTATGATTTGTCTTTCAATATATTTTGTCGCTATCACAACTCATTTACATCTCATCGGTCCATTATCAGCTATTTTCGCATAGTGTAAATGTCATTTGCTATACTTTTTAGCTCAGAAGAACTTCCAAAAAATTGTCTTTTAACATGTAACGTGAATTTAGGGTAGGGTTAAATGTTGATTGACATCTTAAATTACATGATGCAGTACTAAATTATGATCCTGTACTTTCTTGTACGTGCTAGAGCAACCCATATCGGTATGGTTTGCAAATGACACGTTCCCAAACCCACAATTGCGACAATTATGGCCCCTTATGCTTTACCTTCCAATCAATTTTGTCGCGGAGAGTTGACATGCCTTAAGCTCAAGTCGGGAATGGATCATAACTCATTTACATCTCATTAATCCAATGTCAGCAATTTTGGGCATAATGTCAATGCCATTTGTTTGGAAATGGCGTGTTTCCAAACCCGCAAGTAGCGACAATGGTGACCCCTTATGCCTTCTCTTCCAATCTATTTTGTCGCCGGGAGCCGACGTGTCTTAAACTCAACTCGGTGACGGATCACAGCTTATTTATGTCTCATCAACCCAATGTCAATAATTTTGGGCTAGCGGCAATGCCATTTGTTGCGGTTAGTAGCTCA
This sequence comes from Aegilops bicornis, assembly GCA_021605145.1. Taxonomy (NCBI): domain Eukaryota; kingdom Viridiplantae; phylum Streptophyta; class Magnoliopsida; order Poales; family Poaceae; genus Aegilops; species Aegilops bicornis. Next base: position 453,291,907 of record CM038672.1, read on the forward strand.
AAAGTATGTGCAGATATTTTTTATCTGACTTGCCATGTATCGTAAAATTAAGAAATGATTAAACATGAATTGGTATTTTAAATGACCTTAATAGCACTCTAATTCTATGGTAAGTTATGATGACATGAAATTAGTAGTATCATTCTTTTCCTCATTTAATACCGCAACATATCAGCAATATGCCTAATTAACATTGCACAAGACTGCACGAATAATAAATATGAATATGAGTAATTATAAATACTGAACGAAACAAATTTAGGTCGGGAAAGGAGAAAACCAGTCGCCCGCCCCCGTCCGTTCTCGCTGCATCCACCGACAGAGAGAGCCGTCTCCTCCCAATTCCCATAAACACAAGCTCACACGGCTCCGCTCCGAGCCCAAACCCACCACCAATTCAACCGCGACCCAACCCACCCCGTCATTCTCACCACCGGCGCCTCCCCCCTCCTCAGATCCGCGCGCGCCCGCGCGCGACCAGCCGCGATGACGGCCAAGGGCGGCGCGTCGCCGGCGCCGGGCGGCGCGGGGGGTGCGGCCAACGGGCGTTTCTTCACGGTGGGGCTCGTCACCGCCTGGTACTCCTCCAACATCGGCGTGCTCCTGCTCAACAAGTACCTCCTCAGCAACTACGGCTTCAAGTACCCCATCTTCCTCACCATGTGTCACATGTCCGCCTGCGCGCTCTTCTCCTACGCCGCCATCGCCTGGCTCCGGATCGTGCCCATGCAGCTCGTGCGCTCGCGCGTCCAGCTCGCCAAGATCTCCGCCCTCAGCCTCGTCTTCTGCGGCTCCGTCGTCTCCGGCAACGTCTCGCTCCGCTACCTGCCCGTCTCCTTCAACCAGGCCGTCGGTGCCACCACCCCTTTCTTCACCGCCGTATTCGCCTACATCATGACCGTCAAGCGGGAGTCGTGGATCACGTACCTCACTCTCGTCCCCGTCGTCACCGGCGTCGTCATCGCCAGCGGCGTAAGTTATTACCTGCTCCCTCTCCGTCGCTCGTTTTCGGTAGATCTGTTGGTGTCGGGGTTGGATCTGAGGGGAATTCGGGTTTCGCTTGCTCGGGATTCCGGAGCAGCGAGACTGAGATCTAGCTGATGAGGAGAGGAGGATCTGTCACAATAGTGTCTAATTACTTGGGCTAAAATGGTAGGCGACTCTCTCGAGTTGATTGAGCGTGCTGTCTGATACGTCGACAACTTTCTCCACTAGGGAGAACTTTAGGGATGATGAGTTGGGCTGGGCAATACTGCAATAGGTTGCCTCATGTCCAGGCATCTCTTTTGACAGCCATTTAGTTGTCTGGAGAGTAATCCCGTTTGCTGATTGTTTGGATCATATCGTCATTGGGGGGATTGGTTCGGGTTCCTGAGGAAATATAATTGTTCTGCCATAAAACTCCACAGTGAAAATTCTAGTTTCCAAGTTGACCTTCCGTCATATAGAGGAAAAACCCACATTTGTTTGTATCTCAACTTTATTGGTTTATTTAAGTATGCATATTATAAGCTTGGGGATGGAAAAACCTTTGGTTTTGAACCTCAGGAAATTACTTGTGGCAGCTGATGATATATAGCTTGAATACTCTGACAAGGAAGATTTTATATTTGTCCGTTAGACCTTGTGATGTTAATTGTGGCATTATTAAGCTGAACCCCTTGCGATGGATTCTGTGTTATTGAGCTGTTATAATTTCCAGTGTAACATACTAGGTCAGCAAATTGTGGGCTGATGGTAGCAGCACTACATTTAGTAGATTATGACTTGCATGTATCTTCTGTAGTTAGCAAACTGTTGCTGTTCTTGCAGTCTATGAGAGAGCTGGATTTGCATGTTCTTTCATCAACTAACTATTAAGGCGCAAAACCAAATTTACAGGGCGAGCCTAGCTTTCATCTGTTTGGATTCATCATGTGCATTGGAGCCACTGCCGCAAGGGCGTTGAAGACCGTCTTGCAAGGAATTCTTCTGTCGTCTGAGGGGTAATCAGTTTTTCTCTGCATTTGTGTGGATGACACATTATGAATGGATGCTCTATACTATCCATGAGAAAATATATAGACAAAAATTAGGAAGCTTCTAGGATTTGCCTTTTTAGGTATATATACCGGGTGTTGTGTGTATACTCCTAGGCTTTGTGTATTTAGGTATATCTTAACCATCCCTTCTAAAAAAAGGTATATCTTGACTCTTGACTGTTCTGCCGTCTTGCAGGGAGAAGCTTAATTCTATGAACCTGCTCTTGTACATGGCTCCGATTGCTGTCATTCTCTTGCTTCCTGCTACCCTCTTTATGGAGGATAATGTTGTTGGCGTTACAATAGAACTGGCCAAAAAGGATTTCACCATTGTTTGGTTGCTGTTGTTCAACTCTTGCTTGTCATATTTTGTCAATTTGACCAATTTCTTGGTGACCAAACATACTAGCGCATTGACTCTACAGGTACGTCATGCTTTCTCGCTGTTAATTAAATTCATTCTCGTTCATAAGATACTGGTGCATAGCTTAGCAGGCTGTGCAAAAAGTTGTTTTACAAGTGGCCTTTCATGCCAAAATTTCTTCCATTAACCTACCACATTTTAGATTTGATTTTAAAATGTAGTAAAACGATCTGTAATCATCAATTCATGACCCTGTGTATAGTTCACATCCGCAGCAGAGTATGGCTTTTAATTAATGTATTGTACATTTCGTGGTAACACAGAATAGGATCAAAATATTTGTTCCAAATATTGATGTAGATGGCTACTTATTTTTCAGCTGTGTCAACCACAGTCAGTTGCTGAGCTTGCAAATATGCAAATTGCCACTATATCGTTTTACTAGAAATGCTTATCATAATTCATGTTTTGTTCTTCATAATTCCTGTGGAACACACAGCTTCAGGTTTTGTTGAATCATTTTGTTATGTGGGCTCGTTGGCATGATTGTTTTTTAATGGTTATAACGATACTGTATGAATCCGCCTGTATTAATAGTATTGGCTTGTGTGATACGCCTGAAGCATTTTATCGATCTGTCTTCAAACTATCGGATATTATGGATGGGCCACTGACCCAAATACCAAAACTCTATAGAAATATCCGTGGTCCAGATTGTTTTGGGATTTACCTTACCATTCTAGTCAGCTCCTATTATTGTAGCTGTGGAATTCGTATTGGCTCTATGATTTTGAAAATGTTTAGTAAAAATATGTATAGTCTGCCTCTGTTTAGTAAAAGTACGTATTGTCTGCATCTGTTAAGTAAATATCTCAGAACTGTTCTATTTTGACCATAATGCATGGCACTTAGTGGACTATATGTTGAGTTTTTGCTCACGAGGTTGTCTTAGTTCGTTCAACCAGTAGATAAGTCCTTGGTTTCAGCAAATGAGCGGCTCGACGATTTAACATATTCACGTTTCTTTCCAGGTCCTTGGAAATGCGAAAGGTGCTGTGGCAGTTGTCGTCTCAATTCTGATATTCAAGAATCCTGTGTCTGTAACCGGAATGCTTGGTTACACCCTCACGGTTATAGGCGTCATTCTTTACAGTGAATCCAAAAAGCGTAGCAAACCCTAAGTTCCCCAGGAAACCGTACATATGGCCGTCCTTTCTCAGTCCGGTCGGTGCCCAGAGCTAATATATGACGGGGAACTACATCCGGGCGATTGCAACAGATTCTGTGCTGTATGTAGGCCGGATAACAAGGACAGAGAAGTCCAATAATACCTGTAGTTTTCCCTTGGATCGCAGAGGCACTTTGTTTTGCTAATGGAAATGATCAATAGAATACAATTTTTTGTGTTTAGAGAATTGTGAGCTGTGGCTCACACTGCCAGCATTGGTTGATACGCTTAGTTTTCGGAAATTGTTTTCCGTTATTCATCACTTATTGTAAGTTCATGACTCCAGTTCTCTTCTTTTGAAGATTGCATGTACCAAACTTTGCCGAAGAACCTCCTAATATATTATGACACTGAATTTGTTGACACTGTTCTTTCTTCAAATTAGTCACAGTTAACTGTTGGTGATTGTTTTGTCTCATCAAATAATTTTTGGCGCAAATCTGTCGTCGGCTAATTAATGTTCTTGCCTGTTGAAGCTTTGTAAGGGCAAACACGTGAGCCTGATGCTGTGGTTGCCTGGTGAGCAATGTGGAATCTCTCTGATGTGGCCATTTCGGGAACGATACCATCAAGCGTTTTAAGACTTCTATTCTGGTGAATATATGACATGTGTATGAACTTTGCCATGTATATGACTCAGGTATTCATCTCTTGATTTGTCTGTAGACAAATTTCAAGCTAAAACTTTCTGTGCAACACACTTTCATGCAGGGTTGTGCGAGAATATCGCGGTGCATGACAAATCGCACAACTGCAGGCAAGCAGAGCTCGGGCCGATATCAAGATTTTTCTCTTATACATTGCATGCCTAAATACAGTTGACTAGCCAATTTCAAAATCCCATTGCGTGCCTAAATACAGGAGAATGCATGTTTAAAATATGCCCCCCCCAAAAAAAATAACTATACAATACACTAATATATGCTCAAGTAATCTCATTTGATAATAGTAGAGTTGAGCCGATTGAACGCTGCTACACACACGACACAGTCTGGACGATTTTTAAAGCAATGCAACACATCAAGCTGTTTTTTTTTCCGAAACGGAGACAAAATATTTGCCTCATCGATTAATTAAACAGAAGAGAATTGCCTGATTAATTAACGAAAAACACATCAAGCTGTTCATGTGTTGAACAAAAGTGGATAGCACCGTTGAAACCTCCACTCGGCCGGCAACTGTTGTTCGCATAGTAGTTTCGGAGCCGATTTGTTGTGATATACAAATCTGGTAACATACGCTCAAGTTCTGTTTTCAAAGTGGAGGCACCAGTTGAACAGCATATAGGCAGTTTAACAGCGTGATACTAAGTTCACCAACTCCATTGCGAGCTCAAGATAATGACCGAAGCTTACGACGATTTTATTCAGGTTCACTGCCCCTTGCAGCGATGGACTACAGACACTTGGTAAAAGGGTTTACCACTGAAAATACGTTGGTAAACGAGAGACAGAGACGGGATGAATCTTTGTTACAGACTTTGCTGGGCCGTGCGCCCACCCCATGGGCGCACGGAGTTAGAGGGGAATTGAACGAATGCAATAGGCGGCAAGGCTGGCTAGCCCGGCCCACGACGTACGTGGACGAGCGCTTCTTCTTCTTCTTCTTCTTCTTCTTCTTGTGCGGCTTGTTATAATCAGACAGCAGATCGGGCGAGCACCTCCGGCCTCCTTTTAACTCCTCGCACCGTCACCGTGCCTTCAGCTGCACCCAGCCACCTGCTCCACTGCGCACACGTACGTACAGTGCAGAAAGGATCAGATCTCGCCAGCTTTCGCGGCAAATATTAATACAATCACAAAGCTGTGTTGCACGTTGGTGGTTGCTAGCTGCTGGGACATGATGTTTTAGCAGTACTGCTACTGGTTTTCGTTCGTTTCACTCTTCCCAAATTAATCCTACCACAATTGCAATCTAGTATGTAGGAGTAACAGTTGTAGAGCAATGTTGGGTACTACGACATGTGATCGGATTGAGAAGAAGCACGAGCACTGACGAAGTTGGTTACCTTTAGGAGGCACCATGACTGTGGGCTTTGAGATGATGGCGGGCACGGTGGGCACGGCGGCGGAGACCGGCGGGAAGAAGTGCGCGGCCGGGACGCCCAGCCCCTGTGAGCCGTGGTGGTAGTGATGATAGTGGTAGTAGGGGTACACGGGCATCATGCCGTTAGGCACGAGCATGCCTCCCTGCGCCGCCGCCGCCGGGTACGAGAAGTGCCCCTGCGGCTGCATGTAGGACCCGCCCGCGCCAGGCGCCGCTGCCGCCGCTTGGCCCAGCTTCTGCTGTCACGTCACAGAAGCAGCAAAGTGACACTCGTTAATTCTCGATCTACCATGAGTGACACTGCAGCTTGGAGTAGTAGTAACATTTTGATGGGTAACTTACCGCGTTGTAGCTCAGGTCATTGACGTAGTTCGGGGAGTAGCTGGATGAACCCACAAAGCAGACAAATCAGTGGTCAGTTTAATATTTTCTTTGAGATGCAGTCAGTTTAATATTGGTGCTGTAAAAACAGGACAAGGAAAGGCAGATCGGGTAATTAAGGCGAGGTTAACAATTTTCTTTTCCCTTTTGTAATCTTTTTTCCCTGCTGCCGTGCAGGCCGGCACGTGGGCACGTGAGGGCACGACGAGGCAGCTGGCCGAGGGGCGCGGTCCGGTCCAGGTCCAGCCTGTGCCCGTGCCTCCCTTGTCGCGTCGCGTGCTGCGAGCCACTGCCGCGCATGTGCCCCCGCCACCAGGTCCCCGCGCCCCCTGACGGCCGGGGACCATGTCGCCTCGCCGGCCGCCTGCATGCGACCGCGACACGCGCCGGTCACGCTCAGCCGCCGCCGCCGGACACGAATCCTCGTACTACGTAACAGAGAGCTCTCGCGAGGCGCCGGCAGTCCAAAAACATTGCCGTCGCGAGGAGGAAGAAGATTACACGTGATGCAGGAGGAGGTGCGGCTGGGGTGCGACGTGGTACGTACCCGTAGTTGGCGGCGGCGGGGTAGAACGGGAGGACGCCGTGGTACTGCTGGTGAGCGCCGTGGCCGTAGTGCGCGGCCTGCGGCGGCGGCGGCGGCGTCGTGGAAGGGTGGTAGTACCACGGCGCCGGCGACACGCCCCTGGACCCCACCGCGATGGCTGCTAGTTGATAAATTCCAGAGCCATGTGATCGCCCGTCAGTACGCACGTTGGCGGCAGTAACAACTGGCTTAGCGCGCGCGGATTTGGATTTGCGAGCGTACCTGGCGCGGGCTGGTGGTGAGGGGACGGGAGCGCGGGCATGTGGTGCGGCGCCGGGGTGGTCGGCGGCGAGGGGCGGAGGAGGTGCGGCGGCTGGGGCCGCGGCTTGGCGCCGAGGGAGGCGAGGTTGCAGTTGGCGCGGCGGCCGTTGATGACCGGCGTGCCGTCCTCGCACGCTTTCTTGGCCGCGTCTGCCTCCTTGAACGTCACCTGTTGCATGCAAACGCGTCAGAAGCTAGCATACCACATCCATGCATGGCAATGGAGGTAAGCAGAGCGGGGCAAGGGACTTACGAAGCCGTAGCCCTTGGAGCGGCCGGTGAGCTTGTCGGAGATGATGACGGCCTCGAGGATGTCGCCGAAGCGCTCGAAGTGCTCGCGGAGGGTGTCCTTGTGCGTCTCCCACGCCAGCCCGCCCACGAACACCTTGGTCAGCGTGGTGTCCCCGAACGCCGCCGCCGGCTGCACCTGGGGCTGCCCCAACATCGTCATGGCCGGCCGCGCGCGCGCTCTGCTACCCGGCTAGCCTACGTGCCGACCTCGACGGCGCAACGAAAGAGACTCGCGGAAGTGAATGGCGATGCACGACGGGGTGGCGACTGGTGAGGAGGCCACCGGGGGGTTTTATATAGACCGGAGTTTATAATTCCGAGGGTGGAGGGGGGGTGGTTGGTTGGGTTGGGTGGATAACGGAAACAGGAGCGCTACTACTCGTCTGTCGGACTGGTCCAGTGCTCCTCTAGCCTGGCGCCTCTGCCCCTCGGCCTCTGCGGGCGCCATGGAGAGAGAGAGAGATGCCACTCACGTCGCCTCTTCTGCCGGTGTCCTGTCCAGTGTAACGAACAAAAATGGCCTGGCTGGCTGTGTAGATCCGGTGTTTTTACTGAGGGTGATAAAGGTTTAAGACACTGACAGGTAAGAGCAACTCCAATGGGGGACCCGTTTCATCTGCCCGCGTCCGTTTGGGTCGGCGCGGACAAAAGTGACGGCCCAACGCGCCGACCCAAACGGACGCGCGTCGGTTTTTCGTCTGCGGGCGACCCATTCCAGGCCCAATTTTGAGCCGGATTTACGTCGGTGCAGACACGAGACGGACACGCGTGCGCCTACTCCTTTCCCCGGGCCCGCCGGTCGGTGGCAGCCACCAACATTCTCCCTCATTTTCCACAAAAACGCTTCCGCCCTCGCGCGCCCCCGCCCTCCCAACCAGTCATGGAGAACGCCATCGACCTCGACCTCGACGCCGCTGCCGGCCTCGCCTCCCTCGCCTTGTCCGGCGCCGTCGCCCCCTCCGGGAAAGGCAAGCCTCGTGCCCCGCGCAAGACCACCGCGGCGACAAAGTCGAAGAAGGCGCTGACGCCCGAACAACGGGCAAGGGAGTCGGCCAAGAGGAAGGACCGGAGGCATGCCGCGGACGCGAGGGATGAGGCCGACGCAGTGTCGCCATTGCCGCCAGCCAGCAGCAGAGTTCAACAACGCCTGCGCGCCATGCAACGAGAGAGGCGCTCTACATGCTGGGGGTAAACCCTAGCCAGCACAGCGTCCTCTAAGCCGCCGTCGCCGCGGCCAGCACCGGCTTGTCGGCGTTTCCTCGGATAGTGCTGCCCGACTCACCCCGTGGGTAGGTTTGCAACCCTGTCCTCGGCTTCCACGTCTACCCGCAGGCCTCCCGCCTCTCCGGGTAATGCTCACCCGATGTGAGCGTGGTCGCGCCTTCCACGCCCGCGCCCGCGCCCATCGACTTCAACGCCACCCCGGTGGTCGGTGGCTCGTCGTCCCGCGGCATGAGGAACGCTACGACAGACGCCGCACGGCTCCTTGACGCCCAGAATCTGTTTCAAGGAAATGCCGTCCGCCACGACGAGGACTACATGCAAAATCTCATCTTCGAGGTGGTGCGCCGGGCTAGCTCTGATCCCGACGAGACACAAAGCCAGACGGCCGGGGCGTTCACGCCGGCCAGCTATGATCCCGGCAGCGGCCTTCATGCATGATCAGGTCGGCATCGACCTGGACGGCTTCCCACTCGACCACGAGTTCCCGGACGACTACGGGCTAGAAGAAGAGGACGAGTGCGACATCGAAGTGGAGCCTTTGTTCGAGGACGCGCGAGTGGGTCTCCATTTCCAAGCGGTGGAGGGTAATCCAACAAGAGTGCAACAAGTTTTGCGCCACCCAGTGAGAGCGTCAAGGCCCGCCCCGTGAGCGGCATCGGCGTGCAAGACATGGTATGATAGCAAGCAAGCCGGCCTCTTTTGTGCCATCAAGATCATTCTTTTACGTCTTCATTTGCTATCACTTTCCCATATACTTGCATGGAAACATTTTATAGGCATTTCAAGCTTTGGAGGCATTCAAGGTTCAACACAATGGCAAGTGCTTCAACCTCTCCCATTGCTATCGGGTCATCAAGGACGAAGAGAAGTTCAAGGCACAATATGTCGCGCTCAAGGCACGTGGGGGAAGGGCGCCGTGGAGGATGTTGGGAAGGGCGAGCTGGCACGACCGCGGGGGAAGACCAACTCCAAGAAGGACAAGCGAGATGCAGCCACCAACGCCTTGATCGCAAGCGTGGACGACATGATGAATAAGAAGGACTCAAGGGAGGAGGAGCGCCGGCGTTTCAAGGCAGAGCAAATGGATGCTTTCATGGAGATCCAAAGAAGGAGGCTTGATCTTGACGCCGAGAAGCAAGCCAAGATGTTCGAGCTCGAGGCGGAGAAGCAAGCCAGGATGCTAGAGATCGAGGCCGCCAACGCCAAGACAAAGGCGAAAGAAGTGGCTCTTGCAAGCATGATGACTGGGTGGAGATCATGAAGGTGGATCTCAACGCATTGTCGCCAAGGAAGAGGCCGTGGTTCGAGAAGATGCAGGCCGACATGCTCAAGTTCGAGGACAAGTGGTCTATGGCGTCGAGGGCCATCTTTTTGTATGTCGGCATGACCACGGGAGCCGCGATGGCGTGGTCGAACTCAAGTCCCATCATTTTTTGTGTGCTGGCATGTGTGCCGTCCGGCTGGCGAGTGCGCCACCATGAACTGTGGTATTTTCTGAAGCCGGCATTGTATGCCGGCACTAGCATGGTGCCGGCATGAGACATGGCCGCTGTCAATGATCGGCCACGGGCCTTTTTTATTTATAAGTTGAATGCGGACATGAAATGGGTCGACGCGTTGGACGCACTGCCGACCCAAACGCAAAACTGGACGGACGCCGGACGGGCAGTCGATCCAAACGGACAAAAAGCGGATAAATACGCCGTTCGTTTGGGTCGCCCCATTGAAGTTGCTCTAAGGGCCGATGGGACGCAGGATATTTTCCGTTTACGTGGGAATGAACCGGCCATTATTATTAATAATAAAAAATGGAAAAGAACTTATCTAGGTGAAAAATGCGCAGTCTCATTTTTGGTATTCTCTGAGGATTCATTGACAGCAGATCCGTACTGTATGTGCACTAGCTCGCAGTAGTAAAACGGATGGACGCCCGGGCCGGCCAGACTGGGAGGAGAAGGTGGAGACAGCTGGCTTCGCAGTTTGCCTTTTCCACACAACGTGCTCGCGCCTTTTCTTGGCCAACTAGCTAGCTCGCTCTAGATGGAACAATCCTCTTGCACTGTCCTGCTGTAATCTTGTGCCCATAGGAGATTAATTAACATTCAGCATCCCCCCGCAAAAAAGAAAATTAACATTCAGAATCGGTGGCATTTTTACTACTGGTGGTTCCTAAAGGTGGCTTTCCAGGTAACTTTCTTGGTATTTGACTAGTACTTGAACAAAGCGCCAGGGATCGAATACAGTTTCATGCAAGTATACAATTCAGCAAAAGGCGATGCACATACACCTGAAAGACATTCTGTAGCACGTGATTCAACATGTTAGTGCGTATATTAGCTGACACGAAACTATGAGACTGTCCCAGGCGTATATATATACCGGACAAAGTAGCAGTACTGGACAGTGAGTTTACTGGATGTATCACCACCTTTTGATTTATTTAATCCATGAGCATGTATCGAACATATAAACGAAATATTTACGTGGACACTAAGTACGGATAGCATATGAACAGTTAAATAGGGGTGAACAAATCATACCTTTTGCTGGTTTAGGCTAGGATAAAACCGCGGCGGTTGCGGCTTCCTCCGCAGCCTTCTTCTTAGAAGCGGCGGTGTCGTTCATGGGGTCAGTCTTGAGGAAGTAGTCGAAGTCGAGGACAAAGACGAAGAGGGCAGACGCGTCAGGACACTCATCAAAAATCTTATCGCCCTTTTCTCCGTGTAGGATCGCAAATGGCGGGGTTTCGGAGAACCGTGGCCGTGCACGCAGTCGACTGGATGGAGCACCGGAACAGTGGAGTGACGGCTAGGATTGTGTGCAAGCAGGAACTGAATGTGTCAGCTAGGATTGCCAACACCTCCAGTATATAGTCGTTGGATTGGCAGTTTTAGCCCTGAGCTTGGGCACATGCACAAGTCGGCTATTAGTCCATGGTTCAACGTCTCAGACAGTGGCACATTCATTAACGATTCCTAATTGATCTCAAATTAGTTAATTATTCCTAGCTGACAAAATAAAGCGCAAGTATGACATAGGTGTGAGCTCAGCTCGGCTCGTTCATGAAACATGACGTGGGCGTGGGCGAGTTAAGGCATGCCGGACAGCAGAGGAGAAGCATGCATGTACCACTTCTCCTATCAAGCTCCAATAACATGCAGAAAAGAATCCGTTATAAACAGGTCTCAACTCTCCTCCATTAGCAGTATGGTACTAAACTTCCCAGCATGTCATGACATCCCACATGGGGCTTAGGAAGGAATTATGGTTTATATGGCCCAATGCTCATCTATAATTCAACAATCCCCCACCAGATCTCGAAGACATTATCTTTAACAATTAATAAAAGACGGAAGTTTTCATAGTTCTCCATACATCATCCTTTTATACCCGTTGATTTTGCGTAAATTATGAACATTGGCGGATTAGATTTAAAATAAACGAGAAGAACATAATCTTTCCTAAACAAACTGTATCTGTTGTTGTTGTCCCGTTGTCTTCCTTCTGTTAAATTGGCCTCTGGCCTGACCCGACTGGGCCTTTCTTCTCTATTAAAATTGGGCTCCAGATATCACGTATATGCCCAATTAATCCCACAGAATAGGTAGGTACCGCTACGATGCCGGGGTCTACCTGATTTTCTCCATAGTTGCCTTGCTGATTCTTTTTTGCCTTTTCCCTTACCGATCTCTTTCCTTGCTCGCATTTATCCTGGATTTATTTCAGGGTTTTCGGCGATGCACGTTTAGTGAAAGGAGACATTCCCATCGACTACGAGGCGCCTACGGTGACTTTATAAAATCTCAAGATGATATGTCGGCTTAGTTTCTCAGTGGTGCTCATAGAGGTAGGGGGTGTGTATGTGCGTTCATAAGGATGGGTGTATGCGCGTATATATGAGCGCTTGCGTGCGTACTGTGTTAAAAAAGTGCTTAGAGCAACTCCAACGTGCCGACCCAACCGGAAGGCGATTTTGTCCGCTTTTTGCCCGTTAGGGTCGGCCCGGCGGACACCCATGTACTCTTTCACATTTGGGTCGGTGCTTGCGCCCAACGCTGGCCCGACCAATTCTCGAGGTCGCGCAAAAAAACATTACCGCAAACATTTTGAAAAATAAAAAACATTAATTAAACATTAATGCCGGCCATAAAGGCCGACGGGAGTCCACGAGTCCACTTTTACATTAACTAAAACATTAAATAAAACTAAAAACTGCGAGGAGGCGCACTGCCTAGGCATCCTCCTCGTCGTCGTCGGGGCCGGTGAGGTCGATGAGCGTCGGCGCCAGCCCAGCCCAAGGGAATCATGTGCAACATTCTCGAACTAAGCATATTGAAGTTCGTCATCATTTCATTTGTGATCATGTTGCTAAAGGAGATATCAACCTTAAGCATGTTCGCACCGACAAGCAATTGGCTGATATCTTCACTAAACCACTTGATGAAAATATATGCTGTTTGAGAGGTGAATTGAATATCATTGATGCTTCAAATTTGGAGTAGAGACTCCTTAGACAGTGCAAGGCATGAGCCTATGTGACTAATCCTTGGTACTTCTCTTACAATGATGATCATTTATCTTGGATATATTTGCATCCTTCCATGTTATCTAACCCTTCTAGGTACTTGGTTGAGCCTCAATCTATGAGATTGCAAACCACTCAAATCTTGAGCAATTTCTACATCACCAAGTATCTATGTTTTGGTTGTTGGAATCAAGGAAGCATGAACACACTCAACATATCCTTTGACTACCTTCAATATGTCAAATTTCATGATTATCAATTTGGATACACAAGTGCTATTCCTTGCAAGACTAACCCATGTAGAAAGATGAACTTCAACTCCAAAGGATGCTTCCAACTCTTGATGGACTACATCAACCTTGAGCATCCAACAAAAGTTCAACTACATCACCAAAATCAACACCACAACCGAAGGTATGTCATTCCATCTTAGAGAAGTTTTAGTAAAAGTCATGGGTTAAAGCAGCTCAACAAGATGTGAATACATCAAGACGCTTAAATGAAAAATGGCAACCCCATTTTGAGCTTAAACGATGAGTATGACCTATGATCAAGTGATCTCACTTGACTCCCATGTCAATATACTCTAACAGAGGTGACTTTGTCGCCGACCACCTCTAGATGAAGTTCTCTAATGTTCTTTTGTATATTGTATTTCCATTGCATGTTTTGTTGCTCTTGTGTTTCCCTTCAACTTCATCTAGATCTCTTTTGGTTTATATTTTATTTCTCTTTATATCTAAGTTTAATTCATTGCAAATCCTTATGAAAATTAATTCCTTGTGAAATTTCATTTGCAAAGTGAGATGAGTTGACAAAAATTTTCTTCAGCGTTGGACTCGGTTCCATCGATTTAAGCCTATCGGGCAGCCGGAAATACAAGTTTCACCTATATGCAGTTCATCAATTCTATCAAAACGGACTCACACGGTCTCACTGATGAGCACATTCAGTTGCTCTGCTATCTCGAAGTCACCGGTGGAACAGATCGGCGCCACTGATTTCACTGCGGAGAAAACTTTTTGCCATCATTTGTTGCCTATTCTCTTCAACTCCACACAATGATTCTTTTCCTCTATCCGCATCTTGAACTACATTATTCTTGCTTGTGTCTCTCAAGGATCATACTCACTTGACTCATATCCATGAACTCTATCCTTCTTGGAAATTGATGTCAAAGGGGGAGAGAGAGCACATCAAAGCTTACTCTTACAAAACTCTTCTAAGAAAGGAAGAGAAGTGCAATACCATAAGAGGAGAGAAGTCACATGCCTTTAAGAGGGGAAATACATGTTAGTATTTGTTTTGAGATATTTTTGGATCTTATTCATTTCTGCTCCGATTTCTATATTTCTGCTCTGATTTTATTTCACCTTACCTTCTCCGTTATCCAATGTTAGATTCAGGCGGAGAAAGAGTCAATGTTTAAGGGGGGAAAATCCTTAGAATTTATTGCAAATCTTTAAAATTCTTGGGGACATGTCTATATCTGATTTAAGTACTTACTATGTGGTATTCATCTATTACATGTCATCCCAGTCTTGGTATTCTTGTGGATCTTGAAATCCTTCTCGTTTGACGTTTTCTTGTGTTATCTAACCTTGTTTTCTCAAGATTACTTCTTCAAGAGTCAGCTCAAGAACTACAAGGTAAGTATATGCATCACGCTCATGTGCATGATGATCTCTTAAATTTGCACATATTGTTTGCAAGAAGGATTCATAAAGCATGAAGGTACAACCTATCAACACTTGTTTTTGTTCTGATGCATGTGACCAAGATACATGTAACTCATTTCTTACTCTGTCATGCTATGCATTCATATGTACTTAAATTTTATCATCACATGATTGTATACATGTGGGGGGAGCTTATGAATGTTACATGTTCTTCTAAAGCTTTACTTATTACTTTTCATATCATTTACTTGAAGCTTTGATGTATGTTGTCATCAATTACCGAAAAGGGGAGATAGAAAGAACAAGTGCTCCCTGGGTGATTTTGGTAATTAATGCCAACATATTCTTTGTTGGACTAATAGTTTTATCTAGCATGTTTCAGATAAGTTCAAAAATGGAGTGGCAAGGACAAGAGGATGTGGAACCCCTTCAAAATGATAAGGACAAAGATTGGCAAAAGCTCAAGACTCTTCATTTCTATTTAAGTGATCCAAGATCACATCGAGTCCATAGGAAAGCCAATACTATTAAAAGGGGATGAGGTGTTGCTTAATGGTCCACTTGCTCAAGTGCTTAGTGATATTGCTCCAAAACCCTCAACCACTTTCTCCATCCAAATATGTCAAAACCCTAATTCCAAACTCGGCCCCATTGATTCTTTCTACCCAGAGCCACCGAGTTCTCTTGAAATAGCCGCTGCCAGAAACCCTAACAATTTGGTCACACCGATACGGATCTTGGCCCCACCGAGATGGCCTTGCTAGCGCTCTGTGATCTATTGCGTTCGCTTCGGTCTACCAATTTATGTAATCGGTCTCACCGAGTTGGCTCGACAGATTCTCTGTTGCTTATTGCTTCACTTCGGTCCCACCGAGTTGATGCAATCGGCACCATCGAGATGATGTTTTCCCTAAGCCCTATCACATTAGTCCCACCGAGTTGTTCCAGTCGGTCTCACCGAGATTCCTAACATTCATATTTTCGAACATATCGGTGCCACCGAGATGAGTCAAAAGTGTGTAATGGTTGGATTTTTGTGGAGGCTATATATACCCCTTTACCCCTTCTCGCTCATTGAGGAGAGCCATCAGAACGTGCCTACACTTCCACCATCCATTTTATGAGAGAGAATCACCTACTCATGTGTTGAGATCAATATATTCCATTCCAACCTCTTGAACCTTGATTTCTAGACTTCCCCAAGTTGCTTTCCACTCAAATCCCTCTTCCACCATAGCCAAATCTGAGAGAGAGAGAGAGAGAGAGTTGAGTGTTGGGGAGACTATCATTTGAAGCACAAGAGCAAGGAGTTCATCATCTACACACCATCTAATACCTTTTGGAGAGTGGTGTCTCCTAGATTGGTTAGCTGTCGCTTGGAATCCTTCGTTGTGATGTGGAGTTGAACCAAGAAGTTTGTAAGGGCAAGGAGATCGCCTACTTCATGAAGATCTACCTGAGTGAGGGAAGTCCTTCGTGGGTGATGGCCATGGTGGGATAGACAAGGTTGCTTCTTCGTGGACCCTTCATGGGTGGAGCCCTCCGTGGACTTGTGCAACCTTTACCCTTCATGGGTTGAAGTCTCCATCAACGTGCACATACGATAGCACCACCTATTGGAAGCACGCCAAAAATTCTCTGCATCTCCATTGCGTTTGCACACTCCAATCCAATCCCATCCCTTTACTTTCTTGCAAATTGCATGCTTTACCTTTTCTGCTGCCTCTCATGCTTACTTGAGATGTATTATGTGTGCTTTAACATGTGCTAAACTCAACCTTAATTTGAAGAAATTAAAAACTGCCACTTTTGCTTGTTAAGGGTCTAATCACCCCCTCTACACCCCTCTTCTTGATCCTTTCAATTGCTATCAGAACTTTGGTCTCCATTGCTTTGGTTTAATTGCCACTGGAGGAAGATGGATGAGTCTACGTTCGGGCGTATTAGACGTAGAGTGCCTATTCTTGATGGAGAGTTTTATGGTTCATGGAAAAAAATGAGATGCTTGAGATTTTCAATGAATATTTGAACAAGTATATTCTTAGCCCTTATGTGCCTCCTATTGATCCTTTGCATCCTACCCTCGATGAGTATCTTGACATGGTTCGAAATCTTAGAACTATTGATCTTATCAATAGAGGATTGCCTATTAATTTGCTTGTGTGCTTACCTACTTTTGAATGCACATATACTATATGGAATTATCTTGAGGAACGCCTTCCAAATTACTCGCTGAAAAATCTAGATGATATTCTCCAAAAGTCTATTGCTTTTCAAAAATTGGAACCTAGTGATCCCAAGTTTGATGAATGTCTATTTTAGCTCCGTGATCTTATGCGTGCTAAGGGAAAAGTTGGAATCATTGGTAGCATCATCTCGAAGACAATTAGAATTCATAAACTCGAACATTGTCATGGTCGTAAATCTAATGAATCACTTGCTCTAGGTAATGATCACGTACATGATGATGACATTGAGCATGGCTATTATGATGAAGATGAAGAAAGTGATATTGACTTTGACGAGACTATGAGAAATCTTAGTCTCATGGCAAACTTTTGTGACTACATGGCCGGAGGAAAAGAGTGGATTCTCGATAGTGGATGTACTGATCACATGACTGGAGATAAAGACATGTTCCATGAGCTTGCTAAAAATGATGGTCCACGCAAGTATGTAACTTTTGGAGATAACTCCAAGGGTAAGGTACTTGGCCTTGGTAAGGTGGCCATATCCAATGATAGCTCTATTCAAAATGTTATGCTCATTGAATATCTTGGTTAAAATCTTCTTTCCGTATCTAGATTAGCTGACTTTGGTTTCAATGTTCTATTTACCGAAGTAGATTGCCAAGTGTTTCATAGAGATAATCATAATATGGTCTTTACCAGCATTCATAGAGGTGATCTATACATTGTTGATTTCACTAGGAGAGACCAACCTCGTACTTGCTTAATTGCTAAATCTTCTAAGGGATGGTTATGGCATAGAAGGTTAGGTCACGTGGGCATGCGAAATCTTGATAAGCTTATTAAAGGTGATCATATCCTTGGTGTTAAAGATATTATATTTGACAAGGATAGACTTCGTAGTGCTTGTCAAGCAGGAAAACAAGTTGGACGAAGTCATCCCGTGAAGAACATCATGACCATAAGAAGACCACTTGAGCTACTTCACATGGATCTTTTCGGTTCCAATGCTTATAAGAGCCTTGGCGGTAACTCTTTCGGTTTGGTTATTCTTTACAATTTTTAAAGATTTACGTGGGTGTTCTTTCTTGATGACAAATCGCAGTCCAAAAGATCTTCAATAACTTCGCCAAGAAGGCCCAAAACCAATTTGAAGTGAAGATCAAGAAGGTTTGAAGTGATAACGGAACGGAGTTCAAGAACGCCAATGGGGACACCTTTCTTGATGAAGAAGGGATTTCACATGAGTTCTCAGCTACGTACACACCTCAAAAAATGGAGTTGTTGAGAGGAAGAATCAGACACTTATCGAGATGGCAAGAACGATGCTTGATGAATACAAAACGCCAAGACACTTTTGGGCAGAAGCGGTTGAGACTGTTGGGGAACGTAGTATTTCAAAAAAATTCCTACGATCACGCAAGATCAATCTAGGAGAAGCATAACAACGAGCGGCGAGAGTGTGTCCACGTACCCTCGTAGACGAAAAGCGGAAGCGTTAAGTAACGTGGTTGATGTAGTCGAATGTCTTCGCGATCCAATCAATCAAGTACCGAAGGCACGACACCTCCGTGATCTGCACACGTTCAGCTCGGTGACGTCCCTCGAACTTCTAGATCCAGCTGAGGTCGAGGGAGAGTTTCGTCAGCACGACGGCATGTTGATGGTGATGATGAAGTTACCGACGCAGGGCTTCGCCTAAGCACTACGACAATATGACCGAGGTGGAAATATGTGGAGGGGGCACCGCACACGGCTAAGAATCAACTTGTGTGTCTATGGGGTGCCCCTCTCCCCCGTATATAAAGGAGTGGAGGAGGGGGAGGGCCGGCCTCATGGGGCGCGGCCAAGGAGGGGGGGGATTCCCACTCCTAGTAGGAGTAGGTTTCCCCCCTTCCCTAGTTGGAGTAGGAGAAGAAGGAAGAGGGAGATGGAGAGAAGGAAAGCCCCCCCCCCCAATTCGGATTGAACTTGGGGGTGCGCACCTCCCACTCGGCCGCCTCCTCCTCTCTTCCACCATGGCCCATTAAGTCACATTAACTCCCCGGGGGGTTCCGGTAACCCCCCGGTACTCCAATAAATGCCCGAACTCATCCGAAAACCATTTCGGTGTCCAAACATAACCTTCCAATATATCAATCTTCATGTATCGACCATTTCGAGACTCCTCGTCATGTCGTTGATCACATCCAAGACTCCGAACTACCTTCATTACATCAAAACACATAAAATCACAATATCGATCGTCATCGAACGTTAAGCGTGCGGACCCTATGGGTTCGAGAACTATGTATACATGACCGAGACTCATCTCCAGTCAATAACCAATAGCGGAACCTGGATGCTCATATTGGTTCCTACATATTCTATGAAGATCTTTATCGGTCAGACCGCATAACAATATACGTTGTTCCCTTTGTCATTTTTTTGACAGAAAGACTGTAAGGGAAACCCCTACAGTATAATTGGTGCAACAAACCCAAATTGCAAGTACCGTGCCTTGAACCTGGATGGGTGGGAAGGCATCAACCCCTTCCTACCACTAGGCTATGCCTTAGTCCGCTACTTGCCCGAGATTCGATCGTCGGTATCATCATACCTAGTTCAATCTTGTTACCGGAAAGTCTCTTTACTCGTTCCGTAATGCATCATCCCGTAACTAACTCATTAGTCACATTGCTTGCAAGGCTTATAGTGATGTGCATTACCGAGAGGGCCCAGAGATACCTCTCCGACAATCGGAGTGACAAATCTTAATCTCGATCTATGCCAACTCAACAAACACCATCGGAGACACCTGTAGAGCATCTTTATAATCACCCAGTTATGTTGTGACGTTTGATATCACACAAAGTATTCCTCCAGTATTCAGGAGTTGCATAATCTCATAGTCATAGGAACATGTATAAGTTATGAAGAAAGCAATAGCAATAAACTAAACGATCATAGTGCTAAGCTAATGGATGGGTCAAGTCAATCACATCATTCTCTAATGATGTGATCCCGTTGATCAAATGACAGCTCATGTCTATGGCTAGGAAACTTAACCATCTTTGATTAACGAGCTAGTCAAGTAGAGGCATACTAGTGACACTATGTTTGTCTATGTATTCACACATGTACTAAGTTTCCGGTTAATACAATTCTAGCATGAATAATAAACATTTATCATGATATAAGGAAATTTAAATAACAACTTTATTATTGCATCTAGGGCATATTTCTTTCAGTCTCCCACTTGCACTAGAGTCAATAATCTGGATTACATAGTAATGATTCTAACACCCATGGAGTCTTGGTGTTGATCATGTTTTGCTCGTGAGAGAGGCTTAGTCAACAGGTCTGCAACATTCAGATCCGTATGTATTTTGCAAATCTCTATGTCTCCCTCCTTGACTTGATCACGGATGGAATTGAAGCGTCTCTTGATGTGCTTGGTTCTCTTGTGAAATCTGGATTCCTTTGCCAGGGCAATTGCACCAGTATTATCACAAAAGATATTCATTGGACCCGATGCACTAGGTATGACACCTAGATCAGATATGAACTCCTTCATCCAGACTCCTTCATTTGCTGCTTCCGAAGCAGCTATGTACTCCGCTTCACACGTAGATCCCGCACGACGCTCAGCTTGGAACTGCACCAACTGACAGCTCCACCATTCAATAAAAATACGTATCCGGTTTGTGACTTAGAGTCATCTTGATCAGTGTCAAATCTTGCATCGACGTAACCATTTACGACGAGCTCTTTGTCACCTCCATAAACGAGAAACATATCCTTAGTCCTTTTCATGTATTTCAGGATGTTCTTGACCACGCCCAGTTGATCCACTCTGGATTACTTTGGTACCTCCCTACTAAACTAATAGCAAGGCACACATCAGGTCTGGTACACAACATTGCATACATGATAGAACCTATGGCTGATGCATAGGGAATGACTTTCATTTTCTCTCTATCTTCTGAAGTGGTCGGGCATTGAGTCTGACTCAACTCCACACCTTATAACACATGCAAGAACCCTTTCTTTGCTTGATCCATTTTGAACTTCTTCAAAACTTTGTCAAGGTATGTGCTTTGTGAAAGTCCAATTAAGCGTCTTGATCTATCTCTATAGATCTTGATGCCTAATATATAAGCAGCTTCGCCGAGGTCTTTCGTTGAAAAATTCTTATTCAAGTATCCTTTTATACTATTCAGAAATTCAGTATCATTTCCGATCAACAATATGTTATCCACATATAATATCAGAAATGCTACAGAGCTCCCACTCACTTTCTTGTAAATACAGGCTTCTCCAAAAGTCTCAGATAAACCCATATGCTTTGATCACACTATCAAAGCGTATATTCCAACTCCGAGAGGCTTGCACTAGTCCATAAATGGATCATTGAGCTTGCACACTTTGTTAGCACCTTTTGGATCGACAAAACCTTCTAGTTGCATCATATACAACTCTTCTTTAAGATATCCATTAAGGAATGCAGTTTTGACATCCATTTGCCAAATTTCATAATCATAAAATGCGGCAATTGCTAACATGATTCAGACGGACTTAAGCATCGCTATGGGTGAGAAGGTCTCATCTTAGTCAACTCCCTGAACTTGTCGAAAACCTTTTGCAAGAAGTCGAGCTTTGTAGACAATAATATTATCCTCAGTGTCAGTCTTCTTCTTGAAGATCCATTTATTCTCTATGGCTTGCCGATCATTGGGCAAGTCAACCAAAGTCCATACTTTGTTCCCATACATGGATCCCATCTCACATTTCATGGCTTCAAGCCATTTCGCGGAATCTGGGCTCATCACCGCTTCCTCATAGTTCGTAGGTTCATCATGGTCAAGTAACATGACCTCCAGAACAGGATTACTGTACCAGTCTGGTGCGGATCTTACTCTGGTTGACCTACGAGGTTCGGTAGTGACTTGATCAGAAGTTTCATGATCATCATCATTAGCTTCCTCACTTACTGGTGTAGGAATCACTGGAAATGATTTCTGTGATGAACTACTTTCCAATAAGGGAGCAGGTACAATTACCTCATCAAGTTCTACTTTTCCTCCCACTCACTACTTGCAAGAGAAACTCCTTCTCTAGAAAGGATCCATTCTTAGCAATGAATATCTTGCCTTCGGATCTGTGATAGAAGGTGTACCCAACTGTCTCCTTTCGGTATCCTATGAAGACACATTTCTCCGATTTGGATTCGAGCTTATTAGGTTAAAGCTTTTTCACATAAGCATCGCAACCCCAAACTTTAAGAAACGACAACTTGGGTTTCTTGCCAAACCACAGTTCATATAGTGTCGTCTCAACGGATTTAGATGGTGCCCTATTTAACGTGAATGCAGCCGTCTCTAAAGCATAACCCCAAAACGATAGCGGTGAATCAGTAAGAGACATCATAGTTCGCACCATATCTAATAAAGTACGATTACGATGTTCGGACACACCATTACTGTTGTGGTGTTAGGGTGGCGTGAGTTGCTAAACTATTCTCGCATTGTTTCAAATGAAGACCAAACTCATAACTCAAATATTCTCCTCCATGATCGATCGTAGAAACTTTATTTTCTTGTTACGATGATTTTCCACTTCACTCTGAAATTCTTTGAACTTTTCAAATGTTTCAGACTTATGTTTCATCAAGTAGATATAACCATGTCTGCTCAAATCATCCGTGAGGGCCAGAAAATAATGATACCCGCCGCGAGCATCAACACTTATCGGACCGCATACATCAGTATATTATTTCCAACAAGTCTGTTGCTCGCTCCATTGTTCCGGAGAACGGAGTCTTAGTCATCTTGCCCATGAGGCATGGTTCGCAAGCATCAAGTGATTCATAATCAAGTGGTTCCAAAAGCCCATCAGTATGGAGTTTCTTCATGCACTTTACACCAATATGACCTAAACGGCAGTGCCACAAATAAGATGCACTATCATTATTAAACTTATATCTTTTGGTTTCAATACTATGAATATGTGTATCACTACTATCAAGATTTAGTAAAAATAGACCACTCATCAAGGGTGCATGACCATAAAAGATATTACTCATATAAATAGAACAACCATTATTCTCTAATTTAAATGAATAACCGTCTCACATCAAACAAGATCCAGATATAATGTTCATGCTTAACGCTGGCACCAAATAACAATTATTCAGTCCAAAACTAATCCGAAGGTAGATGTAGAGGTAGCGTGCAACGACGATCACATCGACTTTGGAACCATTTCCCACGCCGATCGTCACCTCATCCTTAGCCAATCTTCGCTAATCAGAGCCTGCTTTGAGTTGCAAATATTAGCAACAGTTCCGAGATCAAATACCCAAAGCGCCATCTGCGAGCATTAGTAAGGTACACATCAATAACATGTATATCAAATATACCTTTCACTTTGCCATCCTTCTTCTTCGCCAAATATTTGGGGCAGTTCCGCTTCCAGTGACCAGTCCCTTTGCAGTAGAAGCACTCAGTCTCAGGATTAGGTCCAGACTTGGGCTTCTTCACTTGAGCAGCAACTTGCTTGCCGTTCTTTTTGAAGTTCCCCTTCTTCCCTTTGCCCTTCTTTTTGAAACTAGTGGTCTTGTTGACCATCAACACTTGATGCTCCTTCTTGATTTCTACCTCCGCAGCCTTTAGCATTGCGAAGAGCTCGAGAATCATCTTATCCATCCCTTGCATATTATAGTTCATCACGAAGCTTTTGTAGCTTGGTGGCAGTGATTGAAGAACTCTGTCAAAGACACTATCAACTGGAAGATTAACTTCAAGCTGAGTCAATTGATTGTGGTACCTGCACATTACGAGTATATGCTTCTTGTAACTATTCTCCTCCATTTTGTAGTCAGAGAACTTATTGGAGACTTCATATCTCTCAATCCGGCCATTTGCTTGAAATATTAACTTCAACTCCTAGAACATCTCATATGCTCCATGATGTTCAAAACATCGTTGAAGTCCCGGTTCTAAGTCGTAAAGCATGGCACACCGAACTATCGAGTAGTCATCAGCTTTGCTCTGCCAGACGTTCATAACATCTGGCGTTGCTCCTGCAGCAGGTTTGGAACCCAGCGGTGCTTCCAGGACGTAATTCTTTTATGCAACAATGAGGATAATCCTCAAGTTACGGACCCAGTCCGTGTAATTGCTGCCATCATCTTTCAACTTAGCTTTCTCTAGGAACGCATTAAAATTCAACGGAACAACAACATGGCCCATTTATCTACAACAGCATAGACATGCAAAATACTATCAGGCACTAAGTTCATGATAAATTAAAGTTAAATTAATCATATTACTTAAGAACTCCCACTTAGATAGACATGCCTCTAATCATCTAAGTGATCACGTGATCCATATCAACTAAACCATGTCCGATCATCACATGAGATGGAGTAGTTTTCAATGGTGAACATCTCTATGTTGACCATATCTACTATATGATTCACGCTCGACCTTTCAGTCTTAGTGTTGCGAGGCCATATCTGCATATGCTAGGCTCGTCAAGTTTAACCCGAGTATTCTGCATGTGCAAAACTGGCTTGCACCCATTGTATGTGAACGTAGAGCTTATCACACCCGATCATCACGTGGTGTCTCGGCACGATGAACTGTAGCAACGGTGCATACTCAGGGAGAACACTTATACCTTGAAATTTAGTGAGAGATCATCTTATAATGCTACCGCCGTACTAAGGAAAATAAGATGCATAAAGGATAAACATCACATGCAATCAATATAAGTGATATGACATGGCCATCATCATCTTGTGCCTTTGATCTCCATCTCCGAAGCATCGTCATGATCACCATCGTCACCGGCTTGACACCTTGATCTCCATCGAACTATCATTGTCGTCTCGCCAACAATTGCTTCTACAACTATCGCTGCCGCTTAGTGATAAAGTAAAGCAATTACATGGCGATTGCATTTCATACAATAAAGCGACAACCATATGGCCCCTGCCAGTTGCCGATAACTGTGCTACAAAACATGATCATCTCATACAACAATTTATATAATCACGTCTTGAACATATCACATCACAACGTGCCCTGCAAAAACAAGTTAGACGTCCTCTACTTTGTTGTTGCAAGTTTTACGTGGCTGCTACAGGCTTAGCAAGAACCGTTCTTACCTACGCATCAAAAACCACAACGATTTTTCATCAAGTTTGCTGTTTTAACCTTCAACAAGGACCAGGCATAGTCAATCTCGATTCAATTAAAGTTGGGAGAAATAGACACCCACTAGCCACCTGTGTGCGAAGCACAGCGGTAGAACCAGTCTCATGAACGTGGTCATGTAATGTCGGTCTGGGCCGCTTCATCCAACAATACCACCGAATTAAAGTATGACATGCTGGTAAGCAGTATAACTATTATCGCCCACAACTCTTTGTGTTCTACTCATGCATATAACATCTACGCATAGACCTGGCTCGGATGCCACTGTTGGGAACGTAGTATTTCAAAAAAAATCACGATCACGCAAGATCTATCTAGGAGAAGCATAGCAACGAGCGGGGAGAGAGTGTCCACGTACCCTTGTAGACCGAAAGCGGAAGCGTTAAGTAACGCGGTTGATGTAGTCGAACGTCTTCACGATCCAACTGATCAAGTACCGAACACACGACACCTCCGCGATCTGCACACGTTCAGCTCGGTGACGTCCCTCGAACTTCTAGATCCAGCTGAGGTCGAGGGAGAGTTTCGCCAGCACGACAGCGTGTTGATAGTGATGATGAAGTTACCGACACAGGGCTTCGCCTAAGCACTACGACAATATGACCGAGGTGGAAATATGTGGAGGGGGGCAACGCACACGGCTAAGAATCAACTTGTGTGTCTATGAGGTGCCCCCTCCCCCGTATATAAAGGAGTGGAGGAGGGGGAGGGTCGGCCTGATGGGGCGCGCCCAAGGGGGGGATTCCTACTCCCAATAGGAGTAGGCTTCCCCCCTTCCCTAGTTGGAGTAGGAGAAGAAGGAAGAGAGAGAGGGAGAGAAAGAAAGCCCCCCCCCCCCAATTCGGATTGGGCTTGGGGGGCGTACGCCTCCCACTTGGCCGCCTCCTTCTCTCTTCCACCATGGCCCATTAAGGCCCATTAACTCCCCGGGGGGTTCTGGTAACCCCCCCGGTACTCCGATAAATGCCTGAACTCATCCGAAACCATTCCAGTGTCCAAACATAACCTTCCAATATATCAATCTTCATGTCTCGACCATTTCGAGACTCCTCGCCATGTCCATGATCACATCCGGGGCTACGAACTACCTTCGGTACATCAAAACACATAAACTCATAATACCGATCGTCATCGAACGTAAGCGTGCGGACCCTACGGGTTCGAGAACTATGTAGACATGACCGAGACTCATCTCCAGTCAATAACAAATAGCGGAACCTGGATGCTCATATTAGTTCCTACATATTATACGAAGATCTTTATCGGTCAAACCGCATAACAATATACGTTGTTCCCTTTGTCATTTTTTTGACAGAAAGACTGTAAGGGAAACCCCTACAGTATAATTGGTGCAACAAACCCAAATTGCAAGTACCGTGCCTTGAACCTGGATGGGTGGGAAGGCATCAACCCCTTCCTACCACTAGGCTATGCCTTAGTCCACTACTTGCCCGAGATTCGATCGTCGGTATCATTATACCTAGTTCAATCTTGTTACCGGATGGGTCAAGTCAATCAATAGCAATAGCAATAAACTAAACGATCATAGTGCTAAGCTAACGGATGGGTCAAGTCAATCACATCATTCTCTAATGATGTGATCCCGTTGATCAAATGACAGCTCATGTCTATGGCTAGGAAACTTAACCATCTTTGATTAACGAGCTAGTCAAGTAGAGGCATACTAGTGACACTCTGTTTGTCTATGTATTCGCACATGTACTAAGTTTCCGGTTAATACAATTCTAGCATGAATAATAAACATTTATCATGATATAAGGAAATATAAATAACAACTTTATTATTGCCTCTAGGGCATATTTCCTTCAGAGACAGCTTGTCATGCTACAAATCGACTATATCTTCACAAGCTTCTCGATAAAATGGCATACGAGCTACTCACCGGTAACAAACCCCAAGTTGGATACTTTCGAGTATTTGGCTCAAAGGGCCACATTCTTGATAAGCATTGTTGTTCGAAATTTGCTCCTAATCTCATGAAGGTTTTCTACTCGGTTATGGCTCAAACTCTGACACTTACCTTGTCTACAACAATTTCACCCGAAAGGTTGAAGAGACGGTAGATGTGAAGTTTGATAAATCTAACGACTCGCAAGTAGAGCAGTTGCCAATTGATGTAGGAGACAAAGATCCCTCAAAAGCAATTCAAGGTTTGTCTATTTGCAAAATTCGACCAATGGAGGTGAAGGAGAGTACCTCGTCCATTCAAGTGGAAGCCTCAACTTCACATCAAGGTTAACCACAAGTTGACTTGGACGCATCCATGATACGTCTCCAACGTATCTATAATTTTTGATTGCTCCATGCTACTTTATCTATTGTTTTGGACTATAATGGGCTTTATTTCCCACTTTTATATTATTTTTGGGACTAACCTATTAACCGGAGGCCCAAATTAATTGCACTGTTTTTTGCCTATTTCGGTTTCAAAGAAACGGAATATCAAACGGAGTCCAAACGGAATGAAACCTTCGGAAACGTGATCTTCTCACCGAACGTGATCCAGGAGACTTGGACCCTACTCCAAGGAGTGCCAGAGGCGGTCACGAGGGTGGGGGCGCGCCCTCCCCCCCTGGGCGCGCCCCTGCCTCGTCAGGCCGCTGATGCTCCACCGACTCCTTCCTCCTATATATACCCACGCACTTCAACAGATCGAGGACGGAGCCAAAACCTAATTCCACCGCCGTACCTTCCTCAGTATCCATGAGATCCCATCTTGGGGCCTGTTTGAAGCTCACGCCGAGGGGCATCTGTGACGCCCGATTCAATCAGACACTAATCATACACGCAAACGTGTAATGATCAAGATCGTGGACTCACGGGAAGATATCACAACACAACTCTAAAACATAAATAAGTCATACAAGCATCATAATACAAGCCGGGGCCTCGAGGGATCGAATACAAGTGCTCGATCATAGACGAAGTCGGAAGCAACAATATCTGAGTACAGACATAAGTTAAACAAAGTTTGCCTTAAGAAGGCTAGCACAAACTGGGATACAGATCGAAAGAGGCGCAGGCCTCCTGCCCGGGATCCTCCTAACTACTCCTGGTCGTCGTCAGCGGGCAACACGTAGTAGTAGGCACCTCCGGTGTAATAGGAGTCGTCGTCGACGGTGGCGTCTGGCTCCTGGGCTCCATCGTCTGGTCGCAGTAATCGGGTAAAGAAAGGAGGGAAAAGGGGGAACAAGGCAACCGTGAGTACTCATCCAAAGTAGTCGCAAGCAAGGAGCTACACTACATATGCATGGGTATATGTGTAAAGGGCCATATCGGTGGACTGAATCGCAGATGCCGTAATAAGAGGGGATAGCTAATCTCGTCGAAGACTACGCTCGCAGCCTCCGCCTTGCAGCATGTAGAAGAGAGTAGATCAAGTCCTCCAAGTAGCATCGCATATCATAATCCTACCCGGCGATCCCAGACTTGTTGCCCTGTTAGAGATCGATCACCGGGTTATATCTGGCACTTGGAAGGGTGTGTTTTATTAAGTATCCGGTTCTAGTTGTCATAAGGTCAAGGTACAACTCCAAGTCGTCCTGTTACCGAAGATCACGGCTATTCGAATAGATTAACTTCCCTGCAGGGGTGCACCACATAACCCAACACGCTTGATCCCATTTGTCCGGACACACTATTCTGGGTCATGCCCGGCCGCGGAAGATCAACACGTCGCAGCCCCACCTAGGCACATCAGAGAGGTCAGCACGCCGGTCTAAACCTAAGCGCACAGGGGTATGGGCCCATCGCCCATAGTACACCAAGATGTTGAGGGCGGCCGGAAGCGTAACTAGCCCTTAATACAAGAGCAGCTTACGTTCCAATCCGGCGCGCCGCCGACGACGCCACGAAGTGCTTCCGATACCACGACATCGAGTGCCCATAATCGCTCCTCGTAGTTGGTTAGTGCGTATAGGCCAAGAACTGCACTCGCATCAAATACCAAGATCTCGTTAAGCGTGTTAAGTATCCGCGAACGCCGAACAGGCCAGCCCACCTCTCTCCTAGGTGGTCTCAACCTGCCCTGCCGCCCGCCACAAGTAATGGGCCGGGGCCCGTCAGAACCCAGGCCCACCTCTACCGGGATGGAGCCACCGTCCTTTCAGCCCCATCTCCAACAGATTGCTGTAATGTAACAAAGGTAAAGTATATAGTATATGCCCGTGATCACCTCCTCAAGTGATCACAGCCCAAAGAGTATAGCATGGCGATTTGACAAGAATGTAGGGCCACCGATGGAACACTAGCATCCTATACTAAGCAAGAGGATAAAGGTGTAAAGGTAACAACAAGAGTAGTAAGGACAGCTATGCAAAGAAGATAGGATTAACTGAAGCAAAGAATATGCTACACTACTCTAATGCAAGCGTATAGAGAAGAATAGGCGATATCTGGTGATCAAGGGGGGCTTGCCTGGTTGCTCGACAAGAAGGAGGGGTCGTCGGTGACGAGTCGACCACGTGGGCATCAAAGATCGCCACGGGGTCTACCAGAGAGAAGAGGGGAGAAACAGAATACATAGCAAGCAAGTGCATAACAGACAACAAGCAGAGCTAGAAGTGTTCTAACGCGGTATGAGGTGATACCGGTGAAGGAAACATCCGGAAAGTATTCCGGTGTTTCGTGCTTTTATTGCATGAACCGTAGGGGAAAGTTACGAAGTTCGATAGGTTAGGGATGCATGGAGGATGAACGGGCTGCTTCCGGATTCGCCTCGCTGCTCTCGAGTAACTTTCATGTTGAAAATAATTTAATCCGAAAGTTACGGATTAAAAGATATGATTTTTAAAGATTTCATTAATTTCGTAATTTAATTAATTATTTAAATTAATTGAAAATGGATTAATGACATCGGCATGATGTCATATCGACGCCAAGCCAATGAGTTGATCGGTCAATCTGACCAAGGTCCAAAGTGGGACCCACCTGGCCATACATAATCGCTTAGACTTAAAGGGTTTAGGCTAAACAAACTACTGTTTAATTAAACTAACATATTAATTAGATTAATTAACTAGGATTAATTAACTTAATTAATTTAGTTAATTAATTAAGTTTATTTTTATTTATTATTTATTATTTATTCTTTTTTTAAATCCCCTTTTTTGGAAACGTTCTGTGGGGTGGGGCCCCACATGTCATAGGGCTGTGGGAGCACCGCCAGGGTCAATGGCCCCGCCATAGCGGCTGGCGCTTAGCGGTGCCCGACCGGCAAGGGCCGAGCCGAATGCAGTAGGGTCGCGCGACGGTGACGGGTTCGCACGGGGCTGTGGCGGCGGCCGGATTTGCTACAGGCAAGCGCCCGGATCAAGGCCACCAAAGGTTACCTGAGGGAGGACGCCGACGACGCTGGCCGACGCTAACGTGGCAGCGGCGAGGCCACGACGGGTGAGGCTGTGGTGATGCGGCTGTCTTGGGCGCCGAGACGGCAAGGCCGAAGCCTGACAAGGCGAGGCCGGCGCACACAGGACGCGGCCGGAGCGCGTCAACCGCGGGCAAGATCGGCGGGGACCGCGACGATTAAGGGAAGGAGAAGGCAGAGGGGGAGCTCACGGGGGGGCGTAGGGTTCTGGGCAGCGGGCTCGACGGAGGTCGGGGACGACGTGCGGAGGGGAAGCAGGCCGGCGGTGAGGTCCCGGCGAGGTGTGGGGCTCCGGGCAGCGACGATGGCCGGCGACGGCGGGGCTGAGGAGGAAGCCCAAAGACGGGCGGCGCTGCTCGGGAGGTGTCAAGGCTGGGTCGAGCGGCTTGCCTGGGCGTTTCAAGGGAGGAGGACGAGGAGGCGACGCCGGTGAGGTAGAAGTGGGGCGACGGAGTTGCCTGCCCCCGATCCAGATCGGGACCGAGAGGAGGGGGCGCGAGGAGAGAGTGGGGGATCGGGCAAGAATGTGGGGCGGGTCGTGGGGGTAGTTAGGGTTTGGGGTGTGGGGGTTAGGCCATATAGGCTGTGCGATCAGCCGAGTGGGCCAATGGCTGGTCGGCTACCTATCTCTGCCCAAATGTGGGCCTCTACTCTTTTTATTTGTATTTTGTAGTTTGGTTTTCTGTTTTTATTCCTTTCCTTTTTCTTTATTTTCTCTACTATTTTAATTCAATTTAAAATATTTATGCATTTTATAAAGCTGTGTCCTCTACACCATAATTATCTATGTAATATTTAGTACAAATCGAACATTTTTATTGTAATGTTTGAAAACTTTTATTGTTTTCCTTTAATTAAATTTTGAATTTGTTTCGGTTTTTAATTATCTGGAGTTTATCAACAAAGAATCGAGGTGACGTGGCATCATTAGCAGGGGATCATTGTAGCTTAATTATCCCAAGGCCACAATTCTCCTCTGATTACAAGAAATCTCGTCCGAGATTTAAGAGGGGAAGTAAGGGGGAAGGGATTTGGTTACGAAATTCTAACGATTCTTCTCGGTCATACTTGCTCTTCTCGAAGAGGTCGATCCATTACATTGATGCTTTAGTCCTCTGCTTCAGGTCATCATGATTAAGTTTGTCGTCCTTTCTTCAGGATCTCCATCGTACTTACGAAAAGGTGAGAAGGGAAAACCCTATAAGGACGAATTCTAACAAGATCGAGCATTAGATGGTTAACCTGGGGAAGAAGCATAAGTATCTCTCGAATTGAAACTTAAGAAGATGTCGAGAGCAAGTAAGAAGGTACCATGAGAAATTTCAAACGGATAGGCAAGCGCTTGATGCCTAATCGAAGGTGAAAGGGGTTCGTGAGCAACGCGAATAAGTATTGCGTCTGATACCGAATAGATCACTTCAGTGACCCGTGAGTTACATAAGAAGTCAAGAGCGAGGAATAACTCGAAACCGGGGTGTACAGGAGAGTCAGGTTTCGATCCTGTGGAACTGTGGGTTATGGGCCCACCATATGGTTAAAAGTAGGAAAAGCGTTGATATCTTGCACGGTCATGATAATGTGACATGTCGAGGGTAGCCTATCGCTTATGTTGGCAACAATGTCGATACCAAGGGCGGGGACGAAGAGAACCATTTTCCGCTTTCGCTGAACGAGGCGCACCATTAAGCAAAGTTCTCGCCCATCGGTGGCTACCGTAATGTCATCAACAATAGTAACAGGTCTCACCGACAGAGTTGTACATCGAGGTGTTTGTATATGTTGGGAATTATTTCGCTTAGATCATATAATTCCCAAGAAAGGTCAAACAAAACCACGGAAAGGAAAATGTGATTTATGATTAAAGAAAACAATGGAAAGGAAAATGTGTTTAAACACATATTTCGTGGGTATATCCTTCCCAAGGACAAGCAGAGCACGATATCCATGACAGGATATAATGTAGAAAACTCTTAAGGTAAGGGAGAGAAACTTCATGACATTACCCATACATCGGTGTTTGGATAATAGAGCAAGAAACATTTAGCATTGGGCTTCAAATGTTCTTGTTGAAAATCGGAGTACCACAGACATGCTTCGAGATAGCATTGACATGGTCTTCAAGCAAAGGTCGGACTTGGATACAAAAAGGATTCAACAGGAACAACATATAGAATAAATCTTTCAATTTCCTCATGGAAGAATGGATAACCTTGCTAAAAAGGAAACTATAACAAGAGGGTCCTTTGGCCAGGTGTGCTGGGCATGACATCACCTTACCGGGTCATAAAAGACCAGTGTTATAACTCTTGGAAAAATGTTCCAACCATCATATCTGACCGAGATTCCGATCTGATTGGTATTAGGATAACTCAGACTCAGAATACCTGAGAAGAAAGGTGCAATACAAATTGACGGGATGACACTGTAAGATTCTCGGGAAATGAACTATGAAGTGATTTCCGTTAACAAGAGTTCATCATTAACCCAAGGAGAGGTCAATGAGGTGGCCGATGAACTCCCGGACAATTCGTCGAGATTTCCAAAAGATGGATTTCCAATTAAGTGAACAAGGAGATAACATTTGTCAGACCAAATGATATAAGGAAGTATGCTCGAGGAGAACATACACAACTAAACATTGGTTGAAAGGTCCGCCCGAAATATGGTTTGGGTTGCACGACCAATGTCAGAATGGTGATTCAATAGTCAATAGTCTAAGAATGAACGACCCACCATTAACTTCAAAGCAATAGAGTTGCTAGAAGTGCAGGATCCAACCAGCACCGTTCACTTGTGGGTACCCCGGTTGGAATCAACACGAGGACCATGAAAGAATGGTGATGGTGAGAAGTATCACTATACCAAGAATTCTCAAGAGGTTGTGAAATTCTCACGACATTCTTGACATAAAAGATGGTAATAATCAAAGGTAAATAAGAGCAATCGCTGGATAGCAAGGAACTCAAGGTATAACACAAAACACAAACAAGTTTGTGTTGGAGGGAAGGCAGTAGAGTGGTCGATGATAACACTAATCATCAAGGGCAAGGATGGTCTTTCTCAACATAAATTCAATTGATATCCTGGAAGAGCTCGGAATGCTGATGATGATCACGACATAGCAGTCGAGAGATTTCAAGATGTAATCGATCGGTGATGACATCAAGTCAAAGGAATGATGAAGCGAAAGGTTATTGGAACCACGGGTATGGCACAAACACGAAATCAAGCTTGCTGTTCAAGGCGTAATGATATGACGAGGAATATCGACGTAAGCTTCGCTCATCGTCGAAAATTGTGCTCCGGGAAGGACCAGGTAGCACGGTTAAAATTTAGCACGATAATGATATAGCCAATCAGGCTAGGAATGACTTGAAGGATTATTAAACTCATAAGCAACAAAAATTACTTAAGAGTTATCATATCGAAGGTCGGAGCGCGGAATCAATTCACTTATCGATGTTCTCGGTTGACGACAACCCAGAACTCGTGGAGTGACTCTGATAGGGAAAGGCATTACTCCAGCACAAATTCATAAGATGTAGTGCAATGGCATGATATCCTCGAGATACCAGGGGGATAGTACTCCAAGGCATATCAAATGAAAGGTTGAAGTGGGGTGTATTGATATATAGAAGACAAGCGCTTTAACTTGACTGAGAATTGGAATCAAAGGAATAAATTATGGACGGAACCACAATCACAAATGATCGAACCACGGATACAAGATGAACTTCTAACAAGGGGGTAATTATTTTTACGAGAAGCTTCCATGATAAGTTCTACATCGTGTCCATGGGCATGAACACAAAGTTCAAGGTCGACTCCCACTTCTCCAATGCATAACCTTTCATTCACTTCTCGTTTCTTTTCAAAATGGCATTAGTTGTTGAAAGTTTTACCTGGTGCAATACCAGATTAGTATGAGTTGTGAAATCTTTCGGGTTTGCACAGATTAGGGAAGGCATTTGTTCAACCCATCGGGGCTTCTTAGGAACATATACCACGAGCTTCAAGAGTAAATATCACCAGCTCGAAAGCAGAGCATGGTTGGCAAAAGGAGAGGATACAATTTACCAAAGGCATCATATATCGGAGAAAGAACTCGCAAGGTGATTAATTATGAAGGACACTGTCGGATAATAATCCAACAGTGGATATGGCGATCCATAATGGAGCTAATGTGAGTATTGATACCCCATCAGAGGAAGAAAGAATGCAAGGAGATCAGATTATAGAAACAACTGACTAACTCAAATCTCAAATGCAAAGGAATTACGATTTCCAAAACAAAGGATCAGAAGCAGTCGCTCTGATCAAGGATGGATAAGTTGGATAGACCAGAGGCACAATTGGCGACAAGTAGTTTGGTCGAGAACCAGCTCATGTTCAAAAATTATGTCTGAGCCGGAAAGATAATTTAGAAGGGTTGATAGATGATTGTGTGCATTAGCACACATGTTGAATCAATAGGATCAAAATGACGGAGTCAAAAGATACTAGTGAATATTTCCAGATATATGGGAAGCATCCATAATGCAAGTAGACAAGTAATTGCAGAGCAATAAAGCTGCTAAGGATTTTTGGAGGATTGAATAGTACTTCAAAGACTTTTGTAAAACATCTGAACAACTGGGGATGAGCGGATACTCGGAAAGTGCGAGAAATTATTCTTAGGGGTATTCAGGTGGCAAAGATCTGCATGGCAGTAGGCACAAAATATTCTCGGGGTATCTTGTAATAACAAGATCGACTGGGAATAAGTAAGCACGACAGGTGTAAGTATTTATACATAGGGATATTTCGGTGGAAGGGAATTGCAAAAGCAATGGGCACAAGGTCTCGAGAGACAATCGGAGAGTATCTTCGAAATCTTCTGGTGCAGTCGGTGATCATCGGGACTAAAGGGGCTCTCCGGGAGAAAGTATTATCGAGAACCTAGAGTCTGAGTTAGTAAAATCGTTTAACCCGAATAGAAGAGATGTCAAAGTCCCAGAGTATAGGTCGAGGAGTAAAAGATCCTAATACCACCCAATGGCGAAGTGGGCCCATGGGCCACACAGCCATGTTAATAAAAGTTTTGTAAAGTCTAGACTCGACTTCGGCCAAGGAGTGTGGAAGGGGGATTCCTACAGCAAATGGGCTCGATACCAACTTGTGACGCCCCCAATTCAATCGTACACTAATCATACACGCAAACGTGTACGATCAAGATCAGGGACTCACGGGAAGATATTACAACACAACTCTAAAACATAAATAAGTCATACAAGCATCATAATACAAGCCAGGGGCCTCGAGGGCTCGAATACAAGTGCTTTCGATCATAGACGAAGTCAGGAAGCAACAATATCTCGAGTACGTATATAAGTTAAACAAAGTTTGCCTTAAGAAGGCTAGCACAAACCGGGATACAGATCGAAGAGGCGCAGCCTCCCGCCTGATCCTCCTAACTACTCCCGTCGTCGGCCGGGCAAGCACGTAGTAGTAGGCACCTCCGTGTAGTAGGAGTCGCCGTCGGACGGTGGCGTCGCTCACAGGCTCCATCGTC
The DNA here is from genome assembly GCA_021605145.1 of Aegilops bicornis. NCBI lineage: Eukaryota > Viridiplantae > Streptophyta > Magnoliopsida > Poales > Poaceae > Aegilops > Aegilops bicornis. The sequence continues at coordinate 453,327,840 of CM038672.1, forward strand.
TGGTCGCAGCAATCGGGTAAAGAAAGGAGGGAAAAGGGGGGAACAAGGCAACCGTGAGTACTCATCCAAAGTACTCGCAAGCAAGGAGCTACACTACATATGCATGGGTATATGTGTAAAGGGCCATGTCGGTGGACTAAACTACAAAATGCCAGAATAAGAGGGGGATAGCTAATCCTGTCAAAGACTACGCTCGCAGCCTCCGCCTTGCAAAGATGTAGAAGAGAGTAGACAGAAGTCCTCCAAGTAGCATCGCATAGCATAATCCTACCCAGCGATCCCTCCTCGTTGCCTGTTAGAGAGCCGATCACCGTGTTATATCTGGCACTTGGAAGGGTGTGTTTTATTAAGTATCCGGTTCTAGTTGTCATAAGGCCAAGGTACAACTCCAAGTCGTCCTGTTACCAAAGATCACGCCTATTCAAATAGATTAACTTCCCTGCAGGGGTGCACCACATAACCCAACATGCTTGATCCCATTTGGCCGGACACACTTTTCTGGGTCATGCCCGTCATGAAGATCAACACGCCGCAGCCCCACCTAGGCACAACAGAGAGGTCAAGACGCCGATCTAAACCTAAGCGCACAAGGGTCCGGGCCCATCTCCCATAGCACACCAAGACGCTATGCGAGGGCTAGGAAGCGTAACTAGCCCCTTAATACAAGAGCGGGCTTACGTTCCAATCCGACGCCGCCGGGCCGCCGACGCCACGGCGTTTCGGCCGATACCACGACGTCGAGTGCCCATAACTGTTCCCGCGTAGTTGGTTAGTGCGTATAGGCCAGTAGCCAGACTCAGATTAAATACCAAAATCTCGTTAAGCGTGTTAAGTATCCGCGGACGCCGAACAGGGCCAGGCCCACCTCTCTCCTAGGTGGTCTCAACCTGCCCTGTCGCTCCGCCACAAGTAATGATCGGGGCCGTCGGGAACCCGGGCCCACCTCTACCGGGATGGAGCCACCGTCCTTTCAAATTTCATCTCCGAACAAAGTATCACAGTAATGTAACCGTAAAGTATATAGTATATGCCCGTGATCACCTCCCAAGTGATCACAGCCCAAAGAGTATAGCATGGCGCATTTGACAAGAATGTAGGGCCACCGATGGAACACTAGCATCCTATACTAAGCAAGAGGATAGCAGGTAAAGGTAACAACAAGAGTAGCAAGGACAAAGCTATGCAGCAAGATAGGATTAATCGAAAGCAAGAACATGCTACACTACTCTAATGCAAGAAGTATAGAGAAGAATAGTCGATATCTAGTGATCAAGGGGGCGGCTTGCCTGGTTGCTCGAGACAAGAAGGAGGGGTCGCTTGGCGTAGTCGACCACGTGGGCATCAAAGATCGTCACGGGGTCTACCGGAGAGAAGAGGGGGAGAAACAGTAAATACATAGCAAGCAAGTGCATAACAGGACAACAAGCAGAGCTAGACGTGTTCTAACGCGATATGAGGTGATACCGGTGAGGGGGGGAAACATCCGGAAAGTATTCCTGTTTTATGCTTTTTCACAGATGAACCGGAGGGGAAAGTTATGCGGTTCGATAGGTTAGGGACGCGTGGTGGACGAACGGGCTGCGTTTCCGGATTCGTCTCGTCGTGCTAAGTAACTTTCATGTTGAAAATAATTTAATCCGAGTTACGGATTAAATGATATGATTTTCTAAAGATTTCATTAATTTCCAAAATTTAATTAATTATTTAAATTAATTTGAAAATGTATTAATGACATCAGCATGATGTCATGCTGACGTCAGCAGTCAACAAAGTTGACTGGTCAACCTGACCAGTGGTTCCAAAGTGGGACCCACCGCCATACAATCGCTTAGACTTAATTAGGGTTTAGGCTAAACAAACTACTGTTTAATTAAACTAACATATTAATTAGATTAATTAACTAGGATTAATTAACTTAATTAATTTACTTAATTAACTAAGTTTATTTATTATTTATTATTTATTTTTTATTCTATTTTTAAATCCCCTTTTTTGGTAACGTTTTGTGGGGTGGGGCCCCACATGTCATAGGGGCTGGGGGCACCGCCCAAGGTCAATGGCCCTCGCCATAGTCGGCACGGCAAGACGGGCGAAGCGCAAGGCGCTTAGCGGCGCCTCGACCGGCAAGGGTCGAGCGACGCCGATGCAAAGAGGGTCGCGGCGACGGTGACGGGTTCGCACGGGGCTGCATGGCGATTTGCCAGGCGCAAGCGCCGGATCGCGCGCCAGCCAAAGGCCACGACGTAGGGAGGACGCTTGACGACGCTGGCCGACGCCAACATGGTAGCGGCGAGGCACGGCGGGCGAGGCTGGTGATGCGGGTTGTGCCGGGCGCCGGACGGCAAGGCCGAGGCGACAAGGCGAGGCCGCGCAGACGCGCCGGAGCGCCAATCATGGGCAAGATTAAGGGACCGAGATGATTAAGGGAAGGAGAAGGCAGAGGGGGAGCTCACGGGGGGGGGGGGGGTGTAGGGTTCTAGGCAGCGGGCTCGATGGAGGTCGGGGACGACGTGCGGAGGGGAAGCAGGCCGGCGGTGAGGTCCCAGCGAGGTGTGGGGCTCCGGGCGGCGACGATGGCCGGAGACGGCGGGGCTGAGGAGGAAGCCCAACACGGGCGGCGCTGCTCGGGAGGCTTGGCGTCTGGTCGAGCGCCTCCGGCTCAAGCGTTCTGGCGGGGAGGAGGATGAGGAGGCGACGCCGGTGAGGTAGAAGCGGGGCGACTGGGTCGCCTGCTCCCGATCCAGATCGGGACCGAGAGGAGGGGGCGCGAGGAGAGAGTGGGGGATCGGGCGAGAATGTGGGGCGGGTCGTGGGGGTAGTTAGGGTTTGGGGTGTGGGGGTTAGGCCATATAGGCCAGGCGACTGGGCCGGCCGAGTGGGCCAGCGGGTCGGCCAGCTGGGCCGTCTGGCCCAGTTGGCCAGGGGTCTCTACTCTTTTTATTTGTATTTTGTAGTTTGATTTTCTGTTTTTATTCCTTTCCTTTTTCTTTATTTTCTCTACTATTTTAATTCAATTTAAAATATTTATGCATTATATAAAGCTGTGTCCTCTACACCATAATTATTTATGTAATATTTAGTACAAACCGAACATTTTTATTGTAATGTTTGAAAACTTTTATTGTTTTCCTTTAATTAAATTTTGAATTTGTTTCGGTTTTTAATTATCTGGAGTTTATCAACAAGAATCGAGGTGACGTGGCATCATTAGCGGGGATCATCAGAGCTTAATTATCCCAAGGCCACAAAGCATCCACCACGGAGGGCTTCTACATCAACAAAGATAGCCCCTCCGATGAAGTGTGAGTAGTTTACTTGCACCTTCGGGTCCATAGCTAGTAGCTACATGGCTTCTTCTCTTTTTGGATCTCAATACAATGTTCTCCCCTCTCTCGTGGAGATCTATTCGATGTAATCTTCTTTTTGCGGTGTGTTTGTTGAGACCGATGAATTGTGAGTTTATGATCCAAATTTTATCTATGGAAAATATTTGATTCTTCTCTGAATTCTTTTATGTATGATTAAGTTATCTTTGCAAGTCTCTTCAATTATCCGCTTGGTTTGGCCAACTAGATTGGTAGTTCTTGCAATGGGAGAAGTGCTTAGCTTTGGGTTCAATCTTGCGGTGTCCTTACCTAGTGATAGAAGGGGTTGCAAGGCACGTATTGTATTGTTGCCATCGAGGATAACAAGATGGGGTATTTATCATATTGCATGAATTTATTCCTCTACATCATGTCATCTTGCTTAAGGCGTTACTGCTTTTTAACTTAATACTCTAGGTGCATGCTTTGGATAGCGGTCGATGAGTGGAGTAATAGTAGTAGATGAAGAATCGTTTCGTCTACTTGTCACGGACGTGATGCCTATATACATGATCATTGCCTGGATAACATCATAACTATGCTCAATTCTCCAATTGCTCAACAGTAATTTGTTCACCCACCGTAGAATATTTATGCTCTTGAGAGAAGCCACTAGTGAAACCTATGGCCCCCGGGTCTATTCTCATCATATCAATCTCCATCACTTTATTTACTTGCTTTGCTTTTAGTTTTTTACTTTGCATCTTTATACCAAAAATATCAAAAATATTATCTCTATCAGATCTCACTCTCGTAAGTGACCGTGAAGGGATTGACAACCCCTAAGCGTTGGTTGCGAGTAGCTATTGTTTTGTGCAGGTACGAGGGACTTGCGCGTAGTCTCCTACTGGATTGATACCTTGGTTCTCAAAAACTGAGTGAAATACTTACGCTACTGTGCTGCATCATCCTCTCCTCTTCGGGGAAATCCAACGCAAGCTCGAGACGTAGAAAGAAGAATTTCTGGCGCCGTTGCCGGGGAGGCTTACGCAAAGGCAACATACCAAGTACCCATCACAATCCCTATCTCTCGCATTACATTATTTGCCATTTGCCTCTCGTTTTCCTCTCCCCCACTTCACCCTTGCCGTTTTATTCGCCCTCTCTTTCCCAATCTCCTCCTTTTTTTCCCTTTGCCTTTTTCCTCGTCCTGTTGTTTGCTCGTGTGTTAGTTTGCTTGTTCGTCGCGATGGCTCAAGATGCTACCAAATTGTGTGACTTCACCAATACCAATAATAATGATTTCCTTAGCACTCCGATTGCTCCTCTTGCCAATACTGAATCTTGTGAAATCAATACTGCTTTGTTGAATCTTGTTATGAAAGATCAATTCGCCGGCCTTCCTAGTGAAGATGCCGCTACTCATCTGAATGGCTTCGTTGATTTATGTGATATGCAAAAGAAAAAAGATGTCGATAATGATGTCATTAAATTGAAGCTATTTCCTTTTTCACTTAGAGATCATGCTAAAGCGTGTGTCGGGGAGGCTGATCGTACCCACGAACACCTATGGGGCCGGCGGACCAGGCCCCTTTGTGGTTCGGAGGGGGGCGGAGATCGCACGAAGAGTAGATCGAGGCGAGGCACACGAGCAGTTTACCCAGCTTCGGAGCTCTCGGAGAGATAAAACTCCTCTGCTGCTTGTTTGATGTATTGTGTTCTTGCTAGGGAGCGTCTGAGCTACAAAACCTAGCGTGAGCGTGATCTGGTCTCTAGTGAGTCGAATGAACTGAACCTCGAACCCCCACGTTCGCATGGGCCTCCTTTTATATGCTCAAGGGTCTCCGGCAGGTGGCAACATAGGCGAGGGTACAAATGTAAAAACAGGAGTTGGTACACCTACTCGAGCGATTATGCGGTGCAAAATACCTAACTCGACGGCAAGGGATAAAAGCAATAAATGCCCGTCGTTGTCGCCCAAACAAAGGCAACAGAGACCGTCAGTGCGCCACCGCCGCCACGATGGCAAGCTTGTCGCCGCTTATCGCTGCTCTCCGCCGGCTGCACAGCCTCTCGACACGCGTGCATGGAATGGTCCCATGGCGACATCGCTATGCTGGATGAGCTGGAGCGGAGATGGAGAGAGGTTGCTTGCCGCGCCGAATCCTTGTCGCGTCCGGAGGCTTGTCGCTCGAGCCTTCCGGCAAGCTCCTCTTGTCGGGGCCTTGTCTTCTGCATGCTCGAGTGGCCTTCCCGCAAGCTCCTCTTGCCGGGCCTTGCCTTCTTAATCAAATACTTTGTTCTTGAATGGCTCCAAAGGAGCCACGGAGGATCTTAAGCGGTGACGAGGCAAACCCTGCCGCTGGTGTCAGAATCGTCTGCAGTGCACGAGTACGGGATACTAGGGTACCCCTACTCCAGTACACCGACAGCGTGGTTTTCATCTTTGCCTAAAAATAGTATTGATTCTTGGAACAAGTGCAAAGATGCTTTTATCTCTTAAGTATTTTCCTCTCGCTAAGATTATCTCTCTTAGAAACGATATTATGAATTTTAAGCAACTTGATCATGAACATGTTGCACAAGCTTGGGAGAGAATGAAATTAATGCTACGTAATTGTCCTACTCATGGTTTGAACTTATGGATGATTATACAAAAATTTTATGCTGGATTGAGTTTTGCTTCTAGAAATCTTTTAGATTCGGCCGCGGGAGGCACTTTTATGGAAATCACTTTAGGAGATGCTACTAAACTCCTAGATAATATTATGGTTAATTATTCTCAATGGCATTCTGAAAGATCTAGTAATAAAAAAGTGCATGCTATAGAAGAAATCAATGTTTCGAGTGGAAAGATGGATGAACTTATGAATTTATTTGCTAAGAGTGTTTCTTCTGATCCCAATAATATGCCTTTATCTACCTTGATTGAGAATAATGATGAATCTATGGATGTGAATTTTGTTGGTAGGAATAGTTTTGGAAACAACGCGTATAGAGGGAATTTTAATCCTAGGCCTTATCCTAGTATTCCTTCTAATAATTATGGAAATTCCTACAACAACTCTTATGGAAATTTTAATAAGATGCCCTATGAATTTGAGATTAGTGTTAAAGAATTTATGAATTCACAAAATAATTTTAATGCTTTGCTTGAAGAGAAATTGCTTAAAGTTGATGATTTGGCTAGGAACGTTGATAGAATTTCTTTTGATGTTGATTCTTTAAAGCTTAGATCTATTCCTCCTAAGCATGATATCAATGAGTCTCTCAAAGCTATGAGAATTTGCATTGATGAGTGCAAAGAAAGAACCGCTAGGATGCGTGCTTCCAAAGATGCCTTTATTAAAGCGTGTTCTTCTAATTCCTATGAAAATCAAGATGAAGATCTAAAATTTATTGATATGTCCCCTATTAAATCTTTGTTTTGCAATATGAATCTTGATGAAACTGATTATGATCTTCCTTTACCTAGAAGGCGTTCTAGGAATTCAGAGTTTTTAGATCTTAATGATGAAATTGATAAAAGTGGGATTGAAAGAAATAGAAATCTAGATGTTGCTAAACCTACTATTTTGGATCTCAAGGAATTTAATTATGAAAATTGCTCTTTAATTGATTGTATTTCCTTGTTGCAATCCGTGTTAAATTCTCCTCATGCTTATAATCAAAATAAGGCTTTTACCGAACACATTGTTGATGCCTTGATGCAATCTTATGAAGAAAAGCTTGAGTTGAAAGTTTCTATCCCTAGGAAACTCCATGATGAGTGGGAACCTACTATTAAAAATAAAAATAAAAATTATGAGTTTCTTGCTTTGTGTGATTTGGGTGCTAGTGTCTCTACTATTCCCAAAACTTTGTGTGATTTGCTAGATTTCCGTGATTTTGATGATTGCTCTCTAAACGTGCATCTTGCGGATTCCACTATTAAAAATCCTATGGGAAGAATTAATGATGTTCTTATCGTTGCAAATAGGAATTATGTGCCCGTAGATTTTATCGTTCTTGATATAGATTGCAATCCTTCATGTCCTATTATTCTTGGTAGACCTTTCCTTAGAACGATTGGTGCAATTATTGATATGAAGGAAGGGAATATTAGATTACAATTTCCATTAAAGAAAGGCATGGAACACTTTCCTAGAAAGAAAATAAAATTACCATATGAATCTATCATGAGAGCCACTTATGGATTGCCTACCAAAGATGGCAATACCTAGATCTATCTTTGCTTTTATGCCTAGCTAGGGGCGTTAAACAATAGCGCTTGTTGGGAGGCAACCCAATTTTATTTTGTGATTTTTGCTTTTGGTTCTGTTTAGGAATAAAATAATACATCTAGACTCTGTTTAGATGTGATTTTATATTATAATTAGTGTTTGTGCCAAGTTGAACCTATTGGATCTTCTTGGATGATAGTTATTTGATCTTGCTGTAATTTCCAGAATCTTTGTGCTCAGTGCCCGAATTGTTAAAAATCACCAGAACGTGATAAAATACTTATTCCAATTGCTGCTGATCAATAAACAAATTTTCCAGGTCTTCTAATTTTGGTAGAAGTTTTTGGGTTCCAGAAGTTTGCTTTAGTTGCAGATTACTACAGACTGTTCTGTTTTTGACAGATTCTGTTTTGCGTGTGTTGTTTGCTTATTTTGATGAATCTATGGCTAGTAAAATAGTTTATGGTCCATAGAGAAGTTGGAATACAGTAGGTTTAACACCAATAGAAATGAAGAATGAGTTCATTACAGTACCTTAAAGTAGTCTTTTGTTTTCTTTCTCTAACGGAGCTCACGAGATTTCTATTGAGTTTTGTGTTGTGAAGTTTTCAAGTTTTGGGTGAATTCTTTTGATGGATTATGGAACAAGGAGTGGCAAGAGCCTAAGCTTGGGGATGCCCATGGAACCCCCAATATAATCCAAGGACACCAAAAAGTCAAAGCTTGGGGATGCCCCGGAAGGCATCCCCTCTTTCGTCCACTTCCATCGGTAATTTACTTGGAGCTATATTTTTATTCACCAACATGATATGTGTTTTGCTTGGAGCATCTTGTATTATTTGATTCTTTGCTTGTTAGTTTACCACAATCATCCTTGCTGTACACACCTTTTGCGAGAGCCATATATGATTTGGAATTTGTTAAAATACTCTATGTGCTTCACTTATATCTTTTGAGCTTGATAGTTTGCTCATAGTGCTTCACTTATATCTTTTTGAGCGTGATAATTTTTGCTCTAGTGCTTCACTTAGATCTTTTAGAGCACGCTGGTGGATTTGTTTTAAAGAAACTTTATCTCTCATGCTTCACTTAGATTATTTTGAGAGTCGTTAATAGCATGGTAATTTGCTTAATGTTAATATACTTGGTATTCAAGATATGTGAAACTTTCTTTTGAGTGCGTTGAATACTAAGATAAGTTTGATGCTTGATAATTGTTTTGAGATATGGAGGTAATAATATCAAAGTCATGCTGGTTGAGTAGTTGTGAATTTCAGAAATGCTTGTGTTGAAGTTAGTAAATCCCGTAGCATGCACGTATGGTTAAAGTTGTGTAACAAATTTGAAGCATGAAGTGTACCTGGCTTGTGCATCCTTATGAGTGGCGGTCGGGGACGAGCGATGGTATTTTCCTACCAATCTATCCCCCTAGGAGCATGCGCGTAGTACTTGATGTTTGATGACTTCTAAATTTTTGCAATAAGTATATGAGTTCTTTTGACTAATGTTGAGTCCATGGATTATACGCACTCTTACCTTTCCGCCATTGCTAGCCTCTTCGGTACCGTGCATTGCCCTTTCTCACATTGAGAGTTGGTGCAAACTTCGCCGGTGCATCCAAACCCCGTGATACGATACGCTCTATCACACATAAACCCCCTTATATCTTCCTCAAAACAGCCACCATACCTACCTATTATGGCATTTCCATAGCCATTCCAAGATATATTGCCATGCAACTTTCCACCGTTCCGTTCATCATTATTATGACATACATTACTTTTGTCATATTGCCATTGCATGATCATGTAGTTTACATCGTATTTGTGGCAAAGCCACCATGCATTATTTTTCATACATGTCACTCTTAATTCATCGCACCATCCTGGTACACCGCCGGAGGCATTCATATAGAGTCATACCTTGTTCTAGTTTTGAGTTGTAATCCTCATGTTGTAATCAATAGAAGTGTGATGATCATCATTATTAGATCATTGCTCAAAAAAAAAAAGAGAAAGGCAAAAAAAGGCCCAAAAAAAGAAAAGAAAAGGGCAATGCTACTATCTCTTTTTCCACACTTGTGCTTCAAAGTAGCACCATGTTCTTCATGTAATGAGTCTCATATTTTGTGCTTCAAAGTAGCACCTCGTTCTTCATATAGTGAGTCTCATAAGTTGTCTTTTTCATACTAGTGGGAATTTTTCATTATAGAACTTGGCTTGTATATTCCTATGATGGGCTTCCTCAAATGCCCTAGGTCTTCATGAGCAAGCAAGTTGGATGCACACCCACTAGTTTTCTTTTGTTGAGCATTCATAGCTTTAGTGCATCCGTTGCATGGCAATCCCTACTCCTCATGTTGACATCAATTGATGGGCATCTCCATAGCCCATTGATTATCCTCGTCAATATGAGACTTTCTCCTTTTTTGCCTTCTCCACACAATCCCCATCATCATATTCTATTCCAACCATGGTGCTATATCCATGGCTCACGCTCATGTATTGCGTGAAGGTTGAAAAAGTTTGAGATTATTTAAGTATGAAACAATTGCTTGGCTTGTCATCGGGGTATAGAAGTTGGGAACATCTTTGTGTGACAAAAATGAAGCATAGCCTAACTATATGATTTTGTAGGGATGAACTTTCTTTGGCCATGTTATTTTGAGATGACATAATTATTTTGATTAGTATGCTTGAAGTATTATTATTTTTATGTCAATATGAACTTTTGTCTTGAATCTTTCGGATCTGAATATTCATATCACAATTAAGAAGATTTACATTGAAATTATGCCAAAGTATCACTCCGCATCAAAAATTCTCTTTTTATCATTTACCTACTCGAGGACGAGCAGGAATTAAGCTTGGGGATGCCTGATACGTGTCCAATGTATCTATAATTTTTGATTGCTCCATGCTACTTTATCTATTGTTTTGGACTATAATGGGCTTTATTTTCCAATTTTATATTATTTTTGGGACTAACCTATTAACCGGAGGCCCAGCCTGTAATTGCTGTTTTTTGCCTATTTGATGTTTCGAAGAAACGGAATATCAAACGGAATGAAACCTTCAGGATCGTGATCTTCTCACCGAACGTGATCCAGGAGACTTGGACCCTACTCCAAGGAGTGCCAGAGGCGGTCACGAGGGTGGGGGGCGCGCCCTCCCCCCTGGGCGCGCCCCCCTGCCTCGTGGGCCCCCTGACGCTCCACCGACGTACTCCTTCCTCCTATATATACCTACATACCCCCAACAGATCGGGGACGGAGCCAAAAACCTAATTCCACCGCCGTAACTTCCTCAGATCCACGAGATCCCATCTTGGGGCCTGTTAGGAGCTCACGGAGGGGGCATCCACCACGGAGGGCTTCTACATCAACACTATAGCCCCTCCGATGAAGTGTGAGTAGTTTACTTCAGACCTTCGGGTCCATAGCTAGTTGCTAGATGGCTTCTTCTCTCTTTTTGGATCTCAATACAATGTTCTCCCCCTCTCTCGTGGAGATCTATTCGATGTAATCTTCTTTTTGCGGTGTGTTTGTTGAGATCGATGAATTGTGGGTTTATGATCTAGCTTATCTATGGAAAATATTTGATTCTTATCTGAATTATTTTATGTATGATTGAGTTATCTTTGCAAGTCTCTTCGAATTATCCGTTTGGTTTGGCCAACTAGATTGGTAGTTCTTGCAATGGGAGAAGTGCTTAGCTTTGGGTTCAATCTGACCTTACCCAAAGGATGTAAAGGGTTGCAAGGCACGTATTGTATTGTTGCCATCGAGGATAACAAGATGGGGTATTTATCATATTGCATGAATTTATTCCTCTACATCATGTCATCTTGCTTAAGGCGTTACTCTATTTTTAACTTAATACTCTAGATGCATCTTTGGATAGCGGTCGATGAGTGGAGTAATAGTAGTAGATGCGTAATCGTTTGGTCTACTTGTCACGCAGACGTGATGCCTATATACATGATCATTGCACGGATAACATCATAACTATGCTCGGTTCTATCAATTGCTCAACAGTAATTTGTTCACCCAATCAGAGAATACTTATGCTCTTGAGAGAAGCCACTAGTGAAACCTATGGCCCCCGGGTCTATTCTCATCATATCAATCTCCATCACTTTATTTACTTTCTTTGCTTTTACTTTTTACTTTGCATCTTCATACCAAAAGTACCAAAAATATTATCTCTATCAGATCTCACTCTCGTAAGTGACCGTGAAGGGATTGACAACCCCTAAGCGTTGGTTGCGAGTAGCTATCGTTTTGTGCAGGTACGAGGGACTCGCGCGTAGTCTCCTACTGGATTGATACCTTGGTTCTCAAAAACTGAGGGAAATACTTACGCTACTGTGCTGCATCAGCCTCTCCTCTTCGGGGAAATCCAACGCAAGCTTGAGACATAGCAATCCACAAGTGGAACATATCAAGACAGAGGAAATGAGGAAGTACAACAAGATGAACCACCTCGACCTCCTTCTCCACATCCACAAGCGAACGATAACGCCACCAACAATGAAGAAGAAGATGATGATGATGAGGATGTTCCACCTCAACCCAAGCAAAAGCTCTCACGAGTTAGACCAAGAGTCTCAAGAGATCATACCGTTGAACAAATCTTCGATGACATCCAAACCGGGAGAATCACTCACTCTAAAACTCATTTGGCTAACTTTTGTTAACACTACTCATTCATTTCTAGTGTTGAACCTATGAAGGTAGAAGAAACGCTTGAGGATCCGGATTGGATAAATGCTATGCACGAAGAGCTACACAACTTCGAGAGGAATTAAGTGTGGGCATTGGTTGAAAAGCCCAACGATGATCATAACGTCATTGGAACCAAATGGGTGTTTCAGAATAAGCAAGATGAAGATGGACAAGTTGTACGTAGCAAGGCTCGTCTCGTCGTTGAAGGCTACACTTAGTCGAAGGTATGTGTTGGTGCAATATTTGCCCTCTTGTGTTTTGGATATTGTTGACAGAAACAGGCATGGACTGATTTGTTTGCTAGTGCACACAGAGAGAAATAGTCCATGCAGAATCGAAGAGAATGCTGTCTCCGGTGTCAAGTTCGAGGAATCTCCGAGGAATATCTTGCAGAGAAGAATGAGCTACATCTGTTGAAGACATGTAGACAAGAAGATTGATGTGAAGAAGGTAGCCCCTCGAAAAGTTATTGCTGGTGTGAAGCAATTGGTTCGGAGTTTCAGTCCGAAGAAGATTGACTGCAGCGAATGGAAGTCGAAGACAAAGTGAAGACATAGTATTAATTTTGTTGTTCTTCTTTCACTTATTTGAGTCATAGGACCTCCATACTATTAAGAGGGGTATAGGTTCTCGAAGCTTAGATCTGATGTGATGCTTAGCCTAAAACCTATGCGAGACTGAGAGAAATCTCTTTACATTTTGAATGATTACATGCCGACAGTAGACGTTGTTCTGCAGGAGATATCTTTTGAACTGAGGAGTTAGCATTACTTGCTCCGCAAGGAATGTTACCGTTGTGCTCAATTTCCGACCGTTGGACTCGTGTCGTTCGGCCATTGTCTGCTCCACATGTCCAATTTGGTCTTTTCCCTTCAGGGAAGGCTGCGACTATAAATAGCCACCCCGCTGCAATGTTGTCCGTTGGCTGCTCCGCTTAAGATTTCTGAGAAGATTGATTGAGCATCCCCTGTCTGAGTGATTTGAGTTTAAGATCCACCGAGAGAAAAATCGAGAGCCCAAACTTAGACAGTGGTTGAGCATCACAGTAGTTATGAGTTAGAGTTCTTGTACCTATTACTCTTGAGAGCTGCACACTCTCTAGACAGATAGGTGTTGGCTCGACTGTTGAAGAGTTGTTGTCTTCATCGAGCAAGATCTTCCGCAACCAAGAGTCATTGTGGTTTGCAGAGGTCGATGGAAGGTTTGGAGATCACCGGCAAGTATCTACCATGAGTGAAATCAACTGGAGTCTGATCAGCTCCGAGTTGAAGGAGAATAGGGCAAAGAGAGTTTATCTTCTGTGTTAAATCACAACCCATCCAACCAGACGTAGTCCTTTGGCAGAAGGGCGGACTGGTCTACCAAATTCATCTATCGCCATCGAGCACCAGTGGTTCACTCTACTTTACTGCATTACCTTCTATAGTTTACTTTCGTGTTCTGTGACGAAAGTATATCTGACCAATCACTGTATATTGCATTTCATTCGTATCTGTCATATCTGTCATTGTCATCTGTCGAAAGTTTATTGATCACCTTGTTGCTCTCTCATCATTCTGTTTAGTCATTCCAGTCGCATACTTTTCTCTTCGCACTTATCTTATTATGGAAGTCGTGGTTTCTCCGTGTCACTCTCATTCTCCTCGTCATAGTTCCTTCTCGTGTTTTTCTTTCATAGTTCATACCTTGTATTCTATCATGCTACTGCATTTGCTCTCATATTGCATTACCTTCATCATTGTCAAACCTGTGATATCATATGCTCGAACTATTATTGCTTCCTACCTCGAGGGATATGTTCCTCTGTAGTGTGCGCGATTAAGTTCATGTCTACCGAACCTTATTTCCGTTGTTGTGTTTGGGATCAGTTCAAAACATTCGCAAGAATTTTTGAATCTCCCATTCACCCCCCTTCGGGTCGATATACTCTCGGTCCTAACAGTATGGACTATGGTGAGACATATGCACCCATTGCTAGTGTAACATCCCAAACTTTCAATTTGGCATGTTATACACACGTCATCCATGCATATCATATTTTATTGCATTCTCATTTGCTATCCTCGAAATCCTAAGCAACTCAAGGAACCTCGGAGAGAGTTGGGGATTTTCCGATTTTCATATTTGATTTTTATCAAATAATGAAAGACGAGGATTTTGGATTTTAGTATTTTTCTCCCCGGAAAATATTTCATGTTTAAAAATAAACGAGAGGAGATAATATGACTTCTCCAAAAATAATTGAAATACCGGAGGAAAAATGTTAAAATCATTATTTGGGATTTTATTTTACTTATTTGGAATTTTTATTTGCCTAGAGAAAAATTTGCATATATTTAAAATTGCATTTTAGGGGCCAAGAAAAGTTCATCTTGTTCTAAATATTTTATTTAGGCAAAGAAAACTTGTTTTGGCATTTTAGATTTTTATTTATTTTTCTAGGATTTTTACAATTTTAGTGAATGTTAAAAAGGAACCCTTACTGGGCTAACGGCCACCAGCAAAGTGACCCAAGTCGCCGCCGCCTCCACTGCCACTGGCCATGCCGGGACTTGGAGTCCGAGCCGGACTCCTCCCGCCGCCTTGCCCCTCCTCCAAGCCACCTCCTCCCTCTTTATATACCGCCTCTCCCCTTAGCCACCACCACCACCACGCCCTTGGGACCGGGCCCAGCCGAGCCGAGCCGCCGCCGCCGCCCTTGGCCGCCGCCGCGCCGCCTCCGCGCCATCGCCCCCAGCCCCCTCGCCGAGCCGCCCTTAGCCGCCCTCATGGGACCCCACCGAGCAGCCGCCCCGCCCGCCGGACGACCTCGCCGGAGGTAGCCCTCGTCGCCGGTTTTTTTAAATAACCCTTCGGGTTTTTTTGAAAAACCCTAGCCGTTTTTTTATGTTAGATCGGTTTTATTTTTTCGGTTTATTTATTTTGAGATCGTTCACCCGTTCGTTCGTTTTTACGAATCTTTCGTCGTTTAGCTTCCGCTAACGAACGTTCGTTCGTTTAGACGTTCTTCGTTTTCTTTTATCGGTTTTATTCCGCGATTATTCCGATTTTGATTTCTGAACCAATGTTCAAATTAGTACAACTTTTCACTGCGTTTATCGAATCGTGCAATTCAAGCGCTGAAGTTTCATCTCGAAACCCTCTTTCCGAATAGCCAACTTAAACCAGTTTTTGTCTTTGTAAAATTTGACTGTAGTTCAGATAAGTAAACGGACCTTGTTTCTCTCGCCGTTTGAGTTTCGTTGTTCCGTTTGGTTTGATTCTTTTTGCAAACCGGAGTTCTTAAGTTGAACTCTCTGGTCAACCTCTTTCAGCTTGAAGTTTCGTTTGTGCATCTTTGTTTGTTGCTTATGTATGTATTGTTTGCTTGCGATAGAATTCCCGAGTGCGGCGTGTTACTACTGAGTCTCTAGGATTCACGGATCATCGACAAGGCAAGTAACACTTGATCATATCTTTTCATACCCAGTTTTATGCATTAGCTCAATCCTCAAACATTGCATGATTAGGATGTCATTAATTTGTGGGTTGGGAAGTAGATGATGAGGTAGGAACCTATTGCCCTGTTACTATCAAAACCTTGGGAGTTACTTCTACGTGTTGCTTATATTGCCATGCTATGCTCGTAGACGTGGTTTGGGTTTGAGAGATATTCACGACAGACGTGAGATTGTTAATTAATGGTTTACTTTAAGGTGGCAACTTAAATACACATCTGGGTGGATTGAGGCACCTGGGGAACCCAAAGTGTTGTCTGCTTTTATTTTGGAAATCCCGGGGTATCCGTGTGATCTTCCTAAGGACCGCCACCTGTGCTCAAAGGGAATCGAGACTATTCATGCTAGAAACTTCCGTGTGCAGCCACAAGCTATTATGGGCTCTAGCATAGTTGAGTAAGTTACGTGAAGCTCTCAAGAGGTAGATCAGCAGGTAGTGGGTTTTATAGGTTTGGTATGATCTATCCGGAGTAGAGAGTTAATGTTTCAAAGATCGTGTCTCGGTTATCCGCTTTCTCAAACACCATGCAAAGGCGAGAAACCAACGGAGGCGATCGAGTCTTGTGGGGAAAAGTGCGCAAACCTCTGCAGAGTGTACAATCTAATCATGGTTAGCCGTGTCCCCGGTTATGGACAATTCGAGTATCTAGTACTTGAGTATTCACATGTATCTCATCACTCTAAATTAATATTGCTGGGTTGTTAATCACTTTAATTGGGATTGAGTTGGGGTTATACCTTCTCAATGATGTTTCAACCACCATGATAGTTAAAATAAAAATTTATTCCTTTGATATAGGGAAAAATTGGCTTTTTGCAAAACTGTAACCATAGAGCTTTCCACCAACCATATATGCATGTAGTATAGCTTATTCTTTCATTACTCTCTATGTGTTACATTGCCAGCATATTCTATGTGTCGACCCATTCTCGGCTGCAACGTATTATGTTGCGCACTTTTCGCACGAGGAGTAAGGATTGGTAGGTCGCTGCCGCAGTTTCGCTTATGCCGTTGGAGTTGATGGACTCACTTTACCTTCCAAGCCTTCTGCTGTTATCGTATTAGATGGCCTTAAGCCATATTATTGTAATAAGTTCTCTTTTGAGACATTCGATGTAATAAGTGTGTGATTGCTACTTTGTTATAAATCCTTCGAGTACTGTGTGTGTCAGGATTAGCGATCCAGGGATGACATGTATACGTAGACTTGACCATCTCGAGGTCGGGTCGCTACAAGATGGTATCGAGCACACGCCGAGTGTAGGACACGACCACTAAGGTAAAACCATAGGTCACTCCTCTCTACTCATTTCTAATTCTCCATTTTTCCACTCTTTAGGATGACGGAGATGAAGTACAAGTTTGCACAACCGGATGAAGACACACCTTTTGGACGCCACTTGAAGGAAGTCACTAGGTACCTGAATATTGGAATACCAAGCTTCACCGACGCACGACGCCACCTTACCGTAAGAAGAATGTGGAAGATTCAAGCTCTAGTTCCCGAAAGGACGCTTATGCCAAGCACGGAGCCCATAGTATGTGTTTTCAATGCACCAACCTGGAGTCTGGGAAAGAGTATGGCAGCTCACATTACCATGGGACGCATTGGAGAAGTCTACAGTAAGGAGCTTAAAGACACCATATACCAAATATGTGGACGCCGGGACGAGCAATGGGAAGTAATCAGCACCAAGAAGGATAGATCCATTGTAGCCTACATCCAGGAACTAAACCAAAGACATTCGACGTCATGAGAACCAGACAAAGCAGACATGATGGATTTGAAGAAGGCGAAACTAAGATCATCGAGCTGGAGGAAGAAGTCAAGTCTACACGCGATGGATATGAGGAAGAAATCAAAATACTACTTGAGAAGAACGATGACCTAGTCAAGAAGATCGGAGTCTTCATGGGAGGACCAGCACCCAAGGAAGAGGAGCAAGAAGAGGAAGAAGATCCCGCTTGTCCGTACAACTACATCATCATCGCATTTACACCGACTCAGATCCAAGTGATGATGACTATGAAGACGAAGTCGAGCAGACATCATGGAGTCTTCCACCGATCAAAATTTCTAGATGACCACCATATAATAGTAGTATTTCCCCATGTAACTAGTAGTAGTTGAGCACTTATGCGATAGTCCTAGATCGTTTTGTATGCCCTTGCTTTCTTGATTGAATGAATGTGTGTTTGCCTCATGTGCATATGGGTAGTGTTTTCTCACTAGACCTCTTTCTATTCTAATATCTCCCATCTAAACCTTCAGATGCCTCCGAGACGTGACCCCGGTTTTGTTTTTCCACCGGAGCTCACTCAGTTGATCCAATAGCAGAATGCCTTGATGCAATTGCTAGTTCATAACCAGGGCAATGCCAACAACAACAACAACAACCCGCCGCCAAAGGGACAATTTAGCCCGTTTTCTAAGGTTACAACCGCCGGTGTTTTCCAAAGAGCACCGAGCCAATAGTTGCGTATGACTGGTTACGCCGTATTGGAAGGGAGTTAACCACCGCAGGATGCACGGATGCTGAAAGGGTGCGCTTTGCCGCACATCAATTGGATGGACCAGCAGCCGCATGGTGGGAGAATTACACGACTACTTTTCCTATAGCCAATGTCACTTGGGACCAGTTCCAACAAGCTTTTCGCATGGCCCATGTTTCAACTGGAGCCATGCAGATAAAGAAGCGTGAGTTCCACAACTTACGCCAGGGGAATCGTACTGTGGCTCAGTACGTGGATGAGTTTAGCAAGTTATCACGCTATGCCCCTGATGATCTGGCCACAGATGCCGCGAAGCAAGAGAAGTTTATGGAAGGGCTGAATGATGAGATGAGTATGCAGTTGATGGTGGCAACTTTCAACAACTACCGTGGAGTTGGTAGATAAGGCCCTAATGATTGAAGGAAAGCAACAGCAAATTGAGAATCGTAAGAGGAAGTATGGACAAGGGAAGTATAACTCAGGAGCTCACCAGAAGCCTCGTTTAACCCCAAACTCGGGAGGACTAGTTCATAACCATGGAGGACATAACCATACTGGAGGAGGATCGCATAATGGTGCGAAGAATGGGAATGGGAATGCAGCCAACAATAATCAGAATCGCTCAAACCCAGCTACACCCGCCAAGAGGGACTTAAGCCAAGTTATTTGCTTTAAGTGCGGGAAGACATGGCACTATGCCAACGACCGCCTCAAGGAAAGAATGGAAACGGAAATGGGAGCGCTGGAAGAAGCCCAATTCCTTCAACAAAGGATAAGTGAACCACGTTAACGTGGAGGAAGTTGAAGAGTAGCCGGACGCGGTAATAGGTAAGTTTTGGTTCACCATTTACCGCTATTGTTCTTTTCGATCTTGGTGCATCGCATTCATACATATCAAGGGATTTGTGGATAAGTTTAAGTTACCAACCTGCACTTAGGACCCCTCTTTTAGTGAGCTCGCCTGGAGCAGAGTACATGGCTAGCAAGTGGTGCACCCAGATACCCCTAAACATTGGCACGCATGTTTTTTCGTCTGACCTAATTATCTTGGAGTCACAAGGATTGGATGTGATATTAGGTATGGATTGGATGTCAAAGTTTGAAGGAAGTATTGACTGTGCTAGCAAGTCGATTTATCTTACCACCCCAGAGGGAAAAAGGATTAAGTATGTATCTAGGCATGTGCCTAGGAGGAGCCAAGTGAATACCCTCACGGGAGTTGTACAAGAGGAAGTACCGGTAGTAAAGGATTATCCGAATGTTTTCCCAGAAGAGTTACCAGGCATGCCACCGGATCGAGACATCGAGTTTCTGATAGAACTAATGCCAGGTACAGGACCAATATCAAAGAGACCCTATCGGATGCCCGCAAATGATCTGGAGGAAATTAAGAAGCGGATCAAGGAGCTATTGGAGAAAGTTACATTCAGAGAAGTTCATCACCTTGGGGAGCCCCAAGATTTTTGGTGGAGAAAAAGGATAAATCCCTGAGGATGGTTGTTGATTATCGAGCTCTGAATGAAGTAACGATAAAGAACAAGTATCCCTTACCGATGATTAATGATCTGTTTGATCAGTTGCAAGGAGCAAAGGTGTTTTCTAAGATTGATCTACGATCAGGATACCATCAGTTGAAGATCCGAGAGAAGGATATACCAAAGACAGCATTCACCACTCGATATGGATTATACGAGTATACGGTCATGTCGTTTGGACGCGCCCCTGCCTATTTTATGAGTATGATGAACAAAGTGTTCATGGAGTATTTGGACAAGTTTGTTGTGGTGTTTATCGATGATATTATGGTTTACTCGAAGAACGAAGAGGAGCACGCAGAACACCTATGTTTGGTTCTTGAGAAACTCGGGAACACCGGTTATACGCCAAATTCAGCAAGTGCGAGTTTTGGTTGAAGGAAGTTGGATTCCTTGGGCATGTTATATCGTGAGAGGGTATAGCGGTAGATCCCAAGAAATTCAGTCAGCCATCGAATGGTTGGCACCCACTTCAACAATGAGATTCGCAGCTTCCTTGGGTGGCGAGGATAATATCGGAGATTCATTGAGAAATTTTCCAAGATTGCTAAACCAATGATGTAATTGCTAAAGAAGGATACCAAGTTCAAATGGATGAGGATTGTGAGACAAGCTTCCAAGAGTTGAAGAACGGTTGACTACAGCCCCGATCTTGACATTGCCAGATACACATAAGGAGTTTCAAGTGTATTGTGATGCCTCTCGCTTGGGACTTGGATGTGTTCATATGCAGGACGGAAAGGTTGTTTCGTATGCCTCACGACAACTGAAGCCTCATGAGTTGAACTATGCCACGCATGATTTGGAGTTAGCAAATGCAGACAAGCGTTGAAGACACAGAGACATTATCTCATGGGAAACCGTTGTGATGTGTACACGGATCATAAGAGTTTAAAGTACATTTTCACACAGAAGGAGTTAAACCTCAGATAGAGGAGATGGCTGGAACTTATAAAGGAATACGACATGAAGTTACACTATCATCCAGGAAAGGCAAATGTTGTAGCAGACGCTTTGAGTCGGAAGAGTTACGCCAATATCCTTGAAAGTAGAGGACTGCCAAAGGAGTTAGCAGAAGATATTATGGAACTTCAGTTGGAGATTGTTCCAAGAGGTTTTCTTGCAACAATGGAGGTTCAGTCGACCTTGTTAGACAAGATTCGAGACGCTCAAAAGGAGGATAAAGAGATTGCTGAGAAAAAAGAAAAGATGGGCAAAGGGAAAGCCAAAGGTTTTCGCGAGGATGACCATGATACCTTGTGGTTTGAGGACCGGATCTATGTGCCCAACAATTCGGAAATCAGGAAGTTAATACTTCAAGAGGCCCATGACTCATCATACTCGATTCACCCCGGAAACACCAAGATGTATTTGGACTTGAAGGAACGCTTTCGTGGACCGGTATGAAGAAGGATATTGCCGAGTATGTAGCCGCTATGGCGTATGTCGAGAGTGAAGGCAGAGCATCAAAAGCCGCCAGGATCAAGTATAGCCTATGCCAATCCCCGCATGGAAGTGGGACAAAGTTGGCATGGATTTTGTCACTGGATTACCCAGAACCAAAGCAGGATATGATTCAATATGGGTAGTTGTGGATCGTTTGACCAAAGTAGCTCACTTCATCCCAGTAAAAACAACTTATACAAGTGCCAAGTTGGCTAAGATATATATGACCAGGATTGTATGTTTGCACGGAGTTATGTGGAGCATCGTATCAGATAGAGGAACACAGTTTACTTCAAAGTTTTGGCATCAACTACACCAGACTTTGGGTACCAGATTGGAATTCAGTACAACGTTCCACCCACAGACGGATGGACAGACAGAGAGAGTTAACCAGATTCTGGAGGATATGTTTAGAGCCTGTGCGCTAGATTATTGATCTAGTTGGGATGACAATTTGCCTTACGCAGAATTCTCATATAACAACAGCTACCAGGCTAGTTTGAAGATGGCACCGTTCGAAGCGCTGTACGGACGCAGATGTAGAACACCATTGATGTGGGATGAGGTCGGAGACCGTCAGTTGTTTGGACCAGATTTGATCAAAGACTCAGAGGAGAAGGTTAAACCGATCGTAGAGATGACTAAAGATTGCTCGGTCTAGACAGAAGAGTTACGCAGATTCAAAACGCAAGGAAGTAACCTATGAAATCGGAGACAGAGCCTATTCATGAAAGTATCACCCCGAGGGGAGTGAAACGTTTTGGAGTAAAGGGAAAGTTAGCCCCAAGATTTGTAGGACCGTGACGTGTTTTGGAACGAATGGGAGAAGTTGCCTACAAGCTGGAGTTACCCGAAGGACTGTCAGGAGTTCACGATGTGTTTCACGTATCACAACTGAAGAAGTGCCACGCTGAGATGGCCGACATACCATTAAAAGATACAGTGCCCCTAGTTTGACTTATGAGGAGAAGCCAGTGAAGATTTTGGATTTCGACAACCGAGTCACTCGCAGCAAGGTTATCAAGTTCTGTAAAGTTCAGTGGAGCCACCATACCGAGGAGGAAGCCACATGGGAGCGAGAAGATGATATTCGCAAGGACCATCCGCACCTATTTTCTAGCCAACCCGAATCTCGAGGGCGAGATTCATCTTAAGGGGTAGGTTTGTAACATCCCAAATTTTCAATTTGGCATGTTATACACAGTCATCCATGCATATCATATTTTATTGCAGTCTCATTTGCTATCCTCGAAATCCTAAGCAACTCAAGGACCCTCGGAGAGAGTTGGGGATTTTCCGATTTTCATATTTGATTTTTATCAAATAATGAAAGACGAGGATTTTGGATTTTAGTATTTTTCTCCCGGAAAATATTTCATGTTTAAAAATAAACGAGACGAGAAAATATGACTACTCCAAAAATAATTGAAATAACGGAGGAAAAATGTTAAAATCATTATTTGGGATTTTATTTTACTTATTTGGAATTTTTATTTGCCTAGAGAAAAATTTGCATATATTTAAAATTGCATTTTAGGGGCCAAGAAAAGTTCATCTTGTTCTAAATTTTTTTATTTAGGCAAAGAAAACTTGTTTTGGCATTTTTAGATTTTTATTTATTTTTCTAGGATTTTTACAATTTTCGGCGGAATGTTTAAAAAAAGGAATCATACTCGATCGGGCTAATCAGCCCAAAAGCAGCCCAAGTCGCCGCCGCCTCCACGTCTTGTGGCCGCCCTGGACTTGGAGTCCGAGCCGGACTCCTCCCGCCGCCTGCCCCCTCCTCCAAGCCACCTCCCTCCCTCTTTATATACCGCCTCTCTCCCTTAGCCACCACCACCACCGCCGCCCTGACCCGGAGCCGAGCCCAGGCCGAGCTGCCGCCCGCCTCCGCCGTCGCCCCCCTCGCCGAGCCGCCGCCCCTAGCCGCCCTCGCCGGACCCCACCGGAGCAGCCGCCCCCGCCTCGCCGGACGACCTCGCCGGAGGTAGCCCTCGTCGCCGGTTTTTTTTAAAATAACCCTTCGGTTTTTTTCGAAAAACCCTAGCCGTTTTTTTATGTTAAATCGGTTTTATTTTTTCGGTTTATTTATTTTGAGATCGTTCACCCGTTCGTTTGTTTTTACGAACCGTTCGTCGTTTAGCTTCCGCTAACGAACGTTCGTTCATTTAGACGTTCGTCGTTTTCTTTTATCGGTTTTATTCCGCGATTATTCCGATTTCGATTTCTGAACCAATGTTCAAATTAGTATAACTTTTCGCTCGTTTATCGGAATCAGGCGATTCAAGCGCCTG
Source organism: Aegilops bicornis (assembly GCA_021605145.1). NCBI lineage: Eukaryota > Viridiplantae > Streptophyta > Magnoliopsida > Poales > Poaceae > Aegilops > Aegilops bicornis. The sequence goes on from CM038672.1 coordinate 453,351,360, forward strand.
GAGTTTCATCTCGAAACCCTCTTTCCGAATAGCCAACTTAAACCAGTTTTTGTCTTTGTAAAATTTGACTGTAGTTCAGATAAGTAAACGGACCTTGTTTCTCTCGCCGTTTGAGTTTCGTTGTTCCGTTTGGTTTGATTCTTTTTGCAAACCGGAGTTCTTAAGTTGAACTCTCCGGTCAACCTCTTTCAGTTGAAGTTTCGTTTGTGCATCCTTGTTTGTTGCTTATGTATGTATTGTTTGCTTGCGATAGAATTCCCGGAGTGCGAAGCGTGTTACTACGAGTCTCTAGGATTCACGGACCATCAGCAAGGCAAGTAACACTTGATCATATCTTTTCATACCCAGTTTTATGCATTAGCTCAATCCTCAAACATTGCATGATTAGGATGTCATTAATTTGTGGGTTGGGAAGTAGATGATGAGGTAGGAACCTATTGCCTGTTACTATCAAAACCTTGGGAGTTACTTCTACGTGTTGCTTATATTGCCATGCTATGCTCGTGAGACGTGGTTTGGGTTTGAGAGATATTCACGACAGACGTGAGATTGTTAATTAATGGTTTACTTTAAGGTGGCAACTTAAATACACATCTGGGTGGATTGAGGCACACTGGAACCCAGTGTTGTCTGCTTTATTTTTGGAAATCCCGGGTATCCGTGTGATCTTCCTAAGGACCGCCACCAGGCTCAAAGGGAACTGAGACTATTCATGCTAGAAACTTCCGTGCAGCCACAAGCTATTATGGGCTCTAGCATAGTTGAGTAAGTTACGTGAAGCTCTCAAGAGGTAGATCAGCAGGTAGTGGGTTTTATAGGTTTGGTATGATCTATCCGGAGTAGAGAGTTAATGTTTACGAAAGATCAGTGTCTCGGTTATCCGCTTCTCAAACACCATGCGGTCACGAGAAACCAACGGAGGCGATCGAGTCTTGTGGGGAAAAGTGCAAACCTCTGCAGAGTGTACAATCTAATCATGGTTAGCCGTGTCCCGGTTATGGACAATTCGAGTATCTAGTACTTGAGTATTCACATGTATCTCATCACTCTAAATTAATATTGCTGGGTTGTTAATCACTTTAATTGGGATTGAGTTGGGGTTATACCTTCTCAATGATGTTTCAACCACCATGATAGTTAAAATAAAAATTTATTCCTTTGATATAGGAAAAAATTGGCTTTTTGCAAAACTGTAACCATAGAGCTTTCCGCCAACCATATATGCATGTAGTATAGCTTATTCTTTCATTACTCTCTATGTGTTACATTGCCAGCATATTCCATGTGCTGACCCGTTCTCGGGCTGCAACGTATTATGTTGCAGACTTTTCAGACGAGGAGTAAGGATTGGTAGGTCGCTGTGCGGCTCGCTTATGCCGTTGGAGTTGATGGACTCACTTTACCTTCCAAGCCTTCTGCATTATCGTATTAGATGGCCTTAAGCCATATTATTGTAATAAGTTCTCTTTGAGACATTCGATGTAATAAGTGTGTGATTGCTACTCATTATAAATCCTTCGAGTAATCGTGTGTGTCAAGATTACCGATCCGGGGATGACATGTATACGTAGACTTGACCATCTGAGGTCGGGTCGCTACAGCTAGACTTGAGTCCATTCGCATTTTACTTGCTTATGACAATCACGATGATATCACTCTATACCAAATGGACATTAAAAAAGCTTTTCTAAATGGTGAAATTGAAGAGGAAGTTTATGTTAAACAACCTCCCGGCTTTGTTAATCCTAAGAAACCTAATCATGTTTACAAACTTCACAAAGCTTTTTATGGTCCTAAACAAGCCCATAGAGCTTGGTATAAATGCTTGACTAAGTTTCTTATTGAGAAAGGCATTGAAATTGGGAAAATTGATTCTACTCTTTTTACTAAAGGGTTAATGGAGAACTATTTGTGTGCCAAATTTATGTGTATGATATCATATTCGGTTCCACTAACCCCCATTTTAGTGAAAAGTTTGGAAGGCTAATGTCGGAGAAGTTCGAGATGTCTATGACGAGTGAACTCAAATTTTTCCTTGGATTGCAAATCAAGCAAACTAAGGAATGTACCTTTGTCTCACAAAAAAGTGTACCAAGGATCTTTTCAAGAAGTTCAATATGCAAGAAGCAAAGGTATGAAAACACCCATGCCTACTAGTGGACATCTTGACTTGACTAAGGATGGCAACCCGGTTGACCAAAAGGTTACCAATCTATGATTGGTTCATTATTATATCTATGTGCCTCCCATCCCGATATTATGCTAAGTGTGTGCATGTCTGCACGATATCAAGAGCCACCTAAAGAGTGTCATCTTAAGGCCGTGAAAAGGACAGTGAGATATTTAATTCATACACCAAACTTTGGCATTTGGTATCCTAAGAGGCCATCTTTTGATCTTGTTGTCTATTCCAATTTGGACTATGCCGGTGACAAGGTTGATAGAAAGTCCACTTCAGGTACATGTAAATTTCTTGGTAGATCCCTAGTCTCTTGGTCCTCCAAGAAACAGAACTCGGTATCATTATCCATCGCCGAAGCTGAATACATTACCGCCGGATCATGCTGTGCTCAATTACTTTGGATGACCCAAAATCTTAAAGAATATGAGATACATGTGAAACATGTTCCATTTCTTTGCGACAATGAGAGTGCCATTAAGATTGCTCACAATCTCGTGCAACATTCTCGAACTAAGCATATTGAAGTTCGTCATCATTTCATTCGTGATCATGTTGCTAAAGGTGATATCAACCTTAAGCATGTTCGTACCGACAAGAAATTGGCGGATATCTTCACTAAACCACTTGATGAAAATATATTTTGCCGTTTGAGAGGTGAATTGAATATCGTCGACGCCTCAAATTTGGAGTAGAGACTCCTTGGATACATGCAAGGCATGAGCCTATGTGACTAATCCTTGATACTTCTCTTACAATGATGATCATTTATCTTGGATATATATATTTGCACCCTTGCATGTTATCTAACCCTTGAGGGTACTTGGTTGAGCCTTAATCTATGAGATCCCAAACCAGTCACATCTTGAGCAATTTCTACATCACCAAGTATCTATGTTTTGGTTGTTGGAATCAAGGAAGCATGAAGACACTCAACATATCTTTTGACTACCTCAATATGTCAAATTTCATGATTGTCAATTTGGATACACAAGTGCTATTCCTTGCAAGACTAACCCATGTAGAAAGATGAACTTCAACTCAAAAGGATGCTTCCAACTCTTGATGGACTACATCAACCTTGAGCATCCAACACAAGTTCATCTACATGATCAAAATCAACACTACAACCCAAGGTATGTCATTCCATCTTAGAGAAGTTTTACTCCAAGTCATGGGTTAAAGCACCTCAACAAGATGTGAATAAATCAAGACGCTTAAATGAAAAATGGCAACCCCATTTTCAACTTAAACGATGAGTATGACCTACGATCAAGTGATCACACTTGACTCCTAAGTCAATATACTCTAACAGAGGTGACTTTGTCGCCGACCACCTCTAGATGAAGTTCTCTAATGTTATTTTGTAGTGTATTTCCATTGCATGTTTTCTTACTATTGTGTTTCCATTCAACTTCATCTAGACCTCTTTTGGTTTCTGTTTTATTTGTGTTTATATCCAAGTTTAGTTCATTGCAAATCCTTACGAAAATTCCTTGAAAATCCTTGTGAAATTTCATTTGCAAAGTGAGCTGAGTTGACAAAACTTCTCTTCAGCATTGAACTCGGTTCCACCGATTTAAGCCTATCAGGCAGACCGAAATACAAGTTTCACTTGTATGCAGTTCATTGGTACTATTAAAATGGACTCATTCGGTCTCACCGATGAGCACCTTTAGTGGCTCTGCTATCTCGGAGTCACCGATGGAACATATAGACGCCACCGATTTCACTGTTGAGAAAACTTTTTTCCATCATTTATTGCCTATTCTCTTCAGCTCCACTCAATGATTCTTTTCCTCTGTCTGCATCTTGAACTACATTATGCTTGCTTGTGTATCTTAAGAATCATACTCACTTGACTCATATCCATGAACACTACCCTTCTTGGAAATTGATGTCAAAGGGGGAGAGAGAGCACATCAAAGCTTACTCTTACAAAACTCTTCTAAGAAAGGAAGAGAAGTGCAATACCATAAGAGGAGAGAAGTCACATGTCTTTAAGAGGGGAAAGACATGTTAGTATTTGTTTTGAAATATTTTTGGATCTCATTCATTTCTCCTCTGATTTCTATATTTCTGCTCTGATTTTATCTCGCCCTACCTTCTCCCATTATCCAATGTTAGATTCAGGGGGAGAAAGAGTCCATGTTTAAGGGGAGAAAAATCCCTAGAATTTATTGCAAATCTTTAAAGTTCTTGGGGACATGTTTATATCTGAATGAAATACTTACTATGTGGTACTCACCTATTACATGTCATCCCAGTCTTGGTATTCTTGTGGATCTTGAAATCCTTCTTGTTTGAAGTTTTCTTGTGTTATCTAACCTATTTTCTCAAGATTACTTCTTCAAGAGTCAACTCAAGAACTGCAAGGTAAGTTTATGCATCAAACTCATGTGCATGATGATCTCTTTCTTTTGCACATATTGTTTGCAAGAGGGATTCATAAAGCATAAAGGTACAACCTATCGACACTTGTTTTTGCTCTTATGCATGTGACCAAGTGTCAGGACCCCGATTCTAAGTCACACCGATCTAGCCTGTAACACCTCATATCACTTTGTGGCCTCACGCACGGTATTCCCACGTGTGTCGCCTTACCATGGCCCGGGACTGTTTGCGCCTTTTGGCTCACGTATATGATAGTGCCGCTAGCATCCATATGACAGAGAACCCGGGCCGACATGACTAGTCGTGAACCCAAAGTGGCACTAACTTACAGGGACATGCATACATGAATCAACATCGAGCATGTCGGTCAGCAACGTCAATCCGGCTGTAGCATCGGGCTAACAGGACTCGAACCTGGGTCTGTAGAAAGGCTAGGCAGACTCGGATGTCACCGCGTGACATTTACCCAAAGGGACAGAACCAGAACGAAGTGGATCACATGTCAATCGGTGTTCCCGGCAGAGTGTCTTTGGGCTAGCGGACTTCGGTGAACCGGGCTGTAGCGGACTACTATGGCTCGTGGAAGCACAAGACTACATTTCCCAATAAGAGAGGCTACCAAGGATAAACAACTAGGTTGTCGGATCCCACACATACCAAGCATTTCAATCATACACACAATATGCTCAATATGTGTAAATACAACATGGCATCACAACATAACTCTACGACTCAAGTATTTATTCAATAGGCTCCGAGGAGCGAGATATTACAAACATGGGTCTCATGACCCAACATTCAGAGCATACAAATCAAAGCACATGCGGAAGCTTAACATGTCTGAGTACAGACATCTACAAATGAAAAAGGCTTAGAAGCCTGACTATCTACCAGATCCCGCCGAGGGCACAAGATCGTAGCTGAGGTATCAAGCTAAACGTCGAAGTCCACACGGAACTACTAGCAAGACTGACATCTCTCTACAAAACATAAAATAGGCAAACGTGAGTACAAATGTACCCAGCAAGACTTACACCATAACTAGCTACATATGCATCGATATCAATAAAGGGGTGGTGGAATTTAACTGCAGCAAGCCAGCTTTGACTCGGTGGCTATCCTGAACTACGACTGCAAGTAACTCTTTTGGGGTGGCGCACACGAGTCCACATATTCACCATATCAATACACCACTATGGATCCGCTCCCGTCTCCCTACGAGAGGGCCATCCATAGCACTCACGCTTATCTTGCGCATTTTAGAGTATCCACTTTCACTTGTCTATGAACTGTATAGGCAACCCAGAAGTCCTTTACCGCGGACACGGCTATTCGAGTAGATAATGTTAACCCTGCAGGGGTGTACTTCTTCACACACGCTCTCGCCACTTACCACCATGTACACATCATGTATCTCGGCAACCTTCAAGCGGAAGCCTGGCGAGGGAGTCGGCCACGACCTGACTAACCACACAAGTCTCTAGTCCAGGTTTATCGCCTATTCGGGTTCCATCCGCAAGGAGATCCGGCCGGTGTCGCTCACGGCCCCAAACGATGTGTGCAGGGTTCCCAAGCCCACCATCCGGTGCCACTAGGTACACCGCCATCATGCCTAGTCTGTCCCAAGCCCACCTGTACCGGGTGCCACTTGGTAGACTACTAACACTACCTACAAACACCAGAAACTAGTTGCAACTCCTAGACAGAGATCGAGTTGATTAATAAATCGAGAGAGCTTGGAGTGCCGGGATCCCAATGTGTCGTAGTAACTGTTCATGGATCACAAACACAGAACTCAGTTCCTGAGGACGGTTTCAATGTGACAACCCACCATGTACTCCTACATGGCCTCTCACCGCTACCTTGGTAAATCGTGTTCACACACTTAGTTCACACACAGTAGGACATAATTCACAATATTCCAATTCATCCCCGATGAATCAGACCTGACTCAACTCTAAGCAATAACAGGCATCACAAACAAGCATGAATGAGTAGGCACATCAAGGCTCAAACAACTCCTACTCATGCTAGTGGGTTTCATCTATTTATTGTGGCAATGACAGGTCATGCAGAGGAAAGGGGTTCAACTACCGCAACATGTAACAGTTGAATCGTTGTTTTCCTAATGCAGTAAAAGAGAGCAGGAGCGAGAGAGTGGGATTGTATCGGAATGAACAAGGGGGTTTTGCTTGCCTGGCACTTCTGAAGATAGTATAGCTCTTCATCGGTGTCATCGATCACATCGTCGGAACACGTCTATTGAGAGGGGACAAACACCGGCAATAGAGAAGGAACACAATTAATGTAATGCAACAATATGATGCATGAGTGTGACATGGCAATATGCTATGGTTTGAGCTAATGCAACTAGCAACCAGATTAAATGAAGTTGGTTTGAATCCAATATTCAAATTCAAACTCCATATGTGGATATTTAAATGCCATTTATATGATTTGTGCTAAACAGCAGCTATAAGTTGTTCTAACATGCATGAAAATGGTACAGATGTATATATTGGATTTTCTGATCATTTTTCATATATAATTTGTTTCATTTGGAGTTATGGTTGAATTTCTATGAATTTTAGAAGTTTTGGGCATTTTCTGGAATTTATAAATCATTTCTGATTTATTTTAAATCCCAGAAAATATTTATTAACAAACCGACGTCGATGTGACGTCAATGAAGTCAACGGCCGACCAGGTCAAACCTTACAAGCGGGCCCACGAATTCGGTGTAACATGGCTGGTTTGGGTGGATGATGTAGGACCGGTCAACGCCGATCAAGGTCAACCACCCCGATCGAGGCCCATCAAACTTAATCTAATCCTAAACAGGAATAAATCATATACTTAATTATTGTTGTGGGGTCCACCTCGCTGTGTGGGTGGTTTAGCTGGCGGTGATTAGCACTAAATACGCGGCCACGTCGGCACGCCGGAGTTTGGCCGGCGGCGACCTCAAGCCGCGGCGGAGGCGCACTGGAGTGGCTCGGGTTTTGCCCACGATCGACCAAATCGACCGTGGTTTGGTCCTATGCGTAGCTGGGGCTCGCGCGCATCCAGCTGAGCAAGCGGGAAGAGCTGGGGTGGCCGGAGGCGACGGCAACCACGACGACGGCGGCGGCCGGAGTTCGGGCGTCGAGCGTTTCGACGTTGTAGTGCACTAGGGGAGGCGCTGGTGTGTTCGGCGTGCTCCTGGTGAGGTGTGGAGCACATTCCCGTGATCGGAAGTGAGCTATGGTGGCCCTGGCCTCGTCCGCATCATCGCCGGCGGCGAGGAGCTGACGGCCCCGGTGAAAAGGCGGCTAGAGTACGGGAACGAGTGCGGGGAGGAGGGGGAATGGTGGTGGAGCTCACAGCAATCTCAACGGAGGACTCAGCGGGCTCGGGGAGGCGGAGATGGCGAAGAATCATCGGCGAAGATCCATGGGAGCCGAGGAGGAAGACGAGGATGCTAGCGATGAAGCAGAGACCTCCGGCTCCTCTCCTTCGGCTTGGCGGCATGGTGATCGATGGCGGAGTTTCTGGTCACGGTCACGGGGCGAGGGGGAGGCGATGGCCGTGGTGGTGCTCGTCGGTGGCGGCGGGCGCGTTCGGTGAGATGGGGAACGGCGAGGGAGAGAGCAGGGGGAAGAGTGAGAGAGTTCCCGGGGGTGGCGTGGTGTTGCGGGAGACGTCCAGGGGGAGGAGGAGGCAGCCAGGCAGGGAGGAGGTGGCCGGCGTGTGGCCACGCACGCCGGGCACGCGCCCTTGCCTACTGGCGCGAGGAGGAAGGCGACAGGGAGCCAGGCGGTGGTGGGCTGGGCAGGAACAGGAGCTGGGCCGGTGCGGCTGCAGTTAGGTGGCCTAGGTAGTTCCTTTCTCTCTCTCTCCCTTTTATCTCTTTCCGTTTTCTATTTTTCTGTAGTTGTTTGGGCTTTATTAAAAATACCAGAGCACTTCTAAAAATCCTGAAAATAATTGTGGGCACCTTCTGAGATATATGCAACAACCCACATTTAGTTTCAGAATTATTTTAGCATTTAAATTATTTATAGCATTCAAATTCCCAAATTCAAATACTTTATGAGTTAATTCATAAATGGCCAAGAAATATGCTCATCATTTTTGGCAGAGGTTTTCACCTTTATCAAAAATCATGAACATCTCCAAAGGCATTTTGGGTTCATTGAAGATTATTTTAGGTTGAATCTATTTGATTTGATCTGGTGCTAGGGTTCGAACAATCCCCATTTCAAATTCATTGAAATTCAAACATGATGCACACATGACTAGCTAGCCTAGAGCAAACCAGAACTAGGGATGTGACAACTCACCCCCACTAAACAAGAATCTCGTCCCGAGATTCAGGCGTAGGGTAAGATGAAGGGGGATCTCAACAAACACAATCTTCATGACCCAGGTGGCACTTCATAAGATCGTTGATTCGATCACCATCATTGTCTCGATGTCTTGCCCCGAGAACTCTAACTAACATGACAATGAGAGGAAAGGGAAAACTCTAGAAGGATGGATCTTATCAAGATCGAACAACTCGTGATCAACTCATGGAGCGAGACGTCAAACAACTCTCAAGCTGAGACACGAGGCATACATCCAAAAGAATGGAGTGAAGCAGTTGATTTAAGGTTCACTAGGTAGACAACAATTTCACTCTTAACAAGGTGGTGAACGGTTGTCAACGTAGCGAGGATTTGAGTTGCCAAGATACCATAACGAGACACTTTAGGGAAGGTGACTCGTAGAATTATTCCCTCAAGTGGCAAAAAGGAATTACTTTTGATACATAGATCATTGGAACTCTTTTCACCAGCCTAAGGCAATTTAAACGATCGTTTGACGGAGTTCGGAGAAATGGCATACTCAGATCAGAAAGGAAACTATGGTTGTAGAACAACTCGGCAAACGGGAGGCACACCCCAATTGATACCGAGGATATAACCTAGTGACTGAGTGTGCTCTCAGGAACATGAGCATTTCCATACTCATCAAGGTTTTACCAGCATCCATGGCAAGGATCGTGGCAACACGACATACTACCATGATGACTAGATGGATGATGCGGATACAAAAGAAGATAACACCTTCTCAGACTTCCCCTTAGCGAGGCTAAGGAAACATAATCTGGATGATCGACCGAGAGACATTTAGCACTCCGCTTCTAATTTTCTCCTTGATGTGCTAGCATAATCCATTCATAGATATGGTTTGATATCTAGAACATCAAGTAAAAGATCGGACTTCGAGAACACAATAATCCATAAGGAACAACTATTGGAATAAATTCTACGAGATCCTTATGGGGAGGTGGCCAACTTTCTCAATCAAGATACTACAATAATAAGTCTTCCGGTTGGGTGTGTTGGCCACAACATCCACTTTACCGGATTATAGAGAGACGAATATTATAGTTCTTGAGAAACGTTCCAACCATCATATCTGCCTGAGATTCAGATCTGGTTGGTGTCAGGATAATCCAGACTCATCAAGTCTAGAAGGAAAAATGAAAGTTTGCAACACAAATCGGCGAGATGACGCTATGAGATTCTCGAGGGATGAACTATGATAGCAAGCTCCAAAAGATGAGCTGGTTCTGCTACAAACATGTGAACACGTTGTCCAAGACAAGCATGATCACGTGGTAGTCTTATAATGAAACACTACCGAGTTCAGGAGGGGAACCATCATCGCAGATAATGAAGTTCTTAATTAAGCCCGGGTTAGCTCTTAAAAAGAACTCCTTCTCCTGGAACAAATCAGTCAGTGGCTTGGTGTGCTAGGAATACATATAGAGTGAAGGTTGCAAATCTTCAAACCACAGAATACTTCGCACGTATGCATGACTGATTTGGAATGATTCCAAGGAAGCAAAACAAACTTTCTCGAATTCACGGTGGCAACTTGCATCAAATGCACATGAATTAGAGGAAGTCACTTCTTTCATCCGAACATATGCTTCATGGGCTAGCATGAAGAAATGCTTTCAAAAATTTCCAACACTAGCTAAATGTTCAACATGAATCATGGAGGAGACAAGATGCTACTGATGGGCTCAACAACAACTCATCGGAATTTCCATACCACTAGACTTCCACCATTATGTGAACAATGTGATAGTATTGGTCAGACCAAAAGATGTAATGGTGTATGCTCGAGGAATCAACCACGGTAAGACAACATTATGAACATCGTTGGTTCTAGCTTGATTTGACGATAGCCCACACTCAAATAAAGGTTTGGACAAGACGATGGATTCAACAACCGATCAAGAGGAACAATCGATGAAGATATCATCTCTCTTCAACACACACACACACAAGGATATCCCTTTGGAATGAGCTGAGGCGGACAAGCTTTTATTTTCCAACTCTCCAAGTTGTTGTTTGGCTTAACCAACTAGCTCAAGGGTTTCCAACACAGATTCTTGGAGAAGGGGTGGTTTACAAGAAACCAACTTGATCACGAGCTTAACATAACAGTCAGGGGACAACCTGGTGATACTTCCGAGAAGATATTCGGAAAATCATGAACCACCGATATGTTACTAAACTCGAGACCAATCTTGCTTTTCAGGGCAAGACGATATGATCAAATAAGCGAGGGATTGGCACAATCCTAACTCATTGATCGAAGAGTGCACCAGTAAATGAGGACTAGGTAGCACGATCAGTCTTAGAATGATAATTCCATAACCAGCACACTAAGAATGAGAGTATTGTCCATTAACTACCAAGCAACAGAGTTGCTAGGAGTATGATTTCACACATCACAGTTCACTTGTCGGCATTCCGGTTACACCAACACGGGACCGAGGAATGAATAATGATGGTGAGAGGTATCACTGCAACAAGAATTCATAAGAGTTGGTGCAATTCTCATGACATTCTTGACATAGGACGGTAATACTTCAGGATAGAACAGAATCAAAAGCTGGGTTGGCATTTTGATCTGCGGAGCACAACTATTTTGACCCAAACCTGGATATGGATGAGGTACTGGAGTTTGTTTCTCCTAGTCATTCCGGATTAGAATGGCTTAAAGGCTTACAAGAATAATAGGCATCGATGAATGAATGCACGCATATTCTTGACTATCAATTGATAGACGGAGGTCAGAAAACAACTAAAGAGGGACAACTCAAAGGAACATATATCTTTCTGAGTTGTGGATGCATAGATTAGTATGTCGAACAAGTTCAACATATTTCTTCCGGATAACCCATGCAGAAGAAAAGGGACTGGCAGATTCGCAATATGAATGAAGTACTCCTCAAGAGCACCCTGGTTGTGATCTTTTGGTTCAAAAGAACTTCTGCCATGATGGTTCATGGTATTGGAAGAATGAGATACCATGGACCTCGAGGACTATCGCAAAGGTTACTAATATCTTAAGGGAACTAGCAAATACTAACAACATGAAGTAGGGTGAATCTCGGGTCAAGAACCCAGGAGTAGAATACCTACTACTAAATGGCATCACGGGATGCTTTCGAGAATGGTGGCCAGAATCATCACACCGGGAACACAAAACATGGCTAGATTACTAGGTGACTCCCTAAAACACCTACGGTCATAATAATAGCTCCAACATATATGTCGAGGCAACAGAGTACCTGAACTCACCGGTTAGTGTGGTTAATCTGGCCCAAAGGAACATCGAGAACGGACGGAAAGGATTTGCAAATGCATCAGACTATTTAGAAACATGGGATGACTCGGACAGCATAACAACTGTAAATGCTCAAAAAGTTTTGAGACATCCTGCAAATTGGTGGCATAACCACTCAGAAGCACAATATCAAGGTTCCGAGACCAACTATGAACACACGGAAGTAATAGCAACTGAACTGAGGCTTAAATCAGTCAATTATATAAGTCTACAGATTAGTAAAACGTGATCCTAATAGATAGACGAGAAGCCTAGTGTCGGTGGGAACGACACCTATGGGATCACAAGAATCCCTACTACGGTCGCGGGGCGCGGGATCGTGAGAAGAGCGGATCAAACAGATAGCACACGGTTTCCTTATCCAGGTTCGGGCCGAGAGGATGCGTAAAACCCTACACCTGCTTTGGTGGTTTGTTTATCTGTGTTCTTTAACTAGCAATGGGGCGTGAGGAGCTCCAAAAGCGAATCCCTCCTCACGTCGCCTTTGGGCCTCCTTTTATAGGGAAAGGGGTTGCCACGGTGGCACAGAGGTGGAAAGGGTACAGTGATGCGAGTTTATCCCTCGCATTACATGACAAGGCGCCTTTAATGCGTCTTGCTTAGGTGTCCTTGCTTTATCGGGACGGGGAGAGCCCTGTCTCGTCAGCCGCCCTTTCGCGTCGACACGCATACCGCCAGCGATGCCCGTGGTGCCATGTAGGCGAGCACGCACCTGAGGTGGCGCAGTGGTGGGTCTTCACGAAGATCCGCTTGCCGCCACGCAGTGCCTGCCCAACTGGTTGGGTTGGCAAATGCATGCGAACGGTGGTGGAGGTTTGATTGGCGTGGGCACGATGGTGGCCCTACGGGTGTTCTTGGCAAGGGCTCGCCGTAGCCCCGACAAGGGTCTTGCCGTGGCGCTGCTTGTCATCCCCGCAAGGCTCTTGCCGGGGCCTTGTGGTCCTCCTTGGCGGGATCCCGCCAAGGGTCGTCATCTTCTATAGTGTGTATCTGATCCGGAATGTATTCACAAAGATCTCGCATGCCACCACGGGATGTCTCCGAATCCTTGCCCCATGGGGGCGGTGGACTCAAGGGTGATTCGCCCGTGAGGTGTGGGCGAGCTGCCACGGCAAGGGTCTTGCCAGTTTGCTAAACCGCCTCCGGCAAGGATCTTGCCGGGGGGTCCGCCGTCCCTTTTCTCTTTGTGGTCTTGTTCTTGGCGTCGATTCTGCTCCTTTCCGGGCCCGGCCTTACCTTGGCTCACCTCCCTTGCCTTGCTCAGTGCGGTGGTGCCCGCGGCTCAGACTGCCCGTGCACAGTTATAGGGGTACAAAAAAGTGTACCCCTCTTTTTGTACACCGACAGGAGCCCCCGGGCCTGGGCCACATGTAAGCGCAATCGCGTTGTTGGGCTAGGCCCAAAAATGGTGCGCGGGCAGGCGGGGTGTTTTTTACCGCGGTAAGTGTCTTCGTGCACTGCGCTTCCCATGCCTCCCGCGCGTGGCTCGGCGTGGGGAGGCGTGCGTGACGTGGGCGGCATGCGTGGGGCTGAGCTCTGCGCGCATGCGTCACGTCGCAGTTAATGTGAAAGGAGGCGGCCCGCGTTTTCCCCCCATAAGAAGGAATAACCGTGGGCGCGCTGTTCACTTTCTCCTCTTCTCTCGTACCTTTTCCAATCTCAGAGCCGCCGTTTCCTCTCTTCCTTCCTTCCTAAGCTTTAGCCGTCACCCGCCGTCGCTGCTTCGCCACCCCCTTCCTCAATCCTCTAGACCTCTCAGTTGCCATGGCGGCCAAATCCGCCAAGGGCAAGGGGGTGGCTAAGGGCTCTGGGACCGTGGAGCCGCCGGAGAGCGCGCTGTCGGGGGACCGGACGAAGTACACCTTATTCTTCCCCTCGTCGGTTGATGTTCATGAACTCCGGGCCTCCTTCAAGCCCTTATGGGGAGTGAAGACGGGGGGAGAGAATTCGGGGCACCCGGCGACGTGCGTCATTCCTGCCGCTTGCGCCGATCCTGCTCCAAATCGGTATCCCTTTTTTGTTGATTACCTTTCTTGCGGGTTATGCCCCCCTTTTTCCGATTTCTTCTGCGACATCATGCACACCTTGACTTTCGCCTCTTGGATTTCACTCGAATGCGGTGGCGTGCCTGGCTCTTCACAAGATCTTTGCGAAGGCTTTGCCGGAGTGCAGCCCAACACGGCACTCTTTCGCCATTATTTCTCCCCTCGAATCCAGCCCGGAGGCGCCGTCTCCGGATGCGTCGCCTGGATCCCAAGATCCAAGGAGGCGTACCCCGTACGATGCCATGAAGGAGAGGTGGGAGGAATGGCGCGGTCGGTGGTGCTGGATTGAAGACGAAGACCCGCTGGAATTCTGCAAGGTCCGCCGAGCGCCGCCGGTCCGCGGCAGCGATTGGAGTGATGTTGATGCTGCCGTCGGGAGGCTTACTGTCGCCACCACCAGGATCCTCCGGCTGACCCGGGCTGGGCTCACTCTGGAGATGATCGGGGCAGACTTCATTCGCCGCCGGATCGCCCCGTTGCATAATAAGGGGAGGCCAGCCTGGCTTTTTACGAACCCGGCTGACATTATGCGGCTTCGCCCTAGCCTCGACAACAACTTCACGGTGATGGCGCATGTGGGTCGCGACGGCGAGGTCAAACGGACCGGCAAGGCCGCGAGGGCTGCCGCAAAGGTCGGCAAGGCCGTCAAGGGGCCGTTCTTCAAGTTGCCAGCGGGGGTGGTCCCGTTGTGCAATAAATCACGCCGGTCCGAGATCATTGCTATGATGCCGGACTGCAACGCGCACGGCCCTGTCCCGAGCTGAAAGGAGCCGACGAACACAGACGTGCAGCAATTCTTCGAGTCCTTGACCGAGGTATACGTCAATGCTGACGCCGAGCGGTGGCTTGTCATGGACACCACCCAGGCGGAGCTGGACTACATTGCCACCAGGGCGAGGGAGGCACAGCTTGCCATAGAGGCCGGCAGCGCCGGGGGCATGGAGGACAAGGCCGCGACGGCTGCGGAGGAGGAGCAGTTCACCCTGTGGGCGGCGGCCACCGAGGAGGTCAGCAGCGTCGACGCTGGAGCTCCGCTCGTCGAGGACGCGGCCGACGAGTCGTCGTCGGAGGAGGACATGGCGGCGGGCTCGACGCCAGCCAGGGGAAGAGGGCGAGTCCTGCGGCGGTCAGCTCCGGCGAGCCGGTCCGCCCAGCGAACTACGCAGCCTCAATTGACCCTGGAGGGGTCCGGGCGCCACACGAGGGCCACGGCAATGAAGGGGCTGACGAATGCCGCTGAGAAGAAGAAGGCGACAGCCCCTTCCTCATCCGGGCGCGCACAAACCCCGCCGCCTTCTTCGCCTCCTCTGGCAGGCGTCGACTCGGATGATGATGTGGAGCTCCCTTTTGATCTCGGGCCTCTCAGCCCGGAGAGGAAAAGGAAACTGGTGGAAGAGGAGGAGACGGATGACGAGTAAGTACTCCGTTCCTTACTGTCATTTTCATTTCCCCGAATCGGGTCGGTTGTCTTGATCCATTTTTTGCTTTTGCAGGGAGACAGAGACGTTGGCCCAGAGGGTGAAGAGGGCGAGGACCTCGGCGAGCAGTCAGCCCCCGGCTGGGGCTTCCAAGACACCACTGGTGGTGCTGAGCAGCCCGGACAGCAGCCCCCGGCGCAGCCCCCAATGTAAGTTCGTCACCCTCTTCTTACTCGACATGTGGTAGGCGCTCGATGCTATGATGCCGACCTTGCCGGGTTTGCAGGAGGGGAGCGGCAGCAGGAGGGGCCACAGAGGGCTACTCCTAACACACCACCCCCATCGACTATGTCGCCGCGGGGGGCGTCCCCGGCAAGGGCATCAGGCACGGAGCCCACACCCATGGAGGAAGAGGGGAACTTGGGCGCTGGTGACTCTGCCACGACACCAAATGTCTTTGGCGGAGAGGGACTTCTGCCTCACTGGCACGTGAGTCACCGTCCTTCGTCTCTGTTTTTCCCTTATGCTTTTCTTGGCTTCATTGCTCCCATTGCTGCCCAGGCCCTCCTTCAACAGACATGGAGGACGTGGACACTGTTGTTGGAGACATTGCTGAGGAGACCGCGACGGAGGCCAGCAGGATTGCCGCCGAGGAGGCCACCAACAATGCTGATGAGGCCGCCGCTGACAAAGCCGCCAAGGGTGCTGCCGAGGACGCCGCTGCGGGAGCCGCCAAGGCGACCGGCGAGGCTTCTGCCGAGGGCGCCAGCGGTGGACCTGCCAGTGAGGCCGACAAGGCCTCCGCCGAGGAAGAGGTGGCGGGTGACCAGCCTCCCTCATCCTCAACCTCGGGCCCCGGCAGATATCTGAAGGTGGGCGGCGATCTTTTTGTCCATCTTCCAGGGGTGTCAAGCCGGGCGCCCGCCAAGGGGAAGCCTTTGAGGGCGAGGTGCTTGCCGCCACCGGGCTTGAGGTGGTTGATGAGCCGGGTGTTGGCGGCGACGGTTCTCCTGAAGAGCAGCTTTTCCGCGCCATGGGGGCCAATTTCCGGAAGCTCCAAGTGCTCTACCGTGCCCGCCTGGACAAGGTCAAGTCCAGGATGGCAACGGTGGACAACGCGGAGATGGACTTCAAGGCGCGCGTCGCTGAGACGCAGACCTGGTTCCAACAGACTCACGAGGAGCAGAGGGCCTTTCAGGAGGAATTGGTCAAGCGCAATGCGGAGCTCACCATGAACATGGCCGACATCGAGAAGGCCCAGGAAGAGGCGGCGAACTTGGCTGCCGCGGCCGAAGCCGCCCGGAACCAGCATCAAGCTGCCTTGGATTCCCAGGAAGAGGACCTCTCCGCGCGTGAAGCGAAGCTTATCATAGCAGCTCCATGACAAGGATGAGGAGCTCGAGGCCCTTGTCGCGCGACGGACTCGCAAGCTGGAGTAGAGGCACAAAGAGGCACTCGATGCCCAAGCTCTGGCCCATGCCGGCAAGGTGAAGGAGCTGGAAGCAGAGCGATACAAGCTGAAGGAGCAGGCCCTCAAGCTGTCCGGCGAGAAGAGCACGCTCAACCGCGCCTTTGTAGAGGCGCAAGGAGCAGTCATCAGCGGGATCGGGAGCTCTCCGATCATGAGAACTCCATCAGAGACCTCAAGCTGAAGCTGGAGGATCTCGAGAAGATGTTGTCGGAGAGTAGGGCTCAGGAGGAGACCTTGACCAGGAGCCTCGAGGAGGAGAAGCAGCTACGGGCAAACGAGGCCGCCTCCCACCAGGAATATGTGGTGGGTGAGAACAGGTGGATCAGCCATCTGGAGGTTTTTGCCGGCAGGGTCACATCACAATTGGCCACCATGGGGATGCCAAACGTGAGGTACGCCCCCGAGCGCAGCGGGACCATCAACGCCAAGCTGACCCAGTTCTTCGAGGGATTCCTCGGAGCCTTAGCCTATCTTCACTCCACCAGGACGGCCACGCTGGCCGAGGAGGCCCGGCGACTTTGCCGGAGGGTCGTGAACAAGGTCCTCACCAAGATGGCGCACTGGAATCCCGACCTTGATTTCGCGGCCGCGATGAAGAGCTTGCCGGATGGTGTTGACCTCACGGTGCTCCAGGAGCGCACCAAGCCCATCACCGACTGCATCGACGAAATCAAGAGGGTGGAAGGCCAGCACCGGGATTATGCATCCCGTTCTTCTTTGCCGTTGCGGGTTCCCGACCAAGACAAATTTTATCTTTAGTTAGAACCACAACCATGACGTGATGTAATATAACTTTGAAGTACTCTTAATTTTCATGCATGTTATTTCCCCGTTCAATTCCTCTTTGTATGTGTGCCCCACGTCGATCGGGTAGGCTTGCCAGCACGGAAGCCCCTAGCGGCGTTTTGGGGACGGATCCCCAGGGCCTGCCGGGTACGCGTGCTGCCGAACGAGCCACCTTTCCGTTCCGAACGCGGCCGCTCGAGCTGTCGAGCTTGACTCGAGTCAGAATCAAGGGCGTTGTTGATCGCGGAAGGTTACTCTGCCATTCTCGACGCAGCCGCTTGAGCTGTTGGGCGGACTCGAAACAGGGCAAGGGCGTTGCCGATCGTGGGAGAGCCCCCTGGCGTGCAGGTTTCTCATACAAAGGCGTGACATCTCCGAGGGGAACAACCTCAAATAAGAAGGGTAGCACAAATAAGGGTTCAGTGCAACTTAGCTTCTGTTTGCGATCGCTCGAGTGTCGATCTTCTGGCCTCCTTTCTTCTTCAAGGGTCACGAAGATGAAGGAGTGCCGCTAATCGCTAAAGCCGATCCTCACAATCGCCCCTTCTACCTGGCGCGCCAAAGATGTCGGTGGGAACGACACCTATGGGATCACAAGAATCCCTACTACGGTCGCGGGGCGCGGGGTCGTGAGAAGAGCGGATCAAACAGATAGCACATGGTTTCCTTATCCAGGTTCGGGCCGCGAGGATGCGTAAAACCCTACTCCTGCTTTGGTGGTTTGTTTATCTGTGTTCTTGAACTAGCAATGGGGCGTGAGGAGCTCCAAAGCCGAATCCCCCTCCTGGTCGCCTTTGGGCCTCCTTTTATAGGGAAAGGGGTTGCCACAGTGTCACCACGGGAGGTGGAAAGGGTATAGTGATGCGAAGTTTATCCCTCGCATTACATGACAAGGCGCCTTTAATGCGTCTTGCTTAGGTGTCCTTGCTTTATCGGGACGGGAGAGCCTGTCTCGTCTGCCGCCGCTCCTTTCGCGTCGACACGCATACGCCAGCCGATGCCCGTGGTGCCATGTAGGCGGCAGACATGACCGAGGTGGCGCATGGTGGGTATACACGAAGATCCGCTTGCCGCCACGCAGTAGCCTGCCCAACAGTTTCGGTTGGCAACTGCATGCGAACGGTGGTGGAGGTTTGATTGGCGTGGGCCTGATGGTGGCCCTACGGGTGTTCTTGGCAAGGGCCTCGCCGTAGCCCCGGCAAGGGTCTTGCCGTGGCGCCTGCTGTCATCCCCGGCAAGGCTCTTGCCGGGGCCCTTGTGTTATCCTCCTTGGCTGGGATCCCGCCAAGGGTCTTCATCTTCTATAGTGTGTATCTGGTCTGGAATGTCTTCACAAAGATCTGCATGCCACCACGGGGATGTCTCCTGAATCCTTGCCCCATGGGGGCACTGGACTCAAGGGTGATTCGCTCCGTAGGTGTGGGGCGAGCTGCCACGGCAAGGGTCTTGCCGGGTTTTCTAAAACCGCCTCCCGGCAAGGATCTTGCCGGGGGTGTCCGCTTCGCCCCCTTTGCTCTTTGTGGTCTTGTTCTTGGCGTCGTTCTGCTCCTTTCGGGCTTTGGCCTTACCTTGGCTCACCTCCCTTGCCTTGCTCAGTGCGGTGGTGCCCGCGGCTCAGACTGCCCGTGCACAGTTATAGGGGTACAAAAAAGTGTACCCCTCTTTTTGTACACCCACACCTAGTTCCTAATCCCCGTAGAAAAGAAGAGGATGACTCAGATCAGAAGGGCATAAGGTAAAGGAGTAAAAAGAGCCTTACGTTCCCTTCCACAATCAATTCCCTTATATAACTAAAGCATTTCTAGACACGACTTCGACCAGTTTGGCTTGGTAATCCCACAGCAACAAAGCTCGATACCAAAGCTGTTAGGACCCCGATTCTAAGTCACACCAATCTAGCTCAGCAACACCTCATATCACTTTGCGGCCTCACGCACGGTATTCCCACGGTGTCGCCTTACCATGGCCCGAGACCGCTTGCGCCTTTTGGCTCACGTATATGATAGTGCCGCTTAGCATCTATATGATGAGAACCCGGGCCGACATGACTAGTCGTGAACCCAAAGTGGCACTAACTTACGAGGACATGCATACATGAATCAACATCGAGCATGTGTCGGTCGCCAGCCTTGCGAATCCGGGCTGTAGCACCGGGCTAACAGGACACCGGAACCCAGTGTCAGAGGCAGTTAGGCAGGACTCGGATGTGACCGCGTGAAATTTCCCGAAGGGACAAACACATGAACGAAGTGAATCACATGCCGCCACGGTGTTCCGAGCGATAGTCTTTGGGCTAGCAGGACTACAGTGAACCGGGTCAGAAGCGGACTACTATGGCTCATGGAAGCACAAGACTACGTTTCCCCATAAGAGAGGCTACCAAGGATAAACAACTAGGTTGTCGGATCCCACACATACCAAGCATTTCAATCATACACACAATATGCTCGATATGTCTAAATACAACATGGCATCACAACATAACTCTACGACTCAAGTATTTATTCAATAGGCTCCGAGGAGCGAGATATTAGAAACATGGGTCTCATGACCCAACATTCAGAGCATACAAATCAAAGCACATGCGGAAACTTAACATGTCTGAGTACAGACATCTACAAATTAAAAACGCTTAGAAGCCTGACTATCTACCAGATCCTGCCGAGGACACAAGATCGTAGCTGAGGTATCAAGCTAAACGTCGAAGTCCACACGGAACTACTAGCGAGACTGACATCTCTCTGCAAAACATAAAATAGGCAAACGTGAGTACAAATGTACCCAAAGAAGACTTACATCAGAACTAGCTACATATGCATCGGTATCAATAAAGGGGTGGTGGAGTTTAACTACAGCAAGCCAGCTTTGACTCGGTGGCTATCCTGAACTACGACTGCAAGTAACTCTTTTGGGGTGGCACACACGAGTTCACATATTCACCATATCAATACACCACTATGGATCCGCTCCCGTCTCCCTAGTAGGGGGAGCTTATGAATGTTACATGTTCTTCCAAAGCTTTACTTATTACTCATATCATTTACTTGAAGCTTTGATGTATGTTGTCATCAATTACCAAAAAGGGGGGAGATTGGAAGCAAAAGTGCTCCCTGGGTGATTTTGGTAATTAATGTTAATATATACTTTGTTGGACTAATAGTTTTCTCTAGCATGTTTCAGATAAGTTCAACAATGGAGTGGCAAGGACAAGAGGATGTGGAACCCCTTCAAAATGATAAGGACAAAGATTGGCAAAAGCTCAAGACTCTTCATTTCTATTTAAGTGATCCAAGATCACACTGAGTCCATAGGAAAGCCAATACTATTAAAAGGGGATGAGGTGTTGCTTAATGGTCTACTTGCTCAAATGCTTAGTGATATTGCTCCAAAACCCTCAACCAATTTCTCCATCCAAATATGTCAAAACCCTAATTCCAAACTCGGCCCCATCGATTCTTTCTACCTGGAGTCACCGATTTCTTCTGACATAGCCACTGCCAGAAACCTTAACGACTCGGTCACACCGATACGGATCTCGGTCCCACCGAGATGGCTTGCCAGCGCTCTGTGATCTATTGCATTCGCTTTGATCTCACTGAGTTTATGCAATTGGTCTCACCAAGTTGGCTTGACAGATTCTTTGTTGCTTATTGCTTCACTTCGTTCCCAGAGAGTTGATGCAATCTGTGCCACCGAGATGATGTTTTCTCTAAGCCCTAGCACATCGGTCCCACCGAGTTGTTTCAGTTGGTCCCACCGAGATTCGTAACGTTTATATTTTTGAACATACCGATGCCACCGAGTTCCCAAATCGCTGCCACCGAGATGAGTCAAAAGTGTGTAACGGTTGGATTTTTGTGGAGGCTATATATACCCCTCCACCTCTTCTTCCTCATTGAGGAGAGCCATCAGAACATGCCTACACTTCCACCATCTATTTTCTGAGAGAGAACCACCTAATCATGTGTGGAGATCAAGATATTCCATTCCAACCTTTTGAACCTTGATTTCTAGCCTTCCCCAAGTTGGTTTCACTAAATCCCTCTTCCATCATAGCCAAATCTATGAGAGAGAGTTGAGTGTTGGGGAGAATATCATTTGAAGCACAGGAGCAAGGAGTTCATCATCTACACACCATTTATTACCTTTTGGAGAGTGGTGTCTCCTAGATTGGTTAGGTGCCGCTTGGTAGCCTCCGTTGTGATGTGGAGTTGAACCAAGAAGTTTGTAAGGGCAAGGAGATCGCCTACTTCGTGAAGATGTACCTGAGTGAGGCAAGTCCTTCGTGGGCGATCACCGTGGTGGGATAGAAGTCCTTCTTGGGTGGAGCCCTTCGTGGACTCACGCAACCGTTACCCTTCGTGGGTTGAAGTCTCCATCAACATAGACGTACGATAGCACCACTTATCGGAAGCACGCCAAAAGTTCTCCGCGTCTCCATTGCGTTTGCACACTCCAATCTGTTGGGAACGCAATATTTCAAAAAAATTCCTATGATCACGCAAGATCTATCTAGGAGATGTATAGCAACGAGATGGGAGAGTGTGTCCACATACCCTCGTAGACCGAAAGCGGAAGCGCTTAGTAACGCGGTTGATGTAGTCGAACGTCTTCGTGATCCAACCGATCCAAGTAACGAACGTACGACAACTCCGTGTTCAGCACACATTCAGCATGATGACGTCCCTCGAGCTCTTGATCCAGTTGAGGCCGAGGGACAGTTCCGTCAGCACGACGGCGTGGCGACGGTGATGATGAAGTTACCGGCCAGGGCTTCGCCTAAGCACTATGATGATATGACTGAGGTGTGTAACTGTGGAGGTGGCACCGCACACGGCTAAGAGAAGACTTGGTGTGCCTTTGGGATGCCCCCTTCCACGTATATAAAGTAGGGGGGAAGAGGAGGCCGACCCAAGGAGGGCGCGCCATAGGGGGGGTCCTACTTGGACTCCCGGTCCAAGTAGGATTCACCCCGCTCCTATTCCAACTAGGAGAAGGAGGGAAGGAGAGGGAGAGGGGAAGGAAGGGGGGGGGGGGTGCCCCTCCCCCTAGTCCAACTTGGACTGCCTTGGGGGCGCATGCCACAAGACCATCTGCGATAATGTTCTATCACAAATGGTTCAGGAGCCCCTTCGCACACATACAAGTGCTGCAGACCATTTGTGATTCGTTAGGTATCACTGACGGTTGCCGCAAGAGTGACGTGTGCTTTTCGTTTGGGATCCCACACGTTTCCTGAAAAAATTGCGACTGGGATTGTATTTTGCATTGGGCACGGTTTACTCCCAGTTCTCGTGTGCGATAACGCGCTATCACAAACGGTTCCGGAGAACCTACGCACACGTAGTAGCGCTCCAAATCGTTTGTGATCTGTTTTGTATCACCGACGGTTCCGCTACGATTGACGTATGCTTTCCGATGTGGATCGCATACACTCATTTAGTTGAACCGTGTGCGGAGCAATTGCCAGGTTAAAACAAAAATATCCCATTTTGAATGGGCACGCAAAAATCAAATTTGCCACAATATTCAATTGAACAAATAAACAAAAATATCCCATTTTGAATCGGCACGCAAAAAGCAAATTCGCCACAATATTCTATTGAATAAATAGTGTCCACAGGAAGAACATTCATCAGATTTCACAACAATTGCAATTGAACATATGGTAGCTAAATTCCAATGATTTGTCCACACATATATGCATTACATAATTGATCATAGTGTACGAAATACGAAGACCTCATCAGATGGAAAACAATGGATCCATGCGTTATATGTTTAGCGGCTAACTCTTACTCAATGTTTCAGAGAACGACGCTGAAATCTTCATTATCACCAAAGGATTGATGTAGTGATCCAGGAAGAAGTCGCTGATAAATCTCCGAACCATCAACAATTCACCAGCCGGGAGCGGTTCAGTGGTCGTCGGTTTTAAGATGAGCTGCAGTATTTTTAAGACCAGAATGTGACATATGAGTGGATTAGAAGATATTAATTAAGCTAGACTTACTGGTACTAATTCGTGAGGATCATCACAACTATGAGCAGATTTGCAGATGGAGATCATGTGTGTTTAAACATAGTATCCACAAAGGTTGGTCCCTGCTTCTTGCTGAGGACACTGAATTTTTTTGTACAAAATTAGTCATGTATTTGTCCTATTAGGAACAACCTAACCGGTGTTAGATGTATTATTTCTTCTTTGGACAAAATAGAAAGAGGTTTATTTAGAAGCTTGAACATTTGACTAGCGTAAGGAAAGGTATTTGCAGACTGTTGGATAAATTTTCCAAAAATAACGGATTTCGGTTTGTTACCGGAGAAACGATCTCGTGCTGCACGTTGTTCCGTCTTGAACAGGTTCCCTGGTTTAGTTTTCCAAAATGCGAGCACACTGCAAATGATGATGAATTTTGACAACATCAATTATTGAACCAGATATGAATGCATATTAATTTCAACATCATAGAATTCAATACCTATCCAAGAATTGCTGAACATGCGCCGATCCTCGAAGCGTTTGTTGACTCTCTGATAGAATCGATGTAGTAAACTGTGTTCTTGTTTGGAACAATGAATACTAATATCCAGTGATTGCTACATATTAAGAAAGCCATGAACTTACCAATGATGTCGAAATCTGAAAGACAATCAGTGTATGTGTGGTTGTTTACTTGACTTACGGTTCATGATATGGGCAGAGAAATGATTCTGCATGGGACGTGTTTTCGAAGATACGGAAGACCATGTTAACGGCCCAGTCCCGTCGGTCCTTACCATCTAATGATGTGCCATTTGCTAATGCAGGATCTATGAAATACACACTCTCCCTTTTTCTTCTCTGTGCGTTCAATCCCCTAAGAGGAATAAAATGCAGTTAGCTGTTGATCATTTACAGCTTTGTATGGAGAAGTTGATTAGAGTTTGTTAAGTACTTACAAAATCAGGCATCTAACAAGAGTGGCATCGAGCATGTTGAAGTTGAAGAAGAGATGTAAGTCCTCGAAACTCACATTCATGGAACCAGCATCGTGTCGGAAATGATCTCTATTGTAGTGGACTAGCAAAGCATGATAACCTGCTGACATTTGATCCATGCAATATTCATGTAACTCGCGGCAGCTGGATCTGCACTCATCAAAGTATTCGCCAACAAGAAATGGCTGACCATGGACGTAATTGCGTGCTTCAAGTACGTCTACTTTTCTTTTAGCAAGCAACAATTCTACTTCTTCATCATCCATGGCGTCAGAAATAATATTACTCCACGATTCGAACAAGCTGTTGTTAATTTGGTTCCGGGCGATTAGTGCTTTCAGTAAGAGGCAATCATTCTCTTTCCTCTTCACTTTCCCGCTGCACTTCCTCATATTCGTGGGTGTAGCCTTTTTGGCCACTTCCTTCTTAGTACTTGAAGCATTTCTGGCAGAACGTCTGGTTGCCTGCAAGGTAGACTGCCGAGCAGACGGTGAAGCTTGGACGGACTTCTTAGCAGACGGTTTATCTATGCCGGACCGCTAAGCTGGCGGTGCTGCTGTAACAGACTGCTTGGCTATAGGAGCAGAGGCATCGGACTGCTGACCATGCGTTGAAGCTATGTAGGGTTTCTGCGCAGGTGGTGCCAACTTGTCGGTGTGCTGAGGAGGCCATGCCAACGCGTTGGTTTGCTGAGTAGGAAGTGCTGACGCATTGGTATGCTGATCACGCGCCTGCGGACCAACGGACTGATGAGCAGTCCGTCCTGGACCTACAGACTGCTTAGGAGGCGGTTCCGAAGCATCAGACTGCTTAGCAGTCTGTTCCACCAAGTTGGTCTGCTGAGCATGTGCTGCAGCTGGATCTCCCCCCGCTGCTTCAGCGGCCGGCATCTGAACCGCTGGTACATCGTCAGCAGTTGTAGGCCTTGCCACTCGCTGCTTTGGGCGGAGGATGACATGGCCTGTACGCAACAAAGTTAGTCCGGCTGATCACAGGTTGATGCATCAGCCCGCGAGAGCTGCTGTGGCAAGGAGAGCGTCACCGGTTGAGGGCGACAGTGGTTGCTCTTGGCGGGGCTTCAGTAATCTCATCGATGAACAATATTTCCTT
The DNA here is from genome assembly GCA_021605145.1 of Aegilops bicornis. Taxonomy (NCBI): domain Eukaryota; kingdom Viridiplantae; phylum Streptophyta; class Magnoliopsida; order Poales; family Poaceae; genus Aegilops; species Aegilops bicornis. Next base: position 453,377,418 of record CM038672.1, read on the forward strand.
TCGTGGCCACTAGATGTGATGTAACCGTGTTTCTCCCAAGGTCCTTTGCTCATCGAAGTCTCCTAGGACATTCTTCAGGGCAAATTCATTGAATCCAGGCTTTACTTCAGTCACGTAGCACTTCACACAGCTCAGCTTAAATGGCACATTGTCCAAGAAGAGGCCATCTTCCAAGAAGGGTGGGCAAACCCAGGCTGTTGCACATTTTAATGTACCTTCATAATGTGTAAGCACGCCCTTCAGTCTGTCTTTCATTCCAGATTGATCAGATATAGCATCATCATGAGTAGCTGCAGTCTCAGTGTCGCTGGGGTCAGCTGATGCACAGCTACTCTTGTGTTGTGTTGTCGCGCAATAAGAAACATCATCCATGCCCGCCTCCCCTCCCATCTGCTGGCTATCTGTCTGTGTTAGAGTCTTCTACATCATCATTGACTCCTCAACATCCTTTTGAACAGCCGGATAAATCTCCTTCTTCGACTTTTCAAAAAATGCATTCCGCTTCATTTCACTCCTTGCTTTTTTTATGCTGAGCCTCTCTTCATTCCTGAGTGTGAAAGCCCTCTTGTGTGGGACATTAACACCTATACCCCTTGCACGGCCAGGGGGCTCTTTTGTATCCAGAGCAATGGAAAGAATGTCACATGGCCCTGAGTTCCTGTAGAACCTTCCAGGGATCTTGGAAGCGTCTACCATCACTTCATACAGTTTGGCATCACGTGCGTTTTCAAAGTAATAAGTTCCATCATCACGCCTCTTTGCACGTGCCCGCAAGTAGTCTCTGGCGCATTCACCCCTGATTTCATTAAAAGCCGGATTCCCACCCACCGCTACTGCTTCTTTGTCCTCCTGTTCCCATATCAGTTTCATGCCATAATATCCTGCCACACCCATATGGTGGGGGTGTATTTTCTTCTTTTGAAGTTCCGATTGCTTGAAACTCTTCTCAGCAAACTCTGGAGTTGCCCTGACCCTTTTGAATTCTGCCCAGTCTGCCTTTGTAATTTGGGGGTATGCGGGGATTGGGTCCTTGCCTTCACTCAAGTACTTCTTGTACAACACGTGCTTCCAGTTTCTCCAAGCATCCCTAGCCTTCTTCACTGTAGCGTGTTCCACCTGCATTCTCCACTGCTCTGGAACGTTGAAGTGATCCATGATCTCCCTGACTATCCTTCACCGTGTTTCTGTGTCAGCCTTCCGAAACCCCGGCAGATTAATGTTGAGCCTTGCCCTGCCAACAAATCCACACACACTCCTAAACCTCATGCGTGCTTTATCTCGTTTAGTTGGAGCCCAGGACTTTAAATCAATCTCGGTTACTTCATATACACCTTTAGGCTGGTGTGTGGGCTTCCTTGGCGCGTTCCTCCGTGTCCTAACCGGAAGGGTAATTGCTCCAGCTCTATTCCGTTCAAGACTACTTGATCCCTCACAATCTGCTGAAGACCTAGGGTTGTCCGAATCAGATGAAGATACATGGCCCGAATGAGTGTTGTCGCTGCTACTCGGCATCTACAGAGAACACATACGAAACTCAGGAATGGAGGATAAGCATAAAACTAACAACTTGGTATCAAGCTTTCTAAACATGCCATGCAATAATTTAGAAAATGTATGGTTAATTTGTTAAGTTTGTGTGACTCGGGCACCCGCGATCTGTAAATAGGCAGTAACTTATTGGAACAAATACAACTTATATGTAGTAAGGAAGGTAGATAATGAACATATATACGCTCTCCGTTATTTTATAGCCAATTTGGGAACATACAGAACAAAATTGGAAGATGGATTGCGAGGAAATTTGCCTCACCTCGATGGAGTGCGGTAACTAACAGGCTTCTTAACGCAAACTCGGCCGGACCACAGGAGAGGCGAGGGTTACTGCATCGATATGCTCGAGGGTGGCTGGCGAGCAAACGAAGATGTGAGGCGCGGACCGCCGTTTGTTGGGAACGATAGTGGAGGTAGGCTTGACGCGAAGAGCGGGCACACGGCCGGGATGAGCACAACGGCGCCGGAGAGGGTTCTGCTGTGGATCTGGGGGAGGGGGGAGCTGGCGAAGGAGATTGGGTGGACTAGTTGAGTGAAACGCGGGCAGACGGTGGGGAGGTGTTGGCGGCCTAGGTGAAAAGGGTGAAAAATATCCTCGGTCGCTGCGCGCGCGGAAAGGCCTATGCAAATGGTTGCCTCTGAGCGCTCGTATGCACAAACAGAATAATTTCATTTGAAATGAAGACGTACTAATTTTAAAATGAAGACGTGAGTTCATCTTTTCGCCTCTAAATTTTCCCATGTAAACCAATCACAATTTTACCACAGGTTTGATTTGCTGGCGCATTTCAGGTCTCGTGTGCTGTATGTAAGACATTTTTTTGGCATTTACCATGCATGTTGGCATATAAATCAATTCCTAGCCGGACTGCATTTCCTGTCGAAAGGGATGAGGATTGTCGTTCGATCCGGGAGCATCCAACGATGCAGATGTACGACCCATGGGGTTTGGGTTCTGGCAAATCAGAACGCACGATTCAGATCGCGCGCGCGACGAGGGGTGGGGGGTGGCATCGGCCACGGTTTGGTAGGCACATGGCTTTCGTGTGTGAACCGTGCGCTATTTGAAAACATTTTTTTGGAGGGGCTATTTGAAAACTTGTACATGTGTTGTCGAAAGGGATGAGGATCGCCGTTCGATCAAGAAGAATCCAACGGTGAAGACGTACTATCCATGGGGTTTGGGTTCTGGCCAATCAGAAAGCATGACTCAGATCGCGCGCATGGCAGAGGGGTGGGGGGTGCATCAGCCATGGTTTAGTGGACACACGGCTTTCGTCAGTGAACCTTGTGCTCTTTGAAAACATTTACATTACCTAACATCATATTTTTGTTCGAATGGAAACATGAGTTCATCGTTTCGCCTCCAAATTTTTTCCATGGTAAGAAATCACGAGTATAGTGGAGAGTGTCATATACTAGTATCATGAATATACAGTATATATGATACTAGTGTATGATACTACCTTTAATTAATTATAGAGCATAGTATAATACATAGAGTATAGTATCACATATAGATCCAAGGTGCATTAAATTATTGCATGCAAGTATTAAGAGAAAGTTGGCCCATGCATGTACTTTATATATGCATGCATGTATTGCAATTAGTACATTGGAAAACATAATTTTTTGAGGAAAACAAAAGCATTAATTGGGTGTTTTTACAAACTACAAAAAGTATTCCACCACTCACCATCTACCTTGGTTGGTGAGATTTTTGAATTGAGCCCTATAAGTCTGGTTGTAATGGGGAGTATCATATACTAGTATCATGCATATGATAGTGTAGGATACTACTTCCGTAATGCATAGTATCATAAGTTAGCATCTTAGGTTGCCTTACTAATTGTCATGCATCACACAAAGTAGTAGTACAACATTTAATATGGCATGGTATCATGATATGATAGCACATCATCTCTTTCCTCATTTAATTGTGTGCCACATCATCCAGAAAGTCTAGTTGGCATGCATGATACCGCTTATGATAATACCATTACAACCAGCCTAAACCGGAAAGGAGGGAGTATGAGACTAGCCACAATGGAGAGTACACTAGTAACATACACATATCCCTAGACTATATATGTTACTACCTTCATAGTGCGTAGTAACATAAGTGTAGTGTCATGCAAAGCTTCATTTATTAGGTTATAGACTCATATTGCATTGGGACATGTGATGTTATAGGAACTAGCTAAGTTATTGAAACTATCTCTCTCCTCATTAACTTATTGCAACATAAGCAAGTTTGGTGAGTTGGAGTTGATGTTACTGCTGAAGTTACTCCCACGGTGGCTAGTGATCTGATACTAGCTAGTCGTCTATGATACTAGCTACCTCACTAAGAGCATGATTAATAATACAGCCAAGGGTCGGCTATAAGAAGTTGCCATGTCATATACATCCAACCTCTTAGCGGGCATGTACAATAATAAGTTTTATATACGTACTAGTTTATCAATAGTTGGCCCACCTTACATCCTCACAAAGTGTCTTGGTTCTCATGTTGCAGCTGGCTCTACTAACCAAGAGCCCGTTTCTCTTCTCTTTCCTCCAACTATAAGCACATATATATTATTCTATTCCTTATAGCCTGCTTAGACTACCCATAGTGGGGTAACATATATAGGTAGTAACATCACACGTATCTCAATAAAATAGATGATGTGGCAAGCAATAAATGAAGAAAGAGAGGAAAGTGGTAACATAGCTAGTTAGACTGGCCACAACGGGTAGTAACATAGACTAGTAACATGCACATGTTACTAGTCTATGTTACTACCTCTGTAGTGGGGAGTAACATATGTGTGGTAACATGCAACACTTCATTTATTAGGCTATAGACTCATGTTTCCTTGATATGTGTGTGATGTTATTCATACTACTAGTAACTAGCTATGTTACCACTTTCCTCCATTTCTTCATTATTTATTGCTTGCCACATCATCACCACTTTCCTGGCTTATCTCAAAATTTTTGTTTTTCCATTTTATAAGGCTCAATTTGGTTGTTTCCCATCACATGTTCAGATTCCAAGGTGCATTAAATCATTGCAAGCAAGTATTAAGAGAAAATTGACCAATGCATGTACATTATGCATGCATGCTTAATGCATTGATAAACATAATTTTTTGAGGAAAACAAGAGCATTAATTAGGTGCTTTTGCAAACTACAAAAAGTATTCCACCACAAACGATCTACCTTGGTTGGTGAGATTTTTGAATTGTGCCCTATAAACCGGAAAGATGTGTCTATAGCCTAATAAATGAAGGGTGCATTTGGTCTGGAGGAAAACGCAAAGGAATCTGACCTTGTGGTATTTTCTACCTTTGGTGCGTTCAGAGTGAAGGAAAAGTGAACAGTAAAACTAGGGAAAGTCTTTGGTTTCTGTGGGATTCCTATATATTTCACGGGAAAAGAAACATCCAGTCAGACCTCTTCTTTCTCGCGGATGGCCGAGACAACGCACTGGTTCTGACACTATACAGAGCTAAAACAGTCTTGTAATCCAATACTATAATATTCCATCATATGCTCGAGGGAAAAGTCTGCAGCCAAATAAAAAAATTCTAAAGCTACAGTTCACTACTGCATTGATGTCCAGTTTCCTTTGATTACCAACGAACGCATTCACTCCCAACTATTCCTCTCTTTTAAAATCCTCAGTTTTATAAGTGCTTGTTTTCCATATTCCTTTACATTTTTTATTCCTATGTTTTTTGATCCTGCAAACCGAACATAGCCGAAGTATTGCATGTTACCACACACATATGTTACTCCCCACTATAGAGGTGGTAACATAGACTAGTAACGTTCTATGTTACTACCCATTGTGGCTAGTCTTAATTATGTCACTCTATTGTGTACTTGCTCTAATGCATAGTATCATAGAGTAGCTAGTATCATATGTAGTACTTTATTTATATTGTCATGCATGACACATAGTAGCATAGCATTTATTATGGTACGGTTTCATGATATGATACTTAACCGTCTCTTTCTTCATTTAATTTATTCTATGATAGCTCATCAAAATTGCCTAGTTGGCATGAATGATACTAGCTCTGATACGCCCTTACTATCGGCCTGACAAAGGTTTACAGATCATTTGTGCGTCACTTTGTGAGTTTTCATCCGTTTGTTCGAGAAGCGGGGAGAAGTTTCAAACATTTCGGCCGTGAGGTGCGGCCACTGGCGTAGGCCTAGTTGGTATTTTAATTATGGGAAATTCAGATGGAGTTCGGACATCATCAAAATCGTTGTGTGCCTGTGGCGTGCTCTCACGACCCCGTGGAAAAAAATGGTAAAGTTTGGCACAAGTTTTGATGACCGCTCCTTCCAAACCGGAGCATCTCACATAAAGGATCATGGTTTTCCAAAAGGAGACATGTCAATTCAAACTCCTATGGCCGGTGACTTCATCGTTTGGCCTCATAAAAATTTCCCATGATGCATAATCACCAATATACCACGTGTTTGATTTTCTGGCGCATTTGAGGTATCGTTAGCTATATTTAAGACATTTTTTGAGATTAACGTGCATTTTGTGCATAAAAATAAAATTACAACCGGAATTGCATGTGTTGTCGAAAGGGATGAGGATCGCCGTTCGATCTGGGACCATCCAACGATGCAGACGTACGATCCGTGGGGTTTGGGTTTTGGCCAACCAGAAAGCATGACTCAGATCGTGGGTGGGGTGGCGGGGTTTGGTCGGCACACGGCTTTCATCAACGAACCATGTGCTATCCGCAAACCAGATTGCATATATTTGTTCACACATACTATAGTGAGATCAACTGAGTGTGCTACCTCTATGATATAATAATAATACTAACAAAAACAGTTCATATTCATTGCCTGAGCTGATAGCATATCAAGGTCAACATATTAACGGTTCTTACATCAATAGAAAACCGGGCATAAGTCACAAATTCAGTACACGCGAAAGTTCTAAATTGAATGAATTAAGTTGCAGGGTAGGCATAAAGACTAGTCTTACAGCTTAATTCCCATGTACATGGGGGAACTAGGATCATTAAGTTGACCCTGAATGAACTTGGGTTTTTTGATGATTTTACGTTGCTCTGTTACACGGGTGCGTGATCCCTTGGCTGGCAACTCATCAAATTCATCGTACTCGTCCTGATCGGCAACATCGTCAACACCCGGTACCCTTCTCTTCCCATGCATCGCTAAATGGCCGTTCTTATGCAAGGGGTCTTCCACAAAGAAAATCTAGGTAGTATCGCTGGCAAGAATGAGTGGGTCCGCGTGATATGCCATCGTTGTCCTATTAACACAGGTCTTCCTATACTCATCAATCCTTACCTGACCAAGAGGGATCCATGCGCACCTGAATAATGCCACCTTAACTTTCACATAGTCAAGCTCCCAAATCTCTTTGATGGTTCCATAGTATACCCTTTTATCAGCTTCATTTATAGTCATGCATTCTAATCGAACAGAGTTGTTCTGATATGAGGTCTTCTTATCACATTCCTTAGTGTAGAACATGTTTCCATTTATTTCATATGCTTGGTACGTCAGCACCGTAGGTGATGGCTTTTGTGCCAACCACGCAGCAATGTCATCGATGGATCCTTGTGCCAAATGATTCTTCAGCCATTCGGCGTAGTTCTTAGTGTGCTCCTTCATCTCCATATCTAAGGAAGGCACCATTGGTAAGAATCTTTGGCGTATCTCCGCCAAGTGTTCTTCGGCATAAGCGATGAGAACTGGGCTGTTAAGCGATCAGCAAAATGGGCTTCTCTGCCAATTCTTCGGGTGCAGCCATTTGTGTGCCAGCAAGGACCGGCTTACCTTTCAGCCTTCCCTCGTGGCGAGAGAGGGGCAAACCTATAGGTCTTTGTTTCATGTATTCGGTGCAAAACTCAACCACCTCCTCTGTGGTATAACCTTGTAGGATGCTTGCCTCTGGATGGTTCGGTTCCGACAAAAGCGCTTCACTATTCCCATGATCCACTCGAAGGGATACATGTTGCGAAGAAACACAGGACCACAATACTTTATCTCGTCGACAAGGTGCACAGTGAGATGGACCATGACATCAAAGAATGAGGTGGGAAAAACATCTCTAGGTTGGACAATATTCTTGCAATATCATCTTGCATATGATCCAACTCTTCAGGATCTCCAACTTTGTGCCATAGTTGGTTGAAGAAATCACATATGTCAATGAGTGTGTTTCTTATATCTGTGTCCATCAGATTCCTGATGGCCACCGGGAGGATTTGTGTCAACATTACGTGGCAATCATCTGACTTCATGTGTCCCAACTTCATTTTACCCGAGCTCAAATCCACGAGACTTCTGATGTTTGTGTAGTAGGAAGAGGGTGTATTAACTGACAACAAATAGGTCAAGAAATGTGTTGCTTCTTTTGTATTAAAATTGTAACTCTGGCAAGTTTTGATGAATTTGTCATCATCTTCTGCTTCACTCTTGCGTTGTGATTGATCAGCAAGCATATCGAGCCGTGAACCGTCACCATCCTTTCTTTTACCTTTAATCTTGAGCAGAGTACCAAGGATGCTTTCACATACATTCTTCTCTACGTGCATGATATCGATGTAGTGACGTACACGTAGAATCTCCCAGTAAGGTAATTTCCAGAACACTGATTTCTTCTTAAACACTTGATCCTTGGGTGTTAGTTTCACTGTCAAAGGGTGGTTCTTGCAAAGCACAACTTTAATTTTTTAGCCATGTTGTGGAGCACCTCCTCCTCATAGGGTCTTGGGCCCGCACCTGCCTCTGTCGTACCATCAAATTCAGCTTTCATCTTTCGGTATGAGTGAATTTTGCGTAAGAACCTACGATGACGCAAATACACTGTTTTGCACGAGTTGGGAAGTCTTCTGTTAGCTGTCCTATCCATGCATGTGACACACCCTACATCTCCCCTTGTTTTCTGCCCCGATGTGTTGCCTAATGCCGACATATCTTGAATGGTGTGCACCAGCATTGCATGTAGATCGAAAATCTCCTTTCTGAAGCATCATAACATATTACAAGAAAGCATCTATCCACAATGTCGGCCGGTTCTTCTACCAAGTAGCTGAAAGTAAATGTCGATGTCATTTCCAGGTTGCTTCACCTTGGATAATCATTGACATCATAATGTATTTTTTCTTCATACACAACCAAGGAACTAGGTTATATATGCACAGAAGCACCGGCCATGTGCTGTGATTGGTGCTCATATCGCCAAAAGGATTTATCCCATCAGTACACTCCCCGAGCCTTATACTTCTAGGATCCTTGGCAAAAATTTCAAACTTTTTGTCGATTAATTCCCATTGAGCCCCATCTTTCGGGTGCCTCATAAAACTATCTGCAATTTGCTCATCATGATGCCACCGCAACCTCTTTGGCTCTCTAGGGTTTGCAAACAAACGCCTCAACCTTGGAATTAAAGGCAAGTACCAAACAACCTTGAATGGGATTCCTGTCTTGATCTCGTCGTCCAATTGTACTTGTCCTTTGCTCTCCTGCGCTTGTATCGTGCATGCTTGCATGTGGGACATGCACGAAAATCTTTGTACTCACCACGGTACAATATACAGTCATTCACACAAGCGTGTATCTTCTGTACTTCAAGTTCCAATGGGCAAACAATTTTCTTCACTTCATTCGTGCTTCTTGGGAGCACATTATCTTCTGGAAGAATTTCTTTCAAAAGACCTAGCATCTCTGTGAAGCTCTTGTTTGATAGACCGTTTGCTTCATTAAATCTGAGAAGCGCCGCGGTGACACTCAACCTGGAATATTTCTTTTTGCAACCTGGCACTACAAAAAAATCACACTTCCGTGATGATACGTGTTTGTCACAGTAGGTCGCGTTTTTTTGTCATGCATATACATCCATGACGATTTTATGACAGAATCAAGATAGTCATACATGTGCTGTCGTAGAAGTGTTCCATGACATTAGCAAAATTATCATCATGGAAGTGTCCACTTCCATGAAGATAAATCGCGCGTCACAGAAGTGCTTTTGTCAAGGGTGACCGACACGTGGCATCCACCGTAACGGAACGCCGTTAAGCTATCGGGTCCGGTTTTGGATCCGATAACCCGTTAACAGCCCCGACCAATGGGGATTTTCCACGTGTAAAATCATCATTGGCTGGACGAAACACGTGTCGGCTCACCGTTGGGACAGATGTCATCCACTCATTGGACCCAAGGCGCCTATGATACGTTGACATGCGGCACGGCCCAAGAGAGACCCATTCTGTAAAAAGGCCGACCCATTTGACTTGGTCAAAAGGTGGCGGGCCGACCCACAGAAAGCCTGTTAACGGTATGTTCGCATATAGCCCATTTGCAGCCTGCTAACCCAGGGCTCGTTACGACCTCTCCGAATTAGGCCTAGTACCGTCATCTGGTCCGTCCAATATGATTCCAGCCCGTCTTAACTTCCGGCCCATGTATGGCCCATGACATCTTTCGGCCCATATGAGGCCCTTTGTAAATCTTGGCCCATTAACGGCCCATAGTGAAACTGGCCCGTAATGAACAGTGTATCACTTCATACCCATTAACGGCCCATTATTCCATTGGGCCGTTTCCAATATGTTATCTTTTGGCCTTCTCGGGGCCCATTTATTCCTAGGCTCATTTCGGCATTGATTTACTTGACCCGTTCTTGTCATTTTTACGCTCGTGGGCCAAATTCAGCCGTGGTTCTGATCGGCCCGTTTGTGGCACAATGTCACGTTGGGCGTTTTATGTAAAAAAAACCCGTTGGGCTGTTTTCAGAGTTATCAAATACGGCCTATTAATGGACCGTTATGGTCCATGAATAGTACGACCCATGATTGGCAAAATGATGATACGCCCCGTAGAAGGCCCATGGATCCTACGGCCCGTAAAAGGCCCATGGATTGTATGGCCCGTAGAAGGCCCATAGATCCTACGGCCTGTATAGAAGGCCAATGGATCGTATGGCCCGTAGAAGGCCCATGGATCATACAACCCGCAGGAGGCCCATGGTTACAACAGTCCGTGTGTTGCCATGATTGTTTTGGCCTAGTTTCCAAAAATAGGTTATTGTGGCCACTAGAAAAACACAAAAAAAGAACTGTAGTGACTACAAGCAAACAACTAAACAAGACAATAAGGAAATAAATAAGCAAGCAATTAACGCTAGCCTATTACCGCTATTACACATATTACATCCACTGGGCATCAAAATTTGCCACCGATTGCAAATATAGGAACAAAGCGACATATTACATACACTGCCACCAAAATTGGCCACCGATTGCAAATAAATGCGACAACAAAACAATAGCATAACTAAAACAACTTAAGAGCTCAAGAAACGTTATCACAGGTATCCACCATCTTTGGCAATAAGCTTAGCAAGCTTATTAGCTTTGTCTGTTGGCGCTAAAATCCTCCAACGCTTGTCGTTGCACGAAACTATGCATCCGAATGCTCCAGGACTTCCATGATCCTTCCGCTTCTTGTCGCAAAGACGGTGATCGATGTCTTTCAACTTGTAGTTGAGACTCAAGAAACCGAACTGATTCAGACAGTGAGTTTGAATAGCTTGTGCAAGCGGTAGTGGCCAGTAACTCGAACACTAAACCAAGACAGGACTTTGGGGTTGTCTCACTGTCTTTGAGATAGTCTTCCTTAGCTGTTTTATCAACTTTTTTGGAGACCAACAAGGATGTGTCACTATCGTGAACCTTATCTGCATTACTTCCTTTACCATTGCTTAGGCACTCTTCCCCAATATTACATCGGCATTCTAAAAGAAGAAACAAGCAGACACATAACATGTTTAGCATGTACTAGTATATGAAACTCATTTCGGTGAACCAGTTCATTAATAAGGTGGATAGGATTAAACTACCAAGTCTTCTATTGCCAAGTACTAGTACATAATAAAAGCATCAAAAAAACCATATATCTATGTCCTATGGTCACTGCATTGTCTTGCCAAATCAAAATAGAGACATGGTTCAAATCATATCAGTTCAAGACAAAGCAGCAGTGAAAGAATACAAAGCATGGGAAACTACAAGGCACAATAAGATTTCGGATGGGTACCACAGGTCTACATGTACAACAACACTATTTGCTCTGTTGTGATGCTAGTAATGTGCATGATATGAGAAGTCAACTGTATACACAATTGAAATTGAAATCAACAGAGCTATTGATAAGAGCAAACCTGTTCAAGAAACATGCGTGAACATACCTGTAACATCCCAAAATTCTAAATTTTGGAATGTTATAAACAAATAGATAGTTTGATTGATTGACTGAAAGTGTTGAATTTTGAAACTTTTTGAAAGTTAAATGAGAGGGAATAAAAGGACTTTCCCAAACTTTTAATTTTTATGATCTTCGAGAATTCAAATTCTTTTCATCACAAAACCCTGGAGAGAAGATGACATGACTTCTTCCATTTATTTAAATGACAAGGGTATTGAAAATATTTGGATTTCAATTAAGAATATTTCCAACTCAGATACTTCAAGCAACTCAATGATTTTCACGAGCGAAGATAAAATGACTTCTTCAAAACATATGAAATATGAGTTGGGAGTTTTAAAAGAATTAAATTCAAAGTTCTTTTGAATTTATTTTCAATTAGGAGTTATTTGGGTTTTATTCAAATTATTTTTCTCCAAAAATAAAATACATGGAAAATAGGGTAACATGATTCCCTACATCAGAAAATTGGAGAGAAATAAATTTGAAACCATTTTGGTATTTTTAAAATGATTTTTATTGGATTTTATTAGACCAGTAGCACTGTTTGAATTATCTGAATTTGTGCGTATTTTATTTGACTCTAGAAAATGTTCATCTTGTAGGAAATCTTTTTCTGAAAATTTTGATATATTATATGCCTAGGTTATTTAATTTTTATTCGGATTTTATATTAATTGATTTCGAAAAAAAGTGTGTTTTTCAAATTATTTATTTCTGCCCGGAAAAATGTTCACTCTGTCCGAAATATTTCTAGGAAACCGTAGAAATTTATTTCGTAATTTTTGGACTCCGTTTGATATTTTTATTTTCTCTGTTTTACCTCTTTCCGAATTAAAAAAAAAAGTGAACCGACCTACACAGCGTGCCCGGGCCAGACTCCTCCTACCCGAGGCCTTTATAAGCGCCGGCGCTTGTTTTACCTTCGCCCGCCCTTGCCCTCAGAGTCGCCACGCCGCTGGCGGTGATCGCCGGAATAGTGAAGGTAAAAAAAAATTATTATTATTATTATTTTATTTTTTTCTCGACAGGGACCTATCCGCGATCATTTTTGTCGCAGATTAGTCCCTGATCTTAAAACCTTCGTAACTTTTTACTCGTTTGTCCAAATTCAACGAAACCAACGCCCACTTCTTTGTTATGATCTCCTCTATCTAGTAATCCCACTCAAACATGTTTTTGGAAGATTAAAATTTGAATTAGATCAGATTTGAATTCAAACTTCGTTTGATCGTAACTTGAGTTTCGTAACTCCGTTTGAGTTGATTCTTTTTGCAAATTAAAGCTCTTGACCTAAACTTTCTGATAAGGCCAAATCACATAATTTTGGTACTGTTAGAAATTGTTTTATGTTGCAAGAGTTATTTGCTTGGTTTTGATGTTTTCTGAATCGTCTTCTTCGATCTTTCCGATCTTTTGAGTGATTGCTTATGTGTGGTTACTATTGCTTGATTACGATAGATTGGCCGGAGCGTGACGAGTAGAGCTATCAAGATTTTGAGTGCGAATCACCTTCATCAACATTGCAGGCAAGTTCACATTTTGATCATATTCCTTTCGTACCCAGTTTTTATGCATTAGTTTCAACCCTCAAACATTGCATGAGTAGGATTGATAACATGTGGGTATTGGGAAGTAGTTGCTGAGGTAGGAACCTATTGCCCTGTTACTATCAAACCCTTGGGAGTTACTTCTAGGCATTGCTTATATTGCTATGCTATGCTCGTAGACATGGTTTGGGTATGAGTGAAATCCATGACAGATGTGAGATTGTTATTTAATGGCTCAACTTAAGGTGGCAACTTAAATACACATCTGGGTGGATTGCTAGGGGCACCACAGGGATATACCAGTGGACTTGCCGGACACACAGGGATATACAGTGTTGTCCTAGGAGATCCCGGGATATACTGGTGTGATCATCCTTGATCCGCCACCCAGCTCAAAGGGATCATAAGATTATTCATGCTAGAAACTTCCGTGTGCAGCCACAAGCTATTATGGGCTCTAGCATAGTTGATTAAGTCGTGTGAACTCTTACAGTGGTATACTAGCATATGTAGGGGTTGTAGGTGGTACGGTCTACCCATCGTAAGGTGCAAACGCTTCTGAAAGACTATGTCTCGGTCATACGTTTTCAAACACCATGTAGTACGAGAAATCCAACGGAGGATATCGAGTCTTGTGGGGAAAAGTGCGCAAACCTCTGCAGAGTGTACAAACTAATCATGATTAGCCGTGTCCCCGGTTATGGACGTTTTGAGTATCTAGTACTTGGATATCATGTGAATCTCATCATGTTACTTCTAATTAATATTGTTGGGTTTTTAATGAGTACTTTTAATTGGGATTGAGAATGTCATCAACCATTCTCAATGTTTAACAACCACCATGATAGTTAAACAAATTTATTCCTTTGCAGTAGGGAAAAATTGGCTTTTCGCAAAAACATTATAACCATAGAGCTTTTCCACCAGCCATATATGCATGTAGTGATAGCCATTGTTCATCATTTTCTCTATGGTGTGAATTTGCCAGTACATTCAATGTACTAACCCGTTTCGGGCTGCAAGGTCTCATGTTGCAGGTTTCTTACGACGAGTAAGTGATACGTTAGGGTTATGATTTCTACACTCAACTTTGCCGTTGGTGTTGATGGGAATCCACAACCTTGTTGCTTCCGCTATATTTTGGATTGAGGTAATAGTTTTTACGTTATTTATACATGTGATTTACCTCTGTTATAAATCCTTGAGTACTGTTTGTGTCAGCATACCGATCCAGGGATGACACGTAAGCACAGAGACTTGACCCATTGAATTGGGTCGCTACAAGATGGTATCGAGCACATCTTGGTAGGGACGTGACCCTAGAAACTGACAAGCTCATAGGAAAGATTTTTCTCTACAACTTCATTTTCAAAAAGATCTTTTACCTCTCTTCTTTTCCGAGCTTATTCAAATATTCCCTTTTAGTGAGACTATACCCCTTTTCCCATTTTGACCACTCGAAGATTCGACCGATGAGACCACTCCAAGGGGACAAGATATCGGACAACTAAGACCATTTGAAATGAAGAAGATTTTACCGTTGAAATGGAAACTACAACTGTTGAAGACTCCGAAGACTTGGAGAATTTGAAGGCTTGAAGAATTTCCAGATTTGTATGACCTAGGAAGGCTACCCTTATGGAACTTGGTAGAATATGGAAGCTGCCAATACCCGAGATCAAGGTGTATCGGAGAAAGACCGGAACATGGAGAGTTAGAAACTCAAAGTTTTGTCAAGGAAAACCCTAAGGCAGTACTATGGGGAGATAGCTCATGGAAATGACAAGAGCAAAAACATGGCTATCCATGAGGTTATCACCCGCATATGCTATTGCCACTGTGCTGAGTAAAGCATGCATTTCCTCAGAAGGATTGGATGGTAGAAGGCTGAAGGAGCATCATCGTGAAGGATGCGATTTTAACATTCTTGGTGAATCACCGAGGATCTGGAGTGTTACATCAAGAAGTTAAGATGGACCTACAAGAAGCAGTATTTGGTAAGGAAGCAGTTCGTGAAGAACTCAGGACCCAGAAGCTGAAAGTAGCCAAGCTGGAGGAGTAAGACCTCGAGATACCGGAGATCCGTCAGGAACTGAAGGATAGTAGGACCATGGTTCATGTCGAGGATATTGAAATCCAGAAGTTGGATCATAACCCCGGAATATTGAAGGACGCCATGATAGACTTTGCGACAACAGAGATGATCTGGCAAAAGAACTTGAGAAGGACAAGCATGACCGGAAGAAGCCATCAGAGACATGACCAAGACTTGAAGACTTTGATGACTTTGAGATCTATTGACCATTAGAAGACCAAACCCTATTATATACCTGCGATAGATGCGACGATTGTGAGCTGTCATTTGTTTGATGTTTTTCCGACAGCCACAATAAAATCTGTCTTTTCAAAACTTTTGTTTGTATTGTGTGTATCCCTCTCTATCTCTCTTATCCCACTCCAAAACCCATGGACCCCATAAAGGATGAATGGAGATGAGCTTGTATTTTTTTCTGGACCGATGAGTCAATTGGAGATGGACCGATGGATTCAGAACATGAAGGATCACATGAAGAATAACCCTATAGCCGGAAAGGATATGGCTCAGCAGGCTCTTCCGTTCTTTGAAAGAAGTGCTGCTACCTGGTGGAGGATGTACCAAACCATCAATGGATGGCAAGGAGTAACCATTTGGGAAGGATTTAAGTTGACTCTGCTAAAGTCTCGGCTTGTGTCCCAGAAGTTGAAGCCTTATGGAAATGATATGGAGAAAGTGCATGCAAGCTTTGTGGGGACATAAGACACAAATAAAGAAAATAAGGACGAATACCCTCATAATCGGAGGATTACCAAAGGAGTTAGCCGAGGATCTCAGGGAACTTTGATTGGAGATTGTTCCCAAAGGTTTCGTTGCAGTAATGGAAGTTCAGTCTACATTGTTGGAAAAGATCCGTGAAGCTCAGACAGATGCCAAAGAGATTGCTGAGGTAAAAGAGAGAATGAGCCAAGGAAAGGCCGAAGGTTTTCGTAAGGATGAGCACGACACCTTATGGTACGAGGACCGTGTATATGTGCCTAATAATGCAGAGATCAGGAAGTTAATACTTCAGGAGGCTCACGACTCCCCATACTCGATTCGCCCTGGCAACACCAAGTAGTATTTGGATTTGAAAGAGTGTTTCTGGTGGAATGGTATGAAGAAGGATATTGCGGAGTATGTAGCCGTAAGTGATGTATGCCAGAGGGAGTAAAAGTAGAGCATCAGAAGCCAGCCAGATTACTACAGCCTATGCCGATACCCGAATGGAAGTAGGATAAGCTTGGCATGAATTTCATTACCGGATTTCCCAGAACCCGAACGGGATATGATTCTATCTGGGTAGTAGTTGATTTTCTTGACCAAAGTGGCTCACTTTATCCCAGTGAAAACCACCTATACAAGTGCGAAGCTGGCCAAGATATATTTGACCAGGATCATATGTCTGCATGGAGTTCCGAGGACCATCATAGAGGAACACAGTTTACCTCAAAGTTTTGGAATCATGCTGCACCAGACTTTGGGTTCTAGGCTAGAGTTCAAGATACAGCCTTTCATCCATGAGCAGATGGATAAATCGAGAGAGTCAATCAGATTCTGGAAGACATGTTGAGAGCGTGTGCGCTAGGTTATGGATCTAGTAGTGATGATAATCTACCTTACGCTGAGTCCTCATACAACAACAGTTACCAAGCTAGTTGAAGATGGTCCCTTGTGAAGCATTGTATGGGAGAAGGAGCCAGACACCGTTGATGTGGGATGAAGTTGGAGACCATCATTTGTTTGGACCAAATGTGATCAAGAAGTCAAAAGAGAATGTTAATTGGATTCGAGATAGACTGAAGGAAGCTCAGTCCAGGCAGAAGAGTTATGCAGACTCAGAAACGCAAGGAGGTAGCCTATGAAATTGGAGACAGAGCATGTCTTCATATGTCCCCTCTGTGAGGAGTTAAACGATTTGGAATTAGGGAAAGTTAGCCCCGAGATTTGTAAGACCATACCGAGTTTTGGAGCGTATGGGAGAAGTAGCCAACAAGTTGGAGTCACCCGAAGGACTGTCAGGAGTTCATGCTGTGTTTCACGTTTCCCAGTTGAAGAAGTGCCATGCAGAGATGGCCAATATTCCCCTGTAAGTATGCTTGACCCTGGAAAGGATAATGATGTTACACGAAGTGGAGTATGGACTTCATAAGTATAATTTTTTATCACGGTATGTGGGACATCCCACGAGGATGAAGAGATAAATTACTATTGGATATAAAGGAGGTGTAATGTTGGTAATATGGAGCAAGTGTGACTCCATGATGAGTGAGTAATCACGTCTTAGTTTGGTGCAAATATAAGGAAAATAGACAGTACAAATGGATGGATTTTAAGTATGCCAGGAAGTTGGATGTTGGGATAATGATCAGTTGACCAGATGATGTGTTCAAGTATTTTAAGTGATGAGATGGGCCATAACCCACAGGCTCCAGGACCTGCCAAGAAGCAAGCACATTCTTGATGAAGGAAAAACCCTAGAAGAAGTTACGATTTTATCAACCGACGATTCTATAGGAGTTTACGCAAAACCTGAGAGTTGGTAAGAAACGATAGATGTTTGTTTGGCTTGCAGAATCAATGGATTTTGCGAACTTGGTTCGTCGACAAGAGAAATTCTGCAATGCTTGTGAGGATGACCGAGTGTTAGAATGCGAGATTCGCTAAACCATGTACAAGGTAATGATTTGGGTGCGGGATGGATTGATCACCATACCGACTTACTCTTATTATTCGCCTTGCTATATGGGATGGTAAATCTGAGTGACTTACCTATGGTAGAGAGACGACGATCAAAACCTTGTTTAAACCTTACAATGGTATAAGTATTTTTCCCTTGTACACGGCAGTTGTTGCCAACCGTAGGTTATACGGTGAGGTTCAACCCAGACCCGTTTTCTGCAGGAGAAACCATAAATTGTTGACCACCATGAGATATCGATAGTTGTTTAGTATTGGCGCCAGACCCGTCAGCTATGAAGACCCAATTTCGGAATAACCTTACCAAGAGGAAAGGACAAAAGATTTGAGGAAAAGGTTATGCCACCACCGGAAGAACCCAGAGAAGGAATTATCCTTACGATATGAGAAGACCGACACTGTCAAGAATAAGGATGGAGTATATGAGTATTGATGGGACCGTAACCATGCTTCTAAGGGTGGTAGCACCACAGACCCCGGAGATGATCGATGGATTTTGAAAGACCCCCAAACCCTAACCTATTTATTTCTAGCCTCTCCGAATCTCGAGGACGAGATTCATTTTAAGGGTGGTAGTTTTGTAACATCCCAAAATTCTAAATTTTGGAATGTTATAAACAAATATATAGTTTGATTGATTGTTTGATTGATTGACTGAAAGTGAGTGAATTTTGAAACTTTTTGAAAGTTAAATGAGAGGGAATAAAAGGACTTTCCCAAACTTTCATTTTTTATGATCTTCGGTAATTCAAATTCTTTTCATCACAAAACCCTGGAGAGAAGATGACATGACTTCTTCTATTTATTTAAATGACAAGGGGTGTTGAAAATATTTGGATTTCAATTGAGAATATTTCCAACTCAGAAACTTCGAGCAACTCAATGATTTTCATGAGCGAAGATAAAATGACTTCTTCAAAACATATGAAATATGAGTTGGGAGTTTTAAAAGAATTAAATTCAAAGTTCTTTTGAATTTATTTTCAATTTGGAGTTATTTGGGTTTTATTCAAATTAATTTTCTCCAAAAATAAAATACATGGAAAAAAGGGTAACATGATTCTCTACATCAGAAAATTGGAGAGAAATAAATTTGAAACCATTTTGGTATTTTTAAAATAATTTTTATTGGATTTTATTAGACCAGTAGCACTCTTTGAATTATCTGAATTTGTGTGTATTTTATTTGACTCTAGAAAAATGTTCAGCTTGTAGGAAATCTTTTTCTGAAAATTTTGATATATTATATGCCTAGGTTATTTTATTTTCGGATTTTATTTTAGTTGATTTCGAAAAAAGTGCATTTTTTAAATTATTTATTTCGGTCCGGAAAAATGTTCATTTTGTCCGAAATATTTCTAGGAAACCGTAGAAATATATTTCATAATTTTTGGACTCCGTTTGATATTTCTTTTCTCTGTTTTACCTCTTTCCGAATTTAAAAAAAGTGAACCGACCTACACAGCGTGCCCGGGCCGAACTCCTCCTACCCGAGGCCTTTATAAGCGCCCAGGCGCTTGTTTTACTTCGCCCGCCCTTGCCTGTAGCCGCCAGCCGCCCTTGCCGGGCGCAAGGCGTGATCGCCGGAATAGTGAAGGTAATTTTTTTTTCTCGACAGGGACCTATCCGTGATTATTTTTGTCGCAGATTAGGCCCTGATCTTAAAACCTTCGTAACTTTTTACTCGTTTGTCCAAATTCAATGAAACCAACGCCCACTTATTCGTTATGATCTCCTCTATCTAGTAATCCCACTCAAACATGTTTTTGGAAGATTAAAATTTGAATTAGATCAGATTTGAATTCAAACTTCATTTGATCGTAACTTGAGTTTCGTAGCTCCGTTTGAGTTGATACTTTTTGCAAATTAAAGCTCTTGACCTAAACTTTCTGACAAGGCCAAATCACATAATTTTGGTACTCTTAGAAATTGTTTTTTGTTGCTAGAGTTATTTGCTTGGTTTTGATGTTTTCTGAATCGTCTTCTTCGATCTTTCCGATCTTTTGAGTGATTGCTTATGTGTGGTTACTATTGCTTGATTACGATAGATTGACCGGAGTGTGACGAGTAGAGCTATCAAGATTTTGAGTGCAAATCACCTTCATCAACATTGCAGGCAAGTTCACATTTTGATCATATTCCTTTCGTACCCAGTTTTTATGCATTAGTTTCAACCCTCAAACATTGCATGAGTAGGATTGATAACATGTGGGTATTGTGAAGTAGTTCTTTGAGGTAGGAACCTATTGCCTGTTACTATCAAACCCTTGGGAGTTACTTCTGGCGTTGCTTATATTGCTGTGCTATGCTCGTAGACATGGTTTGGGTATGAGTGAAATCCATGATGGATGTGAGATTGTTATTTAATGGCTCAACTTAAGGTGGCAACTTAAATACACATCAGGTGGATTGCTAGGGGCACCACAGGGATATACCGATGGACTTGCAGGACACACAGGGATATACCGGTGTTGTCCTAGGAGATCCGAGGATATACCGTGTGATCATCCTACGGTCCGCCACCCAGGCTCAAAGGGATCATAAGATTATTCATGCTAGAAACTTCCGTGTGCAGCCACAAGCTATTATGGGCTCTAGCATAGTTGATTAAGTCGTGTGAACTCTTGCAGTGGTAGACTAGTAGATGTAGGGGTTGTAGGTGGTACGGTCTACCCATCGTAAGGTGCAAACGCTTCTGAAAGACTATGTCTCGGTCATCCGTTTCTCAAACACCATGGAGTACGAGAAATCCAACGGAGGAGATCAAGTCGTGTGGGGAAAAGTGCGCAAACCTCTGCAGAGTGTACAAACTAATCATGATTAGCCGTGTCCCCGGTTATGGACGTTTTGAGTATCTAGTACTTGGATATCATGTGAATCTCATCATGTTACTTCTAATTAATATTGTTGGGTTTTTATGAGTACTTTTAATTGGGATTGAGAATGCTGTCAACCATTCTCAATGTTTAACAACCACCATGATAGTTAAACAAATTTATTCCTTTGCAGTAGTGAAAAATTGGCTTTTCGCAAAAACATTATAACCATAGAGATTTTCCACCAGCCATATATGCATGTAGTGATAGCCATTGTTCATCATTTTTCTCTATGGTGTGAATTTGCCAGTACATTCAATGTATTGACCCGTTTTTCGCAACGTCTCATGTTGCAGGTTTCTTACGACGAGTAAGTGATACGTTAGGGTTACGATTTCTACACTCAACTTTGCCGTTGGTGTTGATGGGAATCCACAACCTTGTTGCTTCCGCTATATTTTGGATTGAGGTAATAGTTTTTACGTTATTTATACATGTGATTTACCTCTGTTATAAATCCTCGAGTACTGTGTGTGTCAGCATACCGATCCAGGGATGACACGTAAGCACAGAGACTTGACCCATTCGGGTCGGGTCGCTACAATACCTACTGTGCCATTGGAGTTTCGATTGGATCCTTCAATTTAAAAGTAAGTTTGTATGAGTAAATGTAGTGATACAAGAGCAAAGCAGTATGCACGATAGCAATCGTAGTTAAAAAAGGCGCGCCTAAGCGAGCCCTTAAGCGCGCCTAGGCTCTAGGCGTTGGCCAAACGCATTGCACATAACTACGCTTAATCTGTGCAAAACTGCGCATAAGCATGCACTTTGGTCAGTAAAGCGCAAGGCGGTGGCAAAACGCATAATTAACGCCTAGCACTTTTTTGAACTATGATAGCAATGGAATCTTAAATTAGAACAGTTGTTCTTCAGGTTTAGGCACTTGTTCTACATGAACAGAGTACAGTAAGACGCAAGAATATAGTACTTAAAAATAGAAAATGAGCTCATAGATGTTACCACATTCTTGGTTCGGGACCAGTACAAAACAAGGCGTTCCCAGTCATCGTCCAGTAAATGTGTCTCAGGAGAACGTAAGGGAATTTGATGAGTTTCTTTGTCGGTGAAGTACATTTTCTTCAGGTAATTCTGATACTGCCACCAAGCATTCTTGAATATAGCAGAGGTATTAGCACAGGTTACCTCATCCTGAGTTTCCAAATCGGTCCTTCTCTATAGAGAAAAAGGGGAAATTTGATGTATTATAACCATCATGGAGGTAGGATGTATGGGACAAAGCAAAGTAATTGCCATGAATAACATTACTTACACATAACTCCTGGACAAACACCAGAATCGGCATTTTCCTTCATCTTCAGTATAATATTTCCAAGATGGGAAGATACACACATACGATTTAACAACATCAAATGCGATAGATGCTAAACTATGACTAGCTCAAGATGGGAAGACAGATGATGATTGCTTTACTATTTGTTTCCCACCCAAGATGAACAACATAGGCATACCCTAGGTGAACCAGATATTAGACAGAGCTACTATTCATTGCTTCCTCGATATGTGCCCCACAACTAATTTGGAACTCAAGTTTGAACATTAATTTGGACCTGACTTGGAGTCCAAGAGGTGAAACGGAGACGATAAAGTAGCAGGTAATTTTAAGCAATGCATAACATAAGCAGAAACAAAAGAGTGCGACCTCTCTTGTGGACCCGTGTACTCCTCAGGATCATCTGCTGAGTTGATGATGGTGATGCCGTTGCGGTGGGTTCCAGCGGCGGGGAAGGAGATCTGAGGCAGCGAAAGACGGCCAGGAGTCATGATGTCTGGTTTGGTGGATGTTTCTGTCGATGGAGCAGCTCAGGCGAGGTGGACGACGTCGCGGCAGGAGCAGGACAAACCACACAAAGTTCCCTTCGACACCTGCCTGTAACTGAAGTAATTCTGTAAGGGCTCATTTGGCTTGCATGATTCTAAAAACGTATGGATAGGAAAAACACCGGAATAGGATAGGAATGCACATGGTAAACAGAGCATTTGTGAACACAAGATTTCTGTCAACTTGGGTGTTTGGTTTACAGGAATTGGAAGAGCAGAGGAATGCAAAGAAACATGGCCAAAATAAAGTGAAACCATATGAAAGCGTGTACAGTTAGAATGTAATTCTGCCACTAATGCACTTGGTCTTGTTTTCATGCATAGGATTTTGAGAAGTAGGTCCAGGCGGATGTTTTGCTTCATTCCTTTCAACAAAATGCATGAATAATTGAATAGTAGAGTGCCATTGGAAAATTCCCTATTGCTATGTTTTTCCATTGAACCAAAATAGCCCTAATGGATCCACATGAATGTATAGTAATAAGTGATTCAACAAGTGTACAACCTCTTAGCCGTAGCCGTGTCGACCTCAGCATCATTGGGTTGGTCGCTGAAGCAGTTGAGGCAGAGGTGGCTGTCGGAGGTGTGGAGGAAGATCTGAGGAATCTGTAGACGGTGTCTAGGGCCTTTGCTTTCTGTTGTGATGGATCGTTCTATGGTTGGAGCAGCTCCGGTGAGCCAGTAAGACGTCAAGGTCAAGCGGCACAAGCCGGACATCATCAATCTCAAGTGGGATTCTAATAGCATCTCCAATAGATGATGTAAAATAGATGTAAAATTTACATCACCAAAACCACTGACTACAACAGATGAGGTAAAAACTGTTGACTCGAACTTAAGCTATCGAAACTGAAATTTCTTGTGGAATCTGAATGCTATTGTCGAAACTGAACGCAATGGTAGCGAGAGAGGCACTTGACATGTAGTTTAGGAGGGCTGCAGTTCATCTTCAACTGCACCCCTGAGCCTTGACCACCACCGGCCGAACCATTGCCCAGCCCTCGCCGCCCGAACCAACTCCCCCCCGCCGGTCCGCTGCCGCCCCGGCCAGCCCTCTAGGCCCCCCGCCCCCACCCTGAACCCTAAGATAGATAGTGGGGTACCTCTCCGGCGAGCCCCCGTCCCCATGGTGGGTGGTTCTTCCTTAACTCCGGCGAGCCCCCCACCCCATGAAAATCGACTGAGCCAAAAGTAAATTCTGTTGACTGAAGTGTAGCTAAATAAAAGCAGAGCAGCAACACGAGCGAGGGGGAGAGCAGCAGTAGCGTGAGCGAGCGAGAGCCGGAAAGACACCAGCCGGCGAGAGCCGAGTAGCAAGAATCGGTCTGGCTGGTATGGCCGTGGCATGCCAAGGGGCCTCGCCTTTGGGGAGAAACCGCCCGTGGAGATGTCGTCCGCGGTGCCGGCTTCAAGGTAGCCACTCCATGGGGGTGCGGTATGGAGCACCATCGGCGCCGGGAGGTCGAGTTAAGGAGAAGGTGCGATGTGATGAGTGTACATCCTCTTTGGTGGCGCCGAGTAGGCCTCGGCTTCGTCCGAGGAGTTGGTGAGGATGTTGCGGTTTCGGTGAAGCAGATTAAGGCGACGCTATGGGGATGGAGCAGCCGCGATAGACAAGGCGATCATCGGAGCAACTCCTTGGAGGTGGAGGACGGGGCGGCTGAACCGGCGGGATGACGAGATGGATGACGGATCCTCATCCCGGGAGGTGGACGAGGGACGTTGAGCTGTTGCGGTGGACGACATCATCGGGGAAGAGGCTCCGGCTGGGCAGCGGTGAGGTGGCGGACAGAGGAGGGTGGGGTTTCGCGGATGGAGCAGAGAGGTTATGGCGGCCTGGGATTTCGAATGGCAAAAAGGAGGCGATGGGAGGGGGTGAACCATGACTTAGGGACGAACTTGTCCAAAATGTAGGGTGTGTTACAAAAGTACCCCCCACCGATTTGAACTAAGCGGCCCTTTTGGCTCGGGGTTAGAAGGGGATTTCATGTGTCGGGATTTGGCGGTGGAGGGAGTTTTCGCGCGCGTTGTAACTTCGGGATAGCAAGGCGCGGGTTGTGAAGGCTCCAGTTTTGGAAGCACGCTATCTGAATTTTCGGGATATAAGAAGGCGCGGATTGAATTTTAGGGACAAGCCTATTGTGTCATATTGTACTTGTACGTACCAAATCAATTCACACTTCCCTTAACCAAAAAGAAAACAAAAAAATAAAAATATTCACACCACATAAAGAGAGAGTCTTGCCCCATTTTACTATAAAATGCTATTCAAAGCTACTCCCTCCTTCCATCTATATAGGGCCTAATGCGTTTTTCGATGATAACTTTGACCAAATATTAGAGCAATAATATATGACATGCAACTTACACAAAGCACACTGTTAAATTCGTATGTGAAAGGTTCTTTCAATGATATAATTTTCACATTGTGCATGTCATGTACTATTAATCTTGTCAATAGTCAAAGGCGGTCTTAAAAAACGCATTCGCCTATATAGATGGAAGGAAGGAGTATGAATCTATGTTATGTCCAATTAAATTTTTTTGCTTGCTGTATAATGCATGTAACCTACTCATACCAACATTTTAGTGCATTCCAAATGTTTATACTACCGCTGCAATTCAAACTGAATTTGAATTCATTTCTCTATTTCAATAAGAATCTACAATCATGATTGTTGCCAACTTCAACCATCATTCGTGTATTACCTTAATAACACACCACATGATTACTATAGAGATAGATATGAACTATGTGTACTACATGAACTTGAATTCTATTAGGCCCCCAGCTCCTTCTTTACGGCACACATCGATCGATATGCCTCTCTAGCCAGGTGTGCCTAGCACAAACACAAGCTTCCCCTCTTCTCTTATCACCGTCCATGCCTCACTCCCACCACTCTTTTCATTGATCTCGTACTCACACACTCCTTCCCCCTCAATATAGTATGACTCTCGCACCACCTCCTAGATGAATCCCTCTCTCTCTCTATCCTTCTCCCCGTGCCTCATTTGCTTCTAACACACACATGCATGTATACCAATCGATCTCCCAACATATACCAAGGTCGACTTTAACTATTCCCCCCCATCGATCGACGTACCTCACAAGTAATGTCTCTCCTTTCTCTGACAAAGGACGGTTGATCTTCCTATGTAGTTACGTATGCTTACCACAACCATATCGTCCCCCCTCATCATTCGTGCATGCCTCCTGACCCATCCCTCACACGCACGTGCACAAACAGGCAGCCATCCCCTCTCTTATTGATATTGCAGGCGCGCCCTCCATTTGTCTAGCAAGACTATCCCCTCTCTATAGCTAATTAGGCCTCCCTCCCCCCACCACACACCGATAGTCGAGCGCTGTAGGTAGGTATTCATGCCACAGAGACAAACTGCACCTGTCCCCTCCCACGTTCCAGTAGGCCAGCCACTCTATATCTTTGACGTGGGCACACACAAATTCGATGGCACTCTTTATCGATCGCGCGTGCACACACACACATCATCATCCCTCTCTTTGATTCTATGGACACCTCAAGCCGATGATACCTCCA
Organism: Aegilops bicornis; assembly: GCA_021605145.1. Taxonomy (NCBI): domain Eukaryota; kingdom Viridiplantae; phylum Streptophyta; class Magnoliopsida; order Poales; family Poaceae; genus Aegilops; species Aegilops bicornis. Next base: position 453,403,835 of record CM038672.1, read on the forward strand.
GTCTCTTCTCGTGGATCGCCTCCTCTCTATATATGATATATCCAGGACTCTAGTTCACACACATTGCATATGTTACATTTTTGATTGACCCCCCCCCAAAAACTCTCACGAACCCACACACTATATCTCTCTACGTTTGTATCTCTCTCACACAACCCCACGTAGGTGGTGTATGTATACAAGAAGAGAATAGGTGCACTGTGCACGTACTCACGCTTCGTGCCCAGCCACACCCACGCGGGTACACGGTGGAGCTCATTTCTGTATGAAATGGCATCCCACGTGCTAATTTGAACGTGTGTAGCGGTTGTTTACCTACGGAGGCCGTGTACCACGCGTGCACAAAACAAAGTTTGACTTGATGCGTTGGCGCGTTATTTTTAAATAAAGTTATATCGCTCAATGGCACGTACACGGAATATAAAACGATTTTATGGAGAAAAAGGTAGTCCGCTCCACTATATACAATGGAGCCTGCCTGCCTGGTTTGTCTCTCTTCAGAGTATCTCACACAAGGCTGCGGTGGCCTCTCTCTCTCTCTCACCGTTGGTCACTGATCCGGCCGCATCCCGTCCGCCGGCGGAAAGGGAGGATGTGCATCGTTTCTCTGTTCGACGGCGCCGAGGCAGCACGTCCCGATCTGCGGTATACGTCGTTCTCTCTGACCAAGCTCCGGCGCGGTAGGGCCTACGCCACCTGCTCGCTGCCGCAATATGGGCTGATTCCGCCCGCCGCTGTTCACCTAGCTACATCCTGATGACCTCCAGGTATCCCCTCCGGCCTTGCTCCACTGCCCGTCTTCCCACGGTGCTGCATGTGGATCTTCCATAGTTCTTTGCCCAAAACGTAGCTCGTCCGGCGTACTTTCCATATGGCAATCTCGTCCTCACACCGTTTTAGACAAACACAACCGTGTTGTTATCTTCCCTTAGGACAAGGAATATGCTTCTTTTTTGTCGTCACATGTGTCATCAACTGTTATTGGCGATGGTTGTTTCCTTTCTACCTCTTTTTTGCAAACAGGCTATCCATTTCACCTCGTTGCTATTGCGACCTTTTGGTGAACTGCACAAATCACTTTTTTCTTAAGAGTGTTTTGTGCGGTTGTACTAAAATGTCACACGGCAACGCGTCTCTACATTTTAGTCTTGTTGCACAAAGGGAGATTGGTTTTGCTCTATCCTCCTCATCCAACTCCGAGCCTAATCTTCTCCAACTAGTTAGTCTTAAGAGAGACCGCAAAGGTGACCGGCTTCTATTTGTGTGTCTATTGTTTCATTAGCAATCCTCTATTATTGTAATCACACTTATTATCTATGGAACAGGGACGCTCAGCTCTATTTTAGTGGAACTGCACAAAATGATCGGAATGTTGCATGCTCCAGACAACTACTTTTTCCCAACATGCCTTGTTGATTTAGACAGAGCTGGGGGGACGTTGCTGCCAATAAAAGCATGGATCAATTTTAATTTAACACATCCTCACAACTTTGTCTTCAGTTGTGATGTAAATATTAGCTCTGATCTGCTAATAATTGAGATGCATTAGCAAGGAAGTTAGTTTTTTATTGTTTCCGAAAGAGCATCGATGGCAAGACACACGAAACAAAAGCTGAAAGCTCACACCATTGTACAATTTCATGTCGCTGGAAAATTATTTGTATAGTACATCAATTATGTAAACAAATGCTGAAAGCTTGATAGCATTGCCAGAAGCCTCTTTAGCATCCGGGTCCATGTGCCATGCACAAAATTATACTCCTTCATTCCTAAATATTTGTATTTTTAGAAATTTCAAATGGGCATATTTTAGAGTGTAGATTCACTCATTTTGCTTCGTATGTGTACTCCCTCCATTCCTAAATATTTGTCTTTCTAGAGATTTCAACAAGTGACTACATACAGAGCAAAATGGGTGAATCTGCACTCTAAAATATGTCTATATACATCCGTATGTAGTAGTCCATTTGAATCTCTAAAAAGACAAATATTTGAGTAGTCACTCGTTGAAATGTCTAGAAAGACAAATACTCCGGAGTATATTTAAGAACCGAGGGGATAGTGCATAGCCGCATGGGAGACTCATCACAGTCGCTATACCGCATTAATAGTGAGTAATGAGCAGTCAAATCATAAGCCCCACCTTTCCCACTGTAAGTTGCTCAGAAGAAGCAACCATCAATACACTCTTCTTTGAATCCGCTCATACTACTCCATCTGTCACTGTTTATAGAGCGCGCTTTAGAAAAAGAATAAATCTCTGGGACCAAGGCGACTAGCGATCGGCCTGAAAAATAGCATTGGTAGTTATAGCACAACGTCTATTACTAGAGGAAATAATGCGTACACACATGCATGCAGTGCTTCCACCCGGGTACACACATGCATGCACTTACTCCACTCCATAGTACATCGAGAGAAAATTGTGGACTTGATTGCGGTTACCACGCCCTAATTAATTGAGCATTAAACCAAACGCGTCTAAAGTCTCTCTGGTGGTGGAAATGCATTGAGAGAAATGCATCATAGAGGAGTAGTATGAAGGTGCAAAACCAAGTACGCGTATGACCAGTCGGTCAACGCACCTCCTCTTGGCATATCACTGACATGTGGGACCGGAGTGTGAGCAAACCGATCTCAATTGACGACAAAATGGCCAACCCGCCATTCCTTGAGAGAGACGAGGAGCGAGAACACACACACGGACTCGCACGGAGGCTAAGTATATTCGAGCATGGTTGATCGATATCATCATTACCTGTTGGGCTGCCGTTTTCCGCCCTTCTCCGGAATAAATGTGTACTTTATCAGAGATTAAAAGAAATAAGAGTACATACGCTCCACCATGCGGTTCTAGTAGTAGTACTACTCGTACTACTAAACCTTGCGCTTGGCTCTTCGCCTCTTCGTGAAGTCGAACAATGATGGTACTCCGCATGTTCGGTACTATAGTGTATGCCTCTGGCAATCGACACCAAATGAATCGATGCATGTCCACCGCTGGCGAGGGTAGGTTGCATTAGTCAAAAGCGTGCGAGCTTCACCTTGTCACGCAAGCTTATCCTCATTCTGCGAGTTGACGGGACACACCAAAAAGTAGTGCTAGTCCATACTCCCTCCTTTCCTGTTAATATGGCTTAATCTTTTTTATGGGTAAATGAGAGCTTTATTCATATATAAGCATTCTTAGGACGATCAGCCAAGACACTGGTCACTAGGAAGCGAGGTACCCATAAAAAAAGAAGTAGGAAGTGAGGTGTTTCATCAAGCCAGACTCTCGGCCACATTCAAAGTGCAAAGCAAGCACGGTTCACACAAAGATGCGCTGCAAGGTTTGGCTGACCTGTTTACATGCTGAATAACAAAAAAGAGGAAATATTATCGGCGCTCCTATTTGTAACAGGATATGAGCCAGAATTAAGCGAGAATTGTGGCGAGTGTTCCATGCAATCAACTTCCATTATCACATGCGAGAACCCTCGAAGAGAACCAAATGTGTTGAAGATTGCTTTATCACATTTTAAAAATGTAATAAGAGTGCAGATGTTCCTCCATCCGGTTCCTAGTACTAGTATAGTACATACCTCTATAGACTATAGTAGTAGTACTAGTACTAGTAAACTTTGCACTTGGCTGTACGCCTCTTCGGGAAGTCGAACAATAATAGTACTAGTATAGTGTATGCTTCTGGCAATCTGACACTGAATTAATTGTTGCACGTCCACCGCCTAAGTGAGGGAGAGCTTGCATTAGTCAAAAGTTTCTCCTTATCCTGCAAGCCACCGCGCGCAAGCTTCTCCCGTCCTGCAAGCTTCTCCTCATTCGGCAAGTTGACGGGACACAATAAAGTAATGCTAGTCCATACTGCCTCCTCTCCGGTTAACATGGCTTAATTTCAAACGAGATAAATACACTGTCTGTCACTGTATACTTGTAAAAATATAGTCAGTGGACGTCATAATACGCTCATTGCACTCAATATGTACATTTTCCAATGTTTATACGGTCACTAGCTCACCCTGGCTGAGTATGTGTGCGCACTTGAGCGTGACCGTGTGTGTTCCGTCGTGTGCTCGGACATGCATGCATTAGGGCGTCGCGCGCATTTTTGCGTCCATGTGTACGTGTGACTGTTGCATACACGTAGGGGAGTACGCGTAGGGGCCACTAAAGGAGCAGTCAAATCACACAGTAAGTTAGTCGGAAGAAGCAACCATCATTTCACTCTTCAATGACACGTACGCAATATAAAATGGTTGATATGGAGAGAAAAGGACAACCACTATATATACACTAGCAGGAGCCTAAGCTACAAGCCTGCTTGCTTGGGTTGCTCTCTTCACAAGCATAGAACGACGGTGGCCACACCGCTCGTCACGTATACAGCCTGATCCCGTAGCTGGGGGAAGGGAACAATGTTCTGCGTAAACGCGGTCGACATCGACGAGGGAGAAAATCCACAGTCGGTGTGTCCCAATCGGGGGTCACCGCGGCATGGGCAGATGTCGCGTCCCACTCCCAACCGCCCTTCTAGCTACAACCCGATGTCCCAGGTAGTCCATCTTCCTTTTGAAGCCGGCTTGCTCCACTGCCGCAGCTCCCCACGTAGCTCCATCTCCATGTCGATCCTTCTCTACTTCTACCGGCTTCTACTTGTGACAAGTTTATGTCTCATGAACTAGTGCCAGTACTATTATTCGAATCACACTTCTTCAATATCTTTGCCATCATGGATGCTCAGCTCTATTTTAGTGGAACTGCACAAAAGCATCGTATGATCCGAGGGTGCCAGCCGTCTTTCCTTCGACAGGTTCTACCTGGCCTGGAAATAAATCTTGTTTAGGGTTTAGTTTTTAAGTCGTAGTGACCCCATCAGTAGTTTTTCTTTCGTACACGCTCTCACAACTTTTTTCTTTAGTTGTGAAGTAAATATCGGCTATGATCTGTGAATCATTGAGATGCATCAGAGTTTTCCTTTGTATTTGATGGAATGTTGTAACGGGGCAACCTTGGAGTAGGAATGAAAATGAAGTGGAAAGTTTCCGTTTTTCCAGAGAAAAAATGGAAACGGAGAGAAACCAATGTTTCGTTTCGTTAGATCGCGCCATCGAGCAAAACCAACGTTTAAATCACGTATGTCGCGTTCGTGTCTCACCCTCCTCCACGGCTCGACCCCACACTATCGCTCAGCGTGCCACTCACCGCAAACCGAGTATACGATAACTTTCCCGCCTGCTTCTCGATGGATCGCGCCATGGAGTACTAGCACTACTGGAAGAGATTGACGAGTTGGGGGAGGACAGCTAGCTGTAGCACGGACTCCCAAGAACTTTTTACATGCATGTTGTGGCCGGCTATTGCAACCTTTGAACGTGGAGCAGTCGTGTGCACCAGGAAGCGGCGCGGGCGACGCTCTCTCAGCTGGTGCACCGCTTCAATGCTGGCGCTAGTGAGAGGTCGCGTCCGCTCTGGCCGGGCATGAATGCGGCACTGACCATTTCGGGCGGGAAGCACGTGCGGGTGATGAAGAGGGTTCGGGTTGGTCAGGAGCGGCCTTGGCAGCGGTCCGGACGCCCGCAAATAAGAGATGATATACATTAATATTACCGCGTATATAATTAACATCGTAAATAATGTGCCAGTTGGACAAATATGATTGGAGATGGAGATGGAAATGGAATTTTACGTAAACACGGATATGCATATCTATGTGTGTGTGTGCGACGACGGATATGCTCTTTGCTTGTTACCCACAAAGATGATATCCTTCGTCAGTTCCACGTGGTGCAATTTTATCACACAATTGGTTATGAACCAAATGTTTCCTCGAAGAAGGATCGACGTTGGTACTAAGAGCATAAGATTTGTATTGATTTCTAAGCCTTCTCACAACTTTGTCTCTGGCTCCCCTGCAATTTTATTTGTCCAGCTATTAACTTTGATTAAAAAAATGGTGTGGCCCGGATGGGCGTAGTAGCCCTTCATTTTTATTTACTCCGCATATTAGATTTGACTGAAGTGAAACTTTGTAAAGTTTGACCAAGTTTAGGCCAAACACAACAAACCATAATTATTAGAGAGGGCAAACTGTACATACTCTCAAACCTTTCCGATAATTGAAATTAAAATTCTTTATTTTTACACACTCTCACACGTTTCCGATAATTTGGCGCATGTGTGGTTGTTCACTTAAGTGAGGGTAGTGTACCACACGTGAAGGACAGGAAGTGCGACCAGGACGCGGGGATCATTAGTTCATCGAAAGTACAGTAGTAGTTTTCTTCACTGGTACGTTAAATAAAGAGTTTTGTTTCGTACTTACACAATTTAAAATGATTGTTATGGAGAGAATAAAAAAACCACTCCACTATATATTAGTCGTATACACAAGTACTATATGGACGCAGCTTCATTGACTTTAGTGCACCTGCCTTTGGGTTTATGACAGGTGGGCCCAAAATATGGCTGGCCCACCTGTCATACAGCCAAAAGCAGGCGCAGTTAAGGCACCGGAGCTTAGTCCGTACTACAGTATATATATAAGCTAGAGCCTCAGCGCTTGTTCACTAGGGTTTGCACTCTCCACACTCTCGCCGCACTACATATATATACACGCTGGAGGCTCAGCGTTCCTTTGCTAGGGTTTGCTATATTCACAGTCTCTCACCCTCTTCACCAGATCTAAACAAGACTGCATTGTGGCCTCTGTCTCTCTCACCCCCTCACAGCTGGCGTAGGAGGCATCCAGATGTCGTCGCACCGGGAAGGGGAGGAGGTGTAGCGTTCACTCTATCGCCTTCGGCTAGGGAGGCAATCCACTGCCGGCTGCGCTTTTCTCTTTCACCCAGCGCTTTGTCTTGGAGGGCCACCGACCCCTTCTTCTTCATTGTCAGACGTAGTGTGGGTAGATCCGACCTCCCTTGCACGCCTTGCCACATCCCCGACCCTAAGGTATAAGTTTCTTTGAAACTATCATTGGTCTAGTTGCATGCAGATCTTTTTTGATTCTGTAGTCGAATCTAGGTCTTGGTTCAAAGAGGGAAGAAGGGTGCGGTGGGGTGGAGCATGAATCTAGGACGTGGTTCAATGAGGAAAGGAGGGAGGAAAAGTAGTATAGACTAGCTATCCAGCCGCTTTCTTGGTCGAAAAGGGAAAAAGGGGGTAACCCAGTACACACATCGGCAAGGAACCGAACTCTTTGTTGAAAAGGGAAAGAAACTGGGGGGTCGGGTAGTTTGTGCAGGACTAGATTTGCTGCCCTCACATAGGAAAAAGTTTCAAAGAGAACAAATATGGGACCAACACAGATATGCTGCTTGGCTACATACTGCATCACCCATTTATACGTGTGGACGCACATGGTCTTTGGCATGTCCCATGTCCCATGTCATGTCCCATACAACTATTTGCTGTTGTTAATCTAAGAATGCTGCTTTGGAAAATTGAAGCAATGCCCTTTGTTAAAGTAAATTACATTCTTAACGAATGTTGTTTTAAGAGAATGTCTCTTTTAATATGAATCAATGCAACCGTTTTAGAAATGCTACTGTCCTACTTTGTTTTCCATCAAGATAAGTTAGATGTATCTTTTTGCCGCCGTTTGTTTCATCCTCCTTTATTGCCCATTAATTGTTTCCTTTTTTGCCTCTGTTCAAACAGGGATATCTATTCAACTTGTTTCCTAGCAAACTTAAACGTCACACCGGCGAATTTGCTTGATTTCAGTGTAACTGCACAAAACGAGATTGCATTTCCTATTCGTGTTGGCAGATTCGTAGGTGATCTTGTGTGCGTCATGACAGGTTGGTACTTGCCTTCATCCACATGATCGTGCAGTGTGTTTTGAGATGTTGTGCTACTTGTATTGGTACTGTTTTAAATAAATGTTGAATTGAAGCTATTGTATTGCTCTCTTTTCCCATTAAGTAGTGAACAAAAATGGTACCAACCCAAACATGATGCTTGTTGCTTTGTTACAACAAACTCTGCATCACCCCCTTTATATGTAGATGGAAGCACATGGTGTTGTTGCGCCCACTCGCCCCTGGAACTGTTTATGATTTTTCTTAATCTAATGCTGATGGTAAAAATAAGCAATGCCACTCTTAGAATTAACTACTGAACTATTTTAAGAGAATTTCTCCGTAAATGAACCAATGCAACCGTTTTAGAAATGCTACTGTCCTATACTTTGTTTTCCATCAAGATAAGGTAGATGCTTCTTTTTGTGGCCGCATGTTTCATCCTCCTTTATTGGCAGTAATTGTTTCCTTTTTTGCCTCTGTTAAATTGGGGATATCTATTTAACTTGTTGCTATAGAAAACTTAAATGTCACACCAACGACTTTACTTGATTTTACTGCAACTGCACAAAACGAGATTGGATTTCCTATTCGTGTTGGCAGATTTGTACGTGATCTTGTGTGCGTCATGACAGGTTGGTACTTGCCTTCATCCACATGATCGTGCAGTGTGTTTTGAGATGTTGTGCTACTTGTATTGGTACTGTTTTAAATAAATGTTGAATTGAAGCTATTGTATTGCTGTCTTTTCCCATTAAGTAGTGAACAAAAAAGGGACCAACCCAGACATTATGCTTGTTGCTTTGTTACAACAAACTCTGCATCACCCCCTTTATAATTAGATGGAAGCACATGTTGTTGTTGCACCCACTCTCCCCTGTAACTGTTTATGCTTTTTGTTAATCTAATGCCGCTGGTAAAATTAAGCAATGCCACTCTCAGAATTAACTACTGAATCTTATTTCAAAACTGCAACACTTAGGGATTGGCGGGATTGCCATTTTTGTGGCCGCATGTTTCATCCTCCTTTATTGGCCAATAATTGATTCCTTTTTTGCCTCTATTAAAACAGGGATACCTATTCAACATGTTGCTATTGCGACATTTTGCTTCGCTTAATTTTGGTGGAACTGCATAAAATGAGACCGGATTACCATATATGTGTTGAGATCTCTTTTAGATCTTCCTCAGGAGTTGTTTCAAATCTTGGTCTTGAAAAGGTCGATTACCTACTTTCCTCGTAATTAACTACTAAATCTTAGTTCAAAAGCAGCAACACTTGTTAGGGATCGGCAGGAGTACCATTTCATTAAGGATCGGCGGAGTACATGTTTAAGAAATGTATTGTTCAGATAATGTCTCTGTTATTATATATCGCCATTCTGATGTTTTACAAATGGTACTATCCTGCTTTGTAGTTCTTTCTACATGTTTAACCAAGGTATTGTTAAGATAATGTCTCTGTTAAAATGAATCGGTCGCATTGTTTTAGGAATGATACTTTTACGCTTTGTCATTCTTTATACATGTTGAAACAAGGCATTGTTAAGATAATGTCTCGATTAATATGAATGAATCACTGCGATTGAGAATTGCTACTCTCCTACTTTGTTTCCCATTAAGATAAGGTAGATCAGTAGATGTTTTTCTTCTGGGAGTACAAGTCATCAACTGTTATTTCTCGGTAATTGTTTCCCTTATACCTGTTGTTGCTTACAGGGATATCAAAATTAGAGCTCGGTTTTATTCCGACTTTGATTTTAGTTGAACTGCACAAAAGGAGCCAATGTGTCTAAGGCAAACTGCTGCATTAGTGGGTCCAGTTGGTCTTACCACTTTGCAGAAAGAAGTAGTCACTGTTTGCGCTACATTACACAAGGAATGATCGAGAAGCTTTACAGAGTATTAGTAGACGCTGGTGACATGACTAGTCTGCAGAGAGCATAGAAAACTCTACAACACGTGGAGTGCACTGGGCAAAAAGTACCCAAACAAGTACAGGAAGCCAGGACAGGACTCCAAATCTGTCAATGTCATTCTAAGCAACAATGATGGGGCATCTAGGTATGGTAATCTGTTTACCGTACTTTCAGTTTGTTAGTCCACCGATTGGTGGGTTGACACTGGTGACATGACTAGTCTGCAGAGAGCATAGAAAACTCTACAACACGTGGAGTGCACTGGGCAAAAAGTACCCAAACAAGTACATGAAGCCAGGACATGACTCCAAATCTGTCAATGTCATTCTAAGCAACAATGATGGGGCATCTAGGTATGGTAATCTGTTTACCGTACTTTCAGTTTGTTAGTCCACCGATTGGTGGGTTGACACTGGGGCCAATATTCATGTGTGTGCTCTTTGTGTCTTTGTTTTCTTGCAGCATATAAATACGATATCCACAGGGATGCTCAGCTTGATTTTAGTGGAACTGCACAAAATGTCCAGATGGTTTGTGTCCACCATAATACTTCATCATGCACAATACATCGAATGGTTCTCTAATCACTCGTCGTCACCTTGAGCCACCGGACTATATGTTTGAATGGTGCTTCCAGCGTCGGCCATTAAGAAGGGTAAGAAGAAAGACAAAAGGAGAGATGGCTGCTTTACTTGTGGTTCGGAGGAACACTGGGCAAATAAGTGCCCAAACAAGTACCAAGAAGCCAGGACAGGACTCCAAGTCTGTCAATGTGACTCTAAGCAACAATGATGGGGCATCTGGATATGGTAATCTATTTACCGTACTTTCAATTTGTTAGTCCACCGATTGGTGGGTTGACACTAGGGCCAATATTCATGTGTGTGCTGATGTGTCTTTGTTTTCTGGCAGCGTATAAATACGAAATCCACAGGGATGCTCAACTTGATTTTAGTGGAACTGCACAAAATGTTCAGATGGTTCGTGTCCTCCATAATACTTCATCATGCACAATACATCGAATGGTTCTCTATTCATTCATCATCACCTTGAGCCACCGGACTATCAGATGACAATCCCTGCCCGTTCCAAAATCATAGTACATATTTTGAATGGGAAAAGCTTGTCAAAGTTGACATTAGTTTAATATATTGGAATTGGAAAACCTTGTCAATTTTTGCTCATTGATGTTAGCCAGAAGACATGCATTTGATATTTTTGAGTGGGACGCCCTTTCTTTGTGAAACGCGTCGATCGTTTTTCCTATTCCTGTCTTCAGTTTAGAAGTAAATATTTACTCTGCTGAGATTCATAGTCACATGAATGTTGACTTATGTAAGATATTTTAAGAGTTTGTTCAATATTGTCTATGTAATGCCAGGCCTTGTGTTTGATTGCAAAGTTGAGCTTGGAATCTTGTGGCATGCGGCATCACGAGCTGTACACCGTGCCTCCTGAGAATAATGCTTTGTATTGTTTTGCATGTCGATCTAATGCCAGTGATTTGCTTGTTAAGAAGATCATCCTCTTCTGTTGTTTCCATGCTTAAGATGTTCATCGTCTTATGTTTCATTCATAGCCTATACGACAAGTCAGGTATGTTAGAAGTGAAACCATATGATCTTCCGACCAACTCATCATCTTAGGCCGTGATTGGATCGTCGTTTTCCAACCAAAACCGCTTGTAAAACTGACGCTTGTAAATAAAAGCAGATGGTCTCGGGCGAAGCGCTTGGTTGGTCGATTTCGACTAGTAAAATATACACTGGTCTCTCAAATTACATGCGTAACCCGCCGGTTTTACTTACAGACCTCGGGCCCTCGGTTTCATTATGCATGTATTTTACGCGTTGTTTCCGATGACGAGTAAATTACACTTGTATCTTAATACAGGTGTGAAATAAACAAGAGCTCCTAAGCGCGGCCTTACCGTGTCATGTCGTCTCAGTATCTCGAAGGTGCTCATAGGTGTCCGATGATCCTGGCTTCCTGAATTAGCAGCGAGCGCTGTATCAGACCATCCATAGTGCCCGCGAGGCCCTCTCTATCGTCCTTCGAGTTGTTGCGCTCGCCGTGGCGCCGAGCATTGTTAACATGGTCAATGAACATGAGGATTCAGGAGATGACTTTATTTTGACTGGATGACAGTAGGGACCCACTAGGGCCATAGCCGTACGTACGCAAGTGCCTCCTTATTATGTACAACTATATTTTTTTGCTTCCTCCTAGTTTCTAGACATCATGGTCCCACACCATTGTCAACCTATGTAGTCAATATAAACGAGAGAATTGCACAATGTGCGGCCGACACCTGGGACCAAGCAACTCGAGCAGTATTTGTGTTTTTGAGGCATGAGCACTGCAGAATTTTTCTTGGCAATGTTTTCATTGTTGTTCAGAGGAGAGCAGGGTATTAACTGGGCAGGTTGTGGCCAGTCTAGCCCAGGACAAATATCCAGCCCAGATATTAATTTTTTTCAAGATGAAAATGGCTAGCCCAGCTATACGTTTTTTGAGGAATACCCAGGCAAGGTCAACTTGTTATTCTCCGCTTGTTGGCTGCAAATCTTTCCTAGGAGGGATGCATTAGGCTTAACAGGAAAATGGGCTTTAAAAATAAGAAATGGGATGTAATTATAAAAACTAGGCAGTAACTATAAAAAAATGCACCAAACACGAAATTAGTTTATAAAATATTATTTATGGATTTTGAAAATCTTAATTTTTAATTGTTGCACGCGCAATGTTTTGTTGGAATTTTACGTAATAAAAATTTATATTTAATCTGACTAGAAATTTCGGGATAAAAATATTTCGGATCCCATCAAAGTGTGGGAAATTTTATTGAATTGTGTCTTGAACAGTTGGTTGAAATTATTAATCGTTGTCCTAGCTAGAAAATGGGCTGTACTTTTAACAAACTATAAATGGGCTGTAGTAAATTCCATTAGAATTCAAAAATGGGCTGTACATTCTTACAAATCGCAAATGGGCTATAAGTTCCTTGCCACACACTTGTGGGCCTACTAAGTTGATGCGTCCCCTAAAAAAAGAAGTTGACGCGTATGCAAGGCTTTGTCAACTTATTATAGTCAACACACGGTTCTAGCAGTAGTGGCCGTTGGATGTCTATCCAACGGATGTCGTGCTTCTTCTTCAATCTCGGATATTCTAGCTTCGGCCACCCAAAAAATGATTCCTCCCACTGACATATGGGGCGCACTGTTTTGGAGGCTGACCTGTGGGCCTACTAAGTTGACGCGTACCAAGGGCTTTGTCAACTTTGTCAATATAAACGATTCTAGCTGCAGTGACCGTACGATGTCCATCCAATGGCCGTAGTGCTTCTTCAACCTCTGGTCTTCTTGCTCCAGCCGCCCCAAGTAGCGCCGGTCGTGCCGCCTGCTCCTGCCTCCCGTGGCCGGCTGTGCTGCTGTGGAGGCCTCACCGCCCCCTACTACTCCCATCGCTGGCCAGGCCATCCCTTAGCTCACACACACTCCCTGTTATTCTGCGGCGATGGCAGCCTCACACCGCAGCCGAACTAGTGAACCCTCGTAGTCCTCTCCGCGCTGGCATACACTGCCGCGTCTTCCCCGGCTTCGCGCCGTCCCCTTCCTAGGCCTCGCCGCCGTCCACTGCCCTGGTGCTCTCGGCGCGGCGTGGTCAACATGGACAAGGAACGACTTCCATCGGAAGAGTACTGTACATGGAGAGGCTGACAGCTCGGTCCACGGCGGCCACAAGGAAGTGCCTCCTTATTACGCGCAAAATAATTATTCCTCCACCTGATAGCAGGGACCGACCGGACGGGTCATCGTATTTCATGAAAAAATGTTTCCCCCAGACTGCTCGGACCCACCACCTACATCTTCGCACGCAAGGAAGTGCGTCCGGGCAAAAAAAACGACCCGCCCCTGACTGCTGGGACCCACCAGCTACATCTTCGCACGCAAGGAAGTGCCTGATAGTCGGGACCCACCTGGTCGAAGCGTACGTAGCGTTGTCATTCTAGTCGCGGACGTGTACATACATACTGGTCGATGTAGAGGCGCGCACGTGTCATAGTAGAGGCGCACACGTAGCATGTACACGTATGTACAGCGGCCAATGTGCAAGAAAGAAAATACGGCCACATACGTACATACGGGCGGGGTCTCGAACGCCTACTCGCGCGTACGTACGGCCAGGGCTCGTGTGCATGGCTGGGTGGAACAGAGAAACTGCGTCGTCATTGTGTTCATGGGGAGCCAACCGGCTGGGTCGGAACAAAATGCATCGTCGTGTTCATTGGGAGGGCTTGGACGGAACAACCGATAGAAACGAGGCCTGGCGTACCGCAGAAGGAAGGAAACGGCCTTGTGTTCGACCGGCCACGATCGAAACGGGATCCTGTTCATCGGGAGGGGTCGGGCGTACCGCAAAACGGAGGAAACGGACTTGCGTTGGACCTCCCTCTGGTCGAAGCAGGGTCCTGATGATCGGGAGGGTGTGGTGTATCGCAAAACGGAGGAAAGCCGACTTGTGTTGGAGCGTTACGGTTGAAAGCAGGGGTCCTGTTCATCGAGGGGTGTGGCGTGCCGCAAAAGCAGGACTCCACGGATACTGTTCATCTCCACCGTCGACCCCCTCTAGCCTCCACGGCTCTGTTCATCCACCGTCGACCTCCTCCGGCCTCCACCTCGATTTGTTCATCCACGGGCTCCTGTTCATCCAACCTCCACCGCGTGCTACTCCACCGGCCATCGCTCAACCAGCCCTCTCCACGGGCTCTGTTCAACCACCCCTCCACGGGCTCTCTGTTCATCCAGCCCTCCACCGTCTCTGTTCATCCAGCCTCCACGGGTCGTTACATTCATCCAGCCCTCCACGGTCCCTGTTCATCCAGCCCCAACCAGCTCGATCGATGGGGTCCTGTTCATCCAGCGGCAACACCACGGTTCCTGTTCATCCACCCACACCGGCTGCTCATCCAAACCCCCAACGCTCACTTTGTTTATCCAGAGGCAGCATCGATCGGCTTGATTAGCGATTGTAGCGAAGAATCGCTTCGATCGGGTTCGATTAACAGCCATCGATTGATCGCTCGGGTTCGATGCAGCGTAACTGCGGTCTGTCGCTCGGGTTCGATGGTGAATGCCTCACTCGGGTTCAGTTAGAGCCCAACGCCTCGCACACACACGCGTGTGTGTACGAGAGAAACACACATCATTCGGCCTCGACCACCCACCGTAGCTGGGAACACCCCGATATTTTCCTCGCCCTCGCTTCTACCACGGTTTTTTCCGTCATGGACGGTCCAAAGAATGTCATGCAGCTGCGTCTCCGGCCCGCCCAGGACGAAAAGCCCATTTTCTGTCATGATTTTTTGTCATAGAAGTAGGAGCCCACCACATCTATGATGATACCGGGTTTTGTCACAATTATCATCATAGAAGTGTCATAAGTATGACAGGAAAAAATTTCGTTCGACCCAAAATGTCACGGATGTGTATTTTTTTTGTAGTGTGGATACAATTCTTTCTTGGAGTCTGCATCAATGGTTGGCAGATCCTTGTACCCAATCATATCCTTTTCTGGGCCCTCGAAATCTGCAATCATAGTAGCAAAATCTGGCATATCAAGATCGTCGTTATCTGCATCGACATCTTGGTTTTCCAGTGGGTGTTTCGCCTTTTCGGTGTTCCATTGGTAGCTTGACGCCTCTGCCCCGATGTTAGATTCAACATCCATGTGACCTTTGATCGGGTTTGGCATCTCGCTGCCACAGGTATCTTCATCCATGACCTCCTCTTCACCGTGTCTGGTCCAACGTGTATATCCATCCATGAATCCCCTAGAGACTAAGTGCATCTGGACATCTGCAACTTCATGTGACTCCTTATTGGCACAATCAGTACATGGACACAGGATGTAATCCGCATCACCAATTCCCCTCTTTTGTACTTTCAGCCAAATTCATGAACTCTGTCACGCCACTGATAAAATATGCGGTTTTCCGATTCTTCATCCATCGAAATCGCTCCATGTGCAGCACATGAATGGTATTTAAAAACAAAACAACAACATTAATACACGGATTAACTGCTGCCCAAAGATGTGTGCATAAATCACAAGGTTGTATTTTAATAATTACTGAGGGCGCTCCATGTTGTTATCCAGACGTGCAATGACAAAAAAATTAATGGCCAGTCAATTTACACGCAGAGTACTAGTACAACACTACACTTAGGAATTGAATACCTTAATTTAGCCACTCACGAAAAGAATACCTTAATTAATTAGCATGGCGACCTCCACCAATGACGGACAAGCGCGATGCGGCGGCACGCCGAGACAGCAGGGTCGAGGAGCAAAGCTTAGTGCGACTGCCGCCTGAAGTTCGACCTCCACTATCCCGCCATCGACTGCGATGGATGTGCTCGAATCATGCCACCGCCGACCTCGATGGCTGAGCTCCTCCTATCTCCCGCCGTAGACTGAGGATTAACCTCCTATGATGCTGCCACCGCCCACCGACCAAGGATTGACCTCTTCTCCGGTAGCCGCTGCCTAGGCCGCCGCCGCCATCTCTATATGCAGAGCAGTTGTTTTTTTATGGCTATCCGCAGAGCGGCTGTTTACACGGTATCTTATCGTAACTCAATTATATGGACATGGTAGTACATCACATACAGTTATGTAACGGCAACCGTGTCTAACCTACATTGTCTGCTCACACGGTTTGCGGAAATCGTGTGTGACGTTGTAGTACCTAACACAAACGACATGTACAAACAGTGTGCCGTATACAACATATATATAGTGCCATTAGTAGTTCCCGACCGTTAGCTTATCTCCACAGTTTCCCGTTTCCCCCAAATCCCTACATAGCCTCCAAATTCCCTCACGTGGTGCTAACATTGGGGGAATGCGAACGAGTGGTGCTGATGGTTTCGGTGCGTCTGCTCCTACTTGTATCGCCACCATGACGGCAGTCGCCGCTGAGCACTTTCCTAAGGTCATCAGAAGGCAGGTGTACTACGGATCCGAATCGTCCTGTCAGGTTCCAATCTATCCCGATCTTTTTTAGCATGTCCAAAGTATAGCTCCTTGCTGAATCTGTCCTGAATGACCCCCAGAAAGCGATCTGCCACGGATCCGGAGCTTGACTCGAGACTCCATAACCACGAGTTTGACTCCGAGTTTTGCGCCACCGAGAAGTACCAAAAGCTGAGTTGTGTGCATGGGCACACTCCCGCTCAACGTGTATGCACGGAGGGATTTGACATTGGCAGGCGGTTTCTCAGTTGCCCCTTAGAGGTTAGTGCTAATTGAGTTCATCATTTTACTTTAGTTAATGCTACCGCTCACCCAAAATACTATTTAACATTGGCAGGGATATGAGGCTTGTGCCTTTGTTAATTGTCTGGATGAAGAATGGCATGGCAGGGATCGGAGTGTTATCACCAAGCTCCGCAGAAGATAACGTAAAGCTGAAGAAGAAACTAGCTGATCTGGAATGTACAATCAGTACGATGAAGCAAGAAAGAATCAATCACATGCAATAGATGAAAGCAAGAGACAAGAAGGAACTAGCATGTGTAGTTGTGGTTGTTGCATTAGCCATGTTCTATGCGCTATTTGCAATGATGATTAGGGATTTTGTTTGACAGCATTGCTAAAGCACATCTAGATGTGCTCTAAGTAATGCACATCTAGGTCCCATGCCATTGATGTTACGCGAAGATTTGTGCAGATATTTTTCTTTGTCTTTTTTCTTTTCCTTTCTAGTTTGATTATTCTTGGCTTTATCAATAAGAAGAGCTCAATGTATTGCTTGCCAACTGTCCTACTCCTTCGTAAATGCCGTTACGGTGCATAATCCCGTAACTTCGTTCCTTGTTTTTGTCCTGAAAAAGGAAACTAGCCAAATAGCCAATAGGAGTCCTGCAACCCGGGAATTTGGAGCGGTAGGTACAAATAATTGCGGTTGATTATATCAGCGGTTAGATAATACGTCTACCCCCGCTTCAATCCCCGCTTCAATTGGTAGTTCCTCTTCTCTGCATACCCCACTTAAGTGTCCACCATCTTCATCGTCCCCGGTAGGCCGCGCTACACACTGGCACACACTCTGCAGCCATGTCGGCGGCAATGAGGGCGGCGATTCGGCCAGCGATGCGGCGCCCGGATGATATGTCAACATAGAAATCATCCCGCTCGTCTTCCATGAGTCCGGTGTCGAGCCCAGACCTCGATTATATCCGGTTCATGGAAGGGACACCGCCTCCAGAGTCGTCAGACGACAACCAGCGAGGAGCCGTCAGAGGACGAAGAAGAGGACGACGATGATTATGAGGAGGAATGGTCGAACGAGGAGGAGGAGGACGACGATAGCAACGACGATGACAACAGCGGCAGTGATGAAAAGCCAACAATCAGCAGCAAGAAGGGTCCTCGCCAAAACGATGTCGCGAGGCCATCCAACAAGAACAACAAGAAGAAGAAGGACTAAATCAAGCATGTGTATATATCTCTGTTTATCCTGTCAATCACATTGCAGACGGTTAGTAATATGTATTCGACAGAGATCTTCTACATTATCGCCAACAGGTTGGTTTGTTGAACTGTGTGCCCTAACGAGCACACAATTCACAAAAAAGACCATATTGGCTGTCTATAATGATTGCACACAATTCTGATTACCGACCTGTTTGCCGGGTATCACACACATCTTGTTACGCCGAATTGTTTGTGTTCACCTCACTCATCGCAAAGGTTCATCGGAGTGAATTGTGTGCCGTATATCGCACACACCTTCATCTGGCTGCCCGTTTCTATTGTTCTGTCTGATCGCAAATAGTTCGTACGGATCAACCGTAAGCCCTTCATCGCACACGTAACTAAAATCTGAACCGTGTTTGATGTGTCATTCTTCGCAAACGTTTTGCATCTTTTTTGATAGTTTTTTTACATCACTGTTTGCGATTAATGCATCGCACACAGTTTCGTCAAAGGGTCTCTGATCGTAGTGTCGCGTTAGCGCATCCTGCAGTAGTGGTTACTTGCCCGAGATTCGATCGTCGGTATCTTTGTACCTAGTTCAATCTCATTACTAGCAAGTCTCTTTACTCATTCTGTAATGCATCATCCCGAGACTAACTCATTGGTAACATTGCTTGCAAGGCTCCTAGTGATGTGCATTACCGAGAGGGCCCAGAGATACCTCTCCGATACACAGAGTGACAATTCCAAATCTCGATCTATGCCAACTCAACAAACACCATCAGAGACACCTATAGAGCATCTTTATGATCACCCAGTTACATTGTGATGTTTGATAGCACACAAGGTGTTCCTCCGGTGTTCGGGAGTTGCATAATCTCATAGTCAGAGGAACATGTATAAGTCATGAAGAAAGCAATAGCGATAAAACTAAACGATCATTAGGCTAAGATAACGGATGGGTCTTGTCCATCACATCATTCTCTAATGACGTGATCCCATTCCTCAAATGACAACACATGTCTATGGTCAGGAAACTTAACCATCTTTGATTAACGAGCTAGTCAAGTAGATGCATACTAGGGACACTCTATTCTGTCTATGTATTCACACATGTACTAAGTTTCCGGTTATACAATTCTAGCATGAATAATAAACATTTATCGTGATATAAGGAAATATAAACAACAACTTTATTATTGCCTCTAGGGAATATTTCCTTCAGTCTCCCACTTGCAGTAGAGCCAATAATCTAGATTACATAGTAATGATTCTAACACCCATGGAGTCTTGGTGTTGATCATGTTTTGCTCGTGAGAGAGGCTTAGTCAACGGGTCTGCAACATTCAGATCTGTATGTATTTTACAAATCTCTATCTCTCCCTCCTTGACTTGATGTGTTTGGTTCTCTTTTGAAATCTGGATTTCTTCGCCAAGGCAATTGCTCCAGTATTGTCACAATAGATTTTCATTGGACCCGATGCACTAGGTATTACACCTAGATTGGATATGAACTCCTTCATCTAGACTCCTTCATTTGCTGCTTCCGAAGCAGCTATGTACTCACACGTAGATCCCGCCACGACGCTCTGCTTGGAACTGCACCAATTAACAGCTCCACCATTCAATATAAATACGTATCCGGTTTGGGACTTAGAGTCATCCGGATCAGTGTCAAAGCTTGCATTGACGTAACCATTTACAACGAGCTCTTTTTCACCTCCATAAACGAGAAACATATCCTTAGTCCTTTTTAGGTATTTCAGGATGTTCTTGACCGTTGTCCAGTGATCCACTCGTGGATTACTTTGGTACCTCCCTGCAAAACTAATAGCAAGGCACACATCAGGTCTGGTACATAGCATTGCATAAATGATAGAACCGATGCCTGAGGCATAGGGAATGACTTTCATTGTCGCTCTATCTTCTGCAGTGGTCGGGCATTGAGTCTGACTCCAATTTACACCTTGTAACACATGCAAGAACCCTTTCTTTGACTAATCCATTTTGAACTTCTTCAAAACTTTGTCAAGGTATGTGCTCTGTGAAAGTCCAATTAGGCGTCTTGATCTATCTATATAGATCTTGATGTCTAATATATAAGCAGCTTCACCGAGGTCTTTCATTGAAAAATTCTTATTCAAGTATCCTTTTATGCTATCCAGAAATTTTGTATTATTTCCAATCAACAATATGTCATCCACATATAATATTAGAAATGCTACAGAGCTCCCACTTACTTTCTTGTAAATATAGGCTTCTCCAAAAGTCTGTATAAAACCATATGCTCTGATCACACTAACAAAGCGTATATTCCAACTCCGAGAGGCTTGCACTAGTTCATAAATGGATCGCTGGAGCTTGCATAGTTTGTTAGCACTTTTAGGATCGACAAAACCTTCTGGTTGCATCATATACAACTCTTTTTTAAGATATCCATTAAGGAACGCAGTTTTGACATCCATTTGCCAAATTGCATAATCATTAAACGCGTCAATTGCTAACATGATTCGGATAAACTTAAGCATCGCTACGGGTGAGAAAGTCTCATCGTAGTCAACTCCTTGAACTTGTCGAAAACCTTTTGCAACAAGTCGAACTTTGTAGACAGTAACATTACTGTCAGCGTCAGTCTTCTTCTGGAAGATCCAATTATTCTCTATGGCTTGCCGATCATCGGGCAAGTCAACCAAAGTTCATACTTTGTTCTCATACATGGATCCCATCTCAGATTTCATGGCCTCAAGCCATTTTGCGGAATCTGGGCTCATCATCGCTTCCTCATAGTTCGTAGGTTCATCATGGTCAAGTAACATGACCTCCAGAACAGGATTACCGTACCACTCTGGTGCGGATCGTACTCTGGTTGACCTACGAGGTTTAGTAGTAACTTGATCAGAAGTTTCATGATCATCATCATTAACTTCCTCGCTGATTGGTGTAGGAATCACTGGAACTGATTTCTGTGATGAACTACTTTCCAATAAGGGAGAAGGTACAATTACCTCATCAAGTTCTATTTTCCTCCAGCTCAATTTTTTCGAGAGAAACTCCTTCTCTAGAAGGGTCCTTTCTTAGCAATGAATATCTTGCCTTCGGATCTATGATAGAAGGTGTACCCAACTTTCTCCTTTGGGTATCCTAAGAAGACACATTTCCCCGATTTGGCTTCGAGCTTATCAGGTTGAAGCTTTTTCACATAAGCATCTGATACGTCTCCAACGTATCTATAATTTTTTATTGTTATATGCTGTTTTATTATCAATCTTGGATGTTTTATAATCATTTTATAGTCATTTTATATCATTTTTTGGGTACTAACCTATTGACATATTGCCAAGTGCCAGTTGCTGTTTGTTCCATGTTTTTTACATCGCAGAAAATCCTTATCAAACGGAGTCCAAATGCCACGAAACTTTACGGAGATTTTTTATGGACCAGAAGGAAGAAGTTGGGCCCTGGTTGCACCTGGGGAGTCCCGAGGAGGGGACAACCCACTAGGGCGCACCAGGAGGGCCAGGCGCACCCTGGTGCATTGTGCCCACCTCGGGTACCCCCTTGACCGCCTCTTTGCTCTATAAATACCCCAATGTTCTAGAAACCCTAGGACGGTTGACGAAATATTCATCCAGCCACCGCAGAGTCCAGAACCACTAGATCCAATCTAGAACCATCTCGGATGGGGTTCACGGCCTCCATTGGTGCCTCTCCAATGATGCGTGAGTAGTTCTTTGTAGACCTTCAGGTCCATAGTTAGTAGCTCGATGGCTTTATCTCTCTCGATGAATTCTCAATACAATGGTCTCTTGGAGATCCATGTGATGTAACTCTTTTTGTGGTGTGTTTGTTGGGATCTGATGAACTTTGAGTTTATGATTAGTCATATCTTTTTATATCCATGAAAGTTATTTGAATTTCTTTGATCTCTTATATGCATGATCTCGTATAGCCTCGTATTTCTTCTCCGATATTTGGGTTTTGTTTGGCCAACTTGATCTATTTATCTTGCAATGGGAAGAGGTGCCCGGTAGTGGGTTCGATCTTACGGTGCTCGATCCCGATGTGAGAAAGGGAAACGACACGTGTGTATCATTGCTACTAAGGATAAAAAGACGAGATCTATATCTACCTCCATATAGATAAACGGATCTTGTCTACATCATGTCATCGTTCTTATTGCATTACTCCATTTTTCCATGAACTTAATACACTAGATACATGCTGGATAGCGGTCGATGTGTGCAGTAATAGTAGTAGATGCAGGCAGGAGTCGGTCTACTAATCTTGGACATGATGCCTATGTAATGATCATTGCCTAGATATCGTCATAATTATTTGAGGTTCTATCAATTGCCCAACAGTAATTTGTTTACCCACCGTTTGCTATCTTTCTGGAGAGAAACCACTAGTGAAACCTATGGCCTCGGGTCTTCTTTCTTATATATTTGCCTTTGCGATCTACTTTTTCCTTGCTTCTATTTTCAGATCTATTAAACCAAAAATACAAAAATACCTTGCTGCACTTTTATTTATTTGTGATCTATTTATTTAATCTATCACAATTTTCTCCCGTCCACACACCGTTTGAAGCGTCGTACCCCGAAAGGGATTGACAACCCCTTTAACACGTCGGGTTGCGAGTGGTTGTTATTTGTGTGCAGGGGCTGTTTACGTTGTGTTGCTTGGTTCTCCTACTGGTTCGATAACCTTGGTTTCATATCTGTGGGAAATACCTACGCTGCTATGCTACATCATCCCTTCCTCTTTGGGGAAATACCAACGTAGCTTCAAGCGACATCAAAAGGAATTTCTGGTGCCGTTGCTGGGGAAGACCAAGTCAAGATAGTCTTCCGGCCACGTGCCAATTTCTGGCGCCGTTGCCGGGGAGGATCTTCATCATAACCAGGTTCCTAATCACAAATATCATCTCCTCGCAATTTACAATATTTTCCATTTGCCTCTCGTTTTACTCTCCCCCACTTCACAAAAATTTGCCGTTTTATTCGCCTCCCGTTTTCCGTTCGCCGTTTTCTCGTCAGATCTATCCTTTGCTTGCAATCATGAGTGATTTTGGTATGGCACATACAGATGATGGCCTAACTCCTAATACTGGACATACATGCAATCTGGATGCTAAAACTTTTATCTTGGGGCAAGGGAACGTTATGAGAAAAGAAGGTATCCAAGAATTTTTCAATTGTGTTGGGAATCTAAGTCTTGATGATGCTCCTATACTTAAAACTACTAGATCTTATGCGCATGCTATTTCAACACTAGTTCTAAAACTTGAAAGTAAATTTATTCATACCCATCCTACTTTCCAAAGATTGTTTTCTGAGCTCCCCGATATAAAGAATCCTAGGGCTAAAAAGTTAGCCACTCTCATTCTTATGAATGAGTTTGACTACATAATTTGGGAAGCTAGGGAAATCTTTGACCTTTATGGTATGAATGGTGAAAAACCTGTGATAGATGAAATTCTTTACAATAGTGACTATGCTTTGAGACATTTGCTTGGGTATAATAAAATCTTTGATGAGAATATTAATAAGGAAGTCCCTGTTTTAGACATAATCCAACAAGTTTTTAATAATGTTAATCAAATACTCTTGGATTGTTGCGGGAAATCAAAGGGGTTATGATGAAAACCAACTATGGATTGCTAAAGTTTCCATGGATAATATGTTTTATGTTGTGTTTACAAAACCCCATGATGAAAACACCTCTAAGAAAACTAAGAAGAAGAAGGATGACAAAACTTAGATCCTTCCTTTATGCCTAGCTAAGGACGTAAAACTATAGCGCTTGTTGGGAGGCAACCCAATGAATAAAATTAATTTTTTCTTTTTTCTTTCTGTTCTTGAGTGTTATAAAAATTATGCTACTGTTATGATTGTGTTTTTGTGTTTTAATTAGTGTTTGTGCCAAGTAGAACCGATAGGATCTTCTTGGGTGATAGTTGTTTGATCTTGCTGAGAAAGACATAAACTTTGCACTCACAAAGTTAATTCTAATTTTTATTCAGGAAAAGCTTTTTCCATGATTCTTTTTGCAGAAGATTAATATACAAATTTCTCAGGTCATCCTATTTTTTCAGAATTTTTGGAGTTCCAAGAAGTTTTCGTTTAAGTCAGATTGCTATAGACTGTTCTGTTTTGACAGATTCTATTTTCTTTGCGCTGTGTGCTTATTTTGATGGCTCTATGGTTTTCTTTGATGAATTTTTGCCATAGAAAAGTTTTAATACAGTAGATATAATACAAAAACAAAATATTAATTGGTTTGATACAACACTTATAGTAGCGGTTTACTTTCTTACACTAACGGATCTCACAAAGGTTTTGTTGAGTTTTGTGTGATTGAAGTTTTCAAGTTTTGGGTTATCTATGGATGAAAGAAGGATAGAAGAGCCTAAGCGTGGGGATTCCCCGGCATCCCAAGCTATTATCCAAGAATGAGCAACCAACTAAGCTTGGGGATGCCCCCGAGTGGCATCCCCTCTTTCTTCTAACAACCGTTGGTATTTTACTCAAAACTATATTTTCATTCGTGACATGATATGTGTTTTGCTTGAAGCGTCTTGTATGATATGAGTCTTTGCTTATTTTATTTTGTGTTTTAAGTCATCAATCCTTGCTGGACACACCTATTTGGGAGAGCCAAAATTATGTCATGACTTGTTACAATCGCTCTCTATGCTTCATGAGGGAGTCCTGGACTAGGGGGTGTCCGGATAGCCGGACTATCATCACGGCCGGACTCCAAGACTATGAAGATACAAGATTGAAGACTTCGTCCCGTGTATGGATGGGACTTTCCTTGGCGTGGAAGGCAAGCTTGGCGATACGGATATGCAGTTCTCCTACCATTGTAACCGACTCTGTGTAACCCTAACCTATCCGGTGTCTATATAAAGCAGGAGGTTTTAGTCGTAAGACGGACAACAATCATACCATAGGCTAGCTTCTAGGGTTTAGCCTCCTTGATCTCGTGGTAGATCTACTCTTGTACTACCCATATCATCAATATTAATCAAGCAGGAGTAGGGTATTACCTCCATCGAGAGGGCCGAACACAGGTAAAAACATCGTGTCCCTTGTCTCCTGTTACCATCCGCCTAGACGCACAGTTCGGGACCCCCTACCCGAGATCCGCCGGTTTTGACACCGACATTGGTGCTTTCATTG
This sequence comes from Aegilops bicornis, assembly GCA_021605145.1. Classification (NCBI taxonomy): domain Eukaryota; kingdom Viridiplantae; phylum Streptophyta; class Magnoliopsida; order Poales; family Poaceae; genus Aegilops; species Aegilops bicornis. The sequence goes on from CM038672.1 coordinate 453,429,230, forward strand.
AGAGTTCCTCTATGTCGTCACCGATAGGCCCGATGGCTCCTTCGATCATCAACAATGGCCAGCGGTCGGTGAGACTTTTCTTCCGGACGAGATCTTTGTGTTCGGCGGCTTTGCTATGAGCCAATTAAGCAGCCATCTGGAGCGGATCGAAAGCTTCGCCCCGGCCATCGTGTCAGATTTGGAAGTTTGAACTATACGGCCGATATCCGCGGAGACTTGATGTTCGGCGGATTCGAGCCGCAGCCAAGCGTGCAAGCCTTTGTCTCGATGGGCATGATCTAGCTCTGCAGTAGAACAATGCCACGGAGGCCGCACCTACGCTCCGACCCTTAATCCGGAGCGGATTCCCCGATCGAGGGCGAGTGGTTGGACACGCCTCGGGGGCTACAATCTCTACGGCGATTGAGCCGAACTCTATCCCTGTCCTTTGCGAAGACCTTGACTCCAGGGTGCCGGACTCCGAACCCTCCGCGCCCATACCAATCGAATCCGATTGGGCGGCCGTTATGGAGTTCACTGCCGCGGACATCTTTCAGCACTCGCCCTTTGGCGGCATTCTGAATGCGCTAATGTCTCTCTCTTTATCCGGAGAGCCCTGGCCGGACTGCGGACATGAAGGTTGGAATACGGACGACGAAATTCAACACCCACCCACCACCCACTTTGTAGCCACTGTCGATGATCTAACCGACATGCTCGACTTCGACTCAAGGCGTCGGCCGGTATGGACAACGGCCGGAGGCGACCAAGACCCAGCACCTACAGAGCCTTTGGAAGGCCACCTCGTCATATGACATATACATGGTGGACATCCCAAAAGATGGGAACGGCGATGGAACAACGGAGGATGACCCCTCAAGAAAGCGGCGAAGCGCCCGGCGTCGTGGCGCCGCTCTAAATCCGCCACAATAAAAATGGTGATTCGGCACGGGAGATAATAACACCCGGACAGTGCGAAGAGAACCCCCTCGGCGAGGACTCGGCGCGGGAGGAGGGAGAAGCAAGTCCGCATGACGGTCTGCGGCGAGAAGAGAAGGTCGAGGCGATAATTATGCGCCTCCCTCCGAAGATGAGGCAAGCCTCGACGACGATGAATTTGTCGTGCCGAGGATCCCGCGAACAGGAGCATTTCAAGCGCGGGCTTATAGCCACGGCAAGCAGCCTCAAGAAAAAGCAGCAATAGCTTAGAGCTGATCAAGACACGCTGGTCGACGGATGGACTGAAGTCCTTGCGGCCGAAGAGTATGAACTCGAGCGCCCCTCAAAAGCTACCCCAAGCGCGGGTCGTTGCCTCGATCGGAGGAGGAAGCACCCAAATCACCAGCGCCGCGACATGGCAGACCGGCCTCCCGTGGCGCGACGGAGAAGCCTCTCGGCCCTCCACTCAAGCCACACCCGGCGCGCTCAAAAAGTACCAAGGCACGGGAAAAGCGCCGGACTTGCGAGATATATTGGAGGATAAGGCAAAACATACAAGATCGATCTACGGATCGGCGTGGGCGTACGGCGCGGGATGATTGCTGTCGCGCGGATCTGACAAACCCGGCCGGGCGAACACGATGAACAAAGCTCATATGAGCTATGTCGCGATATAGCCCGATACAGAGGCGCCGCACACCCACTATGCTTCACAGATGAAGTAATGGACCATCAAATCCCCGAGGGCTTCAAACCCGTAAACATCGAATCATACGATGGTACTACAGATCCTGCGGTCTGGATCGAGGACTATCTCCTCCATATCCACATGGCCCGCGGTGATGATCTACATGCCATCAAATACCTCCCACTCAAGCTTAAATGACCAGCTCGACATTGGCTCAACAGCTTGCCAGCAGAATCAATTGGTTGTTGGGAGGACCTGGAAGCCGCATTCCTTGATAACTTCCAGGGCACATATGTGCGACCACTAGACGCAGATGACCTTAGCCACATAATTCAGCAGCGGAAGAATCGGCGGACAATTACGGACACGGTTCCTAACAAAGAAAAATCGAATCGTTGATTTGTCCGGATGCAGAGGCCCTTACAGCCTTCAAACATAACATCCATGACGAGTGGCTTGCCCGGCACCTAGGACAGGAAAAGCCAAAATCCATGGCAGCCCTCACAACACACATGACCCGCTTTTGTGCGGAGAGGACAGCTGGCTAGCTCGAAGCAACAACTTGGCCAAACATCACGATAGTTCGGATACCAAGGACAGCAATGGCAGGTCGGCGTCATAGCAAGAACAAGCGCCGCGTGCCGGCGATAATCTGAAGATACGGCCCGTTAATGCAGATTCAGAGGCTCTAAACCCGGTCGGCGGAAGAAGCCATTCAAAAGAAATACCCGGGGCCCGTCCAACTTGGACCGAATACTCGATCGCTTGTGCTAGATACATGGCACCCCGAAAACCAGCCAATCACACCAACGAGGATTGTTGGGTGTTCAAACAAGCGAGCAAGTTAAGTGCGAACTCAATGACAAGGGGCTGCATAGCGATGGCGAGGAAGAGCCCGGCCACCGAACAATAGAGGACAGAAGGTTTTCCCTACACAATTGCGGACGGTGAACATGATATAAGCAACCCACATACCCAAAAGGGAGGCGAGCGTGCACTAAAGGGCGTATACGCGATGGAGCCATCGCCCCAAAGTTCAACCCATGGTCTTCCTGCCCGATCACCTTCGATCAAAGGGACCACCCCACTAGCATTCGTCCACGGCGGTTTCGCCGCATTGGTTCTTGACCCAATTATTGTGGATTTCACCTAACGAGTCACGATGGGCCGACGGCAACTTTGAACCTGCTTTATCGAGGATACGGTCGCCAAAATGGGCATAGACCCTCAAGGATTAAACCTACAAAGGCGACCTTTAAAGGCGTCATACCAGTGTAGAGGCCGGTTATGCGGGCTCGGTTACACTCAGTGGTCTTGGATCCTGGATAACTTCCGAAGCGAAGAGTTAATCTTCGACATCGTCCCATTCCGCGGCGGCTATCATGCATCGCTTGGACGAACCGCATTTGCAAAGTTCAATGCGGTGCCGCACTCGCATACCTCAAGCTCAAGATGCCAGGCCCTCGAGGAGTAATCACGGTCAATGGAAACACCGAACGCTCTCTCCGAGCGGAGGAGCACACGGCGGCCTCGCGGAGGAGGTACAAAGCAGCCTCTCACAGCAATTCTCGAGTCCCGGCCACTAAGCGTCAGGACACATCAAGCAGCGCCGGAGTAACCTACACCAAGACCGCCTGGCACGATTCAAGCACGCGTAACAATCCGGCCCCATCCCCCGCCCTCGCGAAATCACGAAGCTAGTATTACGCGTACATAATTACGCTCTAGAGATACCATGGGCATATGGGGGGGGGGGGGCAAGACCACGGCACGCCAAGAATGCGGCTCGACCGCACCAGGGGCTCCCGATTGTGTCATTCTTTTTCTTTTTTCCTTTTTTCTTCCTTTTTTCTTACTTTCATGACTCCGTCTTTGAGAAGTCCTGTCCAGCACTTGAATCGCCGAACTCACGATGCAACAGCCAGGGAAGCGGAAAGCCACGTCGAATGTTCAGGTGGTCTCCATTACGAGCATTATACCTGTTTTACATACCATCCCACAGCTTACCCCTGGAGGGGGACACGTTAGATAGTCCCATCCCTTGCTTACAGCACTATCTGTATCGTTCTGCTTTCATTGCAGTACCCTTTTTGAATAAACAATACATAGCTTTTGCTTATTATTGCACTACTTGCTTTATCTATACATATGCTCATGTCATGACATGTTGCAACCGTACACTTTGGTACGGCCAATACACCAGGGGCTTAAGTATCCCAAAATTATGGTGTGATAAGTCTGAACACTTTCACAAGTGCGGCACCCGAACTTATAGCATTATATGAATCGGCTCGAATCATGTCTTGTGTCAATAGTTGGGTTTGCCCGGCTCCGTGTTTTGGTACCTTACGTTCCGCTATATCGGCTAAGGTAGCACCGGGAGAACCATCTGCGATTGTGCCCCAGTTGAGCTGGGTCGAGCACCTCGATGGAGAAAGCTAAAACTGACCCGTCATGATAGAGGCGAGAGCGATTCGCTGTTCGAGAGGTTTTTCGGGTCCCTAAAGACTTATGCCGCTTAGAGCGAGGAACGGAACTGTCGGCCAAAGGCGTGGATAGCGCCCGAACTCGGTCTTCCGAATACTAGGGGCTTCATCGAAATTTAAAATTATAGAATTCTATGGCTAAGTGAGAGTGTTCAAGCATTATAAGTCCGGTTGCCTTGTTACCGTTGTGTTGAGCGCCTCCTAGATGGACCCAAGAATGGGAACAAGAGCGCTCAAGTTTATCCCGAACACCCCTGCACTTTCGTGGCATGGGGGCTGAAGCCAACGACTTGCCATCTCTCAAATTTGATAAGCGGCCGCCGCATGAAGGTAATATTTTAAATTAACAAGCGTTGCTTAGCGCATATGAACAAGTTTTCAGTGTACAAGATAACAAATGCGAGTCTATTCAAAAATTACATCTCTGGAGCACTCATCCGCTATTCAGCGGGCACCCTTCAGGAGGCCGTCATAGTACATTTCGGGCGTGCGATGGTCATGGCCCTTCGGTGGCCCGTCCGTCACAAGCTTCTCCTCATCCAGCTTGCCCCAGTGCACTTTAGCATGAGCAAGGGCCCGACGGACACCTTCAATGCAAACGGAGCGCTTGATGACTTCAATCCGTGGACAGGCGTCCACCAGCCGCTGCACCAAGCCAAAGTAGCTCCCAGGCATGGCTTCCAATGGCCACAGCCGTGCTACAAGGCCCTTCATGGCCTATTCGGCGACCTTGTGGAGCTCGACCAGCTGCCAATTGGTCGCTCGAGAACACCGGTTGTCCGCCTCGACATCTTGAGACCAAAACACCTTTTCCATCAAGCTCCCTCCTAGGCGCGGTAGAATGCGGCAGCATCGGACACACTACGGGCAAATCTCTGAATGCTCTGGAGAGCTCGAATCCGGGTAAGTAATAGGTAATTCACTTTCACATGCTTGCTTTGCATAAAGAATGCCTTACCCGCCGCTATCTTCTTCAACGACTCAATTTCTTGGAGGGCTTTTTGGGCCTCGGCCTTAGCAGCTTTGGCACTCTCAAGAGCCGAGGCGAGCTCGGACTCTCGAGTCTTCGAGTCACGCTCCAAACCCTCGTGTTTTTTCACAAGAGCTTGGAGCTCTTGCCGTACCTTGGCCAGCTGCGCCTCCCCCTTCTCTCGCTTAGTGCGTTCCGCAGGCGCTTTGTTTTCGGCCACGGACACCGCTTCCTTCAGGGTCGCCACCTCGTTCGTGGCCCTGTAGGACCCAAGTTATTCCTGTTATTTTTTGCAACCAAAACCTTTTCTATAAGGTATTTCTTTAATAAGGTATTACTTACCTTCCTTGTCCTCGAGCTGCTTCTTGGCTTGTCCGAGCTCATTCTCGGATCGCTCGAGGTTCTGCTTCAATTCATTGACCTCCATGATCGGTCTTGGCGAGAGGTCGACAGCCTTTGCATTCCCATATTGACATACTTATGTTAGCCTCCTGCGTATATCTTTTTAGATCCTTAGTCCAACTTTTCTTTCCGAACACCGAACTAAGCATCTGGGGCTACTGTCTATGCGGTAATATTTTTACATATTCTAAACTTACCTCAAAGCCTGTTAGAAGGCTAGTACATGCTTCGGTCAGTCCGCTCTTGGCGGACTCAACTGTCCGGATCACCGCACTCATAACAGTGCGGTGCTCCTCCGTGATGGAAGCGCTGTTAAGCGCCTCCAGTAAGCTATCCGGTGCCTCCGGCTGGATGGAGGTCACCGGCGTCTTACCCTTCTTGCGAAGGATCCGCTGGCCGGACTTCGGAACCGCTGATGGTTCCGGCATGGAGTCCGGACGAGGGTCGGGCTTAGAGCCCTGGGGTCTTGCCCCCATGCGCTGGAGTCCGGGAGGTTGCCTTGTGGCTCCTCCTGCGCCACCTCCTCTTGAACAAGCCCCCTTGGGGCACCACCTCGGTGTCGTCCCGGCGTGGGGCGAGGAGGCGGTCGGAAGCAGTACTCTCCATTTCCGGCGAGCCTGTGGACCCGCTTCGATGAATCGGCGAACTTCGCCCTTGGGCGGGCTGCATGATTGTTCGGCATTAGAGAACACTATGCAATTATGAAAAGCCGTGGGTATCCGGACACTTACGATCTACTTTGGGGCTTGGCCCTTGTCGGCCAATCCTCCTCCTCGTCGTCGGCGTTGGTGGAGAAGTCCGGAGGAAGGGTTCTTCCTTCTTGGACCCTCCGGCCTCCCAGGTTAGGCGACCTTCCTTTTCTTCTCCTCCCCCGCTGGGGGAGGAGCTTCTTCTTCTTCCTCCTCGTCCTCAAGAGAAGATTCTGCATCAGAATCTGATAGCACCTGGCGTCGGGAGCTCCTTCGAGTTCCCATGGCCTCCTTCTTGGCCTTCTTCTCCGGCACCACATGGGGCGCCGGGGCCAGCAGTCCCGTCAATCGGGCGTCCTCCGGGTCTTTCGGCAAAGGAGCCGGACAGTTAATCTGTCCGGACGTCTTCAGCCAGTCCTGTCAAAGATTAGGGAGTTTTAGATCCCACATAGAGTCAATCTATGAAAAAAGAGTCCCGTAGAGGGTAAATAAACTTACCTCGCCGGCTTGACGCCGCGAGCTGTACCCGCGATCTTTGTTAGCGGATAAGGGGGCTTCGGCACCCTTGAATAACACCTTCCAGGCATCTTCGTACGTAGTGTCGAAGAGACGGCTCAAGGTTCGGTGTTGTGCCGGATTGAACTCCCACAAATTAAAAGTCTGTTGTTGACATGGGAGAATCCGGCGGATGAGCATCACCTGGATTATGTCGACAAGCTTGAGATTCTTGTCACCAGGTTTCGGATGCATGTTTGGAGTCCGGATAGCTCTTCCGAATTCCCCCACGTCAGGCCCGTCTCTTTCCATGACGAGAGCCGTGTGGGGAAGCCAGATCTGAATTCGGGGGCCGCCACCCATTCGAATTCGCGTGGCTCGGTGATATAGAACCACCCCGATTGCCACCCCTTTATTGTCTCCACAAAGGCGCCCTCGAGCCATAGGACCTTGGCCATCTTGCCAACCATGGCGCCTCCGCACTCCGCATGACGGCCGCCCACTACCTTCGGTCGGACGTTGAAGATCTTCAGCCATAAGCCGAAGTGGGGCTGGATACAGAGGAAAGCCTCGCACACGACGATAAACGCCGAGATGTTGAGGATGAAATTCGGGGCCAGGTCGTGGAAGTCCAGGCCGTAGTAGAACATGAGCCCCCGGACAAATGGGTGAAGTGGAAAACCTAGTCCGCGGAGGAAGTGGGGGAGAAACACTACCCTCTCATGGGGCCCGGGGGTTGGAATAAGCTGCCCCGCGTCGGGCAGCCTGTGCGCGATATCGCCGGACAAGTATCCGGCCTCCCGCAGTCTTGTCACGTGCCCCTCCATGAAGGAGGAGGCCATCCACCAGCCTCCCGCTCCTGACATGGTTGGAGAAGGTTGAGGTGGGATGTGCGGACTTGGTATTTGGAGCTCGAGTCTTGGCGGAAATGGATAAGCAAAGGAGGAAGAAGGCGTGGGTGAAAAGGTGGATCCTTATCCCCTATATGGACGGACGAAGCTATGCGTCCCCACCAACTGGTAAAACTCGCTTATCTCCCAAGCGCCGTAATGAATGGCGCGGATGGGTTACCCACGTCCGTATTGATGAGAATCCGGAATAAGGGGCATGATCTATGCTTTGGTAAGGCGTGCCAAGGAAACCGCCTCGCTAAACGCGCTAAGGTGGAGCGGTAAAAATGATTCATATAAAGGCTCGGCCGTGGTGTGATGTCACGCGCGAAATACGTCGATGAGATCTGTACCGCAGTTATTCTCTCTACGGTGGTATGTGGAACTTGTTTTGCGAGCGGACACTATCCTGGTGTTCAAAACCTTCTATGAAGTATTCGGAGGAGGAACCCGCCTTGCAATGCCAAAGACAATATCTTGCGCCCGGACTAAATGCGTCATTGAAGCCTGGTTCAGGGGCTCTTGAGGGAGTCCTGGACTAGGGGTGTCCGGATAGCGGACTATCATCACGGCCGGACTCCAAGACTATGAAGATACAAGATTGAAGATTCGTCCCGTGTCCGGATGGGACTTTCCTTGGCGTGGAAGGCAAGCTTGGCGATACGGATATGTAGATCTCCTACCATTGTAACCGACTCTGTGTAACCCTAACCTATCCGGTGTCTATTTAAACCGGAGGGTTTTATTCCGTAGGACGGACAACAATCATACCATAGGCTAGCTTCTAGGGTTTAGCCTCCTTGATCTCGTGGTAGATCTACTCTTGTACTACCCATATCATCAATATTAATCAAGCAGGAGTAGGGTATTACCTCCATCGAGAGGGCCCGAACCTGGGTAAAAACATCGTGTCCCTTGTCTCCTGTTACCATCCGCCTAGACGCATAGTTCAGGACCCCCTACCCGAGATCCGCCGGTTTTGACACTGACACTTCACTTAAATTTTTATGAGCAATGGACTTGCTCTAGTGCTTCACCTATATATTTTTTAGCATGGTGTGCTTTAGTATTTTTGAAAAAATGCTCTCTTGCTTCACTTAGATTTATTTGAGAGTTAGTAAAATTTTGAAGAAATTCTCCCTTGCTTCACTTAAATTATTTTGAGAGAAAGAAAATTTGTTATGCTCGTGATCTTCATTTATATTTTTTTGAGCTTATGGAAAGCAACACATGAAAATTAGTTCCAAAGTGATAGATATCCAAAAAGGATAAAGAAATAAAAAATGTCATGAAGATCATTGGACAAAATAAACTTGATTCTTAGTAATAGTTTTGAGATATGATGATGTGATATGTGAGTTATGTTGGTGAGTAATTTTGCTCTAGTAAGAATATTGGTATTAAGGTTTGTGATTCCCTATGCATGCACGAAAGTCAATAATCATGCAATGAAAATTATATCCTAGTGCATTATTCAGTGTTAATTATGCTTAATGCTTGCTTATGAGATTATCCGTTTCTTGGTTGGTCCCTTCCCAATCTTTTGCTAGCCTTCATTTTGCACTAAGTATGACCTCTACTTGTGCATCCAAAATCCTTTAAACCAGCTTTGCCACATGAGTCCACTATATCTACCTATATGCGGTATTCTTTTGCCGTTCTAAGCAAATTTTCGTGTGCCATCTCTAATTTTCAAAATAAACTTCTCTTTTATGTGTTTGTTTCGCTCGCGGAATGGTAACGGGTGGCTAATATTTTCCATGCTAGATGTGTTATTCTCAAGATGAGTGTTAATTCACTTGTCATTGCACGAGAGTAAGGCAAAGGTATTAGGGATGCCCAGTCCCGAAATGCAAAAAAAAAGAATTTACTTTATGTTGTCAAATAATAAATTCCTTGGAAAGTGTTGGTATGGAGGGCACCCGCGGATACGGTTAGCCATGGAAAGTGAAAGTATGTTGGAAAAAGGAATAAAGTTTATTTTCTGTTTGGGAACCGCCCATGGCATATCTAGCATGGAAAGTGTTAGGAACTCTATGTCATTTTTCGTTGGTGGGATGGATACACCTCCCAAAATGTTTTTATCTCTAAGTTTTTCGCTATGAGCTCTGGCACCTCTACAAATCCCTACTTCCCTCTCCAAAGGGTCTTTATTTTACTTTATGCAAATTTTTATTTTGAAATTTGAGTCTCCATCTTCTCTTTTAAAAAGCACCAACTAGGAGGCAATATGATCGTACTTAAGTATTTGGTGTAGTTAATATTCGAGTATGTTTCATGAATGGATCAATGTTTGAGCATGATGGGCTAGGGATAGCGTTGATATTTTGAAAGACATGGTTGCTTGTTGATATGCTTGAGTATCTAAATTATTATGTCAAAACTAGACTATTGCTTTGAATCACATAAAAGTCCAAATGTCCATGGTATAAAGAAAAGAATATGATATGACATGATAGACAACACTCCACATCAAAAATTCTGTTTTTATCACTTACCTACTCGAGGACGAGTAGGAGTTAAGCTTGGGGATGCTGATACGTCTCCAACGTACTTATAATTTTTGATTGTTCCATGCTGTTTTATTATCAATCTTGGATGTTTTATAGTCATTTTATATCATTTTTTGGTACTAACCTATTGACATAGTGCCAAGTGCTAGTTGCTGTTTTTTTCCATGTCTTTTACGTCGCAAAAAATCCTTATCAAATGGAGTCCAAATGCCACAAAACTTTACAGAGATTTTTTATGGACTAGAAGGAAGAAGTTGGGCCCTCGTTGCACATGGGGGGAGTCCCGAGGAGGGGACAACCCACGAGGGCATGCCAGGAGGCCCAGGCGCTTCCTGGTGGGTTGTGCACACCTCGGGTGCCGCATGGACCGCCTCTTTGCTCTATAAATACCCCAATGTTCCAGAAACCCTAGGACGGTCGAAGAAATATTCATCCAGCCACCGCAGAGTCCAGAACCACCAGATCCAATCTAGACACCATCTCGGATGGGGTTCACCACCTCCATTGGTGCCTCACCGATGATGCGTGAGTAGTTCTTTGTAGACCTTCGGGTCCGTAGTTTGTAGCTATATGGCTTTCTCTCTCTCGCTGTATTCTCAATACAATGGTCCCTTGGAGATCCATATGATGTAACTCTTTTTGCGGTGTGTGTTGGGGATATAACTATTGAGTATAAACCGCCCAGGAGGGGCCGGGTTATACTCATGGTGATTTACCAGTATTGAAGCCCATGAAGATATAGAAGATGGCGAATTGGGAAGGAGATTTACTAAGAAGGCCAAAAGCCCGAAGGCGGGTTAGGGCCCATAGTCATAAATTGCCATATATATGTATGACTTGTCTTGTAAGGTATGAAAGAGTAGATACCGAGCCGGACACGTTTATGAACCGGCCGCGATTCTGTGTATATAAAGGGACGACCTGGCGGCGGTTTAGGGTAAGAAAGAAGAGATCGAAAGCTAGGTCAAGCGTATTTGCTCCCTGGTAATCGAGACGCAAGCAATACCACCTCAACTGGATTCGGCCTTTACCTTCACCGCAAGGGGCCGAACCAGTACAAACTCCCTGTGTCCTTTGTCCCATTTAATCCCTTTAAGATAATCTCGTTGCGATGGCTCCACGACTAAGTCCTCACACTAGGACATCTGCCGTGACTATTCCATGATAGTTAGCACCCACCGTGGGGCTATCTCACGGTGGTTTCGAGTTCTTAAATGGCAACTTCGAAGGGATCAAGGGATATGCTGTGGGCCGGATGACCAAGAGTCGTCGCGGAAAGCTCTACATCGACGATGCAGGGTGGGGCTCTGACGCCGGCTCAATTGAGTACGGGTACCGGGTCCCCTTCGGTGGAATCCACGTCTTCATCGGCAAGATCGGTGAACCGGGCCCTGAGCTGGACATCTGCACCGACATCATCGAGACAGCTCAGCGTGCAAGGCCCGCCCGAGTTCAGCCCGCCATGAAGCGTGCCTTTGTGGGATTCATCCATGGGGGAGACTTTGAGGAAGGATCCGTGTCTGGCGGTGAGACGACCATCTATTCCGATGGCGAGTTGTCCACGGGCGAGACTACTTCATTGTATCAATTGCAGGACGGTAGGCTTGGGGGATGTTCCGATGGCGACAGTATTCCGGACCCCTACAGGCCACCGAACTGGGTTGCGATCTTTATGGCCGGTACATAGTCAGTACAAAATTCTTCAACAATAGCGGCGATTATTTCTGGGTCAGCAGCGGCAACGACAGCCGGGGTAGGAGGCCCTGCGCGCTCGCCAGCTCAGGTCTTGACCGAGTTATTGGATAGTCTGATGACATTATTAGCGGCAGATGTTAATCCGGCGAATCAAGATCAGCACAATGCGGAGGTTGCAAAGTTGCTAGATCAGATAGCTCAAGCCAAGGAGGACTTGACAGCTGAGGATGCAAGGATGACAGCGGAACAAGCGGTTCTGGATGCCCAGGCACAACGGATCCAGGCTGATTCCTTCCGGCTTTCATTAGATTAGAATGCTTCAAACGACGTCATGAGGAGAAGACACCAGACTCGTCTGCCTCCGGTTTACGGGGCGAGGAACCTTTTCAACACACCTAGTGCGAGGACCAGTGACCAGCCAGGGGTAAACCAGGCAATATCCGCGCCGGGGACTGGAGCGCCGGTTCAACCACGCACGACGGACCCGCCTCGTCTGTCGGATGTGGGGTTCCGGCAAACCCTTAATGTTCGAACACTGGGGTGAGCGCGGGGTCTTTCCCTCGTACCGATCTATGCTCTAGCTCAATAAGATCTTGCAGACGAACTCGATGAACTCACAACACAGAAAGAGACACGGGGTTTTTACTGGTTCGGGCCACCGTTGTGGTGTAATACCCTACTCTAGTGTGGTGGTGGTGGATTGCCTCTTGGGTTGATCATGAACAGTACAAAGGAAGAACAACCTCCTGAGGTTGAGGTGTTCTTGTGGCTAGGCTCTCGATCAGTTCAACCTAAGATTAGATTGCCCCTACTTTGGTGGCTAGCTCTACTTATATAGGCCCTGGTCCTCTTCCCAAATGTTGAGCGGGAAGGGAGCCAACACCGGCGGGCAAATTTGAAGGGAGTCAGCTAGTACAAGCTATCCTGACAAAAGCGGTCTTCGCCTGCGAAAAGCCCTAGGGTGACGCCGTCTTGGGCTCCACGATGACCTCTGCCTAGCCATCCTCCTGGTCTTGGTCTCGTTGCACCAATATGGCAACCTTTGCCTGATGCCTTGGTACTCTGCGCCTGCGCTTGCCTCCTTTTCACCAAAGAGGAAATGGGGACGCCATGCGCACTGGCGCCCGCCTGGCGCCGTTCGTCACGGCTCACGTCACGAGTGCCTCATGAGGTTTTCCCCGCCTTGATATCTCCGCTCCTCGTGAGCCTGCCTGGCTAGGCCACTCCAGGGGAAGTCTTGCGCCGTCCCCCTCGCGAGGCTTGGACCCTCGCGAGGGTCTTGGATGACTTGTTGATGAAGGTGGGCCGTACGGCCCGCTTCTTAGCCACGCCGTGGGCCGCAGGCAGGCAAGTCTGGGGACCCCCGTTCCCAGAACGCCGACAGTAGCCCCCGGGCTCAAGGTGCGCTCGGGCTTGGCTTGGCGGCGAAGCCAAGGGTCAAGTTCGGAGCACCGCATGCCACAAAAGCCTGCTGCCTTGATCGACGCGTGGCGGTTGGTTGGACGTGGGCGTCTCCGCTTCTCCATGCTGCCTCGTCAACTGCACGACTTGACATGTCCCTGCGACATGCAAGGGAAACCATCATTACATGCGATCGTGGGAGACGCCGGTTGGCCTTCTCTTGCTATAAGTGAGGGGGGGGGCGGAGCCCCCGTTGCCCATCTCTTCCTTGCTCGCTTGCTTCGTCCTCCTTGCTCCTCTGCTGACAACAATGGCGCCCATTAGAAGGTTTTCCGCCCAAGAGAAAGGAAAAGCTCCCCGTGACTATCCGGGGCCACTTCCGCCGAAGAAGCGGTCGATCCATCACCGTGACGAAGTGGCGATGCAAGTGGTGGGGAGGCCTTGGTGCGAGAGGCCTCCACCGGGGTACTCGCTACCCTTGTACGCCCGAGCCGAGGGCTCAGGAGGACGGAGTGACGAGCAGCACCGCCCGCGCCGCGTCCAGTGTCGTCGCGCCACGGCGCCGCGTGCCGCTGCCCCTGGGGTCCACGTCGCTGACTCCTCGCGCGAGTTGGTGCTGTGGGCGCCGATGCCACCAAGCTCCTGGATCCGCTTCCCGCGATTCTTCTCCGACGTGATGCCGCCGAGGGGGCCACTCGAGCTCTGGCTGCGACATCTTGTTGCAGTGCTCCGGCGGCCCAGGCGGAGATCGAAGCGGTCCCCACCGGCAAGATCTTCATGACTCGCGGCTGGGGCGAGATCGCACGGGTTTGTCGTGCGAGGGGGGCCCTTCTATCCACTTTGAGTACGACGGCGCCTCCATGCTCTTCTTCAAGGTCTTCGACACCGAGGGCCGCCGCTTGGAGTGCTGCTCTGGAGAGCAGTGCCAGGTCATCGTGCACTCTGATCGCGGCCGCTCCAACAGCAGCAGCAGTTCGTGGGAGTCCGGCAGCTCTCCCGAGCTTTACGAGACTCCGGAGATGAGCGACGACGGCTACGCCCTCCAAACTCTCGCCATGCTCGGAGCAAGGCCACGGCGTCTAGTCGCCGCCGCCGCTGATCTGGATGGGGTTGGCGCCGACCTCCCGTCAACCACTGTTGATGATGGCGTCCGCCACGAGAGGGTGTAGATAGGATTCCCCTTAGCAACAGCTTTGGTTCCCTGCGAAGGATCACGAATCACCCCATGGGGGCATGTAAGGGTCTGTAAGTCTTTCGCGCTTATCTTCCTTGTTATAAAAAATTGGTGAGCGCATGTCCCATTAAGGCTCGGTCCCCCTTTCTTTCCTCGCGATAGCTTGTTGCTCTACGCTGACGGGTCCCGGTCCCAAGGCGGCTACAGCCGTCGCTGGTATGCCAGGTCGCGTGCCGTGGTCAAGGCCAGGAGGTGCGCGGCCCGAGGTCCAGTAAGAGCCCCTGAGGCGCGATGCTCAGGAGGTCCCCCTTAGCGTCCAAGCAGCCATGGTAAGGAGAGAAAGGGAGTTGACGTGGCCGCAACGGGGTTGCGGCAGGGCGCAAGCGACCATGAAGCCCAAACATTTACCTGATCCGGGTGCAGGACTTATCTCGTTGATTTTGTGGTGACCCCTGACGTGGTGCCAGAGCTGCGCGCCTACTTGTGCGGCATAGCTAGGCCGGCCCATACGAGTTTCCCTTCCCCCATGCTCTCCTTAGTGCTCTACGTCCTCAGGTCCCAGCCCTTGAGCGAGCTCAGCCGTCGCTGGTATGCCAGGTCGCGATGCAATGGTCAAGGCCAGGGGGTGAGGGCTGGGAGCCGATGAGCTCTGAGTCGCGATGCTCAGGAGCCCCCCTTTTAACGCGCAAGCGAATCGCATGAGCAAAAGGAGACTCGCGGTGCCGTCTGCTATCCTTCCCTCGGGACTCCTGTGAATAGGCACAAAACGGAACATGGTTGATCGTTACAGCTGTTAGCCTGTCACTGGTTGCTCTGAGTGAGGCGAAGGCACCGAGGGCCTGGTGAGGTGACGTGCACGGCGTGTGCCGCGAGCCAGAGCTCGGCCACTCAGATTTGTCGGTCGTGGCAGGGACGAACCCATGCACCAGCGCCGTGCCTGTGTGAAGGCCCCAGGGGAGGCGATGATTGAGCAGGCGATGGCTGTTTGCAGGTTAAGCATAAAGGGCGGATTGACTTGGATAAATGCAAGAAGATACATGCCATTGGGTCTCGCCCGAGCGGCTTGGGGATGACGCAGCCCGAGGGGCGCCCCTGATGACCCACAAGTATAGGGGATCTGTCGTAGTCCTTTCGATAAGTAAGAGTGTCAAACCCAACAAGGAGCAGAAGGAAATGATAAGCGGTTTTCAGTAAGGTTTTCTCTACAAGCACTGAAATAGTAGGTGACATATAGTTTTATGATAAGATAAATAGTAACGAACAAAAAGTAAATAAAGTAAATAACATGCAGCAAGGTGGCCCAATCCTTTATGTAGCAAAGGACAAGCCTGGATAAATTCTTATAATAGGAAAACGCTCCCGAGGACACATGGGAATATCATCAAGCTAGTTTTCATCACATTCATATGATTCGCGTTTGGTACTTTGATAATTTGATATGTGGGTGGACTGGTGCTTGGGTGCTGTTCTTACTTGAACAAACATCCCACTTATGATTAACCTCTATTGCAAGCATCCGCAACTACAACAAAAGTATTAAGGTAAACCTAACCATAGCATGAAACATATGGATCCAAATCAGCCCCTTACGAAGCAACACATAAACTAGGGTTTAAGCTTACATCACTCTAGCAACCCATCATCTACTTATTACTTCCCAATGCCTTCCTCTAGGCCCAAATTAATGGTGAAGTGTTATGTAGTCGACGTTCACATAACACCACTAGAGGCTAGACAACATACATCTCATCAAAATATCGAACGCATACAAAATTCACATGACTACTAATAGCAAGACTTCTCCCTTGTCCTCAGGAACAAACGTAACTACTCACAAAACATATTCATGTTCATAATTAGAGGGGTAATAATATGCATAAAGGATCTGAACATATGATCTTCCACCAAATAAACCAACTAGCATCAACTACAAGGAGTAATCAACACTACTAGCAACCTACTAGCACCAATCCGGACTTGGAGACAAGAATTGGATACAAGAGATGAACTAGGGTTTGGAGATGAGATGGTGCCGGTAAAGATGTTGATGGAGATTGCCCTCTCCCGATGAGAGGAGGCGTTGGTGGTGATGATGATGATGATGATTTCCCCCTCCGGAGGGAAGTATCCCGGCGGAACAGCTCCATGAGCCCTAGATTGATTCCGCCAAGGTTCCGCCTCGTGGCGGCGGAGTTTCGTCTCGTAAGCTTGCCCCGATTTTTTCCGGGGTAAAAGTGATGATATAGCAGTAAGATGGTCACCGGAGGCCCGGAGATAGGGGCGCCTACAGGGAAGCGCCTGTCTCTGGACAGTGTGGGCCCCCTGGCCTATTTCTTTTGCTCATAAATTCTTATAAATTCCAAAAAGTTGTTCCGTGGAGTTTCAGGACTTACGGAGATGTGCGAATAGGTTTCCAATGTTTGCTCCTTTTCGGCCGAATTCCATTTAGGCATTCCCCTCTTCATGGTAAACCTTTTAAAATAAGGGAGAATGGCCATAAGTATTGAGATATAATGTGTAATAACAGCCCATAATGCAATAAATATTGATATAAAAGCATGATGCAAAATGGACGTATCAGCCCCCAGCAAGGTAAGCTAAAGAGTTAAGCAATGGGATACATGCCACAGGGACGGACCCGTGTGGCCTGGGAATAATGTAGCCCGAGGGGCGCTCCCAGCTTAAACGAACTTGGAAGATGTCACCTGGTTCTGTAGACGAAGTAGAGTTGATGTAGCTGAAGCCACGAGTTGAAGGGATGACTCCTCATGAGCCACCGGGACCCTGAAGAGCGTATCCATCTCCTCCTGAATGGGCGGATCCTGACCTCCTGAGGGCCAGACCTCTCGTGAGATTCTTGTTGATAGTAGGCGCCACGCTCGGCAAGCGGAAGGGCATGCGAACATAGCTGTGTGGTGGGCCCTCACAGCGGCCCACACGTGATGGCCAGAAGCGTTCCTGAGATGCGGCCCCGTTGAGCCCTGGGACGTCGACGTAGAGATGCAGCCCGACATCCTCTCCTGGATGGGGAGCTGTGCCCTGTGAGTGGCTGTGGCCGTGCATGGCCCTTGCTTCTTGCGGTTCCTGGGTGGTCTTGGTGATGAATTCCTGGGTGGTGGGCATTCCTTTGCCTGTGTTCTCCTGAGGGGAATGTGTCGCGAAACACGCCTCCAAGTGGTGCCCAAGTGCATCCCTCGTGAGGTTGGCAAGGTCTGAGACCCTCCAGGAGAGAGCCCCCGAGCCCTGCCTGAGGAGGGCGCTGGGCGCGCCTTCCTATGCGATGGAGGGAGGCGCCCCTGGAACGGGCGCTAATCCTGATGAGGCTCGTGATGTTGCGCCATCCCCTTGGGGTCCTGCGCGGCGCGACAACTTCTTCTTGGGGATGGTCTCCGGAGGGCCTTCACTTCTGCTGTCGAGGTCGTCAATTACTGTGGCTTGAAAGGCGCGCTCAAGAGAGCACACCGCATCCCTCTCTTCACACAGGACCGTGATGATTCCTCCGCTTCCTGGCATCTTGAGAACATTGTAGCCGTGATGAATGACTTCCATGAACTTGGCCAAGGCTGGATACCCGAGGATGGCATTGTACGGCAGTGACATGTCTTGTGACGTCGAAGTCGATGAGCTCGGTCTTGGTAGTTGTCGCGCTTGCCAAAGGTGACGGCGGACTTACCCTATCGGTGTGGTGGAACCATCAGTCACTCCTGAGAAAGGCTTGGTCGGCTGGAGCTGCTCATAGGGCACTTGAAGGTTGTCGAACGTGTCGACGGATAGGACGTTGAGCCCTGCGCTGCCGTCGATGAGAGTCTTGGTGACTTGCCCATTGCTCATGACTAGGGAGCACAGCATAGGGAGTGCACTAGCGGTGGCTGTGCACATGAGCTGGTCTGCCGAGCTGAAGGTGATGGCGCATTGGGACCACCTGAGCGGGCGCGTGGCCTCGAGCTTGGGGAGAACCGCGTTCACCTCGCGAGTGAACTATTTGAAGATGCGCTGAGAGGCTGGGGCTTGCGCGCCGCCCAAGATGCAAGCAATCGCGCACGGCTCCTGGAAGCCCCCAGCCCCTCATCCTGGTGGTGGTCGTCGTTCCTTCTTGGTGGTGGCAGCGGGGGAAGACCAGCGTTGCCCTGAGGGCGATCCTCGCGAGGCGGGTCCCTCCAGGCAGCCTCGCGAGGTTGGTCTTGCCAGCGGTCCTCACGAGGCCGGTCACGCCACTCCTGGCGCGGGCCACGGTCGTCCCAGCGTCCGCCTCCGCGTCCTCCTCCACGACCGTTGCCCCGGTCGTTGCGTTCGAGACGTCGACCGTAGCGTCCTTGTCATATGGCTCTGAGCTCTTGACAGTCGCTGGTGTTGTGGGTGTTCAGGTTGTGGAAGGCGCAGAACGGTCGGCCGTTCTTGGACGACTCAGGCTGATCTTTTCCCCTCTTGGTGTCGGGCTCCGCTGCGAGCAGTACTGCCTCCTTGCGCTTCACGTCCTTAGCCTTCTTCTCCTCCGCTCCTGCAGCTGGCAGCTCGAGGAGAGAGAGACGCCCCTCCTCAGCTCCTGCGCAATTGGTCACCAAGTTGAACAGCTCTTGAGAAGTGCAGAGCTCCTCGTGGATAGCCAGATCTTCCTTCATCTTGACGTTACGGACACCGTCGGAGAACGGGGAGATGATGGCCTCGTCCGTGACCTTGGGGATCTTGAGGCGAATGTTGTTGAAGCGCTGGATGTACTTCTGGAGGGTTTCTCCTGGCTGTTGCTTGATGCGGCACAGGTCACCCGCGGCCGGTGGGCGGTCGCGAGTTCCCTGGAAGTTGGCGACGAAGTGGTCACGCATCTCCTCCCAGGAGGAGATCAAGCCGTGCTGCAGGTTCAGGAGCCAAGAGCGGGCCCCATCCTTGAGAGCCATGAGAAACAAGTTCGCCATGACTTTTTCGTCGCAGTTGGCTGCTTCGATACTCAGCTCGTAGAGCTCCAGGAACTCCCCGGGGTCGGCAGAGCCGTCGTAGCGAGGAGGTAGGTCTGGCTTGAACTTGCCTGGCCAGGCGACGCTATGCAGCTCGGGGGTGAAGGCACGGCAGCCGGCCGTGGTTGCCGGGGCCCGCTTCAGGAGTGGAGCTTGGTCTTGATGGGGTTCGCGCTGCGCGCTGCAAGCGGCGTGCGGTCTTGACGAGGTGGCGCGGGGAGCGCCGGCGCAGCTTCTCGCGGCCGAGGGATTTCTTGGTAGCTTCTTTCTTCACGCGCGGGCGCCGGGCGCGGTGGGTCACGCCGCGGAGGCGCGCGCCTTGGTGCCAAGGCGCCATCTTGGGGCTGAGGTAGTGGAGGCATGCCACGAACCCCGTCGCCCGCGGCTGGTTGAGGGGGAGGCAGAGAGTGGGATGGCGCCAGAGAGCCCCCTGCGGCGCGGATGAGCTCGGCGACGTGGTCGAGCCACTCCTCGTAGAGGTCGTCGACGGGGCGGTACGCAGGAGCTCGTTCACCGCGAGGAGCGCGGCCCGCGCCTCCATGGGAGCGCGGTGCGCGTGAGACGAAGAACCAGCAGGGGTGAGTGACGGAGTAGCGGTGCGGCCATCTTGCCGCACCGAGGGATGCAAGGAGGACGCCTGCTGCTCGTTCCCCGCCGGGCCGGTGGCAGCGTTGGCGATGGGGGATGGAGAACGACTAGGTGGCCCGCCTACAGGAGCCATCTGAGCGACGCGGGCGGAGAGGGCAGCCCGACGTTCAGCTCGAGCACGGCGAGCGTCCGCCATGGAAACGACGGAGCGACGGAGCAAGGAACCGATGGAAGGGAAACCACGGTGCACCCCTACCTGGCGCGCCAAATGTCCGATGTGGGGTTCCGGCAAACCCTTAAGGTTCGAACACTGGGGTGCGCGTGGGGTCTTTCCCTCCTACTGATCTACGCTCTAGCTCGCTAAGATCTTGCGGACGAACTCAACGAACTCACAACACAGAAAGAGACACGGGGTTTATACTAGATCGGGCCACCGTTGTGGTGTAATACCCTACTCCAGTGTGGTGGTGGTGGATTGCCTCTTGGGCTGATGATGAACAGTACAAAGGAAAAACAACCTCCAGAGGTTGAGGTGTTCTTGTGGCTAGGCTCTCGATCAGTTCAACCTAAGATCAGATTGCCCCTATTGTGGTGGCTAGCTCTACTTATATAGGCCATGGTCCTCTTCCAAAATGTTGAGCGGGAAGGGAGCCAACAACAGCGGGCAAATTTGAAGGGGGACTGCTAGTACAAGCTATCCTGACAAAAGCGGTCTTCGCCTGCGAAAAGCCCTTGGGTGACGCCGTCTTGGGCTCCACAATGACCTCCGCCTGGCCGTCCTCCTGGTCTTGGTCTCGTTGCACCAATATGGCAACCTTTTCCTGATGTCTCGGTACTCTGCGCCTGCGCTTGCCTCCTTAGCACCAAAGAGGAAATGGGGATGCAGTGCGCACTGGCGCCCGCCTGGCGCCGTTCGTCACGGCTCACATCATGAGTGCCTCGTGAGATTTGCCTCGCCTTGATATCTCCGCTCCTCGTGAGCCTGCCTGGCTAGGCCACTCCATGGGAAGACTTCGCCGTCCCCCTCGCGAGGCTTGGACCCTGGCGAGGGTCTTGGATGCCTTGTTGATGAAGGTGGGCCGTACGGCCCGCTGCTTAGCCACGTCGTGGGCCGCAGGCAGGCAAGTCTGGGGACCCCTGTTCCTAGAACGCCGACATCGTCAGAACTATGCCCCACCGCAGCATGTGCCGACACCACCGGGTCATTACTCTAACTCTTTGGATAACATGATCGCTGCGGCATCACGATTGGCGGCCATCCCAGTTGAAGGCGAGTCTCCAGCCGCGGTTGAGACGAGGAGGGCTAGAGAGCTTCTTCAGACAGCATTGGTGCAGCAGGAGGCGTATTCTTACAGTCGTGAAAGAATCCATTCAACCCTCGCCCAAGCATGAGTTATAGCAGGCACATGGACTCCCCAGTGGTGTCAAGCAGTGAGCAGCGTCGTAATCCGCCCTGTGGACATAACCCGCCCCATAACACTCAGGTCCTGATGAATCAGGAGAGACCATGTCGCGAGCCTGAACCGGCAGCCCAGAACACGGCTCTTCAGCCGTCTCCGGTTTATCCGACAGCTTCGGTGGAGTTAGGCGTAACCTCCCAAAGCACTGGTGTGCCGTGTTTAGTGCCTGCTCTACGTAACGTACGTCTGCCCAAGGATTTCAAGGGTCCTCGTAAGGTGCCTAATTAAACAGCTGACTTACCCTCGAAGACGTGGGTCGAAAGTTATGAGATGGCGATGGAGTTACTGGACGTTGATGCGGCTGCATGTGCTAAGAATTTCACCATGATGTTGGAGGGAACACCTCGCACCTAGTTAAAAGGACTTCCAGCTAACTCTATTGGATCATGGGCCGAGTTACGAGCCCATTTCGTACAGCAGCTTAAAGACACGTGCAAGCAACCGATCTCGATTGTGGATTTGGCTGCTTGTGTTCAAGAAGAAGGTGAATCGACAACCCACTGGGTGCGCCGGGTCTCAGCAATTCTGCACTCATCGGATCATATCAAGGCTGATTCAGCAGTCCTAATGTTAGAAAGCAATTGTCGTTTCATTCCTTTGAAGCAGAAATTAGGATGACTCAAACGCCACTACAATGACATGTAGTACAAAAAAAAATACACTTCCGTGATGATACATGTTTGTCACAGTAGGTCGCATTTTTTGTCATGCATGTACATCCATGACAAATTTATGACAGAATCAAGATAGTCATACATGTGTTGTCGTAGAAGTGTTCCATGACGTTACCAAAATTATCATCACGGAAGTGTCCACTTCCATGACGATAAATCGCGAGTCAGAGAAGTGCTTTCGTCAAGGGTGACGGACACATGGCATCCACCGTAACGGAACGCCGTTAAGCTATCGAGTCGGGTTTTGGATCCGATAACCCGTTAACAGCCCCGACCAATGGGGATTTTCCATGTGTAAAATCATCATTGGCTGGAGGAGACACGTGTCAGGTCCGCGTTGGCACAGGTGTCACTCATCCAATGGGCGAGACGCGCCTATGATATGTTGACACACGGACCGGCCCATCAAGTTTCAATGGGCCGGCCCACAAGATTTTGCGGATCATAATGGGCCGGCCCAGCTAAAGGCCCACGAGATTTTGCGGACCATAATGGGCTGGCCCAGCTAAAGGCGCACAAGATTTTGCGGACCATAATGGGCCGGCCCAGGTAAAGGCCCACAAGATTTTTGTGTGCCATAATGGGCCGGCCCAGGTAAAGGCCCACAAGATTCTTGCGGGTCATAATGGGCCGGCCCAACTAAAGGCCCACGAGATTTCGCCCACATTAATGGGCCAGCCCAACTATAGTCCCACAAGATTTTGAGGACCCTAGTAGGCCGGCCCATTAACTGGCTGCCATGTTTTGGGCCAAATGTCGGCCCATATTTGATCCGGTCCATTAATGGCCTGCCAAGCTCCGGGCCTAATATTGGCCCATATGAGATCCGGCCCGTTAAAAGCCTACCACGTTCTGGGCCAAATTACGGCCCAGATCAAGTCCGGCCCTTTAAGAGGCTTTGGGCTCAATTATGGCCCATATCAGATTCCGCCCATCAACTGGACACTATGCTTTTGGGCCCACTTGCTAAAGGCCCACTTAGTAATTCGGCCCGATATTAGTTTTGGCCTGTTAAGGGCCCGTTTACCATTTCGGCCTTACATTAATTTCAGCCTGCTCGCATATAGTTGGGCCTAACTACGGCCCGGTTTGCATCCGGCCTGCTGATACGTCTCCAACGTATCTATAATTTTTGATTGCTCCATGCTACTTTATATACTGTTTTAGGCTTTATTGGGTTTTATTTTCCACTTTTATATTATTTTTGGGACTAACCTATTAACCGGAGGCCCAGCCCAGAATTGCTGTTTTTTGCCTATTTCAGTATTTCGAAGAAAAGGAATATCAAACGGATTCCAACGGAATGAAACCTTCGGGAACGTGATTTTCTCGCCGAACGTGATCCAGAGAACTTGGAGTGCAAGTCAAGAAGCAACCGGAGCCTCCACGAGATTGGAGGGCGTGCCCCCGTGTCTCGTGGGCCCCTCGGGCGGCCACCGACGTACTTATTCTTCCTATATATACCTCCGCACCCCAAAAACATCCAGGGGCACCACGAAACACAATTTTCACCACCGTAACCTTCTGTATCCGCGAGATCCCATCTTGGAGCCCTTGCCGGCACTCTACCGGAGGGGGAATCAAGCACGGAGGACCTCTACATCAACATCCTTGCCCCTCCGATGAGTTGTGAGTAGTTTACCACAGACCTACGGGTCCATATTTATTAGCTAGATGGCTTCTTCTCTCTTTTTGGATCTCAATACAATGTTCTCCCCCTCTCTTGTGGAGATCTATTCGATGTAATCTCTTTTTGCGGTGTGTTTGTCGAGATCCGATGAATTGTGGGTTTATGATCAAGTTTATCTATG
The DNA here is from genome assembly GCA_021605145.1 of Aegilops bicornis. Classification (NCBI taxonomy): domain Eukaryota; kingdom Viridiplantae; phylum Streptophyta; class Magnoliopsida; order Poales; family Poaceae; genus Aegilops; species Aegilops bicornis. The sequence goes on from CM038672.1 coordinate 453,453,033, forward strand.
AATAATTTTTGAATCTTCTCTGAATTCTTTTATGTATGATTAAGTTATCTTTGCAAGTCTCTTCAAATTATCAGTTTGGATTGGCCTACTAGATTGATCTTTCTTGCCATGGGAGAAGTGCTTAGCTTTGGGTTCAATCTTGCGGTGCCCTTACCCAGTGACAGAAAGGGTTGCAAGGCACGTATTGTATTGTTGCCATCGAGGATAACAAGATGGGGTTTATATCATATTGCATGAAATTATCCCTCTACATCATGTCATCTTGCTTAATGCGTTACTCTGTTCTTATGAACTTAATACTCTAGATGCATGCTGGATAGCGGTCGATGTGTGGAGTAATAGTAGTATATGCAGGTGAGTCGGTCTACTTGTTATGGACGTGATGCCTATATACATGATCATGCCTAGATAATCTCATAACTATGCTCTTCTATCAATTGCTCGACAAGAATTTGTTCACCCACCGTAATACTTATGCTATCTTGAGAGAAGCCACTAGTGAAACCTATGGCCCCCGGGTCTATCTCTTATCATATTTGCTTCCAATCTACTTTTATTTGCATCTTTAATTTTTTGCATCTATATTATAAAATACCAAAAATATATTTATCTTATCATACTATGTTTATTATATCTCACTTTTGCAAGTGGCCGTGAAGGGATTGACAACCCCTTTATTGCGTTGGTTGTGAGTTCTCAGTTTGTTTGTGTAGGTGCGTGGGACTTTTGAGGAGCCTCCTACTTGATTGATACCTTGGTTCCCAAAACTGAGGGAAATACTTACGCTACACTTTGCTGCATCACCCTCTCCTCTTCGAGGAAAACCAACGCAAGCTCAAGACGTAGCAAGTAGGATTTCTGGCGCCGTTGCCGGGGAGGTCTTTTCTCAAGTCAAGACATACCAAGTACCCATCACAAATCTATCTCCCTCGCATTTACATTATTTGCCATTTGCCTCTCGTTTTCCTCTCCCCCACTTCACCCTTGCCGTTTTATTTGCCCTCTCTTTCCCAGTCTCTTCTCTCTTTTCCGTTTGCCTTCCCGTTGCTATGGCCGAATCAAAAAGAACTACGGGTTTTCTCCCTAGTTCTAGTACCTTGGATAACCCCTCTATCCTCTCTAAGCTCATAAATAATGATGCTATAGAAAGACCCACTGGGGTCTCCAATGAGAGCTTGAATAATTTTGATGAGGATGAATCTGGAATTTTTCGCTATTTACTTGATGAGTCTTTAAAGGATGCTTGGGATAGGTTACTTAGGATTCGGGCTAGTTATGTGCCACAATATCAAATTGAAATTTACTTAAAAAGTTTTTATGTTAGCTTGCCTGCTTCCTTCAAACAAGTTTTAGACTCTATCTTTGAATAAGGCTTTCTTGAAGGGGATGCCATAGATACCTATGAAAAAATGAAAACCATATTTGGGCACCCTATGAATGATAAGGTTGAATCAACTACTCTTTTGTGCTTTTATCAAAATGAAATTATTAAAGAGATGATGTCTAGTTTAGAGGCAAATTTCTGTAACGTGCTTAATCTTACTTCTTCCATTAATGGCCATGTGCTTAACTTAAATAGAAGAATGAATGCCATAGAAAGGAGAACCCCCTCTCCTAGTGCCAAAGATGGCACTCGTTAGATCTTTCCTCGCTTTTATGCCTAGCTAGGGGCGTTAAACGATAGCGCTAGTTGGGAGGCAACCCAATTTTTTTATGTTTTTTGTTTTTGTTTATGTTTAGGAATAAATAATCCATCTACCTTCTGTTTAGATGTGGTTTTATCTTTTAATTAGTGTTTGTGCCAAGTTAAACCTATTGGATCTTCTTGGATGATAGTTATTTGATCTTGCTGTAATTTCCAGAAACTTTGCGCTCAGTGCCCGAAGTGTTATAAATCACCAGAACGTGATAAAATAGTGATTACAATTTCTGCTGATCAATAAACAAATTGTCTAGGTCTTCTGATTTTGGTAGATGTTTTGGAGTTCCAGAAGTTTGCATTAGTTACAGATTACTACAGACTGTTCTGTTTTTGACAGATTCTGTTTTTCGTGTGTTGTTTGCTTATTTTGATGAATCTATGGCTAGTAAAATAGTTCATAATCCATAGGGAAGTTGGAATAAAGTAGGTTTAACACCAATATAAATAAATATGAGTTCATTACAGTACCTTAAAGTAGTCTTTTGTTTTCTTTCTCTAACGGAGCTCACGAGATTTCTATTGAGTTTTGTGTTGTGAAGTTTTCAAGTTTTGGGTAAAGCTTTTATATGGAATAAAGGGTGGCAAGAGCCTAAGCTTGGGGATGCCCATGGCAGACCAAGATATTCAAGAATAGACAAAAGCCTAAGCTAGGGGATGCCTCGGGAAGGCATCCCCTCTTTCGTCTTCGTTCATTGGTAACTTTACTTGGGGCCATATTTTTATTCACCACATGATAAGTGTTTTGCTTGGAGCGTCGTGTGTTATATTAGTCTTTTCTTTTTAGTTTACCACAATTATCCTTGCTGTACACACCTTTTGAGAGAGCCATAATTAAATTGGAATTTGATAGAATACTCTATGTGCTTCACTTATATCTTTTGAGCTTGATAGTTTTGCTCATAGTGCTTCACTTATATCTTTTGAGCGTGATAATTTTTGCTCTAGTGCTGCACTTAGATCTTTTAGAGCACGGTGGTATATTTGTTTTAAAGAAACTACTGATCTCTCATGCTTCACTTATATTATTTTGAGAGTCGTTAATAGCATGGTAATTTGCTTAAGTATTAATATACTTGGTATTCAAGATATGTGAAACTTTCTTTTGAGTGCGTTGAATACTAAGAAAAGTTTGATGCTTGATAATTGTTTTGAGATATGAAGATGGTGATATTAGAGTCATGCTAGTTGAGTAGTTGTGAATTTAAAGAATACTTGTGTTGAAGTTTGTGATTCCCGTAGCATGCACTATGGTGAACCGTTATGTGATGAACTCGGAGCATGATTTATTTATTGATTGTCTTCCTTATGAGTGGCGGTCGGGGACGAGCGATGGTCTTTTCCTACCAATCTATCCCCCTAGGAGCATGCGCGTAATACTTTTCTTTGATAACTTCTAGATTTTTGCAATAAGTATATGAGTTCTTATGACTAATGTTGAGTCCATGGATTATAATGCACTTTTTCCCATCCTTCCACCATTGCTAGCCTCTCTAATACCGCGCACTTTTTGCCGGTATCATACACACACCATATATCTTCCTCAAAACAGCCACCATACCTACCTATTATGGCATTTCCATAGCCATTCCGAGATATATTGCCATGCAACTTTCCACCGTTCCGTTTATTATGACACACTCCATCATTGTCATATTGCTGGCATGATCATGTAGTTGACATCGTATTTGTGGCAAAGCCACCGTTCATAATTCTTTCATACATGTCACTCTTGATTCATTGCATATCCCGGTACACCGCCGGAGGCATTCATATAGAGTCATATTTTGTTTTTAGTATCAAGTTGTAATTCTTGAGTTGTAACTAAATAAAAGTGTGATGATCATCATTATTAGAGCATTGTCCCAGTGAGGAAAGGATGATGGAGACTATGATTCCCCGACAAGTGGGGATGAGACTCCGGACGAAAAATAAAAAAAAAAGAGAAAAAAAGAGGCCATAAAAAAAGAGAAAAGGCCCAAAGAAAAAAAAAGAAAAAAAAGAAAAATGAGAGAATAAGAGAGAAGGGGCAATGTTACTATCCTTTTAGCACACTTCTGCTTCAAAGTAGCACCAAGATCTTCATGATAGATAGTCTCTCATTTTTCATCTTCATATACTAGTGGGAATTTTTCATTATAGAACTTGGCTTGTATATTCCAATGATGGGCTTCCTCAAATGCCCTAGGTCTTCGTGAGCAAGCGAGTTGGATGCACGCCCACTTAGTTTCTTTTGTTGAGCTTTCATATACTTTTAGCTCTAGTGCATCCGTTGCATGGCAATCCCTACTCACTCACATTGATATTATTGATGGGCATCTTCATAGCCTGTTGATACGCCTACTTGATGTGAGACTATCTTCTCCCTTTTTGTCTTCTCCACAACCACCATTCTATTCCACATATAGTGCTATATCCATGGCTCACGCTCATGTATTGCGTGAAGATTGAAAAAGTTCTGAAAATGTTAAAGTATGAAACAATTGCTTGGCTTGTCATCGGGGTTGTGCATGATTTAAATATTTTGTGTGGGGAATATGGAGCATAGCCAGACTATATGATTTTGTAGGGATAACTTTGTTTGGCCATGTTATTTTGAGAAGACATAATTGCTTAGTTAGTATGCTTGAAGTATTATTATTTTTATGTCAATATGAACTTTTGTCTTGAATCTTTCGGATCTGAATATTCATACCACAATTAAGAAGATTTACATTGAAATTATGCCAAAGTATCACTCCGCATCAAAAATTCTCTTTTTATCATTTACCTACTCGAGGACGAGCAGGAACTAAGCTTGGGGATGCCTGATACGTCTCCAACGTATCTATAATTTTTTATTGCTCCATGCTACTTTATTTACTGTTTTAGGCGTTATTGGGCTTTATTTTCCACTTTTATATTATTTATGGGACTAACCTATTAACCGGAGGCCCAGCCCAGGATTGCTGTTTTTTGCCTATTTCAATATTTCAAAGAAAAGGAATATCAAACGGAGTCCAAACGGAATGAAACGTTCGGGAACGTGATTTTCTCGCCGAACGTGATCCAGAGAACTTGGAGTGCAAGTCAAGAAGCAACCGGAGCCTCCACGAGATAGGAGGGCGCCCCCCTATAGGCGCGCCCCTTGTCTCTTGGGCCCCTCGAGGCCACCCATAGACGTACTTCTTCCTATATATACCTACGCACCCCGAAAACATCCAGGGGCACCACGAAACACAATTTCTACCACCGTAACCTTCTGTATCCGTGAGATCCCATCTTGGAGCCCTTGCCGACACTCTGCCAGAGGGGGAATCAAGCACGGAGGACCTCTACATCAACATCCTTGCCCCTCCGATGAGTTGTGAGTAGTTTACCACAGACCTACGGGTCCATAGTTATTAGCTAGATGGCTTCTTCTCTCTTTTTGGATCTCAATACACTGTTCTCCCCCTCTCTTGTGGAGATCTATTCGATGTAATCTCTTTTTGCGGTGTGTTTGTCGAGATCCGATGAATTGTGGGTTTATGATCAAGTTTATCTATGAATAATTTTTGAATCTTCTCTGAATTCTTTTATGTATGATTAAGTTATCTTTGCAAGTCTCTTGAATTATCAGTTTGGTTTGGCCTACTAGATTGATCTTTCTTGCCATGGGAGAAGTGCTTAGCTTTGGGTTCAATCTTGCGGTGTCCTTACCCAAAGGATGTAAAGGGTTGCAAGGCACGTATTGTATTGTTGCCATCGAGGATAACAAGATGGGGTTTATATCATATTGCATGAATTTATTCCTCTACATCATGTCATCTTGCTTAATGCGTTACTCTGTTCTTATGAACTTAATACTCTAGATGCATGCTGGATAGCGGTCGATGTGTGGAGTAATAGTAGTAGATGCAGGCAGGAGTCGGTCTACTTGTTATGGACGTGATGCCTATATACATGATCATGCCTAGATAATCTCATAACTATGCGCTCTTCTATCAATTGCTCGTCGAGAATTTGTTCACCCAATCGTAATACTTATGCTATCTTGAGAGAAGCCACTAGTGAAACCTATGGCCCTGGGTCTATCTCTTATCATATTTGTTTCCAATCTACTTTTATTTGCATCTTTACTTTTTGCATCTATATTATAAAATACCAAAAATATATTTATCTTATCATACTATCTTTATTAGATCTCACTTTCGCAAGTGGCCGTGAAGGGATTGACAACCCCTTTATTGCGTTGGTTGCGAGTTCTCAGTTTGTTTGTGTAGGTGCGTGGGACTTTTGAGGAGCCTCCTACTGGATTGATACCTTGGTTCCCAAAACTGAGGGAAATACTTACGCTACACTCTGCTGCATCACCCTCTCCTCTTCAAGGAAAACCAACGCAAGCTCAAGACGTAGCACCTGCTCGCAGCCGATATCTGATTGGGCCAAACAAGGACCGAGACAATTTTGGCATGTTAAAAGCCCGTGATTTGATTCGCACAATCATGGGACGGGGTTCATTTAGGGCTGCTGCGTAACTAGTAGGAATTAAGAACAAACCTACTCTATACAATAAAGAAATTACGGCATAGTAACTAAGAATACACCTACACTATACAATAAAGGATTTAAGGTATATTACATCCATCGGGCATCAAGTTCGCCACCGGTGATCATAAAGCGCAACGATGAAGCAGATTACAAAAACTGGGCACCATTGCAAAGATAACAAAATAATCTTGAACCGAGACCACTTGCAAGACAGTTCAAGAAAGGTTAGCCTTGGGGGGATCGCTGCAAGAAGTCTTGAGCAAGGCCGTGAGACCGGCCTATCATGTTGGTCATAGCTTCCACGTGTAGCTGTTTAGCGATGAGGTTCTCATTGGTGTTCTCCGCAATCTTTCTTAGAGATAGGACTTCAAGTCGAAGTTGAGCTGCACAATGCCTTTCAGCTAGAACTTGGGACTGAAGAAGTCGAATCGATCTGCATAACGAATTCATGAGCTTGTCTCGACCGTTAGTCTCAAGTAACTTGAACACTGCATCAAGACAAGACTTTGGGGTTGTCTCGCTATCTTCAAGATGTTTTGCCTTCTTTGCTGCAATATATGTTGGGTTTGTCTCATAGCCTTCAGCAGACTTGTGCATGCCATCAGGCATATCACCCTGAAACAAAGCAGAGAGATGACAGGTTTTGCACGTGTATAAACAAAGATGATAATTGTTCTGTCAATTCTATCCAACTTCAAATTAGAAAATAAAGAGTATGTTCAAAATATCAATAGCATAATTTGGCATTGTTCATAATGTGGGGAGCTTCACCACACTACTGGATTAACATGTAAACATAACAAGCATAGATGAAGGGAAAATAAAATCATTGTATCTATTTTGGATAATGTGCATGGCATGTTGTTCATATCATCAGCCACATCAGTAAGATAAAACAAGAGATGACAAGGTGCAAACGTGGGCTGCTTCACCACACACTGGATTATAGATCCACAAAACCAAGCATACATATAGGAAGTATTAAGTAATGTGCATGGTATGAATAAGAATTTGGTTTTACAAGTAAAACTTAGAACTTACAGTTCTTACGAACATGCATTTTGGTAGAAACAGCAAACTAAACAGTAAAACGATAGGGAGTATGAGCAAATTAAACAGCAGTTGAGGATAAAGGCTTTAGAAGGACTGACTTACATTAACAGTTAACACCGGCTTTATAATGCCCTTCTCCATGTCAAGGGAAGGATAACTCAAGAATTTCAGCACAAAATCTTCTTCATAAGCATTGCCTATACTCTACATTTTGTAGAGAGTAATTATAGATATGATAATACTAGAAGGGATAGAGGATAATGAAGATAAGATGCAGATTGATGCTACATAATCAACTACCAATCCCTGGAAGTACAAGCGTTATAGGACAAAATGTACTTACAAGAGCAATGGGCTACACTTCTGCACTGGCATTGTCTGTGTATTCTACTTGTTGGTAAGATTAAATATAGATATGATCTTTTTTAGTAAATGGTGGGCAAGGGAGATAAGATGCAGAATGCTAGAAAATGAACCAATCCCTCTTCCCATAATACAAGAGTGTTTTGAACACTGGTGTACTGTACAAAATGTTCTTATATTATGGGACGGAGGGAGTAGCTGTTAATGTAAGTACAGTGATAGACCACGTTCAGTCCTTACAAGAGGACTGTAGAGCTAAACATCTTCAAAAGCATTGGGTTGATTCTAAATTTATGTAAGAGTCCATACGGATTTTATAATGTCCACCAAATGGACGATTACGAGGCTAACATGTGCAGTGATGCTACATAATCAAACAACTATGAAAGTAAGTATGGTCATACAGGCAAGAGGTACTCACAAGAGCAATGCGGTCGCAAAGATAGTTGCGAGATTCTGTGGTCCCTTGAGAACGAATGTTCTTCTGCTAACAGTTTTCGTACAAGTGAGACATTAAGGCAAATGCAGAAATGTAGTTCAAATTGTGATGTGATATCATAGACCAATGTGTAACAAGATTATTCCAGTCACCGTCGGATAAATGTAGCACCGAAGACTTTACATAACTTTTGTTCAGAGGCTTGCCATCGAAGTGCGCTTGCCTTAGGTAGGAATGATACTTCATCAACGAGTGCTTGAAAAGCGCAACCAACCCTTGCTTGTCATCACAATCCAGTTTGCTCCTCGCCTATTTAAAAGAATGAAATCTTGTGTCTTCTGTAAGCAGAAACATATGCAGTAATGACCATGAATAACATTAGTACATTACTTACGCATAAGTTGCGGAGGAAGACTGGAAATTGTTCTGTGTCTACGGTATAATCTTTCCACGAAGGAAAGATGCGCACAAAGTTCCTGACAAGAACATAAGCTTCGTCTTCTAAACTGAGAAGAAATGGAACAGGGGTCCTATTTGCTGCAGTTGGGGCTCTCTCTGGTTCGAAAAGGGATTTGGCAACTGGATTTGGTGTACTCTTTGCTGGAATAGGGTTTTTATGTCATATTTGGTGCTATGTCAATCGGGCATAATCATACTGTTTGCTGCAATTGGGGTCTCATTGAGTTGGGGCATCAGAAATGACCAGTGTAGTAGGGCTAGAGTCTGCTAGAGTTGGGGTATTTTGTGGGTCAGGTGATATTGCAACTACACCTAATGGGCTATTTTATTTATCAGGTGCCACTACCTTTTCCAAATACTTTGCTTGTGCTCCTCCACGATCAGCAATCACCCTCTTCCTTTTGAACGTCTGATACACAAGAACAACATTTGAATGGATAAATATGGTATGATGACATATGGAATATGTACTGAAAGTGGATAGGCAGGGCGTATTCACATACACGATGTGTAAACTAAGCTAATGGCAGTTCAACAAAGTAGAAGCAATGCAAAGCCTCAGTTTCAAGATATGTGCGAGCAATGTAACCTTGGAAAGTTAGAGCGAGTACCTTGATGGGTGAATAAGATAGGGCATCTTCCTCTGACTCCTCCACTAGGGAGCTACATTGACTTAGGTCTCCCTCTAGCTCGTAATCACTGTTAGGATCATATTACGAGCATGAATCAGAGGTGGAGAGCGTTTGCATTGCATTGCATCCAGACTTGATTTCAGTCCCTTAATGCCAAGTTTGATAGCCATGGCATTGTTCTGCTTTATTCTTTTCATGCGCGCAAGCTCATAATCATTATGATGCTATTCAGAATCTGAGATTCATGAAAACATAAAAAGTAGCCAGATTATCTATCGAATGCATTGCTGATCCAACTCGGAGAGTGTCTCCCTATAAACCCATGCATATGCAAAGTTCACCTCCCCAACCGTCTTGACTGCACCACACACAGAAATACAAACCCCTTATGTCTCTATAACAGGCAGGCACACATTTCAAAACTGAAGTAGGACCATTAGAATCATATGAAATTCGTATTTGAACTAATAAACTAAGCAATTATGAGTGGCATAATGTTTAGCTTCAAGGGTGGAGTGTTGGTAGTGCGACACAAAGCAAGTAGGCAGATTGTATTCCATGTAAAAGATCGAAACCTATGTAAAAGCTGGAAATGGCACTTTCTTTCTATATAATGCGGTTCGTTACCCACACATGATGGAAGAGATCACATAGAGAAATACTATTCACTCATGTCTACGGTTCCAAAGATTTAGAAACAGGGTGGTCCACCCTAAAAGAATATTGACAAAAAACATGACAAGGCAAGCATAGATGTAGTGAATCAATCATTTACTTGTGAGCTTACTAGGACAAGTATGCGAATTGTAATCGCAGTAAGAGACCGTCCAAAATCTGAATGAAGAAGTTTGTCTAGCACTTAATGTTTGCAACTAATCGACGTGAATAATAGGATATTATATCGAATGAGTAAGAAAGACAAGTAAAATTGTCAACAAACCTGGCTTGCAAGAGTAATCTGGGTCAATGTCACTACGACCAACAATCCAAAATGACTAGTTTACGGTCCGAGGGCGGAATTTTGAAAACCCTGTGAACTTTAGAGGTACTAAAGATTACCGAAATACATCTCAACCATTAAGTGTAGGTAGCATCGAGCACACAACAAACCCTAATGACACTCCTGCCTAATGAGTAATGAATCAATTAGAAAATGGGTGATGAGGAGTGGGCTGCTGAGTGTTGAGGACGATCTCGGGATAAATCGGGTTGGCTTGGTGGGTGCTGCCTGAACAATTTGGGAAGGTAGGCACGGCGGCGCGCCCGGCAGCGTGACGCTGTTGGGCGGCGGCTCTGGCCTCCTGTTAATCCGCGTCTCCTCTTAGAGTCATGCCGTCAGGGACGGCAAGTCGCCAAGCAGGCAAAGCGGTCAGCTTGTAGAGATCGGAAGCGTCAAAGTGAAGTAGGGGAATCGGTGCCTGGGACGACCCAAAATCCCAGGGTGGGCCAGCCACCATGGGCACCCTGTAGAGATACACACCCGAGCGGCGAACATGCATTTTCGAAACTAATTTAGGAACATTTAGCTGACCAATTACACACCCAAGTTAAGATCTATTTTCCGTTGAGATCAAAAGTTGAGGAGATATGAAGTACCACCTCTCTTGCGGCGCCGTGTAGGCATCGGGGGTGCGATGGCTGTCGGTGGCATTGAAGCAGATCTGTGACGGTAGACGGGTGCATCGGGGGTTAAGTCCCGTTGCGGTGGAAGAGAAGGTCGTGTGAGCGGCCCTGACAAAGAGGACGACAGCGCTGATGAAGCGAGAGGACGCGATGCAAGGCTATTGGTCCATCGCCGTGGATGAGAAACGTCCATCTCTAGCAGTGGACGACGCGGTCTTGGTAGGCGCTCCGGCATGGTGGAGGACGGTGTCGATGGATGTGGTGGAGGACGGCGGCGATGGATGGGGTGGCGGACGGAGGCTGGTGTGGGGATGGGGTGTTCTAGCGCGGATGGTGTATGAATGGGAAAATGGAGGGAGAGGTATGCGGAACCATGTTTTTGGGACGCGCCTGTCTAAAATATGGGAAAGTTAGGAACTTAGCCCCCGTTTAAAATTTGGACGTCTCGTCGGTTGGGGATAGGACGGTAATCTCACATCTCCCAAATATTTGCCGGTAACTATTTTGGGTGAGGAGAGGGTGTTTTGCCGCCCACAGCTAGCGCCCACGGTGTACGAACGGGGCTGACAGGTATGGCGGTTGTGTCACGTCTGATGGAAGTTACACATCTGCCCCGATTTAAAATATTAGCCTACATCAATTTCGGACTAGGAGAATTTGTTTTGCCGCCCACCGTTTATGAATGGGGAATGGAGGGAGAAACAGAGGTGTTTCGGACGAGTTTGAATCAAATGAGTTTTGCCGCCCATGTTTGACGCCCACCGTGTCGGAATGGGCTCAGAGGCGGTCGTGTCACGTCTAATTGAAGTTACTAACCTACCCCTATTTAGAGTAGTGGAAATCGGGCCGATGGATTGCCCGTGTAATGGGTAGATGTAATTTCCATCTCCCAAACACTTGGCTTCGGGCAGCCGACGTGGGAGTGGACATTTTGTCATTTCTTTCGAATTTTGGGACAATAAGTATCCACGTTTACCACAGCAACTAAATTCGAATCCATTTTGTATTCCTATATGAATCTTTATAAATCATTCTATGTGTTTTTATATATCTTCAAAAGGATGACAAAGATGTATTCCACTGTCATATATGAATATGGTTAACAAATGCCGATACTCAAATTCAGAAACTAGAATCCAATTTAAGGTGAATTCGAATATTTGGAAAACTTCATGTCCAACTCAAATGTCACACGCAGCATAATGTGTACTCCCATTTAGATATGTACACAAGAGATGTATCAAGATTCAAATACCAAGTCAATCAACCAAGAATATACGGAACTAACAGACATATAAACACTTATAGAGTATATGGATCAATAATATCAACTAACATACATAAGCCAGTCATTGTACTCTTTTTGGCTACAACAGCATCCTTTTTTTAGCCAGCATCTTGGCCCTTTCCGATGCGTGCCACTTATGGTCCATCTATACTACTATTGCTGAATGCACATTCAGCCTGATTGGCATATTTGTAGGTCTGGCACAACAATACAAATGAAATGTCTCCGAGTCTTATCAATTAATACAGACTTGTGCTCAAATAAAATTACAAACCAAAAAAACAAAAAATAATAATTATTACATGATCTCTAAAACAAATGGTTTGATTGATTACATGAACAAACAACACAAAGGTTATTCAACTATGGAAAGAACATTTCACCTATGATTTACCAAGTAGGAATTTAATTTTCTTTTTTCCTTCAGGACCTTAATAATCTGGTCAGTCTAAGCTTGCTTCGTTTTGAAATCCACCAAATATTTAATGGTTGTCTTGAGTACTGCTTGTGATTGTGCTGTTTGCTTCCTCAACATGTCAACTTCATCTCTAAATGCAGAAGCAGAATCTCTTTCTACCACTAGTTTAGCCTCTAGAGCATCGGCGGTTGGCAATTCACAACGCATACGATTGGGCGGTGCCCTTCTTTGTGGGATGATGCAACGTCCATGGGGACCTCACTCTTTGATCTTGGGCTAACCTGTTTTGCCATTAAAGTTCTGATTGTATTCAGAAAAGTTGAAGTTAGCAAAACATCTCAACTGGGAGTTATAACAACAAACCAGTTAAACAAACAAGGAATTAAAAAGTTTCAATTGGATGCTGAAAAGTAGTTATTAACATCATTGTAACTCATTGCTGCAGCAAAGAAAGCGATTAAACAAACAAGTAGATATTTAAGTTAAGGCAAACAGGTAATTCTTAACAGTAAGTATCAAACACATAGATAGGCGTAGTCTACAATATGATTAATGTGCTGTGCCATTATGTAATCAGTAGCAAACTAAATTAAGCCAAGCAACGTAATTGAACAATTTTGCAATAAGTGGCTAACTAAAATTCCGAGAAGCAGGTAACTGAACATACGCTAGTTCTTTGTACAGGCACACTGCAACTTCTTTTCCGCTTACAAGGTTGTCCGAAGGAGTCCATGGCATCAATTGCTTGGATACGCAGTCCCAATACTTTCTTCCCACACTGCATGGGTAAGTCGAATGGTTAATCTGGTAAGATGGTGCGTCCTTGATATGTTATATGAGGACGTGTAGTCAGACTAGTCGTATATTTCATGCGCTTACTTTTGGCATATCGAGATCTAACCAATCTACAATAGGATGAAAAGACTGACATCCTTCACATTATTGGCGAACTCAGTTCATAGAAACAAGCAATTCAACCATTCTGTGGGTAAATCAAAAGCGCCCTAATCGAATACTTTTCACTATTCAATCATACACGCATAAAAGGCGACGCCACCATAGGGGCTGGTATGGGCGGCCGCCTCGGTGGCTGGAAAGTGTGCACCATGTTTGAGTCGTCTGGGTTGGCCCACGCTAGTTTTGTTCGTCCCAACGCATTTGCAGCCAATGTAAAAAATAAAGAAAAATGTTTCAATTTGGATGGGCCAATAACATAAGTGCAAGGCAGGCCCTATAGTAGGCTCGCGGCCCAAACGAGCGCCTCCCATATCGATCGACAATAGGAAAAATCCCAATTCATTCGCTCCAGCCTCCAGACTGGTTCGCTCCTAACCTAGCCGCCGCTGGACAGACCGACACAGCACTTCCTCGCACCCTCGTTGGAGGGCGGTCACCGGGCTTTAAGCGACCAGAAGGACAAGAAGATGAAGATCCAACCCTGGGTGTAGCCTGCGTGGGAGGCAGCGGCGGCAGCACGAGCATGGCATCGAGCTTGCGCAAATGGACAGTCGCAGCTTCCAAGAGTAGCATGCGCAACGGGCATGTACATCACATCCCTGAATATATCTAATTCAACTCTTCAATTTTTGGACAATAGTTAAACCCGACGGTGTTGTAAAACTGCTTGTATGTAGGGAATCTATGAGAAAATGAAACCAATTTCTACTTATTTTATAACTCCCCAATCAATACCGAATCGACCGAATCTGATGTATCTAATCAAGTTTCCTGTGCAAACATACAAGCTCATGTTGTTCTTGGAGCACAAGTGTCTAATGAACAGACTGCTAATGAAGGATTTGATGCAAACATTTTACATGCTCCTGGTGATGACCATATAGTGTCTAATGAGGGATCTAATGCAAGCATTTTGCAAGCTCATTGTAGGATTTAGTGTCTAATGATGATCTACAATGTTGAGAGAGACAGAGATTTCCACGCATTGATGACAAGCAAATTATAGTGCGTTTTCATAGCTTGAGGAAACGTCGAGGCCATCTACCAGAAAGTCCCCGTATCATGACAACATAGCTTAAATACTTTTCTAATCTGTTGTTTGAAACTATTGGCATACTTGTGCAGGATAGATATATTGATATGCAGTTTATGACCGGTTATACGTGCAATTACACTTTGATATTTTCAGCCGAGAACGAATAATTTAAGCAGTGCATGCACCATGTTTGTAGTCCTTGTACACCATGTTGCATTTTGTGTTTTTTGGTGCTTGCATCATTTAGTGTTTATAATCTAAACTACTTTGGATCATTAGCTGGTTTTCAAAGTGCATGTAGCTTCCCATTTCTCAAGTTATGTTGATTTTCGGAGTGCAAGTGCCTTCGTATTTTTTAAGTTAAATGTTCGCCCCTGGTAACTTGAATTCGTGGATCAGCCACTGCACACAAATCATACACGAATGCCAGTATGAATTAAATGAAATTCAGGGACTTACGCTAGCTCCTTGTACAGGCTCACTACAGCTCTGCTTGCGCTTGGAATGTTCCATGTACAAGTCCATGTAACCACTTGCTTGGATGTGCAGGTCTTGTGCTCCTTGCATCCCCCTCTGCATTTTTGACACGGCGAATGGTTGATCAAATAAGAGGAATCGACCTTGATGTTGTACCGAGGATGAGATACTTACAAGGTTATACAGTGTGCGGGATGTGTACCAGATCCTCAGAAGGCCGTCATGCTTCGCTAAAATATGGAATTGCTTGTTTCAGATGATATCTCCAGAAGAAAAAAGAGTTAAAGTCAGAGTTGCATAGGCGTGTAAGCTAAGAGAGCGGTGAAAGGATATCCAAACATCGTCGGAACAATGCACAAGGGAGTGATGTGTGGATACCTAGTTCGGGCCGGCGTTTGGGCATGCTCGCCTAACTAGAGTGCGGGTCACTTCAGAGCTGTTGAGAGTGATGCGCTGGCATTGGCTGGCCACGCACGGATGCAGATCTTGAGTGGCAGCGGAGAGCTATGATGCGGTGGACGAGACTGTTGGAGAAGCCCCAAAGCCTCGGGGGCGGAGGTGCGACAATGTGCTCGGTGAAGTAGCCCCGGTGAGCTGGGAGACGGCATCGGTGAAGCGCACCTGATGCGGTGGAACTCGGTGTCTATGAGGCACGTCGGTTACGGCGGCCGACGTTGTCGGTGGACCACCCGGTGCGGTGGACGAGGGCGTTGATGAGCACTACAAAAAAAAGACACATCCGTGACATTTTGGGCCGAACGAAATTTTTTTCTGTCATACATATGACACTTCTATGACGATAATTGTGACAAAACCCGGTATCATCATAGATGTGGTGGGCTCCTACTTCTATGAAAAAAATCATGACAGAAAATGGGCTTTTCGTCCTAGGCGGGCCGGAGACGCAGCTGCATGACATTCTTTGGGCCGTCCATGACGGAAAAACCATGGTAGAAGCGAGGGCGAGGAAAATTTCGGGGAGTTCCCGGTTACGGTGGGAGGTCGGGGGCCGAGCGATGCGTGTTTCTCGCGTACACGTACGCGCATGTGTTCGAGGCGTTGGCTCTAACTGAACCCGAGCGAGGCGTTGGGCTCTAATCGAACCCGGCGACATTAATCGCAGTTACGCTACATCGAACCCGAGCGATCGATCGATGGTCGTTAATCGAACCCGATCGAAGCGATTCTTCGCCATCGCCGCTAATCAAGCCGATCGATGCTGCCTGGGATGAGCAGTGAGTGTTGCGGGGGGTTGGATGAGCGGTGGCGGTGGCGTTGCCTCTGGATGAACAGGACCCGTGGTGTGGTGGAGGGCTGGATGAGCGATGAGCGGTGGAGGAGTGCCCGTGGAGGGGTGGATGAACAGGACCCCGTGGTGTGGAGGGCTGGATGAACAGTAGACGGTGGAGGGGTGCCCGTGGAGGGGTGGTTGAACAGGACCCCGTGGTGTGGAGGGCTGGATGAATAGTAGACAGTGGAGGGGTGGTTGAACAGTAGCCGGTGGAGTAGCGCGCGGTGGAGGCTGGATGAACAGGAGCCCGTGGAGGCTGGAGGAGGTCGACGGTGGAGATGAACAGTATCCCGTGGAGTCCCGTTTTGTGGTACGCCACACCCCTTCCGATGAACAGACCCCGTTTGACCGTAGCGCTCCAACACAAGTCCGTTTAAATGCATTTTGCGATCGCCACACCCTCCCGATCAACACGGCCCCCCGTTTCGACCGTAGGAGGTCCATTTCCTCTGTTTTGCGGTACGCCACACCCCTCCCGATCAACAGGACCCCCATTTCGACCGTAGGAGGTCCATTTTCTCCGTTTTGTGGTACGCCAGACCCCTCCCGATGAACAGGATCCCGTTTCGAACGTGGCCGGTCGAACACAAGGCCGTTTCCTCTGTTCTACGGTATGCCAGGCCTCATTTCCATCGCCTGTTCCGTCCAAGCCCTCCCGATAAACACGACGCATTCCGTTGCCTCCCCATGAAC
This sequence comes from Aegilops bicornis, assembly GCA_021605145.1. NCBI lineage: Eukaryota > Viridiplantae > Streptophyta > Magnoliopsida > Poales > Poaceae > Aegilops > Aegilops bicornis. The sequence continues at coordinate 453,469,973 of CM038672.1, forward strand.
ACGATGACGATGCTGTTTCTCCATTCCGACCCAGCCATGTACACGAGCTCTGGCTGTACGTATGCGCGAGTAGGCGTTCGAGACCCCGCCCGTATGTAAACATACGTGGCCGTATTTTCTTTCTTGCACCCTGGCCGATGTACGTACGTGTACATGCTACATGCACGCCTCTACTACGGCACGTGCGCGCCCCTACATCGACCAGTATATATGTACGTACATGTTCGCGGCCAGGATGACAACACTACGACGCTTCACCGTGGGTCCCGACCGCCGTGCACTTCCTTGCGTGCGAAGATGTAGCTGGTGGGTCCCAGCAGTCAGGGGCAAACCTTTTTTTCGTGAAATATGGTGGCCCGTACGGTGGGTCCCCGCTGTCAGGTGGAGGAATAATTATTTTGCACGTAATAAGGCGGCACTTCCTTGCTGCGGCCGTGGACCCAGCTGTCAGCCTCTCCACGTACAGTCCACGTCCGATGGAAGCCGTTCCTTGACCACGTTGACCACGCCACGCCGAGAGCACCAGGGCGGTGGAAGATGGCGAGGCCTAGGAAGGGGACGACGCGGAGCCGGGGAAGAGGCGGCAGTGGATGCCCACGCGTAGAGGAGTACGAGGGTTCACCGTTCGGCCGCAGCGGTGAGGCTGCCGTCGTCGCAGAATAACATGGGGTGTGGGTGAGTAGAGGGATGCCCTGCCAGCAGTGGGAGTAGTAGGAGGCGGTGAGGCCTACGCGGCAGCACAGCCGGCCACGGGAGGCGGGAGCACGAGGCACGACTGGCGCTGGTTTGGGCGGCCGGAGCAAAAGACCATAGGTTGAAGAAGCACTACGACCGTTGGATGGACATCGTCGGTCACTTTGGAGCTAGAATCGCAGAGCATATTGACTAAGTTGACAAAGCCCTCCGTCCTCGTCAACTTAGTAGGCCCACATGTCAGCCTGCCACTATACTGGGTCCCAGCTAACAGGGGGAGTATTCATTTTTTTTGTGCGTAATAAGGAGGCACTTCCTTGCGTGCATAGATATAGCTGATAGGTCCGAGCTGTCAGCGGCGGTAACTTTTTTCGCGAAATATAGAGTCCCTTTCGGTGGGTCCCTGATGTCAGGTGGAGGAATCATTATTTTGCGCGTAATAAGGAGGCATTTCCTTGCGTGCGGCCGTGGACCCAGCCGTCGGCCTCTCCACGTACAGTCCACTTCAGATGCATGTCGGTCGTTGACCACGCTGACCAGGCTGCGCCAAGAGCACCAGGGTGGTGTACGACGGCGAGGCCTGGGAAGGGAACGACACGGAGGCAGGGGAGACTCAGCAGTTGTTTCTCACGCGGAGGGGAGTACGACTATACGAGGGTTTACTGGTTTGTCTGCCGTCGCCGGAGAACAACAGCAGGTGTGGGTGAGTAGAGGGATGGCTAGGCCAGCGATGGGACCACGTTGACCATGCCGTGCCGAGAGCACCAAGGCGGTGGATGACGGCGAGGCCTAGGAAGGGGACGACGCGGAGCCGGGGAAGACGCGGCAGTGGATGCCCACACGAAGAGGAGTACGAGGGTTCATTGGTTCGGTTGCGGTGTGAGGCTGCCATCGCCGCAGGGCCTGGCTAGTGGTGCGAGTAGTAGGGGGCAATGAGGCCTCATCGGCAGCACAGCCGGCCATTGGAGTCAGAAGCAGGCGGTCTCCCCGGCGTTGGTTTGGGCGGCTGGTGCCAGAAGAGCAGCGATTGAAGAAGCAGCAGGACCGTTCGATTCAAATCCAACGGTTACTGCTGCTAGAATCGTTTGTTGACTAAGTTGACCAGACCTGCGTCCGCGTCCACTTAGTAGGCCCCCGAGTCAGCCACCCAAAGCAGTGCGCCCGGATGTCGATGGGAGGAATCATTTTTTCGGCGTAATAAGGAGGCGATTGATTGCGTGCGGCCAGGCCGGCGGAGGGAGTAGGATGGGCGGGGAAGCTGCATGCATCACACAATGGGCCACAAGAGGAGGGAGCAGGCAGTCCTGCTGGCGCTAGTTTAGGCAGCTGGTGTAGGAAGATCAGAGATTGAAGAAGCACGTCGGCCGTTGGATGGACATCCAACACTAACTGCTGCTAGAATCGTGTGTTCACTGACAAAGCCTTGCGTAAACAAGTCAGCCTCGAAATCTGTGGCGTGTACAACCCATTTGCTATTATTTTTATAATTTTTACTCATTTTCTAATTCATATGGAATTTATTGCAGCCCGTTTTCCATTTTTAGAATTGCTGGCCATTTTCTGGTCGATTGTGGTCAAAAATTAACTAAATATGTGGGAAATTTTGAAAATTCGCAAATTTTCGCTGGGGAACGAAATATTCTTAACCCAAAAATTAATAGCCATACTAAAACAAGTTTAAAAATAAATTAGTACTATGTCATGTTAAATCCAATGAAATACGTATAAGATATCAGTGAAGAACAAAAACAAAAAAAGAAACTTATATCCCATTTGCTATAAATTTTTTGGAATTTTCAACCCCTTTTGATATTACTTTTAACAAACATTGACCATACTCTTAAGACAGGCCAGAATGCATCCCTCCTCGTCTTGAAAGATTTGCAGCCCAGTAATTCGGAGAAAACAAATAGGCCTAGCTTGGGTATTCTTCAAAAAGAAATATTGGGCTACCTATTTTCCCAAAGAACTGGTGCATGAGCATTTAGCTTTATTTATTTATTTACTTACTTATTTATGTTTAGGGGACCATGAGCATGTACCTGGGCCGGATTCATGTGAGAGCCTCCCTTCCAGTTAATTATGGGCTTCTCTATTGGGCCTTCATCAATGGGTTGCATGTTATCAACAAGTGGAAAATGTGTTCGAAGTTTCAAAAAAGTGTTCCGCATTTAATGCGCTACGTGCAAAGACGGGCACTAAAGGATCGAACCGTGCAACGACTTCCAAAACATTGTGTTTGTCGTTCTAACAACACATTTATTCGACCAATGTATTTAAATATACTACTGATTGTACATTGAAAACAGCAGAAGAACCAGGGCTGGGGGTGCAATGTATAAGAAGCAGGCGGAAGAGTGAAGACGCAGCTCTCTCTTCCAAACCAAACATCAGCCATCATTACAAAAGGGCTACCAAAAAAGAACAAGTGTATGCATCAAACTAAATAAAGATCCTACTACACCAAGTGTATGCGCATCTAACTAACTGGCTCGGTTAGACGTTACTATTTATTAAGCTGTGGAGATTGGTGGCTTGAACCAGATGGGTGCTCGACGGGGAAACTCGAGCTAGCAGGTCGAAGTCTGATACTTGCGACCCTCTCTCCTACTATGGGCTGCAGAGCGTGGCGGCACATATCAGGGTATGGTGCATGCAGAGACGCATGGTATGTTGTGTACACACAATTTTGCATGATGAACGAAACCGAGCTGCCATCATGATCCTTGCCATCGGTTATCTCCTGGTTAATCGGATAATTCAGTCGGACAAACAGAGAGCGCGTACCAAGGACACTTACCAGCCTCCAGTCAAAAATTCCTGAAGGCCAAGAGAAGCTGGGATCCTGCTCAAAGACCTTGCAGTGACTGTGATTGTATTCCGCGAAACAACACGTCCGGTACATGCGAACGATCATCAATCTTTTCGCCGTCGTCGATCGAGCCAGGAACCACCTGCAATCGCCATGCCGCTTTTCTTTGAAAGGTTCTGGGATCGTGAAGGGTAGGGACACCAGCGCCTACAACATCATATGAAGTTGGAGTCAAATAAAAAAGGGCTCTTGGTTTAGTCAATCTTAAGAACAACATGTTATGAGCATGAATATTTTTTCAGCAAATGTTGACAGTAATATAAGCAAGCCATCATGATATCATCAGAAAGTATCATACTGCTATAACAGCTGTTTGTAGCGATGACTGGAGTAGGCCAACAATACGTCCAGCTATAGAAGGAGTCGACACCATAAATGAAGCCCTTGTGTTCAATGGCATCAGAGAACCATGGAGGATGTGTGATCCTGCGATGGACGTGCAAACTTATCCACTTACCGCAGTTACCTGTCAGATAGGCGAGATCGCGGTTGAAGAACACAATTAGCCTGAAGTCTTTATAATTCGCAGATCTTGTGGGCACTTGGCAGATTACAACCTTGAGAAAATCAAACTTGGTATCATGTTGGCTCTTTGTAAGATTCCGAGTATTCTGGGCGCGGTGCCAAAGCAAAGGTCAAAGGTTAATCGAAGGAAGGGGGATCAATCGCTGGGTGTAGACCTCCATGAGCATCCAGCTTCCACGACCGTCGACGAGCACCATCCAAGACGTGTTCATGCCGACCCAGTACATACCGGTAATGTAGTTGAGGCTGACGGGGATCGGATCGCAGTCAAGGGGGTTGATGCTCGCCACCCTACGATCGTTATGCTGCGTGACACGCCGTTTATGAAGATCAGGCGGCATCAGCAAGCAAGGAGCTGGCTTAAAAAGCTCCGACCTGAGGGATTTGAGTAAATGGTATAGCCCCGATGAGCACGCGGCGAGCGGCATGGTACTGAGATTGTCCACACGCGAAACAATGAGCTTGATTACCTCTGTGGGGAGCGAATTCCAGCCACTCTTTTGGCGGACGCTGCTCGGTTCTGCCATTGTTAGTTCTTGGGTTTCGGACGAGGGGGGAGGCGCCTTAGCGGGGATGGAGGATTGGACGAGATTATGTGCAGACAAAGATGGAGAAGCGAATATGTGCTGCGGGAAGTGGACAGGTGATGATGACTACAGCATGCCGCTTTGACTTACGAGACACATACCAGCAGCGTAGGGTCATGTCGATGCTAGACAACTTGCTTGAGTGATCACAGTACTGGTACTCCCTACAGTGCTATGCCCGAACTTGCTTGAGTAGAGTAGTAGAGTAGGACTCTGCTCTACTACTAGCACCGGAGGAGTAGTATATTCTAATCTAAAATGGTTACAAACTTCAATGCCCGAGCGTGGAACGACTACGAACCGTGCTCAAAGACCGTGTCTACGTGGTGTTTGGACATGGGCGACAACCTCAACGCCAACGGTGCTGCTCCCGTTGCACCGTATGTGTTTTTGTCCTTCCTGTTCGAAATCGTGGAAGAATTCATGTTTCTACTCTGTATCCTACTACTATGCTAGTCCACATGATTAGTTTCATCTCTATTATAGCCGTCATGATTTATTTTGTGCTTATTCGGATTAAATCTCGTAGTAACTTGCTCATATATTCGATCATAACGCGTCCCTACAGCCACTCCCGTTTCATGGACGGCCTGGTCGATGTTGGAATTTTGCTAGTAGGCCTTTATAAGGTGAGCTCTTCTACCACTTGTATGAGCATGAGAAGAGGAGACCTACACGCGTGCTCCTCCTCCTCGCTCGCCCCGCCTCGTCATGAAGCGCCGCGGGTTGCGGGATTGAGCCGAGCCGAGGACAGAGCTACACTCCCACGACCTACCCGGCCCACACTATATAGTTTCTCACCACCGTTCCAGATCATTGCACCGCCAAGCAAGTCTTCTCCATCCCTCCTTTCGGTGTGCACCGGGAGAAGGGACAGCAGGCCTCCAGAACCCCGCCTCTCGTGATCCTGTACGGAGAGGCGATCAGGTTTTTGGGGAGCACACTTGCTAATCGCTGGCAGCGATGACTTCGCGAACGACTTCTTCCCCGACCTCAAAGAACCTCATCCTCGACGACATGGGCGACAACGTCAACACCGGCGGTGCTGCTCCCGCTGCACCATATGTGATTCTATCCATCCTGTTTGAGATCGTGGTAGAATTCATGTTTCTAGTATGTGATCTGTTCATCTGCTATGCTAGTTCGCATGATTAGTTTAATATCTGTCAATGCTGTCATGATCTATTTCCTATTTATTCGGATTAAATGTCATGATCTATTTCCTATTTATTCGAGATCGTGGTATTTCCTATTTATTCCAACAATCCAAAAACCTGATAATAGGCCCTTTGTCCACTACTATGAGTGCCCGATGCCGTTTTGTGGCTCACCGGCGGACATGGTGCATCACCTCACGGATGCGTGCAGTGGTCACTGCTGGCCCTTGGCGGAGAACATCAAGTACGAGACGTACTACCCATTCTCCATGCCAGAGTCGCTGGAGGATCACCGCCGCCTGCTAGTCTCGGAGGAGGACGATAGCGTCTTCCTCTTGATCGTGGGCACCGGCGAGGCCCGCGCAGGCCGCCGCCCCGTCTCTGTAATGTGCGTCAGGGGCGACGCCGCTGACGCTGACACTGACACGAGGCCGATGTACGGGTGCATGGTCAATGTTACTACCCCTCCGGGTCACGTGGGCGGCGACACCGGCCTCATCAAACGGACTTGGACTATGGGGAGCTGGGACTACCCCGCCAATGTGGACTTGGAAAACCCATGGCATCATTTACCCGCCGACGCGGTGCACGGGGACTCCAAGGAGGTTCACCTGGACATACGCATTATCAAGTTAAATTTTGATCATTAGTCTTCGCACAATGTAAACCGTTGTCTAAGCATGTGGAGACTTCCATGCAGGATCTTGCTCTATTGGAGTATCGCGCATGAATAAAAGTGTATCCATTTATGGTTTAGTCTAGAATCTTCCATGTATGAATTTTAACTACTGATCGGTGAAAGACTTACGATGAACCATTTCTTACATCTCCTCTGCCCGCTTGCAAGTCATCCTGATTTAATCCCGTCGTCTAGGTGTATAAGGGCATGGTTAATATTACTTAATAGTATAGCCAACTGTTGACTATAAGAAAGTGCCATGTCATCTGTAGCCAACATGTATAACAATCGATACTCAAAAACTAATAAGTGTTATTTCTTGCAAAGCACAATAAGTGTAATTTCTTCACAAGTTTTGGATGCACGTTGAATAGTTGAACGCTTTTGTTTGCAAAAGAAACCTTTTTATCTATTTCACCCGGATGTTTGTGAGCTCTAGAGATGAAATAATATCCGAAGAAACCTATCGATACCCGTTACACATGAGATGACCCCCACATCCTTTGTCAAAATAAACAACTCTCTGATCAATGCATTTCACTCTTCGATGCAACGCACGGGCACCTTACTACTATAGATTAGTACGACCAAAAATTGAACTAACATTATATATAGTACGATAAATGTTGATGCATGTCACCTAAACTATATCATTCAAAACTATGTTCAAATACGAATCCAACGATATAGTTTTTGTTGACATGCACTAACATTTTGTCAGTTAAATCTTCAGTCAAATTCAATGGGGGACTAATAAACCACGACCGATGTAGTACAAGTGTAGAGGGCGGCGCTGCACGGGAGTCTCACCTCTCACCCCGCTCGTGGCGCGGCAGTAAAGCCTTCATATCACAAAACCCAACCACTCCCAGTAATAAGTACACTGTAGCAAGCCTGCAAGTCATGTACACTTTGTCTTGTGATGGAACCCTGAGTACTTAGAATACAAGATTAAGGATGCAATTAACTTTTTATAGAGGGAGAATCATACACGCAATTAACTCAAATGGATTGGATGTTACTCTATTATTCTCCAACGGCAACCGGCAAATTTCCTCCTGTGGGCCGAAGTAGGTTTCTCGGTTTGCATGCGGGTTTAACAGAGGGGTTTGATGGAGGCGAGGAGGCGTGTTTAGCCGGGCGTGCAGTGGACGGTGCTGTACTATTCGATTTGACAACTACAACCAGTATATTATAAAAAACAAAGAAGAGTAGTAGAGATAGAGATAAGAATAGAGACTAGGGAGGAGCACCATCTACTACTTCGTGGGCTACTCTTGCGCTCCATTCGGCGGCCGCAACGTCCCCTACAGCCACTCCCTCCTGCGCTCCATTCAAGCGCTGTTGAAATTTGGGAGCGCACTCTCGCGACTGCTAGCAGCGACGACTTCACCGACGACGACTTCTTCCCCGACCTCGGAAACCTCTTCCTCAACGACATGGGCGACAACCTCAACGCTAATGGTGCTGCTCCCGTTGCACCATATGTGTTTCTGTCCTTCCTGTTTGAAATCGTGGTAGAATTCATGTTTCTAGTCTGTGTCTTAGATTTGATCTGTTCATCTACTATGCTAGTCCGCATGATTAGTTTAATATCTGTTATAGCCGTCATGATTTATTTTGTAGTAAATCTCGTAGTAACTTTCTCATATATTCAACTGGCGGAACGTCCCCTATAGCCACTCCCGTTTCATGGATGGCCTGATCGATGCCTCCAAGGAGCCCTTCGTCTACTGCTATGAGTGCTCGGTGCCGTTTTGGGGCTCGCCGGCGGACATCGTGCATCACCTGACGCAGGCGTGCGGCAATCACTACTGGCCCTTGGCGAAGAACATCAAGTATGAGACGTGCTACCCGTTCACTATGTCAGAGTCGCTGGAGGATCAGCGCCGCCTGCTAGTCTTGGAGGAGGACGGCAGCGTCTTCCTCTTGATCGTGGCCACCCGCGAGGCCCGCACAAGCCGCCGCCACATCTCTGTAGTGTGCGTCAGGGGCGACGCCACGACGCCGACTGTGCACGAGGCCTATGTACGCGTGCGTGCTCACTATTACTACCCCTCGGAGGTACGTGGGCGGCGACACTGGCTATGCAAAGTATACTTGGACTTTGCCGAGCTGGAACCTTCCCACCGACATCGACATGGAAAACCCATGGTGTTATTTGAACTCCAACAATGTGCACGGGGATTCCAAGGAGGTTCACCTGGACATATGAATTTTCAAGTTAAATGTTGATCATTAGTCTTCGCTCAATGTAATCCGCAGTCTAAGCATGTGGAGACTTCCATGCATGATCTTGCTCTATTGGAGTATCGCGCATGAATAAAAGTGTATCCATTTATGGTTTAGTCTAGAATCTTCCATGTATGATTTTTTACTACAGTACTGGTGAAAGAATTATGATGAACCATTTCTTACATATCCTCTGCCCCCTCCCAAGTCATCCTGATTTAATCCCTCCATCTAGGTGTATAAGGGCATGGTTAATACTTAAATAGTATAGCCAACTGTTGGCTATAAGAAAGTGCCATGTCATGTGTAGCCAACATGTATAACAATGGATACTCAAAAACTAATTCTTGACGATCATTTCCTGCAAAGCACGATAAGAGTTATTTCTTCACAAGTTTTGGATGCAAAGGTTGAATAGCTTGAACGCTTTTGTTTGCAAAAGATACTTTTATATATTTCACCCGGATGTTTGTGAGCTCTAGAGATGAAATAATATCCGAACAAACCTATCAATACTCGTTACACATGAGATGACCCCCACATCCTTTGTCAAAATAAACAACTCTCGATCAATGCATTTCACTCTTCCGTGCAACGCACGGGCACCTTACTATAGATTAGTACGACCAAAAATTGAACTAACATTATATATAGTACGATAAATGATGATGCATGTCACCTAAAATTATATCATTGAAAACTATGTTCAAATACGAATCCAACGATATTGTTTTTGTTGACATGCACTAACATTTTGTCGATTAAATCTTCAACAAATTCAATGGGGGATAAACCACGACCGATGTACTCCCTCCTTCCATCTATACAAGGCCTAACCCCAAATTTTATTTTTCCATCTATACAAGGCCAAATGAACTAACCAAGGCATCTCCATCTTAATTTTCTCTTGCAAGTCGTGCGTGGTCCCTTCGTCGTGAAAATGCTCTGGCCGTCGCATTGATTTGCATGCATGGATAGCACCACCATATTTTCAAAGGGGGAGCGAGCTCTATATTTCAGCCAATGCATGCATGATTTGAGGAATTATCGTTGGGCATGCATGTAGAAAAGGGAGGAGAGTAATTTGCATGCGATGGATTAAAGGAAGGGAGGCCAATGACTGGGCATTCAAAGGAGGCTGCATGCAAGATTACATGGGATCCAGATACTAGTCCCAAAATCAGTTCCTCTTTTTGCGGACATGCCTTGGTACGAGAGATTGACAAGTTAGGCCCTGTAAAAATGGATGGAGGGAGTAGTAGTACTAGTGTAGAGGGCGGCGCTGCACGGGAGTCTCACCTCTCACCCGGCCAGGCGCGCAAAAGAAGCCGTCATATCACAAAACCCAACCACTCCCAAAGAATAAGTGGCCCTGTAAAATAAACGGACAAGCAACCATCACATCCCTCCGTCTTTTTTGCATTTCATCTCTCTGCATTTACTCTCCGGTTCATCTCGCACACTCGACCCCTAGCTAATACTCCTAGGGCCAGTTCTTTTAGCTGCTTCCCCAGCTTTTCCCACAAGACTAGTCACAGTGGAGAGTAACAATAAGGCGCCTCACTCATTTATTTGGGCTTCTAAACTACTATTATGTCCTTGTTTATTCCTCACCATTGTAATTTGTGCTAAATTTTGACCAAAGATTTAACTGGTTTATTCCTCACCATTGTAATCCCTCCGTCTAGGTGTGTAAGTCATCTTACGAAAACCAAATAATCCCAAAACACTTAGGCGCGGTGCATTAACTTCTACCTCGTTTCTTGTTTCTTGACATATCAACCAATAAGAGATAAAGAGTGTGCATGCTTTTAATGACTTGAGATATCAAACACGACATGCAGTGGTTAATTCATTGCATGCAATACTATTAATTAGCAAATAAACATTAACGTTTCTCGTTTTCTCCTCCTCCTTGGTCACGGTGCACATCCTAAGATGACTTACTCACCTGGACGGATGGAGTAGTGCATGTGTCATGCACTAACATTTTATTAGTTAAATTTATGATCAAAATTTGACAGGGATTACAATGGGGACCAATAAACCAGGACGGAGGTAGTAGTTATGGGATTACTAATCTAGAAGCCTAAAAGAACTGGCCCCTGGTACTCCTACTAGTAGTAGTACTCCCTCCGTCTAGGTGAATAAGTCATCTTAGATTGTGCACCGTGACCAAGGAGGAGGGGAAAACTAGAGAACTTAATGTTTATTTGCTAATTAATAGCATTGCATGCAATGAATTAACCACTGCATGTCGTGTTTGGTAGTTTCAAGTCATTAAAAGCATGCACACCCACATCTCTTATTGGTTGATATGTCAAGAAACAAGAAACGAGGTAGAAGTCAATGCACCGCGCCTAAGTGTTTTGGGATTATTTGGTTTTCCTAAGATGACTTACACACGTAGACAGAGGGAGTACTCAAGTTGGAATTCCAATTGCACGGCATAACTTGTTAGGCAAAAAATTCGATACAGGGTGTAGGATGCGGTTTGGGAATTTGCATGCCTTTCCAACCAGTGAGATAATCCGTACAAAGTATGACAGAGAAATAACCACTGAGAAGGAAGCTAAAAGTAAACAATCAAACGAGCATTTTTGCATTTGTTTTGCATTGAATCGTTTCACAAGCTTGACTAGTGTTGTTTTTCTACTTTTACAAAAACCGCATCAGTAATGTTAAAAGCGTGCATTTGCACGCATATAGGTAATAGTAGTACTCCTCCGTCTAGGTGTATAAGTCTTCCTCCGCCTAGGTGTATAAGTCTTCCCTCCTTCTTGGTCACGGTGCACAACCAAAGATGACTTATTGACCTGGACGGAGGGAGTAGCATAGTCTGCAAGCATATATCGAGAGAGACGTGTAGTGCGATAGTATATAGTAAAGTTTGTGCTATATGCATGTACTTGCAAAATGCGTACGAATACACAAGGTTTCCAAACTTTCCCTTTTACATACTTCATTAAGGACGCTAAAAATTCCTGAACGTTCGGGATTTATCATTTGCGTCCCAAAACTAATGAGATCGCCTTACTGAAACAAAAAATTATACTCCTCCTAAAGCCACGGCGCTCAGAGGCGCTTTTGCGGCGCCGCCACGAAGTGCCACAGTGCGCGATGTCGTTTCCCAATACCGACACAACGCCTCTTCCTCAGCCTCGCAACTCGCGAGGTGCTGATTGGCGGCTTGCCGACGGGCGAGCGCGATCTCACCGGTGTGGTGATCCGGCCTCAACAGGTACTCCTCCTCGCTGGAAGCGTGAACCCGGTCCACGTACCGCCAAGCATAGATGAGGCGCTTGGGCCCGACTGCACTCAGGGCGTCGGCACGGGCGTCCTCCGCCACCCTCACGGCCCTCGCACAAGCCTCCTGCCAAAGAGCCAATTGCCTGACTCTCTCGGATGCGACATAGGCCTCCCAGGCAGCTTGTTCCGCGGTGCGCTTCTCTTCCTCGGCCTTCTTCTTCGCCTCTATTTTGGCGCGCTCTGCTGGAGCCAAAGCCTCCCACAAGGCGACATCCATTTATTTCCAAAGCTCCTCAAGTCTGGGTGGCTCGGCGGGCGGCGCGGCATTCTCCTCGTAGCGGGGAGCCGACGCGTCCTCCGGCGCGCGTGCTGGCGAGATAGGGATCACCGACGCGTCCACCTCAACGCGTCGCGACGAGGAGTGGAACGCCGACGCGTCCTCCTCAACTAGTGGCGGCAAGGAATGGAACGGCAACGCGTCGCGTCGCGGCGACGAGCGGAACGTCGATGCCTCCTCCTCGACTAGTGGCGGCGAGGAACGGAACGGCGACGCGTTGCTTAGCGGCGAGGAGCGGAACACCGACGCGTCCTCCTCGACTAGTGGCGGCGAGGAATGGAACGGCGACGCGTGACCGTCGGCGCGGTGCTGCGAGGGGCTCCTAGGGCTTGGGAGGGGCGATGCCATGGTGGTCGACGTGAGAGGGAGGGGGAGGAGATAGCGATGAACGTGAACGTGAGGGAGAGGAGATAGCGATGTCGTGGGAGGCGCAATATTTATAGCGAGCAATGGCACACCTACGAAAGATATGGATCGAGTTGCATCGAGCTTAATCGCAGGTCTCAGCTATACATCGACATGTGGGCTGCACTCTGTTGGGCCCATATGTGAGTGACCCAATGCACCTGCAGTTAATTAACAACTACGTGGGCATATTTGTTGGAGTAAATTACGGGGGAGCGAAAGGGTGGAAATATTGCTGGTCACAACGGATTGGACGAGCGTGTGGGGAGGAGAGTCATGCATGCAGATTTTTTCACACGGGGTGGAGTGGTGGGCCGCCGGAGGGAGAAGGAGAGTTTGGCAGGCATATTGTTTCCACACATGGAGAGGAAAAGATTTGGAGACGAACGGGCTTCCTGCAGGTATGGGGAACGGTGCATAATAAGTCATCTTGCATGCCGGGCTAGGTATAGTCTCAAGTCATTAAAAACATACACGCCCCACACATGTTCATATTTCAAGGTGCACTAAATTATTGCATGCGATGACTAAGGCTGGCCATAATGGTGGTATCTTAGCTGGTATCATGCACATGGGAATAGCAAACATGCTGATGTGGCGAAGAATTAAAGAAGAGAGGTGGGTTAGAGTAACTAGTGTTCATGCATGCATTGGTAAACACATTTTTTGTGAAGAACGACAACACTAGTTGAGTACTTTTGCAGACTTCAAAAACTACTCCACCGCCTCTACTATCTTGCTAAGAGTAGGTGAAAATTTTGAATCGAGCCCTTTAAACTTGAAGGGAGGTAGTGGAATTCTGATAGCTAACCTTGTTGTGATGACAATATAGGACATGGCACGCACCTCGACGGAGGAACTAGTCTGCATTGTGCATTTAAGTTTTGTCTGAAGTCAATGTACCTCTACTTTCACCAGACTTATAGAAAAATGTGTCAACATTCACAATGTCAAATCAATATTTTTACACTCATTATAAAACGTAGTTCTTATACTCATTATAATCAGTATTGTAGATATTGATATTTTTAGTATAAATTTGGTCGTGGGATTTCATTGATGCCTGTCAAAGTGTGGAGGAAGCGGAGATTAGGGCTTGCATTGACGGTCTCTACATAGGTATTTCTCTTCATAATCCTGTAATTTTAGAGACTAATTGCGCTTTTGTGGTAGCATCTCTTGCATCGGGGGACTATGACAGGTCTGCTATGCGTGACCTGAAGATGAAAGTGTTGAGCATCTCGAAGTTGATCAACAATCTTCAATTGTCAAAGATTAGTCGTTCGCCAATAAGGTGGCACACTTAATTGCTAAGTATAGCTTTGACAATAGATTAGATGGTATTCTTGTAAATAACGTATCGCCTGTGTGGTGAATATTGTATCGAATGAGTGTACTGGTGTGGCTAGTTAATTAATATAAGGTGGTGTTAAAAAAAGTATAAATTTGGTCAAACACTTTGCAAACGGTTGACGGGAGTAAAAAGGACTAGAGGGAGTATCATGCATGCGGAGTAGGCAAAAAAATTGCTTGTCTAAAAAAAGGCAAAAAAAATGCTCATTTATAGCCGGTCAAAGTCTCAAAGGGCGCGACCGCGCGAGGAAGGCGAAGGTCGTGGGAGGCGCGACGTTTGACGGAATTAAGAGAAGCTATACCGTCAGGCCTACGATATGGGTCTAGTAGACATGACATCTAGTGGGTCCCGCATAGTTCTCGAGAACTCTTTGGGGGCTTGCAGCCGTTTATCCACCGGGCAAGCCAGCAACCCCACGCCGTTCGCACGCCCTACTCGTCCCCGTCTTCTACCTTACAACAGTTCGCTCCCAGTCGTCCCGTCCTTTCACATTAGTTCGCTCCCAGTTTTTTTTGCGGGGTACAACAGTTCAACTTCTCCTAACCCTCCTCCAAAATCCATGGCCTCCCAAATATCCATGGTCGCCGCTGAGTACCAGGTTAGAGCCATCACCCGCGATCAGTTCATCATCATCTACACACGTGGATCCGAGACGGTGAAAGCATGGCTTGCTCGCTTCCTACGCATGTTCAACAGTTCAACGGATGAGTGGGTCGCTGGGCTAGATGTTGAGTACACCACAGTCGTGGGACGAGAGAAGGATCTAAAGGACAAAGAGAGGAAGAAGCCCGCCATGATCCAGGTTTGCGTACATAATGTTTGCTTGGTCTACCACATATGCCATGCCGATGTTGAGTGCCAGGATTTTAAGAACTTCCTCAAGGACAAAAGAGTGAAATTCGTTAATGTAGGCTTTAGAACGACAGTGATGTCCTGTGTCGGATAGGTCTTGTTGTAGGCCAGCCCTTCGATCTCCAGAAGGAAAGCCTGGTGTCCTCCTCTCAACCTTCAATGCTGACCCTTGCAGCAGCCATGATTGATCCTTTGTACGCTAAACTGAAGAAACCTCATCACGAGTTTCATCATGCATGGGAGTCGAAGACATTAGATGAAGATCACATCCTCATGCGTAGTAATGGATGCCTACCTTTGTTTAAATATCTACAAGGGTTGGATGAAGAAGCAGAGCCTAGTGTCCGGTTCAAGCAAAGAAGCGTCGGTGAAGAGGAAGAGGAAGAGGGACGAGGACGAAGTCAAGGACATGGACTCGGACTCCGAGTAGGTGGCAGTGCCGTCGCTCATGCTGGTTCTACTGCAGTGTCAAGCGGACTAGTTGCTTATTATTTTATTTTCAAGGGTGTGTTGTGCTGAGGCCCCAGCAGAACTATGTTTATGTTCTTTCTCGTTATTTGAACTCTTTAGTACGTACAGTAGTACTAGTACTATGTCTTACTACTGTTCTTCTTGTAGTTGGTACTACTGCTCGTATCTTCGTGTTCCTACTGTACTTAATACGTTCGTACTAGTAGTATAATTTGGGTCAATCTATTTTTGAAAGAAGTTCGACGGAGCAAAGGAAGAAGACGACAAAAGAGGTGGAAGAAGCTTTTCTAGCCATCCATGTTGCATCAAACGGCTCGCATGAGTCGACTGACCCAAATTGCTCCTTCAGATTGCAGGATCCATGTGGCATTCAAGGTCTCGAAGGTAGATTCCGCGTCTGCAACCGGTTTGCGGGCTCGATGCGCGCGCGACCGGCTTCCGCCGCGACAGCCACCATGCGCGCCTCCTCCGCACGGGCTGAGACGACAATGACACGCTAGTTCATCCTCGCCGGCGTGCTGGAGCACGCGCTCGTCCTCCTCTTCGTACGCTGCGTGCATAGACGCGGCTCCACCAGCTGCTCACGTGCTTGGCAGCACGACGGCATCGCGAGGAGGGACTGCAGACGACGTGAGCGGGCGAGCCTTCGGCTTCATGGCACAGGGATGGCGGCGACACGGCGGTGATGGGCGAGAAATTTTTGGCCGGAGCAGGCGGGAGCCAGCATCGCAACGGTGGCGGCAGCATATTGATGAGTGCGCGTGTGGGAGCTTACTTTAGTTTTATATATAAGGTTGGTCAAACTTAAAAGAAAACCATACTAGTACACGTAAACATTAGACTTAGGCAGCGCTTTTATTAGTTAGTACCACAGCCACGATACGGAATCCTCAGTAAGCGCGTGAACCGCTGACGTATTTGTCGATCGAACGGTGTGTCACCGTGTCGCGTTCGAAGGACATCCACCGAACCTTTTTGTGTGTGTGAAAACAATCCTCGAATATTACTCAACTTTTTTTTCCTGTGAAAGTCCTTGACGCTGCAATATTTCCATATATTTGAATTTAGCTCCAGTTCCTATTTATTTGGATTTGGACGTTTTAGGTGCACCCTAGTTTTTTTAATACTGATTTTGTGTGTGTGACTGAGAGAGAACGTGTGTATGTGTCCATATGTGTGTTGTGGCGGAAGGGCAATGTGGAGACGGTGTGCGTGTGATATGTACATAGAGAGGTGTGAATGTGCAAATGATCATGCATGAGTGAGACATAGACAGATGCCGATACGTTGTGTATACATGAGAGAACGATCTTCTAGTTTACTTGTGTGTGTGTGTGTGAGAGAGAGAGAGAGAGAGAGGGAGAGAGAGACAGTGAGAGGAGCATCCGTAACACAACAACCATCTCTCTCGATTCGTCCGTCCCTCGCACGGTTGGATGCAACACATGCATCAACACGCACATTTTGACACCATCACCCGGCCCTTGCCCACCTCAAGGCCCGCACAATCTCTTTGTGAATACCCATTTCTCTCCTTAGGTTTGTTTTCTCTCAATATCTGACACACACACACACACACAGACACACGCAGCACAACACACACACACACACACACACGCACACTCCCCCGAGCACACAATTCATCCCCATCCAAGGTTATACGGCGACCACTCTCGCTTGTGCTTCTTTGCACCCCAACATGCACAACACCTCAATCTTCAAAGAGGGCAATAAGCAGATCGAAGACAGCGACCACACCGCGCTAGAGAATGCGGGGTCATTTGGAAGCAGGGAGATGTGACGACGGCTGACTGACTCCTCCCCCCACCCTTTCTCTCTCTCTCTTGCACAAAATTACCAATCCCTCTCTCCCCCGCACAAAATTGTGAATCCCTCAACCCACGAGATCCTTCCCCTCTTGTCCATGTTTTTCCAGCTCTCTCATCAAACATGTTGTCTCTTCTCCTTCCACGTATACAGAATCCATATGCACACGCATCTCATGTATATTACATGTATGCATCTTTCTCAAAGACCTAACTTCTTCCTCTCTCTTTCTCTCTCTATCTCTCTCTCTGTCTCGTTAGGTTTGTCTCCTACTCTCTCGTCCACATACATACAATCTTTCCCGCCCTATCTGCTCCATCTTCAAAAGCTCTCTCTGCATGTTTCATTCACACATTGGGATATGTCAAAATGTTGCTTCTATAATGGCTGATGTAGAGTTATGGTTGTTTTTGTTGCATCCTACAAAGTAATAACTATGAAATGCATTGAGATTCTCATTTGACTGGGATTATGTGAGTTTGAGCATGTTGTGAAGTACTATAGACCTTGTATACATCTTGGGATTCGACAATGATTGTAACTATTGAATTGTATAGACCATTACATTCGAAGTCAATAGCCGAATATATTTATTTCACAATTTCAACAAATGATTAGTTCACTACAAACTAAGAAAACAAATGTGTACTCCCTCTGTTTTCATTTAAGTCCACGTATTAGCATTGGTCAAAGTCAAGTTTTGTAAACTCTGAGAAAGCTTATAACAAAAAATATTAACCTACAAAATAACAAATAAATACCATTAGATTCATTATTTAATGTACTTTCACATCATACATATTTGTTATGGTAAATGTTTATATTTTTCTATAAACTTGGTCAAACTTTAGGAAGTTTGACTTCGGTCAAACCTAATATGCAGAGTTTACTACTACTACTCGCTAGTTGCTTACCTGAATCACTCAACACGCCACATGGGGAGTCCAGTGTCATAAAATTTTGAGGTCGGCGGGAAAATCTCCCGCGACCCTGATTCGAGCAGTGGGAAGTTACCATCATAGCTTTGGAACAGGCCTACAGATGACGCTTGGTAGGGGCTGTTTTCGTAACTTCAGGTTCACCCTACCTAGCCAACCCCACCCCGGCACCCAGAGTAGTACAACTGAATACTCCCCAATTTCTATCCCCACCGCAAAATAGAATTTTCCACGGCACCCCAACCTTCGTGCTCCTCCCCTTTACATCGACGCACTCATCCACCGCAGTGCATCTGCCTCATCGACGACCTCGTATGCCGCACTAGAGCCGGTCCACCGTCGTCGTCGTACACGAAGCCTCTTCCCTGACATCGTCTTCCACGGTCTCGGATCTGCTTCCCGGAAGCCGACGCCAAGCGCAGAAGTACCACCGTCGTGGACAATGAACTGACTCCCGTTGCCGACCATGACTCACAGAGGCCGCTGCAACCATCGTTCTCCTCCTCGATTGGTAATGTGTGTATTGAATCACTTAGCAGTACATGTGCAGTTCCAATTTTGTTCATACCTACCCTTCAAATTTCACAGGTTCTATTGTTCCCGTAAAAGTAATTGGTTATAGCCTCAATTGTCCAACAAAATATCAGCTTGTAATTGTGCTGTCGCTCTGTATCGCTACCGTGCTTGGGTAGGTTTTTCATGTGCAACCAGTAGTGTGGAAAATGATGGAAAGGTTTTTAGAACTAGCAAGATGCCCATGCGTTGCACGCATCAAGGTGCATTTGTATGAGTAGTTTATCTTGTTGGAGATGCTCTAACAGCAGACGAGTGCTTTAATGTTGCCCACAAGATGCGCGAGTATTACTAGTAGTATATTTTTCTTGCCATGTTGAGATTTTAAAACCACGAGTGCGAACATGCAGAGGAGCAATGAAGACCAAAAACGGGATATTCAGAACATCTTCAAGGAGCATGGCAAGTTAAAGAGGAGCTGCACCAACTCAGAAACGAGCTTTGGTATGTAACACCCTTTCAATTACTTTCGTGTAGCCTCGTGTTCTTCGATGTGTATATGTTGTAGTTTCTGTTTCTCTTAAGTGTGGTGTTCTTCGATGTGTAATAAGAAGAGTCTTAATCGTCCTAATGCTTTCGTTTTTAGCTTGATGTTGGAAGTGGTTGTTCTCACCTTGTAGTCTGTTTTTTTTTCCTTTTGAATTCACTTCTCCGAGTTACTTTATCCGGCTTCTACTAAATGGATCTAGGTTGCTCGAGTATTGATCTAAAAAGAAGTAACTTCATGTCGATGCAGTTCCTGCGAGGAGGGAAGTATGCTCAACCTCGAGATCATGTTTCCAAAATGAGGCTGGATTACACACAAGGTGCCAGTGCCCTAATGATGCTGGATTAGACACAAGGTGCAAATTCCCAGATGATGCTGGATTACACACAATCTAGGTGGAGTCGTCAGCTATTCGTGTCCTCGTGGCATTAATAAAGGCTGAAAGAAAGCGTGCATCATCCTTTGAGAATGTAGCTGAGTTCCTGAAGAAGCGAAAAGAGCAATCAGATGCTCTCTTCACCCAAGCCAAAGAAGAGATGGAAGAAGCCAGAAATAAGCTAGCGGAGGTAGAGCAGGCTAGGCGTCTCCTGCTATCTAAAACTGTTGTCAATACAAAATTTCCTTCATAATAGCTAGGTTCAAATGTTTATCCAACAAGATGCACTGTTGTGATGTCCGTGCATCTACCGATGTGGCACAAAATGTTTTTTTTCGGGTCATGTAATAACAACAATTACTTTCCAAACGATAATGTATGAAGCATTGGACATGGTATAGTTCACGCCAAGAAGCCCGACATTCCAAGTTCAACGTCCACATCAAAATCATGTTCACAGATATCTGCACATTCATACATAATGTCCACAACCATGATTCACTTCAAAGCCAAAAAATGTAAGAAGAGTTATAAATAAAGAAAATCCTCTACTAGTTCCTACTACCAGTGCGAGCACAACAAGTCAAGACCATGCGTAAATTAATTATATTTTAGTCATTTTTTGTGTTCTAAAATGCCTGCCGGCTCGCGGAAGGATGTGTTGCCGGCACACGCGCGGATTCAATGAAGGCAGGCGGGGCAGTCTTAAGCTGGTTGCACGCGGCGAGGAGGCGTGCTCAGCCGGGCCTGCAGCGAGTGCGACCCTCTTGGCCGGCGCGCCTGTTCAATGCCTGCGCTATGAGAGGTCGCATCCGTGTCAGAGCAATCACTCCCTCCAGTCCTTTTATGTTTGGGTATAACAAAATCTCATTTTCCATTCACATTTTACAAGTAAAATTCGTGGACAAACTTTGACCCAAAGTACGATGGGGACTAGTAAACCGTAATGGAGGTAGTAGTTTTTTAATCAAAGAAGGGTTTCTTCCGATTTTCATTATCGAAAACCAGCATCTAAATCTAAACCATAGTATTTGCCCTAGAACTACCAGGTTCAACATCTCGCAACATAAACCCATACAACCTCCATCGCAAAAAACCATACAACCATACGCCAAGGAGGTACGTAGTACTATTAATTCCATTTTCGCTCCATACCAATCGTTCTAAAAACTACTTAGTACTTATAACGCGCCATTGAAAATCGGAACTCTTAACCCCGCTAAAAAAGCGATATTTTAAACATGGCTATTCGATCTGTGGCAACTGGCGAGCCACCGTGCTCCAAGTCATTCACCTGTGGTCCCGACCATCAACTCCTACGAATCAAATTATCACGCGAGCTGACTATTCCTACAAAGGTGCTCCACCATGTACCCGGTACCCGCAAATGCAGCAATCATGCACCTAGGGTTTTAGGGTTTATTTGTTAACGTCGCCTTTACGTAACACTCATGTGTGCGAGACAGCGGGAGGCCGACCGCGTGCGTGCGCCCCTTCTCTTCGTATATGTACTCCACCGTTTGTCTGGTGTCCAAAAAATTATAATAACTACTAGCAATGTGCCAATGCGTTGCCACACGATCAAAGTAGATTAATATAGTGGCGGAGCTAGATGCAGATTATGCCTGGGGCTGTGCTATGTTGAGTGATAAACTTCTATGATTTTCTATGCTTTGCATGAAGAAATTACAAAGGAAGTTGTTTCTAGGCCTCGGGCTATAGCCCTAGCTGCCCAGTGCCCTGTCTCCGCCATCGGATTAATACATATTCACCGATTTGATAGAAAAAAAGTCTAGTTTTGAAATACGTATATCACTAAAAATATGTTATGTTTCACCCAAAATATATTCCTTTGGCGGTTTTGATGAGATAAGGGAGGAATGTTGTTGGTTTCAAGATTCGAGAAGTGGTATATGTCTAATTTCTACTCTTACTAGCAAGATGCCCGTATGCTGCACGGAACATCAAGATCTTGTGGGAGAAAAGGATGAACGAGGGAAGGCCTTATCTGCAAATTTGGTGAAGAGTCTTGGAGTAAATTGCCATATTTTCCTTCCTCTCCGTCAGATATAAATCAGACGACCTACATTGCAGGATGGCAGGCCCACCATCATCACCAACTCTATTTTTTATCCCTACTCATATAATAAGCATTGTCGGTGATGATCGTGTGCCTGCCATCCTGCAATATAGGCCGTCTGATCTATGTCTGACAGATAGGAAGGAAACTATGGCAATTTTGCAAAAAGATACCCACACCCCTCTCCACATTTGCAAATAAGGCCTTCCCTCGTTCATCCTTTTCCCCCACAATATAAACTACTCATACAAATGAATCTTGATGTTCTGTGCAATCATGGGCATCTTGCTAGTTGTTGCAAAAAGCCCACGTGTGTGTGAGAGAGAGAGGGAGAGTGGACGAGGACGGAGTGCATGTGTGACAAAGACACAAGGAGTGTGTGTGCGATAGGTATCAGCTTAAAATGAGGCGATAGTGTGTGTGTGCACGATCGAGAGGGCGTGTCTCAAGAAGGGAAGAAACATCTACATAGATACAAGGAGCGGGAGAGAGACATGTATGCGATGGTGGAAGCACGAGTATGTGGGTGTATTAACCTATCTAGAGGCTAGCTGGTCGATAAATGTTTGTGAGAGAAATACGAGTCGGGGTGCGAAAGCGAGAGTTTTGTGTGTGTGAGAGAGATACGGTAGTCGGGAAGGGGAGTGGAAGCAGGAGTTGTGTGTGTGTGTGTGTGTGTGTCTGTGAGAGAGAGAGAGAGAGGAGACGGTAGTCGGGGTTGTCTGATCGGTAAACAAATGAATAATGTCGATGCAGGATGGAGATTTAAAAGGAGACCGCAACAAATGTTGTGTCTACAGGAAAGATAGAGAGAGTAATTTTAGTGGTATGAGTCATATGTAGAGACATATAGGGTGTGTGAGAGAATCCCATTGAGAGAAAGACAAAGTAAAAGACGAGTGGAGACTGTGTGTTTGGCGGTGAAAAAGAAAGCTTAGGTACCGAGTGATACCAGAGAACAGTAGAGACGTGAGAGATAATGAAAACCGTGTAATGTATAATGATAGGGAGAGTGTGACACTTCTCAAGGGAGACGTCGAGACACCATGTTTGCGAGCATAGGAGCAACATGAAGTGAGTGTGCGGGTGAGCTGGAGAAAAGAGAGTGATAGCTACCTGAAGGAGCATGCATGCGAGAGAGATGGGCATGAAAGGAGTGAACAAAAAAGGGATTCAAATATTTGAATTCGAGATGATGATACATGTAATCCATACTAGAACCAAAATTGATCTATCAAACATGCATACTCATATGAATTCACGCACATCTATGTTATTTAATATGTAGATATTACTAACCCATACATTTTAGTAGAACATAATTTGGTTAAATTTTTTCAAATTCAACCTTAAGATTTCGAGATCGTTGTATTTGTAAATCATATTATACATATAAAGGAGCAGAATTCTTTGTTGTGCTTTTGAAGGTATATATAAAAAATGATGTATATAGAATGTAATTCCAATTGAAAATGGATCCCGCCCAGAAAAAAATAGAATACAAACGAGATTGAATTGAGTTGGCACGGTAAACGATGCACTCTGCAAAATTTGAACAAAGCGGGGAAAGTCGCGATGAATCACCAAACCAGAATCTATGAGATGGAAATCACTATTGCCTATCCCTGCCACGCAAAGCCTATCTGCTGGATTTCTATTGGTTTCGATAGGGGTAGGTTTGTAATTTCACCCAAACATGATGTAACCACCTCTCACCCGGATTCATACACGGTGGGCGCCAAAACACAGTGTGTCCTCGGCCGAAATCGACTCCCTCCCCGATTCATATTCATACACGGTGGGCGCCAGAAACAAACTCTCGTCGGCAAATATTCGGTGTATGCGAGATTACCGTCATATCCCCAACCGACTAGTGTTGCTGTGATGTAGTAGAAATTTGAAACAGGGGCGAAGTTTGTAAATTTCCTCGCATTTCAGACAAGCGCGCCCTGAATACATGGTTCCCCCTTCCTCTCTACCTCCCTTTTCCCCATTCATACTCCGTGGGCGCCAAAACACCCTCTCAACCCCACCCTCCTCCGTCTGTCGCCGTCCGCCACCCCATCCACTGCCGTCCTCCTCCACCATGCCGGAGCTGATACCCCGACGCGGCCATCCATTACAAAAGATCGACCTCTCTCATCCACCGCTTAGGACCGGGATCCTTGCATCCCGTCCTCTCGCTTCATCGCCGCCGTCGTCCACCTTGCCGGCACCGCTCCTACGACCGTCTCGTCCACCGTGCCCCGCCGCCACCGTCTACCCTCCTAGATCTGCTTCCACGCCGCCGACAGCCATCGCTACCGCAGCACCATCAAATTCTCAGCAGATGTGTACACGGCGCCGCACCAGAGGCGGTACTCTTTCGTATCTTCTCAACTTATTTATTGCAGCAAGAAAATAGATCGCCACTGCTTTACTCTGATTTCTTGTCTTGGTTGCGGAGTTGCCTTTGTCCGGTTTGCACCTTCAGATCCGCCATGGCACGCTCAACATCATACTCCCAATGCTGATGGTTTTCCCCTTTTATATTCCACACTAGTTAAATCACAGTAGACTAAATTTCAAAATTGGGTCAGTCAATTTTTGAGAGCTTGCTGGAGTTCGCCGGTGCGATCGAAGGGGCTCGGGTGGGGATGGTGGTTGAGGGGGGCGGTGGTGGGGCCTCGTCGAACAAAGAAAACTCGACGCGGGTGGGGGCGGGGGTGGGGGTGGCGAACAGGCGGTGGGGCGGTGGTTCGGCCGTGACCCGTCTTGTGTTCTGTATGGGAAGCATGATATGTTCCTTGTCGGGAAGGGGAGCAGGGACATCTGCAACAACGGTGATAGAGCTGGCCTATACGTAAACGATAGGCTTTCAATTAGTAGCGGCAATACAACACCGTAATTTCCAGCCAGTTCCACTTTCCCGATTTATATATCCTGGTTATGGTGTACCCCTATTATGTACACTATGATCTGCCTAGTTGCTGTGTGCTCTTGTTATCATGGTTTGACAATAAACTCTCTATACAAAGATATTATGAACCTATCATCTCCCAGCTATCCTTACTTCGGAGCCTATTTTTTGTGTACTTGTGCCGGATTATATAAATGCACGCACCATATTACAGCACACATGAGCTCTCTCATCGTAATCCAAAGTGATAGCACACAAGTGTTTCTGAGCGCCCTATATTAGAATATCATATTCATTACAAAGATAATCTCACAACTATTTATGTTATCATGGTTCTCAGATATTATACACAATTATAGTGAATATCAGAATCTGCGCATCAGAAGAATATTATGGAACACTGCACTGACTTACGAAATTGGCAGCAAGGCATTGAGTGCCATTCTGGAAGCAATGAAACTCGTACGCTCCCCACCTGTTGATTCTTTTTCAGAATATCATCCTAATGACCATTCTAACATCGAGGAGTCAAAGGCAGATGGCATGTCCTGTTCACCCATCAAGGTGCTTGTTCTAATTTGGCAAGGTTTTATTGATTGCGCGTATCTTGCATATGTTGTGTTGCATTTCTTCTACTTTGTTGCACCGCCATCTGCTTAGTTTACTCATCATATAACTCGAGATGCCATGCCCATCCATTATCAATACATATTCCATCATCATCATACCATGTTTTTCCACTCAAATGTTGTTCTTGTGCATCGGACATCAAAAGGAAGAGGCGATTGCGAACACGAAGGAGCACCAGAAAGTCCTTGAAAACGTGGTGGTGCCGGAGAAATCGAACAGCGCCCACTTATATTGGTTGTACAACCAAAGGACACAAAACGTAGGACCGACTCCAAAGAACTGTACCCATACTTCACCGGCCACACCACTAGCCCCACCACACAGGACCTGCACTCCAAAGAAAAGGTATACCAATTTCATTTGCCATAGCACCACCGTACCACGTAAAAATCCCACTCCAAAGAAAAAGTACAGCAAGTCCACCGGCCGAAGACCTATACCAACTACAGAGACGGCCAATTCCTGCAGATTGGAACCCCATTCCATTTATTCCCTGTTTAAAAGACAATGCTTTCAATGTTGTTAGGGACTACGTGCATATATTCCCATCATGGGAAGATTATAGTGAAGACAAACACCATTTTCACATCTTCTTGTCCCACTTACGTGTAAGTGCTATAATTCACGGTGATTATTTTCCTATTTTCTGCTGATTGAACACATCAGTGATTTACATTACATTGTTGTAAGTAGGTGAGGGTCAATCTGGATAGAAATGACGAGCAAAGCTTGCTTGCGCTTTTCAAGGAAGCATTGTAGCAGTATTGATGTTACTTGAGGAAATCACACTTCAATGGCAAGTCTATAAACGAATTTCTGGTGAAGTCTCCTGTGCTAAATTCAGAAGACATTGAATGGAAAAACTTTGTTATGAACTGGTCTCATTCCCAGGATGAGGTACTGTCTATGAAATCACATGACAATTTGAACTTCTACTTTTCCGCATGTGCCTTACGGATCTTTTTTGCAGGAAATCTGCTCGAAGAAGAATTCCGGTTTGACAAGAATGACAGGATATCACAAATATGCTGCCCGCTGCTTTGCTCTTGTTAGTGCCTGTTGTCCTGTATCACTGTACTTGCATACACACATGGTTCATTATGTGACAGAAGTATGCATGATAGCTTGCTTATCAATTGTTCGCTCCAAATTATCTGATATGTAGGAATGGTTACATTAGTGTAGAATATATCCAATGTCAATGTCTTTTTAGCTCTGCGTTGTTCTTGTAAGTACATGATGTCCTTTATCAGTGTACTTATAATGACAGGTAGTTGTTCATGTACCATCACTCTGCAGCTTATTTTCCTTTGCCTTCCATTTTCTACACATCAGATCTATATTTACTCTTACCATAAGGTTGGTACTGAAGAAGTTTAGCTGTGCATTGCTCTTGGCTGTACCTTTTGCCTCAGACGCTGCACTTACATTTATAGCTACTTGGTTATGTAGCATCACTCTTCACCTTATCTTAAATATTCTCCATTTTTTCATATATTATCACATCTATATTTACTCTTAACAAAATGTAGAATAAAGGCAATGCTTTTGAAGAAGATTCTGTGGTAAACTTCTTGAATTCCCCCATCAGCATGGACAAGGCCTTTATAGAGCCCGTCTTCACCAATAATGTAAGTTTGTCCATCTCAAGCCTTCAAACTTTGTTGTATATATTTGGTTAGGCATGACTGCAACAACTATTTATTTTTGGTGTTTGCATCAAGTTGCTTGTTTAAAGTTTATTATGTAGTTCATAAACAAAAGTTTGTCCTTTCTCAATTTAAGTTTTTCAGTTGTACACCAAGTTCCTTCTTCATACCATGTAAATTAAACTATACAGAGCAAGTGATCTTCTTTTGCACTGCATATATGCTTTTGTTCTTCATCTGTAATCCAGTGGTGTGGTGAACCTACCCACTACAGCACAATGTCATATTCTGCAATGTCTTAACTATGAACAGTGTCATATCATTCTACTATTATTTAAACCGTCTCTTTATTTTCCAATCTGAAATGGTATAAATTTACAGCACACTAGCCATTGATACTTATGAGTTCTTGATCTGTAATCCAGTGGTGTCGTGAACCTGCCAACTCCTTCACAATGTCATTTCATGCCATGGCTTGACCTGAGCAATACCATATTGTGTTAATGCAAATTTAAATTGTGTCACTTTATTCGTCAGTAAGAAATGTGATGAATTGTTAGCACTGATACTTTTATGTGCAAAACCCGCTATCCGTCTGCTAGTTTATCTTCGTGAGTGAGGAAGATATAAGTGTTGAACAAGCCTTGATCTCATCATCTTGCTCACCTTGCACCGCAGCTCCCTCAAAGAAGGCTAACCTTTCTTCAACTCTATTGAAATGCTGTCGGTTTTGTATATTATTTTGTCGGCGTGTTTATTTGCAATCGGTGGCGATCTTTGATGCCCAGTGTATGTAATCTGTTGTCTGCTTGTGCTTTATTATCATAGCGGCGAACTTTGATGCCCAGTGGATGTAATATGCCGTAATTTCTTTATTGTATAGTCTAGGTTTTTTCTTATTCACGATGCTGCGGTTATTTTACTGTATATATATCTTGTCTTCGCAGTAAACCGGCCAAACCGTAAAATTACGGTACATAATCGGGCCGTCATGCAATCACGATGTAGGTTGGTCCTGAAACGTGTTGTACAGCCCACGGGCCGGCAGCAGCCCGAAATGAACCCCGGCCCATGATTGTGCGAATCAAATCATGGGCTTTTAACAGGCCAAAATTGTCTCGGTCCTTGTTTGGCCCAATCAGATATCGGCTACGAGCAGGTCGGTTGCAAACCGGGCCGTAGTTAGGCCCAACTATATGACGGGCTTTTAACAGGCCGAAATTAATATAGGGCCGAAATTTTAAACGGGCCCTTAACAGGCCAAAAGTAATATCAGACCGAATTACTAAGTGGGCCTTTAGCAAGTGGGCCCAAAAGCATAATGTCCAGTTGACGGGCCGAATCTGATATGGGCCATAATTGAGCCCAAAGCCTCTTAAAGGGCCGGACCTGATCTGGGCCGTAATTTGGCCCAGAACTGGGTAGGCTTATAACGGGTCAATCTCATATGGGCCACTATTAGGCCCGGAGCGTGGCAGGCTATTAATGGACCGGATCAAATATGGGCCGGCATTTGGCCCAAAACATGGCAGCCAGTTAATGGGTCGGCCTACTAGGGGCCTCAAAATCTTGTGGGCCTACAGCTGGGCCGGCCCATTAATGTCGGCGAAATCTCGTGGGCCTTTAGCTGGGCCGGCACATTATGATCCGCAATAATCTTGTGGGCCTTTACTTGGGCCGGCCCATTATGGCACACAAAAATCTTGTGGGCCTTTACCTGGGCCAGCCCATTATGGCCCGCAAAATCTTGTGGGCCTTTAGCTGGGCTAGCCCATTATGGTCCGCAAAATCTCATGGGCCTTCAGCTGGGCCGGCCCATTATGGTCCGCAAAATCTTGTGGGCCTTCAGTTGGGCCGGCCCATTTAAACTTAATGGGCCGGTCCACGTGTCAACATATCATAGGCGCGTCTCGCCCATTGGATGAGTGACAAGTGTGCCAACGCGGACCTGACACGTGTCTCCTCTAGCCAATGATGATTTTACACGTGGAAAATCCCCATTGGTCGGGGCTGTTAACGGGTTATCGGATCCAAAACCCGACCTGATAGCTTAACGGCGTTCCGTTATGGTGGATACCACGTGTCAGTCACCCTTGACGAAATCACTTACGTGGACGCGATTTACCATCATGGAAGTGGACACTTCCGTGATGATAATTTTGGTAATGTCATGGAACACTTCTACGACAGCACAGGTATGACTATCTTGATTCTGACATAAATTTGTCATGGATGTACATGCATGACAAAAAACGCGACCTACTGTGACAAACACGTATCATCAGGAAAGTGTATTTTTTTGTAGTGGAGGTAGCTCCGGTGCGGTGGTGAAGCGCGACTGTCGTCTTCGTCATTGTCGTCCGGCACAGAGGTGGGGAACGGTGCGGAAAGAGACGAGACGAGGGGCGATTCGAGGGTTGGCGGCGAATTAGGGATTTGAGCAATCTGGGTGCGGAAGGGGACGGTGGAGAAGAGAGATTTTGCAGGGCTGGAATTGGGGCCGCCAGATATTTCAATCCGAAACGTGGAAGTGCAAACTTATATTGCCGTCGTCCTTTTTTTGGGGGGGACGGGGGGTGGGTGGCTGGGTGCTACACGTCCGTCTGACACACGCGACCACCCCGACCGGACTATACTTCGGTGCCTTAAGGCACCTGGCTTTGTGTCCATGACATTTGGGCCCAACAGGTGGCTGGCCCACATGTCAGTGACCCAAAGGCAGTTGCCTTTAAGGCACCAAAGCAGCGTCCACCCCGACACGACCCTGGTCTACCTGGTGCGCCTACATTTGGGAATGCAAACGAATCTTCTTTCATTTGCAAATGAATCTATATGTATTACCATGCTCGTGTTTTCCTTGCAATAATTAGTCATTCGGAATGAGATACTCCATCCGTTCACTTTTGTAAGTCATTTCAGACAACTTAAAATGAATTGTTTTGCACATTGTCTGAAATGTCTTCAAGGTCTTATAAAAGTGAACAGAGGGAGTACTATAAATTAATTAATGAGGATTTATTTGAAACAAAATCGAAACGGTACCCACGCTAACGTGGATTAGAGTGTGTGTCACATAATTAGTTATTCGAATTAGAGTGTGTGTCACGTAGTTAGTTATTCGAATTAGAGTGTATGTCACGTAGCAATCTCCAATTCTAACGTGGATTTCGCATTTCACTGTATCCATGCTACTTTTTTAATACAAATTCATATATATATATATGATGAACACCATGGTAGTGAGAAAACTTTTGGATGGATTCAAACATATGACGTACAAAGTAGCACAACAAACTGAGTCAATGTCAACTTTCCGAAACTTAGTATGGCACGAATTCAAAATAATTACCCGTATGCCTGGTCCTCGGTTCAAATCTTACAAAAGTACACCGAATTGAAACATCGATATTAAGTCTCGTACTATGTACATTCAAATGTTGTTTTTAGCCCCCCTCCCCCAAGACAAACGCTACATACTTCCTGTATCGGTCAGTCTTCCTCTCCTAACCACCTTAGGAAGCTATCAGTTTCCAACACACGTTCATTCTTTCTCTCCATGTTTTGATCTCTAAATCTCTCAACTACACAACCCCCTTTTCCACTCTGTTACCAAATGTATTTACCTCACACAACCGCCATTGCACCCCATGCCGAGCTCTCTCTCTCTCCCCCCTCTCCCTCTCACCCTCTCGCGCTAAATACATGCATTGCCTATCTAGCCCCCCAACCTCTCGTGGCGACGCACGCACGTTGTATATCTAGGTCACTCCATCGAGACTGTCTCACTCTTTCTTCCATACAATGAGCCACACTCGCTCAATCTCGCTCTCTTTATCTGAGTCTTGTTCAACCTTGTTTTCTTTCACACACAAATGATATATCTCCATGTTCGGGCCTCGATCGACACACTCTATACTCTCTCACGCAGATTGTCTATCTAGGTCAGTCCATCCAAGCCGCCGCCACTCTTTTCACCTCATGGTGGGCCACACTCACTCAATCTCTCTCTCTGTCTGTCTGTCTCTCTCTCTCTCTCTGTCTCTCTCTCTCCGTATGTCTCGATTGACCTCACTCTTTCTTGGACAAAAATGATATATCACCATGTTTGAGCCTAATTTGACCTATTCACATTGTATACTCTCTCATGCACATCGTCTATCTAGGTCACTCTCTCCAACCCGTCTCACTCTTTCGATCGCACGGCGACCCTATGTGATCGGTTGACCTTGCTTCCTCCCACGCACAAAATATATCTACATGTCTGTGACTGGATCATCTCTCAAGCTCTATCTTACAGCCCTCACCCTTGCCAAAAAGCTCAATCGGACAATATCTCTCCAGAGCATATATATTTGTTCAATGAATGTCGGACCACACTCACTTTGTCTCTCTATCTATATGTCTCTCGATTGACCTCGCTTTCTCACACCGTATCTTCCACGCGTTGAAGCTACTACCTCTCCATCCCTCACAATGCCGGAGCTATTTACATTGCGAGGGGCACTCCAACCTTGGATTAATTTGTGTAGGCATTTATTCTGATCGGTTTAGATTATATTTTTGTAGCATTCGGGCCACAACTACTCCAAACACCATTGCAACCCACGCAACTCCCCTAGTTGATTGCCCTCTGGTTCGGTCATCGCTCTCTCGCACGCCCTTTCTCGCCTTCAACGTCGCACCATGGTATTATTGAAAAAACTATGTTGTTCTCTTTAATTATTATAAATAAACTACAAAACTACACACCGATAGTACACTTGGAATGGAACAAATTTCGACCCACAAATTAAAGTGCTACAAACTACACACCGAGGGGCCCACATGTCATTAAAAAAATTTGGACCAATATAAAAATTAAAAAATAAACGACGAGGATCAAACATGCGACCGGGCCTTCAAGCCGCACGTCAATAGGCAACATACGTAGAATAGAAATGTTTGTTGTACCCCCTTTGTTCACATAATGTTTTTATATTACCACAGCCTAATTAATGGATAACATGTAATATTATTTTTAGTACTATTCGCCTTCACTTACTGGTGGGTTCCATGTGTGCTCTCTCTCTCCTCCCTTCTGCGTTTAGGCCTTGCGGGCAAACAGGAAGAACTTCATGGCGATGTTGCCGTTGACCATATCGGGCAGCGTTCACAAGTCACGACACCGGTTTCACGTACTAGCAGCACTAGTCAGTGTGTACGTGCAATGCACGTTAATTTGGAAGTATATTAAGTGCATGCGGATATTAACTACTAGGATATTATTTGCGTGTTGTCATGTGATTAGCACTATTTTTGGCATGAAATTAACTGCACGCTAAACGTGTTGAGCGCTCAACATTGAAGCAGTCTAGGTCGTTGGATGACAAGGAATACATGTGGCTTGATGAAGTTTTATATTTAATTTGATACGGCTCTAGCAGAACATTTAATTGATCAAACCATACATTTCGTTCAGTCTGACTCTGACTTTAAATTATACGACGATCGATATAAAATAAACAGAAATGATAAACGTTCGGATTTTAAGCATGGCAATCCGAACGTTTTTCATGGAAAATTTAGATTGCGCGGTGGCGGTGGGGGCGTCTCGCGGTGGGAAGCGGCTCCTCTGCCGTGCTCTGTGTGTCGTGGGGCCACTAACCGACGGCGACGGGGGCGTCTTGCGCCGTTGTTGGCGTACTCCTGGGCGTTGGCCTAGCTTCAAGGAAGGCAAAATGTTACGGACTTGAGCGAAGTCAACTGGTGGGAGGAGGCGACCGTGTTGGTGCAAGGAAGCGGTCGACGGCAGCCATCCATGCCGCCGAGGGGGTGACCGCACCCGCGAGGACAAAGCGCTGTCAACGGCGCGGCGGAGACATTCGTGTGCACGGCATCGCACGGTGCGCCGCGTCGATGCATGCACAGACGCATGCGCCGGGCAGTGCATCGGCACCACGGGCGCAGCGTCTTGGCGTCGACGCCAGCGCATCTTGCCGCAGGTGCAGGTGCGTGAATGTCGGCGGGGACCTCGTGGAACCCCGTGGGATCAAGCTCGGTGGCAATGTGCGGCTCCGAGCCCATCAATGCCACGGGGATGGGCGCCAGGCGCAATCGGGCGACGGAGCCGGAACGGAGCGGGACAGCGCGCGTCTTCCCGCAAGGCCGATTCAAGCTCCTCCCAAAGCGCCTTATGTTCTTGAGACTCCGGCTGGGTGTCTTCCTCGAAGCCCCGGAACACTAAGGGCAGACCATCATGATGCAGCATGGCGTACGTTTAGGTCAGGCTAGTTGGAGGTAGACGACAGGAGAATCGGAGAGGAAGAGAGAGTATTGTAGCGATACCGGGTAGTGAGGGGTTGATTTTAAACTGCGGCGCCGGCGACATTAAAAGTGGGAGCAGTTGGGACGACGGTGGGCGGCGGAGCCTGGTCAAAGGGCTCACCTCCCGGTGAGCCTACATATGATGCCTTTCGCCGCGCCTCCTGACGGCGCAACGGTCTTCTCGCCGCCTCCCATCGACTTCGCACGCTTGCTCGGACGGCACTGCCGATGAGAAGCGGGGACTCAGAAGGCACGTAAACGCCCACGGTTTCAATAGTGAAAGCGTTCGCCTTAACGTGACAGGTCTTTGTTCCAATATACCTTGGCTTTTCATTTGTGCAACTTGCCATGTGCAACTTGTCTCAAATTGAAGAAAAAACTTACAAAGTAATATTTGTGCCATATCACGTGAGCAAGCTTAGTATCAAGAATTTATGCTCACTTTTGGATTTTCTGAAATTTAAGATCCAGGATTCGAAACAATATCATAACCTGCATCATGCAGTAAATTTCCAAGCCGTACATCTGTCCTGTTGTATTTCTTAAGAAAGGATTTGGTCAAACATTTTTCTTAGTTAGACTTCAGACAAGTTATATATGCAGAGTAAAAGGATAATCCCTCCGTACCAGTGCATTGCCTGATATATTAACTCAAGTACTAGGCACGAATAAACGGGCTCAATTCTGTGCTCATCCTGGTGTAGTAGTAGTAGTAGTACTAGGCAATGCAGTTGATGGGTGACCTTGACGAGCGACGACCGAGGGAATTGAACCGTGCTTGGCACGGTAGGTAACGTTGTCTAGTTACTAAAGCATCCCTCCATTGTTCATCGGTAGTCATTATGGACCGGGGACATGAGGGGAATTTCCTAGGGCTGGAATTCTGGCCGCCAGATATTTCAACTTGAAACGCTGAGGCTCGACTGGTTGGGGTTGCCTAATGTGCGTACCACGCACGCCACCGAAGGACACGAGCCCGGTTTTTTTTAGGGTCAACACGAGCCAAGGTCTTGCTGGTACGGCGTTGGGTCCTACCATTCGAGAATACGAAAGGAACGTTTTAAATTGCCGAACGAATCTATGTGTATTACAATACCCGTATTTTCCTTGCAAATACTAATCTCAACGTGGTAATTGATTTATGACGAGTTGTTGAATTAGAGTGAGTTTGTGATATAGTAATCTCAACGTGGATTTCACATTTCATGGTATCCCTAGTAAGTTTTCCAATGCAAATTCAAATTTAAAAGATGAACAATATGGAGGTGAGAAAACTTTGTATGTATCAAGCATATGACCACACACACACACGAACGCATACACACACGCATACGAACACAACAACAATCCAATAAGTATAGTGCATCTATTTTTCCAAACCATGCATGTATGACACGAATTCAAAAATACTCCTTCTATTCCTAAATATTAGTCTTTTAGAGAGTTCAACAAGTGACTACATACGGAGCAAAATGAGTGAATCTAGACTCTAAAATATGTCTATATACATCTGTATGTGCCAGTCCATTTGAAGCCTCTAAAAAGACTAATACTTAGGAACGAAGGGAGTAAAATGTAAGACATCCATGGTCCTCAGTTCAATATTTAAAATGAACATGAAACTGAAACATGAATATTAAGCCTAGTACTACAATACATGCAAATTTTGTGTTTAGGCGGAGCTATGATTGTCGGGGGTCAACCCCTCGGCCTTAGATAAAATTGTGGAGCTCTGTTTAGGGTTGTTTAGATTATATCTGTCCCCACCCTCCCAGCCACCGATTGGTTGTGCACCCCCCCACCCCTCCTCCCCGGGAGAATATAATGTGCCCCCATACCTTAGATGCTATATGCCGATACGAGTTGGAGCTTGTAGATCTGAGATATTGCAGCTCACATGATGTGTCTTAATATTTCTGCAGGAAACCTTGATGAGTTTGAGAAATGCATACAATTTGTACAAAAACTACTTAGATGCCCTTTGATCCCATATCCAACGACCTTGAAGCTCGTATCACCGTAGCATCTAAGATGAAGGAGGACATCATATTCTCCTGTATGTAAGAATATCATGTGCTACCACACCTTAGATGCTTTGGGGATACAAGCTCTTTGGAGGAGTTGGATTTGTGACCCAACACATCCTTAGTGGTTCAAATGGTTTTTTGCAGAAAAGCCCCAAAAGAGTTCGGCCACTGCTTACAAGCACAAAGACTGCTCAGATGCCATTGGATCTCAGATCAAACGACCTCCAAGCTTGTATCACCGTAGCATCCAAGCTGCGATAGCACCTTATGTTTTCTCGCAAGGGAGAGTATGAGGTGCTCCCGCACCGTAGATTCTATGGTGATACGAGTTCACTGAGATCTAACAACCCTCAATAGGAGGTTTGAATGTTTTTGCAATATACGGTTGATAGAGTTTGGGAAATGCGCAGAAAGTACAAGTACTACGCATGTGCCATCTGATCACTGATCATACGACCTAGATGCTCATATCACCGTGGCGGGTAATTAAGCTACGGGAGCACCTAATATGAGCACCGGGAGCCGTTGGATCGAAGATGCAATGCACACACGAGGCCTGAATGTTTTATTTGCAAAAAAACCTTTGGAGAGTTTGGAAATTGCGCATAATTACAAAGACTACTCCCAAGCCATTGGATCTCACTTCCAACGGTGTAAAAACTCGTATCACCATAGTATCTAAGCTGCGGGGTGGATGTGATATTCTATGCCGCTGTCATTTTTGTTTGTAAACTTGCAAAATACGTGTAAATCGTGTCGTTACTTGTCTAACCGCGCAAAGTGTTTATTCAAAAAAGGCATCCTACACTGAAATATTGGAACAACACACGGGGGTCCCACTTGTCATTAATCAAATTTGGACCTAAAACTAACAAATCTGAAAGACGAGATTCGAACTGGCAACCTGGACTACAAAGCGTAAGTCGATAGCCTGAAAAAACAAACGGTTGTTGGCTTTGTCCCATAACTTGATTTTATTTATACAGTGCTTGCGTTGAGTAGAGTAGAGGGAGTGCCGCGTCAACACGTGCATGACCGTTGTCTCACTTACTGGTGGGTCCCAGGTCTGCAATCTCAATCTCTCTTCTCTCCATCGTCTAACCTTTGCATGGGCACACACGAAGAGCGGCGCTAGCTTGTCGTGGTGTTATTACAACTAAAAAAAGCTTGGGAAATAAAAGAATCGCCTATAACAAGAGACGTTGTGACTGGTCGAAACGGAGCTAACCACATCTATTCTCCATGCCACGTTTGCATGATGAAGCTGTGTGGCTAGTGGGGTGTTTTTGACCGACTGGCTGGGTCCCGAGGTCGAACTATAGGTACTACGCCCCGATACAGATATTTTTACACGCACATTTTTCCTCCGTGCCGAGACGTGGCACACCCTACCGCGCGGTTTCGGGGTCCTCCCGGGTGGTGCACGCATATATTCTTCCTGACGTGGGACGCCCTACCGCGCGTTTTCTGGGTCCTCCTCGGTCGTAGCGCCGAAGCAAGTAAATGAGTCATCAAATCATGAAAGACCACCTTTCCCGCCGAGTACATCAGTGAAGCACGGTGGCTAGCTAGTTGGGTTCGACCGATTAGCTAGGCCGCCGACACATTTGTTTTTTCACCCCTTTTTTATCTACTTGCCGGCAGGTAAATTTAAATATCCACCGCGGCGTCACTCTGGTGTTTGGGTGTGACAGGATTTTTAATTTTTTGATTGACAGAGCAAAGCGGCAGGATTTTTAATTTTTTGATCGACGGGAGCGGTAGCGCGACAGCAATTAGTCACGATGATTCCGCTGTAAAACCCACCGCTCCTGATGTGAGAAATCGCCGACTGGTGTTTTACCGTGGTGAAAACCAAAAGATTCCCCGCTCCCTCCGCCTTCCCGTAGATTGCATTGCCTTTCAGCCGCTTCGCCCCCTTTGCTTCCTCTCCCCATTGCTTCTACCTGGTGCCATGGCGGCGCAGCAGATTACGGAGTCCGAGGTGAGGCGCCTGACACAGGAGCTCCATGCCAAGGATGCGGAGCTCAGGGCCAAGGACATGGATCTTCGTGAGGTCAAGGAGGAGAGGAGTGCCATGCTCCTCCGTTATGTGCGGGAGTTCACGGAGCTTCAAAAGCGGCAGGCGTCCACCACAAAGATGCTCGAGGCGTCGGTGATGTTGCTGCAGAAAGCGGGAGATACGATAGGCCGTGAGGGGAGCCGGCTGGAGCGCGAGCGGGCCGATCGTGATGACGTCCAGGATCGTCTTAGCCACTTGGTGAACCAAGTTGCCACGCACGTGTTGCGGCTGCGCGATGCCTACCGTCGTGCCAGCGCGACGATGCCGGCCGTCGGGCTAAACCCGTTCGACCACCCGGTCGACTTCAACGAGCTGCGGCTTCCTCGACCTGGTCTCCTTCTTCACCTATATCTCCGAGGAGCTGAGTTGTCTCGCTTGGCGATGGTGGGGGCTGAGCTGGACAAGGAGGGTTGCGGGCTGCCGTCGCCGTTCGGGCGAATCCTTTCGAGCTCCGTCACCGAATCCATTCGTGCCATTGGACGCCGTCTTTGACGAAGCTGGCTCCCGTCGGCCGGGAGCGGGCTCTGCGGTGGTTGCACCTCGCATCACCAACGCCAGCGCCTCGAGAAGCAGAGGGACTTCGGTGGTGTTTAGGCGCCCTCTGCATGGGCATGTCCATGTCTCGGCGCAACATGACCGTTCGATCAAACTGAGATGGTGCAGATCAGTGACTGTAGCACAAAGCGTGTGGGTGTGTTTGGTTGCATTCTCATCTCAATATAGTTGTTTCCTCTTCGTGTATTTTTGTCAACATACTAGTGTGTACTCATGCACCCTTCATGCACTCTGCCAAACACCCAAAAGTGGGTCGAGAAGGGAACTTTTGCTCCCATCCCGTGCACCCTTCATACACCCTGCCTAACACTATTCGTTCTTCATATGGTTCATGTTTCGTGGAGTACTGTAGCACCGTACTCTCCGTGCGCTGTGGACCTAGTTCTTTTAACATCTATCTCACCATTCATTCTCGACCGGACAGTCGAAAAAGCGGTACTATGTTACATATAGGAGTAGTTGACATGCACACAACATCATTTGTTATCGTCATATCTTACTACACTAGCAACAAGATTGTGTAGTACTGACGTATGAACCACTGCACATGCCAAGTTGTAGGAGCACTGTGTATGTTCAAGTGGCTACCGTGTTTCATACTCCTCCATCGTAAGAGTGGAAACGCTTGCTGTAATCATTTTTTTCTTCAGAAAAAAGTGGACACGCTCGACCGTGCGGATCCTCCTCCAGCCATGCACTAAATTACTCACTTTCACTAACGTGTGGGACAGCCGGCATCGGGGTCCACCAGCCATGCACTAAATTACTCCATAGTAGAGTGGCGGTAGACTACCCCGATCGAAGCGCCACAGTAATGCCCAATGAGCCGTCAAATCACAAAACCCCTCCTTTCCAAAGAAGAAGTTGGACGGACGAAGCAACCATCATTTCACTCTTACATCTCGGCTTCCTCTCTACCCAACCCGCGCTTCTGCCTCATCTTGTTCCTCATTTCTTCAAGAATACCCCGACCTGCTTCTGCCATTGTTCTTCTCTCCCAAAGAAGGAAAGGTGAGCGCATCAGTGGTGTTGATTCTAGCCAAGGCCCGGTCTTGCAACCCCGAGACTGATCCTATAACTCCCTCTCTTTTCTTCTTTTGGGTTTGTGATTATGGTTTCTTTTCTTTTATTTCTATTTGACAGTTTCTTGATGGACGCTGGAGCACCTGCCGAAGTGATGTCTATGGCTCCGGCCAAAACCGTCGAGGCTCATGGTACGAAGAAGCGCAAGCACGCCGCCGAGACTACCGCAGACAAGCTCAAAGCCATCGCCCTGTCCAAGCCCCCTCTCCGGGATCCTTCATTAAGCAAGTCTGTAATATCTCTTCTTGACGATCTTTTTCTCGATCTTGATCGTGTTTTTCATCTAACACGAAGTACTAGTACTAGTAGTACAACTTCGGGTGATCTTGCATGTGATTTTGTGTGCCAAATGACGGTTCTAAATTCCTCTTTTGACCAAAACATGCGAGAGGTTGATACCGATCTCTTATAGATTACTTCAACTATTTCCTCTCTGTCCCAAATTTCTTGTCTTAGATTTGTCTAGATACGGATGTATCTAATACTAAATGTGACTTGATACATCCGTATCTAGACAAATCTAAGACAAGAATTTTGGGACGGAGGGAGTACTTTATGAACATCAATGCTACCTTTTAAGAGGGTATATTTGCCTCAGTAACTTGTGTTATGGATATTGCATGTAATCCCTCTGCTCTCATGCCTTTGAAGACATGTTCTAGTGTCTTTGTTCACTCATTTCTGTGCATATGTGTAGTCATATATGGAGTATAATATCGAAAATCATCTTATATTTCTGAACGGAGGTAGTAATAAAATATGGTTTCTGTTTGAATTAGAACCAGGTCCGTGGGGGAGATGAAGTTCTCAAAGTCATGCCATGTGAACTGGAAGACTTGATGATGAGTTCTCTTCATGAACTATCCATTTTGTGTCCTTTTCGCCACGTGTCCTGAACTAGTGTTTTCTGTAGCATTGTTGTCGTGCATGTTCTCGAGGCTGTACTTGAGCACAACAATTTCTGGCTGTGCCTTCGATTCTGAAGGGTGTGGTTCTTGTAAAGCTTCCCAACAAATCTGATGCGGCATGTCTTCATCATCATGTTTATGAGTGGGAAGACCACTCTGTTAGGTTCTCCAAGGTTGACAAGATGGTGATGGTGCATGTAGACATCTCACACGAAGTCCATGGCCTAGTCGTTATATGCGGGGTTCATCCCGTGAGGTCGGTGGCAAGAAATAGTCTGCAGAGTTTAGTTAGTGCAACTTTGCTTGTCTGTAGTAAGTACTATTGTTCAAGATTTTATTTGTGTTTGTGAACCCTGTATTGTTTATTAGTACTGCCGCTTTTGGTGTGTGGTCACCCCGAGAACGGACTATGTTAATGTCTGTCCACTCAATTCAGTCTCAGATATTTTGAAGTATCCAGATCATATTTTTTGTGAGGACAGTTTATCAATTATGGTTACACTCCAATATCTGTATGCATTGCAGGGTTTATCGCACCCACCAGGATTTCCAGTCCATGGATGTTCGGTCCATATGATTTGTCACGACCTTTGGACTGTCACCTTGTGGGAGTAGGCGGGCCCTGCATGCCACGCGTAGTTGGATGATCAATCTTTTGTTTAGTACTTCAACATAGTGACTTCCTGGTAAGGATTCACTCATGTCACATCAAGTAAATCTTATTGATTTACTGTCTAAATCTTATTGATTTAATGTCATGTTTTCTTTCTTTTCCTGCAATTTTACGATGCAGGTTTTGCCATGTGACAGCCATCACAGAATAAACCGTTTGGTTTGCTCTACGATGTCTATTTTTGCAGGTTTCACTTCTTATGTCGTGTCAGTACGAAGGCACTGTCCATCACTTATTACTGGAAAAAATTGGATCAGTCTGTTGTCTGAGTACAAGCTGAATCCCTATGATGAACTGCAGTTTGGTTTAACAAAAACGCCACAATTAGTCCTTCTTGCGTTTAAAAGAAATGAAGAAAAAACTGGATCCAGTCACGGATCCTAGTCAAGTTAGAAAGCTGATCATAGCAGACTGCATACGATCGCCATCGTCTCGCATGATCGAGCACCGCAGCTGCTCTAGCACCGGCGGTAGTAGCTCACCGATCCAACTGTGGATTGGGCACCGACAGCGTCGGTGAATCGATCACCGATCTACCGGACGATCGGGCATCGACACCGCACCTGCCCGACACCGACACCAGCTCTACAAGGAGCACCATCTCTGGCAAGAAGCGGCTTCGCACTGCACCAACACTTGCACTTGCAGATTCTGCTTCCACCCGTGCGGTTGCACCAAAGAACAGACTGGGCTGTAGTTCGCACTTCATATACCAAAGTCCTTACAAAAACCAACATGTCCACCTTCTTGGTAAGCATTGGCCGCCCAAGTGCTTCGTTCTTTTTTCTTTCCATGTTGTTTCACATGATTCACTGTGTCGATCTAACTGTTTGGGTATGTCTTCTTGTTTGCAAACAGAGAATTCCTAGAGCAACGAGGGAGTCGTTCAACAATCCGGGCGACCGCGGCCAAGTTTCTCTTACCATGCGTAGCCTTGGTGTGAATGAACATGCTCAATATACCGTAAGTACAAAGTATGGTCGCATGATTGATGCTAAAGGATGGTCAAGGTTCAAATCTAAATCATATCTTGCGGTAGGGGATGATGTCAAAATTGAACTTTCTCGGCAAGGAGAGCTGGTCCAAATCAACTTTGAAATTAGCAGCATGCAACTGCCGAACTGATCTATCCTCCGAGAGATTTTGATGTAATAATCTGGCATGGTGAAACAAGTGTCCTGTGTGTATACGTAGTACGACAGTATTATTTATCACATGGTATATCGTTGATAGAATTGCAACTCTGATTGCTGGTTAGGAACTGTCGTTCGATTTCATTCCAACAGCTGCCGTGCTTTATTCAATTTTGTGTATTCGCCTTGCGACAGCATCTAAAACCAGCGCCGTACCGATCGCTTGCAATATGAAAAGTGCTGAGGTAGAACACATGGGCCCCCAAACATGCAAGGACGGCCTGCGACCCAAAGTCCAGAACCGTGAGCCTATCTGAGTATTATATTCTCATCTGAACCCCCATAAAAAAAGCTGAACCCCCATAATGCCCGTGCATTGCAGAGGGAGTATATTTCTCGGCAAGGTGAGCCTGTGATATAAAAGATTAGTATATTTCTTTACAAAGGGAGTATCTCTCTGTTAAAAAATATATTTATGTGTAACTAGTCACTCCTGTCTTTCTACTTCCTTTCGCTGATATGTGGAGCAACCGGCAACGGGGTCCACGTGCCATATGCACAAATTAGAGTGCACAACTTCACGGTAGACACACCCCGGTAGTAGCGCCGCAGTAATGCAATGAGTCGTCAAATCACAACCCCCCCTTTCCAGCTTTAGCAGTAAGCTGGACGGACGAAGAGGCAATATTTCACTGGGCCTGAATACCCTTCTCCCTCGTCTTCTTGTTCAGAGAAAACCCCCTCTCGGAGATTGCATAGGGTTTTCTCATGGAGAACCAGGTACGAATTCTTCATCCATCCGCGATAAATCCAAGTCCCTTGGTCGCAGGTAATCCTACGATGGCAGCTGCCGCCGTTGATGCATTTTTATTCCTACTGAATCTAGTGTGTTTCATTTGCAGTGCCCAAAGTGCGAGTACCCTGCAGGTTTCTGCGCCCTCGGCGAGACGCCACACTTGTTCCATCTCATCCTAACACAACATTTCGAAACGTGCATAGTATGTTCCTAGAATCCTCTTTTCTATCCGGGAGGGTGGGTTTTTTTGAACATGTTGTGTTCTCATATTATTTTTCCTGCAATGTATTATTTGCTCTGCCAGAACACATGTACTCAAGACTTGCCATAACTGAATACACTAGTTTAATGGTCAGAGTGAAGACAAGCCATGGATATAAGTTCCGAGTTGGGTTCATGAACCAAGA
This sequence comes from Aegilops bicornis, assembly GCA_021605145.1. Lineage (NCBI taxonomy): Eukaryota > Viridiplantae > Streptophyta > Magnoliopsida > Poales > Poaceae > Aegilops > Aegilops bicornis. Next base: position 453,512,792 of record CM038672.1, read on the forward strand.
AGATCGCTGCTTTTTTTATGGCCGAACTTGGATAAACTTTCTCAAGTGTTACGGACTGAAAGTTGGCACACGAATGTTGATGGAAATAGAAAAACCTGGTCTCATTTTCACTGCGATCTTCCACCCCGACGTCGTTCCAATTGTTCATCCATGTTAGTTTTGTATCTGGTTCTTGCTTTTTGCCTCGATTACTTCTTAATCCACCTATTCTGTCTAACTAATCACAATTTAACTTTAGAAGTAGCAACGAATCTCTCACGAATATGCTACTTCTAACTAATATTTTCTTATAATTGGTGGCATGTGTAGGTTTTTTCGTAGTTAAGCGATGCTGCTCGTTTGTTACTCTGTATTAACTCAGATGTTTCTAATGGCACTTAAGTTTACTGGATCGACATCCACAAGTTCCTACACTTTATTGATCGTCTTGAGGTCCTTGTGGGGCGTTTCAATGGTGGAGGGCCACGTGGGATATGTGTGCCACTGCTGCACTCGTTGAACAGTTCCAACTGTGTCGAGAAACTTATGGTACGAGCTGTTTTATGTTATATATGTTGTTCATAAACTATTGCTTATACACAGTTTTAGAGCTGTGATCTTCTTGAAACAGGAACTGCCGAGTTTTATTGTTCCTATCTGGATGCTGACCATGGTCGGGTCAAACTTCTTGGCTTGGTCACAACATGATGTTTATGTCGACCTACTCAATTCCCCTTGGAAGTGAAAATATACTTATTCATGGGTGGTCTCAAATAATGAAGGCCCGTCCATCTTGGAGAATAGGACAGAAGATTATGTTCTTGCTTTTCCATGGCTCTAAAGCGAATATCCTGTTTATTGACCATGTTGCGAGATGAAGCCGCTTTCAGAAGGTTGTGTGTATGCGCTGGGTGGTGCACAGGCCTTGTCACGGGGCTTGAGGCGTCACCCTTGGTTAATCAGAGGCAAAGTAGCACCTTTGCTCGAGGCGTGCTTTATGCGGTTGAACCTATATAAGTACTCATACTGCTTTCGACTTTGGTTGTTAAGTGCCCCACCTGGTTTCAATTAAGGTTGTTAAGTACTCCTGCTTTGCTTTTACAAATGTCGTGTTTCTTGATCCTTTCTTCCTCCGGCCGCCATAACCAAACCAGCCTTGGCCGGTAGCCCTTCCGCCTCCCATGGTCGGCTGCGCCTCGGCGCCTTGTCGCCCACCGTCTCCTAAATCTTTAATGCCGGCGTCCTCCGCGCTTTGGTGCGCTTCGCCCTTGACGCCGCCCTCTCGCGTTGTCAACATGGTCAACAAACAACAGGAATCGGCGTAAATGCGTGGAGAGGATGATAGTAGGGGCCACCACGTTAGCGTATGGAAAAATAAAATGCTTCCTCCTAGTGTTTTCACGACATCCGGGACCCACGACATTGTGAGCGTATATAGTCAATAGACAAGAGAACAGCACAAGATCGGCTGACACCTGGGACGTAGCTACTCGAGCAATATTTTTTTTGTTTGGTATTGTTGAGACGGAGGAGGGTTTGAACTGGGTTGTGGCCCATCTAGCCCAGGCTTATATTTTATGTTCACCATGTGACCAGCCCAGCTATTTTTTCTTTGTGAAAATGAGCCCAGTTTATTTTTTCTGAAGAATACCCAATCCAGGCCTACTGATTTTTCTATGCCCTGATGGGCTGCAACTCTTTCAAGGCGACGGCAAATCTTGAAAGTAATATGAAATGGGTTGTAAATATAAAAACAGATGACAAATTGGCAATTACTTTATAATTTCTGAATTTTTTCACATTTTCAGATTCCTATTTCACTGGGCATTAACCTAATAAATATATCTTCAAAGTACATTAAATCTGGCTCAACATTTTGGTATTAAAAATAGTTTGGAACCCACAGAAATATGCGAAATTGGCCCTGGCCAACCAAAAAAATGACTGCAATAAATTGCATAAGAAGTTGCCAAGAGCTATATATAAATTATTAAAAAAAAGAGGGAGTGGTCTGACTTGTGGGCCTGTTTAGTTGACGCGTATGCAAGATTTATTTAGTTATTATATACGTCAACAAACGATTCTATCAGACGTAACTGTTGGATGTCAATCCAACGGCCGTCGTGTTTCTTCAATCTCTGATCTTCTTGCTCCAGCCACCAAAAAGCGGCCGTGACAGCCTACTCCGCCTCCGTGGCCGGGTCTTTGCCTTGTGAAGCAGCGCCCTACTACTCCCGCCCGCTGGCGGGCATCCCTCTACTCACCCACACCCCCTGTTATTCTCAAGGGCGACGGCAGCCTCACACCGCAGCCGAGCGGTGAACGCCAGATTCCTCTCCGTGGGCATCCATCGCCACGTCTTCCCCGGCTCCGCGTCGTCCCCTTCCTAGGCCTCGCCGTCGTGCACCGCCGTGGTGCTCTCGGCGCGGCGTGGTCAATGTGGTGAATGACCGACTTCCATCGAAAGAGTACTGTACATGGAGAGGCTGACAGCTGGGTCCACGGCAGCCGCAAGGAAGTGCTTCCTTATTATGCGGAAAATAATTATTCCTCCACCTGACAGCGGGGACCCACCGGACGGGCCACCAGTATTTTGCGAAAAAATCGTTTCCCACGACTCTTTGGGACCCACCGGACAGGCCACCGTATATCGCGAAAAAACGTTCGCCCCGCTGTCAGCTCGGACCCACCGGAAGTGCCTCCTTATTACGCACAAAAAAAATGAATACTCCCACGGCTAGCTGGGACCCACCTTGGTGGGAGGCTGACTTGTGGGCCTACTAAGTTGACAGGGATGAAGGGCTTTGTCAACATAGTCAATATGAACGATTCTAGCTCCAGTGACCGTATGATGTCCATCCAACGGCCGTGGTGCTTCTTCAACCTCTGGTCTTCTTGCTCCAGCCGCCCAAAGCAGCGCCGGTCGTGCCGCATGCTCCTGCCTCCCGTGGCCGGGCTTTGCCGCAGAGGCCTCACCGCCCCTACTATTCCCACCGGGCAAGGCCTCACAGGCGACGGCAGCCTCACACCGCAGCCGAACCAGTGAACCCTCGTACTCCTCTCCGCACGGGCTTCCACTGCCGTGTCTTCCCCGGCTCCGCGTCGTCCCCTTCCCAGGCCTCGCCGTTGTCCACCGCCGTGGTGCTCTCCTCGCAACGTGGTCAACATGGTCAAGGAACGACTTCTATCGGATGAGTATGTATGTGGAGAGGCTGACAGCTGGGTCCACGGCCACAGCCCAATTTTTTTGTGATTTGCCAAGTAAGTCGCTTTGTCAGGCCTGTTGGGCTGCAAATCTTTCAAGACGAGGAGAGCTTTCATTAATTTGGCGAGAAAATGGCCCATTAGTAATGAGAAATGGGTTGTACATTTTTAAAACACATCAAACCGGCATTTAGTTTCAAATATCTTTTTTTTTCATTTCAAGATTTTAAATTACATTAATTTTCATGTGTGGAGAATTTGTTGGATTTTATATTGATATACATTTATTTTTAAAATCAGTTTGAATGTGAGTCGAAATTTCGGGATTAAGAACAGTTCGGACCGCACCTAAATATGCAAAATTTCGTATAATTTTTTAACCATGGCCACAATATGGGCTGTAATGCTAACAAAAAAATATGGGCTCCAAAAAAGCCTTAAGAATTAGCAAATGGGCTGTAAATTATTAGAAAATAATGGCAGATGGGCTGTATGCTGTTTTCCATAGATTTGAGGCTTTCCTAAACAAAAGGTTGATGCACAAGCACTGACTGTTGGATGTCCATCCAACCAACGTCGTGCTTCTTCAATCTCTGCTCTTCTTGCTCCAGCCGCTCAAACAAGCGCCGACGGGACTGCCTGCTCCCTCCTCCCATGACGGTGTCTTTGCCAAGCAGCCTCACCGCCCCATCGTACTCCCATCGCTGGCCTAACCATCCCTCTAGTCACCCACACCTGTTGTTATTCTCCGGCAACGGCAGACGAACCAGTAAACCCTCGTACAGTCGTACTCCCCTCCGCATGGGAAACAACTGTCGAGTCTTCCATGCCTCCGTGTCGTCCCCTTCCTAGGCCTCGCCGTCGTCCACCGCCGTGGTGCTCTCGGCGCGGCGTGGTCAAAGTGGTCAATGACCGACTTCCATCTGAAGAGTACTGTGTGTGGAGATGCTGACAGCTGGGTCCACGGCCACAGCAAGGAAGTGCCTCCTTATTACGTGCAAAATAATGATTCCTCCACCTGACAGCGGGGATCCACCGGATGGGCCACCGTATTTCATGAAAAAAACATCCCCCCTGACTGCTGGGACCCAACAGCTACACCTTCGCACGCAAGGAAGTGCGTCCGGGCAAAAAAAAACAAAACGATTCACCCCCTAACTGCTGGGACCCACCAGCTACATCTTAGCACGCAAGGAAGTGCGTGACAGTCGGGACCCACCTGGTCGAAGCGTACGTAGCGTTGTCATTCTGGTCGCAAATGTGTACTACATATATACTGGTGGATGTAGAGGCGCGCACGTGTCGTAGTAGAGGCGCCGCGTAGCATGTACACGCACGTCATACGTCCGCCGGTGCAAGAAATAAAATACGGCCATATATGTGTACATACGGGCGGGGTCTCGAACGCCTACTTGCGCATACGTACGGCCAGGGCTCGTTGACATGGCTGGGTCGGAACGGAGAAACAGCGTCATCGTCATGTTCATGGGGAGGCAACGGAATGCGTCGTGTTCATCGGGAGGCAACGGAACGCGTGGGAGCCAACCGGCTGGGTCTGAACGGAAGCGTGGTCGTGTTCATCGAGAGGGCTTGGACGGAACAGGCGATGGAAACGAGGCCTGGCGTACCGCAGAACGGAGGAAACGGCCTTGTGTTCGACCGGCCATGTTCAAAAGGGAGTCCTGTTGATCGGGAGGGGTGTGGCGTACCGCAAAACGGAGGAAACGGACCTCGTACGGTCGAAACGGGGGTCCTGTTGATCGGGAGGGGTGTGGCGTATCGCGAAGCAGACGAAACGGACCTCCCTACGGTCAAAACGGGGTCCCGTTGATCGGGAGGTGTGGCGTACCACAAAAGCAGACCAAGCGGACTTGTGTTGGAGCGCTACGGTCAAAGCAGGGGTCCCGCTCGCCGGGAGGCGGTGTGGCGTACCACAAAACGGGACTCCACGGGATACTGTTCATCTCCATCGTCGACCTCCTCCAGCCTCCACAGGCTACCGTCGACCTCCTCCAACCTCCACGGGCTCCTGTTCATCTAGCCTCCACCACGCGCTACTCCACCGACTACTGTTCAACCACCCCTCCACCGTCTACTATTCATCCAGCCCTCTACACCACGGGGTCCTGTTCAACCACCCCTCCACGGGCACCCCTCCACCGTCTACTATTCATCCAGCACTCCACACTACGGGTTCCTGTTCAACCACCCTCCACGGGCACCCCTCCACCGTCTCATCGCTCATCCAGCCCTCCACCACACCACGGGTCCTGTTCATCCAGAGGCAACGCCACCGCCACCGCTCATCCAACCCCCCGCAACACTCCTTTGTTCATCTCAGAGGCAGCATCGATTGGCTTTAGTTAGCAGCAGTAGCAAAGGAATCGCTCGATCGGGTTCAGTTAACAGCCATCGATCGATCGCTCGGGTTCAGTAACGCGTAGCCTGCAGTGCAATCGCTCGGGTTCAGTTAGAGCCCAACGCCTCACTCGGGTTCAGTTAGAGCCAATGCCTCGCACACACGCGCGTACGTGTACGAGAGAAACGCGCATCGCTCGGCCCCCGACCTCCCACCGTAACCGGGAACTCCTTGAAATTTTCCTCGCCCTCGCTTCTACCACGGTTTTTCCGTCATGGATGGCCCAAAGAATGTCATGCAGCTGTGTCTCCGACCCGCCCAGGACGAAAAGCCCATTTTCTGTCATGATTTTTTGTCATAGAAGTAGGAGCCCACCACATCTATGATGATACCGGGTTTTGTCACAATTATCGTCATAGAAGTGTGATATGTATGACAAAAAAATATTTCGTTCGGCCCAAAATGTCACGGATGTGTCTTTTTTTTGTAGTGATGGGAACGCTCATGGCAGCTTTAGTTAAATACGCCGGCTCTGATAGTACCAAGGACCCCCAGTCTGATGATGAAAAGCCGAGAAAGGGAAAAAGGAGTGGCAACACCAAAGGTCAGCATCATAACCCGGCGAGCCACGGGGGCAATGGTAAGCGTAAAGCGGACGGTAACTCAGATTTTGTGGCCAATGCTAATACGCAGAATAATAGTCAGCGCCGTAAGGGAAAGCCACCTCCTTGGACAGGAGGACCAATTCTCAATCTCGAGTATCTGCTAAATCAACCCTATCTGAAATACAGATCACGTGAAAGGCCATCCACTCACCTTTGGAAGGACTGTCAGATTATGAAGGAGTTTAAAAATTCTGATTTGTTCCGGAATGATCATGGGCCGGGCGGTGGCTCCGGTTCCGGTCCAGGTTATGGTGGCGGCAGTTCTCAGGGACCGGGTTATGGTGGCGGCGGTTCTAAATCTGGCTTCCAGGGTCATCAAGGAAATCAAGGCAATCAGGCGATTATCATCGGCCTGCATCGTGAAATCAACAGCAGCAATCTGGGTATCAGAGTAACCCAAAGCAGTTGAATAGTGGGTAGTACCATGTCGTCACCACAAGTTTATGCAAGCGGGACCAGAAGCTCCATAAAAGGGTTGTGAACGTCGTTGAGCCGACAGTTCCCCGTTACTTGCTACCGTCTGATGCGAGGCAGCCCTCGTGGTGGAGTCGTGAGGATCACCCGCCCCGGGTTGATAATCCGGGTCACCTGGCTTTGGTGGTGGCGCCTCAGGTTGGAGGATATAAATTCACGAAGGTACTCATGGACGGAGGTAGCAGCATCAATATCCTTTATTATGAAACCTTCCGTCGCATGGGGCTGACTGATAAAAATCTTAAGCCATCAAATACTGTCTTTCATGGGGTGGTGCCTGGCAAGTCGGCATACCCGGTTGGGAAAATAGCTCTGGAGGTTGCATTTGGGGATGATCATGATTGAAGTGGTGAAGATCAAAAGTCCTTATCATGCTCTATTTGGGCGACCGGCCTATGCCAAGTTCATGGCACGACCTTGTTATGTTTATCTGTAGCTTAAGATGCTGGGTTACAAGGGGACCATCACAGTGCATGGGAGCCGGAAGATAGCTTTGGAGTGTGAAGAAGGTGATGCAGCTTATGCTGAGTTGGTTTGTGCAACGGAGGAGTTAAAATTTTATAAGGACAATGTTGATCCGTCTGACATGACATCTTTGAAAAAACCAACCATGGAACATGACCCGGCTTTGAAGTTTAAATCGGCGGATGATACCAAGCTAGTTGACTTCGTTCCTGGTGATTCATCCAAGCAGTTCAGCATCAGTGCTAATCTGGATCGAAATAGGAAAGCGCGCTCATCGGGTTCATCCATGAGAACCGGGACATTTTTGCATGGAAGCCTTCTGACATGCCAGGTGTACCGAGGGAACTCGCTGAGCACACTCTCAATATTGATCCGAAGTTTAAACCAGTCAAGCAATTTCTGCGTCGTTTTAATGAAGAAAGGCGTAAGGCTATTGGTGAAGAGGTAGCCCTGCTCTTGGCGGCCGGGTTCATTGTTGAAGTTTTTCATCCTGAGTGGTTGGCTAACCCGGTGCTGGTACTTAAGAAGAACGACACTTGGTGTATGTGTGTGGATTACACGGATTTAAACAAGGCTTGTCCGGCTGATCCTTTTGCTCTCCCTCGTATTGATCAAATTATTGATGCTATGGCGGCTTGTGAGCGTTTGAGTTTTTTGGATGCTTATTCTGGTTATCATCAGATCAAGATGCAGTTAAGGACTAGGAGAAGACAACTTTTATCACTTCCTTTGGATCCTTTTGTTATGTGTCCATGCCTTTTGGGCTCAAGAACGCCCAGGCGACTTACCAACAATGTGTGCAGAATTGTCTTCATAATCAGATTGGGCGCAATGTTCATGCTTACGTGGATGATATTGTGGTGAAATCCAGAAAGAAGGAAACCTTGATAGATGACTTGAAGGAGACTTTTGACAATCTTCGGGTCTACAAGATTATGCTTAATCCGGCCAAGTGTGTTTTTGGTGTACCAGCAAACAAGCTATTGGGTTTTCTGGTTTCAGAGCGGGGTATTGAGGCTAACCCGGAGAAGATCAAGGCTATCACTTGCCTGGCTAAACTAAAGTGTGAATGACGTCTAGCGCTTAGCAAGTCGGATAGCGACGTTGAGCCAGTTCATAAGCCGCCTGGGGGAGAAGGCTATCCCTCTATATCAGATGATGAAGAAGACAGACGATTTCGTCTGGAGTAATGCTGCTAATGAGGCATTTGAAGCACTTAAAAAACAACTGGCTGAACCACCGGTTCTCGCTGCTCCTGTTGATAAGGAGCCTTTGTTGTTATATGTGGCTGCTAATAGCCGAGATATCAGTGTGGCTATAGTGGTGGAGAGGAAAGAGCAAGGAAAGGAGCATCCAGTTCAGCGTCCGGTTTATTATATCAGTGAAGTGCTCATTGAGTCTAAACAGCGATATCCACATTGGCAGAAGCTGGTATATGGAGTCTTTATGGCTAGCCGCAAGCTCAAACAGTATTTCTTTAGTCATCCTATCACTGTGGTTAGTTCTGCTCCCCTAGGAGATATTATTCAGAACAGGGAAGTTGCAGGCCGAATTGCCGTGGGCCATTGAGCTTGGACCTCGTGGTTTGAAGTATGTGCCCCGCACAACAATCAAATCTCATGCCCTTGTGGATTTTATCAATGATTGGACAGAGTTACAGATGCTTGAGGACAAACCGGACAACACGTATTGGACTATTCACTTTGATTGGTCCAGATGATGACCCACAACTATAGGGGATCTATCGTAGTCCTTTCGATAAGTAAGAGTGTCGAACCCAACGAGGAGCAGAAGGAAATGATAAGCGGTTTTCAGAAAGGTATTCTCTGCAAGTACTGAAATAAGTGGTAACAGATAGTTTTGTGATAAGGTAAATTGTAACGAACAACAAGTAACAAAAGTAAATAAGGTGCAGCAAGGTGGCCCAATCCTTCTTGTAGCAAAGGACAAGCCGGAACAAACTCTTATAATAAGAAAAAGCGCTCGAGGACACATGGGAATATCGTCAAGCTAGTTTTCATCACGTTCACATGATTCGCGTTCGGTACTTTGATAATTTGATATGTGGGTGGACGGTGCTTGGGTGCTGTTCTTACTTGAACAAACATCCCACTTATGATTAACCTACATTGCAGGCATCCGCAACTACAACAAAAGTATTAAGGTAAACCTAACCATAGCATGAAACATATGGACCCAAATCAGCCCCTTACGAAGCAACACATAAACTAGGGTTTAAGCTTCTGTGACTCTAGCAACCCATCATCTACTTATTACTTCCCAGTGCCTTCCTCTAGGCCCAAATAATGGTGAAGTGTTATGTAGTCGACGTTCACATAACACCACTAGAGGTTAGACAACATACATCTCCTCAAAATATCGAACGAATACCAAATTCACATGACTACTAATAGCAAGACTTCTCCCTTGTCCTCAGGAACAAACGTAACTACTCACAAAGAATATTCATGTTCATAATCAGAGGGGTAATAATATGCATAAAGGATCTGAACATATGATCTTCCACCAAGTAAACCAACTAGCATCAACTACAAGGAGTAATCAACACTACTAGCAACCTACTAGCACGAATCCCGGACTTGGAGACAAGAATTGGATACAAGAGATGAACTAGGGTTTGGAGATGAGATGGTGCTGGTGAAGATGTTGATGGAGATTGCCCTCTCCCGATGAGAGGAGCGTTGGTGATGATGATGACAATGATTTCCCCCTCCCGAAGGGAAGTGTCCCCAGCAGGTTGGTTCCGCCAAGGTTCCGCCTCATGGCGGCGGAGTCTCGTCCCGAAAGGTTGCCTCTTGTTTTTTTTCATCGAAATACTTCATATAGGAGAAGATGGGCATCGGAGAGCCACCAGGGGGCCCACGAGGTAGGGAGCGCGCCCAGGGGGGGAGGGCGCGCCCCCCACCCTCGTGAGCAGGGTGTGGGCCCCCTGGCCTTCATCTTTGGCGACGATTTTTCTTTATTTATTTTAAGATATTCCGTGGAGTTTCAGGACTTTTGGAGTTGCACAGAATAGGTCTGCAATATTTGCTCCTTTTCCAGCCCAGAATTCCAACTGCCGGCATTCTCCCTCTTCATGTAAACCTTGTAAAATAAGAGAGAATAGCCATAAGTATTGTGACATAACGTGAAATAACAGCCCAAAAAGCGATAAATATCGATATAAAAGCATGATGCAAAGTGGACGTATCAACTCCCCCAAGCTTAGACCTCGGTTGTCCTCAAGCGAAAAGCCGATAACAATAAATATGTCCTGATGTTTAGAGGTAGAGGTGTCGATAAAAATAAAATACGGACATGAAGGCATCATGATTATTCTCATAACAGCAACATATATAGATTTGTCATATGATTACTTATGTTTAAGTGATGATCTTTTCCCAATGCAAAAGTATGAATCAAAAACCTTATTGGGCGCTAACAAACTATAACCTCAGTCATTGAAGCAATTGCAATTTATCATAACATCGGAAAGAGTCTATGTCAGGGCTTAAAAGCAAGTCCACATACTCAACTATCACTTAGTCTTTCATAATTGCTAGCACTCACGCAATACTTGTGGTTACGGAGTTTTAATCGGACACAGAGAAAGATAGGGGCTTATAGTTTTGCCCCACAACTTTTACCTCAAGGGTAATGTCAACAATAATAATTCATGCTCCCCTACAACCAATTAGATATATATATATCATGTTCTTTCCAACATGCTGAGCTTGCCAAAGGATAAAATAAAAAGGGAAAGGTGAAGATCACTGTGACTCTTGCATAAGGTAGAGGATAAAATAAAAGATAGGCCCTTCGCAGAGGGAAGCAGAGGTTGTCATGCGCATTTAGGGTTGATGCACAAAATCTTAATGCAAAAGAACGTCACTTTATATTGCCCCTTGTATTTGAACCTTTATAATGCAGTCCGTCGCTTTTATTGCGTCCACAACAAGTTCGTACAAATCTTATTTCTCTGCACTAATAAGTCATGCATATTTAGAGAGAAATTTTTATTGCTTGCACCGATGACAACTTACTTGAATGATCTTACTCAATCCATAGGTAGATATGGTGGACTCTCATGGCAAAACTGGTTTAAGGGTATTTGGAAGCACAAGTAGTATTTCTACTTGGTGCTGAGAATTTAGCTAGCATGAGGGGGAAAGGCAAGCTCAACACGGTAGAGGATCCATGACAACATACTTTATCTCAGATGTAAGAAAACATAACTCATTATGTTGTCTTCCTTGTCCAACATCAACTCTTTAGCATGCCATATTTTAATGAGTGCTCCCAATCATAAAATATGTCAATGATAATATATCTATATGTGAACCTCTCTTTCCTTATTACTTCCTATTAATTGCGACGATGACCAAAGCTATATTTGTCAACTCCCAACAACTTTTAATCATCATACTCTTTCTATGTGAAGTCATTACTTTCAATAAGATCAATATGAACTCTTTGATTCTTTTTACTCTTTTTCTTCTAATCACCCAAGACCATGGCAAAATACTCAAGCCCTTGACTCAACACTAATCTTTATTATATAGCTCACGGACTCGATTACAAAGAAGGATCATAAAGCAAAACTCAAAACTAGATCATGCCATGACTTTATTCTACTAAATCAAGATACTAATAATAGGATCGAACTAAGAAAAACGGAAAAGATAGGAGTTGTGATGGTGATACGATACCAGGGCACCTCCCCCAAGCTTGGCAGTTGCCAAGGGGAGTGCCCATACCCATGTGATTATATCTCCTTCTTTGTCGGTGAAGGTGGATGTGTTGGATAGTCGCACATCGAGCGTAAGAGGTCCTCCAGCTTGCGGATGATGCCTTTGAGTGCAACAATATGCTCCTTCAACAAAATATTTTCACTTGTGAGATACTTGTTTTGAATACGAGCTAATTCAATCATCTTGAAAGCTTCGATTTCAGTTGGGGTGAGAAAGTTGTGATCAAGTTGGAGGGTGTCTTCTGCTGCCGGAGCTTGGTCCTCCGTGGCCTGCTTGATCCTTTCATCCTTGTTGATCTCCATGGGTTCTTCCCTCTTCAGCTCTATCTTCATTAGCCAAGCATCGTTGTCACCATTGTCGGAGGAGGGGGACGACATGATGCCTGGCCTTGACAACCTTGACAGAAAACAGCTCGAAACAAGAACAGGAGATATTTGCGTGATACGAGAGTCAAAACTTTCGGGAGTATATATAATGAATTTTTACCGACCAAAATACGTATCGTGCAAGAAAACGGAGTCCGGAGGGCACACGAGGTGCTCACGAGGTAGGGGGGAGTGCCCAGGGGGGTAGGGCGCGCCCTCCACCCTCGTGGAGTCCTCGTGTCCTCCCCGAACTGCTACTTATTTTTCTAATTTTTTTTATATTCCAAAACGGAGAAATATTGCCTTAAAATTGTTTTGGAGTCGGTTTACTTACTGTACCACATACCTATTCCTTTTCGGAGTCTGGAACATTCTAGAAAGTGTCCCTTATGTATTCCTCCGGGGTTACGGTTTCAATAATATTGGTTTCAACATTTATAGGATTACTTGAGATAGTGTTTGATCCTTTGACCGTTTACCACCTTCGGATTTGTGCCTGCGAAGTTGTTGATTTTTATGGCACCGGAACGATAGACCTCCTCGATAACGTAGGGACCTTCCTATTTAGAGAGAAGTTTTCCTGCAAAAAATCTTAAGAGAGAGTTGTATAGCAACACATAATCACCTACATTAAACTCACGCTTTTGTATCCTTTTGTCATGCCATCTTTTAACCTTTTCTTTAAAAAACTTGGCATTTTCATAAGCTTGGGTTCTCCATTCATCAAGTGAGCTAATATCAAATAACCTCTTATCACCGGCAAGTTTGAAATCATAGTTGAGCTCTTTAATAGCCCAATATGCCTTATGTTCTAGTTCGAGAGGTAAGTGACATGCTTTTCCATAAACCATTTTATACGGAGACATGCCCATAGGATTGTTATATGCAGTTCTAAAGGCCCACAAAGGATCATCAAGTTTCTTGGACCAATTCTTTCTAGACCTATTAACAGTCTTTTGCAAAATTAATTTGAGCTCTCTATTACTCAATTCTACTTGACCACTAGACTGTGGGTGATATGGAGATGCAATTCTATGATTAACATCATATTTTGCAAGCATCTTACAGAAAGCACCATGAATAAAGTGTGAACCACCATCGGTCATAAAATATCTAGGAACTCCAAACCTCGGAAAAATAACTTCCTTGAGCATTTTAATAGAAGTTTTATGATCAGCACTACTAGTTGGAATAGCTTCTACCCACTTAGTAACGTAATCAACAGCAACTAAAATATGAGTATATCTATTAGAGGCAGGAAAAGGTCCCATATAATCAAAGGCCCAAACATCAAATGGTTCAATAACAAGTGAATAATTCATAGGCATTTCTTGACGTCTACTAATATTACCAATTCTTTGACATTCATCGCAAGACAAAACAAACTTACGGGCATCCTTGAAGAGAGTAGGCCAATAAAAACCGGATTGTAGTACCTTATGTGTAGTTCTATCTCCAGCGTGGTGCCCTCCATAACCTTCGGAGTGACACTTGCATAGGATCTGTTCCTGTTCATGCTCAGGTACACAACGTCTAATAACACCATCTACCCCTTCTTTATAAAGATGTGGGTCATCCCAAAAGTAATGTCGTAAATCATAGAAAAACTTTTTCTTTTGTTGGTATGTGAAGCTAGGTGGTATAAACTTAGCAACAATATAATTAGCATAATCAGCATACCATGGTGTGCTATGAGAAGTGCTTATGACATTTAATTGTTCATCAGGAAAGCTATCATAAATAGGTAGTGGGTCATCAAGAACATTCTCTAACCTAGACAAGTTGTCTGCAACTGGGTTCTCAGCTCCTTTTCTATCAACAATATGTAAATCAAATTCTTGCAGTAGGAGAACCCATCTAAGAAGTCTAGGTTTTGCATCTTTCTTTTCCATAAGATATTTAATAGCAGCATGATCTGTGTGAATAGTTACTTTAGAGTCAACAATATAGGGTCTGAATTTATCACAAGCAAATACAGCTGCTAAGAGTTCCTTTTCGGTAGTAGCATAATTTCTTTGAGCATTGTCTAGAGTCTTACTAGCATAATGGATAACATTCAATTTCTTATCAACTCTTTGCCCTAGAACAGCACCTACAGCATAATCACTAGCATCACACATAATTTCAAAGGGTAAATTCCAATCAATTGGCTGAACAACAAAAAGTGTAGACTAATGCTTTCTTAAGTATTTCAAATGCTTCTACACAATCATCATCAAAGACAAATGGTACATCTTTTTGTAACAAATTAGTCAGAGGCCTAGAAATTTTTGAAAAGTCCTTAATGAACCTCATATAAAATTGGCGTGACCAAGGAAACTTCTTATACCTTTGATGTCCTTGGGACATGGCATCTTTTCAATATCATCAACCTTGGCTTTATCAACTTCAATACCTCTTTCAGAAACTTTGTGCCCCAAGACAATACCTTCATTAACCATAAAGTGGCACTTTTCCCAATTCAAGACAAGATTAGTTTCTTCACATCTCTGCAAAACTCGATCAAGATTGCTCAAGCAATCGTCAAAAGAGGAACCATAGACGGAAAAGTCATCCATGAAAACCTCACAAATATTTTCACAAAAGTCAGAGAATATAGCCATCATGCATCTTTGAAAGGTAGCAGGTGCATTACATAAACCAAAAGGCATACGTCTATAAGCAAAAGTACCAAAAGGGCATGTAAAAGTAGTCTTTGATTGATCTTTAGCCGACACGGTATTTGAGAGAAACCGGAATAGCCATCTAGAAAGCAATAATGTGTATGTTTGCATAATCTTTCTAGCATTTGATCAATAAAAGGTAAGGGGTAATGGTCTTTCTTAGTAGCTTTATTTAATTTGCGGAAATCAATTACCATCCTATAACCTGTGATATGTCTTTGCGGAATCAATTCATCTTTATCATTAGGGACAACAGTAATACCTCCCTTCTTAGGGACACAATGGACAGGACTTACCCACTGACTATCAGCGTCGGAATAAATTATACCTACCTCCAGAAGCTTGAGTATTTCCTTTCTTACCACTTCTTTCATTTTAGGATTCAAACGTCGTTGAGGATCACGAACTAGTTTGGCATCAGCTTCCAAATTTATTTTATGTTGACATAGAGTGGGACTGATGCCCTTAAGATCATCGAGAGTATATCCAATAGCGGCACGGTGCTTCTTCAGAGTTTTCAATAATCTTTCTTCTTCCTGCTCTGAAAGGTTAGCATTAATAATAACAGGATATATTTTCTTTTCATCAAGATAAGCATATTTAAGATTATCAGGCAATGGTTTAATCTCAAACACGGGATCACCCTTGGGTGTAGGAGGATCCCCTAGGATTTCAACAGGAAAATTGTGTTGTAGAATAGGTTCATGTTTAAAGAATACTTCATCTATTTCCCTTCTTTCATTCATGAACATATCATTTTCATGGTCTAGCAAATAGTGTTCCAAAGGATCACTAGGAGGCACAGCAATAGAAGCAAGACCAATAATTTCATCTTTACTAGGCAATTCTTCCTCACGATGTTGTTTACTAAATTTAGAGAAATTAAACTTATGAACCATATCATCCAAGCCAACAGTAACAACATTCTTTTCGCAGTCTATCTTAGCATTAACAGTATTCAAGAAGGGTCTACCAAATATAATGGGACAAAAGCTATCTTGCGGAGAACCAAGAACAAGAAAATCAGCGAGATATTTAGTTTTTCCACACAAGACTTCAACATCTCTAACAATTCCTATTGGAGATATAGTATCTCTATTGGCAAGTTTAATTGTTACATCGATATCTTCTATCTCAGCGGGTGCAATTTCATGCTTAATTTCTTCATACAAGGTAATAGGTATAACACTAGCACTAGCACCCATATCACATAAGCCATGATAACAATGATCTCCTATTTTAACAGAAATAACAGGCACGCCTACCACAGGTCTATGTTTATCTTTAGCACTCGGTTTAGCAATTCTAGCAGTTTCACCACAGAATTGAATAACATGCCCATCAATATTATCAGACAAGAGATCTTTAACAATAGCAATATTAGGTTCTACTTTAACTTGCTCAGGAGGTGTATAAGTTCTATTATTGCTTTTACTAACAACAATTGAAGCTTTAGCATGATCCTTTACTCTACCGAGGAAAGGTGGTTTCTCAACATAAGAGGTAGGAACAATAGGATCATTATAAGTGACAGTCTTTTCTTCAACTTTAATAGGTGCAGCTACTTTTACTTCTATGGGAGGATGATATTTAAACCACTTCTCTTTAGGGAGATCAACATAAGTAGCAAAAGGTTCATAGAAAGAAGCTACTATCTCAGAGTCAAGTCCATATTTAGTGCTAAACTTACGGAAAATATCGGTATCCATAAAGGATTTAACACAATGAAACTTAGTTGTCATACCTGATTGCTTACCTTCGTCGAGGTCCCAATCTTCAGAGTTGCGTTTAATTCTATCCAATAAATGCCATTTGAATTCAATAGTCTTAATCATAAATGAGCCAGCACAAGAAGTGTCAAGCATGGTGCGATTGTTATCAGAAAGCCGAGCATAAAAATTCTGAAGAATTGTCACTTTTGAGAGCTCATGATTGGGGAATGAATATAGCATTGATTTAAGCCTCCCCCAAGCTTGAGCGATGCTTTCTCCTTCACGAGGCCAAAAATTATATATATAATTGCGATCACGATGAACAAGATGCATAGGGTAATACTTTTGATGAAATTCCAATTTCAATCTTTTATAGTTCCATGATCTCGTATCACATAGCCTATACCATGTCAATGTGTCTTCCTTCAAAGATAAAGGGAAAGCCTTCTTCTTAACAACATCATCGGGTATACCTGCAAGCTTAAATAATCCATAAATTTCATCCGCATATATTAAGTGCTCATCAGGGTGCTTTGTTCCATCTCCTGTAAAAGGATTAGCTAGCAGTATTTCCATCATACCCGAAGGAAATTCAAAAGGAGTTTCATTTTCAATAGGTTGAGTAGGTTGAGGAGAAACTCTTTGCTCTACTGGACGGGGTGAAGATACCCCGAACAAGCCCCTCAGACAATTACTTTCCATAGTAACAAGTGATAGAAAATTTCAGTACACTAAATAAATTTTTTCCTTACCAAATTCCACCTACCAAAGGCGCTTCACTCCCCGGCAACGGTGCCAGAAAAGAGTCTTGATGACCCACAAGTATAGGGGATCTATCGTAGTCCTTTCGATAAGTAAGAGTGTCGAACCCAATGAGGAGCGAAGGAAATGATAAGCGGTTTTCGTAAAGGTATTCTCTGCAAATCTGAAATAAGTGGTAACAGATAGTTTTGTGATAAGGTAAATTGTAACGAACAACAAGTAACAAAAGTAAATAAGGTGCAGCAAGGTGGCCCAATCCTTTTTGTAGCAAAGGACAAGCCGAAACAAACTCTTATAATAGGAAAAGCGCTCCCGAGGACACATGGGAATATCGTCAAGCTAGTTTTCATCACGTTCATATGATTCGCGTTCGGTACTTTGATAATTTGATATGTGGTGGAATGATGCTTGGGTGTTGTTCTTACTTGAACAAACATCCCACTTATGATTAACCTCTATTGCAAGCATCCGCAACTACAACAAAAGTATTAAGGTAAACCTAATCATAGCATGAAACATATGGATCCAAATCAGCCCCTTACGAAGCAACACATAAACTAGGGTTTAAGCTTCTGTGACTCTAGCAACCCATCATCTACTTATTACTTCCCAATGCCTTCCTCTAGGCCCAAATAATGGTGAAGTGTTATGTAGTCGACGTTCACATAACACCACTAGAGGATAGACAACATACATCTCCTCAAAATATCGAGCGAACACCAAATTCACATGACTACTAATAGCAAGACTTCTCCCTTGTCCTCGGGAACAAAGCGTAACTACTCACAAAGCATATTCATGTTCATAATCGGAGGGGTAATAATATGCATAAAGGATCTGAACATATGATCTTCCACCAAGTAAACCAACTAGCATCAACTACAAGGAGTAATCAACACTACTAGCAACCTACTAGCACCAATCCCGGACTTGGAGACAAGAATTGGATACAAGAGATGAACTAGGGTTTGGAGATGAGATGGTGCTGGTGAAGATGTTGATGGAGATTGCCCTCTCCCGATGAGAGGAGCGTTGGTGATGATGATGACGATGATTTCCCCCTCCCGGAGGGAAGTGTCCCCGGCAGAATAGCTCCGTCGGAGCCCTAGATTGGTTCCGCCAAGGTTCCGCCTCGTGGCGGCGGAGTCTTGTCCCGAAAGGTTGCCTCTTGTTTTTTTCTCATTGAAAGACTTCATATAGGAGAAGATGGGCATCGGAGAGCCACCAGGGGGCCCACGAGGTAGGGGGGGGCGCCCAGGGGGGTGGGCGCACCCCCACCCTCATGAGCAGGGTGTGGGCCCCTGGCCTTCATCTTTGGCGACGATTTTTCTTTATTTATGTTGAGATATTCCGTGGACTTTCAGGACTTTTGGAGTTGCACAGAATAGGTCCCCAATATTTGCTCCTTTTCCAGCCCAGAATTCCAGCTGTCGGCATTCTCCCTCTTCATGTAAACCTTGTAAAATAAGAGAGAATAGCCATAAGTATTGTGACATAACGTGAAATAACAGCCCAAAAAGCGATAAATATCGATATAAAAGCATGATGCAAAATGGACGTATCACCAGACAGTTGGAAGGCTCTGGGGCTGGAGTTGTCTTAACTTCCCCGCGAGGTGACAAATTTTGTTATGTTTTAATGTTGATGTTCCCTTGTACTAACAATGCAGCTGAATATGAGGCTTTGCTTCATGGCCTCCGGATGGCTAAGGAGATGAATTTAAGCCGAGTGAGGTGCTTTGGTGACTCAGATTTGGTAGCTCAGCCAGGTACTTGGGATTCTAAGGACCACTCATGGCGGCTTATCGACGAGAGGTGGACATTATTGCTGGTCACTTCAAGGGTTATCAAGTTGAGCATGTTGATCGGACAAAGAATGAAGCGGCTGATGCCTTAAGCCGATTGAGTTTCCAACATAAACCGGTGCCGCCAAACATATTTCTGGATGTCTTGCATAACCCGTCGGTCAAATTACCTATAGAGGAGGATTTGGCTATTCTTGACCCGGAGGCGCAACTTGTGGCAGTTCTTCATGCTATTCCTGATTGGACGATTATGTATCTGGCTTACATGACCCGGGGAGAGTTACTAGAGGATGAAACTTTGGCCAGGCAGATAACCCGGTGGTCTAAGTCAATAACTATTGCTAGCAGAGAGCTGCATCACCGTAGTGTTATGGGGGCGTTTCAACGTTGTGTCTCTCCCGAGGAAGGCCGTGAAATCCTACGTTAGATTCATGAAGGAGATTGTGGTCATCACGAGGTTCTAAATCTCTTGTAGCCAAGGCTTTTCGTCACGGATTTTATTGGCTGATGGCTCATGCTGATGCAGAAGACCTGGTCAGTAAATGTGATGGTTGTCAGAAATTTTCACGGCGAGCTCACGTGCCGGCTCAAGAATTGAGGATGATCCCGATTAGGCCATTTGCGGTTTGGGGGCTTGATATGGTTGGGCCTTGTAAAAGATCCAAGGATAAAAGACTCATCTTTTAGTGGCAGTTGACAAATTCACAAAGTGGGTTGAAGCAGAACCGGTCAGTAAATGTGATGCGGCGATGGCGGTTCAATTCATCAAAAAGGGGATCTTCCTTTTTGGCTTTCTCCACAGCATCAAAACTGATAATGGCACTAATTTATCCAATGGAACTATGAAAGTTTTGTCAACGTGAGCACATTCGGCTTGATGTGTCATCAGTTGCTCACCCCCGATCCAACGGTCAAGTAGAGAGAGCTAATCAAGAAATTTTGCGAGGCATCAAGCCCCGGCTTATGGTTCCTTTGAAGAGGACGCCGGGTTGTTGGGTGGAAGAACTGCCTTCTGTGTTATGGAGTATCAATACTGCCCCCAACAAATCTACGGGTTACACACCCTTCTTCATGGTTTACGGGGCAGAAGCGATTCTCCCTAGTGACATCCGTCATGACTCACCCCGTGTGGCAGCTTATGTTGAAGCTGATAATGAAAAAGCATGTCAGGATGCACTTGACCTGTTAGATGAGGAGCATGATATAGTGGCGGCTCGTTCGGCGATTTACCAGCAAGATTTGCGCCGTTATCACAGCCGCCGGGTTAAGACCAGAAGCTTTCAACAAGGTGACTTGGTGCTCCAGCTTATCCAGGATCAAACTGATATGCACAAGCTATCCCCACCTTGGGAAGGACCCTTTGTGGTCAGCAAGAACCTGAACAACGGGTCGTACTACCTTATCGATGTTCGAGACCACAAGGACTCACGCACGTCGGAGGAGGAGACCCACCGGCCATGGAACATCGCTCATCTTCGGCCCTACTACACTTGAGCCATCGGCTCTTCCAATCTATATATTTTCACAATGTACATATTATGATGATTATAATAAAATTAGGCATCCCTGATAAAGCAAGGCCTCTGCCGTTTTATCTCCAAGAATACCAAGTATATCTTTTTACTTCAAAAAGGTCATTTGGGGGCTTCCTGATCATATTCGAATCATAGCTGTCAGTACCCTCTTGATCGGCGCAATGCCAAAACTTATGGTCACTAGGGGGCTTCCTGCTCGTATTTGAATCATAGCTATCGGTACCCTCTTGATCGGCGCAATGCCAAAACTTATGGTCACTTGGGGGCTTCCTGTTCAAACATAGGTGTATTCACCAAAGAGAACATAGCGGTCGGTACCCTCTTGATCGGCACAATGCCAAAACTTATGGTCACTAGGGGGCTTCCTGATCATATTCGAATCATAGCTGTCGTTACCCTCTTGATCGGCCCAAGGCCACAAACCACTTGGGGGCTTCCTGCTCGTATTTGAAGCATAGCTATTAACCCTTTTGGTCCGGCTTCCTGCTCGTATTCGAAGCATAGCCTTGTTTCTCTCTTCTTGTTTGCTTTTTGGACGTTTTTCGGTTCATCTTGCTACCATCTTGACATATGGTTTAAAGTGATTCAGGCCATATAGCCTCAATTCTCATAGCTAATATTTGAAGCATACCCGTGGTTTCTATTAACCCGGCCTGGCTCTGGACGATAAGTCGCCAGTCCATGATGATATTAAATACTTGGAAGTGTTGGCTTCCAAGTTTTGGGTTGTCACCCTTACTGCACAGATATCATAATCCGACAATGTTCATAAGTATCACAGGTTATATGCTGCCGGATTACTACCTAGCTTTGGCCATATTTGAGTCTACCAGTGGTTCTTGATAAACTGCCCTGGCCATAGTTGAGTCATATTGGGAAGCATGGCGCTCCAATTTTTTTGGGATATTACCCCTTACTGCATCGGTCTGATAAACCAGCAGCTCAATCATATGTCACAGGTATGATATTTGTTAACCCGGCCCTGGTTTTGAATTATTTTGATTGCCTATGATCATATATGGGGTATGATGACCCGTCCTGTGGTAAACCGCCAGGACACTTGTAATCTGATTATATGCAGGAACAAATTTACATGGATGGTATTTTTAATGCAAAACGACAGATCTTAAGTTTCAAGGTCAACAATGCCATGCAATATAACTGATGCGCGATGGCATATCAACTCTAAGAGTTTCAACTAAGCCTATTAAAAAAGCGTCTGGTGCCCAAAAGAATAATTATTTAAACAAGTCTTGCAGAAAGCAGATGCTACGCCAGCCTCCGGTTTATGAATCTTGGCCTGGTTGACTTGAAGGTTGTCGATCATCCGGCGCCGGTTCATCTTCCTCCTCTCTACCCAGTGGCTGGAAGTCAATGGTTGTCCAATTGATCCCAGTTAAGGCTTTGAATATAGCTTCATCACTTATAAGTGTGGAGGGGTCAACATCAGGGGCATAAGTGTGCTTACGGATTGGAGGAGTAAGATTTGGAGCATCATAAGTTGGCGCTTTAATTCTCTTATTGTTGGCATCATAAACCGACTGATAATATGAAAGATCAGTCTCTTCAGCCAATTTACTAGCCAGTGGACGCATTTCCTTCATAATGGCAGTAAGGTCATCAGTATTGAAGTCTGGCCCGTCTTCCTTTATGCTTGGGCAGCCGTTTGCAAAATCGGCCGGATCAAGATCAATTATCCATGCTTTGGCCCGAGTCAGTGCGGTAAGAGCACCTGCTCTTGCAGCTGATTTCTTCAGTTCTTCAAACCGTGCAGGCATCATTCACAGCCTTTCCAACGTCTCCTTGATCAAGGTTGGGGGCGGTTTGTTATGTGAAGCTGTGCAGATAACCCGTTGTACGCCGGTATATAACTGTTCTATGAGTGTATAGGCGGCTTTCAGTTTTTTCCGCATATCGGAGCCAAGATGAGCAATGCGGGTTCCTGCATCAACAAAGACATCTATAAACTAGCAGTTTATTAGATAACACGGGTTTTAAAGCTTATGAGGCAGCTATTTACCAAAAACGACAGCAATCATGGCATTTATCTGTTGTTTTAAGCTAGTAAGCTCTGCCGATACCGGTTTAAGGGCCGTTTCAGCATCCTCAGCCCTCTTCAGCAGAGTTGACATTTCTGTGTCCCAACCTGCCCTATCATTCTTGAAGCTTTCTTTTAGCTTTTCCATCGCCGCCAAGGCGCTGGTCAGTTCATCCTTGGCCTTGCGGAAGTTTCTGATTATAGAGATTTGATATTTTCTTGAAGCTCAGCGATTTGGGATTCCTTCTTAGTAAGCTCAGCCTGCAACAGACAAGCAATTTATGAACTGGCAATGCGAATTTGAAGTCCCAAGCAGATAATAAGTAATATACTTGGCACTTGGGGGCTAATGTCTATTGCTTCTTATCAACCTTTTTACAAACCCCCAAGCCCAATACAAGTATTATTCTTGACACTTGGGGGCTAATGCATATTTGCTCAAGACTACAGATTGTTCTTTATCCAACTATCAACTAGGTGGTAAATCGGTTTAAGAAGGTTCTAAGCAAGAATTTTGGGTCTTACAACATCATTAGTCTCAACTTAACATATTTGTTAAGTCGACCCTTGGGGGCTACACAGGTAAAATTGAAGTCTTACTATTTTAAAGTCCCGGTTCATATTGAAAGTATAAACTGGCCCTGGGGGGCTACTGGAGTTGATCTATATGATTATTGGAAGTTTACAACACATTCTATTTCTTATGTCCAATAAACTTGGCAGGTAAGGGAAGTATATTCATACAAAGTCAACAACATTTACCTCATATCGCTCCTTCATCAGATTTAGTAAACCAGCTTCATAGTCGTGGCTTGTATACAGACGATTTAAAAATCCAGAATGAATATCTTGGGCACTGAGGTGGGCATAGCTTTCCAAGTCTACCTTCCACTTGGCTTTTTCAACAGCAAAAATTTCTTCTTTGGCGCCGTGTTTTGACAGAGCAGTGGGATTGCCTGGTGATGTATAACTAACACCAGTGACCACAACATCGTCCGTCCTGTCATCAGCAGGTTTAGTTGGGCTTGGTGGTTTATCAGTATTGCTCATCGGATCAACGTCCATAGGCTCAGCAAAGACTGCATGATCCTGCGGTGGAGGATCGTCAGGAGTGATTTCAGAATCTGGGTTATAAGGTTCCGGGGTTCTTTCCGGATCAGATGGATTGGGGTCTTCAACCAGTTTATTCAGTTTGGACTTCTTGTCGGGTCTGGCCTGGGCCCTGAAAATAAGACGCAAATAACAGGTTAGTATGCTGATCAAACAGAAGATATAAGGAGTCAAAAAACATGCTCACCCAGGAACCGTTTTGAGGGTTGGGATTTGTGTTCCTGTTGATTCGCCAGAGGAAGAGTGAGAAGTCCCCTGATAGTTTGAATCAGACGGGTTAAGAGGTTGTCGAAAATGACCCGCCTTGGGGCAAAGTATGTCAGAAATATGTAAGACCTCTGGACGGCGTTTGCGAAGCAGAGTGTTTGGTAAACCAGAAGAAGTGATCACATTGCCGCTATGCCAGGTCACGCGGCGAGCTTCATGTTGTTGTTTCTTCAAAATAAAGTTTGGATCCAAGTGAGCTATGGGGTGAGAAAAGCTTACTTTCCGGCTTGCTTGTCGAGTTTTTGGAGTTGGCAGAGTGTCTGAGCCGGAGGAAAGAATAATTACCTCTGCGTCATCTGCACGGCTAACTTCCACATCGTCCTGATAACAATCATTGTCAATGAGATGCATGAAAAAGGAACCAAGTGAATCAAGTTCTACCTCTCAGTGATGGTCATCATCGTCATCATCAATGTTTAACTCGGCAGACTCGGCGAGTTTCTATTTGGTAGGCTTCTTGTTGGCCTTGGTTTTAACACGAGGTGCTTTGGCCAGTTTATCCTGCGGTTTCCTCTTCCAGAATGGATCATCAGCCTATTAAGATTAAAAAGATCATAAGGGAATATTAAGAATATGGATTAAGCAGGAATTGGGCAATTCTTATAGCTGGTGGTTTGTTTGAAGCGCAGAAAGGACTAAGTCCTGTTTTGCTACAGTCGGTCATCGATTCATTGAACATTTTCTTGACGGCTTTAGTAACTTTTGCGTCGGTTAGCTGAATATCAATGTGGCGTTGGGAGTCTTTTACGTCGCCTGTGTATTCACACATTAAACTGGGGCGACGGCTTAAGGGCAAAATACTCCAACACACCCAACAACAGACAAAATCAATGCCTGTTAAACCGTTTGCTACAAAGGCTCTGAGTTTTGAAAGCTGTGGTGCATACTTGGCCCGTTCCTTTGCACTGAGTCTTTGGGGGAGTGGATGTGTGCTGGTAAGCCGGTGAGCACGGTAACCCGATAGAGGATTTTCGCCATCTGGAGATTTATCTCGGCAATAGAACCAAGTCTGATTCCAATCTTTGGGGTGGCTATGATGATTAGCGTGAGGGAAGGTGACATCTTTTCTCTTTTGGATTGAAACCCCGCCAAGTTCAGTATTGGGCCCGTCTACAAATTCCATACGGCAGTTTAAATAGTAGAAATCTCTGAACAGGTCAATGCTACCTCTTGAGCACTGCGTTGGTTTTACCGAAGAGGAGAGGATGATGCAGCAAAGTAGCGTAAGTATTCCCCTCAGTTTTTGAGAACGAAGGTATCAATCCAGTAGGAGGCTACGCTCAAGTCCCTCGTACCTGCACAAAACGATAGCTCAACACAACCAACGCGATTAGGGGTTGTCAATCCCTTCACGGTCACTTACGAGAGTGAGATCTGATAGAGATAATATTTTTGGTATTTTTGGTATAGAGATGCAAAGTGAAAAGTAAAAGGCAAAGTAAAAATCAAGCAAGATTAAAGTGATGGAGATTGATATGATGAGAATAGACCCGGGGGCCATAGGTTTCACTAGTGGCTTCTCTCAAGAGCATAAGTATTCTACGGTGGGTGAACAAATTCTTTGTTGAGCAATTGACATAATTGAGCATAGTTATGAGAATATCTAGGTATGATCATGTATATAGGCATCACGTCCGAGACAAGTAGACCGACTCCTTCCTGCATCTACTACTATTTCTCCACTCATCGACCGCTATCCAAAGATGCATCTAGAGTATTAAGTTAAAAGCGAGTAACGCATGTAAGCGAGATGACATGATGTAGAGGATAGTTTCATGCAATATGATAAAACCCCATCTTGTTATCCTCGATGGCAACAATACAATACGTGCCTTGCTGCCCCTTATACATCTCGGGAAAGGACACCGCAAGATTGAACCCAAAGCTAAGCACTTCTCCTATGGCAAGAAAAACCAATCTAGTAGGCCAAACCAAACTGATAGTTCAAAGAGACTTGCAAATATAACCAATCATACATAAAAGAATTCAGAGAGGATTCAAATATTATTTATAGATAGACTTGATCATAAAACCACAATTCATCGGTCTCAACAAACACACCGCAAAAAGAAGATTACATCGAATAGATCTCCACGAGAGAGGGGGAGAACATTGTATTGAGATCCAAGAAGAGAGAAGAAGCCAACTAGCTAATAACTGTGGACCCGAAGGTCTGAGGTGAACCACTCACACTTCATCGGAGGGCTATGATGATGTAGAAGCCCTCCGTGATGGCCGGCCCTCTCCGTGAAGCTCCTAACAGGCCCCAAGATGGGATCTCGTGGATCTGAAAGTTGCGGCGGTGGAATTAGGTTTTGGCTCCGTGTCGATCGTTTGAAGTGCGTGAGGTATATACAGGAGGAAGGAGTACGTCGGTGGAGCAACAGGGGGCCCACGAGGCAGGGGGCGCCCCCCCCATCCTCGTGACCGCCTCTTTTGTTCATTGGCGTAGGGTCCAAGTTCTCTGGATCAGGTTCAGCGAGAAAATCAGGTTCCCGAAGGTTTCATTCCGTTTGGACTCCGTTTGATATTCCTTTTCTACGAAATACTAAAATAGGCAAAAAACAGCAATTCTGGGCTGGCCTCCGGTTAATAGGTTAGTCCCAAAAATAATATAAAAGTGGAAAATAAAGCCCAATAAAGCCTAAAACAGTAGGTAAAGTAGCATGGAGCAATAAAAAATTATAGATACGTTGGAGACGTATCAGGCATCCCCAAGCTTAATTCTTGCTCGTCCTCGAGTAGGTAAATGATAAAAAGAGAATTTTTGATGCGGAGTGATACTTTTGCATAATTTAAATTTAAATCTTCTTAAATGTGGTATGAATATTCAGATCCAAAAGATTCAAGACAAAAGTTCATATTGACATAAAAATAATAATACTTCAAGCATACTAACTAAGCAATTATGTCTTCTCAAAATAACATGGCCAAAGAAAGTTATCCCTACAAAATCATATAGTCTGGCTATGCTCCATCTTCCCCACTTAAAATATTTAAATCATGCACAACCCCGATGACAAGCCAAGCAATTTTTTCATACTTTAACATTTTCAGAACTTTTTCAATCTTCACGCAATACATGAGCGTGAGCCATGGATATAGCACTATATGTTGAATAGAATGGTGGTTGTGGAGAAGACAAAAAGGGAGAAGATAGTCTCACATCAACTAGGCGTATCAACGGGCTATGGAGATGCCCATCAATAGATATCAATGTGAGTGAGTAAGGATTGCCATGCAATGGATGCACTAGAGCTAAAAGTATATGAAAGCTCAACAAAAGAAACTAAGTGGGTGTGCATCCAACTCGCTTGCTCACGAAGACCTAGGGCATTTGAGGAAGCCCATCATTGGAATATACAAGCCAAGTTCTATAATGAAAAATTCCCACTAGTATATGAATATGACAAAATGAGAGACTCTCTATCATGAAGATCTTGGTGCTATTTTGAAGCACAAGTGTGGTAAAAGGATAGTAACATTGGCCCTTCTCTCTTATTGTCTCATTTTTATTTTTTATTTTTTTTCTTTGGGCCTTTTCTCTTTTTTTTATGGCCTCTTATTTTTTTTCTGTTTTATTATTATTTTTCATGCGGAGTCTCATCCCGACTTGTGGGGGAATCATAGTCTCCATCATCCTTTCCTCACTGGTACAATGCTCTAATAATGATGATCATCACACTTTTTATTTACTTACAACTCAAGAATTACAACTCGATACTTAGAACAAAATATGACTCTATATGAATGCCTCCGTGATGTACGGGATATGCAATGAATCAAGAGTGACATGTATGAAAGAATTATGAGCGGTGGCTTTGCCACAAATACGATGTCAACTACATGATCATGCTAGCAATATGACAATGATGGAGCGTGTCATAATAAACGGAATGGTGGAAAGTTGCATGGCAATATATCTCGGAATGGCTATGGAAATGCCATAATAGGTAGGTATGGTGACTGTTTTGAGGAAGATATATGGTGGGTGTATGATACCGGCGAAAAGTGTGCGGTATTAGAGAGGCTAGCAATGGTGGAAGGATGGGAAAAAGTGCGTATAATCCATGGACTCAACATTTGTCATAAAGAACTCATATACTTATTGCAAAAATCTAGAAGTTATCAAAGCAAAGTATTACGTGCATGCTTCTAGGGGGATAGATTGGTAGGAAAAGACCATCGCTCGTCCCCGACCGCCACTCATAAGGAAGACAATCAATAAATAAATCATGCTCCGAGTTCATCACATAACGATTCACTATACGTGCATGCTACGGGAATCACAAACTTCAACACGAGTATTCTTTAAATTCACAACTACTCAACTAGCATGACTCTAATATCACCATCTTCATATCTCAAAACAATTATCAAGCATCAAACTTTTCTTAGTATTCAACGCACTCAAAAGAAAGTTTCACATATCTTGAATACCAAGTATATTAATATTTAAGCAAATTACCATGCTATTAACGACTCTCAAAATAATCTAAGTGAAGCATGAGAGATCAATAGTTTCTCTAAAACAAATATACCACCGTGCTCTAAAATATCTAAGTGAAGCACTAGAGCAAAAATTATCACGCTCAAAAGATATAAGTGAAGCACTATGAGCAAAACTATCAAGCTCAAAAGATATAAGTGAAGCACATAGAGTATTCTATCAAATTCCAATTTATGTATGGTTCTCTCAAAAGGTGTGTACAGCAAGGATGATTGTGGTAAACTAAAAAGCAAAGACTAATATAACACACGATGCTCCAAGCAAAACACTTATCATGTGGTGAATAAAAATATAGCCCCAAGTAAAGTTACCAATGAACAAAGACGAAAGAGGGGATGCCTTCCCGGGGCATCCCCTAGCTTAGGCTTTTGGCTATTCTTGAATATCCTGGGGTGCCATGGGCATCCCCAAGCTTAGGCTCTTGCCATCCTTTATTCCATAGTCCATAAAAGCTTTACCCAAAACTTGAAAACTTCACAACACAAAACTAAATAGAAATCTTGTGAGCTCCGTTAGAGAAAGAAAAAAAAGACTACTTTAAGGTACTGTAATGAACTCATTATTTATTTATATTGGTGTTAAACCTACAGTATTCAAACTTCTCTATGTATTATAAACTATTTTACTAGCCATAGATTCATCAAAATAAGCAAACAACACACGAAAAACAGAATCTGTCAAAAACAGAACAGTCTGTAGTAATATGTAACTAACGCAAACTTATGGAACTCCAAAAATTCAGCCAAAATAGGAAGACCTAGGAAATTTTTATATTGATCAGCAGCAATTGGAATCAGTATTTTATCATGTTCTGGTGATTTTTAATAATTCGGGCACTGAGCGCAAAGTTTATGGAAATTACAGCAAGATCAAATAACTATCATCCAAGAAGTTCCTATAGGTTTAACTTGGCACAAATACTAATTAAAACACAAAACCACATCTAAATATAAGGTAGATGAATTATTTATTACTAAGAAGCAAGGAAAAATATTGGGTTGTCTCCCAACAAGCGCTTTTCTTTAAAGCCTTTTTAGCTAGGCATTGAGATTTCAATGATGCTCACAAGAAAGACAAGAATTGAGGCACAAAGAGAGCATCATAAAACATGTGACAAACACACTTAAGTCTAACATACTTCCTATGCATAGGCATATTATAGGCAAAAAAATTATCGTAGCAAGCAAAAACTAGCATATGCAAGGAAGCGGAAAGGAATAATAGCAATCTCAACATAACGAGAGGTAATTTAGTAACATGAAAATTTCTATAACTATATTTTCATCTCTCATAATAATTACATGTAGGATCATAAGAAAATTCAACAATATAGCTATCAAAAAACATATTCTCAACACGATCCACATGCATGCAAAGTTGACACTCTTCCAAAATAGTGGGATTATCATTAACTAAAGTCATGATTTCTCCAAGCCCACTTTTATCAAAAATTTCATAAGATTGAATGTTATCCAAATATGTGGGATCTAAAGTTGACACTCTTCCAAACCCACTTTCAATATTATTGGAAACACAATTATCAATCTTATATTCATCAAGGGGCTTAAATAAAATTTCAAGATCATAAGAAGAATCTCCCTAATCATGACTATTGGACATAGCAAAACTAGCATCCCCAAGCTTAGGGTTTTGCAAATTATTAGCATAATTTACATCAATAGAATATATAATAAAATCATTGCAATCATGATTTTTATTCAAAGATCTATCGTGAAGCACTTCACCACAATTTTCAGATTTACGGATCTCAGGCAAAAGCTTATAAAGATAATCTAGTGCATCCAAATCACTAGGATATCCTAAAAAGATTGGCAAGCGGATGAGGATCCATATATATTAGCTTCTCTGTTTAGGAATAAATACTCAACTATTTCAACCAAGCGAGAAAATGAGCCAAGAAAGACATAAAAGCGAACGGAAAAGAGAGGGCGAATAAAACGGCAAGGGGGAAGTGGGGGAGAGGAAAACGAGAGGAAAATGGCAACTAATGTAATGCGAGAGATAGGGATTGTGATGGGTACTTGGTATGTTGACTTTTGCGCAGACTCCCCGACAACGGCGCTAGAAATTCTTCTTGCTACCTCTTGAGCACTGCGTTGGTTTTCCCCGAAGAGGAGAGGATGATGCAGCAAAGTAGCGTAAGTATTTCCCTCAGTTTTTGAGAACCAAGGTATCAATCCAGTAGGAGGCTACGCTCAAGTCCCTCGTACCTGCACAAAGCGATAGCTCAACGCAACCAACGCGATTAGGGGTTGTCAATCCCTTCACGGTCGCTTACGAAAGTGAGATATGATAGAGATAATATTTTTGGTATAGAGATGCAAAGTGAAAAGTAAAAGGCAAAGTAAAAATCAAGCAAGATTAAAGTGATGGAGATTGATATGATGAGAATAGACCCGGGGGGCATAGGTTTCACTAGTGGCTTCTCTCAAGAGCATAAGTATTCTACGGTGGGTGAACAAATTACTGTTGAGCAATTGACATAATTGAGCATAGTTATGAGAATATCTAGGTATGATCATGTATATAGGCATCACGTCCGAGACAAGTAGACGACTCCTTCCTGCATCTACTACTATTACTCCACTCATCGACCGCTATCCAGCATGCATCTAGAGTATTAAGTTAAAAACAGATTAACGCCTTAAGCGAGATGACATGATGTAGAGGGATAGCTTCATGCAATATGATAAAAACCCCATCTTGTTATCCTCGATGGCAACAATACAATACGTGCCTTGCTACCCCTTCTGTCACTGGGAAATGACACCGCAAGATTGAACCCAAAGCTAAGCACTTCTCCTATGGCAAGAAAAACCAATCTAGTAGGCCAAACCAAACTGATAGTTCAAAGAGACTTGCAAATATAACCAATCATACATAAAAGAATTCAGAGAAGATTCAAATATTATTCATAGATAGACTTGATCATAAAACCACAATTCATCGGTCTCAACAAACACACCGCAAAAACAAGATTACATCGAATAGATCTCCACGAGAGAGGGGGAGAACATTGTATTGAGATCCAAGAAGAGAGAAGAAGCCAACTAGCTAATAACTGTGGACCCGAAGGTCTGAGGTGAACCACTCACACTTCATCGGAGGGGCTATGATGATGTAGAAGCCCTCCGTGATGACGGCCCTCTCTGGCGGAGCTCCGGAACAGGCCCCAAGATGGGATCTCGTGGATCTGAGAAAGTTGCGGCGGTGGAATTAGGTTTTTGGCTCCGTATCTGATCGTTTGGGGGTACGTAGGTATATATAGGAGGAAGGAGTACGTCGGTGGAGCAACAGGGAGCCCACGAGGCAGGGGGCGCGCCCTACGGGGGGGCGCCCCCCACCCTCGTGACCGCCTCTTTTGTTCCTTGGCGTAGGGTCCAAGTCTCCTGGATCACGTTCGGTGAGAAAATCACGTTCTCGAAGGTTTTATTTTGTTTGGACTCCGTTTGATATTCTGTTTCTCCGAAACTCTGAAATAGGCAAAAAACAGCAATTCTAGGATGGGCCTCCGGTTAATAGGTTAGTCTCGAAAATAATATAAAAGTGGAAAATAAAGCCCAATATAGTCCAAAACAGTAGATAATTTAGCATGGAGCAATAAAAAATTATAGATACGTTTGAGACATATCAGTCAACTGTGGGCTCCTCTTGAAGGTAAGCTTCACAGAACACTTGAAAATCGCAAATGTTGGACACGGAGTTAGGTCCAATATCTTGAGGGTGAAGTTGGAGGAAATGAAGCACATCACGGAAATTTTTTGATCCGGGAGGGCTGAACCCTCGACTCAGACGGTCAACAAAAACGATCACTTCCCTTCCTTGGGTTTAGGAGGATTTTCTTAACCGGGGGCCCTCCAGTGGATGTCTTCCTTTTTGGCTAAAGCGCCAGTAGTAACACACCTATTCAGATCTTCCTCTGTAATCGGGATTGAAACCAGTTACAGGAATAAAAGGACTTGGCCATTTCTCAGAGGACCTGAAAGAAAATGTGTGCCGGTTTAAGATTCATGATTAATTCGCTGGAGGTCAAGAAGCAGACAGAAATGACGCATGTATAAGTGTTAAACCGGAGATTAACGTTATCAAATTACAGTGCTGAACTATTGGCGGTTTGAGAGGGGACTAATGGTACCTGGCAGGTTATTATTTTTTGAGTTAAACCGCCTGTACAGACATTGAAAGTATAGATCTGAACGTGAAAAATTGCTAAGTGATGAAAAACAGGTTTCACAGATTGATATCACAATTTTGGATCTACCGTGTGTCAGGAAATGAAAATATATTCAGACCTAAATATTGGAGCTTGAGCAGTTCATAAGGTCCAGATTGGATTTTCTATTCAAAAAGAGACGCTCTGATGAGGAAAAAGAACTTTGGCTATTGCAGCACAGGAGAAGTATCAAGTTTGAATTGAGTATTGGTGCAACAGTCAAGAACAGCAACGAGCTTCCATGAACTCGTGTAACCCTAATGAGATCTACGGAGGGGGAAGAGGAAGAGCTTACCACGGCTGTTGGGCGGCGGAGGCGCGCGAGCAGGATCCGGACCAGTCATGTTGATGCAGCGGTCGACGTTCAAGCAGAGGCGAAGATTGATGGCGGTGGCTGGGCTCAGGTGCAGGACATCGCAAGGTGGAAGATGAAAGACGAAGAGGCCGAGGGGGAAAAGTGAAAGGGACCCCTGGCCCTCTTTATAAGGGAAAGGATGAATTGCAGGAGGAGTCCGAAAAATGGGCATCTAATATTATGACTGCCTCGATTGTCGAGTTTTTATTAAGAAAGGTATATATAAAAATTAGGGTCTGGCGCAGATTTAATTACAGATGACGTCACGTCAAATTACCATGATCCAAGGAGATGACGTCATGATGAGTTATAAGGTTTTCAGAGATAATGAATAAGGATTTTTTAAGATTGACATGAACAAGTTCAAATCAACCTGGGGCCTAATGTTGGGGATATAACTATTGAGTATAAACCTCCCAGGAGGGGCCGGGTTATACTCATGGCGATTTCCAATATTGAAGCCCATGAAGATATAGAAGATGGCGACTTACGAAGGAGATTTACTAAGAAGGCCAAAAGCCCGAAGGCGGGTTAGGGCCCATAGACGTAAACCGCCATATATATGTATGACTTGTATTGTAAGGTATGAAGAGTAGATACCAAGCCGGACACGTTTATGAACCCGCCGGGGTTCTGTGAGCCGCGGGGTGTCAACCTGTGTATATAAAGGGATGACCCGGCGGCGGTTTAGGGTAAGAAAGAAGAGATCGAAAGCTTGGTCAAGCGTATTCGCTCCCTGGTAATCAAGACACAAGCAATACCACCTCAATTGGATTAGGCCTTTACCTTCACCGCAAGGTACCGAACCAGTATAAACTCCCTGTGTCCTTTGTACCATTTAACACCTTTAAGCTAATCTTGTTGTGATGGCTCCATGACTAAGTCCTCACACTAGGACATCTGCCGTGACTATTCCACGATAGTTGGCGCCCACCGTGGGGCTATCGCATGGTGGTATAAAGTTCTTAAAGGGCAACTTCAAAGGGATCAAGGGATATGCTGTGGGTCGGATGACCAAGAGTCGTCGTGGAAAGCTCTACATCGACGATGCAGGATGGGGCTCCGACGCCAGCTCAATTGGGTACGGGTACCGGGTCCCCTTCGGTGGAATCCATGTCTTCATCGGCAAGATCGGTGAACCGGGCCCTGAGCCGGACATCTGCACCGACATCATCGAGACGGCTCAGTGTGCAAGGCCCACCCGAGTTCAGCACGCCATGAAGCGTGCCTTTGTGGGATTCCTCCATGGGGGATAATTTGAGGAAGGATCCGTGTCTGGCGGTGAGACGGCCATCTATTCCGATTGTGAGCCGTCCATGGGCGAGACTACTTCATTGTATCAATTGCAGGATGGCAGGCATGCAGCGTTAGTTGCGAAAGTATTCC
This sequence comes from Aegilops bicornis, assembly GCA_021605145.1. NCBI lineage: Eukaryota > Viridiplantae > Streptophyta > Magnoliopsida > Poales > Poaceae > Aegilops > Aegilops bicornis. The sequence continues at coordinate 453,547,430 of CM038672.1, forward strand.
GCATTGTTTCAAATGAAGACCAAACTCATAACTCAAATATTCACCTCCACGATCAGATTGTAGAAACTGTATTTTCTTGTTACGATGATTTTCCACTTCACTCTGAAATTCTTTGAACTTTTCAAATGTTTCAGACTTATGTTTCATCAAGTAGATATACCCATATCTGCTCAAATCATTTGTGAAGGTCAGAAAATAATGAAACCCGCTGCGAGCCTCAACACTCATCGGACCGCATACATCAGTATGTATTATTTCCAATAAGTCAGTTGCTCGCTCAATTGTTCCGGAGAACGGAGTTTTAGTCATCTTGCCCATGAGGCATGGTTCGCAAGCATCAAGTGATTCATAATCAAGTGATTACAAAAGCCCATCAGCACGGAGTTTCTTCATGCGCTTTACACCAATATAACCTAAACGGCAATGCCACAAATAAGTTGCACTATCATCATTAACCTTGCATCTTTTGGCTTCAATATTATGAATATGTGTATCACTACAATCGAGATTAAACAAAAATAGACCACTCATCAAGGGTGCATGACCATAAAATGTATTACTCATATAAATAGGACAACCATTATTCTCTGATTTAAATGAATAACCGTTTTGCATCAAACAAGATCTAGATAAAATGTTCATGCTCAACGCTGGCACCAAATAACAATTATTCAGGTCTAAAAATAATCCCGACGGTAGATGTAGAGGTAGGGTGCCGACCGCGATCACATCGACTTTGGAACCATTTCCCACGCGCATCGTCACCTCATCCTTAGCCAATCTTCGTTTAATCTGTAGCCCTTGTTTCGAGTTGCAAATATGAGCAACAGAACCAGTATCAAATACCCAGGCACTACTACGAGCATTAGTAAGGTACACATCAATGACATCTATATAACATACCCTTTCACTTTGCCATCCTTCTTATCCGCCAAATACGTGGGTAGTTCCGCTTCCAGTGACCAGTCCCTTTGCAGTGGAAGCACTCAGTCTCAGGCTTAGGTCCAGACTTGGGCTTCTTCACTTGAGCAGCAACATGCTTGCCGTTCTTCTTGAAGTTCCCCTTCTTCCCTTTGCCCTTCTTCTTGAAACTAGTGTCTTGTTAACACCAACTGATACGTCCATTTTGCATCATACTTTTATATTGACATTTATTGCATTATGGGATGTTATTACACATTATGTCACAATACTTATACCTATTCTCTCTTATTTTACAAGGTTTACATGAAGAGGGAGAATGCCGGTAGCTGGAATTCTGGGCTGGAAAAGGAGCAAATATTAGAGACCTATTCTGCACAACTCCAAAAGTCCTGAAACTGCACGGAGGCATGTTTTGGAATATATAAAAAATACTGGCGAAAGAATTAACCAGAGGGGGCCCACACCCTGACCACGAGGGTGGGGGGCGCGCCCCTATCTCTTGGGCCCCCTGGCAGGCCTCCGGTGCCCATCTTCTGCTATATGAAGTCTTTCGTCCGAGAAAAAATGATAAGCAAGCTTTCGGGATGAAGAACCGCTGCCACGAGGCGGGACCTGGCGCAACCAATCTAGGGCTCCGGCGGAGCTGTTCTACCGGGGAAACATTCCTCCGGGAGGGGGAAATCATCCCCATCGTCATCACCAACGATCTTCTCATCGGGAGGGGGTCAATCTCCATCAACATCTTCACCAGCACCATCTCCTCTAAAACCCTATTTCATCTCTTATATCCAATCTTTGTCCCAAAACCTTAGATTGGTATCTGTGGGTTCCTAGTAGTGTTGGTTACTCCTTGTAGTTGATGCTAGTTGATTTATTTCGTGGAAGATCATATGTTCATATCCTTTATGCATATTAATACCCCTCTAATTATGAATGTGAATATGATTTGTGAGTAGTTACGTTTGTTCCTGAGGACATGGGAGAAGTCTTGCTATAAGTAGTCATGTGAATTTGGTATTCATTCGATATTTTGGTGATTTGTATGTTGTCTTTCCTCTAGTGGTGTTATGTGAACGTCGTCTACATGACACTTCACCATTGTTTGGGCCTAGAGGAAGGCATTGGGAAGTAATAAGTAGATGATGGGTTGCTAGAGTGATGGGCTTAAACCCTAGTTTATGCGTTGCTTCGTAAGGGGCTGATTTGGATCCATATGTTTCATGCTATGTTTAGGTCTACCTTAATACTTCTTTTGTAGTTGCGGATGCTTGCAATAGGGGTTAATCATGAGTGGGATGCTTGTCCAAGGAAGGGCAGTACCCAAGCACCAGCCCACCCCCATATCAAATTAGCAAAGTAATGAACGCGAATCATATGAGCGTGACGAAAACTAGCTTGACGATAATTCCCATGTGTCCTCGGGAGCGTTTTCCTTTAAATAAGAGTTTGTCTAGGCTTGTCCTTTGCTACAAAAAGGATTGCGCCATCTTGCTGCACCTTATTTATTTTCAGTACTTGTTACCCGTTACAAATTACCTTATCACAAAACTATCTGTTACCGATAATTTCAGTGCTTGCAGAGAATACCATACTGAAAACCGCTTGTCATTTCCTTCTGCTCCTCGTTGGGTTCGACACTCTTACTTATCAAAAGGACTACGATAGATCCCCTATACTTGTGGGTCATCAAGACTCTTTTAAAGCGCCGTTCTTGGAGTGAAGCGCCTTTGGTAGGTGGAATTTGGTAAAGGAAAATTTATATAGTGTGCTGAAATTTCATCGTCACTTGTTACTATGGAACATAATCCTTTGAGGGGCTTGTTCAGGTATCTTCACCCGACCAGTAGAGCAAAGAGTTGCTCTTCAACCCATCTTGAACCTACTGAAAATGTTTACTTTGAGATTCCTTCGTATGATAGAAACTGCTAGCTAATCCTTTTTACAGAGATGGAACATTGCATCCCGATTTGCACCTAATCTATGTGGATGAAGTTTGTGGATAATTTAAGCTTGCAGGTATGCCCGAGGATGTTATCAAGAAGAAGGTCTTCCCTTTATCTTTGAAGGTAAAGGCATTGACATGGTTTAGGCTATGTGATGACATGGGATCATGGAACTACAACTGATTGAAATTGGAATTTCATGAGAAGTTTTATCCTATGCATATGGTTCATCGTGATCGTAATTATATATATAATTTTTGGCCTCGCGAAGGATAAAGCATCGCTCAAGCTTGGGGGAGGCTTAAGTCAATGTTATATTCATGTAACCCCTGGTACTCCAAAAATCATCCGAAACATCCGTTTCCCGAACCATTCTGGTGTCCGAATGTAACCTTCCAATATATGAATCTTTACCTCTCGACCATGTCGACACTCCTTGTCATGTCCGTGATCTCATCTGGGACTCCGAACAAACTTCGGTTCAACAAATCACATAACTCATAAAACAAATCGTCATCGAACATTAAGCGTGCGGACCCTACGGGTTCGAGAACTATGTAGACATGACCGAGACACATCTGCGGTCGATAACCAATAGTGAAACCTGGATGCTCATATTGGTTCCTACATATTCTACGAAGATCTTTATCGGTCAAACCGCATAACAACATACATTGTTCCCTTTGTCATCGGTATGTTACTTAACAGGGATTTGATCGTCGGTATCTTCATACCTAGTTCTATCTCGTTACTGGCAAGTCTCTTTACTCGTTCCGTAATGCATCATCATGTGACTAACTCATTTGTCACATTGCTTGCAAGACTCATAGTGATGTGCATTACCGAGAGGGCCCAAAGATACCTCTCCGATACACGAATTGGCAAATCCTAATCTCGATCTATGCCAACTCAACAAACACCATCAGAGACACCTGTAGAGCATCTTTATAATCACCCAGTTACATTGTGACGTTTGATAGCACACAAGGTGTTCCTCTGGTATTCGGGAGTTGCATAATCTCATAGTCATAGGAACATGTATAAGTCATGAAGAAAGCAATAGCGATAAAATTAAACAATCATTATGCTAAGCTAACGGATGGGTCTTGTCCATCACATCATTTTCTAATGATGCGATCCCGTTCATTAAATGACAACACATGTCTATGGTCAGGAAACTTAACCATCTTTTATTAACGAGCTAGTCAAGTAGAGGCATACTACGGACACTCTGTTTCGTCTATGTATTCACACATGTACTAGGTTTCCGGTTAATACAATTCTAGCATGAAAAATAAACATTTATCATGATATAAGGAAATATAAATAACAACTTTATTATTGCCTCTAGGGCATATTTCCTTCAAAATCCCATCCATTACTTTCTTGCAAATTGCATGCTTTACCTTTTCCGATGTCTATACTCTTGTCATGCTAGCTTGAGATGTATTGTGTGTGCTTTGACATGTGATAAACTCAACCTTAACTTGAAGAAATTAAAAACTGCCAATTTTGCTTGTTAAGGGTCTAATCACCCCCTCTAGACCCCTCTTCTCGATCCTTTCACTTGGCCTCCGCCATGCACGCCTGGTACGCCTCCTCCTCCACCTTTCACCGCTCCTCCTCCTCACTTTCACGGAGGACCGCTGCCAGCGCCGCTTGGTAGGCGGCCTCCGCCTCCTGGTCCTCGTCGCGCATGACAAGGGCCGGCGGCGGGGAGGCACATCGCGGATGCCGCGCCTCCTGGGCTCCTCATGCTCGAACGTGAACCACTGCTCCCAAGCAGGAAAGTCGAATGCGTAGGCGGGGTCGCGGAGCTGCTGCTGCATCAGCAGCTGCCGCCGGTATCGCACCTCCTCCGCGTGCGCTCGCGTTGACCTTGGAGCCGTTGGCACTGGGATCCTCTCCGGATCCAAGTGTCAGTCGTGTGGATCCCAGTGAAACTTCGCCTGGTGCATTTGGACGTTGATGCGTTGCCGAGGCTGGTGGGAAGACGCCGACGGAGGTGGGGGTAGCGCGCAGGAAGGGACGACGGGGGCCTTGCCCTTGCCCTTGCCGGAGAAGAATCCCATGGCGGTGGCCAGGGTTTGTTGCCGACGGGGTTGCATAGTGGGTGGCGAGATGGGGACGGGGGCGTCTGGAAGCGGATGAGGACGGGCACCCACCGCACGCCCGAAGTAAAAAAGGACGACCGCCATCGCTAACGCGTGGGCCCGCGGTGGGCGGTGGCCGTTAATAAAGATGATTGCGGTAGTTGGGCAGACGCCAGGTGGGGACGCGGGGGACACCGAGAGGACGCGCGACACGTCCGTGCCGACGCACTTCAGCCACAAATTTGGGCCGCAAATGGGTCCGCGCGGATGCGAAGCGGTCGCGTTTTGCGAATGGGTAGGCGCATTGGGCCAGCACTTTTGTCCACAACGATCCAAACAGACGGTGGCGGACAAAATGGGTACCTGTGTTGGAGTTTCTCTTACTCGCCCCATAAAAAAGGGTGTGTACTCGTTGTGTCTTAGCCACGAATACATGAATTGTTGCTTTGTATGCACGTACTGCGACAAAGGTCGTCGATCCTAGACTGCAGGGTCGCCTCGGCCTCGCCTAGCTGTCTCACTGATAACCCACAAGTATAGGGGATCAATTGTAGCCTCTTTCGATAAGTAAGAGTGTCGAACCCAACGAGGAGCTAAAGGTAGAACAAATATTCCCTCAAGTTCTATCAACCACCGATACAACTCTGCACACGCTTGACGTTCGCTTTACCTAGAACAAGTATGAAACTAGAATTACTTTGTAGGTGTTGTGGGATAGGTTTGCAAGAATATAAAGAGCACGTAAATAAGAACTAGGGGCTGTTTTAGGTAAATAAGCAATAAAGTTAGTATAGAGAGTCTGGGAAAGTGCTGGTAGGAGTTGCGAAATTGTCCCTAAGCAATTGACTACTTTACTAGACCGATAGCAAGTTTTATGTGGGAGAGGCCACTTCTAGCATGTCATCCCTGACTTGGAATTGTATGCACTTATGATTGGAACTATTAGCAAGCATCCACAACTACTAACGTTCATTAAGGTAAAACCCAACCATAGCATTAAGATATATTGGTCCCCTTCAATCCCGTATGCATCAATTTCTATGCTAGGTTGAAGCTTCTGTCACTCTTGCCCTCCAATCTTGTCGGCGTTACAGGGCAGGGGTCCCCAGACTTGCTCTGCTGCCCACGGCGTACATCGTGAGCGGGCCCAGACGCCCATCTTCACCAAAGAAGCATTCAAGACCCTCGCGAGGGGCCAAGCCTCGCGAGGCGGACGACACAAGACCTCCTCGGGAGCGGCCTCACCAGGTTGGCTCGCGAGGGGCGGAGAGTTCAAGGCAAGGCAAACCTCGCGAGGTTCCAATGACGTGATCCATGACGATTGGGATCAGATGGGCGCCAGCGCGCACAGTGTCCTTGTTTCCTCTTTGGTGCTAAGGAGGCAAGCGCATGCGAGGAGTACCGAGGCATTAAGCAAAGGTTTCCATATCGGTGCAACAAGACAAAGATCAGCAGGACGACAAGATGGAGGTCACCATGGAGCCCAAGGCAGCGTCACCACCAAAACCTTTTGCAGGCGAAGACTGCTTTTGTCAGGATAGCTTGTACCAGCTGTCCCCTTTCAAATTGGCCATTGTTGGCTCCCTTCCCGCTCAATATTTGGGGAGAGGACCAGGGCCTCTATAAATAGGGCTAGCCACCACAGTAGAAGGGAAGGGGACTCGATCTTGGCCTAAGCTGATTTAGATCACCCACCCATCCACCAAGCACAAGAACACCTCACCTCAGGAGGTTGTTCTTCCCTTTATACTATTCATCCTCAGCCCGAGAGGCAATCCACCACACCACACTGGAGTAGGGTATTACACCGCAACGGTGGCCCGAACCAGTATAAATCTTGTGTCTCTTGCGTTGCGAGTTCGTCGAGCTAGCCTTAGAGATCGTAGCGAGGTTGAGTGCGTGATTCGGTAGGGGGATATCTTCGTGCGCACCCCAGTGTTTGAACCTTGAGGGTTTTGCCGGAACCCGAGATCCGATGTTTGGCGCGGCAGGTAAGGGTGCGCCGGAGCTCTTCTTCCGCCAGTTGATCTGCTCGTTGATCCCCCGGCACTCCACGGCTCCGATGTCCGGCGACTAAAGGACCAAAGCCGACCGCTGGGCAGCCTGGCCAGCCCGGGCGGCGACGCCCGCCCAAGAAGACCTCAACCCCGCGCCCCAGGCAGCATGCGCGGGGCGGCGCGGTCACCCGCTATCCGCCCTTACTCCGCGGCAAGTGCGGGCAGCCGCAAGGGCATCAAGCCACGCCGCGGCCACGACACCGTACACCAGGTGGGAGCAAGCAAACATGAGGGCTGCGCTCACAGTAGATCGGGAGCTGCTGCGATGCCGGTTAATGGAGAGCGGCCGGGATACATTGCTGGAGCGCGTCACTGAGCTCTCGGACGCTGCGGCCTCGGGAGCACCACCCTTCTGCTCTCTGCTCATGCATCAGGCTGCTGCCGGGTCGCATGGCGGGCCTCGCCGCGCCCGTGTGCCCACGGGAGCTCCACCAGGGTTCATTGACACCGGCACAACCAACGGAGCTGGACGCTCGCTCGCACCCGCGCCACCTCCGGTGGGCGCGAGCACGAGCGCTGCCACCTACGGCCCCGGCTGGATGCAACCCTACCATCCTCAAGACGGCGCGCTAGGCCGGGCAACATAGAGCGTGGGGCACTACGGCGAGGTTTTGAGGCGACGACCTCGGAGGCCTACGTGCCCCGCATGCTGGACCAAGAGTACATGATGGAAGACGACCCTGGCTCGTTCCTCGAGTCGGGCTGGGAAGAGGAGGCGCCAGAAGTCGGCACCTTTCGGGAGTCCTCTGGAAGCCTCACCAACCGCGCCGGCAACAACAGCTATAGGGTACCACTAATTCTTCAGGAGCAGGCTTACGCTAACCATGGGATGCAGGAGGATCAGGTCGCAGCTGTGGATGGCGGCCCCAGCTTGTCGGCCTCCCTGGCGCCAAGGGGGCACGCTGAGGACTGCAGGAGGGGGGTCGGGACGAAGACCCCTCCCCGCGCCGCACGGAGCAAGGCGTCCCCCGGAGGTAGGCCCTGTCGGATTTTGGGTTCCGGCAGACCTTTGAGGTTCGAACACTGGGGTGCGCGCGGAGAACTTCCCCTACCAGCTCACGCGTTAATGGTTTGCACGGGATCTAAACTAGGAACGATGAACAGCACAAGAGACACAAGGTTTATACTGGTTCGGGCCACCGTTGTGGTGTAATACCCTACTCCAGTGTGTGGTGTGGTGGATTGCCTCTGGGGCTGATGAAGAACAGTACAAAGGAAAAAACAGCCTCGCGAGGGGCTGTTCTTGAGCTGGTGCAATGGACCGCTTGAGTGAGTCCAGTCGCTTCTCTCTCTCTCTCTCTCTCTCTCTCTCTCTCTCTCTCTCTGGTAGGTTCGACCTCTGTCCCTCTCTTTGTGGTGGCTAGTCCTATTTATAGAGGGAGGCCCTGGGCCTCTTCCCAAATAATGAGCGGGGAGGGCGCCAACAATTGGCCATTTTGAAGGGGAACATCTAGTACACTATCCTGACTAAATTTGGTCTTCGGCTGCCAAAGGCTCTGACGGTGACGCTATCCTGGGCTCCACGATGACCTCCGTCCTGCCGCTCTGCTGCTCTTGGTCTTGTTGCCCCGAAGCGGTAACCCTTGCCTGATGCCTTGGCCTGTGCTTGCCTCCTTTGCACCGAAGGGGAAATGAGGACATCTTGAGTGGCGCCCGCGGTCTCAACTGGGCTCATGGCTTGCGTCCACGGGCACCCTCGTGAGGTACCCTGCCTTGATCTCTCTGCCTCCTCGTGAGCCTGCCTCGACGAGGCTGCTCTGAGGAAGGTTCCTGTCGTCCGCCTCATGAGGCTTGGCCCCTCGCGAGGGTCTTGAGCTTGAGCCGATGAAGCTGGGCCGTCTTGGGCCCCACTTGAGCCATGCCGAGCCGTGGCGTGCAAGTCTGGGGACCCCCGTTCCTAGAACGCCGACAGTAGCCCCCGGGCCCAAGGCGCGCCTGGACTTGGCTTAGCAGAGAAGCGAAGGGGCAAGTGCGAAGCGCCGCGGGCCCCAACAGCCTGCAGCCTTGGGCGCCACGTGGCGATTTATTGGTCGTGGGCGTCTCCGCTACCCCACGATCCCTCGGCAACTGCACGACTTGACAAGTCCCTGCATGCAGAAATGGGCCATGATTACCTGTGATCGTCGAGGCCGACGGTTGGCCTCCTCCGGCTATAAGTACGGAACGACGCAAGCCCTTCTAGTCCATCTCTTCTTGCTACTCCTTCCTCTCCATGGCTCCGTCGAAGAGGTCCTCGGCCGCGGAGAAGGGGAAGGCCCACCAGGTTGGGCCTGACTCTCCCCCGGCCAAGCGCGGCCGAGGCCGTCTTCGCAAGCATCTTGTGGCTCCCGTAGTGGCTTTCCGCAGTCGTGGAGGCGACCCCTTGCGCGGAGATGGGCGCCAGGTAACCGATGGGGGGCGCGTCGTGACCGCGCGGCCCCCTAGGCCGCACTTCCACTCGGCGGAGGTGCTGCCGGAGCTCGTCGTGTGGTCGGTGGAGCCGACCAGCACCTGGCTCCTGCTTCCCCGCTTCTTTGTGGGTGAACTTCCGGCCGGCGCTCCGGGCGGCCTCTGGCTTCAGGCTGACGGTTGTTGCAGCAGGGCCTCCTAGGCTTCCCTGGAGGTCTCCGTCGCCAGGAATGTGGCCCTGACCCGCGGCTGGCAAACGTTTGCCCGCGCGCGGGGCCTGAGCCGGCAGTGCACCCTGCAGTTCAAGTTCGATGGCGACGCCACCCTCTACGTGAGGGTGTCCGGAGAAGACGGTCGCCGTGCCGGGTGCTGCCCTGAAGACGATTACCGCGGCCGTGTACCCAGCCCCGGCGATGATCGGGATGAAGACGACAGCAGTCGCGTGGTCGGCAACACTCGGGGCTCGTCGAGCTTCGGTGGTTCTCCTTCGAACAGCAGCTCCTCCAGCGGTGGCCGCGACCAGCCCCCGTGCCGTCGCGCCCGCCTGGAGGGAGTTAGTGGGTCAGCCCGCCATCGCGCCTCGGTGAAGCGCGAGGAGGAGTCTAACTGAGATCCGGAGGCAGTGCGAGCCTTCGCCGCGAGTTGGTGCCGAGCAAGCCATGCCTATTTTGTCTTTCTCCCTTCTCCGTGCAAAGAGAAATTAGTGTAGGGCCCCGCGGGGGCGTGCTGAATTGTTGTTGTTAATTACCTTGTTGTTTCCGCTATTTCCGTGCTATGCTTTTGTGCCGCATGCCCGCGTGCAGGAATTACTTAGCTCGGGGGAACCTGTCGTGGTCTTCGCTTCCCGAGGCCGAGGCCTCGTCAAACGCTTCATGTCCTGCAAGGATTAGTCAGGAGGGGTAGCTTCCGGCCTCGGTTGTGGAGGCGACCGACCCAGGTCCTGTGTTCGCGTCGCGATGCCCGTGGGGCACGGAATGGGAGGGGTGCTCCCGTAGTGGACCTGGATAGGAAAGCTTCAAATGACAGGGGTAGAAAACACTCGCGAGGGTGCCCGTGCTGCTCCCTCGCGAGACTTGCGCGAGAGAAATCGAGGTAAGTGAGCGAAAAAGGCAAAGAATAACAAGCCAAGGACGGCAACAACTTCAATAAAACTTCAAATAGGAACGAACAAGCCAACTGCAGAAAGCAAATGAAAAAGCCACGTCCGACACCTAATCTAGTCTTCGACGTCTTCTCACCAAATATGAGCTAAGTGCTGCCATCAAGGGCGTGGAGCCCCCGAGGCCCGAGGGCGGCTCTCCGGAGACTCCGGGGCATGTACAACCCCAACTCATTATTACATGAGAGTGTCACGGGCGGCGAGCTTCACAGGCATTGGCCTTCTTCCAGGCTCCGGGCCTTTCTCGGGGAAACTAGCTTCATAGGCGTTAGCCTTCTTCACAGGCTCCGGGCCTTTCTTGGGAAAATGAGCTTCACAGGCGTTTGCCTTCTTCACAGGCTCCGGGCCTTTCTCGGGAAAATGAGCTTCATAGGCGTTTGCCTTCTTCACAGGCTCCACGCCTTTCTCGGGAAAATGAGCTTCACAGGCGTTTGCCTTCTTAACAGGCTCCGGGCCTTTCTCGGGAAAATGAGCTTAACAGGCGTTTGCCTTCTTCACAGGCTCCGGGCCTTTCTCGGGAAAATGAGCTTCATAGGCGTTTGCCTTCTTCACAGGCTCCGGGCCTTTCTTGGGAAAATGAGCTTCACAGGCGTTTGCCTTCTTCACAGGCTTCGGGCCTTTCTTCAAGGGTAGAACTTCCGGAGATGCTAGATGTTCCACGCGTTCGGGATGGGCACCCCCTCCTGAGTCTCCAAGCGTGCAGAGCCGGGCCTGGAAACATGATGTAGGACCTTGAAGTATGTCTAGAGGGGGGTGATTAGACTACTTGACCAATTAAAAACTTAACCTTTTCCCAATTTTAGACTTTGGTAGATTTTAGCTATCTTTGAGCAAGTCAAGCAATCTACACACAATTCAAGCAAGCATGCAAAGAGTATATAGGCAGCGGAAAATAAAGCATGCAACTTGCAAGAATGTAAAGGGAAGGGTTTGGAGAATTCAAATTGGAGACACAGATGTTTTTGTCGTGGTTCCGATAGGTGGTGCTATCGTACATCCACGTTGATGGAGACTTCAACCCACGAAGGGTAGCAGTTGCTTGAGTCCACGGAGGGCTCCACCCACGAAGGGTCCACGAAGAAGCAACCTTGTCTATCCCATCATGGCCGTCGCCCACGAAGGACTTGCCTCACTAGCAGTAGATCTTCACGAAGTAGGCGACCTCCTTGCCCTTACAAACTCCTTGGTTCAACTCCACAATCTTGTCGGAGGCTCCCAAGTGACACCTAGCCAATCTAGGAGACACCACTCTCCAAGAAGTAACAAATGGTGTGTTGATGATGAACTCCTTGCTCTTGTGCTTCAAATGATAGTCTCCTCAACACTTAACTCTCTCTCACAGGATTTGGATATGGTGGAAAGAAGATTTGAGTGGAAAGCAACTTGGGGAAGGCTAGAGATCAAGATTCTTGTGGTTGGAATGGAATATCTTGGCCTCAACACATGAGTAGGTGGTTCCCTCTCAGAACTAGTAAGTTGGAAGTGTAGGTTTGTTCTGATGGCTCTCTCCACGAATGAAGAGGAGGTGGAGGGGTATATATAGCCTCCACACAAAATCTAACCGTTACACACAATTTACCAAACTCGGTGGGACCGAATCATCAAACTCGGTCGGACCGATTTAGTAAACCTACTGACCGTTAGAGTTTTCGATGGGACCGATATGCAATTCGGTAGGACCGATATGGTTAGGGTTAGGGCATAACGTATTCTCGGTGAGACCAATTACACAAACTCGGTGAGACCGATTTTGGTAATTAGCTAACCGCAGAGTTGGTCGTAAACTTCGATTAGGACAGATTCGCTCTTTCGGTGAGACCGAAAAGTTACGAAAGGGAAACAGAGAGTTTACATTGCAATCTTGGTGGGACCGATCGCTCACTTCGGTTATACTGAAACGTTACGAAGGGAAACAGAGAGATTGCAATCCCATCTCGGTGAGACCGATTTTCCTAGGGTTTGTGGCAGTGGCTATGACAACTGAACTCGGTGGCGCCGGATAGAAAGAATCGGTAGGGCCGAGTTTGACTTTAGGTTTAGGTCATATGTGGATGTGAGAAAGTAGTGGAGGGTTTTTGGAGCATATCACTAAGCACATGAAGCAAGAGGCTTATTAAGCAACACCTCATCCCTCCTTGATAGTATTGCCTTTTCCTATAGACTCAATGTGATCTTCGATCACTAAAATGTAAAATGTAGAGTCTTGAGCTTTTGAGCTTGAGCCAATCCTTTGTCCTTGATATTTTGAGGGATCCACTTTCATCATCCATGCCATGCCATTCATTGAGCTTTCCTGAAATATTTTTCTTGGAATAGCATTAGGACAATGAGCTATATGTTGTTATGAATTACCAAAACCACCTAGGGATAGTTGCACTTTCACATGAACAACCTTGAACGGGCCCTCCCACATGGGAGAAAGCTTATGCAACCCTTCCCTGGAGAGGACCCGTCTGAGCACGAGGTCCCCTACCTCAAGAGTCGTGGGGCGGATGTTGCAGCAGTGGTATCGCCGCAGCGCCTATTGATACCTTGCCGCTCGCAGCGCGGCCTCTCGACGATGTTCCTCCCCTAGCACGAGAATCGTCCTCCGCATGGTGTCCTGCTGCGCCTCATCGAATGCCAGGACCCGTGCGGAGCGACGCCTGACCTCGTGAGGGAGGACGGCTTCTGCTCCATAGACGAGGAAGAAGGGGGTCTCGCCAGTCGGCTTGGCCGCGGTCGTGCGGATGGACCACATCACGGATTGGAGCTCGTCGTGCCAGCCCCTGCCGCAGGCCTCCAGCTTCTTCTTGAAGGTCCTGGTTTTGAGGCCCTTCAGGACCTCCGCGTTGGCTCGCTCGGCCTGGCCGTTACTCCGGGGGTGCGCCACAAAAGCGTAGCATATCTGCGTTCCAATGTTAGCACAATACGTTTTGAAGAGATTACTGATGAACTGTGAACCGTTGTCGGTGATGATGCGGTTAGGCACCCCAAACCGGCTCACGAGGCCCCTGATGAACTTGACCGCAGAGCCCGCTGGGATGGTGCGGACAGCTTCCACCTCAGCCCACTTGGTGAACTTGTCCACGGCGACATAGAGGTAGCGATAGCCCCCTGGCACCCGAGGGAACAGGCCTAGAATGTCCAGCCCCCAAGCGGCGAATGGCCATGAGAGGGGTATAGTTTGCAGACCTCCCGCCGGCTGATGGATCTGCTTGGCGTGAAATTGGCAGGCCTCGCAAGCTTTTACCAGCTCAACAGCGTCGCTGAGTGCTGTGGGCCAGTAGAACCCGCTGCGGAACGCCTTGCCAACGAGGGTCCGTGACGATGAGTGAGGCCCACAGTCTTCGCCGTGCATGTCTTCCAGTAATTCCTTCCCTTGCTCTCTGGAAATGCAGCGTAGGGACACGTCATTCGGTCGCCTCCGGTAAAGCTCTCCATCCCTGATGCAGTAGTTGTGGCTTGCCGCACCACACGCTCCGCCTCCTCCTCCTTCTCCGGCAGGGTCCCCCGCGTCAAGTAGCTCTTGAGCTCTGTGATCCAGCACCCTTCCTGAGGCTCCAACGCCAGGAGCAGGCGTGCCCCTGAGGCCGGGCCACATATCGGGGCTCCCGAGGCAGGCGGCTAGGGGAGCTCCTCCCGAGGTTTCGCCGCGCTTGATAGTGATGGTGCTGCTAAGGGCCTGAAGAGTCGCTCTTCGAAGACGCCAGGCTCCTGAGGCAGCCGCCTGGACGCCTTCTTGGCGATGTCATCCGCCTCTTGATTGGTGTCGCGAGGCACATGGTGCAGCTCCAGCCCCCAGAACTGTTTCTCCATCCCGCGAACCTCCGCGAGGTAGGCTTCCATGTGCTCGTCCTTCGGCTCGTATATCTTGTTGGAGAAGTTGACGAGGAGCTGTGAATCGCCCTTGATGATGAGGCGCTTTACCCCCAAAGTGATCAAGGCTCTCGGGCGGCTATCAGGCCTTCATATTCTGCTATGTTGTTGGAGACCTTTTCCCCGTGCTGGAAATAGAGCTGCACGACGTAATAGAGCTTGTCCTGAGTAGGGGATACGAGCACTGCACCGGCCCCCGCGCCATGTCGGGAGAATGCCCCGTCGAAGTACATGACCTAGCCGTCCGGTGCCTCGCTCCCCGGAGAAAGTGATCGGTCTTCGCCTGCTTCGAGGCCGGGTGCCTCCGTCCATTCTGCCATGAAATCTCCAATGCAGCCCCCTTGATGACTCTGGTTGTGCTGAATTCTAGCTGAAACGCTTGCAGTTCGATGTTCCACTCGGCGACTCTTCCAGCTGAGTTGGGGCTCCTGAGCACCCTCTCTAGAGGGTATGCTGAGACGACCTTGATGGGATGACCTTGGAAGTAGTGCTGCAGCTTGCGTGAGGCTACCAATAGCGTGAGGAGGATTTTTTTGGGGCATGGGGTACCACGCCCTCGCGTCCCGTAGCACCGTGCTGTCGAAGTACACGGGGTGCTCAACGAGGGTATGAGCGATGGCGCTGTTCGCGTCCTCCGTAGGTTGGGGTGCCTCCCGAGACAGTGGAGCCCCCAGCGCCTGGTTGCTCGGCGGGGCCTCTTCTGCTCCGGGCGCGCTTTCCTGCTGCGGCTGATCCCCTTCGGCCGCGGCCGCGATCTTTGTGAGGCTTTCTTGGCCCGCCGCTCCTGCCGGAGGGCGCTTATGCCTTGGCATGATGCTCCTCCCTGCCGCTACCAGGCTGCATTGTGAGAGTAGGGGTGGCTTGAGTTAGAGCACTAGAGGCTCCCGAGGACGTGGGGCTACCATCACCGGAGGGCTGGTAAGGTACCTCTTGAGTTCTTGGAATGCCTTGTCGACCTCTTCAGTCCATTCAAAGGCGCCCTTCTTCTTCATCAGCTTGAAGAATGGCGATGCTCGTTCCCCAGCTTGGAGATGAAATGTCCTAGCGCGGTCACGCGCCCGGTGAGTTTCTGCATTTCTCTGAGGGTCTTTGGCTGGCTCATGTCTTCGACTGCTTTGACCTTTTCTGGGCTGGCCTCAATGCCCCTATGGGACACAAGGAAACCCAGGAGCTTGCCAGAGGGGACTCCAAATACACACTTCTCCGGGTTGAGCCGCAGATCCACTTTATCAAGGCTCGCGAAGGTTTCTTCCAAGTCCTATATCAGCATTTTCGCCTCCCGAGACTTCACTACAATGTCATGGACATACGCCTCAGCATTCCTCCCGAGCTGTTGGCCCAGGGCGATGCGCATCGGCCCGGCTGAAAAGGTCGCGCTGCGTTCATGCAACCCAAACGGCATGCAGGTGTAGCAAGACACTCAAGACGGGTCGGAGAGCCGTTTTTTCCACATCTTATACCGCCATCTTGATCTGGTGATAGCCTGAGAAGGCATCCAGGAAGCACAACAGGTCACACTCAGCGGTGGAGTCGACGATCTGGTCAATGCGAGGAAGCGGAAATGGATCTTGTGGGCAGGCCTTGTTGAGGTTGGTGAAGTCGACACACATACGTTCCTTTCCCCCCTTTTTTGGCACGACAACTGGGTTGGCTAGCCAACCCGGGTAGCGGACCTCGCGAATAACCCCTGTTGCCTCTAGCTTGCGGGTCGCTTGGACGATAAAAGCTTGTTTCTCTGTGGACTGTCGCCTCGCCTTCTGCTTCACGGGGCACACGTTGGGGCACACTTAGTGATGCTCAATCATGCCCCTCGGGACCCCCGCCAACTGATCAGGTTCCCATGCGAACACCTTCTTGTTTGCGCACAGGAACTTCACCAAGGCCTCCTCCTGCTAGGGTTCGAGGTTTGCACCTATGGTGAAGGTGGCGTCAGTGGACCCGTCCTCGTCGATTGGTACCTGCTTGGTTTCCGCCTTGTTTTGAGTGAATAACTGCTTCTTCTTGGACGGTGCAACCCCTTGGGCTCGGGGGCGTCAGCGCTGGCGGGCCGTGCCGCCGCATCCACCTTGAAAACGAGCTTGAGCGCTAGCAGTGCATCTCCGGTATTTCCTGACACGGAAAGGCCGCCGCTGCTCCCGAGCATCTTCATGAGGTTGTACGCCCGGTGAGTTGCTGCAATGAACCGGGCCAAGGCCGGGTAGCCGAGGATGGCGTTGTAGGGGAGGCCGATGGGGGCGATGTCAAAGTCGATCAGCTCCGTGCGGAAGTTGTCGCGGGTGCCGAAGGTCACTGGGAGGCGAATTTGCCCCAGGGAGGCGGTGGAACCGACTCCGACTCCCAAAAAAGGCCTGCTGGGCTGGAGCCGCTCTGGTGGCACATGGAGGAGGCTGAAGGCCTCCACAGAGAGCACGTTGAGGCCGGCTCCACCGTCGATGAGCGTCCTGGTGACAGCCACTTCGCAGATGGTGGGGGTGCACAAAGATCGAAGCGCACCAACCGCAGGGTTGGAGGGGTGATCGTCGAGTTGAAGAGCAGGTCGCCCTCGGGCGCCACCCAGCCAGCGGGGCTCCTCGGCGCTTGGAGGCGGTGGCGATCTGGCGGGTGAACGGCTTGACGTGGCGGCTCGAAGGTGGCGCCAGTGAGCCGCCCAGGAGAGCTGCGATGACCGGGGGCGCCGGCCCGGCACGATGGGCGAGGTAGAGGTCGTGCAGCTCCCCCCAATAGGCCTGCTGCTTGTTCCCCGCCGGGCCGGCGGCGGCAGACGACGGGGAACGATGGGGGTGTCCGCTGACGGGAGCCGTCTGGGCGACTCGAGCGGCGCGAGCAGCCCGGCGCTCGGCGCGGGCTCGGCGAGCGTCAGCCATGGACACGACAGAAGATCACACGTGACCAGCGGAAGAAAGATTCCGGCGCACCCCTACCTGGCGCGCCAAATGTCGAATTTCGGGTTCCGGCAGACCCTTGAGGTTCGAACACTGGGGTGCACACGGAGATCTTTCCCCTACCAGCTCACGCGTTAATGGTTCACACGGGATCTAAACTAGGAACGATGAACAACACAAGAGACACAAGGTTTATACTGGTTCGGGCCACCGTTGTGGTGTAATACCCTACTCCAAAGGTGTGGTGTGGTGGATTGCCTCTGGCTGATGAAGAATAAGATAAAGGAAGAACAGCCTCGCGAGGGGCTGTTCTTGAGCTGGTGTGATGGACCGCTTGGGTGAGTCCAGTCGCTTCTCTCTCTCTCTCTCTCTCTCTCTCTCTCTCTCTCTGGTAGGTTCGACCTCCGTCCCTCTCTCTGTGGTGGCTAGTCCTATTTATAGAGGGAGGCCCTGGGCCTCTTCCCAAATAATGAGCGGGGAGGGCGCCAACAATTTGCCATTTTGAAGGGGAACATCTAGTACACTTATCCTGACTAAAGTTGGTCTTGGCTGCCAAAGGCTCGGCGGTGACGCCCGCCCCTGGCTCCACGATGACCTCCATCCCGCCGCCTGTTGGTCTTGGTCTTGTTGCAATCAAGCGGCAACCCTTGCCTGATGCCTTGGCTCATGCTTGTCTCCTTTGCACCAAAGGGGAAATGAGGACATCAGTGAGGGTCGGGCGCCCGCCTGGTCTCGACTGGTCATGGCTTGCGCCACGGGCACCCTCGTGAGGTACCCGCCTTGATCTCTCCGCCTCCTCGTGAGCCTGCCTGACGAGGCTGCTCCCCGAGGAAGGTTCCTGCCGTCCGCCTCATGAGGCTTGGCCCCTCGCGAGGGTCTTGAGCTTGAGCTGATGAAGCTGGGTCGCGCTGGGCCCCCACTTGAGCCACGCCGCAGGCCACAGGCAGGCAAGTCTGGGGACCCCCGTTCCCAGAATGCCGACAGGCCCTCTACCGGGGAGGTGCTCCAGAGCCTTCCCCCGGCAAAGGACCCGTAGTCGCCGAGGTCGCCGCTGGCGTCCCATTTGCCCCTTGGTGTCGTCCTTGTTTCTGGTCGCCCCCAATGGTGGTCGAGGGAGGCACAAGGCGGGGCCCTCGTCTTGCGATATGAAGTAAGGCTCACGCCTATGAAGGTCTCCACTCGTGACACTCCCACGTAATAATGAGTGGGGCTGTACATGCCCCGGAGTCTCAGGAGTGCCGCCCTCAGGCCTCGGGGGCTCCCTCCCATGTCCTAGTAGCAGCACTTAGCTCCACGCTGGTGAGAAGACAAGAAGACTAGACTAGGCGCCGGACGCGGCCATTTGCTTTAGATTTCTCTTCTGTAACCCTGCCTTCTGGATTTCGATTTAAATTGAAGTTGAATTTTCGTTGGTACACGCGGGGGGTGCCTTTTCTCGTTCTAGCGATTTCTTGCTATCTGGTTCTTGCCTTAAATCTGGAGTTCGCGCCTTTTGCTTCCCCCTCACGAGCTCCTCGCGAGCGGGGCTAGGCACACCGCACATGCACCACACGCATGTCACGCCACGGCTAGCGCTTGCTCAATCACGCAGCCCCCTTGAGCGTGTCGACAGGCTCCTCAGGAGCTTCCCAGAAACACGCAACCTCACGAACCGGTGCGGGACTCGTCCAGGCTTAGGTAAACCGCGACAACAACAAACTTACCCCAGGATACGTGAGTTCATGAAGACACATATTCTACTCGGCCTAAAAGGATAGCAGCAGTAGTATATTTACATAAGGGGCTTCCCCTCCAAAAATGCTCTTACAACCTCTAGGGCCACGCCTGAGCTTCTGCGTGCAGGACAAACAGTTGGGAAACTTGGGAATCAGTCGGACATGTCGCTCGCCGCATCGCCTTCAAACGCGTCACTGGCATCACTGCCACCATCGCCAGCATCACCATCAACTCCACTAGCGCCGCCATCATCATCATCGACCACGTTGCCTTCGTCCGCCGCTACCACCACCACATCGTCATCAGAAGTGAAGGCCCTGACCAGCGCGTCCACGTTGTCTTCCACCCATCACGCCAGGTCACCCCGGATGGCCTCGGGTACGGGATCAATGGCGGCACCAAAATCAAAGTTGGGATCATTGTTCGGGAGATGGCTGAAGACGCGGGAGAACGCGCGCCTGACCAGGCCACGGCTCCTGTCTTCAATAAGTTGGCGAGCTCTCTCGGAACGATTCTCCAGGCGCGTTACCACATCGGTAAAGAAGCGGAGGTGGCTGGCGTAGTCGTTCGCATGGGGATGAGGAGAATTCTCATCACAGATGTGGCCCAACACTGAGTTGGCCCTGTTCCTGAGGCCCTCGAGCATGGGACCATGCACGCGCTCCAGCGTTTGCCGTTGAAGCACTTCCTCCCTGTTCTGCTGCGCAATGGACTTGGCGTTGGCAACCTGCTGCTGGAGAGGAAGCAGCTCGGCGCGGGCGGAGGCCAGCTCAGCCTGCACCGAGGCCAGGGCGGCTGCGGTGGCCTCCTCGCGCCGTTCCACCTCAGTCATCCTACACTTGAGGGCAACAGTCCTGCCCGCGGCCTCGGCCGCTACGAACTCCAACTCCAGGGCGTACCTGCCCTCAAGATACGCTCAGGCGTCGGCCACCAGGCGATCGACCTCCTTCTGGGCCTTGGCCTCGCATGTGCCAATAGCATCTTCCGCTCGGGCAACTTGGAGCTCCCTCGTCTCCAGTTGCTCGAGCTTAAGGCTGCGCTCCACAGCTTCCAGCGCCAATGCCTCCTCGCGCTTCCGGATCTCTTCCTCCTCGGCGGGCACCCCCCTCAACGACGAGAGGGCGGCTTTGCGCGCCTCAACTTTCTGCTCCAAGGAGGCGCTCCAGGATTGGAGCTCCCACGCGTGCTTCTCCGCGGCTTCACGACAGCGGTCAGCCTCCCGGGTCTCTTCCTGAGCTCGGGAATAGGCCTCTCGCGAGGCTGCAAGAGAAATCTTGGCCTTCGTGTTATCAAGATGGCGCTGGTGACGCCCGAGGTTGATGGCCACCTTCAGCTTATGCCGCTCCTCCACCAGCCGAAGACCCTTGGCCACGAGGTGCGCGTCCACATCCACGAGCTCTTCACCAAGCCGGTTCATCGTGCCCATCGCCTCCTGAAAGAGCTCATGGCGGACGACGCTCCTTTCTTGTGCCGACTTGAGCATACTGCTGACTCCATCCTCCACAGGGACCGCAGACGGGGCCTGAAGTGGCTCGCCCCCTTTCGGCAGGGGCTGGTGGCTGGCGCCCACCTAGTTGCAGTCTAGGCCTCGCGAGGAGCCCCAACGAGTGAAGGCCCGCTACTTGAAAAGGAGCCCAAGACCGAGGCCATCCAGCCGCCGTCCATGACATGGGGAGGAACCCTTGGCACGCTTGCTATGTTCCAAGCAAGGCCGCGAAGGAGAGATGGCGAGGGCGCGAGCTCGAGACACCTTGTTGACGGGCTGGCTTCCTCGGTTAACTCCGCGCAGTGAGCACCGCGCGGACTTGCAGCGCTCAAGTCTAGCGGGAGAAGTGAAGCGAGAGGAGGTTGCTCCTCGGGAGATTCTGCGGCCTTGGCAGAAGGGATCCTGAAGAGCCATCGACAGGAAGGGAAGCAACACTCGAAGAATCACAAAGATAAGGTACTTACTCGTCGACGGCGATGTACTTTCTCCGTTTTAAAGGCCTGAAGGTGCCGCTGCCGCGGCTCGGGGACCCCTTCCTCTTGCGGAGCTCCTCGAAGTCCACACACAACCGGCCGAAGCGCTAGACATGGCGGCCGGCACGAGGCGCAGCTGGAGGAGCGCTCAGCAGGACCACCTCAGGAGCGCCAAGCTGAGGAGGATTATCGGGCTCTGCCTCGCTACGACCTGCCGAGGCCTCAGGAGCCTCGGCCTCGGGAGTCACGGGCTGCATCGCCCCGTCAACCGCCGCCCTGGGGCAAGAATCATGGGTTCCCGAGGACGACGCCTTGGGAGCCCCAGGAGGCCTCAGCACTTCTGCACCAGCGACATCGTCCTCCAGCGGTGCTCGCCCCCCTGCATCCACACTCGGGGTGAGCGCAACGCTAGCGGCAAGGAGGGGAACCATGTCGACGGGGTTCTCACGAGGCCCCACCAGACCGACTGGGCACAACCCCCACTCGTCGAAGGAGGGCATCCGCGCCACGAATCCCACCTTGTTCGAGCAGCGGTACAGCAGGCACCTCTTCCCCGACATGTCGTCTGGCAACGGGACACCCATCAGGATCTCGAGCACCGTTCGCCTCGCCTCAAGGGGAAGCCCAGACTCCTAAAGTCTCACGTGGTCATTGCTGCTGAGCAAGGCCCACATTGGCCGGGGATGGCGCTGAAGCGGAGCAACCTGGTGCTGGATGAACTCCTTCACTACCACAGGCGCGGTCACGCCACGGTCTTTCAGCCTCTTCAGCCTAAGCCAGACGGGGACGAGGCGCGAATCGGCGAGCCTTTGGTGGCACCAACCGGAGTTGGGGATGGCGGGTGCCGACAGAGAATGGAGCAGAGGGCTGAGCACTCCAACATCAACAAATATCCACCATGTGTGAAACTCACTCGTGGATGGTGGAAGCTCGAAGTCAATCCCCGCACCTGCCGTCGCCGCTGCGGCCTGGAAGCTCAGTCACCCAGAGCTCTGCCGAGGATCAATCAGGTGCAACGGGAAGAAGTGGAGGAGAAGGGCCACAGAAGGAGCAATGCCCGCCATGGCCTCGCAAACAAAGGCGAAGACAGCCAGAAGGGTCACGGATTGGGGATCAAGGTGCAGCATGTGGATCTGATAATGGGCAAGCACAGCGTTGAAGAAGGCAGAAAAAGTAGGAACCAAGCCAGCCCAAAGGGCATCCATGAAGAGCGGGACTTTGCTGGCTAACCGGTTGATGCGAGCGCGAGACGCAGCCAGGCCACCGTCCTTCCCCACTCATAGAAGCTGGAGGCGAGCATGGGACGCACCTTGTCCATGGCTTCTTTGTTGAGTACCAGCGATCTACCAACGGCAGGCTCAGTGGCCGGGTGTAGCTCAGTGGAGGACAGGGGACCCTTCCCTTTCTCCGACTGGTCCGGCGCCATGGCAATGGGAGGATTGAGTTCAGATCAGATTGAGAGAAGAGGCGAAGCTTCGATGTAACGCCCTCGATGCGGCTATATCTCCCACGTGTCGAGGCACGACTTAGAGGCATAACCGCATTGAAAGCAATGTCGCAAGTGAGGTAATCTTCACACAACCCATGTAATAAATAGGGAAAGAGATACATAGTTGGCTTACAATGCCAATTCACACAAAGACATAATTAAACATCCATCAATCGTAGTACACTCAAGGTCCGACTACACGGAACCAAAATAAAAGAAGATACCCCAAATGCTACACGGATCCTCGATCGTCCCAATCGGGCACCACTATCGATCATCGTGAAAAGACACATAGTAACGACCACGCTCCTCGTCGAACTCCCACTTGAGCTCGGTTGAGTCACCGTGCACCGCATCGCCGGCACTGCAACTGTTTTGGGAAGTATCTGTGAGTCACGGACTCAGCAATCTCACACCCGAGATCAAGACTATTTAAGCTTATAGGAAGGACAGAGTAGTATAGTGGAGCTGCAGCAAGCGACTAGCATATATGGTGGCTACTTCAAGAAAAAGAGAGCGAGAAGAGGAGCAAAGCACGGACGTGAAGCTAGTAGCGATCAAGAAGTGATCCCTAACTACTTACGCCGACATAACTCCAACATCAGTGTTCACTTCCGGACTCACGAGAAGAGACCATCACGGTTACACACGCTGTGGATGTGTATTTTAATTGAGGTCAACTTCGGTTTTCTACAACCGGACATTAACAAATTCCCATCTGCCTCATAAATCATGGGCACGGCTTTCGAAAGATATTACCCCGCAGGGTGTCCTAACTTAGCCCATTATAAGCTCTCACGGTCAACGAAGGATATTCCTTCTACCGAAGACCCGATCAATCTCGAATCCCGGACTACAAGACATTTCGACAAAGCAATAAAACAAGACCAAAGAAGCCACCCGGTTGTGCCGACAAATCCCGATAGGAGCTGCACATATCTCGTTCTCGTGGCACATCCAGATGAGACAGTTACGAGTAAAACCAAGCCTCGAAGTTTCTGCAGTGGTTTCAAGCGGCGCTGGTTCGGGCCAGCACTGGAAGGAGCACCGGTCCGGGGTTAAAATAAAGATGACCCTCGGGCTCGCGAAAACCCGGGGAAAAGGCTTAGGTGGCAAATGGTAAAACCAATGTTGGGCCTTGCCGGACGAAGTCTTATTCAAAGCGAACTGTCAAGGGGGTCCCATAAATCACCCAACCGTAAGGAACGCAAAATCAAGGAACATAACACCGGTATGACGGAAACTAGGGTGGCAAGAGTGGAACAAAACACTGCATAAGGCCGAGCCTTCCACCCTTTACCAAGTATATAGATGTATTAATTATAGCAGATATATATATTGTGATACCCCAACAAGTAAACATGTTCCGATCAGGAACAACATCTCCATGTCCCAACAAGGAACAAACTTCAACTTCACCTGCAACTAACAACGCTATAAGAGGGGCTGAGCAAAGCGGTAACATAGCCAATCAACGGTTTGGTAGGAAAGGATGGTTAGGGGCTGACATGGCAATATGGGTGGCATAATATAGCAAGTGGTAGGCATCGCAGCATAGGCTTGGCAAAAGAGCGAGCATCTAGCATAGCAAAGATAGAAGTGATTTCGAGGGTATGGTCATCTTGCCTGCAATGTTCTCAGAGTTGTCGAAAGCTTGATCCTCGTAAGCGTTCTCAACAGGTTCCTTGTTCACGTACTCATCTCCGGCTCTACCCAAAGCAACAACACAAACAAAGGAACCAAAATAAATCACGGTGCAATGCACAATCAACATGATGCAAAACATGGCATGATATGCGGGATGTGATATGCAATGCGTATAAGCGCCCGGAAGGTAAATGATGAACTAGGATCAACTTGGCAAACCAAGTATGCCACTGAAAGATGAGATGATTTCGGTTGAAATCGATATAAAGATCACCGGAATCGGATGCACGGTTTGGAAATGACAAGCAAAACAAGAATGGCACAATTCTGCCATTAACAGCATGATGCCACTTAGCAAGCAACAAATAATTAAGCTACTGCACCCAAACGTATCAACAAAGTATATGGCAGTGATCTACACAAGATGCTTGACAAAAGATGAGCACTGAGCTTCGGCTAAATCACATCATAACAGGTTCAAACAAGCATGGCAAAAGTGCACAAAATATCAGGCTGGACATGGCAAAAACAGCATCAGGTTGCAATGTTCAGAGCAAGAAAACTACATGCTACATGAACTTAAAATAGCAAAGCATGGCATGGCATGAATCTACTCAAAGCATAGATCAAAAGTCCCTTACTGACGATAAGCCAAAAAGGACTCGAAAATATAGTAACACCCATGTCAATATTGAAAGTTCCGTTAACAGATTCAGCAACATGGCATGTTAAAAACTGATAACATGTAGGCATGTTTAAAAGCTCGATGCACTCACTACAGAGCCTTAAATGATAAACTAAGCATACATACATCAAGAAGACATGGCATAGAAGACATACATGGCAAGAACAATAACATAGCATACTTGGATCAACCACAAGAACCTTGGCAAAATTGAATAACATGTAAACAATCTGCCAGGAAACATTTTATAGCAAAAGTAGAGCTCGATTGACTCAAGCTATGGTACTCCATAGTTGCAAAAAAGGACATGGACGGATAGAGAAAGACATTTTTAACAAAAAATCCTTACTGAAGTATCTCAAAATATGCATGGATCTCTCGGTAGCATCAAGTTAACATGGCATCAAAATATCAGCTAAACAGGGCTGAAAACAGTAACATCAGGACACCTACTTTGCATGCTTGTGCTAGTCACCACATAGATCACAAAAATACATGGCATACACCCCTGGAAAGATGGCATGGCATATTACAAAACACATGTAGGACTCCAATTCATAGGGTGCACACATCAATCATTGCAAAAATAACAAAAGTGCAAGTTCTGTTACGAAACAGAAACTAACATCACATAGCATGCTTCCAACAGCATTTCGGGCATCAAGATGAGCTCAAATGAAAATGATGCAATGATATGAAATGATCTGCTCTTTGAGACGAACATTTTGACATATTATACGCATAAAATGGATCTACAGATGCAAAGTTACACTCGGTTGAAAATGCAACAAAAACATTGGACGCAAAATAACTTAGAGAAATATTAGGAGGGGAAGAAGTCAACGCGCGGGAATCGAGGCCGGATCGGATCGGGCGGGGCGGTGGAGGAGCGACTCGCCGGAGGGGGAGGTGCGGCCGTCGGCGGGCCGATGGAGGAGGGGCGGCGCCATGGGATCCGGTGGCGGCGCGGACAGTGGGCGGCTCGCCATCGGGTCATGGGCGGCGGCGATGTGTCCGGCCAAGCGGACACGTCCGGTGGCGGCGGAGGACGATTTTTCTAGGGTTTCGGGGAAGAAGACCCGGATTTGGACGGGGGAGGTGTTTAAATAGGCATAGAGGGAGCTAGGAGAGTCCAAATGAGGTGTAGTTTTCGCCCACACGATCGTGATCGAACGACGGAGAGCATGGGAGTGACTTAGATGGGTTATAGGGCTGTTTTGAAGGGGTGTTGGGCTGCAACTAAAAGAGGCCTTTATGAGTGCGGTTAACCGTTGGAGTACCAAACGAGCTCCAAATGACCCGAAACTTGACCGGTGGTCTACGGTGGTATACCAAGGCCACTAGACAAACCTCGGTCCATTTCGAGAAGGTTTAGTACCCGCATTACCCGAAAAACGTAAAAGGGACCGCCGGGGGAGATAGGAGTGCCGGATTGCAAAACGGACAACGGGAAAAATGCTCGGAATCAAGAGACGAACACGTATGCAAATGCGATGCACATGGTGACATGATAAAAAATGCATGACATGGACAAAATGCAAAATGAAGAAAACCCAACCACGGAGGGAATATCATATCACAATGCCGAAAATGGCAAGAGTTGGAGTTACAAATATGGAAAGTTACATCCGGGTGTTACAACACTCCACCACTACAAGAGGATCTCGCCCCGAGATCTAGGACTGAAAGAACTCCGGATATTCGAACGGAGGTGATCCTCGCGCCCCATGTAGCTTCTCGGTCGGAATGGTGTGACCACTTCACTTTCGTGAATTTGATTGACTTGTTGCGAGTCTTGCGCTCGGTTTCTTCAAGAATAGCAACGGGTGCTCATGATAAGAGAGATCTTCTTGAAGGTCAATCTCTTCAAGTTGATAGTGCGCTCAGGAGTCTTGAAGCACTTGCGAAGGCGTGACACGTGAAACACATCGTGCACGCTTGCAAAGTTGGATGGAAGCTCAAGTTGATAGGCGAGATCGCCTCTTTTGCCAATTATCTTGAAAGGACCCACGTATCTAGGGGCAAGCTTCCCTTTGATACCGGGTTTACGAAAGTGCCTTTCATTGGAGAGACGCGAGGTAGACATGGTCTCCGATTTCAAAAGCCACATCACGGTGCTTATCATCATAATAGCTCTTTCCGGGCGCGATCGCTGCTTTGAGATTCTCACGAATGACTTGGCACATTTCTTCCGCTTCGTGATCAAGTCATTGCCAAGAAGTTGGCGCTCACCTGCCTCGCACCAATTGAGAGGAGTACGGCACTTTCTCGCCATAGAGAATTTCGAATGGGGCCTCGCCGAACTCGCTTGGAAACTGTTGTTGTAGGAGAACTTCGGCATATGGAAGACAATCTTCCCACTTCATACCGAAAGAAATGACACAAGCCCCGAGCATATCTTCAAGGATTTGATTAACTCGCCGACTTGGCCACTTGTTTGAGGGTGGAAAGTCATCTAAACGAATGTTGGTGCCCATGGCCTTCCAAAAAGAATCCTTAACTTTGAGGTGAAGATGCTGCCACGGTCTCAAGAGATCACTTGTGGAATGCCATGCAAGGAGACAATCCGGAGGTGTATAGCTTTGCCAATCGAGCTGCTGTGATAGATTCTTTGATAGGAAGAAAATGAGCCACTTTAGTAAGCTTGTCAATGACAACGAAGATAGCATCATTTCCACGCTTGGACTTTGGAAATCCAGTCAAGTCCATTTCAATATGATCAAACTTCCATTCGAATAGCAAGAGGTTGAAGGAGACCAGCTGGTCTTTGGTGTTCTGCTTTCACTCTTCTGCAGACATCACATTCATTCACGAATTGAGCAATTTCTCGCTTCATTCGAGTCCACCAATATGATCGCTTGAGATCATGGTACATCTTCGCATTTCCGTGATGAATGGATAGAAGCGAATCGTGAGCCTCGCTCATAATGACTTTTCAGAGATCACCCTTAGGAACCACAATCCGGTCCTCAAAGAAAAGAGTATCTTTGTCATCAACGTGGAAGCACTTGTACTTGGAAATGCCCTTGTCGATACCACGCTTCACCTTTTTCACCATGGTATCCGTTGAGCCTCACGAATCTGATCTTCCAAAGTAGGAGAGACTATGAGGTTGGCAAGAAAACCTTGAGGAACAACTTGAAGATTCAGCCATGGAACGCTTCACAAAGATCCGCTGAAAGGGCTTGAGGATTAGATCGTTATAAGCCTTCCCGCCAAAGCATCTGCAATGACATTTGCCTCGCCTCGAGTATATTCAATACTTGGGTTGTACTCTTGAATCATTTCACCCATCGAGTCCGCCTCGAGGTTGAGGTTGGGTTGAGTGAAGATGTACTTGAGACTCTTGTGATCGGTGAAAATGTCCACTTTCCTTCCCAACAAGAGATGTCTCCACGTTATCAATGCATGGACAATCGCCGCCAACTCAAGATCGTGAGTGGGGTAGTTCTTTTCGCTGGGCTTCAATCAAGCGAGAGGTATAAGCCACAACTCTCTTCTCTTGCATTAACACAAGCACCGAGACCTTTGAGAGAAGCATCACGTAAAAACTTCAATGGCTTGGATTCATCAGAGGAGTCAAGACAGGAGCTGTGACGAAGTTTCTCTTTGAGGGTATTGAAAGCAACATCACAATCGAGGAGACCGTATATACTTCACATGCTTCGGAGGAGGTTGGAAAGAGGCTTTGCAATCTTGGAGAAGTTCTCAACGAATCTTCGCAATAGCTTGTAAGACCAAGAAAGTCATGGAGCTGCTTGACATTCCGAGGAGGTTCCCAATTCACAATTGCGGACACCTTCTTGGGATTAACAATGATGCCCTTGGCGGAGATGATATGACCAAGATAAAGCACTTCATCAAGCCAAAATTCACATTTGGAGAACTTCGCATAGAATTGATACTCTCTCGAGCTTGTCTAGCACCAATCGCAAATGTTTGGCATGATCCTTGTTATTCTTGGAGAAGACCAAAATATCATCAAGATAGACCAAGACGAATTCATTGGTGTAGGGGTTGAAAATGAAGTTCATCATCCGAGAGAATGTTGGAGGAGCATTGACGAGGCCGAAAGACATGACAAGATATTCATAAGAACCAAAGCTTGTTCTCAATGCCGCCTTTGGGAATATCTTGTTCACGAATGCGAATCTGATGATACCCCATACGAAGGTCAAGCTTAGAGAACACTGTAGCACCTTTGAGTTGCTCAAAAAGCTCATTGATGTTGGGAAGTGGATACTTGTTCTTGATTGTCTTCTTATTCAATGGACGGTAATCAACGCAAAGTCGGTCCGTGCCATCCTTCTTCTGGACAAAAAGAACACCACAACCCCAAGGAGATGAACTCGGTCTGATCAAACCTAGACGCTCTTGTTCATCGAGCTGCTTCTTCAATTCCTTCAGCTCATTAGGTCCAAGCTTGTATGGACGCTTGCAAACAGGTTCAAAGGCCGTGCTCAAGATCAATAACGAACTCAATCGGCCGATGAGGAGGCATACCCGAAGCTCTTCCGAAAGACATCTTGGTACTCACAAACGACCGAATCGAGAGATAGCATCCAACTCGCCCTTCTCATTGAGAGAAAACAACCGAATGGTTTCATCACGAGCGGCATAGATGATCACATCATTAGAAGAGTGAGTCAATTAAATTTCCCTCGGCAGCACAATCAAGCTGAGCTTTGTGCCGAGAAAGCCACCATCCCGAGAATAAGATCAATATCCGAGTCACCAAGGACAATTGGTTTAGCCAGAATCTATAATCACCCATCTTGATACCGACATTTGGAACCAACATGGTAGATCTCAAACGCTTGGTCGGAGAAATAACTTGCATAGCTTTAGGTAATGCCTCTGCCTCAAAATTGTGCTTCGATGCAAAAGGATATGACATGAAAGAATGCGATGCACCAAAGTATCAAATAAGACTTTTGCAGAATATCATTAATCGGAAGATTACCCATTATCACATCGTAAGAATCCTCCGCTTGAGCTGCATTCATCATGTTCACCTTTGCAGATTTGGGATTATGCTTGACCACCGCATTGCCGGAAGATTTCACAGAGGAGGAGGCGAAGGCGCCCGTTGAAGCACTTGTTCGTGATAGTGACCTTTTCTCACGACATTTGTTGGAAGTAACCTCAGAGTGCGGACGGTGGTAAGTTTCAATTGACCTTGGAGCTTGAGTTTTAGACTTGTTCTGATAGCTTGGGTTGGGTGGGTGGGAAGATCCACGCCACCGAAGTTCTTCTCACGATAAGGCTAACGGAACGGAGGAGGAGGAAGGTAAAACTTCGCTGCTTAGCTGCCACTTGAGAGGAAGAAGAAGACTGAACTGCATCCCTGATTCTCTTCTTAGAAGCCTCACATTTGAGCTGGGCAGCTTCTTGCTTCAGTGCCATGTTGTAGAAATCATCATACTTAATCGCTCAAAAGCACAAGAGCTAATTGCAGATCTTCTCTCGCACCACCTCTCAATTGATAGATCATACTCTTTTCATCGTGCACGCCTTGCTTAGCAAAACGAGCGAAGCTTCGAACTGGATATTGTATTGATAGATGCATATGTTGCCCTGCTTGAGATTGCGGAACTCCTCACGCTTTGCTCTCAACAACACTTTTCGAATGTGGTGAGCTCTGAAATCACGGGCGAACTCATCCTGTAATGACACGACCTCCTCTCGAATCTTTGTATTGTCGAACCACTCAAACAGCCTTGATCCTTGAGTTGAAACGATGCAAACTTGACAAAGTCCTCAGGTCTGACATTGCTACAATCAAAATGCTTGCAGATGTCCACTAACCAATCGGCAGCGTCTGTGGCCTCGACACAGAAACTGGAAGACTTCGGCTGATTAGCGAGGAACCGATCGAGAGTAGCAAAATGCGGCTGATTGTTGCCTTGACCTTGATTGCCTTGATTGCCTTGCCCTTGAGTACGTTCTTGCAAGAGCTGCAAAATCATCTGAGCATTGGCATTGGTGGCTGCCATGATAGCATGCCAGGCCTCTGGAGGCGGAGGTGGAGGTGGAGGATTCGAGTGATCCCCATCATTACAATCCGGATTCAGACGCGTTGGCGGAGCCATCCTGAAGAGGGTGACGTCCGTTAGTCCTTTGATAGACAAATAGATAAGTAGAATCAACGGATAGAAATTGCAACATATAGTCTTCACAATAAACATTCGAACAAGAATGAACGAATGAATTCCAAAGTTAATCATCACACGCCCATTAAGGTGAGAAGCCACTTAGATAAAGATATGGAAACAACATCTGTCTTAGAAACAAATCGAATATCACAATCGAAAACAAAAGGTTGGCTTCTAGAATGAGCCGAACAAACACATGATAGAGATTTACGCCCAAAGTGTTCGTGGTGGGGCCCACACGGACACGACGATAGCGCCGTCATGAATGACAAACAAGACGCCCCGAATCAGCATAGCCAAGGATTCTTTAAGACGCCTCGTGACCACCAGAATCGACCGTGAATGGGCGGACCACTAGACGTTGGACCCCAATCTCAAATCATACATCCGCCGGAAAGATATCCCGTAAGCTACTAGAATTCCCACCTATAAACTCCCTAAACTTTACGGTTATGCAATCTGGTGTTGGGGATACAGGGACACAAAATATATCACCCAAACTAACAATACCTAGATCCAAATTGATCCATCCGTCAACACATAACCAAGAAATCCTCTAAATCGTGGTACCTCGACCTTCAAAAACATCCGTTATACAAGTCATGGAAATACTCAAGACTCGCCTCAAGATCGGCTATCAGGTTATCTCACCAACAATCGCACAAAAGAGATTTCGATGTCGGCAAAACTCGTATTCCAGAATCGAACGATAAAATTGTGACGACAACACCTCGGAGCTCAACTCCCGTGACACCGCCACAACCCCTAAATGTCGAGGCACCAAGAACAATGTTCTCGCCACAAAACCATCGGAACGATTCCAAGATACCCACGTGATCCTAAAATTTTTTTAGTGAAATTTGAGGAGAGAAGAGTCAAAACACTACGTCAGATACCTCACAGAGCTTATTTAAGGGACCGAAGTAAAAAGAATCCTACTCTCCGATATATATAATCCTAAGACTCAAAACATTTTTCCATTCTAGACTCAACAACGCCAAAGAAACAATCAAGTAGGGGCTCCTAAGTCGGGAAGGCTCGATTACCAACTTGTAACGCCCTCGATGCGCTATATATCTCCCACGTGTCGAGGCACGACTTAGAGGCATAACCGCATTGAAAGCAATGTCGCAAGTGAGGTAATCTTCACACAACCCATGTAATAAATAGGGGAAAGAGATACATAGTTGGCTTACAAATGCCACTTCACACAAAGACATAATTAAACATCCATCAATCGTAGTACACTCAAGGTCCCACTACGGAACCAAAATAAAATAAGATACCCCAAATGCTACACAGATCCCCGATCGTCCCAACTGGGCACCACTACCGATCATCGTGAAAAAGACACATAGTAACGACCACGCTCCTCGTCGAACTCCCACTTGAGCTCGTTGAGTCACCCGCACCGCATCGCCGGGCACTGCAACTGCTTTGGGAAGTATCTGTGAGTCACGGGACTCAAAGCAATCTCACACCCGCGAGATCAAGACTATTTAAGCTTATAGGAAGGACAGAGTAGTATAGTGGAGCTGCAGCAGTTTACTAGCATATATGGTGGCTACTTAGCAAAGAGAGCGAGAAGAGGAGCAAAGCACGGACGTGAAGCTAGTAGCGATCAAGAAGTGATCCCGAACTACTTACGCCGACATAACTCCAACATCAGAGTTCACTTCCCGGACTACCGAGAAGAGACCATCACGGTTACACACGCTGTGGATGTGTATTTTAATTGAGGTCAACTTCGGTTTTCTACAACCGGACATTAACAAATTCCCATCTGCCTCATAACCGCTGGCACGGCTTTCGAAAGATATTACCCTGCAGGGTGTCCCAACTTAGCCCATTATAAGCTCTCACGGTCAACGAAGGATATTCCTTCTACCGAAGACCCGATCAATCTCGGAATCCCGGACTACAAGACATTTCGACAACAATAAAACAAGACCAAAGAAGCCACCCGGTTGTGCCGACAAATCCCGATAGGAGCTGCACATATCTCGCTCTCGTGGCACATCCAGATGAGACAAAGCTACGAGTAAAACCAAGCCTCGAAGTTTCCCTGGTGGCTCCCCAGCGGTTTCGGTTCGGGCCAGCACTCGAAGGAGCACCGGTCCGGGGTTAAAATAAAGATGACCCTCGGGCTCGCGAAAACCCGAGGGAAAAAGGCTTAGGTGGCAAATGGTAAAACCAATGTTGGGCCTTGCTGGACGAGTCTTATTCAAAGCGAACTGTCAAGGGGGTCCCATAAATCACCCAACCGTGTAAGGAACGCAAAATCAAGGAACATAACACCGGTATGACGGAAACTAGGGTGGCAAGAGTGGAACAAAACACCATGCATAAGGCCGAGCCTTCCACCCTTTACCAAGTATATAGATGTATTAATTATAGCAGATATATATATTGTGATACCCCCAACAAGTAAACATGTTCCGATCAGGAACAACATCTCCATGTCCCAACAAGGAACAAACTTCAACTTCACCTGCAACTAACAACGCTATAAGAGGGGCTGAGCAAAGCGGTAACATAGCCAATCAACAGTTTGCTAGGAAAGGATGGTTAGGGGCTGACATGGCAATATGGGTGGCATGATATAGCAAGTGGTAGGCATCGCAGCATAGGCTTGGCAAAAGAGCGAGCATCTAGCATAGCAAAGATAGAAGTGATTTCGAGGGTATGGTCATCTCGTCAAGCAATGTTCTCGTGAGTTGTCGAAAGCTTGATCCTCGTAAGCGTTCTCAACAGGTTCCTTGTTCACGTACTCATCTCCCGGCTCTACCCAAAGCAACAACACAAACAAAGGAACCAAAATAAATCACGGTGCAATGCACAATCAACATGATGCAAAACATGGCATGATATGCGGGATGTGATATGCAATGCGACAAAAGGCCTCCGAAGGTAAATGATGAACCAGGCATCAACTTGGCAAACCAAGTATGCCACTGAAAGATGAGATGATTTCGTTGAAATCGATATAAAGATCACCGGAATCGGATGCACGGTTTGGAAATGACAAGCAAAACAAGAATGGCACAATTCTGCCATTAACAGCATGATGCCACTTAGCAAGCAACAAATAATTAAGCTACTGCACCCAAACGTATCAAAAAGTATATGGCAGTGATCTACACAAGATGCTTGACAAAAGATGAGCACTGAGCTTGGCTAAATCACATCATAACAGGTTCAAACAAGCATGGCAAAAGTGCACAAAATATCAGGCTGGACATGGCAAAAACAGCATCAGGTTGCAATGTTCAGAGCAAGAAAACTACATGCTACAGGAACTTAAAATAGCAAAACATGGCATGGCATGAATCTACTCAAAGCATAGATCAAAAGTCCCTTACTGACGATAAGCCAAAAAGGACTCGAAAATATAGTAACACCCATGTCAATATTGAAAGTTCCGTTAACAGATTCAGCAACATGGCATGTTAAAACTGATAACAAGTAGGCATGTTTAAAAGCTCGATGCACTCACTACAGAGCCTTAAATGATAAACTAAGCATACATACATCAAGAAGACATGGCATAGAAGACATACATGGCAAGAACAATAACATAGCATACTTGGATCAACCACAAGAACCTTGGCAAAATTGAATAACATGTAAACAATCTGCCAGGAAACATTTTATAGCAAAAGTAGAGCTCGATTGACTCAAGCTATGGTACTCCATAATTGCAAACAAGGACATGGATGGATAGAGCAAGACATTTTTAACAAAAAATCCTTACTGAAGTATCTCAAAATATGCATGGATCTCTCGGTAGCATCAAGTTAACATGGCATCAAAATATCAGCTAAACAGGGCTGAAAACAGCAACATCAGGACACCTACTTTGCATGCTTGTGCTAGTCACCACATAGATCACAAAAATACATGGAATACACCACTGGAAAGATGGCATGGCATATTACAAAACACATGTAGGACTCCAATTCATAGGGTGCACACATCAATCATGACAAAAATAACAAAAGTGCAAGTTCTGTTACGAAACAGAAACTAACATCACATAACATGCTTCCAACAGCATTTCGGGCATCAAGATGAGCTCAAAAGAAAATGATGCAATGAGATGGAATGATCTGCTCTTCGAGGCGAACATTTTGACATATTATACGCATAAAATGGATCTACAGATGCAAAGTTACACTCGGTTGAAAATGCAACAAAAACATTGGACGCAAAATAATTTAGAGAAATATTAGGAGGGGAAGAAGTCAACGCGCGGGAATCGAGGCCGGATCGGATCGGGCGGGGCGGTGGAGGAGCGACTCGCCGGAGGGGGAGGTGCGGCCGT
The DNA here is from genome assembly GCA_021605145.1 of Aegilops bicornis. Lineage (NCBI taxonomy): Eukaryota > Viridiplantae > Streptophyta > Magnoliopsida > Poales > Poaceae > Aegilops > Aegilops bicornis. The sequence continues at coordinate 453,582,709 of CM038672.1, forward strand.
TGGCGGGCCGATGGAGGAGGGGCGGCGCCATGGGATCCGTGGCGGCGGCGCGACAGTGGCGGCCTGCCATCGTCATGGGCGGCGGCGATGTGTCCGGCACCGGGCGGACACGTCCGGTGGCGGCGGAGGACGATTTTGCTAGGGTTTCGGGGAAGAAGACCCGGATTTGGACGGGGGAGGTGTTTAAATAGGCATAGAGGGAGCTAGGAGAGTCCAAATGAGGTGTAGTTTTACCACACGATCGTGATCGAACGACGGAGAGCATGGGAGTGACTTAGATGGGTTATAGGGCTGTTTTGAAGGGGTGTTGGGCTGCAACTAAAAAGAGGCCTTTGCGAGAGTGCGGTTAACCGTTGGAGTACCAAACGAGCTCCAAATGACCCGAAACTTGACCGGTGGTCTACGGGTGGTATACCAAGGCCACTAGACAAACCTCGGTCCATTTCGAGAAGGTTTAGTACCCGCACACGGAAAAACGTAAAAGGGACCGCCGGGGGAGATAGGAGTGCCGGATTGCAAAACGGACAACGGGAAAAATGCTCGGAAACAAGAGACGAACACGTATGCAAATGCGATGCACATGGTGACATGATAAAAAATGCATGACATGGACAAAATGCAAAATGAAGAAAACCCAACCACGGAGGGAATATCATATCACAATGCCGAAAATGGCAAGAGTTGGAGTTACAAATATGGAAAGTTACATCCGGGGTGTTACATTCGAGGAAGCGGAAGAATTGGGGAGTGCGCCGCAACAACGGGAGAGAAACTGTCTAGACCGCGGTGGCCGCCTAGCCAGGCAGGTATCAAGGCAGCGTGAGGAAGCAGAGACGCCCACGTCCAATCAACCGCCACACGTCGACCAAGGCTGCAGGCTATTGGGGCCTGCGGCGCTCCGCACTTGCCCTTTGGCTTCGCCTCGAAGCCAAGCCCGAGCGCTCCTTGGGCCCGGGGGCTACTGTCGGTGTTCTGGGAATGGGGGTCCCCAGACTTGCTCGTCATGCTCCACGGTGTGGTTTCATGAGCCGCCCAGATGGCCCATCTTCACCAGCAAGCATTCAAGACCCTCGCAAGGGGCCAAGCCTCGCGAGGAAAACGACACAAGACCTCCTCGGGAGCGGCCTCACTAGGCTGGCTTGCGAAGGTCGGAGAGTTCAAGGCCAGGCAAACCTCGCGAGGTTCCAATGACGTGAGCCATGACGATCAGATCAAAGTGGCGCCAGCCAAGACAAAGGTCCTTGTTTCCTCTTTTGTGCTAAGGAGGCAAGCGCCGGCGAGGAGTACCGAGGCATCAAGCAAAGGTTTCCATATCGGTGCAACAAGACCAAGACCAGCAGGACGTCAAGATGGAGGTCACCATGGAGCCCGAGGCAGAGTCACCACCAGAGCCTTTTGCAGGCAAAGACTGCTTTTGTCAAGATATTGTCTCATTTCAAATTGGCCGATGTTGGCTCCCTTCCCGCTCAATATTTGGGGAGAGGACCAGGGCCTCTATAAATAGGGCTAGCCACCACAGTAGAAGGGAAGGGGGCTCGATCTTGGCCTAAGCTGATTCAGATCACCCACACATCCACCAAGTACAAGAACACCTCACCTCAGGAGGCTGTTCTTCCCCTTGTAGTATTCATCCTCAGCCCGAGAGGCAATCCACCACACCACACTGGAGTAGGGTATTACACCGCAACGGTGGCCTGAACCAGTATAAATCTTGTGTCTCTTGCGTTGCGAGTTCGTTGAGCTACCCTTAGAGATTGTAGCGAGGTTGAGGGCGTGATTTGGTAGGGGGAGATCTTCGTGCGCAACCCAGTGTTCGAACCTTGAGGGTTTTGCCGGAACCCGAGATCCGACAAATACATAGTCCTATCAACATACAACTAACCTTATGGTGTGATCCACACGCGCGCTCATATGATGGGCAATAAAGGACAGCAACATAACCACAAGCAAATTAAGCCAATCATAGCAATTCACCAATTACTGATAGGACAACAAAAATCTACTCAGTCATCATAGGATGGCAACACATCATTGGATAATAATATGAAGCATAAAGCACCATGTTCAAGTAGAGGGTACAGCGGGTTGCGGGAGAGTGGACCGCTGTAGATAGATGGGGGACGGTGATGGAGATGTTGGTGAAGATGACGGAGGTGTTGGTGTAGATTGCGGTGATGATGATGGCCCCGATAGTGTTTCGGCGCCACCGGGAGAGAGGGGGAGCGAGCCCCCCTTCTTCTTCTCCCTTGACCTTCCCCTAGATGGGAGAAGGGTTTCCCCTTTGGTCCACGGCCTCCATGGCATGGGAGGGGCGAGATCCCCTCCGAGATTGGATATGTCTATATGTCTCTCTCTATTTCTGCGTTTCCTGATTCTGCCCTTTCACCGTTTCTTAAATTCCCGGAGATCCGTAACTCCGATTGGGCTGAAATTTGGACACGATTTTTATCCGGGTATTGGCTTTCTTGCGGCGAAAGAAGGGCACCAACTGCCTTACGAGGTGGCCGTGAGGGCCCAGGGCATGCCTGACCCCCTCGGGCGCGCCCCCCTGCCACATGGCCCCCTCGGGCATCGTCTCGCGTTGATTCTTCTTCCCAAAAATCACATATATTCCAAAAAAATCTCTGTCAGTTTTTATCCCGTTTGGACTCTTGATATGGATTTTCTGCAAAACAAAAAACATGCAACAAACAGGAACTGGCATTGGATCAATATGTTAGTCCCAAAAAATAGTATAAAAAGTTGCCAAGAGTATGTAAAAGTTTTAGAATATTGGCATGGAACAATCAAAAATTATAGATACGACGGAGACGTATCACTCACGCAGCAAAATTTCGTGTTTTGACCCTTTTGGTCTACTTTTGTTGGATCTGACCCTGGTTGAAATTTTTACCGAGATCTGACCCTTTTGGCTACCGCCAAGGCCCTCGGTGGTAGCCGAACACAACCTACCGCCGCCCCGCCTGGCGGTAGCTATGGTGGCGGCCGTAAACGGCCGTTTGCATTGGCCCACCTGGCAAAGGACCCTGCCGCCATAGGGCTAGGCGGTTGGCCAACATAACCTACCGCCAAGGTCCGTGGCGGTAAGGTCCTGTACAGGATAGGGTGGTGGGGTGGGGCCTGTGCTCCCCCACCCACTCATTCGCCCCCATTCCCCATTCTCCTTCGAGCCGAGCTCCTCTTCTCCACTGAGCTCCTCACACAAGCCCCTCTCAAATCTCTCTCATTTGCTTGAGATTTGTCCGGTGGATCCGGAGCACTTTCATCACCCAAGGTACCTCTCTCACTCCCCCTAATTTTGGTTGGTTGAAATCATTCATTTTGCTCACCCTAGTTCATGACTTTGTTGTGGTGAAATCAATGTCCTTATCGTAATGTTAGTGTTTTGACTATGTATTGTGTGACTAGCATTGTTGGGTGTACCAAGATCTAGCATTTAGGGTTTTGTTAGGGGTTAGGGTTATGGTTAGGATTATGGTTAAGGTTATGTCTATGATGACCGTTATAGTTACCCCTCGAATTGTAGGATGGGAACGATGGTCTTCTTTGAGACTTTTGCTGAGGCGGCGGCGAAGCATGAACGCGAACTCATTGAGGAAAAGATGACGGAGTGGGTCAACTCCGTCGATGCGTTGAATGCGGCTTCAAGTAACTTTTCTAAGTACTATGTATGCAAGCACGAGGATAGCGAGAAGGTGATCAAAGTAAAAGATAAAAACATTAACAAGCTGTGGAGAAAGGAGAAATGTCATAGACGCGATCTTTCAATGCAAATTGCATTGTGCACAACAAGCGATGAATACATTCAGCTGGATTTGAAAACCATGGCCAGATCATTGACTGGGTTGTTAGGCAGGCATCATCGCCGATACTAAGACAATCTTCCCGTTGGGGTTGGGTCCTTGAAAGAAGGGATGTGATTTTTTGCAACCCGGGACCATACGACAGAGACATCTAGTTGATGGCCGAATGAAAGTCGTTTGAACTACATGATGCCTAGAATCATTTGAACTATAATGGCATGTACCTTTTATCATTTCCTTTGTACTTTAGTTGAACTCTTATTTATGTTTTAGGTAACTTTGTCATTTGAACTCTTTGAGAACCTATGTCATTTTGAGTAAGCTATGTTGTGTGTTTGTTGTATGTCATTTGATTTGAGTTATGCCCTTTGAAGTTACCTAACATAACATTAATGTAGGATGGAAAACAAGTCGAGTTTGCAGATATTATATGAGTAGTGTGAAGAGAACCGACACCTTAGTATGATGAGGCAGGTTGAACAATGGATTCAGAGTGTTGAGGAGGCAAACGCGGTTATGAGGGATTTCAACAAGTATATGGTTTGTGAGTACCCTGAAGAGCTCGTGAAAGAAAAAGAGAAGATTCTTGATGAGGTGCAGAAGAAGGAATGTGATTGTAAACACTCTTTGGCAATGGAGATAGGGTTCTCCGTAAGCACTGATGAATTCCAGGAGCTCGACTTGACAAGACCCGGGCAGGTTATTGGATGGGCAATCAAACAGGGAGTGTCTGAGAACCCGAACCGACGTGCTCGATGGGCGTGGTTCCGTGAGATGAAGGATGTGTTGATCCATTGGGTTCGACCCAATGATATTCGACTCAGGCCAAATGCAGAGCGTGATGCACAAATTGAACGTATCAAAGCGTTCATGCGCTATTTACCGGTGTAGAACACTTGTCATCTGGATACTTGCCATTTGGACCAAATGGTCTAAGTAATCTAAATTTGGTAGATGGAACTTGATGTAATGATGTGATGTACTTGATGTGATGTTATTTTGATACTTGTCATTTGTATTTCAAAAATGCCTCATTCTGCTTGCACTTATCTTAGTCACAGAAAAGTGCCTCATTTTGGCACTAGAATTGTTGCTACCCTACCGCCAGGGCCCTCGACGGTAGGGTAGCAAAACCTACCATAAAAAGTGTCTATTTTTGGCACCAGAATAGTTGGCTACCCTACCGCCAGGGCGCTCGGCGGTACGGTAGCAAACACTATCGCAGAGAAGTGGTCATTTCCGGCATCAGAAATGTTGCTACCCTACCGACATGGCCCTCGACGGTAGGGTAGCTAACCCTGCTGCAGAAAACACCGCATTTCGGTTGCAGAAATATCGCTACCCTACCGCTAGGGTACACGGTGTGGTAGCCAAACCTATCATTGAAAATGCGTCAAGCTTTCGCATAAGAAAACTTGCATTGGCTGGCCTCTACCCTACCGCCGTACCCCTGGCGGTAGGGTTCTGAATCCTACTGACGTGCCCCTTGGATGTAGGCCTTCAAAACAGAGTCTCCTCTATTTTTATAGCTTATGATCAAAGCACACAACAACAAATAATCAAAGAAATAGTGCACAGTCATGGAAAAATATGGCTAACACAACATGTACTTCATGATTTGCAAATTAAGTACATAGTTCATCACAAGTTATCGAATTGAGGACATAGTTCATGACAAGTTTTGAAATCAAAGACATAGTTCCTGACAAGTTTTGAAATCAAAGGCATAGTTCATTCCATCTTGCGCGATAGAGCCTTATTGGGTCACACAAGGCCATTTTGCTTTGTCGCATGCCTCATCCTCCTCTCGGGCTTCACAAGCCCTTGCAAGCTTTCTTGCCCTCTCCTCTTCACGAGAAACCTTCTCCTTGTGTGCCCTCTCCTCCTCACGCTTGTTTCGCTCCATCTTCTCCTTCTGACGACGCTCTTCATCCAAGCCTCTCTGAAATGCTTCTTCAAACAACCGCTGCCTCCTTAGACAATCTCGATGTTGATCCTTCTTAACATCTTCTGGCACATCTTGGTCTATCCATGTGAAGTACTTGCAAAGTGGAGGCGGCGACTACGTAGGAAGAACCAATTTGGTTACTAGTATTATAGGTTCAAGTTGAAGCAACATTGAGAATACTCTTTGAACTTGATCAACATACCGGCAATACATCATAGGCGTGAGTTGGACGAGGAAGATCGTATGCATAGTTGGGACAAACAAAAAACCTTCTTCCTTCTCTCCATGACTTCTTGCGGTCAGTGGATACATTCACTTTGCAAACATCGCCACACTAGCACGGTGGATTTTTCATATCTTTCTCCTTCACCTCCAACTTGGCGTCTACGCACTTGTCCGACATATCCTCACGGTTAGCACACGGGGGGATCATCATGGAACCGGATGAAGCCATGCCTATAAAGAAAAATTTGGTTGTTAGTAAAGTAAATAAGCATGAATAGTATAGATGCAGGAAAAACAATAAACAAGAATGAATGAAGTCAACAAAACTAATTATCATTCATATTATTTCAACAATCCGGGTTAAGAAAAATGTCAATAGGCCTTCCTCTACCAACCCTTCTCGTCCTACAACCACAACCACCGGCTCCTCTAAGACTCGACCATCCTCCACGCCCACTAATAGTGCCTCCTCGTCCACTACCTCTAAGACTCGACCGTCCTCCATGCCCACCACGTCCACCACGGCCACCACTCGTAGCTCCTCATGTGCCACCGGAACCTCCTCTTCAGCCACCCGTTTCACTAGTGGGAGTGTTGGCAGCGGTGCGTGGCCTTTTGGTGCATTTCCTAACATTGTGTCCCGGTTCGTCACATTGACCACAACTATTGATGCCCGGTGCCTCCATAAAATGGCCGCTACCAAATTGTTTCATTCTGGTGTACCCAGCTAGATCATCCATGTCACTCCTAAACCTCCTCTTTGTTCTTCTTCCCTTTGTAGGCACCATAAGTTCGGGATCGGGGACGATGTGTGGCCCATCATACTGAGGCCACTGTGACTGATTGAGGAAGGGATGAAACTAGGAGCCCATGTCAACCTATTTTGTTCCAATGTGAACTCATGCAACCACACAGTGGTACCGTCGGATACGTTGAAGTTTCTGAACCTTGTTGTGGTCATAACATGCGAGAAAGGCCAATGATACTTGTGAGGTCTCTCACACTGACACCACCGGTTCTTGAGGTGCACCTCGTACGCAACTCCACCGTACGTCATGCCGTCCCTTGTAGTGCCACCCGGTTATAGACTTGGTAGATCATTTATTTTTCATTGAAACTAATGATCTGTTGACGCGAGGACTTGCGCGATTGATGCTTCAAGCAATCCTCAACTTTGAAGGGAAAATCCACCTTTTCACCTATCCGTTTGGCGGTGACTTCAGAATGCCTCACAAAATACTCGTTGAGCTTGCAGAAAGTATATTTCACTATTGTAGTCACCGGCAAGGAACGGACACCCTTGAGCACATTGTTGAAGCATTCCACCATGTTACTTGTCATGTCCCCGTATTTGAAACCTCCTTCATCGTGAGCACGTGACCACTTATGCTTCTCCGGAAGATGCCTTGTCAAGAATTCTCTCCCTCCTTTGTACTTCTCCAATGCCTTGAATAGGTTATCATAGCGGCTTTGGAATGTGTCAGTGTTGAATGCCACACAAACATGGGTAAGATCCTTGCAAAACTCCTTACTCTTACATGCCCGGTAAAAGTTTTCCATGAAGTGCCCCATGCACCAACAGTATTGGAGCTTTTGATAGCCTGGAATGTCAACTTCTGTTGCTTTGAGAATCCCATGATGGCGATCTGATATGATGCACACCTCTCTTTTGGGGCCAATCACCTTCGTCCTAACATGATCCATAAACCACTCCCAGTTGTCATCGTGCTTGGAAGGCACCAAAGCAAATGCCACTAACAACATGTTGTCATTGGACATTGGGTCATTGCCACCATCAACGTGCCCTTGTACTTGCAAGTTAAGAATGTGCCATCAATTGACAAGATGGGGCGGCAATGCCTAATTGCCTCGATGCATTGCCCAAAGCTCCAAAAAAGCTCGATGAAACACTCCCTCAATTGACTCGAACCTATGGTGCATCCCGGGTTCCGATTAGCAATGGCTCCCAACATTCTCGAAAGAATATTGTACGCGGCGGCATAATCACCATGCAACATCCTTATAGCATTCGCCTTGGCCATCCACACCTTTCCATACTTGATGTCGTACCCGAATCGTTCGAAGACCGAACACATGAGTAACCTCACCTTCACGGTTGGATCGTGGGATATCTCATTCAACAATTTTTAGCCTAGATACTCGGACGTGAGTTGACGATGTCCCTTGCTTCGGTCCGCTTTGTCTGGCGGTATGCACTCATGGGTGGCCACACAACTCTTCAACTCCCATAGTCCGGTTTCGTTAATCTTTCTTCCACGGACCTTCCATGGGCAACCTTCTTTGTCACATTTGATGGTGTAGTGCACATTTTGGTTGGAATGACCAACAACGAACGACCTATGGTTCCGAATGGCGTAGTCACTCAACCATATCTTGAACTCTTGCAAACAACCAAACTTGATCCTTTTCTTCAAATGAGCATTCTCATCCTCACCCTGTGGCCTTGGATCACCCATCCTCGGGCAAGTTGATGGTTCGACCAAATACAACCTCATGCCACCATCAACAACGTCCTTGTCGGCAAGATTAAGATCACGAAACAAAGAGGGCGCTCATTCCTTTCCATTGACCTTCTTGTAGACTTGATTTTCTTGCGCCGGGAATCCATCCTCGTCCAATTCTTCCGGCGGACCCTCATCATCCGACTCATACCTACACATACGACTATAAGCACTACAAAAAAAGACACTACGAAAAAAATTTATGTCATACTCATGACACTTCTATGACGATAATTGTGACAAAACCCGGTATCATCGTAGATGTGGTGGGGTCCTACTTTTATGACAAAAAATCATGACAGAAAATGGGCTTTTCGTCCTGGGCCGACCGGAGACGCAGCTGCATGACATTCTTTGGGCCATCCATGATGGAAAAAACAATGGTAGAAGCGCGGGCGAGGAAAATATCGGGGAATTCCCGATTACGGTGGGTGGTCGGGGGCCGAGCGATGCACGTTTCTCTCGTACATACGCGTGTGTGTGCGAGGCATTGGGCTCTAACTGAACCCAAGCGATTGCACTGCAGGCTACGCGTTACTGAACCCGAGCGATCGATCGATCCCTTGTTGTTAACTGAACCGGATCGAGCGATTCGTTCGCTACTGCTGCTAACTGAAGCCGATCGATGCTGCCTCTGGATGAACAGTGAGCGTTGTTGGGGGTTTGGATGAACAGTTCCTGGTGGGGGTTGGGTGAACAGTACCCCGATCAATCGAGCCAGTGGATGAATAGGACCCCGTGGAGGGCTGGATGAACAGGACCCCGTGGAAGGCTCGTTGAACAGTAGCCAGTGGAGGGCTGGATGAATAGTAGCCCGTGGAGGGGTGGTTGAACAGGACCCCGTGGAGAGGGCTGGTTGAACAATAGCCGGTGGAGGAGCGCGCGGTGGAGGCTGGACGAACAGGAGCCCGTGGATGAAAAGTCGCAGGTGGAGGCTGGAGGAGGTCGACGGTGGATGAACAGGAGCCCGTGGAGGCTGGAGGAGGTCGACGGTGGAGATGAACAGTATCCCGTGGAGTCCTGTTTTGTGGTACGCCATGGCCCTCCCGATGAACAGGACCCCCGTTTCGACTGTAGCGCTCCAACACAAGTCTGTTTCCACCGTTTTGCGGTACGCCACACCCCTCCCGATCAACAAGACTCCGTTTCGACCGTAGGAGGGCCGATTCCTCCGTTTTGCGGTACGCCAAACCCCTCTCGGTGAACAGGATCCTGTTTCGACCGTGGCCGGTCGAACACAAGGCTGTTTCCTCCGTTCTGTGGTACGCCAGGCCTCGTTTCCATCGGCTGTTCCGTCCAAGACGGTTGGCTCCTGATGAACAGCACACGTTCCATTGCCTCCCGATGAACACGACGCATTCCGTTGCCTCCCCATGAACATGACGACGACGCAGTTTCTCTGTTCCGACCCAGCCATGTACATGAGCCCTGGCCGTACGTATGCACGAGTAGGCGTTCGAGACCCCGCCCATATGTACACACGTGGCCATGTTTTCTTTCTTGCACCCTGGCCGCATGCTACGTGCGCGCCTCTACTACGACATGTGCCATTCCTTACACGGCCACGGTTCATCACTGCAGCCTGCAGACAGATCGATCGACCAGTTTGTGCATACACGTTCGCGACCAGAATGACAACGCTACGTACGCTTCGACCGGGTGGGTCCCGACTGTCAGGCACTTCCTTGCGTGCGAAGATGTAGCTGGTGGGTCCCAGCAGTCAGGGGGCGAATCATTTTTTTCCCGTAATATGGACGCACTTCCTTGCGTGCGAAGATGTAGCTGGTGGGTCCCAGCAGTCAGGTGGAGAAAACATTTTTTATTAAGGTAAAAAGGATGCAGTTGCATGCATGCATCCATGGGCGTGGTGCGTCCCCACTGTCAGCCTCTCACGTACAGTCATCTTCTGATGACTCTGGGTTGTTGACCACGTTGACCACACCGTGCCGAGCGCACCAAGGCCGGTGGACGATGGCGAGGCCCCAGACTGGAACGACCCAGAGATGGGGAAGGCACGGCAGTGGAGTTGCAGATGGAGAGGAATGGGAAACTTGACTGGTTCGGGTGCGTGGCAGCACTGCCGCCCATGGGAGACAGGAGCAAGAACAGAGGTTGAAGAAGGAGCACGGCTGTTGGATTAACATCCAACGGTCGAGCTGCTAGAATCATTTGTTGATTAAGTTGACAAAGCCTTGCGTACACGTCTGCTTAGTAGGCCCACAAGTCAGCCACCAAATATGTCGGGTCCCAGCTGTCATCGGGAGGAATGGTTTTTTCGCATAACAAGGAGGCACTTCCTTCTGTGCGAAGATACAGCCGGTGGGTCCCAGCTGTCAGGGGGAGGAAACAACTTAATAAGGAGGAACTTTCCTTGAGTGCGACCAAGGCCTCGTGGGTCCCAGCCATCAGGCTCTCCATGTACAGTCCTCTTCCGATGACTCTCGTATGTTGACCACGCCACGCCGAGCGCACCGAGGCGGTGGAAGACAGCAAGGCCCCAGACTGGAACGACCCAGAGATGGGGAAGACGCGGCAGTGGAGTCGCAAACGGAGAGGAGTGGGAAACTTGACTGGTTCGGGTGCGGGGTGGGCCTACACAAGGCAGAGAATAACAGGAGGTGCGGAGTGGAGGGATGGCCTGGCCGTTGGCGGAGTAGCGTTTCACGAAGGCGCGTAAAACAACGCCGCTGGACACCGAAGGCTGGAGCAGGCGGTCCCGACAGCGGTGGGATAAGAAGACGAGAGATTGAAGAAGAATGCCGGCCGTTGGATGTAAATCCAACGCCCTCTTAGGCTTCGACCTACTGGCCCACATGTCAGCCAGTCCATTTTTTTAGTCCATTTGGTGGGCTGGGTGAAACAATAATGTAGCATCTATGTAGCCCGTTTATACATATGGTAGAATTTAAAGCCCATTTGCCTTTTTCTCGAAATCCACAGACTTGCTGGGCTGGGTGAAAATATCATGTTGGGCTAGACGGAGAAATGTTATAAAAACATAAACACATGGTTGCACATCTATTGCTGCATAGGTCAGTAAAATCTTTGCAAGCTTATGTACGCAATCACTAGGAGTTAACTTGCCAAGTTATATATAAACAATTATTATTATTATTTTGTAAGAACTTTCAACTTACGAAATAAAATATCATTTTAGTTTGATGAGTTAATAGTACGTGGGGTATTATTATTTTTTAGGCTAGACGTGGGACAATTAAGTTGGTTCTAGGGAAAAGTACTGGGAGAAAACTCAGTTTACATCGAAAAAGAAAGTGGGAGAAAATTCAGATATAGGATTAATGAAAACAAAAAATAAAGGAAGTGGGAAGGTCTATAAAATGGTTGAACGAGCAGCAGGTTTAACGGAACCTTATGTTGTTTCTATTTTATATATATATATATATATATATATATATATATATATATATATATATATATATATATATATATATAGGGTGGGTCTATTATGATAACACCCCTTAAGACCTTATTATGCACACCAAAACGCTTATTCTCATAACACTTTCGCAATGCAAAAATACTCGAAGAAACTGCACTGCGCCCACCCATCGCACCTTCTTCTCTCTCCTCCCCACGCCCCGACAGCCCACATCCCTCCATCCTCCCACTCCCCCGATGCAACCGGCGACCCACCCCACCCATCCCTGAACCAACCACCGCCCCCTCCTACCACCTTCTTCCACGCGTCGGAGCCCCGCCGGAGCCACCCCGCCGCCGGCCACCGCGCCCCAGCTCGCCTCGCACCGTCCCCGCCCCTCGTCGCCACCCCACTTTCCCCTACGCCGGATCCGAGGCGGCCTCGGCCCCTCCCACGCCGCCCAATCCTCTCCTACGCCAGATCCGTCGCCGCCCCTCCTCGCCGCCCCACTCTCCCCTGGCGATGGATCCGGGCACCACCGCCAGGCCGCACACGGGAGGCGACGAATCGGACCTCCACCGCCACGCTCGTGAATGGCCGGACGGATTTGTGCACGACCTTCACCCATTGGGCCACCCCTCACCGGCGTCTTCCTCAGATCAAGGACGGCCGCACCGCCGCCACGAGCTGCAGTCCTGGGGAGCAACCAATTCCACTCCGGTAGGTGCTCCGGCCAGCAGCTCCCCCCTTCCCCCTCCATCCCCTAAGAGGAGGACGACGGCCACCTGACAAGGCGCGTGGGTCTGCTGTCTCCGGGCAAGGCGTGGACGGCCACACGGTGAGGCCCACTCCAACACAGAGTCGGTGATCCTGCCATCGGGCCAGACCTGACCCACCGCCGAGTAGTTCGCCTGCGCTTGCCGCTGCCGGTGAGACCATCATCGTCCGCTCGCCCCTCCCTTCTTCCCCTTCTCCATCTGCTCTCGCTCATCCCTTGCCTCTCTATCAATCTTTCTCTATGCGGCAGCATGGATGCATCCATGGCCGCCGTTGCCCGAAATTTGCCACCACCGGGACCCAACGCGTCACCGACAAAGTTCACCACCTCCAGCGCTCGGCTCGCGTCTCCCGCATCTCGATCGGGTCCATGACTTGTGAGTTGCACCATTTAGTTCATCACGATGCGCAGCGCGTAGGGGGTGTTGCATTTCACTAAGGAAGTCCAGGTGATGTGGGTTGAGAGAGATCCATGGCTGTGGCATTGCAGTGCATCCGGATCCTTCGAAAGCAGATCACCACGCCTGGTCGTGCAGTCCAGCGTCCCGCACTGCAAAGGCGCCGTGGCCGGGTTCACAGTCCTCACCCCCGGGCATCCCCTGGCTTCATTCCCATGAGATCCTCCCCTGTTCACCTGCTCTATCTATGACGTATAGCTCGACGTGCACTGTAGTTCCTGATTTCCTTGCTTTTTTGAGAAAGATCCCGTGCGGTGCAGCTCAAGTCATGACAAAACGGTTAATACTGAACTGAATTAATGTAGTTTCGTTTATTTTTGTCTGTGTATAATATTGAAGTTTAGTTTAATTTACATGGGCAAATAGTTTCACGGAGCAAACAGTGATTAGCACATTAGATGTGCAATTCTTATTTGCAGAGAAAGAAGTGATCGGTGGAAGTAGACGAATAAGAATGGCCAGCCACTAGAGATGGTCTAGTCTAGTTCGGCTGAAAAAGGCAATGGTTTCTGCAGTGCGCTTGGTTTTGTGGCCAGTAGCTATTAAATTTGTTTAGAAATAATCACCGAAGTGCTTATGCCTCTCGATGCCACATCCATGCAGTCCGGTAGCGCCCATTGCGTTTGGTATTACCTTTCTTGCGTATAGGTGTCTCAATGCAGTTTGGCTCGATAGGCAATGCAGATCGGCTGGTTTGTGGATGCAGGTTTACGTATTGCACTTTGCTTGTGTTAAAGAATGATATGTGTAAATTTGCAGGGACTTGTTTTGTAAGAAAATGTTACCTGGGATGCTGTTCATTTTTTAAAATTCCTTCGTGGTTCATTTTGTAACACGAGAAAAAAGAAAAAGGAAAAAATAAGAAATGGATATGTATGTTTTGAAGCTGAGTTTGTTCTCTCCCAAAGTTTGCTATAAAACTCCTCTGTTGTCCACTTGGTAAACACAAAACAAAAAAGATCTCAAAATGAAGCTCGCTTCTATATTAGATGTTGTTCACTCGCTCAGTCCCTGCGGTCCACTCGCTTGGTCAACGCGCGTAAAAATTAATAAGAAAGAAAAAAGACAACAAAATTCATGAGGTTCACTTTTGGTAGTGTTGCGGTTCATTTTCGGGAGTGTTGCGGTCCACTCTCGTTCAAAAAAAAGTTGAAAAAAAGACAACAAAAACTTTTGCGAGAAAAGTTTATGTCCGACCAAAAGAAATCATGAAGTTCACTTGACCGCCTGCAAAGGCGGTTTCCGCTTGAAGCGGTGTGTTCTTCCGTCCGATGAAAGGTCCACTCGCTTGGTCAACGCGTAAAAATTAATAAGTATAAAAAGACAACAAGTACTCATGAGGTTCACTTTTGGTAGTGTTACGGTTCACTTTCGGAAGTGTTGTGGTCCACTCTCGTTCGGAAAAAAGTTGAAAAAAACAACAAAAACTTGTGCGAGAAAGTTTATGTTTGACAAAAAGAAATCATGAAGTTCACTTGACTGTCTGTTGCAGTGCGGTTTTCAGTTTGAAGCAGTGCGTTTTTCTGTCCGACGACGATTTTGGTGTCACGAAAAAACAGAGTGTCCGCTTTTTGCTAATTTTAAAACTGCTCTTAAACCGTAAGGAATTAGAGAGTGTGTTCTACATGAAAAAGTTGCGTCTCGTCGATATCTCTCCAATGGCATATCATTTGAATCATTTCGACAACCGGTTTGTAAAAATTAAAAAAATGGCCGCTGCCACTCGTCCTCCGCCGCACGATTTTCAAAATTAACTTAAAACCGTAAGCAATCTCAAAACCATTCCTACATATGATAGTTGCGCCTTGTCCGTAGCTTTCCAACGACGTATTACACACCTTGTTTCGACAAACGGTTCAAAAACTAGAGCGAAAACAGTACCGAAAATTTGAATTTTTTTGAAAAACAGAATTTCGCGATTTAGTAAATTTGAAACTGCTCTTAAACAGTAATGAATTAGAGAAAGATTTATATATGAAAAAGATGCGCCTCGACGATATCTATCCAACGGCGTATCATTTGCTTCATTCCGACAAGCGGTTTAGAAAAAAAACGCGAAAAAACGCTCGCTGCCACTCGTCATCCGCCGCACTATTTTCAAAACTGCTCTTAAACCGTGTGGAATCTCGAAAAGTGTTCAACATGTCGAAGTTGCGCCTAATCCATAGCTTTTCAATGGTATATTACACGCCTCATTCCGATAAATGGTTAAAAAATTAGAGCGAAAACAATACCGAAAAAACACCGCGTGCAATTTTTTTCGACACGAAGTTCACTAGTCTCTATTGCAGTGCTCGTCGTCAAAATGATGCAGTGCGCTTCATTGAGCATGCAGTGCGAAGTGGTGTGTAATAGTTATTCTGCTAATATTAGCAGAATAGACCGTATATACATATATATATATATATATATATATATATATATATATATATACATATATATATTCTGTTACCGGTAATAGAATATTATTCTGCTACCCATGGTCCCTATAAGGCGCTGACGCTGAGCCACAGGAGAAACTCCCGACCGTCCCCAACCTATCAGCTGGAGGCTTGGCGTATGGCGAAGCGGCGGCAGCAGCGGCGAGCGAGGAGCCATGGCGCCATGACGGGTCGCTCCTCCGACCCTGCCGCCCGGCCGCCGTCCGCATGCCTCCCGCCCGGCCAGGCTCGCCGACCCTCGCGCCTTCCCTCCGACAGCGCAGGCCTCCTCACGCACCTCCCGTCGGCGGGTGCGGATCCTCCTCACGCCTCCCATGCGACGAGCTCGCCCGGCCCGTCCGACCTCCGGCTGCCGCGGCCCGCCCGCCTCCGGCTGTCGCACGCAATCCCAGCCTCCTTCCGCCGCCGCGCACCGCCATCCCCGCCCCGTGCCGCCACCCCGAGCCCTTCCGCCGTGCGTCGCCACTCTGAGCCCCGCCGCCCTGCGCCTGTCACCCCCTACCTTACGCAGCATCCTACCGACCGGACCAGCCGCCGGGCGAATCCAGTCTCGCCACCGAGCTTGGTCTTCTTCCTCGCCGACACACGCGACAACCACCGCAGTTCGGGCATAGTAAGTACCACAGTACGAGTTAAAAACGGTGGTCCGTTCGGAATAAAAGAAATGGCAGAAATTCAAATTGTAAAAATTCAAGCAAAAAAAGAAACCCCATGAAAATCCTGCTTAGTAAGTACCTCAGTACAAGTCGTAAAATGAGAGAAGTTCAGAACATCGTTGTCAAAAAAATGTTGAGTTAAAAAAAAACACATTTTCTTTTTAAATAAAATATCATTCAGTTCGATGATACAAACCATACAAGTACAGGGGCGATGATACAGTAAACCGTTGAAAACTTACGAGAAAAATATTACCCAAAAAACATAGGAAAGTCTAGTTAGTGAAAACACGCTTAGTACAAACCCATGCAAGCATCAGTACAAGTATCATTTTTCAGAACCATTCAAAATTACTCTACAAAAAATAGCTCAGTACAAACATACACATATATCAGTACGACTACTCTATTTTTCAAACGAGAAAACAGCAGGATCCGTCATGCCATATTCAAAATTACTCTTAAACGGTTGCGAAGTAGAGAAAACGTTCAACATGACTAAGTTCCGAATTTTTGATAGCTATCCAACGGTATACTATTTTCCATATTTTGATAAACTTTTTTAAAAAAATCGCGTTCAAAATCAAATTTGACCGTATTCGAATTCGTTTTTAAACCGTAAGAAATTAGAAAAACATTTCTATACGAAAAAGTTGCGC
Source organism: Aegilops bicornis (assembly GCA_021605145.1). NCBI lineage: Eukaryota > Viridiplantae > Streptophyta > Magnoliopsida > Poales > Poaceae > Aegilops > Aegilops bicornis. The sequence continues at coordinate 453,599,577 of CM038672.1, forward strand.
ATTTTCTATAGCTTTCCTACGCTGTATTATTTGCGTCAATCCGACAAATCGTTTGCAAAAAATCACGAAAATACGTTTCGCCCAGAATTTCACCGTTTTTCAAATTACTTTTAAATCATATAGAATTAGATAAAACAATAGATATATGGAAGATGAGGATTTTCACAAGCTTTCCAACCCATCTTATTTTCTCAATTCCGACAAACCGTTTGAAAATTGAGTCCAAAATACGATTCACATTTTCGGTTTTGAAAAAATGGTTTTTTTCAAAACTGCTCTTAAACCATAATGATTTTGCAAAAACGTTCAATATACTTGAAATATGGTTGTCAAGAGCTTTTCAACGATATATTACATGACCCGTTCCGACAAAAAATTACAAAAGTTTTTGAACTAAAGAAGACGATCTTTTAAACACAATCAAAGCATCGGTCCAATCGCTTCAAAACATCGGTACAACCACACAGAAACCGTCGGTTCAAAAAGGGTAATAGAATAATATTACATTACGCTGTAATGTAATAGCCAGATGTGTGTGTGTGTGTGTGTGTATATATATATATATATATAAGTAATAAAATAAGATATAGATATAGGTTCAGTTTTGCATTCTTATAGAAAACATAGGTTCAGTTTTGCATTCTTATAGAAAAATAGAACTGAGATGTGCGTTGTCTTGAAAAAACAAACATAACTTGGGTTGATGATGTTATAGACAAGCTAGGTTGGGAGGCCCAGAGGCCGCTTGATACCTGCTGCCAAAAAATGTTGAAACATGTCGTGGGCTGCCCATATTAAACAACAAAACCTAGGCCATGGAACTGGTGGGCCCGGGACTGTCAGCCTCTCGACGAACAGTTGTCTCACGATTCCTGTTGTTTCGGTGACCATGTTGGGAACGACAGACGGCGGTGCCGCGGCTAGAGCAGCAAGGCGGTGGACGACTTCGAGACCTCGGACCAAAAGAAGCGGAGCAGGGGAAGACGCGGGCGGAGGGGAGTACGAGGGTTGACTTTTTCGGGTGCAGGGTGGGCCGGTGGAGCTACCGCCGCCGGACAATGTGTGGGAGTAGAGGGATGGCCTGGCCAATGCCATCGGCTATGATGGCCAGCCGCTGTATAGGAAGAGGACGAAAGATTGCACAAAATAAAGAAATACAAATGGATAGGTGGTTGGTCCCATATGTCTGTGTATGAGACCTGCTGGGCCCACCTGAGAAGGGGAATATGTTGGGAGGAAGGAGATTCAAAGCACGGCAGCCGAGTGAACTAGTTTTTTTAACGGACAAGTGAACTAGTTACATACATAAGCAAATAGCCACTAAAAAAAGCAAACTAGTTAATGGGTTCTTAAAAGAAATATTTCGGACAAAATAGATAATTACGACACATAGGCTAATGCATGAAACACTCAGATGATAAAGGTGCTTATAAACAGATAAAGTACAACATCTAGACCTTCCTGGCACGCTTGATCATGACGTTGCGGTTGTCCGTGTACTCGTCGCTTACGGGAAGCAGACACGCCCTCATGTCTAAGATCCGTCTGTACATTTCGTAGCATGCGTATGCGTCCTTAGGCGCGTAGGTTATGTAGGCTAGATTCAAAGGTACCTTCCACATGTTCAGGTCCTTGGTATCGTTGTCTTCTTTCATGTTGGCGTATCAGGGGTCGATGATGGTCTCTGCGAGATCAGCCACGGAGTCCTTCTCCTGCCCGTTGCCGATGATCTTTTATTTCTTCTGGATGTTGATACGTCTCCAACGTATCTATAATTTTTGATTGCTCCATGCTATTATATATTCTGTTTTGGATGTTTAATGGGCTCATTTATACACTTTTATATTATTTTTGGGACTAACCTATTAACCCAAGGCCCAGTGCAAATTGTTGTTTTTCTGCCTATTTCAGTGTTTCGCAGACAAGGAATATCAAAAAGAGTCCAAACGGAATGAAACCTTCGGGAGAGTTATTTTTGGAACAAACATGATCCAGAGGACTTGGAGTGGACATCAAGCAAGCAACGAGGAGGCCACGAGGCAGGGGGCGCGCCTATCCCCCTGGGCGCGCCCTCCACCCTCGTGGGCCCCTCGTGGCTCCACCGACCTACTTCTTCCTCCTATATATACCTCGCATTCTGAAACCATCGAGGAGCACCACGAAAACCTAATTCCACAGCCGCAACCTTCTGCACTCCATGAGATCCCATCTTGGGGCCTTTTTCCGGCGCTCCACCGGAGGGGCATCGATCACGGAGGGCTTCTACATCAACACCATAGCCTCTCCGATGATGTGTGAGTAGTTTACCACAGACCTTCGGGTCCATAGTTATTTGCTAGATGCTCTCTTTGGATCTCAATACAAAGTTCTCCTCGATCTTCTTGGAGATCCATTTGATGTAACACTTTTTGCAGTGTGTTTGTCGAGATCCGATGAATTGTGGGTTTATGATCAAGATTATGTATTGTAACATCCCAAATTTTCAATTTGGAATGTTATACATTAGGTCATCATGCATATCATATTTTCTCGCATTTTTCCGATCCTAGAAAATTTCACGCAACTCAAGGACCTTCGGAGAGAGTTGGAGATTTCATTATTTCCATATTTGGGATTTCTCAAATTTTGAAAATAGGATCATTGGATTTATTTAATTATCTTCATAAAGTTTTTCCGATACAAAAATTTAAGAGAGGGAATAATATGACTTTCCCAACATTTAGGAAAATGAAGATTTTACAAATAAATCAAATTTTGGTTTTGAAGATTTATTTGCTTTACGCAAAAAAATGAGCATTTTAAAAAATATGCATTTTTCCGTTTTAAAGTTCATTTTGTTCGACTCATTTTTAGGAGTCGGGAAAATTAATTTTATTTAATTTGGAGTTCGTTTGGTTTGATTTTATTTTGTTTAAGTTTTGTTTTAAAAAAACGCCACCGCCTGGGCCAAGGGCCCAGCCACGCCGCCTGCCCATCTCCCCTTCCCCTGCCCGGAGGAGTCCGCCCGCCCGCCGCCGTGTCCGCTCGGACTCGCCCCCAGCTTGCCCCCTTCCCCAAGGCGCCCCCCCTCCTTATAACCCCCCTCCTCTCCTCACCCCGAGCCGCCGCCTCCACCCTCCACCGAGTCACTGCCTGGAAGGCCCGCCCGCCGACGACGCCTCGCCGCCTCGCCCTCACCTCCCGCCACCCACCGTCGAGGCCGGAGCCCACGTGGCGAGCCGGAGGTAGCCGCCGCCACAACCCCCGGTCCGGTTTTTTTTTTGAAAAACCCGATCCGGTTTTTCTCGCGTTGTTCGGTTTTTTTTCAAAAACCCTAGATTGGTTTATTTTTTTTATTTTTTTTGGTTTTATTATTTAGTGAACGTTCACCGACCCGTTCGTTTTAATGAACGTGTTCGTTGAATTAGTTCTGTTAACGAACGTCCGTCTTTTTAACCGTTCGTCGTTTTTCTTTTAAACGGATTTAATCCATTATTTTCTGAATTCGATTTCCGATCAAATTTTCAAATCTGTTTATTTTCTCGCTCGTTTATCGGAATCAGGTGATTCAAGCGCCTGGAGTTTCGTTTCGAAACCACCATTTCGACTAACTTACTTAAACAGAGTTTTGCTAGTGTAAAATTTTGACCTAGTTTCAGATTGCTAAACCGAGTCGTTCTCTCTCGAGTTTCGACTTTCGATGCTTTATTTGATTCGATTCTTTTTGCAACCAGAGTTCTTAAGTTGAACTCTCTGGTTAGTTCGGTTATTCGAGTTTTACCGGTGCATTAGATGAGTACTTATTGTATGCTTGTTGTTTGTCTGCGTTAGATCACCCGGAGGCGCCGCTTGTTACTTCAATCTCTAGGTCTCATGGATCATCGACAAGGCAAGTAACACTTTGATCATACCTTTTCTACTACCCAGTTTTTATGCATTAGATCAAACCCTCAACCACTTGCATGTTTAGGATCTAATTAAATTGTGGGATTGGGAAGTAGATTGAGGTAGTACCTATTACACATTACTTATGAAACCTTGGGAGTCACTTCTACGTTTGCTTATTATACCATGCTATGCTAGTAGACGTGGATTGGGTGAGTGAATATCCATGACAGATGTGAGATTGTTAATTAATGGTTTATCTAAGGTGGCAACCTAAACACACATCTGGGTGGATTGAGGCACCTGGTTTCTATAAGGACTTGCCTGTATTTCTTCGGACCGCCACCCAGGATCTAAGGGATCATAAGATTATTCAAACCGAAACTTCCGTGTGCAGCCACAAGCCAATTATGGGCTCTGGCGTAGTTGACTAAGTTGTGCGAACTCTTACGGGTAGGCTAGCTGATGTAGGGGATGTAGGTTGGTACGGTCTACCCACATGTAAGGTGCTAGCGCTCGAAAGACTATGTCTCGGTCATCCGCTTCTCAAACACCATGTAGTCACGAGAACCAAGCGGAGGCAATCGAGTCTTGTGGGGAAAAGTCGCAAACCTCTGCAGAGTGTATAAACTAATCATGATTAGCCGTGTCCCCGGTTATGGACGTTTTGAGTATCTGGTAATTGAATATCATGTGAATCTCAACATGTTACTTCTAATAAAAGTTATTGGGTTTTGATGAGTACTTTTTAATTGGGATTGAGGATGCTGGCAACCATTCTCAATGTTTAACAACCACCATGATAGTTAAACAAAATTATTCCTTTATTGTAGGGAAAAACTAGCTTTATGCAAAAATGTAAATCAGAGAGCCTTACCACCAGCCATATATGCATGTAGTATAGGCTTATTCCTTCATTGCTCTTTATGTGTTACATTGCCAAGATATTCCATGTCTTGACCGTTTTCGGGCTGCAACTTTCACGCTATGCACTTTTCGCATAACGAGTAAGGTGTTAGGTCGTGGTTCTATACTCAGTGATGCCGATGGAGTTGATGGACTCACTTATCTTCCATGCCTTCCGATGTTATTATTAGATGGCCTTAAGCCATATTATTGTAATAAGTTCTCTTTGTGGACAACGATGTAATAAGTGTGTGATTGCTACTCTGCTATAAATCCTTCGGCATCTTGTGTGGTGTCGCGATTACTGATCCAGGGATGACACTGAGCACAGAGACTTGATCCATTCGGGTCTGGTCGCTACATGTATGAACAATATTTGAATCTTCTCTGAATTCTTTTATGTATGATTGGTTATATTTGCAAGTCTCTTCAAATTATCAGTTTGGTTTGGCCTACTAGATCGATCTTTCTTGCAATGAGAGAAGTGCTTAGCTTTGGTTCAATCATGCGGTGCTCGATCCCAGTGACAGTAGGGGAAATGACACGTATTGTATTATTGCCATTGAGGACAAAAAGATGGGGTTTATATCATATTGCATGAGTTTATCCCTCTACATCATGTCATCTTACCTAATGTGTTACTCTGTTCTTGTGAACTTAATACTCTAGATGCATGCTGGATAGCGGTCGATGTGTGGAGTAATAGTAGTAGATGCAGGCAGGAGACGGTCTACATGTCGCGGACGTGATGCCTATATACATGATCATGTCTAGATATTCTCATAATTATGCACTTTTCTATCAATTGCTCGACAGTAATTTGTTCACCCACCGTAATACTTATGCTATCTTGAGAGAAGCCACTAGTGAAACTATGGCCCCCGGGTCTATTCTCCATCATATTAATTTCCCGTCAACAAGATATTTCTATCGCCGTTTATTTTGCTTTCTTTACTTTTAGTCTTTATCATAAAAATACCAAAAATATTATCTTATCATCTCTAACAGATCTCACTTTTGCAAGTGGCCGAGAAGGGATTGACAACCCCTTTATCGCGTTGGTTGCAAGGTTCTTATTTGTTTGTGTAGGTACGAGGGACTTGCGTGTGGCCTCCTATTGGATTGATACCTTGGTTCTCAAAAACTGAGGGAAATACTTACGCTACTTTGCTGCATCACCCTTCCCGCTTCAAGGGGAAACCAACGCAGTGCTCAAGAGGTAGCAAGAAGGATTTCTGGCGCCATTGCCGAGGAGTCTACGCACAAGTCAAGACATACCAAGTACCCATCACAAACTCTTACCCGTCACATTACATTATTTGCCATTTGCCTCTCGTTTTCCTCTCCCCCACTTCACCCTTGCTGTTTTATTCGACCTCTCTTTCCGTACGCTTCTTTTTCGCTTGCCTTTTGTGTCCCATGTGTCGTCATGGCTAGTCCTTTATCTACTCCTTTGTCTCCCAAGAATGAAGTTCTTAATTTTAAACAAAGGGAGGGAGAAAATCTAAAAGATGCTTGGTTCGGAATTTGCAATGCGCAAAATAGATCTACTAGGAAGCAATCTACTTCCGTTCTTCTTCGCAATTTTTTTGTAGGCATCACCCCTTGGAATAGATATATTCTTGATACCATTACCGGAGGAAATTTCTTGGGTAGCCATACTTTCGATTCTTATAATGCTATGACTGATTTATTTGGCCCACCACCTCTTTTGGTTAATGGAACTATTTTAACTTCGGAACATGTGATGCAAAGGCTTGAAATTATTGAAAATAAAGGTTCCACCGTAGAGTTGATTGAAAATTTGGATAGAAAGATCCATGACCAAATGACCCAATACGGATCTAACGTAGGAGTTGCTCTTAAATTTTTTAAAGAAAAGGAACCTATGGTTAATGAAAAGATAGATCAAGATTCCACTAGAATTGATAAAATTGAGGATATTATTACCAACCTAGGGTCTGCCTTTTCTTCCGTGAAATATACTCCAAAACCTTCTAATGCTAAAATTGCCAAATTAATGTATGTTCCTAAAAATAAGAGTGAAACTTCTAGTAAGGGAAGTGCGGATCTCAAATCCATAAGTGTTCACCCCAACTTTCTCGCTATCATTAAGGAACCTTTTGCTACAAATGATTTTCTCGATTTCTGGCCTAGGAGTTTGATAATTAATAAAAAGAAGGAAACTCCTAAGGGTATTAGGTGCCTTATTGAAGAATTGCATGCAAAAGATGACAATACCTAGATCTATCCTTGCCTTTATGCCACGCTAGGGGCGTTAAACGACAGCGCTTGTTGGGACGCAACCCAAATTTATTTCAGTTCTTTGCTTTTTGGTTCTGTTTAGGAATAAATAATCCATCTAGCTTCTGTTTAGATGTGGTTTTGTGTTTTAATTAGTGTTTGTGCCAAGTTAAACCTTTGGGAAGACTTGGGGAAAGTCTTTGCGATCTTGCTGTAAAAACAGAAACTTTAGCGCTCATGAGATTAGCTACACATTTTTACTGGAGGGTGCTATTTAGTTGATTATTTATGCAGATGATTAATAGATAAATTCCTCACGTCCATCCATTTATTTTAGAATTTTTGGAGTTCCATAAGTTTGCGTTAGTTACAGATTACTACAGACTGTTCTGTTTTTGACAGATTCTGTTTTTCGTGTGTTGTTTGCTTATTTGATTAATCTATGGCTAGTAATGGAGTTTATGAACCATCGAAAAGTTGGAACATAGTAGGTTTAACACCAATATAAATAAATCATGAGTTCATTACAGTACCTTGAAGTGGTGTTTTGTTTTCTTTCGCTAACGGAGCTCACGAGATTTTCTGTTAAGTTTTGTGTTGTGAATTTTTCAAGTTTTGGGTAAAGATTTGATGGATTATGGAACAAGGAGTGGCAAGCGCCTAAGCTTGCAGATTCCCAAGGCACCCAAGGTAAAACCCAAGGACACCAAAAAGCCTAAGCTTGGGGATGCCCCGGAAGGTATCCCCTTTTTTGTCTTCGTCCATCGGTAATTTTACTTGGAGCTATATTTTTATTCACCTCATGATATGTGTTTTGCTTGGAGCGTCTTGTATGATTTGAGTCTTTGCTTTTTAGTTCACCACAACCATCCTTGCTGTACACACCTTTTGAGAGAGACACACATTATTCAGGATTTATTAGAATACTCTATGTGCTTCACTTATATCTTTTGAGTTAAACAATTTTGCTCTAGTGCTTCACTTATATCTTTTAGAGCACGGTGGTGGTTATATTTTATAGAAATTATTGATCTCTCATGATTCAGTTATATCATTGTGAGAGTCCTTTAGAACAGCATGGTAATTTGCTTTGGTTATAAAATTAGTCCTAATATGATAGGCATCCAAGATGGGTATAATAAAAACTTTCATATAAGTGCATTGAATACTAAGAAAAGTTTGATACTTGATAATTGTTTTGAGATATGAAGATGGTGATATTAGAGTCATGCTAGTTGAGTAGTTGTGAATTTGAGAAATACTTGTTCTGAAGTTTGTGATTCCCGTAGCATGCACGTATGGTGAACCGTTATGTGATGAAGTCGGAGCATGATTTATTTATTGATTGTCTTCCTAATGAGTGGCGGTCGGGGACGAGCGATGGTATTTTCCTAACAATCTATCCCCCTAGGAGCATGCGCGTAGTACTTTGTTTCCATAACTAATATATTTTTGCAATAAGTATGTGAGTTCTTTATGACTAATGTTGAGTCCATGGATTATATGCACTATCACCCTTCCACCATTGCTAGCCTCTCTAATACCGCACACTTTTCGCCGGTATCATACACCACTCATATACCTTCCTCAAAACAGCCACCATACCTACCTATTATGGCATTTCCATAGCCATTCCGAGATATATTGCCATGCAACTTACCACCGTTCCATTTACTATGACACGCTTCATCATTGTCATATTGCTTTGCATGATCGTGTAGTTGACATCGTATTTGTAGCAAAGCCACCTTTATAATTATTTCATACATGTCACTCTTGATTCATTGCATATCTCGGTACACCGCTGGAGGCATTCACATAGAGTCATATTATGTTCTAAGTATCGAGTTGTAATTCTTGAGTTGTAAGTAAATAAAAGTGTGATGATCATTATTAGAGCATTGTCCCAAGTGAGGAAAGGATGATGGAGACTATGATTCCCCCATAAGCCGGGATGAGACTCCGGACGAAAAAAAGAGAAATAAAAGAGGCCAAAAAAAGAAAAAAAAAGAGAAAGAAGGCCCAAATAAAAAAATGAGAGAAAAAGAGAGAAGCGACAATGTTACTATCCTTTTTCCACACTTGTGCTTCAAAGTAGCACCATGATCTTCATGATAGAGAGTCTCCTATGTTTTCACTTTCATATACTAGTGGGAATTTTACATTATAGAACTTGGCTTGTATATTCCAATGATGGGCTTCCTCAAAATGCCCTAGGTCTTCGTGAGCAAGCGAGTTGGATGCACACCCACTTAGTTTCTTTTGTTGAGCTTTCATACACTTGTAGCTCTAGTGCATCTGTTGCATGGCAATCCCTACTCACTCACATTGATATCTATTGATAGGCATCTCCATAGCTCATTGATACGCCTAGTTGATTTGAGACTATCTTCTCCTTTTTTGTCTTCTCCACAACCACCATTCTATTCCACATATAGTGCTATGTCCATGGCTCACGCTCATGTATTGCGTGAAGATTGAAAAAGTTTGAGAACATCAAAAGTATAAAACAATTGCTTGGCTTGTCATCGGGGTTGTGCATGATTTAAATACTTTGTGTGATGAAGATAGAGCATAGCTAGACTATATGATTTTGTAGGGATAACTTTCTTTAGGCATGTTATTTTGAGAAGACATGATTGCTTTGTTATTATGCTTGAAGTATTATTATTTTTATGTCAATATTAAACTTTTATCTTGAATCTTTCGGATCTGAACATTCATGCCATAATAAAGATAAATACATTGAAGAATATGCTAAGTAGCATTCCACATAAAAAATTATGTTTTTATCATTTACCTACTCAAGGACGAGCAGGAATTAAGCTTGGGGATGCTTGATACGTCTCCAACGTATCAATAATTTTTTATTGCTCCATGCTATTATATATTCTGTTTTGGATGTTTAATGGGATCATTTAAACACTTTTATATTATTTTTGGGACTAACCTATTAACCCAAGGCCCAGTGCAAATTGCTGTTTTTTTGCCTATTTCAGTGTTTCGCAGAAAAGGAATATCAAACGGAGTCCAAACGGAATGAAACCTTCGGGAGAGTTATTTTTGGAACAAACGTGATCCAGAGGACTTGGAGTGGACGTCTAGAAATCAACAAGGAGGCAACAAGGCAGGGGGAGCGCCTACCCCCTGGGCGCGACCTCCACCCTTGTGGACCCCTCGTGGCTCCACCGACCTACTTCTTCCACCTATATATACCTACGTACCCCGAAACCATCGAGGAGCACCACGAAAACCTAATTCCACCGCCGCAAACTTCTGTACCCGTGAGATCCCATATTGGGGCCTTTTCCGGCGCTCCGCCGGAGGGGGCATGGATCACGGAGGGCTTCTACATCAACACCATATCCTCTCTGATGATGTGTGAGTAGTTTACCACAGACCTTCGGGTCCATAGTTATTAGCTAGATGGCTTCTTCTCTCTCTTTGTATCTCAATACAAAGTTCTCCTCGATCTTCTTGGAGATCTATTCGATGTAACTCTTTTTGCGGTGTGTTTGTCGAGATCCGATGAATTGTGGGTTTATGATCAAGATTATCTATGAACAATATTTGAATCTTCTCTCAATTCTTTTATGTATGATTGGTTATCTTTGCAAGTCTCTTCAAATTATCAATTTGGTTTGGCCTACTAGATTGATCTTTCTTGCAATGGCAGAAGTGCTTAGCTTTGGGTTCAATTATGCGGTGCTCGGTCCCAGTGACAGTAGGGGAAATGACACGTATTGTATTGTTGCCATCGAGGATAAAAATATGGGGTTTATATCATATTGCATGAGTTTATCCCTCTACATCATGTCATCTTACCTAATGCGTTACTCTGTTCTTATGAAATTAATACTCTAGATGCATGCTGGATAGCGGTCGATGTGTGGAGTAATAGTAGTAGATGCAGGCAGGAGTCGGTCTACTTGTCGCGGACGTGATGCCTATATACATGATCATGCCTAGATATTCTCATAATTATGCACTTTTCTATCAATTGCTCGACAGTAATTTGTTCACCCACCGTAATACTTATGCTATCTTGAGAGAAGCCACTAGTGAAACCTATGGCCCTCGGGTCTATTCTCCATCATATTAATTCATGGTCAACAAGCTATTTCTATCGCCGTTTATTTTGCTTTCTTTACTTTTAGTCTTTATCATAAAAATACCAAAAATATTATCTTATCATCTCTATCAGATCTCACTTTTGCAAGTCGCCGTGAATGGATTGACAACCCCTTTATTGCGTTGGTTGCAAGGTTCTTATTTGTTTGTGTAGGTATGAGGGACTTGCGTGTGGCCTCCTACTGGATTGATACCTTGGTTCTCAAAAACTGAGGGAAATACTTACGCTACTTTGCTGCATCACCCTTTCCTCTTCAAGGGAAAACCAACGCCGTGCTCAAGAGGTAGCAGATGTCGACAAGCTTGTTGCACCAGATGGCCGAATCGTCGCGTTCTTCCTTCTCTCCACCGTAGCGAAGGTGCAGTTGGCGTTGCCGATGAAACGGGCGAATGCTCCAGAACCTCTAATGGCCCTACAGCAGTGGTAGATGAGAACCTCGTCCCGCACACATATCTGGGTGACGATGATCTGCTGGTCCCTGTCTGGAGATGAATGGATGAGCACAAGGTCTAGTCCTGCGACCTTGTGCTTTCTCGTCCTGTTGGTACTACTTGAGCTCGGCGAGGTAGAGCTTCACCAAGTCCGGATCGTTGGTGTACATCACATTCAACTTAGTGCGGCCATAGGACTGAGTGGCGAACTGAAAGGGGAACTCCTTGCTGAAGTCCATATCCAGCAGGCTCACCCCTCAGATCGCCATTGGAGTTTCTTCAAGTGAACGAGTGGGTAGGCGGCAACAGCAGTTCGTTATTCAGCTCTTGGGAACTGGATTCAACAGTAAACTGAGTGTGTACAGACGACAACAGTTACTACCCCTCCCTCGCCCGCTTCACGCCCGGCAGAAGATGCACCCTCGGCGCATTCAAACGCCTCCATTAAGAAACCTACTCCGGCCACACGTCGGTTCACGAGCGGTCTCAGATTGGTACTATAATAACAAGAGTTAGTGGTCACTTTACTTAAATTTAATTAGCTTTAATAGAATTTTATACTTAGAACAAGCAATGCATTGGCTCGTTCTATCAGTGCCAGAGGATCAGCATGCACAACCATTAGAATTATTATTCTCGTGATTTATTACGATCAACACATTTATCGTGACTTTCACACGTATAATACTACCAAGTTTGAACTGTTTGTTATGGTTGTTGTCCTCTGCATCATCATGCCATGTTTCCCAGCTTGCAAGATTCAGAACCAACAAATAAGATCCAAATAATAAGTACAACAAAGATGCCTACACATCTCATTGATTCCTAGCTTGCAAGATTCATAAGCAACAAATAAGATTCAAATAATAAATACAACAAAGATGCCTACACATCTCATTGATTCCCAGGTTGCAAGATTCAGAACCAACCCATTAGAGCGTTTTGATAAAGTGAATATCGGGATTAAATCAATCTTGGCTATACATGTCATACAATGGAAGAACTTGGCGAATGCTCTTGACCGTCACAACATCTGTAGTTGAGTATTCCTGTTTGCACGACACAAATAAGAAGAGCATGATTTCACTTTAATAGAACTCAACATGCAGCTCCACTCGGATGAGGCCTGCCAAGAGTTCCATGATCCAATTCATGCGCCTTTTTCTGCAGTTCACCTGAAATGAAGCAAAGATTGCATCATGTAAGGTGCAACTATATTTTTCTTATCCTTCTGTGCAATTCCACTAAAATAAAGTGCCATTGTGGTGACAGTGACGACTCATCTTGCAAAGGCTAATAAAATGTTGCACGATATTACCAGCAGAACTTGACGGAGATATTGGAAACTCCAATCACCATTTTGTGCAGTTCCACCAAAATTGAGAGATGTTGCCCACGTGACATTTTAGTTGAACTGCACAAGACACTCAGTCCAAATAAAGTGTTTTGTGCAGTTCACCCAAAGGTCACAATAGCAACAAGGTGAAATGGATATCCCTATATGCACAAAAAGATAGAAAGTAAATAGTTGCTGGTCAATAAGAATATACGAAACATATACGAAATGAAAAGAAGCATCTTAATTATGTTCATGGCAATCACGCAAGGACAGTAGAAATTTTAAGGCGTCGCCAATGCTTCATGTTACCGTAAGCATTACGATCAACAATGAGATTCCTCAAATATGGGATTACTTTAATGGTGGCATTGCTTGTTTACCGGAATCTGATAAATCAACAAAGCAGCTAAAGAGTTGGTTTAAGGGCATGGGACCGTGGGGACACCAGGACACTCAAAGCGTAAAGGAGCAACTTACTTATCCTCTTTGGGAAAACAGCAAGAGTGGCATTTTTAACACAATTTAATTGCATCTTATCACTGGAGGCATTAGATTAACAATAACACTTTGGTTAGACATGTCCCTAAGGTAACAAGCAGGATCGCTTCATTTTACATGTGCCCTTACATTAACAACAACAAAAGGTTGGTATAAGGACATGCGACAGTGGACGCATCAGCACAATGTACCTACAAGGAGGCATAAAGTGGTGATGCCGAGTTTGTTCATGCTATGTGAGGGCAGCAAATCTAATCCTGGAGACTTTTACTATGCGAGGGCAGCAAACCTAATCCTGGAGACCTTTTACTATGTGAGGGAAGAAAATCTAATCCTGGAGACCTTTTACTATGTGAGGGCAGCAAATCTAATCCTGGAGACCTTTTACTATGTGAGGGCAGCAAATCTAATCCTGAGACCTTTTACTATGTGAGGGCAGCAATTCTAATCCTGGAGACCTTCTACTATGTGAGAGCAACAAATCTAATCCTGGACATACTCTCTTGACTTGTCCACCAGCCGCCACTTTCTATCCTTTTTAACCAATAATAGATATGTTCCTTATCCAGTTTGTACTGTGTTTTCCCATTATTTCCCTTTTCAACCAAGAGACCGGTTGGGTATCCGGTCTCTACTACTTTCAACATATTATTTTCTCTTTGAATCAAGTCCTAGATTCATGCTACAACCTCCCCCCTTTCTTCGTTGTTTGAACAAAGTCCTAGATTTGAATGCATGAAGTAGCTTTACCTCTAATAATACTAAAAATTTAGGTGGCTTTGGAAGAGTTGATGGGAGTAGAAAAAGATGCACATGCGCATATCGTGGGGAGCTGGGGCGAGAGCAAGTCTGCTCAAGAACTTATACACGAGGGTCGCGGGATGTCGGCCGGGCAGTCGGATCTGTGCACAATACGGCAAGGAGGAAGAAGGGTCGGAGGACCTCCCGAGCTGGCGCTGTGTCGGAGAGAACGGCACGGGCAGAGGATCGGGCCCCTCCAGCAGCTATGGGTTTCCTCCCTCGCCGGTGATGACCGCGTGAATGATGCACCTAGTCCTCTACACACACCAGCCGAAGGGATCCGGCCGGATCAGTGACCAGCGGTGAGCAGAGAGAAAATGTCTCTACCGCTTCTTGTTTATATCTGGAGAGGATGAGAGAATGAAGAGAGCAACCCTAGTAAAGCAAGCGCTCAGGCCCCTACGTACATATATAGTGCAGTGATTATCTTTTTTTCTCCACAACAAGCGTTTCAATTTGTGTACGTGGCATTAAAGAAAAGAAACTCTCTATTTAAGGTGACTAACTGTACGAATCCTACTTACTACTACTAGTAGTAGTATTATTTACTTGTGCTCCCTGGCCCTCCATTCATTGAACAACCCCACGGGTGAATAAACATACAGTACTAGTATTTATATAGAACGAACAAGCTCGAACTATTTTCGCGTAGTTAAAAGTTGAGGGCGGGGCTTTTCCCGGCAGTATCTTGTGCATTTTTCACAGAGGCGGTTTGAAAGAGAGGCGAGGAGGGTGAGGGAGTAACGGATTCAACTTACTTACTGCTAGAAAGGTCGGGTCATGCGATTTGACAACAAGCGTTCTTCTTTGGAAAGACTTGTGATATGACTACTCACTATAGTCATGAATTACTGGTGGTACGACCGGGGTGATGGCCCCCTTCTATTCCGCACTCTAATCTGGTGCATGACACGTATTACGTAGACCAAGATCCTGCTGGCTGTCCCACATGTCGGCAAAGTAGTACGTAGTACTCCCTCTGTCCCAAATTTCTTGTCTTAGATTTGTCTAGATATAGATGTATCTAATACTAAAATGTGACTTGATACATCCGTATCTAGACAAATCTAAGATAAGAATTTTGGGACGGAGGGAGTAGTAAGAAGGAGCAAAGAATCATGAGGTATAAGTCTTTCAAGAGATTCCAACAAGTGACTACATACGGAGCAAAATGAGTGAATCTACACTCTAAAATATGTCTACATACATCCGTATGTAGTAGTCAATTTGAAATGTCTAAAAAGACTTATATTTAGGAATGGAGGGAGTAGTAGTACTACTACTCACGTCGGAGGAATGCGAACCACGGTAACCCAGTGAATTAGCAGTAGAAAACAATGTGCTGATATGGCCATAAAAAACAATGTGCCACGGTCCAGACTATAGCATGTACAGTACTACTCCTGTTTGTTTGGATCCCTGAGTTAGAGCTAGTTTGGGTTGAAATAGCCTCAAATTACCCAAACAGGAGGGGTTAGTTTGAGCTAGTTTGCTCTAACCCAGCTAAAAAAACTAGCCCGGTGGAGAGGTTCTAATTGGGTTAGTTCTCCTCGGGCCCACTAAAAGAGAACTAAAAAAAATCTTCCATCCCGCACCAGATCGCTCCCTCCGCCCCCCCCCCCCTCGCACGACTCCTCTCTGTTCCCCATCGGGACGCCCGCCCAAGCGCCGCTCTGCCGCTCGCCCTCTCTCTCCTCCGACCGCCCTCTCCCTCCGGCCTCCGCTGTCCTCTCCCTCCGGCCTTCGAAGCTCGCCCTGCTCCCCCTTCACCGGTCGTTTTCCCACCTCTGTCTTGCACGGCGGCAGCACATCTACCAGGGAGGTCGCAAGAGGGGTGAGTTTGTTCGTTCCTTCTCTGTCTCACAGCCATATCATTGATCTTGCTCGCTCTAGCGCTCCAGGGAGGTCGCGAGAGCGGCGCATTTACAAAGTTTGACTTCAGTCAAATATAATATGTGGAGTAGATAAAAATGGAGGGCTACTACGTCCATCCGGGTTTTTGGTCCACACCATTTTTAATCAAAGTTAATAGCTGGACAAATAAAATTACAGGGGAGCTGGAGACAAAGTTGTGAGAAGGCTTAGAAATCAATACAAAACTTATGCTCTTAGTACCAACGCCGATCCTTCTTCGAGGAAACATTTGGTTCATAGCCAATTGTGTGATAAAATTGCACCAACGTGAAAGACGACTGCGTCTCCAACGCAACCAAGGTGAACTGACGAAGGATATTATCTTTGTGGGTAACAAGCAAAGAGCACTAATGGAAGACAACTTGTTTTTCATTGAAAATCGATCAGCTTCACCAGCCGACGGAACCATGAGGCGCAACCATGAGCATCGATAGGTCATCGTGGTGATGCATCATCCATTTGGCATCAAGTTTGGGTGAGGCACCTATGAAGTTCGACAAATCCTCACTGTGGTCTGCTTCTTCTCGGTAATCAAGCCGGAGGAAGGAAGAACCACGTGGCGAGGACAGTGAGGCGGAACAACAATGGCCATCCAATTTTGTGCAGTTCCACTAAAATTGAGGAAGACATGCCCGGGTATGGAGATACACATCGCTGTTTCCAAAAATATAAAAAAGGGATATTGTGTTGTCACTTTGTTTTACAAGATTAACAACGACATCTCAGTTGTCAATAAAAATTATGAAAGGTACACCAACAAACAGAAGCATCATGATTATCTTGATGGGAACTAAACCAGGATACCCGAGAAAAAAAGCATTTCTTCATTTAACCAGTGATAGTATTAGATTAGCAGCAGCAGGAGGAGCATATGGACAATGACCGCACAACCACCATGTACTTTTTGTGGAAACAACATGTATACCTCCACCGAGGCATAAATCAGGACAACTTTTCGAGTGGCATTTCCTCTATAATAGTAGGTGATGTTGGACCAGCCGACGAACCCTAGCTACTATACATGGGGAGCTGGGGAGTAGTCGCATAGAAGAAAACCCGCATGTAGCGACCTGGGGAGCTGGACCAGTGCAAGAAGTTATACCTCAGGTGGGCGAGATGTCTCTTAGGCGGGCGGGATCTGCCCACATGACGGTAGCGAACAAGGGCGCGAAGGACCTTCGTTCGCGCCAACGCCGGCTTCGAGAGGACGGTGCGCATCGGCTTCGTCCATCGCCGACGGCGACAATGTCAACGCTGCACCTCCTCACCTCCCACAGCGGACGGGATTCGGCCGGATCTATGACCACCGATGAGGAGAGAGATAGTGTGGACACTGTCATCTTGTTTTGATATGGAGAGGGTGAGAGAGCGAGACACGAGAAACTCTATCAAACAAGAGGCTATAATGGAGCAAAAAAATCTCTCCATAGCAGTGGTTTTAAATAGAATACGCGCGTTCCCGAAGTGCACACACACATAGACATAGACATGCATATCCGTCTTTACGTAAAATTCCATTTCCGTCTCCATCTCCAATCATACTTGTCCAACTGGCACATTATTTATGTTGTTAATTATATACGCGGCAATATTAAGGTACATCATCTCTTGTTTGCGGGTGACCGGACCGCTGCCACGGCTGCTCCTGACCAACCCGAACCCTCTTCATCACCCTTGCGTGCTTCCCGCCCGAAACGGTCAATGCCGCATTCATGCCCGGTCAGAGCGGACGCAACCTCTCACTGGCGCCGGCATTGAAGTGGCGCGCCGGCCGAGAGAGCATCGCCCGCGCCGCTTCCTGGTGCACACGACTGTTCCGTGTTCAAAGGTCGCAATAGCCGGCCACAACATGCTTGTAAAAAGTTCTCGGGAATCCGTGCTACAGCTATCTGTCCTCCCCCAACTCGTCAATCTCTTCCAGTAGTGCTAGTACTCCATGGCGCGATCCATCGACAAGCAGGCGGGAAAGTTATTGTATACTTGGTTTGCGGTGAGTGGCATGCTTAGCGATCGTGTGGGGTCAAGCCGTGGAGGAGGGTGAGACACGAACACAACAGACATGATTTAAACGTTGGTTTTGCTCGGTGGCGTGATCCAACAAAACAAAACATTGGTTTCTCTCCGTTTCCATTTGTTCTCCGGAAAAACGGAAACTTTCCACTCCATTTTTAGTCCTACTCCAAGGTTGCCCCGTTACAACATTCCATCAAATACAAAGGCAAACTAACACGCATGCTGATGCATCTTGATGATTCACAAATCATAGCCAATATTTACCTCACAACTAAAGACAAAAGTTGTGAGAGCGTGTACGACTTAAACCCTAAACCCTAAAAAGGATTTAATTTCCTGGCCAGGTAGAACCTGTCGAAGGAAAGACGGCTGACACCCTCGGATCATACGATGCTTTTGTGCAGTTCCACTAAAATCGAGTTGAGCATCCCTGATGGCAAAGATATTGAAGAAGTGTGATTAGAATAATAGTACTAGCACTAGTTCATGAGACATAAACTCATCACAAGTAGAAGCCGCTAGAAGTAGAGAAAGATTGACATGGATATGGAGCTACGTGGGGAGCTTCGACAGTGGAGCAAGCCGGCTCCAAAAGGAAGATGGACTACCTGGGACGTCGGGTTGTAGCTAGAAGGGAGGTTGGGAGTGGGACGCGGCATCGGCCCATACCGCGGTGACCCCCGATTGGGATGCACCGACTGTGGATTTTCTCCCTGGCCGATGTCGACCGCGTCTACGAAGAACATTGTTCCCTTCCCCTAGCTGCGGGATCAGGCCGGATATGTGACCAGCGGTGTGGCCACTGTCGTTCTATGCTTGTGAAGGGAGCAACCCAAGCAAGCAGGCGTGTAGCTTAGGCTCCTGCTACTGTATATATAGTGGTTTTCTTTTTCTCTCCATATCAACCATTTTATATTGTGTACGTGTCATTGAAGAGTGAAATGATGGTTGCTTCTTCCGACTAACTTATTGTGTGATTTGACTGCTCCTTTAGTGGCCCCTACACGTACTCCCCACGTGTATGCAACGATCCACAGTACACATGGGACGCAAAAAGCCAGCGGACGCCTCTAATGCAGGCATGTACGAGCACACGACGGAACGCACACGGTCACGCTCAAGTGCACACACATACTCAGCCAGGGTGAGCGAGTGACCGTATAAACATCGGAAAATGTATATATTGAGCGCAATGAGCATATTATGAAGTACACTGATCATATTTTTACAAATATACAAAGTGATGACATGCTGTATTTATCTCATTTGAAATTAAGCCATATTAACAGGAAAGGAGGAAGTATGGACTAGCATTACTTTGTCGTGTCCCATCAACTTGCTGAACGAGGAGAAGCTTGCAGGATGGGAGAAGCTTGCGCGCGGTGGCTCGCAGGACAAGGAGAAACTTTTGACTAATGCAAGCTCTCCCTCGCTCAGGCGGTGGACGTGCAATAGTTAATTCGGTGTCAGATTGCCAGAAGCATACACTATACTAGTACTATTATTGTTCGACTTCCCGAAGAGGCGAACATCCAAGCGCAAAGTTTACTAGTACTAGTACTACTACTATAGTCTATAGAGGTATGTACTACTGCCTCCTTTCCGGTTTATTGTAGCGACCCGACCTCAAACGGTCAAGTCTCTGTACTTCAGTGTCATCCCTGGATCGGTAATGCTGACACACACAGTACTCGAAGGATTTATAACAGAGTAGCAATCACACACTTATTACGTCGAATGTCTCAAAAGAAAACTTATTACAATAAATATGGCTTAAGGCCATCCAACACAATAACAGCGGAAGGCTTGGAAGATAAAGTGAGTCCATCAACTCCAACAGCATAGTTGAGTGCATGACAACGACCTATCGCACCTTTACTCGTCGTCTGAAAAGTCTGCAACATAACACGTTGCAGCCGGAAAACGGGTCAGCACATGGAATATGCTGGCAATATAACACAGTAGAGCAATGAACAGATAAATGCTATCACTATATGCATATATGGCTGGTGGAGGCTCTATGGTTATATGATTTTGCGAAAAGCCAGTTTTTTCCTACAACAAAGGAATAAATTTTATTACTATCATGGTAGTTGAAACATCATTGAGAAGGATCCTCCAACTCAATCCCAATTAAAGTAATCATCAACCCAACAAATTAAATTAGAGTGATGAGATACAATAGGATAATCCAAGTACTAGATACTCAAGATGTCCATAACCGGGGACACGACTAACCATGATTAGTTTGTACACTCTGCAGAGGTTTGCGCACTTTTCCCCACAAGACTCGATCGCCTCCATTGGATTTCTCGCACTACATGGTGTTTGAGAAACGGATGAACGAGACACAGTCTTTCAGAAGCATTAACTCTTTACTCTGGGTGGACAGTTACACCTACTTTCCCCCTCATCTACTAGCCCACCACTGAAAGAGGTCACACAACATACTCAACTATGCCAGAGCCCGTAATGTCTTGTGGCTGCACACAGAAGTTTCTAGCATGAATAATCTTAAGACCCATTTGAGCCTGGGTGGCGGACCGTAGGATAATCACACGGGTACTTCTGGATATCCTAGGACAACACTGGATTCTCCAGGTGCCCAAACAAGCAATCCACTCAGATGTGTATTAAAGTTGCCACCTTAAGTTGAACCATTAATTAACAACTCACGTCTTTCATGAATACACTCAAACCCAATCCACGTCTACAAGCATAACATGGCAATATAAGCATAACGTAGAAGTAACTCCCACGGTTTGATAATAAACAGGGCAATAGGTTCTACCTCATCAACTACTTCCCAAACCCACATGTTAAGAGATCCTACTCATGCAATGTGTGGGGTCTCTAACTAATGCATAAAAACTGGGTAATAAAGGGCTATGATCAATGTGTTACTTGCCTTGCTGACGATCCGCAAAACCTAGGGACTCGTAGTAGCACGCTTCGCACTCCGGGAATTCTATCACAAACAAACAATAGCATACATAAGCAATCAAGCAAAGATGCACGGGTAAAACTCAAATAAGAAGATCTAACCAGAAATTTCAACTTAAGAACTCCGGTTTGCAAAAAGAATCAAATCGAACGGAGCAACGAAACTCAAACTACGAAAGAAACAAGATCTGATTACTAATCCTGACTAAAGTCAATTTTTACAGTACCAAAATCTTGTTCAAGTTGGTTAAACAGAAAGAGGGCTTCGAGACGAAGATCTAGGTGCTTGAATCGCCTGGTTCCGATAAACGAGCGACAAGATAAACTAAAACGAAAATCGGGTCAGAAATCGCGATCGAAAATAATCGTGAAAAACCCTGGAAAAAGAAAAACTGACGAACATGCTAACGAACGAACGTTCGCTGTCTGTGACTAACGGGTGAACGGCGTTCGTTTAAACGAGCGAACGGACGAACGTCCGCAAAATAAATAAATCGACGGAAAAACCGATCTAACGAAATAAACCCGAAAAAATAAAAAAACCGGGGTTAATCGTGAAAAATCGACCGGTCAGCGGCGGTCAATGGGAGATCCGACACGGAGGCGGCGCGCGGCAGCGGCAGCGACAGTAGGCGGCGGCGGCGCTAGGGTTTCGGTGGCGCGGGCGGCTTGGTGGGCTGGGGCCTCGGGGTGGCCGGCTTATAAAGCCTGCCCGGCTGGAGGAGTCCGGGCGGACACGCCCCGTAGGTTAGTTCGACTTTTTTTAATTATTCCGTGCAGAAAAATGAAGAGAAAGAATAATAAAAAGACTCCAAAAATCCCGAAACAAATTTTCCCCGTCCTCCAAAAATATGCCGGACAAGGTGAACATTTATTTGGGCCTAAAATGCAAGTTGGAGAAACGCGTATTTTTTCCAATTCAAATAAAATTGCAATAAAATCCGAATAAAATCAAATACTTGATTTTAATATTTTTCCTCCAATATTTCATTTATTTTGGAGAAGTCATATTATCTCCTCTCATATATTTTTAACATGAAATATTTTTCGGAGAGAAAATAAATTAAAATCAAAGTGATCCTTGTTTCAACATTTGATAAAATTCAAATATGAAAATCGTGAAATCCCCAACTCTCTCCGAGGGTCCTTGAGTTGCTTAGGATTTCGAGGATCGCGGAACGAAATGCAATAAAATATGATATGCCTGAATGACCTATGTATAACATTCTAAATTGAAAATTTGGGATGCTACAAACCTACCCCCCCTTAAGATGAATCTCGCCCTCGATATTCGGGTTGGCTAGAAAATAGGTGTGGGTGATCTTTGCGTAGATCATCTTCTCGTTCCCAGGTGGCTTCATCCTCAGTATGGTGGCTCCACTGAACTTTGCAAAACTTGATAACCTTGTTGCGAGTAACCCGGCTAGCAAACTCTAGAATCTTGACAGGCTTCTCCTCATATGTCAAATCACTATCCAACTGAATTGCTTCCAGGGGCACTGTATCTCTCAAAGGAATATCGGCCATCTCTACATCGCACTTCTTCAACTGGGAAACGTGAAACACATCATGTACTCCCGACAGTCCTTCGGGTAACTCCAACTTTTAGGCAACCTCTCCCATGCGTTCCAAAACACGGTACGGTCCCACAAATCTCGGGGCTAACTTTCCCTTAACTCCAAAATGTTTAACTCCTCGCAGATATGCTCTGTCTCCGATTTCATAGACTACCTCCTTGCGTTTTGAATCTGCATAACTCTTATGTCGGGACTGAGCTACCTTCAGTCTATCTCGAATCATCTTAACCTTCTCTTCAGATTCCTTTATTAAATCCGGTCCAAACAACTAGCGGTCTCCAACTTCATCCCACATCAACGGTGTTTGGCATCTTCTTCCATACAGGGCTTCGAACGGCGCCATCTTCAAACTGGCTTGGTAGCTGTTGTTGTATGAGAACACCGCATAGGGTAAATTGTCATCCCAACTAGATCCGTAATCTAGCGCACAAGCTCTCAACATGTCCTCTAGAATCTGATTGACTCTCTCTGTCTGTCCATCTGTCTGTGGGTGAAAAGCTATACTGAACTCCAACCTGGTTCCCAAAGTCTGGTGCAGCTGGTGCCAAAACTTTGAGGTAAACTGTGTTCCTCTATTTGATATGATGGTCCTCGGAACTCTGTGCAGACATACGATCCTGGTCATGTATATCTTGGCCAACTTTGCACCTGTATAGGGGGTTTTCACTGGGATAAAGTGGGCTACTTTGGTCAAGCAATCCACTACTACCCAGATAAAATCATATCCCGATCGGGTCCTGGGCAATCCGGTGATAAAATCCATGCCAAGCTTATCCCACTTCCATTCGGGTATCGGCATAGGCTGCAGTAGTCCTGGTGGCTTCTGATGTTCTGCCTTCACTCTCTGACATACATCACATACGGCTACATACTTGGCAATATTCGTCTTCATACCATTCCACCAGAAACGCTCCTTCAAATCCAAATACATCTTGGTGTTTTCGGGGTGTATCAAGTATGGCGAGTCATGAGCTTCCTGTAGTATCAACTTCCTGATCTCTGCATTATTGGGCACATATATACGGTCCTCAAACCATAAGGTGTCGTGCTCATCCTCATGAAAACCTTTGGCTTTCCCTTCACTCATCGTCTGCTTTATCTCGGCAATCTCCTTGTCATCCTTTTGCGCTTCACGAATCCTTCCCAACAATGTAGACTGAACTTCCATTGCTGCAACGTAACCTCTAGGAACATACTCCAAACGAAGCTCCCTGAGATCCTCGGCTAACTCCTTTGGCATCCCTCCACTTACGAGGGTGTTAACATAACTCTTACGGCTCAAAGCGCCTTCTACGACATTGGCCTTGCCTGGATGATAGTGCAGCTTCATGTCATAATCCTTTATGAGTTCCAACCATCTCCTCTGCTTGAGGTTCAACTCCTTCTGAGTAAAGATGTACTTCAAACTCTTGTGATCCGTGTACACATTGCAACGGTTTCCAATAATAAAATGTCTCCAGGTCTTGAGCGCATGCACCACAGCTGCTAACTCCAAATCATGTGTGGCATAATTCAACTCATGCGGTTTCAGTTGTCGTGAGGCATACGAAACAACTCTCCCGTCTTGCATAAGTACTCCTCCAAGTCCTAGGCGAGAGGCGTCGCAATACACTTGGAAATCCTTGCGTATATCCAGCAGAATCAGCACTGGGGCTGTAGCAAACGTTTCTTCAACTCCTGGAAACTTGATTCACATTCATCAGTCCAATGGAACTTAGTGTCCTTCTTCAACAATGCCCTCATAGGCTTCGCAATCATAGAAAATTCTCAATGAATCTCAGATAGTATCCCGCGAGTCTAAGAAAACTGCGGATCTCTCCAACTAAGGTGGGTGCCAACCACTCGTTGGATCGATCGAACCTTGGTGGGATCCATCGCTATACCTTCTCCCGATATAACATGTCCGAGAAATCCAACTTCCTTCAACCAAAACTCACATTTATTTGAACTTGGCATATAACTGGTGTTCCCTGAGCTTCTCGAGTACTAAACGCAAATGCTCCTTGTGTTCCTCTTCATTCTTCGAGTATACCAAGATATCATCAATGAACACCACGACAAACTTATCCAAGAACTCCATGAACACCTTGTTCATCATACTCATGAAATAGGCAGGGGCGTTAGTCAGTCCAAATGACATAACCGTATACTCATATAGCCCGTACCTTGTGGTGAAGGCTGTCTCGGGTATATTCTTTTCCCTAATCTTCAGCTGGTGATATCCTGATCGCAGATCAATCTTCGAAAACACCTTCGCTCCTTGCAACTGGTCAAACAAATCATTGATCATCGGCAGTGGGTGTCGTGGTTCTAAGTCTGACAGTAGAATGGGGGGTAGGTATGGAGAGGCAAGATCCTAGCTATGGAGTAGTTGTATATGCAAGGGATTTACGAGTTCAGGCCCTTCTCGGAGGAAGTAACAGCCCTACGTCTCGGAGCCCGGAGGCGGTCGACTGGATTATCTGCGTATGTGTTACAGGGGTGCGAACCCTTCTACCTGTGGAGGGGGTGGCTTATATAGAGTGCGCCAGACCCCAGCCAGCCCACGTAGTAGAGGGTTTAAGGTGCGTTAAAGCTAGGCGTTCTTGGTAACGCCTTACATAAAGTGTCATTAAGGTCATAAAGACTATTTAACTACTGCACCGTTTGGACACCGAGTGGCTCTTGGACTCTTGGTGGTCGAGTGGGTCTTCATAGTCGAGTGTCTTTGAATCTGTCGAGTGGAAGCCTACCAAAGTTGACCGAAGGCTGCTTCTCTTGTGAATATCCTTGTGGAGGGTACCTTTGGGCAGGTCTATGACCCTACCCCAGGTACATGACTTCATCATTAGCCCCCAAATGCATCGAGGTTTGAGTGAGGAAGGAGTTGATAATCTTTACGACCTGTTCTTCGTGTTGTGAGTGCGTCTTACTCTGGATCAACGACCTTTTAGTGATGGCATCAACTTCTCTTTCAGTCGCCTTTATCCATTCTTCATGTTTGTCGAGTGAACTTTGTGAACCTGAAGATTTCCGAGCGAGGGATCTGAGGAAATCTTGTTATCTGACGAGTTGTTCTGCGGTTAGCGGATTTCGCGGGATCCGAATTTTGGGAAGCGCGCGAAGCGGAGAAAACCGCGGCACTCGGATGGGATAAGACAATGACGCCTCGATCCTTGCGCCGCCTTTTTCGCCACGTATCGTGCGCGCGCCTGTTGCGGGATTGTGACGGGATTGCCTGGGCCTACCGGTCAGCCACTCGGAAGCGACCCCATATAAAGCGTTTGACCGGGCAATTTGAACAGTGCGTCCTCAGACTTCTCCTCTCTCCGCCTCCAAAACTTTCTCGCCACGCTCTCCGTCATTCAGCCACCAAGCTCGGTACTTTTCTCGGCGACCATGGTGAAGGACAAGACCGCCGCTCGAACGGTGAAGAAGACAGCGGCGAAGGCCAAGGGGAGAGCGCCACCGGGCGGTTCCTCTTCAGCGGTCCAAGCTGCCGTAGGGCTGGGTCCAAGGAGACTGGATCCGGTCGACCATCACCGAGAAAGATCTCACCGATCTGGCCAACGAAGGACTGATCCCCCATGGGTCGGCGAGGCTTCCGGGCACGGAGTGGAAACCGTAGCCCGAAGAGGGTGAGTGCGTCCTCCTGGCCACCCACGTAGATAGGGGGTTTTCTCTGCCGCCAAATCCTTTTTTTCGGGGGTTTCTGAACTTTTTTGGAGCGCAACTCCACCATTTCACTCCAAACTCCATTGTGTATCTTGCTGCTTTCGTTTCGCTCTGTGAGAATTTCTTGGGTTGTCGACCGCATTGGGGTCTTTTCAAGCACATATTCACCTGTCGCTCTCAGACGGTGAAGAAAACGAGCCCGAATGACGAGAGGACCCAAGTAATCCAAATGTGTGGGGGACTCGGGGTCCAGATTAGGTGGAAGAGCGCCTATCCAGCTATGACACTCCCCGACTCGGTTAGAGTGAGGCAGTCGACCTGGTTTATCGCCAAGACCAGCCGACGTCGGGCAATGACCGGGCTCCCTCCTTTCTCCATGAGTCGAGTGAACAAGCCATCTTCCCCGAAGGTGTTACCAGAGGAGAAGGCCCAAGTAAAGCTGCGATGGAGCGTGTAGTCCAGCTTATTCGCGATGGGGTGACCGACATGGATCTCCTGGAGGTTTTTCTCCGACGGCGTATTCAGCCACTCCAATACCAAGGTCATCCGATGTGGATGTACTCTGGTACGGATGATACCACTCGGGTCCATCCGGAGGAGGTTGATGACGCCATATTGGAGAAGTGGATGACTGCCATCACAGGAAATAAAGACAACCCTCGCGGAGCTAGGAGGATTCCACCACTCGACCAGAGTTACCAACCAGACAAGGTATCATCGCTTATCTCCGACTGTGATTCTGCTGCATTCATTCTGTTTTGATGTCAATTTCACGACCGACTTTCACCTTGTTTTGTTGTCTTCTAGGTCACCACTGAGATGTACTCGATGCCCAACGGGGCGCAGGAAACAGCCGAAGAAGAAGAAGGAAGTGGAGGTGAGAGTCCGGAGGAATGGGAGTCCAACGGCGAGGAGGATGAGGAGGATGATGGCTCTGATGATGAGGAGGAGGAGGAAGAAGAGGAGGAAGACGTCGACCCTCCTCGCTTGGAGGGAAGGTCCTGGTTGACGCCTTGCGACCGGCGGCGGGCGCGTAAAGCTGTTGTGCCCACCCGGTCGGCCGAAGCGACCTAGGACAACTTCTCCGCGCCGATCGAGAAGCCGCCAAAGCAACCTCGGCGACATCGTCAAAGCCGTGAAGGCCCTGCCCAAGATGCGAATGGTCATCCCCACCATCTCCGGGTAACCAATGTAACCTTGTATTTCCTTTTTCAACATGAGTGAACTTTTGGTTGACTTGATGATCGATCACCGACTCTTGAAATCTACAGCCGCTACCTCCGAGACTTCACCAAGCACGATGATCGGAAATGGAGGATGCGGCCACTTCCAATCTTGGTAAGATCTCCGAGGTTTCACTTTTAGCCGATCGAGCTTTTTAGTCGATTGGGCTTCCATGTTTACTTGGATCTCTCTTGTAGTTCCGCCTCCGTCATTGATCTCCCCGATGATGACGAGGAAGCGCCATTGAGGAAGAGGAGGAACAAGAAAGTGCCTGCTGGCAAGGCTGCTCAAGTCGCGGCGACTCCTGAGACGCTGATTTCCGAGGGAGGCAACCCCACTCGGACTTCTGTATCTTTTGTTGTACCGCTGACAAGTGCCCGACCCACTTCGTCGACTGCTGATCCACCATCTCTCTTTGCTACACACCACGTCCTGGAAGACCAAGTAAGTGCTGCTAAGGAGGCCATACGCTAGGCAGGGATCATGATGGAGCGGGTGAAAGCGGCTTGAGAGGCAAGTCAGGCGGCCTATGATGCCAGTTCAGCTCTCCAGAGCAATGTCCAAGTAAGTCAGTCGTCGCTTGCTTTGTTAGGATATACTATCTGAAACTGCTTTCTTCGGAGATTTCCATATCTGTACACCCAAAGGTGTGTGTGTCGTTGAACTTTTGTGGGGGCATGCCGAGTGCACCCACCGGGTGTAGTCCCCGAGACTATGGTCGATTGCGTGCAAATGGCTATGGGCTTTATGCTGTGATCTTCTTCACTCGACCTGGACGGACCAAGTCGAATGGAACTGTAAAACCGGTGGGGGCACGCTAAGTGCACCCACTAGGTGTAGTCCCCGAGACTATGGTCGACTGCGTGCAGTTGACTATAGTCTAAAGAACTGTTTTTTTTTCTTTTTTTTACTGCGGTTGACCACTGACAATTAGCCATGTTTTTAGAATCATAACCTTTTTGCCTCTTTTGGTCGACTGATCGAACCAAATTGGTAAACCAGTGGAGGCACGCTGAGTGCACCCGCTGGGTGTAGTCCCGAGACTCTTTGTAGAATGTTTTTATTCGACCGTAGTCTTAGAAATGCTACTATTTTTCCTTAGTCACTCGGAAGTGATCTGTCTTTGATGTCTTTCATTGGTTGACTCTTTGTAGAAATCTTGCGAGCTTGTGGCTCACTATACTGAGTTAGAGAAAAGCAGATTCAGCTCAACCTCGATTTGAAGCTTGCTCAGAGAATTTGCGAAGGCAAAGGATGAAGCAAAAGGTATGGCTGGTGAGAATTTTTGACGATCGCCTGCTTTTTCTGCTCATTCTCAACTCTGTTCTCATTGTTGCTTTGCAGATAAACTGGAGGAGACTTTGAAGAAGAAGGACCTTGACCTTGCAGAGAGCACGTATATGCGGCTTTGGAGAAAACAAAGCTCATTAAGAGAAGCTTGCCTCGGTCGACAAACTTGAAGATGAAAATGCCAAGTCGAAAGCCTCTCTTGACGCTGACTAACAAGGAAGTCACCGATCAAGAACGACAAGAATGTTCTGTTCGACAAGGTTGGCCACCGGCGGGGAAGCGAAACGACCTGGAGATTTATCTTGGAGGGTTCGCCAAGAAGCTGTTTCTCATGCTTGAAGGTAATCTCTTTTATCCAACTGTCTTGCTCTCACAGGCTCATCACGTGATCTTCATTTTGAGTCTGAGTTGTGTTTTCAGAATTCTGCCAAAACTTTGAAGAAGAAACCGGTCAGTGGAAACCAGCTTGGACCCCATCAACTCTCCCGTGAAGGATGAAGCTGCTATGAATGTGCTCGACTGTAGTCTCGTGTTGCTAGCGTAGTGGATTATCTTGCTTTCGACCGAAAGTTGCGATTAATCGTGGATCGACTCGACTCTCGCCGTAATGCAGACTCTCGTAATGATCTTGAATCCACGATGACTCGATTGAATGAGATTCCAAGTCGAGTGCAAGAATGGAAAAAGTCATCCGCGGTGTGGTGCCGATGTTGCTCTATCTACGGTTCGTGTCCACCGCAAAGAAGCGCAAGAGGACAAGCTGGTGTCTCTCAAGGTTGCCAATACCAGAAGGACGACTTCAAATCTTTCATGGAGACTTTCATCGCTGTCGCTACCCGTATTCTTGACGGAATCGACCTCGACCAGGTTGTTGCACCTTCCAGTCCTCCACCGGAGGAGTAAAAAACTTCTAAGTCCCACTTTAAATTTGCCTCGGAATGCCGAGTGGTTTCTGTAACCGATAAACTTTAACATGCTTAACGCTTGAGCGCCTTTGGATCCATAGGACATTTATCCGAACTTGGTTTTTCCTTTAACATGCTTTGCTTGCATTCAAGAGAACTTTATTCCTCATTCGGAAGATATTCCGTTGAAATTCCAATCGACTTGTGCTTCATTTATCCTGCAGGTAGAGGTGGAACACAGACTGCGACTGACCTTGTCGTCCTTACGGATCGGGACGAACCGCACGTTGTGCTTGTGGCGAAGCTCTGAAGGAGGAGGTGGCAGTCGACTTGCACCTCGTCGTCCTTGCGGATTGGGATGGACCGCATGTTGTACTTGTGGCGAAGCTCCGAAGGAGGAGGTAGAAGTCGACCTGCACCTCGTCGTCCTTGCGGATTGGGATGAATTCCTTACTTAGGCGAGCACTGGGCTGCAGCTAAGCCTCCGAGTGGGAGGTTAGCTCTCCACTCGGTGGGATTTTTATTACTTAGGCGAGCACTGGCTGCAGCTAAGCCTCCGAGTGGGAGGTTTGCTCTCCACTCGGTAGGATTTTTATTACTTAGGCGAGCACTGGGCTGCAGCTAAGCCCCCGAGTGGGAGGTTTGCACTCCACTCGGTAGGATTTTTATTACTTAGGCGAGCACTGGGCTGCAGCTAAGCCCCCGAGTGGGAGGTTTGCTCTCCACTCGGTAGGATTTTTATCACTTTGGATGTTTAAGGCGAATCCTTGGGCTGTTATAAGCCCCCGAGTGGGAGGCTGGCTCACCACTCGGTAGGGTTTGAATACTTAGGCGAGTACTTGGACTGCAGCTAAGCCTCCGAGTGGGAGGCTGGCTCGCCACTCGGAAGGATTTGAATACTTAGGCGAGTACTTGGACTGCAGCTAAGCCTCCGAGTGGGAGGCTGGCTCGCCACTCGGTAGGAATTTGGGTACTTAGGCGAGTACTTGGACTGCAGCTAAGCCTCCGAGTGGGAGGCTGGCTCGCCACTCAGTAGGATTTGAATACTTAGGCGAGTACTTGGACTGCAACTAAGCCTCCGAGTGGGAGGCTGGCTCGCCACTCGGTAGGATTTTGGATACTTAGGCGAGTACTTGGACTGCAGCTAAGCCTCCGAGTGGGAGGCTGGCTCGCCACTCGGTAGGATTTTGGATACTTAGGCGAGGCGGATTCGCAGCTAAGCCCCGAGTGAGAGACTGGCTCGCACTCGGAAAGGATTTTTTTTACAAACTTAGGCGAATCGGATTCGCAACTAAGCCACCCACTGGGGGAAATTTCAACAAAAAGAAATAACAATTCTTGGGAAAATTATAACATTCTTGTCTTGGATAAACAAACTTCAAAAGCACTTTTATTACATCTCAACCGAGTGAGTTTTAAGTGTAAAAGGGCGGAGCAGCTCCACGTTCCAAGCTCGAGGCTCGTCGATCTGGCGATCAACATTGTAGAGATGATATGCTCCGTTGTGGAGGACTCTTGTGACGATGAAAGGACCTTCCCAAGTGGGAGCAAGCTTGTGTGGTTTCATTGATCCACTCGGAGGACCAAATCTCCCTCTTGGAAGGCTCGACTCTTCACATTTCGGCATGGAATCGACGCAAGTCTTGCTGATAGATAGTCGAGCGGATCAAGGCCATCTCTCTCCTCTTCCAAGAGGTCGACAAAGATCTTGTCGGGCTTGTTCCGCTTCTTCTTGAGTATAGCTCGACTCGAGGCGCATTGTGAAGCGTGTCACTCAGCAGAAGCTGCTTCAGCTCCATAGACCAGGAAGAATGGAGTTCTCCCAATCGACCGATTAGGAGTGGTTCTCAATCCCGTGAGAACTGATGGAAGTTCGTCGACCCAAGCTCCTGCCGCGTGTTTGAGATCACGCATCGGTAGAGGTTTTAGCCCTTTGAGAATGAGGCGGTTTGCACGTTCGCTTGTCCATTCAACCGAGGATGAGCCATCAAGCATAGTCGACCAGCGTGCCTTGAGAGGCGCAGAAGGCTTTGAACTTGTCATTATCGAAGTTTGACCCATTGTCGGTGATGATGCTATGCGGAACTCCATATCTCGAATATCAACTCTCCGATGAAACCGATAGCGATTGCATGCATCGAGGTTCTTGATGGGCTTGGCTTTGATCCACTTGGTGAACTTGTCGATCGCTACTAGCAAATGGGTGAAACCGCTCGCCAGCTTCTCAACGGTCCAATCATGTCCGATCCCCAAACAGCGAAGGGCCAAACGAGTGGAGGTCTTCAAGGTCGAGGCTGGCTTGTGCCACGTGTTGGAATAGAACCGACATCCTTCACACTTGTCGACTATTTCTTTTGCCATTTCATTTGCTTTCGGCTAGTAAAATCCCGCCGGTATGCTTTAGCCACAATGGTCCGAGAGGACGCATGATGGCCACAGGTTCCCAGTGGATATCCTCAAGAATTATCTCGACCTTCTTCCGGCGTGATACACTTCGGCCGACTCGATCGCGCTTTCTCTGCATAATTGTCCCTTGATCATCAGCAAAGGCCTTGGATCGATGGACGATCTATCGAGCCTCTTCTTCATTCTCTGGGAGCTCTTTCCTTAGGATATATGCGATGTGCGGCACTGTCCAGTCGGGAGTGATGACCACAACTTCCATAATTAGGTCGACCACGGCTGGGACCTCAACTTCACCGGATCATTGGCACTCTTTTGCTGCGGGGCTTCTTCTGTTAAAGGATCCTCCTGCACTGATGGAGCATGAATGTGTTCCAAAAATACATTACTGGGAATGGCTTCCCTCTTGGACCCTATCTTCGCCAAATCATCTGCAGCTTGATTTTTCAGTCGGGGTATATGATGAAGCTCTAACCCCTCGAATTTCTTCTCCAGCTTTCTCACTGCATTACAATAACATGTCATAGCTGGGCTTCTGACATCCCACTCCTTCATCACTTGATTAACAACCAGATCCGAGTCGCCGTAGACCATAAGGCGACGGACGCCGAGTGAAATGGCCATGCGCAACCCATACAGTAGTGCTTCATATTCTGCTTCGTTGTTGGAAGAATCAAAGTGAATCTGGAGAACATACTTGAGCCTATCTCCTCGGGAAACTAATACAACCCCTGCACTGTAACCGTCAAAGATCTTGGAACCATCAAAAACATAGTCCAATGTTCCGAGTGAACTTGGGTCGGAAGTTGCTATTCAATCCACTCGGCGAGGAAATCTGCTATTGCTTGGGACTTGATGGCTTTCTTTGCCTCGAATTTGATATCAAGGGAAGGAGTTCAATCGCCCATTTTGCCACTCGACCGGTTGCATCTCTGTTATGAAGAATTTTTCGACAAAGGCGTCGACGACTGTAATAGAATGATCGAGAAATAATGAGCAACCTTCTTCGTGGTCATATAGATCCCATAAACAAGCTTCTGATAGTGAGGGTATCTTTGCTTTGATGGGGTCAGTACTTCAGAAAGATAATAAACTGGGCGTTGAACTTTGAAGGTTTTTCCTTCTTCTTCCCGCTCGACCGTAAGTACGGTACTGACGACTTGTCCAGTGGCTGCAATGTAAAGCAGCAAAGGCTCCTTGCTGATTGGAGCAGCAAGCACCGGCTGGTGGAGAGCGAGCTTTGAGCTCTGCAAACGCTGCATCGACTTCTAGAGTCCACTCGAACTTGTCTCGACTTCTTCATCACCGGTAAAGAGGCAATGCCTTTTCACCGAGGCGAGAGATGAATCTACTTAAAGCGGCCAAGCATGCAAGTAAGTTTACGGACATCGTGCACACGCAGGCGCTTCATTCGGAGTATGGTGCCAACCTTTTCTCGGGTTAGCATCGATTCCTCGCTCGGAAACGAGAAAACCGAGTAACTTTCCACCAGAACTCCAAATGTACACTTTGATGGATTAAGCTTGATATCATACCTCCACGAGATTGGCAAATGTTTCAGCAAGGTCACCAACAGGTCGGAACCCTTTCGTGACTTGACCACTATATCATCCATGTATGCTTCCACATTCCGACCGATTTGAGTGAGCAAACACTTCCGAATCATCCTCATGAATGTGGCTCCGGCATTCTTGAGACCGAATGGCATGGTGACATAACGAAGCACCCGAATGGAGTGATGAACGCTGTTTTAATCTCATCGGGTCCATACAGATGGATCTGATGGTACCCGGAATAGGCGTCTAAAAGACAACCTCTCGCATCCCGCAGTTGAGTCGACTATTTGGTCGATGCGAGGAAGAGGGAAATGATCTTTCGGGCAGGCCCGATTGATATTCTTGAAATCGATGCACATGCGCAACGACTTGTCCTTCTTGGGGACCATGACAACGTTGGCGAGCCACTCGGAGTGGTAGATATCTCGGATGAACTCTGCTGCTAAGAGCCGAGCCACCTCCTCGCCAATGGCCTTTCTCTTCTAGACGGCGGACCGTCGAAGATACTCTTTAACTGGTTTGAATTTTGGGTCGAACCGTAGGCGATGCTCAGCCAGCCCCCTGGGAACACCCGGCATGTCAGCAGGCTTCCATGCAAA
Source organism: Aegilops bicornis (assembly GCA_021605145.1). NCBI lineage: Eukaryota > Viridiplantae > Streptophyta > Magnoliopsida > Poales > Poaceae > Aegilops > Aegilops bicornis. The sequence continues at coordinate 453,633,870 of CM038672.1, forward strand.
GATGTCCCAGTTCTCACGGAGGAACTGGATGAGCGCTTCTTCCTATTTTGAGTCAAGTGTTGTTGAGATGTTGGTCGGAGCAGCATCGGGATCAGTCGGGTAAATGTGAACCTGTTTCGTCTCGCCCGGTCATTTGGAATGCTGACTCCGTGGCGGGCTTCTTAGCTCGCAACAAATCACTCGGATCCGCAGTTTTCGATACTCTTGTAGCTCTACCATCGCCAACCGAGCATCGGCGATCTTAGAGCCTTTCTCGAAGCACTCTTACGCCTTCTTCCGATTGCCCGTGATGCTGATCACGCCCTTGGGACCAGGCATCTTCGTTTAAGATACACGTAACATGGTCGGGCCATGATACGTGCATAAGCTGGTCTCCCGAATAGCGTGATAAGCGCCTGAAATCCACGACCTCAAAGGTCAACTTTTCTTTCCGGAAATGCTTTGAATCACCAAAAACTACATCAAGAGCAATTTGGCCGAGTGACTCAGCCTTCTTTCCGTGAATGACTCCGTGGAAGCTCATGTTATCGGGTAATCGAAGTCTGGACATCGGAATGCCCATCCCTTTCAACGTCCGCGCATAATATATTCAAACCACTACCACCATCCATCAGACTTTGGTCGATCGAGTGCCTTCGACAACCGGGTCGACCATCAATGCTTGCCTCCCGGGGGTGGCAATGTCGTCGGGTGATCGGACCGGTCGAATGTGATGGCGGTCCAGGACCATTTCAGATAATTGGGAGTCGCCGAGCAACCAAGTTTACTTCACGATTGATAACCTTCAATCGACTTTTTGCTTTCGACGTCAAGAAAATCATCGTGGTGGAATTGACCGGGATATCCACCATCATCGTCATCTCTATCCTCAACTTTGTCTGTCTCCTTATCCTTATCGTTGGGCTGTTTCCCTTGGAACCGCTGAATCAAGAGCCGACACTGTCGAGTGGTATGTTTCGGGTAAATGAGTTTACCCTCTTCATCTTTCTTTGTATGAATATGACATGGTAAATCCAACACGTCGTTCCCATACTGGTCTTTCACCTTCTTAGGGTTCCAAGGACCCTTGGGTTTCCTTGAACTTTCACTGGGTCATTGCCAAGGCCTCTCCGGAGCCGCTGGCTCGGCTTCTTGCGCTTCGCTTCCGGGGAATTTCCTCCGCCGGTCTCATTGGCGGCCGATTTATATTTACCACTCCGGAGCCGATCCTCTTCTTCACCATTTGCATATTTGGTGGCAATCTCCATCATCCGACTCATTGTCATATCTCCGGTTCGACCAAATTTCGAACTCAATTCTCTGTTCTTGACACCTTCCTTGAAGGCACAGACTGCCTGGTGATCAGATACATTCTCGACTGTGTGGTGCAAAGTGATCCACCTCTGGATGTAATCTCTCAAGGTCTCACTCGACTTTTACACGCACGACTGCAACTCTGTCAAACCTGTTGGTCGTTTGCAAGTTCCTTCAAATGTCCTGACAAACACTCGGGCAAGATCTTCCCAAGTGTAAATACTGCTGGGTGCTAACTGATTCAACCACGCCCTGGTTGAATCCTCCAACATAAGAGGTAAATGCTTCATGGCTACCTCATCGTTGCCACCGCCGATCTGAACCGCCACTCGGTAATCTTCAAGCCAAGTGTCGCTTGGATTCTCCGATGAACTTGTCGACTCCAACCGCCAACCTGAAGTTGGGAGGAATCATCGCGGCCACGATGGCTCTGGCTGAAACACTCTGGTCCCGAGACATGAACTCTACTACTGGAAGGAACATCTCTATCATGGTCGTCTCGGTGAGCTCTGTTCTGTCGACCAAACCTTGAACGATAATGGATCTCGCATCAAAGCTCGGTTCCTTTGGGTCAATCGAACTCTTCGCCCAAAGACCTTTGTTTTGGCGTCTGTCGCCCCTGCTGCCGAGGAGCGTATGATCCACCCCTTGGGGAGGAGTGGGCACTCGGCGTCGATCGTTGCGATCGAATCGGTGCTCATACTGCTCATGACCCTTGTATTGATCATCACGCCGCCCCCGTTCCTCACGCCTCGGGGTGATCTTGGACTATGGGCCGACTGGAATGAATTCGCAGCGATGTGGATCAGTCTGTGAACCCTGTTCCGCCGATCGATACAACTGAGTTTTGATCTCCTGTCGCCAGAGCAAATCCTCGATTTGCTGCAAACCTCTACCTGCCTCCGATCGAAGGCTGAATTGATTCTGCTATACGGGCGGCAACAAGCTAAATTCTGAATCGAAGTTCGATATACCTGGGTTGGCGGTTGAAAGAAAGTGGCGTCATTTGGATTCTGGAACCCTCGATGCGTGTCAGCTCGTCAGTACTCGGTTGAAGAGTCTCCAGTCGAGTGCGCTCAGCCAGGTTGGCCAAGTGCGCATCCTCCAAGGCGCGAGCCTCGCGGGTTTCTCCCACGATAGGAGTGTGAAGTGCATCCATGTTCCGACGACGAAGCTCCTCCCTCTGGAGCGAAGTGAGGGGCTCGGGCAAGTACTCTTCGTGGGCTTGCACCGGATCGCCTCCACCGCCACCTTCGTTGGTGTGGGTGAATCCAGGGGGACTGCGTGGTCCATCGACCATTAGAACCTCTGCCGCCGGGTCACTGCTATCGCATTCGGACGCGGTCTCTACGGAGACAGTCGACAGGTCAAACAGGCCGTAGAGAGATTCGTCTTGCTCGATCGCCGTGACTTGGGGGATGGCCGACTGGCGGGCCACCGCATGCCTCACCCACCGCTGAAGCCTCGACCGACCGGAACGCTTGTGCCGGTGGGATACTGGGAGTGAAGACAGCGCAGGAGCCGACCCATACTGGGTCGACGGTTGCCGCAGGAAGACGCCGCGGACACACTCACGAAAGTGCGTCGCCCCGCGGATGGGGAGCGCGTCCACGTCGAGTGGAGCCTCCTGAAGCCAAGCGGAGTCGTCGGCGACGAACTTGAGCGCACCGAGACGGATCTCGTGGCCGTCGACCAGAACTCCACCTGAAACCATGATGCCGGAGATCGAGAGAATCCCAACTTCTCCAACTTCTCCAACAACACCTGCCCCACGTTGGGCGCCAACTGTCGTGGTTCTAAGTCTGACAGTAGAATGGGGGTAGGTATGGAGAGGCAAGATCCTAGCTATGGAGTAGTTGTATACGCAAGGGATTTACGAAGTTCAGCCCTTCTCGGAGGAAGTAACAACCCCTCGTCTCGAGCCCGGAGGCGGTCATTTGGATTATCTGCGTATGTGTTACGGGTGCGAACCCTTCTACCGTGGAGGGTGGCTTATATAGAGTGCGCCAGACCCCAGCCAGCCCACGTAGTAGAGGGTTTAAGGTGCGTTAAAGCTAGGCGTTCTTGGTAGCATGCTTACATAAAAGTGTCATTAAGGTCATAAAGACTATTTAACTAAAGACCGTTTGGACACCGAGTGGCTCTTGGACTCTTGGTGGTCGAGTGGGTCTTCATATTCGAAGTGTCTTTGAATCTGTCGAGTGGAAGCCTACCAGGTCGACTGGAAGGCTGCTTCTCTTGTGAATGTCCTTGTGGAGGGTACCTTTGGACAGGTCTATGACCCTACCCCAGGTACATGACTTCATCAGTGGGTACTTGTTCTTGATTGTTACTTCATTCAACGCACGATAATCAACAACCATCCTTAAGGATCCATCCTTCTTTTCAACCAAGAGCACTGGGGCTCCCCATGTTTATGAACTTCTTTGAATGTAGCCTTTCTCCAATAACTCCTTAATCTGCTTCTTAATCTCCTCCAGATCGTTTGCGGGCATCCGGTATGGTCTCTTAGATATTGGTCCGATGCCTGGTAACAGCTCAATCAAAAACTCAATATCTCGATCTGGTGGCATGCCTGGTAACTCCTCCGGAAATACATCCGGGTAATCCTTCACTACCGGCACTTCCTCCTGAACAACTCCCGTGAGAGAATTTACTTGGGTCCTCCTTGGCGCGTGCCTGGAAACATACTTGATCCTTTTTCCCTCCGGGGTGGTGAGTAAAACTGACTTACTCGCGCAATCGATGTTTCCTCCACACATCGATAGACAATCCATTCCTAGTATCACATCCAAACCTTGTGATTCCAAAATTATCAGATCTGAGGGGAAGACATGGCTTCCAATGGTCAATGGCATCTGAAAGCATCCTTGACTTGCCATATACTCCACTCCTGGTGATCTTACTAACATACGGGTCCTAAGTACTTTAGTGGGCAACTTATACTTATCCACGAATACCCTTGATATGTATGAATGCGATGCACCAGTATCAAAAAGAACGATTACAGTAAAAGACTTAACCAAAAACTTACCGATAACGGCATCAGGCTGGTCCTCAACTTCCTCCATGTTCACGTGTTTCACTTGTCCCCTATTGAAAGGGTTGGGCTTCTTACCAGCGCTTCCATTGCCATTCCCATTCTTCGCCTCAGGGCACTCGGTGGCATAGTGTCCAGTCTTCCCGCACTTGAAACAAGTAATGTGACTTAAGTCCTTCTTGGCGGGTGTGGCTGGGTTAGAGCGGTTCTGATTGCTGCCTGCTCCGTTCCCGTTTCCATTCTTGGAACCATTGTGGTTGTGAGAACTCCCTCCATTGTGGGTGCGCCCTCCATGGTTATGGACAAGTCCTCCCGAGTTTAGGGTGAAACGAGGCTTCTGTTGAGCTCCAGAATTGTACTTTACTTGTCCATACTTCCTCTTGTGGCTCTCAATCTGCTGCTGCTTCCCTTCAATCATAAGAGCCTTGTCTACCAACTCCTGTTAGTTGTTGAATGTTGCCACCATCAACTGCATGCTCATCTCATCATTCGGCCCTTCCATAAACTTCTCCTGCTTTGCGGCATCTGTGGCCACATCATCAGGGGCATAACGAGATAGATTACTAAACTCATCTACGTACTGAGCCACAGTACGATTTCCCTGGCGTAAGTTGCGAAACTCACGCTTCTTCATGCTCATAGCTCCAGTTGAGACATGGGTTGTGTGGAATGCTTGCTGAAACTGATCCCAAGTGACATTGGCTATGGGAAAAGTGGCTGTGTAATTCTCCCACCATGACGCTGCTGGTCCACCCAATTGGTGTGCGGCAAAACACACCTTCTCAGCATCTGTGCAACCTGCGGTGGTCAACTCCCTTCCAATCATGCGTAGCCAGTCATCCGCAACTATTGGCTCGATGCTACTGGAAAACACCGATGGCCGTAACCTTAGAAAACGGGCTAAGTTGTCAACTGGAGGAGGGTTGTTTTTGTTGTTGTTGTTGTTGTTGTTGTTGTTGTTGTTGCCTTGCTTCTGGACTAATATATGCATCAAGGCATTCTGCTGCTGGATCAACTGGGTGATCTCCGGTGGGAAGACAAATCCGGTATCACGTCTCGGAGGCATCTGACGGGTTTAGAGGGAAGAGAGTAGAATAGAAATTAGGTCTAGTGAGAAAATACTACCCATATGCACATGAGACAAACACAATCATAACACTCAATCAATCAAGCAAGGGCATACAACTGATCTAACTATCGTTACAGTGCTCGGACTATACTATTTCAATGGGGAAAATACTACTGATCATATGGTGGTCTACTAGAAATTTTGATCGGTGGAAGACTCCATGATATCCGCTCCAGCTTTGTCTTCATAATCATCATCACCATCATCGGGGTCGGAGTCGGTGTCGTCGATGATGATGTAGTTCTCCGGGAAAGTGAAATCATCGTCTTCTCCTCCTAGCGCGGGGTCTCCCATGAATACTCCGATCTTCTTTATCAGGTCGTCATTCTTCTCCAATAGTGTCGCGATTTCCTCCTCATATCCATCGCGTGTAGACTTGAGTTCCTCTTCAAGCTCGGTTGTGTCAAAACCGGCGGATCTCGGGTAGGGGGTCCCGATCTGTGTGTCTAGGATGATGGTAACAGGAAGCAAGGGACACAGATGTTTACCCAGGTTCGGGCCCTCTCGATGGAGGTAAAACCCTACGTCCTGCTTGATTAATATTGAAGATATGGGTAGTACAAGAGTAGATCTACCACGAGATCGTAGAGGCTAAACCCTAAGAGCTAGCCTATAATGGTATGATTGTAATTGTGATCGGCCTTCTAAGGACCAACTTCTCCAGTTTATATAGACACCGGAGAGGGCTATAGGTTTTACATGGAGTCGGTTACAAGGAAGGAAATATAATATCCGGATCGCCAAGCTTGCCTTCCACGCCAAGGAAAGTCCCATCCGGACACGGGTCGAAGTCTCGAGCCTTGTATCTTCATGCTTCCATAGTCCGGACATCGTATATAGTCCGGCTGTCCGGATACCCCCTAATCTAGGACTCCCTCAGTAGCCCCTGAATCAGGCTTCAATGACGATGAGTCCGGCGCGCAGTTTTGTCTTCGGCATTGCAGGGCGGGTTCCTCCTCCGAGTACTCCAAAGTAGTTATCGAACACTTGAACCGTGTCCGGATCCACAAAACGATCTTCACATGCCACCGTAGAGAGAATGGTATTTCACAAATGCAATCTGCTGACAACTTTTTTAGGCAACGCGACGTGTCATTACGTTCGGGTCATTATTCGAACCGTTTTCCCACAACCAGCCACAGCGCATATTGCGAGGTGGTTTCCTTGACATGTCTTGTCAAAGCAGAGATTGTGTCCCCTTATTACGGGATTCTCATCAATACGGGCACGGGTAATCCAACCGCACCGCTAATCGCGGCGAGCGGGAGGCAAGCGGGTTCCACCAGGCAAGTGGGGAGGCGCAAAAAGCACTGGCCGCCCCTATAAAGAGACAAGGCCTCTTTCTCTTCACCCACGCCTTTCTCCTTCCACTAGCTCATTCCCCACCTTTCGAGCCCTAATGCCCAAGCACTCTTCTTTTCCACCAAAGAGAGGTTTTCCAGAAATGTCTGGATCCGGAGCAGGAGGCAGATAGATGGCCTCTACTGTCCGGGAGAAGGATATCAAGAAGCTCCGGGACGCCAGGTATCTGGCCCAGAAGATCGGCCACCGTCTCCCACCGGCGGGACAGGTCGTCCCCACTCCAAAACCTCACGAGAGAGTCGTGTTCCTTCCCCATTTTGTCCACGGGCTCGGGTTTCCCCTGCACCCGTTTGTTCGCGGAGTCATGTATTACTACGGGATCGATTTTCATAATTTTCCCCCAACTCCTTCCTCAATATCTCGACATTCATCATCGTGTGCGAGGCTTTTCTTAGGATCTCACCTCACTTCGGCCTGTGGCTGAAGATTTTTAATGTGAAGCCCAAGGTGGTGAGTGGCGAACACGCCAAGTGCGGCGGCGCCATGGTGAGCAAGATGCCCAAGGCCGTTTGGCCTAAGGGCGCTTTCAACGACTCCGTCAAGGAGTGGCAGCAGCAGTGGTTTTATATCACCAAACTACGCGGTAAAAAGTGGGCTGCAGCTCCACGAGTTCAGATCCGGAGCTCCATGCGGCTCACGCCCCTGGCCGGAGAAGGGCCCGAACTGGTCCTCGTCCGATGAGCTGTCATTGCTCCAGACGCGTGTCCAGAGTTTGGTTGACAGGGACGTCAAACTCGTCGACGTGGTCCAGGTGATACTAGTTCGCATGGTTCTCCCTTGTCAGCGCCGAGCCTGCACTCTGTGGGAGTTCGACCCAACCGAGCACCAAACCCTTCAGGAGCTCTACGACTCCTCCCACAAGGGTATCTGGAAGGTGCTCTTCAAGCCCGTCAAATCGTGGCCGGGCTTCGCCGAGGACCGTGGGTATCAATTATCCCATGATGCAAGCCCGGTAAGTTAAAACCACGCTCTGTCCATCCACGCTTCATGAGGGAGACACCTTAATCGTGTTTTTTCGTGACCTCAGGGATGGACAAAGAAGGTGGAGCGGATCCATTGTCCGGCCCCGCTGCTGGAGGAACCAGCCGAACCTCTCATGTCGAAGATGCTGGTCCCCGCGCCTTACAAGGCGCCAAAGAAGGAGGCCTCCAAGAAGGTCAAGAAGACCCGGAGTGGCCTCCGTCATCGCGAGGCTTCGGACGCAAAATCCGAAGACTCAAGCGACGCTCCTTCTTTGGAAGATGAAGAGGAAGAAGGAGAGGAGGACGAGCCTCACTCTGAAGGTGGGGAGAAGCGTGTAGCTTCCTCATCCCTGGAGGCTGAATCGCCCAAGAGGAGAAAAGGTTCCCTCCCAGAGGCATCCACCACGACTGCCGATAGCAGCCCGGAGTGGGATCCCAGGGCCCAGCCCCTGGAGAAGTCGTAAGTATACAAAATCCGAACACGCATATGCGTTTGGGATTGTTTTTGGGTATAGTAGTTTTAACTGTTGCTATATTTTGCACAGTCTGGCAAGGTCTCACGCCGGACAATCCTCATCCGAGGATTCACTGAGCTCGGACGCCTTGGCGAGCGAGACACCTCTAGAGGCCCCTTCCCCAAAGTCCCGGTGCGACACTGAGGTGTCATCTCAACGGGGCCCGGACCAGGGGGGCATATCGCTGGAGCTAGACACACGGGAGCAATGGCCCCTGAGTGTGCCGTCAGCGGGGGCGATCTTGGATTCGGCCTAGAGCCGGACAAGGTCCTGGAGACCTCTAAGGCTCCCGGATCGGGCGGGCAGCCACCTACAACGGTGGGAGGCCTGCCTACTCCGCCGGCAACCTCTGTTCAAGCAGAGTTGCCAGGCGGCCTATCGACAGCGTTAAAGAACGCGTCTATCATCGATGAACATCGGACCCTTATGGGTGCGGTGGTTGAAAAAATTCAGTCTGCCGAGAGCGGGCTGAACGAGTCCTGCCTTGGCCTTATAAAGGCCTTTGAGGTATGTTTCCTAAGAAATCTTTGAGGAATCGTCATATGAGTAGTAGCCCCTGATACACTGTGTGGCGAGAGAGAGAGAGCCGGGCAGGGGATCAAATCCTCTTTTGTCGTGGGAACTTATGTTAATGATGTGTACCTCTTTGTTTGAACACAGGCGTCTGCGGAGAAGACGGCCGCTCATAATGCGGAAGTGTCTGAACTGAAGCGGAGCCTGGCATGGGCCGAGGAAGAACTTGGCCGCGTGAGGAAGCAATTAGTAGAGAAGCAAGGTATGTTGAAACATTGTCTTGCATGAGGTACGAATAAGTAATTGTGCTTATTGAAAACTATTTGTGATGTATGCCCTAGGAGCGAGTGCTGAATATGAGGCACTGAAGAAGGCTGTGGATGATGCCAACGAGAAGGCTGCCGCCGAACAGGCACTTCATGAAGAACACGAGGCCAGGGTTATCACAGCTGGGAGCTCCATGAGGCTGTGAAGAAAAGCGAGGGCTTGGAGCAGAGTCTAATATGGAAAGAATCTGAACTCGCCCAAGCGCTCCTAGCCGCGGAAGACGCTCGGGAAGAAGCCCGAGGTGCTGTACAGGATATTCAAGAGGCCCGGAAAGTTGCGGCTGGTAAGGCCTTCTGTATTCTTAGCCATTTATTCATCATAATGGGAAGAATTCTAAGCGGAAAGCTGAATTCTTATTTTTCCAGGGTCATTTGCGGATCTTCCTCGCAGCATATCATATGTCGCCCAATTCTACCGAACCGAGGAGAAGAAGTCTGCGGAGAGGGATTTCTGGTCATGGTATTTGGCACCGAACTATCTGGTGCCCCTTATCGATCAGCTGAAGCAGCTAGTCGAACTGCACCACGCGGCCAAACTAGCCATGAAGGACTTGGTTGTCCGGTACGGCGTGAGCCAATTCCAAGCGATTACTTGGCTCATGAAAGCGGATTGTGGGCGCCTGTCCTCGGCTTGATGCTATTAAGCGATCGGTCTGCATAGAGGGTGCGCGTATGGCGTTTGCTCGTGCAAAAGTGCATTGGGGGAAGCTTGACGCGGAGAAGCTGATGACGGAGGGGCCGCAAGAGGGTAAGGAGCATCGCAAGCCCGAACTGTAATATGAAGGTGTACTGAAGGGAGCCCGCCTTGTGGCGGATAAATGTATCAAAGACATAATATTTCCCTGAGGGCATTCATGCCACTTTTGTAATATGGGATAATGGCATTTTTATTATATATTGCCTGTTTTGTTTGAACATATGTTCTTCCTGTGCAGCTGTTTATCATATGTAAATCCCGAGAGTTGGCCGATTCTCGCCCCTTTACGTAAAAAGAATACGGGGGTGTTCGGCATATATCTGAATGCTCTTTAACCCATAGTTGGTTCCTTTTACGGAGGCGTTTCTCATCACGAACCAGGCAATCGGACTATAAGGCTTTATTACTCTCACTTAGCCATAGGAATTCGAGTATGGTCGGTGCAACCCCTAGTGTTCGGAAGGCCGAACTAGGGGCTCTATTGGCGCCTGATAAGAAGACCGATCTATCACACTCTGCATTTATAATGGCGTGGTGCGGAATTAATCTTTAAGGATTTTACAACCTCTCGAACAGCTGACCAGCTCTCGCTATATCATGACAGTCGGTTTTTGGCTTTCTCTACTGAGGTGCTCGTCCGGCAGATCCGGGACACAATCGCAGTAGTTCTCCCTGCGCTACCTTACCCGATATGACAGAACGTAAGGTACCAAAACAAGGGAGCAGGGCAAACCCAACCAATGACCCAAGACATGATTCGGAGCTGATGCATATAGTGCTATAAGTTCGGGGTGCCGAGCGACCGAGAAGGTGGTCGGAATTTATTGCCATACTGTGAAGCCCCTGGCATAATCGGGCGTAACACGAGGTGTTGATGAAAAGCGACAACCGGTAAGTGTTACATAAGTCTACGCATTGTAGTAAGATAATAAGTCTATACATATGAGTACGATGTATGATTATGAAAGGAGGTGTTTTTTAGCGGAACCTATGATGGCCGGACTGGAGGGAGTTGTGAGTGGATCAAGAGTGAATCCGGGCTGCCTTCTTTTAGGGGGGGCTCCTTGTGTGTCCTGGCCGATTCCACGTCACCAATCTTGTTCTGCGTCAAAGTTAGTTTGTAAGGCAAATACTAGGAGGTAGCTGAGCGTCCTCTTGTGGTTGGTCCGAGGGCTCCTGATCGGACCCTAGGAAACCCAGTCGTTATACCGTTGGGTAGCGCGGACTCCTTGGTTGGTGTCCGGATAGTTAGCTGTCATATCAAAAAATTTGATAGGCATGCGCGACTCGCTACTCCGGCAGCTGTATGATTTCCGCCTTGAGGGTGGGGTTCGGCCTTGCCCATGGGCGCGATTGCACCACATGGTGTTGGTCTGAGTGATTTACCACGTGGAATCTAGTCAACGTGGTTCGTCCCATTAGCATATGGTAAATTACCACATAGTGGGAAGATGCCGAATATTTATTCTTTGGCGTAGTATTTTTTGGTGATCCAAAGACAGCCGTTTAGAGTGATTGGCCAGAAAAACTTGGCCTTTGCCCCTAGCATCTTTTAGGAGATGTTGTTTGTGATTTCACACCTGCGGGGGTTTTATGTGTTATGGAGCCCCTGGTTTGCTATGTCTAGAGGTACTACAATTGAGTTGCTGTAGTTAATGCGGTCGGGGGCGATCGGCCGTACTTTTATGCTATGGGGGGAGGGCTCTTGACCAGACGCCTCCCTTCATTGTTTCCTGTGACGCCACTGGGCGCTTTGTTTTGAGGATCCGGCATTCTCTATTGGTATGCTTTGTCGTACTTCTAGGAGTACCATGAATTTCACATGGTTGATCTATTATGTTGCTTTCGGGGCGGATAGGTCTCGAGCTGTTCTTTGTCTCACGACCGGACTAGGACCTGCTGGAATTAGCACCAGCCTTCCTGACTTGACGCTTATGACCATTGCGCCGAGGCTTGAGGATGCTTCTTCTTGTGTCCTTCGTATTGTTTTGGACTGTAGTGGTGTGTTGACGTCGGGGCACGTGCCTTTGGGTTCTCATGCTTAGGTTGGGGTGGTCGGTTGTGCCCTGTGTGCCCTTTGTCGGGGCGTTCGGGTCCGCGTCTTTCGGTGGCCAGGACCTTGGTCCATCTGTCCACCAGCAAATCTTGGTCAGCTTTAAGCTGCTGTTGCTTCCTTTGCAGGATCTTTGCCGTGGCCATGAGCAGTCGCTCGAAGCGAGCTTGTTCCACTGGATCTTCAGGCACGCCGAATTCGTCATTGCCGAGGCTTGCCTCGTCCTCAGAGGGGGACGTGTAGTTGTTCCTCTCCAAGTATCCCACAGTGGCCAGTCCGGCCTTCTCAAAGGCAAGCCGACGAGGGTTATATTCATCTTCGGCGCCATCCGGATCGTTTTCGTCTTCTGGGCATGTATTCCTGTGGCGGGGCTTGGAGCGGCGCCGACGACGCCCATGCTTTGCCTTTCTCCTTGCGGGATTATCCTCCGCTACCTCATCGCCATTGGTTTCCTTCTGAGTGTCCGCCATATATATATCATAAGGATAGGCGGCTGTCCACCGTCTAGTAAGCGGTGCTTCATGTTCTTCTCCTGCATCATCGTCTATTCCGTCGATGTCTTCGGAGTTGAAGTCCAGTACGCCGGTTAAATCATCGACTGTGGCAATGAATTGGGTGGTGGGTGGGCAACAAATTTCTTCGTCGCCTGCTTCCCACTCGAGCCGGACATAGTTCGGCCAAGAGCCTTTTGACAAAGAGAGAGACTTTAATGAGTCCAAAGATGTCATTTGAAGGGCGAGTGCTGGAAGATATCCGCAGCGGTGAACTCCACTACCGGAGGCCAACCTGGCTCGACTGGATCGGGAGTGCGCGGATCGGAACCAACATCCGGATACGAATCCGTGGTCCGGATTCACAGTCCACCATGGAGGTAAGGCCCGTGTTCGGCTCCACCGCTGATAAGTGCGCGACCTGCGGGGCGGGGTCCAGCCCCTCGTCCTTGGGCCACGCAGCCTGCTCCGGATTTAGGTCCGAGGCTACTGCGGGGGTGATACCCCGAGCTTTGTCCAACAGCAGGTCTAAGCCGTGCTCGTCGTGACTGTCCGGCGCCCCTGGCATAGGCCCGAGTCCATCGAAGATCCAGTCTCCGCGGATGTCCGCCGTGCAGTCCAGGTTTCCGACCCTGATCTGGCGGCTGGGGGCGTGGCTATCAATCTGCTCCAGATGGCTGCTTAATGGGCCCACAGGTAAGCCACGGACACGAAGATCTGTCCGGGGAGAGAGGTCTCACCCGGGACCGTGTTGTTGACGATGGTTGAAAGAGCCACCAAGCCCTGTAGCGACGACACAGAGGAACTCTCAATGAAAGCACCAATGTCGGTGTCAAAACCGGCGGATCTCGGGTAGGAGGTCCCGATCTGTGGTCTAGGCTGATCGTAACAGGAAGCAAGGGACACAGATGTTTACCCAGGTTCGGTCCCTCTCGAGGAAGGTAAAACCCTACTTCCTGCTTGATTAATATTGAAGATATGGGTAGTACAAGAGTAGATCTACCACAAGATCGTAGAGGCTAAACCCTAAGAGCTAGCCTGTAATGGTATGATTGTAATTGTGATCGGCCTTCTAAGGACCAACCTCTCCGGTTTATATAGACACCGGAGAGTGCTAGGGTTTACATGGAGTCGGTTACAAGGAAGGAAATATAATATCCGGATCGCCGAGCTTGCCTTTGCTACGTCTTGAGCTTGTGTTGGTTTTCCTCGAAGAGGAGAGGGTGATGCAGCAAAGTGTAGCGTAAGTATTTCCCTCAGTTTTGAGAACCAAGGTAAATCCAGTAGGAGGCTCCTCAAAAGTCCCACGCACCTACACAAACAAACTAAGAACTCGCAACCAACGCAATAAAGGGGTTGTCAAACCCTTCACAGCCACTTGCGAAAGTGAGATCTAATAAAGATAGTATGATAAGATAAATATATTTTTGGTATTTTATAATATAGATGCAAAAGTAAAGATGCAAATAAAAGTAGATTGGAAGCAAATATGATAAGAGATAGACCCGGGGGCCATAGGTTTCACTAGAGGCTTCTCTCGAGATAGCATAAGTATTACGGTGGGTGAAAAAATTACGGTCGAGCAATTGATAGAAAAGCGCATAGTTATGAGATTATCTAGGCATGATCATGTATATAGGAATCACGTCCATAACAAGTAGACCGACTCCTGCCTGCATCTACTACTATTACTCCACACATCGACCGCTCTCCAAAGATGCATCTAGAGTATTAAGTTCATAAGAACAGAGTAACGCATTAAGCAAGATGACATGATGTAGAGGGATAAACTCATGCAATATGATATAAACCCCATCTTGTTTTCCTCGATGGCAACAATACAATACATGCCTTGCAACCCTTTCTCACATCCTGGTAAGGACACCGCAAGATTGAACCCAAAGCTATGCACTTCTCCCTTGGCAAGAAAGATCAATCTAGTAGGACAAACTAAACCGATAATTCTAAGAGACTTGAAAAGATAACTCAATCATACATAAAAGAATTCAGAGAAGATTCAAATATTATTCATAGATAAAGTTGATCATAAACCCACAATTCATCGGATCTCGACAAACACACCGCAAAAAGAGATTACATCGAATAGATCTCCACAAGAGAGGGGGAGAACATTGTATTGAGATCCAAAAAGAGAGAAGAAGCCATCTAGCTAATAACGATGGACCGGTAGGTCTGTGGTAAACTACTCACAACTCATCGGAGGGGCAAGGCTGTTGATGTAGAGGTCCCCCGTGCTTGATTCCCCCTTCGGCAGAGTGTCGGCGAAGGCTCCAAGATGGGATCTCGCGAATACAGAAGGTTACGGTGGTGGAAATTGTGTTTCGTGGTGCTCCTGGATGTTTTCGGGGTACGTAGGTATATATAGGAAGAAGAAGTACATCGGTGGCCGCCCGAGGGGCCCACGAGATAGGGAGGCGTGCCCTATAGGGGGGGCGCCCTCCTATCTTGTGGAGGCTCCGGTTGCTTCTTGACTTGCACTCCAAGTTCTCTTGATCACGTTCGGCGAGAAAATCACTTTCCCGAAGGTTTCATTCCGTTTGGACTCCGTTTGATATTCCTTTTCTTCGAAATACTGAAATAGGTAAAAAACAACAATTCTAGGCTGGGCCTCCGGTTAGTAGGTTAGTCCCAAAAGTAATATAAAAGTGGAAAATAAAGCCCAATAAAGTATAAAATAGTAGATAAAGTAGCATGGAGCAATCAAAAATTATAGATACGTTGGAGACGTATCAGGCATCCCCAAGCTTAATTCCTGCTCGTCCTCGAGTAGGTAAATGATAAAAGGAGAATTTTTGATGTGGAGTGATAATTTGGCATAATTTCAATGTAAATCCTCTTAATTGTGGTATGAATATTCAGATCCGAAAGATTCAAGACAAAAGTTCATATTGACATAAAAATAATAATACTTCAAGCATACTAACTAAGCAATTATGTCTTCTCAAAATAACATGGCCAAAGAAAGTTATCCCTACAAAATCATATAGTCTGGCTATGCTCCATCTTCCCCACACAAAATATTTAAATCATGCACAACTCCGATGACAAGCCAAGCAATTGTTTCATACTTTAACATTTTCAGAACTTTTTCAATCTTCACGCAATACATGAGCGTGAGCCATGGATATAGCACTATATGTGGAATAGAATGGTGGTTGTGGATAAGACAAAAAGAGTGAAGATAGTCTCACATTAACTAGGCGTATCAATGGGCTATGGAGATGCCCATCAATAGATATCAATGTGAGTGAGTAGGGATTGTCATGCAACGGATGCACTAGAGCTATAAAGTGTATGAAAGCTCAACAAAAGAAACTAAGTGGGTGTGCATCCAACTCGCTTGCTCACGAAGACCTAGGGCATTTGAGGAAGCCCATTATTGGAATATACAAGCCAAGTTCTATAATGAAAAATTCCCACTAGTATATGAAAGTGACAAAATGAGAGACTCTCTATCATGAAGATCTTGGTGCTACTTTGAAGAACAAGTGTGGTAAAAGGATAGTAACATTGTCCCTTCTCTCTTTTTCTCTCATTTTTTTCTTTTTTTTCTTTGGGCCTTTTCCCTTTTTTATGGCCTCTTTTTTTCTTTTATTTTTTTATTTTTCATCCGGAGTCTCATCCCGAATTGTGGGGGAATCATAGTCTGCATCATCCTTTCCTCACTGGGACAATGCTCTAATAATGATGATCATCACACTTTTATTTTCTTACAACTCAAGAATTACAACTCGATACTTAGAACAAAATATGACTCTATATGAATGCCTCCGTGATGTCTTTGGGATATGCAATGAAACATGAGTGACATGTATGAAAAAATTATGAATGGTGGCTTTGCCACAAATACGATGTCAACTACATGATCATACTAGCAATATGACAATGATGGAGCGTGTCATAATAAACGGAACGGTGGAAAGTTGCATGGACATATATCTCAGAATGGCTATGGAAATGCCATAATAGGTAGGTATGGTGGCTGTTTTGAGGAAAATATATGGTGGGTGTATTATACCGGCGAAACGTGCGCGGTATTAGAGAGGCTAGCAATGGTGGAAGGATGGGAAAAAATGCGTATAATCCATGGACTCAACATTAGTCATAAAGAACTCACATACTTATTGCAAAAATCTACAAGTTATCAAAGCAAAGTATTACGCGCATGCTCCTAGGGGATAGATTGGTAGGAAAAGACCATCGCTCGTCCCCGACCGCCACTCATAAGGAAGACAATCAATAAATAAACCATGCTCCGAGTTCATCACATAACGGTTCACCATACGTGCATGCTACGGGAATCACAGACTTCAACACAAGTATTCTTTAAATTCAAAACTACTCAACTAGCATGACTATAATATCTCCATCTTCATATCTCAAAACAATTATCAAGCATCAAACTTTTCTTAGTATTCAACGCACTCAAATGAAAGTTTCACATATCTTGAATACCAAGTATATTAACATTAAGCAAATTACCATGCTACTAACGACTCTCAAAATAATCTAAGTGAAGCATGAGAGATCAATATTTTCTTTAAAACAAATATACCACCGTGCTTTAAAAGATCTAAGTGAAGCACTAGAGCAAAATTATCACGCTAAAAAGATATAAGTGAAGCACTATGAGCAAAACTATCAAGCTCAAAAGATATAAGTGAAGCACATAGAGTATTCTATCAAATTCCAATTTATGTATGGCTCTCTCAAAAGGTGTGTACAGCAAGGATGATTGTGGTAAACTAACAAGCAAAGACACAAATAATACATGACGCTCCAAGAAAACACTTATCATGTGGTGAATAAAAATATAGCCCCAAGTAAAGTTACCAATGAACGAAGATTTAAAGAGGGATGCCTTCTCGGGCATCCCCAAGCTTAGGCTTTGGCTATTCTTGAATATATTGGGGTGCCATGGGCATCCCCAAGCTTAGGCTCTTGCCACCCTTTATTCCATTGTCCATAAAATCTTTACCCAAAACTTGAAAACTTCACAACATAAAACTCAATAGAAATCTCGTGAGCTCCGTTAGAGAAAGAAAACAAAAGACTACTTTAAGGTACTGTAATGAACTCATTCTTTATTTATATTGGTGTTAAACCTACTGTATTCCAACTTCTCTATGGATTATAAACTATTTTATTGGCCATAGATTCATCAAATTAAGCAAACAACACACAAAAAACAGAATCTGTCAAAAACAGAACAGTCTGTAGTAATCTGTAACCAACGCAAACTTCTGGAACTCAAAAAAATCTACCAAAATTAGAAGACCTAGACAATTTGTTTATTGATCAGCAGAAATTGGAATCACTATCTTATCACGTGCTGGTGATTTTTAACAATTCGGGCACTGAGCGCAAAGTTTCTGGAAATTACAGCAAGATCAAATAACTATCATCCAAGAAGATCCAATAGGTTTAACTTGGCACAAACACTAGTTAAAAGATAAAACCACATCTAAACAGAGGCTAGATGGATTATTTATTCCTAAACAGAAAAAAACATAAAGGAAATTGGGTTGCCTCCTAACTAGCGCTATCGTTTGACGCCCCTAGCTAGGCATAAAAGCGAGGATAGATCTAACGAGTGCCATCTTTGGCACTAAACTCATAAGTACCACGCATGATAGATTCATAAGGTAATTTAACTTTATTTCTTGGAAAGTGCTCCATGCCTTTCTTTAAGGGAAATTGGAATCTAATATTCCCTTCCTTCATATCAATAATCGCACCAATCGTTCTAAGGAAAGGTCTACCGAGAATAATAGGGCAAGAAAGATTGCAATCTATATCAAGAACGATAAAATCTACGGGCACCAAATTTCTATTTGCAACGATAAGAACATCATTGATCCTTCCCATAGGCTTTTTAATGGTGGAATCCGCAAGGTGCAAATTTAAAGAATAATCATCATGATCATGGAAACCTAGAATATCACATAAAGTTTTCAGAATCGTAGAAACACTAGCACCCAAATCACACAAAGCAAAACACTCATAATCTTTAATTCTAATCTTTATAGTAGGTTCCCACTCATCATTAAGTTTTCTAGGTATAGAAACTTCCAAATTAAGTTTTTCATCATAAGATTGCATCAAGGCATCAACAATATGCTTGGTAAAAGCTTTATTTTGACTATAAGCATGAGGAGAATTAACAACGGCTTGCAACAAGGAAATACAAACTTTTAAAGAGAAATTGTCATAATTAAATTCCTTGAAGTCTGAGATAGTGGGTTCAACATTATTAGAAGTTGAGGATTCTCCAATCTCACTTTTACCAAATTTATCATTAAGATCTAAAGATCCCGAATTCTTGGGACGCCTTCTAGGAAAAGTTGATTCATCATCAGTCCCATAATCATCAAAGTTCATATTGCAAAACATAGATCTAATCGAAGACGCATCAATAACTTTAAGATCCTCATCATTATTTTCATGGAAACTAGAGGAACACGCTTTTATAAAGCTTTCTTTTTTAGCACGCAATCTAGCGGTTCTTTCCTTGCAATCGTCAATGGAAATTCTCATTACTTTGAGAGACTCATTGATATCATGCTTAGGAGAAGAAGATCCAAGTTTAAGAGAATTAACATCAAGCGGAAGTCTATCAACGTTCCTAGCCAAATCATCAACTTTGAGCAATTTTTCTTCAATCATAGCATTAAAATTCTTTTGAGAGATCATAAATTCTTTCACACTATTCTCAAAATCAGAGGGCATCTTATTAAAATTACCATAAGAACTATTGTAGGAATTTCCATAATTATTAGAGGAATTACTAGGGAACGGTCTAGCATTAAAATTTCCTCTATAAGCATTGTTTCCAAAACTATTCCTACCAACAAAATTCACATCCATAGATTCATTATTATTCTCAATAAAGGAAGACAAAGGCATATCATTGGGATCAAGAGGAGTATTTTTAGTAGCAAACATCTTCATAAGTTCATCCATCTTTCCACTCAAAACATTGATTTCTTCTATAGCATGCACTTTTTTACTAGAAGATCTTTCAGTGTGCCATTGAGAATAATTAGCCATAATATTATCAAGAAGTATTGTAGCATCTCCTAACGTGATTTCCATAAACGTGCCTCCCGCGGCCAAATCTAAGAGATTTCTAGAAGCAAAGTTCAAACCGGCATAAATTTTTTGTATGATCATCCATAAATTCAAACCATGAGTAGGGCAATTACGAAGCATCAATTTCATTCTTTCCCAAGATTGGGCAACATGCTCATGATCAAGTTGTTTAAAAATCATAATATCATTCCTAAGAGTGATGATCTTAGCGGGAGGAAAATACTTAGAGATAAAAGCATCTTTGCACTTGTTCCAAGAATGAATACTATTTTTAGGGAAAGACGAGAACCAAACTTTAGCATGATCTCTAAGTGAAAACAGAAATAACTTCAATCTGACAACATTGTTATCCGTATCTTTCTTCTTTTGCATATCACACAAATCAACAAAGTTGTTTAGATGAGTAGCGGCATCTTCGCTAGGAAGGCCGGCGAATTGATCTTTCATAACAAGATTCAGCAAAGCGGTATTGATTTCACAAGACTCGTCATTATTAAGAGGAGCAATCGGAGTACTAAGGAAATCATTATTATTCATATTCGAGAAGTCACACGATTTGGTATTATATTGCACCATGGCAACAAGTAATCCAACACACAAGCAAACAGAAGAACGGCAAGCGAAAAGAGAGGAGGAGATTGGGAAAGAGAGGGCGAATAAAACGGCAAGGGTGAAGTGGGGGAGAGGAAAACGAGAGGCAAATGACAAATAATGTAAATACGAGGGAAATAGGTTTGTGATGGGTACTTGGTATGTCTTGACTTGAGCGAAGACCTCCCCGGCAACGGCGCCAGAAATCCTTCTTGCTACGTCTTGAGCTTGCGTTGGTTTTCCTCGAAGAGGAGAGGGTGATGCAACAAAGTGCAGCTAAGTATTTCCCTCAGTTTTGAGAACCAAGGTATCAATCCAGTAGGAGGCTCCTCAAAAGTCCCATGCACCTACACAAACAAACTGAGAACTCGCAACCAACGCAATAAAGGGGTTGTCAATCCGTTCATGGCCACTTGCGAAAGTGAGATCTAATAAAGATAGTATGATAAGATAAATATATTTTTGGTATTTTATAATATAGATGCAAAAAGTAAAGATCCAAATAAAAGTAGATTGGAAGCAAATATGATAAGAGATAGACCCGCGGGCCATAGGTTTCACTAGAGGCTTCTCTCGAGATAGCATAAGTATTACGGTGGGTGAACAAATTACTGTCGAGCAATTGGTAGAAAAGCGCATAGTTATGAGATTATATAGGCATAATCATGTATATAGGCATCATGTCCATAACAAGTAGACCGACTCCTGCCTACATCTACTACTATTACTCCACACATCGACCGCTATCCAGCATGCATCTAGAGTATTAAGTTCATAAGAACCGAGTAACGCATTAAGCAAGATGACATGATGTAGAGGGATAAACTCATGCAATATGATATAAACCCCATCTTGTTATCCTCGATGGCAACAATACAATACGTGCCTTGCAACCCTTTACATCCTTTGGGTAAGGACACCGCAAGATTGAACCCAAAGCTAAGCACTTCTCACATTGAAAGAAAGATCAATATAGTAGGCCAAACTAAACCGATAATTCGAAGAGACTTGCAAAGATAACTCAATCATACATAAAAGAATTCAGAGAAGATTCAAATATTATTCATAGATAAACTTGATCATAAACCCACAATTCATCGGATATCAACAAACACACCGCAAAAAGAGATTACATCGAATAGATCTCCACAAGAGAGGGGAGAACATTGTATTGAGATCCAAAAGAGAGAAGAAGCCATCTAGCTAATAACTATGGACCCGTGAGGTCTGTGGTAAACTACTCACAACTCATCGGAGGGGCAAGGATGTTGATGTAGAGGCCCCCTGCTTGATTCCCTCCCGCAGAAAGTGCTTGAAGGCTCCAAGATGGGATCTCGCGGATACAGAAGGTTACGGTGGTGGAAATTGTGTTTCGTGGTGCCCCTGGATGTTTCCGGGGTACGTAGGTATATATAGGAAGAAGAAGTACGTCAGTGGCCGCCCGAGGGGCCCACGAGACAGGGGGGCGCGCCCTCCTATCTCGTGGAGGCTCCGGTTGCTTCTTGACTTGCACTCCAAGTTCTCTGGATCACGTTCGGCGAGAAAATCACGTTCCCGAAGGTTTCATTCCGTTTGGACTCCGTTTGATATTCCTTTTCTTCAAAATACTGAAATAGGCAAAAAAATAACAATTCTGGGCTGGGCCTCTGGTTAGTAGTTTAGTCCCAAAAGTAATATAAAAGTGCAAAATAAAGCCCAATAAAGCCTAAAACAGTAGATAAAGTAGCATGGAGCAATCAAAAATTATAGATACGTTGGAGACGTATCAGCCTTCCACGCCAAGGAAAGTCCCATCCGGACACGGGTCGAAGTCTCGAGCCTTGTATCTTCGCGCTTCCATAGTCCGGACGTCGTATACAGTCCGGCTGTCCGGATACCCCCTAATCCAGGACTCCCTCAGTGATCCTTGTCATCGCCTTCTTCAAATCTATCATGCTTGCGCACATCTGGTTCTCCTGGCGTCGAATGTGTTGGTTTAACTCCTGGATGAATGCTGCAATGGACCTGTCCTTCCTGGTGCTGACTATCTCCCATTACTCATCTCGGCGCCCGCATATCTGGTAGATAGTATCCGTGAGATCCTTGTGGTAAACTTCGCCGATGCGTCCCATGACGATGTGGGCTGCCAAGCTCTTTCCTAGACTCCAGGTGGGTGCATCAAAGGAAAACTCTATGGGCTCCATGACTAGCGTGAATGTCCTTCCTGGAACTTGAACTTGAATCATCCAGTGCTCCTCTTCTGGTAAAGTGGCGTTGTAGGTCCCGGTGAAGCTTGGTATTCCAATGTTCAGGTATCTAGTGACTTCCTTCAAGTGTCGTCCGAAGGGGTGTCTTCATCTAGTTGTGCAAACTTGTTCCTCGAATCCGCCATCCTAAAGAGTAGAAAATGGAGAGGAGTCAAAAATGAGTAGAGAAGAGTGACCTATGGCTTTTCTTAGTGGCCGTGTCCTACATTCAGCGTGTGCTCTGATACCATCTTGTAGCGACCCAACCTCAAACGGTCAAGTCTCTGTGCTTCAGTGTCATCCCTGGATCGGAAATGCTGAGACACACAGTACTCGAAGGATTTATAACAGAGTAGCAATCACACACTTATTACATCGAATGTCTCAAAAGAGAACTTATTACAATAAATATGGCTTAAGGCCATCTAACACGATAACAGCGGAAGGCTTGGAAGATAAAGTGAGTCCATCAACTCCAACGGCATAGCTGAGTGCATGACAACGACCTATCGCACCTTTACTCGTCGTCTGAAATGTCTACAACATAATACGTTGTAGCCTGAAAACGGGTCAGCACATGGAATATGCTGGCAATATAACACAATAGAGCAACAAACAGGTAAATGCTATCACTATAGGCATATATGGCTGGTGGAGGCTCTATAGTTATATGATTTTGCAAAAAGCCAGTTCTTCCCTACAACAAAGGAATAAATTTTATTTAACTATCATGGTAGTTGAAACATCATTGAGAAGGTTCCTCCAACTCAATTCCAATTAAAGTAATCATCAACCCAACAAATTAAATTAGAGTGATGAGATACAATAGGATAATCCAAGTACTAGATACTCAAGATGTCCATAACTGGGGACACGGCTAACCATGATTAGTTTGTACACTCTGCAGAGGTTTGCGCACTTTTCCCCACAAGACTCGATCGCCTCCGTTGGATTTCTCCCACTACATGGTGTTTGAGAAACGAATGAACGAGACACAATCTTTCAGAAGCATTAACTCTTTACTCTGGGTGGACAGTTACACCTACTTTCCCTCTACATCTGCTGGCCCACCACTGAAAGAGGTCACACAACATACTCAACTATGCCAGAGCCCATAATGGCTTGTGGCTGCACACGGAAGTTTCTAGCATGAATAATCTTAAGATCCATTTGAGCCTGGGTGGCGGACCGTAGGATAATCACGGGGGTACTCCGGGATATCCTAGGACAACACTGGATTCTCCAGGTGCCCAAACAAGCAATCCACCCAGATGTGTATTAAAGTTGCCAGCTTAAGTTGAACCATTAATTAACAACTCACATCTATCATGGATACACTCAAACCCAATCCACGTCTACGAGCATAGCATGGCAATATAAGCATAACGTAGAAGTAACTCCCAGGGTTTGATAATAAACAGGGCAACAGGTTCTACCTCATCAACTACTTCCCAAACCCACATGTTAAGAGATCCTACTCATGCAATGTGTGAGGGCTGTAACTAATGCATAAAAACTGGGTAATAAAGGGGTATGATCAATGTGTTACTTACCTTCCTGACGATCCGCAAAACCTAGGGACTCGTAGTAGCACGCTTCGCACTCCGGGAATTCTATCGCAAACAAATAATAGCATACATAAGCAATCAAGCAAAGATGCACGGGTAAAACTCAAATAAGAAGATCTAACCAGTAATTTCAACTTAAGAACTCCGGTTTGCAAAAAGAATCAAATCAAACGGAGCAACGAAACTCAAGCTGCGAAAGAAACAAGATCCGATTACTAATCTGGACTAAAGACAAATTTTAAAGTACCAAAATCTTGTTCAAGTAGGTTAAACAGAAAGAGGGCTTCGAGACGAAGATCTAGGCGCTTGAATCGCCTGATTCCGATAAACGGGCGAAAAGATAAACTAAAACAAAAACTGGGTCAGAAATCGCGATCGAAAATAATCGCGAAAAATCGTGGAAAAAGAAAAACTGACGAACAGGCTAACGAACGAACGTTTGCTGTCCGTGACTAACGGGTGAACGGCGTTCGTTTAAACGAGCGAACGGACGAACGTCCGGAAAACAAATAAACCGACGGAAAAACCGATCTAACGAAATAAACCGGAAAAAAACTGAGGTTAATCGTGAAAAACCGACCGGTCAACGGCGAGATCCGACGCGGCGGCGGCAGGCAGCGGTAGTAGGCGGCGGCGCTAGCGGGCGGCAGCGCTAAGGTTTCGACGGCGCGGGCGGCTTGGTGGGCTGGGGCCTCTGGGCGGCCGGCTTATAAAGCCTGCCCGGTTGGAGGAGTAAGGGCCGGACACGGCCCGTAGGTCGGTTTGACTTTTTTTAAAATTATTCCGTGCAGAAAAACAAAGAAAAATAATACTAAACGGACTCCAAAAATCCCGAAACAAATTTTTCCCGTCCTCTAAAATATGCCGGACAAGGTGAACATTTATTTGGCCTAAAATGCAATTTTGAAAAACGCGTATTTTTCCTAATTCAAATAAAATTGCAATAAAATCAGAATAAAATCAAATACTTGATTTTAAGATTTTTCCTCCAAAATTTCATTTATTTTGGAGAAGTCATATTATCTCCTCTCATATATTTTTAACATGAAATATTTTTCGAAGAGAAAATAAATTAAAACCAAAGTGATCCTTGTTTCAATATTTGATAAAATTCAAATATGAAAATCGTGAAATCCCCAACTCTCTCCGAGGGTCCTTGAGTTGCTTAGGATTTCGAGGATCGCCAAACGAAATGCAATAAAATATGATATGCATGAATGACCTATGTATAACATTCAAAATTGAAAATTTGGGATGTTACATTTATAGGGCTCAATTCAAAAATCTCACTAATCAAGGTAGATGGTGAGTGGTCAATACTTTTTGTAATTTGCAAAAGCACCCAATTAATGCTTTTGTTTTCCTCAAAAAATTATGTTTACCAATGTATTAATTGCAATTCATGCATTCATAACGTACATGCATTGGTCAATTTTCTCTTAATACTTGCATGCAATTATTTAATGGACCTTGGAATTTGAACTTGTGATTGTGAGCAACCAAATTGAGCCTTATAAAATGGAAAAACTAAAATTTTGAGATAAGCCCTATAAACCGGAAAGGAGGGAGTATACTAGTACTAGGAACTGGATGGAGGAGCGTCTGCACTCTTATTATATTTTGAAAATGTGATAAAGCAATCTTCAACACATTTGGTTCTCTTCGAGGGTTCCCGCATGTGATAATGGAAGTTGATTGCGTGGAACACTCGCCAAAATTCTCGCTTAATTCCTCTTTTTTTGTTATTCAGCATGTAAACAGGTCAGCAAACCTTGCGGCGCATCTTTATGCGAACCGTGCTTGCTGCACTTTGAATGTGGCCGAGAGCTGGCTTGATGAAACACCTCGCTTCCTACTTATTTTTTGCGGGGTACCTCGCTTCCTAGTGACCAGTGTCTTGGTTGATCGTCCTAAGAATGCTTATATATGAATAAAGCTCTCTCATTTACCTGCAAAAAAGATTAAGCCATAAACCGGAAAGGAGGGAGTATGGACTAGCACTACTTTTTGGTGTGTTCCGTCAACTCGCAGAACGAGGAGAAGCTTGCAGGACAATGTGAAGCTCGCTTACGCCTTTTGACTAATGCAACCTACCCTCGCCCAGGCGGTGGACATGCGTTAGTTCATTCGGTGTCAGATTGCCAGAGGTATACACTGTAGTACCGAACATGCGGAGTACCATCATTGTTCGACTTCACGAAAAGGCGAAGAGCCAAGCGCAAGGTTTAGTAGTACGAGTAGTACTACTACTAGAACCGCATGGTGGAGCATTTGTACTCTTATTTTTTAAATCTCTGATAAAGTACACATTTATTTCGGAGAAGGGCGGAAAACGGCAGCCCAACATGTAATGATGATATCGATCAACCATGCTCGAATATATCTTGGACTCCGTGCGAGCCCGTCTGTGTGTTCTCGCTCCTCGTCTCTCTCAAGGAACGGCGGGTTGGCCATTTTGCCGTCAATTGAGATCGGTTTGCTCACACTCCGGTCCCACATGTCAGTGATATGCCAAGAGGAGGTGCATTGACCGACTGGCCATACGCATACTTGGTTTTGCACCTTCATACAACTCCTCCCTCCGTCACAGTTTATAGGGCGCGCTTCATTATGATGCATTTCTCTCAATGCATTTCCACCACCAGAGAGACTTTAGACACGTTTGGTTTAATGCTCAATTAATTAGGGCATGGTAACCGCAATCAAGTCCACAATTTTCTCTCGATGTACTACGGAGTGGAGTAAGTGCATGCATGTGCGTACCCGGGTGGAAGCACTGCATGCATGTGTGTATGCATTATTTCCTCTAGTAGTAGATGTCGTGCTATAACTACCAATGCTATTTTTCAGGACGATCGCTTGTCGCCTTGGTCCTAGTGATTTTTTTCTTTTCTGAAGCGCGCTCTATAAAAAGTGACAGATGGAGTAGTATGAGCGGATTCAAAGAAGAGCGTATTGATGGTTGCTTCTTCCGAGCAACTTACAGTGGGAAAGGTGGGGCTTATGATTTGACTGCTCATTACTCACTATTAATGCGGCGCAACGACCGGGCTGAGTCTCCCATGCGGCTGTGCACTACCCCCTCGGTTCTTAAATATACTCCGGAGTATTTGTCTTTCTAGAGATTTCAACAAGTGACTACTCAAATATTTGTCTTTTTAGAGATTCAAATGGACTACTACATACTGATGTATATAGACATATTTTAGAGTGTAGATTCACTCATTTTGCTCCGTATGTAGTCACTTGTTGAAATCTCTAGAAAGACAAATATTTAGGAACGGAGGGAGTACACATACGAAGCAAAATGAGTGAATCTACACTCTAAAATATGCCCATTTGAAATTTGTAAAAGACAAATATTTAGGAACGAAGGAGTATAATTGTGCATGGCACATGGACCCGGATGTCAAGAGGCTTCGGCAATGCTATCAAGCTTCCAAAGATTTGTGTACATAATTGACGTACTATACAAATAATTTTCCAAATGACATGAAATTGTACAATGGTGTGAGCTTTCAGCTTTTGTTTCGTGTGTCTTGCCATTGATGCTCTTTCGAAACAATAAAAACTAACTTCCTTGCTAATGCATCTCAATTATTAGCGGATCGAGCTAATATTTACATCACAACCGAAGACAAAGTTTTGAGAAGGTGTTAAATTAAAATTGGTCCATGCTTTCATTGGCGACAACGTCCCCCAGCTCTGTCTAAATCAACAAGGCATGTTGGGAAAAAAGTAGTTGTCTGGAGCATGCAACATTTCGATCATTTTGTGCAGTCCACTAAAATAGAGCTGAGCGTCCCCGTTCCAAAGATATTAAGTGTGATTATGATAATAAATGACTGCTGATGAATCAATAAACACACAAATAGAAGCCGGTCACCTTTGCAGTCTCTCTTAAGACTAACTAGTTGGAGAAGATTAGGCTCGGAGTTGGATGAGGAGGATAGAGCAAAACCAATCTCCCTTTATGCGATCGCCTTTGAAATGTAGAGACGTTGCCCGTGTGACATTTTAGTACAATTGCACAAAACACTCTTAAGAAAAAAGTGATTTGTGCAGTTCACAAAAAGGTTGCAATAGCAATGAGGTGAAATGGATAGCCCTGTTTCAAAAAAGAGGTAGAAAGGAAACAATTACTGGCCAATGGCAGTTGATGACACATGCGACGACAAAAAAGAAGCATATTCCTTGTCCTAAGGGAAGATAACAACACGGTTGTGTTTGTCTAAAACGGTGTGAGGACGAGATTGCAATATGGAAAGTACGCCGGACGAGCTACGTTTTGGGCAAAGAACTATGGAAGATCCACATGCAGCGACGTGGGAAGACGGGCATGTACCGCAGATCGGGACTGATGTCTACTACACAACCTTCTTCTTGTAGACATTGTTGGGCCTTCAAGTGCAGAGGTTTGTAGGACAGTAGCAAATTTCCCTCAAGTGGATGACCTAAGGTTTATCAATCCGTGGGAGGCGTAGGATGAAGATGGTCTCTCTCAAACAACCCTGCAACCAAATAACAAAGAGTCTCTTGTGTCCCCAACACATCCAATACAATGGTAAATTTTATAGGTGCACTAGTTCGGCGAAGAGATGGTGATACAAGTGCAATATGGATGATAGATATAGGTTTTTGTAATCTGAAAATATAAAAACAACAAGGTAGCAAGTGATAAAAGTGAGCACGAACGGTATTGCAATGCTAGGAAACAAGGCCTAGGGTTCATACTTTCACTAGTGCAAGTTCTCTCAACAATAATAGCATAGCTGGATCATATAACTATCCCTCAACATGCAACAAAGAGCCACTCCAAAGTCACTAATAGAGGAGAACAAACAAAGAGATTATTGTAGGGTACGAAACCACCTCAAAGTTATTCTTTCTGATGGATCTATTCAAGAGTCCGTAGTAAAATAACACGAAGCTATTCTTTCCGTTTGATATATCCTAGAGTTCGTACTAGAATAACACCTTAAGACACATATCAACCAAAACTCTAATGTCACCTAGATACTCCAATGTCACCTCAAGTATCCATGGGTATGATTATATGATATGCATCACACAATCTCAGATTCATCTATTCAACCAACACAAAGAACTACAAAGACTGCCCCAAAGTTTCTACCGGAGAGTCAAGACGAAAACGTGTGCCAACCCCTATGCATAAGTTCACGAGGTCACGAAACCCGCAAGTTCATCACCAAAACATACATCAAGCAAAACACGTGATATCCCATTGTCACCACAGATAAGCACATGCAAGACATACATCAAGTGTTCTCAAATCCTTAAAGACTCAATCCGATAAGACAACTTCAAAGGGAAAACTCAATCCATTACAAGAGAGTAGAGGGGGAGAAACATCATAAGATCCAACTATAATAGCAAAGCTCGCGATACATTAATATCGTGCCACATCGAGAATCATGAGAGATAGAGAGATCAAACACATAGCTACTGGTACATACCCTCAGCCCCGAGGGTGAACTACTCCCTCCTTGTCATGGAGAGCGCCGGGATGATGAAGATGGCCGCCGGTGATGGATCCCCCCTCCGGTAGGGTGCCCACAGGGTCCCGATTGGTTTTTGGTGGCTACAGAGGCTTGCGGCGGCAGAACTCCCGATCTATTTTGTTCCCCCATGTTTTTAGGGTATATGGATATATATAGGCAAAAGAAGTCGGTCAGGGAGCCACGAGGGGCCCACGAGGGTGGGGGCGCGCCCAAGGGGGCAGGCGCGCCTCCCTGCCTCGTGGCCACCTCGAAGCTTCCTTGACTTCAACTCCAAGTCTCCTGGATCATGTTCGTTCCAAAACTCATGCTCCCGAAGGTTTCATTCCATTCGGACTCCGTTTGATATTCCTTTTCTGTGAAACATCAAACAAGGGAAAAAAAACGGCACTTTGGGCTCTGGGTTAATAGGTTAGTCCCAATAATAATATAAAAGTGCATAATAAAGCACATAAGCATCCAAAACAGATAATATAATAGCATGGAACAATCAAAAATTATAGATACGTTGGAGACGTATCAGCATCCCCAAGCTTAATTCATGCTCGTCCTCGAGTAGGTAAATGATAAAAACAGAATTTTTGATGTGGAATGCTACCTAACTTATTTATCAATGTAATCTTTTGATGTGGTACACGACCTCCGTAGGTAAACAACCGCTATACGCGTTCAAATTAGCACGTGGGCTGCCATTTCGTAAAGAACTGAGCTCCACCGTGTACCCGCGCGGATGTGGCTGGGCACGAAGCGTGAGTACGTGCACGGTGCACCTATTCTCTTTTTATATACATACACCACCTACGTGGGGTTGTGTGAGAGAGATACAAACATAGAGAGATATAGTGTGTGGGTTCGTGAGAGTTTGGGGGGGGGGTCAATCAAAAAATGTAACATATGCAATGTGTGTGAAATAGAGTCCTAGATATATCATATATATAGAGGGGGGCGATCCACGAGAAGAGAGTGGAGGTACTGTAACACCCCAAATTTTCTGGCCAAGTTTTTGATGTTAAATTTTTGCCAGGAGTTTTAAAATTTTTATTTCTGTGGATTTTCGGAGCTCTTCTTTTGTTAAGGAGTTTTATCTTCTTCCCAAGTGGAGTTTTCCCAAATATATTGGACTTCTTTGCCATCTCATTAAAAACAATTTCTAAATAAGTAGAATTGTTTGTTAAATTATTTCACTCTAAGCTTTAATCATTAAAATGAACTGTATTAAAGTTTTGGAGCTCTGTTTGTACTACAACCATTTGTTAAAATCACTTAAAATTCCAACCAAAATTTGGAGATGTCACGAGAGGTCTCTAAATCACTTTTTTGCATTTAAATAATTATTTCATTGCATATTTTGAGTTTTACCCCTGTTTTTTTTCAAATCTGGTCCAGTGGACACTTTTGCACTATAGCCTAATTAAATTTTTCCCTAGAGTATCCACCAAAATTATGGGATGTCAGTGGTAGCATGCCATTCAACTTTATGCAAAAACATAGTGATGTTCTTTGGAAAATTTGAGTGTGACCTCTTTTTCATTCTAGACCAGACTTGTGTTTTCTACTGCAACTATGTTATTTCTTGCTCTAATGACCTTGTGTTTTCTCATGCTTGTAGTCAACCCTGCAAAACCCCTAAGTCCAGGAGCATGCTCTATTTGGAACACTTTTGGTCCTTGTAATGATGCCATTTACTCACTGTCAGGAGTGTAGTTTTGCAAAACTTGCACTAGCAAGTTTCTCCTTTTTGCAAACCAACTTCACCACCCTCTCTTATATCCATAGAGACACTGATCTGGAGAATTTGGCCACTCCAAGTGCCACCTAGGAGCCTTTGGCATTTTGTCAAACACCCTGAGTGCATGACCAGATTTGGCATGATTTCAAGTTTTCATTATGAGCTTGAGCGCCTGACCTACCCAAAGATGTCCTAAGGTTTTGGCCTAGCCCATAACCCCTTCGCTAACTCCCTTGTGGTTTGGAACTCTCTAGGCTGCCTGGCATTTCCTCGAGCACACCTCGGGCGTGCTCGGCGCGCCAGAGCATGCGTTGGCACCCACGTGCCCGAGCCGCCCACACACCCGCACTCAAACTCCGCCCCGGCCACGTCGTGTCCCCTTGCACCGCCACGCCACCCCGACCACCCCTGGCACCCCACAGCGTCACCGCCAGGATGGCCGTGTCAGCTAGCTGTCGGCCGCTAGCAGACCCCGGCCGTGTCGGCGCCGCCAAAGCCACCCCGGCTCGCCACCTGCCCCTATGAACAGCGCAAGCTCATCCCCTCGCTCGTCGGCTAGCTCCTGTCGTCGCCATCGCCGCTTGTTACAGCATGGCGGTTCGCCGCCATCCTTATCGCCGGCCGCCTCGGGACCGACCTCCATCCCTATATAAAGAGGCCCCAAGCTCAAACCCGCACGCAGGCAGCCTCACACCATCCCCCGCGTGCCCCCTTAGCCGCCAATGGGAGGGGAGCAGGTCATCTTCAACCTCTCCGGTCAGTTCGGCCATCGCCGCCTCCCGGCTCCGTTCGGCGCCTCCAGAGCCTCCCCCTCTCCACTCTCTTCACCAGAAGCCTTCTCTCCCTCCGTGATCACATCCCCCTACTCCATTTCGATCGGGAACCACCGCGGCCCCAAAACCACTTCGCCCCGAAGCTTTCCTTCGCCATGGCTTCGCCGGCAGCTCCCGCCGTCCCCGCCAACCCCAGCGACCACCGGTAGGACCACCCCGGCCATGCGGGTCCATCCCGACCTTCCGAACTCACGAGGAGCCGCTGTCACGCAGCGGTCGCCGGAGTTCCGCCTCCGCCGGGATGAGGGAGAAGAAGGAGGGCGGACTAGTCAAACCTGACTAGTGGGCCACCTAGGACCCACTGTCAGTGACCATGCGCGGTCCACGCGGAGTAAGTGGAAACGTATTTCCAAAATGCGCCTTTGACGTGTACGTATAATCGAAACGTTTTTCTGATTTTCTGTTTTATTTTTAAAATCAGATTTTGACCAGAACTTTGACTGACTATAACTTTTTAAATACAACTCCAAATGAATTGATTCTTTTTCCTACCTCTCTCAAATATTGTCTAGTTTATTTTAAGATTTATTTGAATATTTCTCAAAACAACTTTTGTGCTGTTTTTATATTGTGTGTTAATTCAAATATATTCTTTTAAATAGGATTTTTGAAGATTTCAAGATGGTTTGGATGCACCTTTCTTTCCCTTGACCTGAAGGCAAGCATTCTGAACCCTGGTGAATTTTTGTGTGTGTTGCATAGCACGGTGGCAACACCACCCCGACATATACATGCGTCATTTTATGTGAGGTTGTGATCCTATTTATGGGTGCATATTAATGAGTTTATGCTAAAAAAAATTGACAATGATTTGTGATGGAGATCACCGTCATACGTCTTTCATGCATACCGGAAGGAAAGAAGGAAAGACCTCTGTCTTGGGTAGACACGGTCTTGTCCCTAATCCTCCGTCGAGACGGTCGTGTCCGGTATGGCATGAGGGATATGTTGCGTGATGTTTCCATCTGTTGTTTGAATTATATGCATTGTTATGCTAATCATGCAGGAAATATTACAACCTCCTAAGTCGACCGTAGATCGAGTCTTGTGCCAGTAACCCCCATACTTGCTTCGTACTACCACTCGTCTCTACACCAAGTAGGGTACGGTTCAAGAAGTTGTCAACCCTTTCCTAGCACACACCGCATGCAGAGGCTGTGGTGGAAGATATCGAGGCATCCGGTAGTCATGCCACCGGTCCGGGAGCATGGGTGTTTGGTTGTAGCCGAAGGGGTAGCTCCCAGTTTGCTGCTGTATAAATTTTGTGATCCCATGTTACGTCGAGGTTGTAGCCTCCCACTTAGAGTTTTGCTTAACAGTGTCGTGGGTGATTCCGGACACATGTGAGTTAAGCTGGTGTGTGCAAGTTAGGTGTGTTTTCAACAAAAGACCAGAGACGGAATTAGTCCCGATGGACTAAAGGAACTGCTACTCGTGGGAAAAGAGTACACCCTCTGCAGAGATTAAACCTATTCAATAGCCGTGTCCATGGTTAAGGATTACATGCAGGATGGGTCGAGTGTCGGTCTTAGTGTCGGTCTTCGGAGGTGAAACTGTGAAACTGTTAAACCTGAAATCATGATGGTGGCTTGTGATAACTATGATTATTATGATTATTGTTGACTAACTCATGATTTTATTGGTATTATTGGATATCCCTGGGATGGTTCTACCTCCTGGATATTCACTGTATTTATTTAAAAGCCCTTTATGTGGTGTCGCTCAGACGCCCGACTGTGACATTTCTTTTAAAGCCCTTTATGCGGTGTCGCTCAGACGCCCGACTGTGGCATCTCTTTTAAAGCCCTTTATGTGGTGTCGCTCAGACGCCCGACTGTGGCATTTCTTTTAAAGCCCTTTATGCGGTGTCGCTCAGACGCCCGACTGTGGCATCTCTTTTAAAGCCCTTTATGCGGTGTCGCTCAGACGCCCGATTGTGGCATTTCTTTTAAAGCCCTTTATATGGTGTCGCTAAGACGCCCGACTGTGGCATTCCTTTAAAGCCCTTTATGCGGTGTCGCTCAGACGCCCGACTGTGGCATTTCTTTTAAAGCCCTTTATGTGGTGTTGCTAAGACGCCCGACTGTGGCATTCCTTTAAAGCCCTTTATGCGGTGTCGCTCAGACGCACGATTGTGGCATTTCTTTTGAAGTCCTTTATGTTATTTATTTCATAATTTTAATACTACCATATTATTGCATATCCATAAATAACATGCTTGCACGCATCAGAGTTTTATTTATCTTATGTGACTAACATCATGAGCATAATATATTTCCAGCACATCATTGTTAAATTATGCCTGCGTTCATTATGTTTGCGAGTACATTCAAAGTACTCACTGGCTTGTCCCTGGCTATTGTCTTGGTAAGATTTCTTGCTTGGAGAGGAGCGTTGCGATGACAGCCCCGGAACCTAAGCAACGGTGATAGCAGCCACGCGAAGATAGGAGTTAACCTGGTCAGCTGTTCCCGTGGGAAATGGAGTCCCGTAGACGAGGATTTTTCATAACCGCTTCCGCCATCAACCTTGAGAAACCTTTGTCGTACTCATAGGCCAGAATGGACTTGTACTACATAAATTGTATTTTGCTTGGATTTTTGTATCAAGTTAGTGCCTTATCAGCTAACAGTTATCCTGGGGCTGGTAAGCACAAGGGCCATTTTTCTGGGATTAACACCCGGAAAATCGGTCGCCACAGACTTGGTATCAGAGCCAGGCTGACCATTGGCTAATCCTATCTTAGCCAGGTCAATAAACTTAGGCTAACAACCCACCGAGCCATAACCAAAACCCCAGCCAAGCTTCCCGTGCAAGATAGCCACACAGTGACCCGACGCTTTTTGCAGTCGGTGCCCAACCTACCAACCTAGCCCGTCTATCACGCACCAGTGATCAGCACCAAATGTGTCTCATTCGCAAGCGTGCGAAGGAAGACTCCGTCCCCTTTTTCTATAAAAAGGACGCGCTCGCCTCAACCCAGCCCAGCACAGCCGCTACCCCAAAACCAAGCCACAATGCCTGGTCCCGTAGTGCACCATGAGACTACAGCAACCAACCTTGGAGGTTTTGTGACCATACTCACAAACCTTGCCCGTCGTGCCTATGCGTTAGAAGAGCCGCCCGAATATGTTGTGTACCAAGGACCCATAAGTGGTGAGAGCCGTCAATTTTGGGCCACTGTACATATCTACGGGAGGGGTCTGCACCCGAGCCGCCTCTGAGTTCACCGAAGAACAACTTCCTTTGAGCCACAAGCCATCCAACTAGCTGCTCGAGAGGCTATAGTTCATCTCGTGCACTGTCGCTCGAGTTAGCTGTCATTGCTCCACTACTACCCCAGGCGTGAAGGGTATGATAGACCACCTCAAGTTGCCAACGGAGATCACGAGACGGACCCTGCATTGCTGCATCTAGTGTGCTATGTAAGTGCACTGGAGGACCTATTCGATCAAATCACTATTGATCTGGTCGCAGCTTGTGGAGAGCTGGTTCGTCGAGCCCCCCCCCCCGAGAGAGCAGATCGAGCCCAACGCCGACAACCCAGTCGTGCTGTTTGGACAACCGATCGAGACCCTGAGGTCAGCCCCAGCCATCAGCCAAGGTGCTTTGATGACCCCAGAAGTGCTTCGCCGCCTCCCTGGAGCACACTCCAACGGGTTATGATCAACAATCCCGCGATGGTCGCCATCACTACCCCGAGCCTGCAGCCCCTCAGCCCTCTCCAGCAAATTCCGACGGTGAGAACCGTGGTGAAGCCTCGACATCCACAAGGGACGCCCGCTTGGATGTAAACGAAGTAGACTGAGTCACTCGAGTAGTGGCGAGTCCCAGTGTATCCTCGCTTTGTAATTCTGTGATTCCGTAAGTTTAGCGCAGCCTGGCATCGTGCATCTGTTTTATACAGTAGACTTGCATGGATGTATTGGCATGCAGTGTGTTTTCTCTATCCTTGGCGCAACCACCAAAAACCGCCCCAACAGCATCTACAGTGATGCGTCACTTTAGTAAGATGTGTGTACCTGTGGTTGACCCCGAGCTGAGCCGGCCGATTCTTTACTTTTTACCACAGTAATTGACCCGGCCACGGTGCTATAAAAAGGCCACCGAGTGACCTTGCCAAGCACCCCTCACCTTGTGCACCATCCTCACAACCGTTTCTTGCCATGCCGAGCCCTAGTATTTATCTGAGGACTCCAGATGCTACCCCAGGTAGTTTTGTCAAGATATTGTGGGATTTTACCCGCAGTACCATGGGCGCTACCCAGCCACCCCAGTACAAGTTGTTCAAATCAAGGATCATCCCTTCCACCTCAAGATATTGGGCAACCGTGCACATCCCGCTCAGAACCCAAACCAAGACCCCACAAGTCTCCTTCGTGGGGAAATCTATGCCAACCCGCACATGGCCGTAGAAGCTGCTGCGTATGAAGCGCTTGCTCGCTTCGATTCGCGGTACCCTATGCCAAATGACGAGGGTATTATTATTTTCCGAGTCGTGCAGCACCCGGAGGAGTAACATCTTTTCCAGGTGGACGTATTGAGAGAGACCCAGTCTTGGCCAACCTCGTCCAATACGTCATCACTCAAGAGCGGCTAACCCAACACGTGATGGGTTATCTACAGAGCCTCGCGGATTTAAATCCTCAAATCGCCATCGGCAGATCACTGAGGCCCAACCAGGAGAGGCACATTCATCGACTGGTCAACCCACTTCCTCCGATAGAAGAAGAGTGTATCCCCGTACCAGAGACATTTTCTCAGGACCCCATCCAGTTACCGTTTTCAATTTAGGTGCACCGCTGTATTTAATGTCGCAATTTTTGTATTTATGTGTTGTAACTTATGCTTAATACCCCGAGTTTCGCAGCGAGTGGATCATTAATGTAAGCAGCTCTGTCGCGGTTTGACTCTAATATATTACTGTTTTCTCTTGCGAGGAATCCTGGAGTGAGATTTCTTTTCCATGAGTTGCCGCATCGTATATTTTCTCACGGCATAAATTATTTATTTTGCGCAGCACCACGGCAACAGACTCACCACCACGATTACACGAACACTTACACTGCTTGCGAAGAAATTTTTGCAACCGTGTTGCGTCTAGCTAAGCTCTTCCCGACAACAGTTATCACCCGGCACCCCCCCCCCACCTACTCATCGTGGCCACCGCCACCGCGGAGAGCCAGCAACCGAGCAGCGACATCGCGACGATCGTCGAGGATCATCGCGCACAGGCGCACCGAGAGCCCCAAAGACCGCCGCCAGCCCTCCGCCAAGCAGGATCACGCATCAGTCCCGGCGCCACCTCCGCCATCGGCCATTGCCTCGAGCTCCGGCAAACGGAAACAGAGGAGAAGGAGAAAGAAGGAGGAGCGAGGCCAGGTGTGAGGAAGAAGAGGAGAACGCCGCGGTCATTTTATAGCTCGAGCTCGGTGTACGGTGGGCAAGGTCCACCAGCGCCGCTCGTCGCCCGATCGCCGGTGTTCGGAGGCGAATCCATGAAAGCAAAGGCCGACAGCCAAGACTGCCCTGCGAGGTGAGTGCACGCTGCACCGGCAGCTAGCGCACCGTGCACTACCGCAGTACGGCCTAGGTGCCCTACGCGCTAGGCATCGCCGGTGGAGAAAGCGCGGGAGAGCGCGCGGGAGAGCGCGCGGGAGAGAGAGGAAGAAGAGAGCCGGAGGAAGGAGAAGAGGCTGACCGTGGGCCCGGGTCCACCGGCCACCAGAGAGAGCATCAGCTCTCGGCGACCAGCGTATTTTAAAATTTAGAAGTAATTCTAAATTTATGTCCAGTGTAGAAATCGCTAGTTTTCCCCAAAACCGTGGATTTTTCCCCACACCGCGCCAGTATCACACACTGTATTTTTGCACCACTTATTGCTCTCACTGTAGCCACTTTCGTTTTAATGCAAATTTATTTAAAATTTAACTCTCGGCAAATCTCGAGGACGAGATTTTTCTCAAGAGGGGTAGTAGTTGTAACACCCCAAATTTTCTGGCCAAGTTTTTGATGTTAAATTTTTGCCAGGAGTTTTAAAATTTTTATTTCTGTGGATTTTCAGAGCTCTTCTTTTGTTAAGGAGTTTTATCTTCTTCCCAAGTGAAGCTTTCCAAAATATATTGGACTTCTTTGCCATCTCATAAAAAACAATTTCTAAATAAGTAGAATTGTTTGTTAAATTATTTCACTCTGAGCTTTAATCATTAAAATGAACTATATTAAAGTTTTGGAGCTCTGTTTGTACTACAACCATTTGTTAAAATCACTTAAAATTCCAACAAAAATTTGGAGATGTCATGAGAGGTCTCTAAATCACTTTTGTGCATTTAAATAATTATTTCATTGCATATTTTGAGTTTTACCCCTGTTTTTTTAAATCTGGTCCAGTGGACACTTTTGCACTATAGCCTAATTAAATTTTTCTCTAGAGTATCCACCAAAATTATGGGATGTCAGTGGTAGCATGCCATTCAACTTTATGCAAAAACATAGTGATGTTCTTTGGAAAATTTGAGTGCAACAGCCTCTTTTTCATTCTGGACCAGACTTGTGTTTTCTACTGCAACTCTGTTATTTCTTGCTCTAATGACCTTGTGTTTTCTCATGCTTGTAGTCAACCCTGCAAAACCCCTAAGTCCAGGAGCATGCTCTATTTGGAACACTTTTGGTCCTTGTAATGATGCCATTTACTCACTGTCCAGGAGTGTAGTTTTGCAAAACTTGCACTAGGAAGTTTCTCCTTTTTGCAAACCAACTTCACCACCCTCTCTTATATCCATAGAGACACTGATCTGGAGAATTTGGCCACTCCAAGTGCCACCTAGGAGCCTTTGGCATTTTGTCAAACACCCTGAGTGCATGACCAGATTTGGCATGATTTCAAGTTTTCATTATGAGCTTGAGCTCCTGATCTACCCAGCATGTCCTAAGGTTTTGCCCTAGCCCATAACCCCTTTCTGCTAACTCCCTTGTGGTTTGGAACTCTCTAGGCTGCCCTGGCATTTCGTCGAGCACACTCAAGGGCGTGTTTCGGCGCCGCCTGAAGCTGCAAGGCTTACACCCACGCGCCTCGAGCCGCCGCCACACCTCAAGACTCAAAATCCGCCCTCACCCGACGCCGTGTCCCCTTGCACCACCACGCCACCCGACCACCCTCGGCACTTACAGCGCCACCGCCAGGATTGCCGTGGCGGCTAGCTGCCGGCCGCTAGCGGGCCCCGAGCGTGTCGGCACCGCCAAAGCCACCCCGGCTCGCCTCCTGCCCCTGTGAACAGCGCAAGCTCATCCCCTCGCTCGTCGGCTAGCTGCCGTCGCCGCCACGTCGCCCAAGCTACAGCATGGCGGTTCGCCGCCATCCTTATCGCCGGCCGCCTCGGGACCGACCTCCATCCCTATATAAAGAGGCCCCCGAGCTCAAACCCGCACGCAGTAGCCTCACACCGCCCCACTCGTGCCCCTTAGCCGTCAATTGGAGGAGAGCGGGTCATCTTCAACCTCTCCGGCCAGTTCGGCCATCGCCGCCTCCCGCTCCGTTCGCGCCTCAGAGCCTCCCCCTCTCCACTCTCTTCACCAGAAGCCTTCTCTCCCTCCTGTGATCACATCCCCCTACTCCATTTCGATCGGGAACCACCACGGCCCCAAAACCAGTTCGCCCCAAAGATTTCCTCCGCCGCGAAGCTCGCCGCCGGCAGCTCCCGCCGTCCCCGCCAACCCCAGCGACCACCGGTAGGACCGCCCCGGCCATGCGGGTCCATCCCGACCTTCTGGAACCCGCGAGGAGCCGCCGTTCGCCGGCAACGGTCGCCGGAGTTCCGCCTCCGCTCGGGACAGAGGGAGAAGAAGGAGGGCGGACTAGTCAAACCTGACTAGTGGGCCACCTAGGACCCACTGTCAGTGACCATGCACGGTCCACGCGGAGTAAGTGGAAACGTATTTCCAAAATGCGCCTTCGACATGTACGTATAATCGAAACGTTTTTCTGTTTTTCTGTTTTATTTTTAAAATCAGATTTTGACCAGAACTTTGACTGACTATAACTTTTTAAATACAGCTCCAAATGAATTGATTCTTTTTCCTACCTCTCTCAAATATTGTCTAGTTTATTTTAAGATTTATTTGAATATTTCTCAAAACAACTTTTGTGCTGTTTTTATTTTGTGTATTAATTCAAATATATTCTTTTAAATAGGATTTTTGAAGATTTCAAGATGGTTTGGATGCACCCTTCTTTCCCTTGACCTGAAGGCAAGCATTCTGAACCCTGGTGAATTTTTGTGTGTGTGTTGCATAGCACGGTGGCAACACCACCCCGACATATACATGCGTCATTTTATGTGAGGTTGTGATCCTATTTATGGGTGCATATTAATGAGTTTATGCTAAAAAAATTGACAATGATTTGTGATGGAGATCACCGTCATATATCGTCTTTCATGCATACCGAAGGAAAGAAGGAAAGACCTCTGCCTTGGGTAGACACGGTCTTGTCCCTAATCCTCCGTCGAGACGGTCGTGTCCGTATGGCATGAGGGATATGTTGCGTGATGTTTCCATCTCGTTGTTTGAATTATATGCATTGTTATGCTAATCATGCAGGAAATATTACAACCTCCCGAGTTTAATCAGATCGAGTCTTGTGCCAAGAACCCCCATACTTGCTTCAGACTACCACTCGCCTCTACACCAAGTAGGGTACGGTTCAAGAAGTTGTCAACCCTTTCCTAGCACACACCGCATGTAGAGGCCGTGGTGGAAGATACCGGAGGCATCCGTAGTCATGCCACCGGTCCGGGAGCATGGGTGTTTCGGTTGTAGCCAAGGGGTAGCTCCCCGGTTCTTGCCATGTATAAATTTTGTGATCCCATGTTACGCCGAGGTTGTAGCCTCCCCACTTAGAGTTTTGCTTAACAGTGTCGTGGGTGATTCCGGACACATGTGAGTTAAGCCGGTGTGTGCAAGTTAGGTGTGTTTTCAACAAAAGACCGTGACGGAATTAGTCCCGATGGACTAAAGGAATCCGTTACTCGTGGGTAAAGAGTACACCCTCTGCAAAGATTAAACCTATTCGAATAGCCGTGTCCATGGTTAAGGATTACAGTCTGGGATGGGTTGAGTGTCGGTCTTAGTGTCGGTCTTCGGAGGTGAAACTGTGAAACTGTTAAACCTGAAATCACGATGGTGGCTTGTGATAACTATGATTATTATGATTATTGTTGACTAACCCATGATTTTATTTGTATTATTGGATATCCCTGGGATGGTTCTACCTCCTGGATATTCACTGTATTTATTTAAAAGCCCTTTATGTGGTGTCGCTCAGACGCCCGACTGTGGCATTTCTTTTAAAGCCCTTTATGCGGTGTCGCTCAGATGCCCGACTGTGGCATCTATATAAAAGCCCTTTATGTGGTGTCGCTCAGTCGCCCGACTGTGGCATTTCTTTTAAAGCCCTTTATGCGGTGTCGCTCAGACACCCGACTGTGGCATCTCTTTTAAAGCCCTTTATGCGGTGTCACTCAGACGCCCGATTGTGGCATTTCTTTTAAAGCCCTTTATGTGGTGTCGCTAAGACGCCCGACTGTGGCATTCCTTTAAAGACCTTTATGCGGTGTCGCTCAGACGCCCGACTGTGGCATTTCTTTTAAAGCCCTTTATGTGGTGTCGCTAAGACGCCCGACTGTGGCATTCCTTTAAAGCCCTTTATGCGGTGTCGCTCAGACGCCCGATTGTGGCATTTCTTTTGAAGTCCTTTATGTTATTTATTTCATAATTTTAATACTACCATATTATTGCATATCCATAAATAACATGCTTGCACGCATCAGAGTTTTATTTATCTTATGTGACTAACATCATGAGCATAATATATTTCCAGCACATCATTGTTAAATTATGCCTGCGTTCATTATGTTTGCGAGTACATTCAAAGTACTCACTGGCTTGTCCCTGGCTATTGTCTTGGCCAGATTTCTTGCTTGGAGAGGAGCGCTATGGCGACAGCCCCGGAACCTAAGCAATGGTGATAGCAGCCACGCGAAGATAGGAGTTAACCTGGTCAGTTGTTCCCGTGGGAAATGGAGTCCCATAGACGAGGATTTTTCATAACCGCTTCCGCCATCAACCTTGAGAAACCTTTGTCGTACTCATAGGCCAGAATGGACTTGTACTACATAAATTGTATTTTGCTTGGATTTTTGTATCAAGTTAGTGCCTTATCAGCTAACAGTTATCCTGGGGCTGGTAAGCACAAGGGCCATTTTTCTGGGATTAACACCCGGAAAATCGGTCGCCACAGGTATCATCGGCTTGAGGTGTCCATAGAATCGAAGAGAGGGATGACGTGTGTGTGTGCGCGCGCGATCAATAAAGAGTGCCATCGAATTTGTGTGTGCACACGTCAAAGATATAGAGTAGCTGGCCTACTGGAACGTGAGAAGGGACAGGTGCAGTTTGTCTCT
The DNA here is from genome assembly GCA_021605145.1 of Aegilops bicornis. Taxonomy (NCBI): domain Eukaryota; kingdom Viridiplantae; phylum Streptophyta; class Magnoliopsida; order Poales; family Poaceae; genus Aegilops; species Aegilops bicornis. The sequence goes on from CM038672.1 coordinate 453,676,289, forward strand.
GTGGCATGGATACCTACCTACAGCGCTCGACTATCGGTGTGTGGTGGGGGAGGGGGAGGGAGGCCTAATGAACTATAGAGGTACAATGGCTGGTATATGTGTGGAGGAGGAGAGAGGCCTACCTCATGTTTTAAGGGAGATCGATCTACCTCATGTATTAAGGGAGATCGATCGGCATCCATGCATATGTGTAGGAGAGGAATAAGGTTGGGAGAGAGACAGAGCTAGAGTGTTGGAGGGGGTGGTAGTGGAATTGCTTCTAACAAATGGCGGGATAGGCTTGCTAGACAATCGGAGGGCATGCTGCAATATCAATAAGAGAGGGGATGGCTGCCTGTCTGTGCACGTGCGTGTGAGAGATGGATCAGGAGGCATGCATGAATGATGAGGGGGGATGATATGGCTGTGGTAAGAAGACGTAACTACATAGGAAGATCAATCGTCCTTTGTCAGAAAGAGGAGAGACATAACTCGTGAGGTATGTCGATCAATGGGGGGATAGTTAAAGTCAACCTAGGTATATGTTGGGAGATCGATCGGTATACATGCATGTGTGTGTTAGAAGCAAATGAGGCAGGGGGAGAAGGATAGAGAGAGGGATGCATCTAGGAGGTGGTGCGAGAGTCATACTATATCGAGGGGGAAGGAGTGTGCTAGTACGAGATCGATGAAAAGAGTGGTGGGAGTGAGGCATGGACGGTGATAAGAGAAGAGGGGAAGCTTGTGTTTGTGCTAGGCACACCTGGCTAGAGAGGCATATCGATCGATGTGTGCCATAAAGAAAGAGCTGGGGGGCCTACACACACCGTGGGTGAACGACCTAAAGTGAAAAGACGAATTTATGCTGATGGAGCTAGAGAATGAGAGGGAGGGTGAGAGGGATGCGCGTGTGCATGCACGAGAGAAAGTTAGCGCTAGCTACAAAGATAAGAGGATTGTGTGGGTGTAAAAGACGAATAGAGATCATACTTCATTATAAAAAGCGAATTCGGATATTTGAAGAATTTATCATAGTGTTTTAAACCGACGCATGTGTGAATATATATAATGGTGATACACATGGTGTGGTTATGAACATGTTATACTACATATAATATATTTTATCTCTACTCTTATAAAAAAGGAGTTGTTGATGATGGTGTGCCCGCCAGCCTGCAATATAGGCCATCCGATTTATATCTCATTTAATAGGAAGGAAACTATGGCAATTTTGAAAAAGATACCCACACCCTCTCTATATTCGCAAATTAGGCCTCCCCTTGATCATGTTGATGTTCTGTGGAACGCATGGGCATCTTGCTAGTACTACGTATAATATATATAACATTGATCATAATTTGGGCTAATGTGTGGCTTTTGCAGCTCAGGTCTAAATACTTGTCATAATGTAGGGGGCAGGGCACTATACTATGTGTGATAAACACGGTGTACGTATGGAACATGGTTTAGATTATGAATATATAGTTAGTACATCAAATGTACTATTATTTGGAATCAACATCAAGTGTATTCAAAAAATATAATTCGAGTTCATGTAGTACACATAGTTCATATCTATCTCTATAGTAATCATGTGGTGTGTTATTAAGGTAATACACGAATGATGGTTGAAGTTGGCAACAATAATGATTGTAGATTCTTATTGAAATAGAGAAACTAATTCAAATTCAGTTGGAATTGCAGCGGTAGTATAGACATTTGGAAAGCCCTAAAATGTTGGTATGAGTAGGTTACATGCATTATACAACAGGCGAAAAAATTTAATTGGACATAACATGGATTCATACTCTCTCCTTCCATCTATATAGGGCGTAATGCGTTTTTTAAGACCGCCTTTGACTATTGACAAGATTAATAGTACATGACATGCACAATCTAAAAATTACATCATTGAAAGAACCTTTCATGCATTTAATTTATTGGTGTGCTTTGTGTAAGTTGCATGTCATATATTATTGATCTAATATTTGGTCAAAGTTAGCATCGAAAAACGCATTAGGCCCTATATAGATGGAAGGAGGGAGTAGTTTTGAATAGCATTTTTATACTAAAATGGGGCAAGACTCTCTCTTTGTGTGGTGTGAATAGTTTTATTTTTTTTGTTTTCTTTTTGGTTGAGGGAAGTGCGAATTGATTTGGTACGTACAAGTACAATATTACACGTTAGGCTTGTCCCTAAAATTCAACCCGCACCTTGTTATATCCCGAAAATTCAGATATCGTGCTCCCAAAACTGGCGCCTTCACAACCCGCGCCTTGCTATCCCGAAATTACAACGCGCGCAAAAACTCCCTCCAGCTGCCAAATCCCGACAACCGAAATCCCCCTTCTAACCATGAGCCGAAAGGGCCGCTAGTTCAAATTGGTGGGGGGTACTTCTGTAACACACCCTACATTTTGGACAAGCGCGTCCCTAATTCATGCTTCACCCCCTCCCATCGCATCCATTTCGCCATTCAAATCTGGCCGCCATAACCACTCCGCTCCAGCCGTGAAACCCCACCCTCCTCCGTCCGCCACCTCACCGCTGCCCAGCCAGAGCCTCTTCCCCGACGACATCGTCCACCGCAACAGCTCGACGTCCCTCGTCCACCTCCCCGGATGAGGATCCATCGTCCATCTCGTCGTCCGACCGGTTCAGCAGCCCCGTCCTCCACCTCTAAGGAGCTGCTCCGACGATCGCCTCGTCTATCGCGGCTGCTCCATCCCCATAGCGCCGCCTTAACCTACTCCACCGGAACCGCAACATCCTCACCGACTCCTCGGACCAAGCCGAGGACTACTCGGTGCCACCAAAGAGGTTGTACACTCATCGCATCGCACCTTCTCCCTAACTCGACCTCCCGGCGCCGACGGTGCTCCATCCCGCACCCCCATGGAGCAGCTACCTTGAAGCCGGCGCCGCGGGCGACATCTCCACGGCGGCTCTCCCCCAGTGCGAGGCCCCTTCGGCGGCGGCGTCCATACCAGCTGGATCTGCTGCTGCTGCTGCTTCTTCTCTCGCTCGCTCGCTCGCGCTGCTGCTGCTGCTGCTCCGGCTCTCGCTCGATCGCTCGCTCGCCCAGCTGCTGATGCTGCTCTTCCCCTCGCTCGTGTTGCTGCTCTGCTCCGATTTAGCTACACTTCAGTCGACTGAATCGACTTTTGGTCAGTCGATTTTCAGGGGGGGCTCGCTGGAGTAAAGGAAGAACCACCCACAGCGGGGACGGGGGCTCACCGGAGAGGTAAAACAAGACCAAGTGCATTAGTGGCAGAATAACATTCTAACTGTACACGCTTTCATATGGTTTCACTTTATTTTGGCCAAGTTCCTTTGCATTCCTCTGCTCTTCCAATTCCTGTAAACCAAACACCCAAGTTGATGTAAATCCTGTGTTTACAAATGCTCTGCTTACCATGTGCATTGCTATCCTATTCTCGTGTTTTTCCTATCCCTGCTTTTAGAATCATGCAAGCCAAATGAGCCCTTACAGTAATTACTTCTGCCATGTGTAGGTGTCGAAGGAACTTTGTGTGGTTTGTCCGCTCCTGTCATGACGTCAGTCCACCTCACCCGAGCTGCTCCATCGATAGAAACATCCACCAAACCGCACACCACGACTCTCGACCTTCTTTTCGCCGCCTCAGATCTCCTTCCTCGCCACGCACCCAAAGACAATGGCATCACCATCATCGACTCAGCAGATGAACTCCGAGGAGTACACAGTCCGCAAGAGAGGTCGCACTCTTTTGTTTCTGCTTATGTTATGCATTGCTTAAAATTACCTGCTACTTTATCATCCTGTTCACCTCTTGGACTCCAAGTCAGGTCCAAATTAATGTTCAAACTTGAGTTCTAAATTAGTTGTGGGACACATATCGAGGAAGCAATAAATAGTATCTCTGTCTAATATTTGGTTCACCTAGGGTATGCCTATGTTGTTCATCTTGGGTGGGAAACAAATAGTAAAGCAATCATCATCTGTCTTATTATTAAGTTAAAGCAATCATCAGCCTGCTATCATTATTTTTGGATCCATCCACTCGTTGTTACCATCACTCTAAATTTCTACATGCTCTCCTTACATAATCTCACCTTATTTTTTTCGTATGCATATCAGATATTGTACACAGTCATGCTGAACATGTAGAGAAAAAGAGAAGAGTTTTGCGCGGCAATACAATGTCATGAAGACATCGCTCCATGGTGGGTTCAATGGCAAACCCTTCCCACCCCTCTCCAGATTGTAATCTAGAGGAAGATGTCTGTTCTGAGGCGGATTCTGCAGCGACCACCCTATTTACCCCCAATGTGTTTGTTTCTACCTTGGCATGATGATGTTAGTCATATCATGCATATGTTGCCTTGCAAAGGCCTACTTTTGACGTCATATATGTCATCTGGTTAGTTTGGACATGTTCAGAATGCCACATGTTTAGTTTTTATATCATATATGGGAATTATGCGCCTCATGTCTTTTAGCCAGCCATAATATATGTGAAATGTGCAATGCCATCCTGTTTAACCAGGCATCATATATTTGAATGATATCTTGCCCATCCTTTTCTTCATTACATTTCCATTTGTCGATAATGTTTATACATTAAACTACTCTTCCTGTGAATCGGCCATTTGGGTGGGAGATGGAAAAATCTGGAGTGAAAACAAGGCCTTCAGAGCAGACAGTGCTACCTGTCAAAGCAGATCTCTTGTTGGGTCCCGATAGCTCCTGAGATATGGATTCAGAGATAGATGACCAGTCCTATTCCCTCACCGAGGTTTATGCTCTAACTTGGCACGGTTATACTGCTCATATCATGCATATGGTGTCTTGCATTGCATAGTTTAGACATCATATACACAATATTCAACACCATGTTCTTAGTTCAGACATCATATTGAATGCCCTCTGTTTAGCATATAAATCACATATGTGAATTAAATGATGCGATCTTGATTACTTAGATAACATGTAGGTGAATTATTTCATGCGATCCTGTTTAGTTATTCATCATAGCTTTGAATTATGTTATGCTATGCTATCCAGTTTAGATAGACATCATATATGTGAAATTATGTCATGCCATCCGTTTTAGTTAAACAATATACATGTTAACTATTCCATGCCCTCTTTTTTCCACACTATCTGTTGCATCTGTCTCTCATACAATGTCTGTACATTCAACTATGTTTCCTGTTTATCAGCCATTTGAATTGGAGCGGGTGATGCCAGATTCAGCGGACTAAAAACACGGTCTTCAAATAAAACAAGGCTACCTCTTGGTGGAGATAGCACCCCGGTTGTACATGCACGAGAACCAGCCCTACCACACATAACCCAAACTCTCGCAGATTGTACCCCTCATCATGATGGATGTGAGAACCAGCTTCACCCAATCTAACCCCAACCCCAAAGCAGATAGTAACCCAGCCTGCTGACACAAAGACCATCTCCACCACAGAGCTACCAAACAAGAGCAGCTTAGTAAGGCAGATCCAAAGGCCCAAAGGGCCGCCTTCTACCACGGCGAACCCCAACTCCACCAGCTAATCGCCTATTCCCGTGGAGGAAGCACAACCACTAGTCGTAGTTTAGCATCTATCGCATTTGATGTTGTTAAATCAGATGTGCGTATCTTCCCATCTTGGAAATATTATAATCAAGATGAAGGAAAATGCTAGTTGCGGTGTGTTTGTCCAGGAGTTATGTGTAAGTAATGTTATTGATGGCAATTACTTTGCTTTGTCCCATACATTCTACCTCCATGATGGTTATAATACAACAAATTTTTCCATTTTTCTCTATAGAGAAGGACCGATTTGGAAACTCAGGATGAGGTAACCTGTGCTAATACCTCTGCTATCTTCAAAAATGCTTGGTGGCGATCGGAATTACCTCAAGAAAACGTATTTCACCGGAAAGAAACTCATCAAATTCCCTTTACGCTCTCCTCGAGACACATTTATTGGACGATGATCGGGAACGCCTTTGTTCTCAGACCGTCCCGAACCAAGAATGTGGTAAGGTCTATGAGCTCATTTTCTATTTTTAAGTACAATATTCTTGCGTCTTACTCTACTCTGTTCATGTAGAACAAGTGCCTAAACCTGAAGAACAACTATTCTAATTTAAGATTCCATTGCTATCATAGTTCAAAAAAGCGTTGGGCGTTAATTGTGCATTTTGCCACCGCCTTGCGTTACTGACCAAAGCGCATGCTTATGCGCAGTTATGCATAGATTAAGCATAGTTATGCGCAATGCATTTTTCCAACGCCTAGAGCCTAGGAGCGCTTAAGCGCTCGCTTAGGCGTGCCTTTTTTTTAACTATGATTGCTATCGTGCATACTGCTTTGCTCTTATATCACTGTATTTTCTCATACAAACTTATTTTTAAATTGAAGGATCCAATTGAAACTCCAATGGCACAACAGGTATGTTCACGCATGTTTCTTTAATAGGTTTACTCTTATCAATAGCTCTGTTGATTTCAATTTCAATTATGTATACAGTTGACTTCTCATATCATGCACATTACAAGCATCACAACAGAGCCAATAGTATTGTTATACATGTAGACCCGTGGTACCCATGTGACATCTTGTTGTGCCGTATAGTTTCCCACGCTTTGTATTCTTTCACTGCTGCTTTGTCTTGAACTGATATCATTTGAACCGTGTCTCTATTTTGATTTGGCAAGACAATGCAGTGACCATAGGACATAGATATATGTTTGTTTGATGCTTTTATTATGTACTAGTACTTGGCAATAGAGGACTTGGTAGTTTAATTCTGTCCACCTTACTAATGAACTGGTTCACCGAAATGAGTTTCATATACTAGTACATGCTAAACCTGTTATGTGTCTGCTTGTTTCTTCTTTTAAAATACTGACAGAATATTGGGGACGAGTGCCTTATTAAGCAATGGTAAAGGAAGTAATGCAGATAAGGTTCAGGATAGTGACACATCCTTGATGGTCTCCAACAAAGCTGATAAAACAGCTAAGGAAGACTATCTCGAAGACAGTGAGACAACCCCAAAGTCCTGCTTGGTTTAGTGTTCGAGTTATTGGCCACTACCGCTTGCACAAGCTATTCAAACTCACTGTCTGAATCAGTTCGGTTTCTTGAGTCTCAACTACATCGAAAGACATCGATCACCGTCTTTGCGACAAGAAGCGGAAGGATCATGAAGTCCCCGGAGCATTCATATGCATACTTTCCGTGCAACATCAAGCGTTGGAGGATTTTAGCGCCAAACAGATAAAGCTAATAAGCTTGCTAAGCTTATTGCCAAAGATGGTGGATACCTGTGATAACGCTTCTTGAGCTCTTCCGAAGTTGTTTCAATTATGCTCTTGTTTTGTCAGACGCTTATTTGCACCGGTGGCCAATTTTGACGGCCAAAGGTATGTAATATGCTGCTTTGTTCCCTATATTTGCACTGGTGGCAAACTTTGATGCCCAGTGTATGTAATATGTGTAATAGCGATAATAGGCTAGCGTTAATTGCTTGCTTATTTATTTCCTTATTGTCTTCTTTAGTTGTTTGCTTGTAGTCACCGCAGTTCTTTTTCTGTGTTTTTCTAGTGGCCACAATAACCTATTTTTGGAAACTAGGCCAAAATAATCATGGCAACACACGGATTGTTGTAACCATGGGCCTCCTGCGGGCCATATGATCCATGGGCCTTCTACGGGCCGTACGATCCACTGGCCTTCTATATGGCGTAGGATCCATGGGCCTTCTACGGGGCGTATCATCATTTCGCCAATCATGGGCCGTACTATTCATGGACCATAACGAGCCGTTAATAGGTCGTATTTGATAACTCTATGAAAACAACCCAATGGTTTTTTTATATGAAAACGGCCCAATGTATTGACGGGCCACAAACGGGCCGACTATAACCACGGGCTAAATTTGGCCCACAAGCAGAAAATGACAGTAACGGGCCGTAAGTAACCGAATGCTGGAAATGAGCCCAAGAATAAATGGGCCCTGAGAAGGCCGAAAGATAACATATCGGAAACGGCCCAATGGAATAATGGGCCGTTAATGGGTATGAAGTGATACACTATTCATTACGGCCCAGTTTCACCACGGGCCGTTAATGGGCCAAGAGTTACAAAGGGCCTCATATGGGCCGAAAGACGTCATGGGCCATACATGGGCCGGAAGTTAAAACGGGCTGGAATCATATTGGACGGCCCAGATGACGGTACTTGGCCTAATTCAGAGAGGTCGTAACAGGCCCTGGGTTAGCAGGCTGTAAATGGGCTAATGCGAACATACCGTTAACAGGATTTCCGTGGGCCGGCCCGCCACCTTTTGACCAAGTCAAACGGGCCGGCCTTTTCACAGGAATGAGCCTCTCTTGGGCCGTGCCATGTGTCGACGTATCATAGGCGCCCTGGGTCCAATGAGTGGATGACATCTGTCCCAACGGTGAGCCGACACGTGTTTCCTCCAGCCAATGATGATTTTACACGTGGAAAATCCCCATTGGTCGGGCTTGTTAACGTGTTATCGGATCCAAAACCAGACCCGATAGCTTAACGGCGTTCCATTACGGTGGACGCCATGTGTCGGTCACCCTTGACGAAAGCACTTCTGTGACGCGCGATTTATCGTCATGGAAGTGGACACTTCCGTGATGATGATTTTGGTAATGTCATGGAACACTTCTACGACAGCACAGGTATGACTATCTTGATTCTGTCATAAAATCGTCATGGATATACATGAATGACAAAAAACGTGACCTACTGCGACAAACACGTATCGTCACGGAAGTGAATTTTTTTTGTAGTGAAGGGAGGTTACGGTCCATGTCTTGTTGATGCACACTGACATCCAAGTCACCAATTGGATTGCAATGAATCTCTTCTCGTTTCACATACACATCATCTTGAGCAATAGCATCTTCATCAACATGAGCAATGGCATGTTCATCAACATGAGCAATGGCCTCATCTCCAACATGATCAATATCATCACCTCGAACTACTATGGCTCTAGCATTGATGTCCTCTTCATTTGGTTGGCTACTTGGTGGTTGGCTACAAGCATTGTAGTCATACACCACGACACCATCATGTATTGGGGATGACACATTCCGGTTCAAGTCGAGTAGTAGTCGAGGAATTTCAACCTTTGTGGCAAATAACTCAAGTGACTTGTCTTGTGATTCCTCAAGTTTATTCTTATACACATTCCAATGCAATTGAGAAGTGATGGGCATACTCTTTAATCGGGACTTTACTCCCACTCCCACATCATACCTCCCAATAGGCTTGACCTCATCACTTGGGTTAATCCAATTGAGGACGCTTCTCACTTTCATAACAATATCATCATAGCTCGGGCTTTTTTCAAAACCCATGGCCTCCTCCCCTTCATCGGCATTTCCATTCATAAAAGCCGTCTTGTCCAAATAATGCATATTTACTAGTTTATCCATCTAAAAACAATAGAAAAAATTTGAGTCATCCATGGGCCGGCCATATTATATGGATGAACTACCTACAATGTGCATACTTTGAATCAAACAACTAGTATACCTTAATCATAACATTAACCCAAACCCAAACCCTAACCCTTCCCTAACTAAATCACTAACCCTTACACAAAATCTAGCTTCCCACAAAGGGGATTGACACACAATACTTAGGCAAACCATAAATGCTCCGTAAATGCAAGACCTTGAGGTACACCTAGGGTTTGCAAAACTACTTGATTCCAACCAAATTAGGTGATTTCAACCAACCAAAAGAAGGGGGAGTGGGAGAGGTACCTTGGGTGATACAATTGCCCCAGATCCACCGGACAAATCTCAAGCAATGGAGGAGGATCTAGAGGGTGCTTTGGTGGGGGAGAAAAGGGGGAGAGGGATTGAGCTCGGTAGGGGGGGGGGGGAGAAGATGGTTGGGTGGATTGGTGGTGGGTGGGCCCCACCACCTTATCCACCATGCGACCCTACCGCCAGGGTCCCTGGCGGTAGGGTGTGTAGCTCTACCGTCACCCCCCTTGGCGGTAAGCCCTTTGCCACGCAAGCAACTGTTAACGGCTTGACGGCCGTCTCCACCTCTACCGCCAGGTATCACGGCGGTAGGTTGTTCAATGCTACCGCCAAGGGCCTTGGCGGTAGTAAAATGGTCAAATCTTGAATTTTTTTTCCAACCAGGGTCAGATCCAGCTAAAGTAGACCAAAAGGGTCAAAACACGAAATTTTGCCGTCCCACACACTCTCTCAGGGCATATGACCAATGGAGGCGAAATAGACATGTGCTCCATCAAACACATAGTCATGGGACAATTGAGGCTATTGCTCACACGCGTTCAGTCCAATGGTGGCTATGGTGGTGCTGCCTCACACCCGTCATCCTTTGGTCCCCATGTGCTCATCTTTTTCATTCTTCATCGCCTTCTTTTCCGCTCCCTCCTTACTTTTTTCTTCTTTATCCGCTGAAGAACACGTCTCCTCTACAAGCTTCACCTCGCGCATGCAAGCGGCGGTCCTGCTGCCATAGTGGCATCCGAGCCTAATTGGCTTATGAAGCATCACCTTTGGGGCTATCCATTGACCAATGCCTTCAGCAAACTCCATGATTTCAGCTGGTCCCTCATGAATTTGTTTACCCATGCAAGCATATATCAGCATATGGACCCCTGCGGTGTGCGTCATAAAGACCAGCAGCACGACATGGGCAACTGAGCCGGGCCCAACTCGTTACCAGCCGATGCGCATAACGCACGGATGGGATCTGGCATCATCGAGCATCATGGCGTGCCGTGGCGAAAGCCGGTCCAACAACGATCGAGTGTGCGTGTGTGTTCCCGGTGACGCAAACGCCGTCGGGCCCTACGGCGTACGTACGCGCAGCAGCACAGCTAGCCTGAGATCGATCGATGGACGCACGGTCCCGGCCGGTCGCAGCACGTGAGAAGGGGCCCCGAAACAGCGTGCGCGCGCGCCCGGTGGGCGGGTGGGTGGGTGGATCGATGGACGGTTTGCCACTTGTGTGCCGGCCGGCCAACCCCTGACCGGCCGATCGGTAGTACGTTTTCCTCGACCGAGTCTCCCCGTTGATGTCCTCGGATGGTTTGACAGCGCTACCCGGCCGGTTGCTACACAGCACGCATCTATGTATGGTGAGTTGTGATGACGATCTATACCTTGAAGGTTGCAGACGTGTCTTCGAACCTGACAAGTACTCCTCACGCGAGCACGGCCGATGTACTGCTTTTTGTGCGCGTGTGCGCGATACAAGACAATGTATGAATACATGCGTGTATACAAGTCAAACAACTGTGGCAGAATGCTGCAATATGAAGCAAGCTACAATATGAAGCAAGCTTGGGGAGTGGCAGAATGCTGCCTCCACCCCTGGTTCCATTTGTGTGAAGACTCTAAAAAGAGCCGAAGTGAAAGAAGAGATGGAATGACAATGACGCAACCTTATCGTGTGATTCTTGTATGTATATTTGAGGTCCGTAGGAAAATATGTATTAGTGAGATAAAGTGATGGAGATGCATCTTAGGTGGAGATGGAAGCAGAGCCTAGAGATAAACAGAGCATTATTAGTTTGTGAATGAACTTGTGATGAAAAGAATGTTTTCATGTTCATATGCCGCATTTTCTTACTATTTCTACTAAGTTGAGGTGCCTTGTATATGCCATATTTTTAACATACGTAGTAGAGCGAGACAATAAAAACAACGACATAGAAGCCACATGCAGAATCAAGGGGCAGTAGATTGAGAGGAAGGTTGATGTATGGATAAAAAGGGCTAGGGAGAAGTTCAACAGAAAAGAGAGGCTAGATGGGATGCATGGCGTTTGTTGGAATAGAGAGAAGATACTTGCATTTATGTTTTGGTTGAACATTGCGTGCAATGTCTTTGTTCGGGGAGGGTTACTTGAGCATTGCTTGCAAATTTATTCATTGGCCGGTGGCAACGCATGGCGGTCTACTAGTACCAATAGGTACGGTGTAGAAACATGGGTGAATCTTATTACTACCGCAATTGCTTGGTTTTACAGGGTGGCTGGTACAGTTTGTCACTTCTTACCAAAGTTAATTATTTGGTTCTCTGAGAGGCGCTTCAGCGCTCTAATTAAACTCTAAAGCATGTTTTTTTTGGCGACCCGACAAGTTCCTGCTGCTAACATGCATCATTACCTTCAAGAATTGTGAATAATAAAATCCAGTTGAATAACGGAGGTTTGAGAACCGACAAACCGTAAGGGATCATGCAGATATGCTCAGAATCTCGAATTGCTCAAACAAATCCGGCGCCAGTGGTATGTTGAATAAATTGTCTCTTGCTGATCATAGTGTTGGAAAGAGCTAAGTAACGAGAGCGGCGTTTTGGCTCCTAGGTGCATATGCATTTATTGTCGAAATACACATTTTGAAAAGTTGAAAAATTCGGAACAAAAATCCCATGTGTATATCCGGACATTTTATGTGCGTTCACAAGGTTTCGGTGAAAAACGACGTTTTTTGTGGCTTGTGTAAAAAAAATAAAGAAATGCCTCGTGAATAGTTAGAATGAAGGATCAGAAATTGTCTTTTTTATACAAGCCACAAAAAACATCGTTTTTCACTGAAACCTTGTGCACGCACATAAAATGTCCGGATATACACGCGGGATTTTTGTTCCGAATTTTTTAATTTTTCAAAATGTGTATTTCGACAATGAATGTATATACACCTAAGAGCCAAAGACAATTACCGCTAAGTAACTATACATCATACTGTACAAAGGATCTTAACGAATTTTAGATGCCACGGTACGTACATTTCTACATTTCTGCGGCTGCGCGTGGTACTACGGACAGATAACTGACTGTTTTTCTATCAGATTATCGTTGCTGGAGCACAAAATTAATTTTGCTTTTTCACGGAGCGGCGTCTTGGCTCATGGTGAACAGTAAATTAGTTAAAAATAGCAAACAAATTTTTTAAAAAAATAAAAAAATTACAGTGAAAGATGCTTGAGTGCGTGGTGTCCAAACTTTAGGAAATTAGGCACGGTCATCACGCACTCAAGCATCTTGCACCACAAAACAATTTGATTTTTTTTGATTTTTGCTATTTCAATGATTTTACTGTTTACTAGGAGTAGATCAGCCCAGGCTCAGAGATAAATTATCGAACAATCTACTGCACTATTAATAATATACCTTGATGTCTCTGTTAGTTGACATTGAATAGAGACGCCCGACTCGTTCCCGGGGCGGCTAGACGAAACTCTAGCCGTTCCACGTCTCCTTCCCTCCTCCTATACCTCATTGTCACCGGAGGAAGCCGGCAAGCGTAGCTTGCCTGACGGCCGGCAGCGGCGCAAGCGTAGCTTGCCTGACGGCCGGCAGCGGCGGACTCATTTCCTTGTGCTATAGGAGTTATTTAAGAAAGCTCTTGCGCGTGGAGCATTTGTGGCCGCCCTAGACAGTGTGGGCTTCGGCAACAAGCCGAAACTCTAGTTGTCGGTGGTAAAACCGGCATACCTCGGGGTAGAGGGTCCCGAGCTGTGGATCTCGGATTGGTGGTAACAGGAGCGAAGGAGACAGTACTTACCCATGTTCAGGCCCTCTCGAAGAGGTAAGTTCCTACGTCATGCTTTGATTGTATTGATGATGATGTATCGAGTACAAGATTGATATACATCGAGATCGTAAGGAGAGATCTAACTCTAGGGCTAGGTGAATGTAATTGTGATTGGACCCCTTCCACGGCTAAACCCTCTGGCTTATATACACGCCAGGTAAGGCATCTAGGATTGCATGGTCGGTATCCAGGGGTACGCATGGATGCGACAGGAGATGTTTTGGAGTATACGCCAAGTCTTGGGTAGATGGGGTCTTGATCATGTCCAGGCGTGTAGCTTCCGGAGTCCACCCGAAGGAGAATGAGGGCCTATAGGCCCAGCCCAAGGACTATGGGCCGACTAGGTTGGCATCCCCTAGTTCAGGAAACCGTCAGTAGCCCCCAAACTGGTGTTTACGCCGAGGACGACCTCTTCAATTTTAACAACTTCAGATCCAAAATCCTTGGCTCGACAGACGAGTTCCGCCTTTTGATAATTCGAGATACTTTCCTTTTTAAGCCACTATGGACCACTTCTCAAAGAATGGTGTCCCCTGAACAGGTCCTAGCCGAGCCCGCTCATCGTCCGAAGACACGAGGTTACTTAGCCTTGAAGGCCTATCGCATAGATGTGAACAATGCTTCTAGCCTGACAACTTTATCGAAGAGGCACCACCCACGAGTGGGCGGGTACTTACTGCTCACCTGAATGGCGGCCCGAGGCAATCCTCTTATTGGCACATCCAATTGAAATGGAGATCGTGCCCGTTTTCTAAGGGATATCATTAACATTTTTGTTCCTCCCCATACGCACAATGGCATCTTCTACGGGTAGTGGCGATTTCAATGGTGCGGCCAGAGGGACTCTTGGCCTTTTATTCGCCTATATAAGAGCAAAGGAACAGCAACGCGAAATGTACGCTCCCATTCCTCCCTGCTTGTTGCCTCTTGAGCTCTAGAGCCCAGATCCAGTCCCGAACTCATTTTGCTCCCGCATCCCTTCTCTACCTTCATCCCCAGCAATGGCAGAGGCCACCCTCAAGGGGCACAAGGCCGGCTCCTCCGTCAGGGAGGGCACGATCTTGGAGCTGCTGAGCGCGGGGTACATCCCCACTGAAGTCCACACCCGCGTGTCGGATCCAAACCAGCGAGTACCCGCTCCCCATCCTGGGGAGAGGGTTGTCCTCAATCCTCACCTTGTCAAAGGTCTAGTGTTCCCGCCGCAACCTTTCATGTGCGGGATCATGTTCTTCTACGGGCTAGATTTCCATCACCTAGCCCCGAATTCCATTCTTCACCTCGCCTCCTTCATCACGGTCTGCGAGGCCTTCCTCCGCATCTAGCGGCACTTTGGATTGTGGCCGAAAATCTTCGGCATCAAGCCGAAATCCAGCGGCTCCGAACTCGCAGAGTGCAGGGGTGCGATGATTAGCAAGAAACAGAAGGTGGGCTAGTACAAAGGAACCTTTATAGAGACCATCAAGGAGTGGCACCGCGAGTGGTTTTATATCACCGAGCCACTCGCTGCTGGCCGGGCCGAGATTCCGGCATTCTTGGCTGGACCTCCGAGGAGGCTTGCATCCTGGAGGAAGAAGGACAAGGAATGGGGCAACCCTGAAGAGATGAAGGCGTTGTTCCAAAAGATCCAGATCTTGACAGACAAGAAGAGCTTCCAGCTAGTGGACATGGTAAACGTCACGCTCCACCACCATGTCCTACCGCTTTAATCTCGGGCTGCCACGATGTGGGTGTATAAGCCCGAGGATGTGGTGCCCATCCACCACTTCTTCCGCTCCTCACTAGCCGGGATGTGGACGCTGCTGTTCAAGCCGTCCCAGAACGAGTTTCCTCCGGAAGGGAGGGACCTCGGCTTAAGCTTCTCACAACGCCCCCGAGGTAATATATAGTTCCACACTGCGTCTTTCTTTGAACCTCATAAACTTCGCCTGACCGGTGGTTTTGTATTTGCAGCGCCGCTGTGATACGTCTCCAACGTATTTATAATTTTTAATTGTTTCATGCTATTATATTATCCATCTTGGAATTTTTTATGCATTAATATGCTATTTTATATCATTTTGTGGGACTAACCTATTAACCTAGTGTCCAGTGCCATTTGCTATTTTTTTCCTTGTTTTTTTCTTTTACAGAAAATCAATACCAAAAAGGAGTCCAAATGGAATGAAACTTTTTGAGGATTTTTCTTGGACCAGAAGACAACCACTAAGCTTCAGGAGGAGGCCAAAGGACCCACGAGAGGGCCACAAGCCCTAGAGGCGCCCCAGGCTTGTGGGCCCCTCGAGACTCCCTCAACCCTAATTCCAGCTCTATAAATACCCAAATATTCCCCGTACACCAGAGGGAACACCAAAAATACTTTTCCGCCGCCGCAAGCTTCTGTTCTCATGAGATCCCATCTTGGGGCCTTTTCTGGCACTCTGCCGGAGGGGCATTCGATCACGGAGGGCGTCTACACCAACCTTGCCGCCCTTCCGATGATGTGTGAGTAGTTTACCACGGACCTAAGGGTCCATATCTAGTAGCTAGATGGCTTATTCTCTCTCTTTTATCTTCAATACAATGTTCTCCTCGATGTTCTTAGAGATCTATTCAATGTAATCTTGTTTTGCGGTGCGTTTGTTGAGATCCGATGAATTGTGGATTTATGATCAGATTATGTATGAATATTATTTGAGTCTTCTCCCAACTCTTTTATGCATGACTAAGATAGCTTTGTATTTCTCTCCGATCTTTTGATTTGGTTTGGCCAACTAGATTGATCTCTCTTGCAATGGGAGAGTTGCTTTGTTTTGGGTTCAATCTTGCGGTGTCCTCACCCAGTGACAGAAGGGGTAGCGAGGCACGTATTGTATTGTTGCCATCAAGGATAAAAAGATGGGGTTTTTACCATATTGTTTGGATCTATCCCTCTACATCGTGTCATCTTTCTTAAGGCATTACTCCATTCCTGTTAACTTAATACACTAGATGCATGCTAGATAGCGGTTGATGTGTGGAGTAATGGTGGTAGCTGCAGGCAGGAGTCGGTCTACTTGTCACGGATGTGATGCCTATATTCATTATCGTTGCCTTAGATATCGTCATAACTATGCGCTTTTCTATCAATTGCTCAACAGTAATTTGTTTACCCACCGTATGCTTTCTTCTAGAGAGAAGCTTCAAGTGAAACCTATGGCCCCCGGGTCTATTTTTATCATATTATTTTCAGATCTATAAAACCAAAAACCCAAAAATACCTTGCTGCAATTTATTTACTTTTGCACTTTTATTTATCTTTTATACATATCTCTATCAGATCTCATCCTTGCAAGTAATCGTGAATGGATTGACAACCCCTTTATCGCGTTGGGTGCAATTATTTGTTTGTTTGTGCAGGTGTTATCATTGGAGACTTGTGTGTCCCTCCTACTGGATTGATACCCTGGTTCTTAATAAAATACTTATCTCTACTTTGTTGCATCACCTTTTCCTCTTTAAGGGAAAAACCAACACAAGCTCAAGAAGTAGCACGAAGAATTTCGGGCGTCGTTGCCGGGGAGGATCGACATCAAGCCTACCAAGTACCTATCATAAACTCTCATCTCTTGCATTATAATATTCGCCATTTGCCTCTCGTTTTCCTCTCCCCCACTTCTAAAACGTTTTCAGAAAAACACAAAAATATTTGCCTTCTTTTCGTTCGTCTTTTCTTTTGCTTTTTGTTTGCTTGTGTGCTAGATTGCTTGCTTTGTCACGATGTCTCAAGAAAATACCAAGTTGTGTGGATTTTCCAACACTAATAATAATGATTTTATTAGTACTCTGATTGCTCCCGCCACTAGTGCGGAATCTTATGAAATTAATGCCACTTTATTGAATCTTGTTATAAAAGAACAATTTTTTGGTAGTCCTAACGAAGATGCTGCATCACCCTTTCCTCTTCAAGTGAAAAACCAACACAACCTCAAAAGTAGCATGCTGCCCGAGGGGGAGATGACTCCCCAACTCACGGCCCTCTTAACCGAGGAGCCGTACGTGGTGCCACCCAAGGAGTCGAAACATGTAGCGACCCGACCTCAAACGGTCAAGTCTCTGTGCTTCAGTGTCATCCCTGGATCGGTAATGCTGACACACACAGTACTCAAAGGATTTATAACAGACTAGCAATCACACACTTATTACATCGAATGCCTCAAAAGAGAACTTATTACAATAAATATGGCTTAAGGCCATCTAACATGATAACAACGGAAGGCTTGGAAGATAAAGTGAGTCCATCAACTCCAACGGCATAGCTGAGTGCACGACAACGGCCTAGCGTACCTTACTCTTCGTCTGAAAAGTCTGCAACATAATACTTGCAGCCCAAAAACGGGTCAGCACATGGAATATGCTGACAATATAACACATTAGAGCAATGAAAAGAATAATGCTATCACTACATGCATATATGGCTGGTGGAGGCTCTATGGTTATAATATTTTTTGCGAAAAGCCAATTTTTTCCTACAACAAAGGAATAAATTTTATTTAACTATCATGGTAGTTGAAACATCATTGAGAAGGTTCCTCCAACTCAATCCCAACTAAAGGTAATTATCAACCCAACAAATTAAATTAGAGTGATGAGATACAATAGGATAATCCAAATACTAGATACTCAAAATGTCCGTAACCGGGGACACGGCTAACCATGATTAGATTGTACACTCTACAGAGGTTTGCGCACTTTTCCCCACAAGACTCGATCGCCTCCGTTGTATTTCTTGCACTACATGGTGTTTGAGAAACGGATGATCGAGACACAGTCTTTCAGAAGCATTAACTCTTTACTCTGGGTGGACAGTTACACCTACTTTCCCTCTACATCTGCTAGCCCACCACTGAAAGAGGTCATGCAACATACTCAACTATGCCAGAGCCCATAATGGCTTGTGGCTGCACACGGAAGTTTCTAGCATGAATACTCTTATGATCCCTTTGAGCCTGGGTGGCGGACCGTAGGATGATCACACGGGTACTCCGGGATATCCTAGGACAACACTGGATTCTCGAGGTGCCCAAACAAGAAATCCACCCAAATGTGTATTAAAGTTGCCACCTTAAGTTGAACCATTAATAACAACTCACATCTATCATGGATACACTCAAACCCAATCCACGTCGACGAGCATAGTATAGCAATATAAGCATAACGTAGAAGTAACTCCCAAGGTTTGATAATAAACAGGTAATAGGTTCTACCTCATCATCTATTTCCCAAACCCACATGTTAAGAGATCCTACTCATGCAATGTGTGAGGGTTGTATCTAATGCATAAAAGTTGGGTAATAAAGCGGTATGATCAATGTGTTACTTGCCTTGCCGACGATCCGCAAAACCTAGTGACTCGTAGTAGCACGCTTCGCACTCCGGGAATTCTATCGCAAACAAACAATAAAATACATAAGCAATCAAGCAAAGATGCACGGATAAAACTCAAATAAGAAGATCTAACCAGAAAGTTCAACTTAAGAACTCCGGTTTGCAAAAAGAATCAAATCAAACGGAGCAACGAAACTCAAACGGCGAAAGAAACAAGATCCGATTGCTAATCTGGACTAAAGTCAAATTTTACAGTACCAAAATCTTGTTCAAGTTGGTTAAACAGAAAGAGGGATTCGAGACGAAGAACTAGGCGCTTGAATCGCCTGATTCCGATAAACGAGTGAAAATATAAACTAAAACGAAAATCGGGTCAAAAATCGCGATAAAAAATAATCGCGAAAAACCCTGGTAAAAGAAAAACTGACGAACAGGCTAACGAACGAACGTTCACTGTCTGTGACTAACGGGTGAACAGTGTTTGTTTAAACGAACGAATGGACGCTAAATAAATAAACAGACGGAAAAGCCGATCTAAGAAATAAATCGGAAAAAAAATAAAAAAATCGGGGTTAACCGTGGAAAACCGACCAGTCAACGACAGTCAACGATGACGAGATCCGACGCGGAGGCGGCGGCTCCGGCGACGGCAGCCGGCGTCGCGGCGGCGTCTCAGCAGCGGCGTGTCGGTGTACAAAACTAGGGGCACATTTTTGTACCCCTTTACCTGTGCACGGGCAGTCAGAGCCGCGCCCGCGACCACACCAAGCAGAGCGAGGGAGGTGAGCCAAGGTAAGACCGAAGCCCAAGACGAAGCAAAGCAATGACAAGGACCAAGGCCTCAAAGATCAGATGGACGAAGCAGGTTTCCCCGGCAAGGACCCTTGCCGGGGCAGCCTCAGCGGCCCCGGCAAGGCCCTTGCCGGGGTAGCTCGCCCACGCCAGTCGAGCGAGCCACCCTCGAGCCCACCAATGCTCGACAAATGCATTGGGACAGGGCTCGGGAGGCACCTCTGTGGTGGCATGCAGATCTTTGTGAAGACAAAAAATAGTCAAAATCAAATGAGGATAGGAAGGCAGCCATCCTCACCGAAGAAACCCACAAGACCCCCGGCAAGATCCTTGAACAACGGGACCACCCCCGTCGGCAGCTTGAACAACGGCCCCTTGAGGACCTTGCCGGCCTTCGCGGCGGCCCTCGCAACCTTGCCGGTCCGCTCGACCTCACCGTCACGGCCCACGTCAAGCTGGAAGAGCCGCTGGTAGAAATGGGCGTGCGCCATCACCATGAAGTTGTGATCAAGGCCTGGGCAGGGTCGCAAGATGTCAGTGGGGTTCGTGAAGAGCCAGGCTGGCCTCCCCTTGTTATGCAGCGGAGCAATCCGCCGGCAGATGAAGTCCGCCCCGATCATTTCGAGGGTGAGCCCGGCCTGAGTAAGGAGGAGAATCCTGGTGCTGGCAAATGTGAGCTTTCTGTCGACGGCATCAACATTTCTCCAATCGCTACCGCGAACCAGCGGTGCCCGGCGAACTTTGCAGAACACCGGCGGGTCCTTCTCTTCAATCCAGTACCACCGGCCCCGCCACTCCTCCCACCTCTCTTTCATGGCACCGTCCGGGTATGCCCCCTTGGATCTTGGGATCCAGGTGATGCAACCAGAGATGGCGCCCCCCGGCTGGATCCGAGGGGAGAAGTAATGGCGGAAGAGCGCCATGTTGGGGTGCACCCCGGCGAAGCCCTCGCAGAGATGCACGAAAAGGGCCATGCATGCCACCGCATTCGGAGTAAAATCCAAGAGACGGAAGCCGAAGGTGTGCATGATGTCACTGAAGAAATCGGAGAAGGGAGGGCAGAGCCCGCAAGAAAAGTAATCAACGAAGAAGGGGTACCGAATTGGGGCAAGGTCGGCGTAGGCGGCGGGGATGACGCGCGTGGCCGGGTGCCCCAAATTCTCTCCCCCCCTCTTCACTCCCCACAGGGGCCTGAAGGAGTCCCGAAGCTTGAACACGTAGACCGTCGAGGGGAAGAAGAAGGCGGATCAAGCGTTCGTTCTCGACAAACAAGGCTCTCCGGCGGCTCCACAGCCCCGGCATCCCTGGCCACCCCCTTGTTCTTGGTGGACTTTGGCGCCATGGTGGCTGAAGGAGGAGGGAGGAGCGGAAGGCGGCAGAAGCACAACCGCGGCGAGCGGAAACGAAGCTTGGAGAAGAGGAGGGAGACAGGCAGAGGTTTCCGAGATTGGGGTTGCGCAAGGGTAAAAGGAACAGTGTGCCCGCGGTTATCCCTTTTTATGGGGAAGCCGCGGGTCACACCGTCCAATTACTGCGATGTGATGCATGCGTGCGCAAAACCGCCCCATGTATGCCACCCACGTCACGCACACCCCTCCATGCCGTGCCGCGCGTGTGGGTCGTGGGAAGCACAACGCGTGAAAAATCTTACCGCGGTAAAAACCGCCCCGCCTGCCCGCGCACCGTTTTGGGCCTGACCGAACAACGTGTCACGCTTATGTGTGGCCCAGGCCCGGGGGCTCCTGTCGGTATACAAAACTAGGGGCACATTTTTGTACCCCTTTACCTGTGCATGGGCAGTCAGAGCCGCGCCCGCGACCACACCAAGTAGAGCGAGGGAGGTGAGCCAAGGTAAGACCGAAGCCCAAGACGAAGCAAAGCAATGACAAGGACCAAGGCCACAAAGATCAGATGGACGAAGCTGGTTTCCCCGGCAAGGACCCTTGCCGGGGCAGCCTCAGCGGCCCCGGCAAGGCCCTTGCCGGGGCAGCTCGCCCACGCCAGCCAAGCGAGCCACCCTCGATCCCACCAACATTCGACAAATGCATTGGGACAGGGCTCGGGAGGCACCTCTGTGGTGGCATGCAGATCTTTGTGAAGACAAAGAATAGTCAAAATCAAATGAGGATAGGAAGGCAACCATACTCACCGAAGAAACCCACAAGACCCCCAAAGAAGATCCTTGCCGGGACGCCACGGCCTTGTGAAGACCCTTGCCGGGCCACCCGGCAAGGCCCTCGCCAAGCGCACCAGCAGGGCCACCGTCAGGCCCGCACCAGCCAAGTCTCCGCCGCCGTTCACATGCAGCTGCCGACCCAACTAGCTGGGTAGGCACCTGCGTGGCAACATGCAGCCCTTCGTGGAGGCTCCACCACCGCGCCACCTCAGCTGCCTGCCTGCATACATGGCACCACATGCATCGCTGGCCAGGGCGCGTGTCGAAACTTGGAGGAGCAGCGACGGACGGGACGGGCCTCGCCCTCGTCCTCGATAAAGTGAAGGGACACCTAAGCGTCGCATTATATGCGCTTTGTCCTATAATACCAGCGATAAGCTTGAGATGTTGTAGCACTTTCCACCTCCTGTGTGCCACTGTGGCAACCCCTTTTTCTATAAAAGGAGGCCCAAGGCGACGAGGGGAAGGATTCGGCTTTTTGGAGCTCGTTACACTCTGTAGCTAGTTCAAGAACTCAGAATACATCCACCAAAGCAGGAGTAGGGTTTTACGCATCCTCGTGGCCCTAACCTGGATAAGCGAACCGCGTGCTCTCTGCTAGACCCGCTCTTCTCTCAATCCCGCGCCCCGCAAATGTAGTAGGGATTCTTGTGATCCCATAGGTGTCGTTCTCCACCGACACGACAGTGCGGACAATGGCGGCGGCGGCGGCTGGCAGCGGCGACGCGCTAGGGCGGCAGCGGCGCTAGGGTTTGGGGCGCGGGGTGGGCTGCGGGGGCAGGGGGCGGCTTATAAGGAGGGGCCTGGGGAGGAGTCCGGGCCGTAGGTCGGTGCCTTCTTTTTTTTAAATAATAATTCCGCGCAGAAAAAGAAAGAAAAATAATACTAAACGGACTCAAAAAATCCCGAAATAAATTTTTCCCGTCCTCTAAAAATATGCCGGACAAGGTGAACATTTATTTGGGCCCAAAATGCAATTTTGAAAAATGTGTATTTTTCCTAATTCCAATAAAACTGCAATAAAATCTGAATAAAAACAAATATTTGATTTTAATATTTTTTCCTCTAATATTTCATTTATTTTGGAGAATTCATATTATCTCCTCTCATATATTTTAATATGAAATATTTTCGGAGAGAAAATAAATTAAAACCAAAGTGATCCTTGTTTCAATATTTGATAAAAGTCAAATATGAAAACGTGAAATCCCCAACTCTCTCCGAGGTTCCTTGAGTTGCTTAGAATTTCGAGGATCGCGAAACGAAATGCAATAAAATATGATATGCATGAATGACCTATGTATAACATTACAAATTGTAAATTTGGGATGTTACATAACATCCGAGGGGTAGGGCAGGTCTCCGAGCACGGGAGACGTCGGTCAGCCGATCCGAGGAGACCCACGCCTCCTCCACCCATGAGGATGACATGGAGGAGGACACGGGGGAAGGAAATCCTTCCCTCAAGGGGAAGAGGGCAGCGTCCGAGGGCTTCGAGGAGGAAACGTGGCCGAAAGGCTAGAAGAGGCCACGTAAGGCTTCTGCCGAGCCTGCCGGCAAGCCCGCTCCGCCGAAGAAGGCTAACTTCTCTGATGACTCGGACGAGGACCTCCTCGAGCTAGGGAGGAAGAAGTTGGCACCCCAGAGGTACGTTATTGTAACTAGTTTCAAACTCCGAAAGCTTGTTCATCAAATAAAACTTATAAAGGTATTTGTTTTCCAGTCCGCCGAAGCTAGACCTCAGTGGCGACACCTTGAGCGGGCTACCTTCGATGGACAACGGGACGCCCGAGCCCGCCACTACCCCTCTAGCTCTCGAGGGGCTGTGGGAAGCATCATCCCCCCCAGTCAACACAACGGGGGCTGAGGTACCGATCTTCATGGCCGAGGTTGACACCTCGACCAGACAGGGCCAAGGGGACGCAATCCCTGTGGTCTCGAAGGAAGGGCTGGGCCAGACACTGGCCCAACCTAAACCATCTCCTGTGCCAGCGCCACAGCCGGAGGTCCTCGTTCCCAGCACCTCGGCGGTGGGTTCAGAGGTCGTATCGCCCCTGAGTCCCACCCAAGAGCGGGCTGCCGCGGGATGGGTCGAGGAGATGGAGGTAGCCTTAGCGGGCTCCTCCATCGCAGGAGAGCACCGCACTCTGATCGGCACGACGCTGTAGGGCTTCCGGCCCGCAAAGGCCGGAATGCATGAGGTCTTGAAGGGCCTCATCAAGAGCTTCGAGGTATACTTCTTTTATATTTTTATTAATGATAACCTCTTTGCTTAGAATTTCTTATAAACACGAGCTTTCGTCCGAAGACATTTTTGCTTATATCATAGTGTAGCACCTGTAGACCGTAGCCACTTAGTAGCCCCCGAGCCCAAAGCTAGTTTTAAGAAACTAGTTTTGGGGTCGTAGCATATCATCATAAGGTGTTGACTCGATAGCCCCAAAGACTCTGGCCGACCTTCAAAAAGGACTGGCCAAGGGATTGACATCAGAAATGGGGGCTAAGAAATGAGTGTATGTTTGCAGGTATCGACCTCGGCTCCGAACTCTGCCTCCCAGGAGATAGCGGAGGTGAATTGGAAGCTCAAGAGGTCCGAGGAGGACCTCGATCTGATGCAAAAGCAGATCGAGCTATCCCAAGGTAAGCTCAAGAAGATGCAAGGTTTAACAAATTTAGTTTGAAAATGCACTTAATTTTTAATGCTAGTGCCGAGCTGTTTCTCATGAAAGTTGCTATGATACAGCTTGAGGCACTCAAAGACGAGCTGGCAAAACCTGGGCAGGAGGCTGAGCAGCAAAGGGCTACGACCACCAAGGCCGAGAAGGATCTGGCCGCCAAAAAGGTGGCTAGGGGCAAGGACCGGGTGGAGTCATGGAAGTAGAATAGACCGTGAAGGGCGTGTACCAGGAGAGCGATGCCCTGATACGTCTCAACGTATCTATAATTTTTTATTGTTCCATGTTGTTATATTATTTTCTCTATCGTTTTATAGCAACTTTATATTGTTTTCTGGGACTAACCTATTGAAATAGTGCCCGGTGCCAATTGTTGTTTTTTTCTTGTTTTTTACTTCGCAGAATATCGGTACCAAATGGAGTCCAAACGCAGTGAAATTTTTTGGAGATTATTTTTGGATCAGAAGACATCCAGTGGGCCAAAGAAATACCAGAGGGGAGCCCGAGGGGGGCACAACCCACCTGGAGGCCCAGGCGTGCCCAGATGGGTTGTGCCCACCTCGGTGGCCTCCCGCACCGCCTCTTCGCCCTATAAATACCCAAATATTCCAGAAACCCTAGGGGAGTCAACAAAACACAATTCCAGCCGCTGCAAGTTCTAGAACCACAAGATCCAATCTAGACACCATCACAGAGGGGTTCATCATCCTCATTGGTGTCTCTCCGATGATGCATGAGTAGTTCACCATATTCTACGGGTTCGTAGTCAGTAGATAGATGGCTTCCTCTCTCTATTTTGGTTCTCAATACAATGGTGTCTTGGAGATCTATTTGATGTAACTCATTTTGCGGTGTGTTTGTTGGGATCCGATGAACTTTGAGTTTATGATCAGATCTATATCCATGAATATCATTTGAGTCTTCTTTGATCTCTTATATGCATGATTATTTATAGCCTCGTATTTCTTCTTCGAATCTTTGGTTTAGTTAGCCCAACTAGATCGATTTTTCTTGCCATGGGAAGAGGTGCTTTGTGATGGGTTCGATCGTGCGGTGTTCTTTCCCAGTGATAGAAGGGGCAGCAAGACACGCATGTATCGTTGCTATTAAGGATAACAAGATGGGGCCTATTCCTACATGAATAGATCTCATCTACATCATGTCATCATTCTTATTGCATTACTCCGTTTCTCCATGAAGTTAATACACTAGATGCATGCTAGATAGTTGTCGATGTGTGGAGTAATAGTAGTAGATGCAGGCATGATTCGGTCTACTAATCTTGGAAGCGGTGCTTATATATTGATCATTGCCTGGATATCGTCATAACTATTCAATTTTCTATCAATTGCCCAACGGTAATTTGTTTACCCACCGTGTGCTATTTCTTGAGAGAAGCCACTAGTGAAATCTACGTCCCCCGGGTCTGTTCTTTATCATATTTGATTTGAGATCTATTTTTTATTTTCTTTTTTTGGATCTATTATTCCAAAAACCCAAAAATACCTTGTTGCACTTTTTTATTACTTGTTTTATTTAGCATTTTATCAAGATCTATTTTTCCAATCTACACAAATTTTATCCTGTCAACTTGACAATTTCTGGCGCCGTTACCCGAAAGAGGGATTGACAACCCCTCATACGCGTCGGGTTGCAAGTATTTGTTCTTAGTGTTGCTTAGTTGTCCTACTGGATTGATACCTTGGTTTCATAATTGAGGGAAATACCTACGGTAGCTGTGCTGCATCATCCCTTCCTATTTGGGGAAATACTGACGTAGTTCAAGTGACATCATGCTCTTCAGGACAAGGAGAAGGAGGCGAGCACAAATCTCGACAAGCTGCACCTGGCACACACCGAGGTCCAGGCCCAGGCCCGGGTCGACCGCGAAGTGCTCCAGCCAGTGAGGCAGATCGTTGCTGGTAAGTCGTTTTTACTTCAGTGTGTTTTTGGCCGCAAGGGGTTCGTCGAGCTCACCCAGCTATGGCAATCCGCAGAGGCCTTTGCGGATCTCCCAAGGAGCGTGTCGGTCGTCGGCCGCCAGTTTGGCGAGTGGGAGGGCTATGCCACAGAGAGGGTGTTCTGGCAAAAATTCCAGGTGCCCTCGCATCCGGAGTTGCTGAATCATCAGATGAAGCAGCTAGTGGAGCTCCTCTGCATGGCGAGCCGGCACTTTAGGACCTTTGCATCAACCTTTCTCCAACGGAGGCATTGCCGACCAGTTTCTTCGGGCTACTTTCCTGACTGCAAGAGGCCGGCCCCCAAGTGGCGCATTGGAAGCATTTCGTCTGCCTACAGGGTGTGCTGCCTGCGTGAAGACACACTATTGGCGCATGGAAGCAGCGGTCGTGGCTGTAGGCCTCCCCGAAGGGAAGGACCGGACTGTGGATCAGTTCCTTGCCAAGGTGATAGAAGGAGCCCGGATCACCGAGGCCAAGTGTCCTAAGGACACTATGTATTTTTAGATAGTACTTCGGAATGCCGAAGTGTGGTAGAATGTAGCAGACTTCCTTTTGTTGAGAATGCATGTGGCTTTATATTCTGACATATGATTGTGTGGTTTATTTTTTGACTCTGTGTGACCGTGTTAAACTGAAAGTGACCAGTCGTCGGCTTCAACCCCTTTGTACAGTATACAGAGGGTGTTCCATAGGCCATCATGACCCTTAGCCAACGTCTCGGTTCCCGAAGGCGGTCCATGCACATAGAAATGATGCAATCAGATTATAATGGTTTTATAACTTTCACTTAGTTGTGGGAGCTTTACTATGAGGGCTGATGATGAGCCCCTATATATGAAGTGGTTGACTGTGTAGCCATGCTTTATGCCACTAACCACTTCGGCTGATTTGATAAAAAAAACTTTGTTCAACACGGATGATCTCGAACGATACATTGCTTGACGTTGTCATCGAACGACCGCCAGTTTACGCTTACCAAGACAATCAATTTTTGGCTTTCTCCACTAAGGCGTTTTGCCATTTGACCTGGTAGCGCAATTGTTGTAGTTCTCCCTTTACACCCTTAGCTGAATGGATCGGAAACGTAAGGGGTAAGCATAGGAGCCGGGCAACCCAACTATTAACCAAAATCAAGGTTCAAAACTGACTCGTATAATGCAACATCCGAGACGTCGAATAGATACTTCTGACTTGTTGTTGAGGCACGATATTAAAAGCTAAGCCCTTGGTGATGCAAATGACAGTTGTATCATGAAAGTATACTTTTGGCTCAAAGGTAGTAATTATAAAGAAATGCTTAGATGACCTCAAGGGGTGCACTTTCTTTATTTCATGTGGTCAAGCCGTACATGTCGGGCAGACAAAAGGAACTTATAGAAGATACAATAGGAGAGAAAGGAAAAAAAAGTAAAGGAGAAAAAACAGGGTGGACGTGTTGTCGGGTTGATTAGCCCGAGTCCCTCCCTGTCACACGTCTGTGTCTCCGTGCTGTTGACCAGCTCGTCTTTTTTGATAGTGAAGTTGGTATGGGTTTTTTGCAACCTCGACCATTTGTTTGCTTGATGCCTTCGTCGGTCGAGTCCTTCAAAAAGGTGTGCAGCTGCCGCTTGGATGGTTTAAGCCATGTGTACATGCCACTGCCGTTTGGGCATTTTATAGGGCCCTGCTGGTGTGCAAGTCCGAAGTGCGTCGTTGTTCACTTGAGCCAGCAACGATGCATCATTTGTTTCGGCTCCTCGGACGCCCATGGAATTTTTAGTGCAAAGTTATGCACCCTAGGGACGTAATGCCCTTCCCAGGGGAGGCGAACGAGGAGCCCCCTATTTGGTCTGAGTGGATGCCTGGCCGATGTCGGCCTGTGCTGCCCGTGTATGCTCTGATGAGCTAGGCATATGTTTAGTTGCATGAGCTGCCTCCTCGATTGCATGTACCTTGGCTGCGAAAGCCGCACACGGTCTGCTCCTCCGTTTGGAGGGAGCATTCGGTGTTACCATTAACTGTAATAACACCGTTTTGTCCCGACATTTTTAGCTTTAAGTATGCGTAATGCGGGACTGTGTTAAAGCGCGCAAATGCGGTGCGCCCGAGCAGCGCATGGTATCAGCTCCGAAAGGAGATGATGTCGAAGATTAACTCTTCGCTTCGAAAGTTCTAGGGTGACTCGAAGACTACCTCTAGTGTGATTGTTCCCGTGCAGCAAGCTTCGACACTAGGTATGACACCTTTAAAGGTGGTGGTGCTGGGCTTTATCCGAGATGAGTCTATGCCCATCTTTCTTATCGTATCTACGTAGATTAAATTGAGGCTACTGCCTCTGTCCATGAGGATGTGCGTTAGATGGAATCCGTCAATGATCGGATCCAGGACCAAAGCAGCCGATCCTCCGTGCCTTATGCTGGTCAGATAATGCTTGTCATATGTGATCGGGCAAGCCGACCACATGTTGAACTTCGGGGCAACATGCTCTAGGGCGTAAATGTCTCGAGGTGCTCGTTTCCTCTCCTTTTTAGGTATGTGGGTAACATAAATCATGTTCATGTCTTTCACCTAGTGAGGAATCTGTTTCTGGCCACCATTATTGGGCCATTAAGGTTCGTCCTCGTCTTTGCTGCGGGGTTGGGCTTTACTTTGGCCCTCCTTTGCCATCTTTCCGTCGTGCTTGAAGACCCATCAATTCCGGTTGGTCTGATTTGCTGGTTTATCCGAGGTGCCATGGATCTGGAATGGTCTGTCGAGGATCTTGTCAAGCTGGCTGGGTCCATCTGTATTCCCTTTAAAGGGCTTATTTTCTATCCAGATCTAGGTCCGTTGAACCCTACATTTATGGCAGCGTGCTCGGTATCACTCCACCATTTTTATGCCTGCGCTTATTCTTACTACGCCTGGGCTTGCCATTGGCATCACATGCTTCTGAGGTACCTTCCTCGCTGTTGTGAGTGCTGCGGGGCTAGCCAACTATCCTCTCCCGCGCAAAAGCGGGTCATAAGTGAGGTGAGGGCTTCCATGGTCTTCGGCTTATTTTGCCCGAGCTAGCTTGCAAGCCACTCATCTCAGATGTTGTGCCGGATATTGTAGACAAGGGTCTGAGGCAATCTGTGATTTGGTTCTTTTTAGTTAATAACTTGTTCTAGAATTTCCTTGCCAACTCGCCGCGTTGTTGAATAATATGGCTGAGGTCGTCGGCATTTGGAGGTCCAACATAAGTGCCCTGGAAGTTTGCCCTAAAGGCATCCTAGAGTGCTTCCCAGCTCCCAATGGAATGAGGAGGCAGGTTGTTCAGCCAATGCCTCACCGGCCCACTTAGTTTGAGAGACAAATATTTGTTAGCATGGAGATCATCTCCGTTCACCATATGGATATGGAGAAGGAAATCTTCGATCCACACAGCTGGATCAGTAGTGCCATCGTATGATTCGATGTTGATGGGCTTAAACCTGTCTAGGAACTGATGTTCCATCACCCTGTCTGTAAAACAGATCGGGTGAGCGGGTCCTTGAAACCGAGCAGTGTCGCGTCGAACATCGGGAGATATCCGAGTATAAGCTTGGTCCCGAGCTCGGTTGTTCCTGTCCATCCAGGCATCATAGCTGTCGAGCCCGGCTGGCGCACGCCCTCTTGACCCTTAAATGGACCGAGGGGGTGCCCGGCTCGCCTCTAGCTGGCGTTGTGCATCGTACAACTTGAAGTAATCATCAGGATCCTTGCCGTGACGGTGTGTCCCTGTTTGGGTGTGAAAATTTTCCCTCGCCGGCCTGTCGCGCCCTTTAGGGGGTCGATTAGGCTGATCATCCCATCCGCGTATTAAAGGCACATCATTGGATACCTCTTCATCGAACTCAGGCAGGAAACACATGTGCGGCTAAGATTTAGGCTCGCTACGGTGTCGTTCTTCGAGCTCTTGCTGTGCTGAGAGTATTTTGACCCACTTGTCATTCAATGCGTCCTGATTGGCTTGCAGCTGCTGCTGCTTCCACTTCATGCTTTGGGCGGTGGCTGCAAGGCGCTATCGGAACCGTTCTTGCTCAAAGGGGTCCTCGGGAACTATAAAGTCCTCGGTGTCGAGGCTCTCATTCTCCTCGGATTGAGGTAAGTATTTGTCGCCAGCCCCTTCAAAGAGGTCATCGGGGTCCTTATCCTCGGGTATTCCCGCGGGGCTATGTTGCCGCCCTGGGGAGGCATGAAAATCCTCTTCCAGATTGTCGGCCTCGTCTGCTGCCGCACCGTTGTTGGTGGCGATGGCGTCGTGCCCGTTGGGGTTCTCGCTGGTACCTCTCCCGCGCCTTCGCTGATGTCTTGAAGGGTTCTTTGGTGTATCTACCATATATACTTCATAAGTGGATGTTGTAGTCCACTTGCCGGTGTTGGCCAGCGGTGTAGTGGTCTATGGGGGCCGTCGACATATTCATCCATGTTGGTAGCCTTCTTGTAGTCTAACACGTCGGTTAAATTGTCGACCATGGCGACTAGGTGGGTGGTGGGTGGGACATAAACTTTCCAATCACGGGCTTTATGTCTGATTTGGTCATAAACCGAGGTCTGACCGTCTGAGATTGATAAGCTTTGGATGCGATCAAGCATCTCGTTTAAGAGAGATAATTCCTTGGGGTTCATGGCCTGGGTATAAGCCGGGCCAATTTGAAGTACAATTGGCAAGTCGCTTGACGCGTTCTCAACCTCGTGAGGGGTCGGAGTTTACTCCAGATCTGGTACTAGAGTCGGTTCTGAACCCAATGTAGTATTCAAAGTTGTGTCCGAACCAACGTCAGGGCTTAACGCCGAGATGAGATTGCCTGAGGCGGGGGTGATCGATTCCTCCGCGCCTTGTGGCATCAGGGGGCCTGGCCCAACGTTCTCAAGGGAGATTGGTTCCGGGGTCGAGCCCCCAATGTCTGATAAGCCCTTTATCCGGCCCGGCGTCCAACCTGAAAGGACGAGCTCAATGCAGGAATCCGTAGTGTATTCCAAGCCTCCGAAAGTCAAGATCTTACCCGGGGCGTAATTCTCGATGGGAGCGAGATGGGAGCGAGATGGCACAAAATACCATGTTATCTAATACAAAAAGTTCGTCGGGGACGAAGATGTCCCTGTAGCCAGTACCATAGATAATCTGCAGATGAGCCATCGATCTTTTGTTTGATCTCATAGCAGAAATCTTAATGAAAGCACCAATGTCGGTGGTAAAACCGGCAGACCTCGGGGTAGGGGTCCCGAGTTGTGGATCTCGGATCAGTGGTAATAGGAGCGAAGGAGACAGTATGTACCCAGGTTGAGGCCCTCTTGAAGTGGTAATACCCTACATCCTACTTTGATTGTATTGATATGATGTATCGAATACAAGCTTGATCTACCTCGAGATCGTAAGGAGAGACCTAACTCTAGGGCTAGTTGAATGTAATTGTGAATGGATCCCTTCTACAGGCTAAACCCTCTGGCTTATGTACACTCCAGGTAGGGCATATAGGGTTACATGATCGGTATCTAGGGGTACGCATGGAGGCGACATGAGATATCTTGGTGTATATGCCAAGTCTTCGGTAGATGCGGTCTTGATCATGTCCAGGCGTCTAGCTTCCAGAGTCCACCCAATGGAGAATGAGGGCCTACAAGCCCAGCCCGAGGACTATGGGCCGACTAGGTTGGCACCCCTAGTCCAGGACACCGTCACTAGTCGTCCCACGTCATCTCCCCTCCAGACGGGAGGTGGCAATAGACTCATTTCCTTGCGCTATAGGAGTTCTTTGAAAAAGCTCTTGCGGATGGAGCGTTTGTGGCCACCCTAGACAGCGTGGGCTTCAGCAAAGGCCGGTCGCTCGGGCGGTGTTCCCGGGCCATAGCACAATGTCTTACTGGTCCCTTATGGTTCCCATTTCTCGGGACATTTGGTAGTGGCATTCATGCGAAGACGGTGAATTTTCGCGGTTTCCATTCTTGATGGCGACGATAGAGCATCTTCTTTGTTTCTCTATGGAGGCGGATTTGCGGACGGTCATGATTATGCGCACATTGGGTATTTCACTCCAGGAGGTATGATTCTGGGCTAGCAACCGTCTCTACCAGGCGCAATGTCGGTAGATTTTAGCTTCCATATTGGAGGTTCCGAGGGCACGCTCTGGTGATTGGATGTATCCCGGTTAGTGTAGAGGTTTGGAGCACTCGACATTTCCCAGGATGATGCTTGGAGTCCTGAAAGCACAAGTGCTCCCTGGGTGATTTTGGTAATTAATGTCAACATATCTCTCGTTGGACTAATGCTTTCATCTAGTGTGCTTCAGATAAGTTCAACAATGGAGTGGCATGGACTAGAGGATGTGGAACCCCTTCAAGATGATAACAAAGGATTGGCTCAAGCTCAAAGCTCAGGACTCTACATTTTTTATTTTAGTGATCCAAGATCACATTGAGTCCATAGGAAAGCCAATACTATTAAGAGGGGATGAAGTGTTGCTTAATGGCTTGCTTTCTCAAAGTGCTTAGTGATATGTTCCAAACCCTCAACCACTTTCTCACATCCACATATGTCCCAAACCAAAAGTCAAACTTGGCCCCACCGAAACTTTCTATCCGGCGCCACCGAGTTCTCTTGACACAGCTACTGCCAGAAACCCTAATCAATTCGGTCTCACCGATGGGATCTCGGTCTCACCGAGATGGCCGGCAAACTCTCTGCTGTTTATTGCATTAATTTCGGTCTCACCAAATATGAATCGGGTCCCACCGAGTTTGCATGGCCAACTCTCTGTTTTGCTTATTACCCAAATCGGTCCCACCGAGTTTGTGTAATTGGTCCAACCAAGATAAGGCTTTACCCTAACCCTAGAACATCGGTCTCACCGAGTTGATCATGTCGGTCCCACCGAAATGCCTAATGGTCACATTATGAACTAAATCGGTCTGACCGGGTTTTCTGATTCGGTCCCACCGAGTTTGGTAAATTGTGTGTAACGGTTAGATTTTGTGTGGAGGCTATATATACCCCTCCACCCACTCTTCATTCGTGGAGAGAGCCATTAGAACATGCCTACACTTCCAACATACATTTTCTGAAAGAGAACCACCTACACTTGTGTTGAGGTCAAGATATTCCATTCCAACCACATAAATCTTGATCTCTAGCTTTCCCCAAGTTGCTTTCCACTCAAATCATCTTTCCACCAAATCCAAATCATGTGAGAGAGAGTTGAGTGTTGGGGAGACTATCATTTGAAGCACAAGAGCAAGGAGTTCATAATCAACACACCATCTATTACCTTTTGGGGAGTGGTGTCTCCTAGATTGGTTAGGTGTCACTTGGGAGCCTCCGTCAAGATTGTGGAGTTGAACAAAGGAGTTTGTACGGGCAAGGAGATCGCCTACTTCGTGAAGATCTACCTTAGTGAGGCAAGTTCTTCGTGAGCGATGGCCATGGTAGGATAGACAAGGTTGCTTCTTCGTGGAACCTTCATGGGTGGAGCCCTCCGTGGACTCGCGTAACCGTTACCCTTCATGGGTTGAAGTCTCCATCAATGTGGATGTACGATAGCACCACCTATCGGAACCACGGATAAAAAATCTCCGTGTCTCCAAATTGCATTTTCACACTCCAATCCCATCCCTTTACATTCTAGCAACTTGCATGATTTACTTTCTGCTGGTCATATACTCTTATCATGCTTGCTTGAAATGTATTGTGAATGTGTGAACTTGTGCTAAAACTCCACTTCAACTTAAAGAATTAAAAAAACTGCAACTTTTCTTACTAAGCGTCTATTCACCCCCCCTCTAGACACCTCTTCTTGATCCTTTCAATTGGTATCAGAGCTTTGGTCTCCATTGCTTTGGTTTAATCACCATTGGAGGAAGATGGATGAGTCTATGTTGGGGAGTCTTAGACGTAGAGTGCCTATTCTTGATGGAGAGTTCTTTCATGAGTGGAAAAATGAGATGCTTAAATGAATATCATTTGAACAAGTACATTACTACCCCTTGTGCACCTCATGTTGATCCTTTGCATCCTACCCTTGATGAGTCTATTGACATGATCCGCAACCTTAGAACTGTTAATCTTATCACTAGAGGCTTGCCTAGAAACTTGATTGGATGTTTGCCTACTCTTGATTGTGCCTACACTATATGGAGATTTCTTGAGGAAAGATTTTCAAACTATTCCTTGCAAAACTTAGATGAAATTCTTCATAAGTCTATTGCCTTGAGTAAGATGAATTCCAGTGATCCTAAGTTTGGTGATTGTCCATTTGAGCTTACCAATCTCATGCATGCCAAAGGAGATGTTGGAATCATTAGCAATATCATCTCCGAAGCTATTAGAATTCATAAAGGTGACCATTGTGATGATCATTTATCTAATGAATTACCCTCTCTAGGAATTGATCAAATACAAGACGATGTTGAACATGGATACTATGATGAGGATGATGATAGTGACTATGATCTTGATGATGCGATGAGACACTTTGGTCTTATGGCTAATCTTCGCGGCTACATGGCTGGAGGAAAGGAATGGGTCCTTGATAGTGGATGTACTGATCATATGACCGGAGACAAGGATATGTTTCGTGAGCTTGCTGAAAACGACGGCCCTCGAAAGTATTTCACTTTGGGTGATAACACAAATGTTAAGGTGGTTGGCCTCGGTAAGGTGGCCATTTCACATGATAGCTCCATACAAAATGTCATGCTCGTTGAATCTCTTGGGTACAATTTAATTTCAGTATCTAGACTTGCTGATTTCGGTTTCAATGTCCTATTTACTGAAGTAGATTGCCAAGTTTTTCAAAGAGACAATCATAAAATGGTCTTTACCGGTATACGTAGAGGTGATCTTCACATTGTTGATTTCACTAAAAAGGCTCAACCTAGAACTTGCTTAATTGCTAAATCTTCTAAAGGTTGGTTGTGGCATAGAAGGCTAGGTCATGTGGGCATGCGAAATCTTGATAAGCTTATTAAAGGTGATCATATCCTTGGAGTAAAAGATGTTATATTTGACAAGCATAGACTTTGTAGTGCTTGTCAAGGTGAAAACAAGTTGGAGGAAGTCACCCGTGAAGAACATCATGACCACGAGAAGACCGCCGAGCTACTTCACATGGATCTCTTTGGTCCCAATGCCTACAAGAGTCTCGGTGGTAACTTATTTGGTCTAGTCATAGTCGATGATTTTTCAAGATTTACGTGGGTGTTCTTTCTTGATGATAAATCGGAGGTCCAAAAGATGTTCAAAAACTTCGCCAGGAAGGCCCAAAATCAATTTGAAGTGAAGATCAAGAAGGTTCGGAGCGACAATGGAACGGAGTTCAAGAATGCAAATGTGGATACCTTTCTTGACGAAGAAGGGATCTCACACGAATTCTCGGCTACGTACATGCCTCAACAAAATGGAGTTGTTGAGAGGAAGAACTGGACTCTTATTGAGATGGCAAGAACGATGCTTGATGAGTACAAGACTCCAAAACACTTTTGGGCGGAAGCGGTTGAGATAGCTTGTCATGCAACAAATCGCTTGTATCTTCACAAGCTACTCGGCATACGAGATCCTCACTGGTAACAAACCCCAAGTTGGATACTTTCAAGTATTTGGCTCAAAGCGCTACATTGTTGATAAGCATCGTCGTTCTAAATTTGCTCCTAAATCTCATGAAGGGTTCCTACTTGGTTATGGCTCAAACTCTCACACTTACCGTGTCTACAACAATTTCACCCGAAAGGTTGAAGAGATGGTAGATTTGAAGTTTGATGAATCTAACGGCTCGCAAGTAGAGCAATTATCAATTGATGTAGGAGACAAAGACCCTTCGAAAGCAATCCAAGACTTGTCTATTGGGAAGATACACCCAACGGAGGTAAAGGAGAGTACCTTGTCCGTCCAAGTGGAAGCTTCCACCTCACGACAAGGTGAACCAAGAGTCTACATGGAAGCATCCACGAGTGGGACACATCAAGATGAAGAAAACGAGGAAGTACACCAAGATGAACCTCATCAACCTCCTTCTCCACCACAACAAGAGAACTACAACGTCAACAATGAAGAAGGCCAAGAAGAAGGACAAGATGAAGAAGATGTTCCACCCTGACCCAAGCAAAAGCTCCCGCGAGTTCGAGCAAGAGTCGCCAAAGACCATCCTGTCGAGCAAATCTGCAATGATATCCAAAATAGGAGAATCACTCGCTCAAAAAACTCGTTTGGCTAATTTTTGTGAATGTTATTCATTCATATCTAGCATTGAACCTATGAAGGTTGAAGAAGCATTGAAAGATCCAGATTGGATAAACACCACGCATGAAGAGCTACACAACTTTGAGAGAAACCAAGTGTGGACATTGGTCGAGAAGCCCGACAACAACCACAACATCAATGGTACCAAATGGGTGTTTCACAACAAGCAAGATGAAGATGGACAAGTAGTTCACAACAAAGCACGTCTCGTCGCCCAAGGCTACACTCAAGTCAAAGGTATGGACTATGGTGAGACATATGCCCCGTTGCTAGACTTGAGTCCATTCAAGCATCTTACTTGCTTATGCTAATCACCATGATATCACCTTGTACCAAATGGACATTAAAAGTGCTTTTCTAAATGGTGAAATTGAGGCAGAAGTTTATGTTAAGCAACCTCCCGGCTTTGTCAATCCTAAGAAACCTAATCATCTTTACAAACTTCACAAAGCTCTTTATGGTCTTAAACAAGCTCCTAGAGCGTGGTATAAATGCTTGACCAAGTTCCTTATTGAAAAAGGCTTTGAAATTGGAAAAATAGATTCTACTCTTTTTACTAAAGGGGTTAATGGAGAACTATTTGTGTGCCAAATTTATGTTGATGATATTATATTTGGTTCGACTAACCCTCATTTTAGTGAGAAGTTTGGAAAGCTAATGTCGGAGAAGTTTGAGATGTCTATGATGAGTGAACTAAAATTCTTTCTTGGTTTGCAAATCAAGCAAACTAAGGAATCTACCTTTGTTCCTCAAACAAAGTACACCAAGGACTTATTCAATAAGTTCAATATGCAAGAATGCAAAGGTATGAATACACCCATGCCTACTACTGGACATCTTGATTAGACCAAAGATGGTGAACCGGTTGATCAAAAGGTTTACCGCTCTACGATTGGTTCATTCTTATATATATGTGCCTCTCGTCCCAACATTATGCTAAGTGTGTGCATGTGTGCACGATATCAAGCGGCCCCTAAAGAATGTCATCTTAAGGCTGTGAAAAGGATAGTGACATACTTAATACGTACACCAAATTTTGGTATTTGGTATCCTAAGAGGTCTCCTTTTGATCTTGTCGGCTACTCCGATTCGGACTATGCCGGAGACAAGGTTGATAGAAAGTCCACTTCGGGTACTTGTCAATTTCTTGGTAGATCTCTTGTGTCTTGGTCCTCCAAGAAACAAAACTCGGTATCCTTATCCACCACCGAAGCGAAATACATTGCCACTGGTTCATGTTGTGCTCAATTACTTTGGATGACCCAAACTCTTAAGGATTATGGGATATATGTGAAACATGTTCCATTGCTTTGTGACAATGAAGGTGCTATTAAGATTGCTCACAATCCTGTGCAACATTCTAAAACTAAGCATATTGAAGTTCATCATCATTTCATTCAAGATCATGTTGCTAAAGGGGACATTGATCTTAAGCATGTCGCACCGATAAGCAATTGGCGGATATATTCACCAAACCGCTTGATGAGAAAGTCTGTTGCCATTTGAGAGGTGAATTGAACATCATTGATGCTTCAAACTTGGAGTAGGAACTCCATTTGGATACATGCAAGGCATGAGCCTTTGACCAATCCTTGATATTTCTTTCATGATGCTATTTATATGTCTTGGATATACTTGCACCCTTGCATGCTATCTAACCCTTGTAGGTACTTGGATGAATCTAAATCTATGAGATTGCAACTCACTCACATCTTGAGCAATCTCTACATCACCAAGTTCTACACAATGGTGGTTGAAAACAAGGAAGCATGAAACTCTTCAAACATATCCTTTGACAAATTCTATATTACGTTTTATGATTGTCATTTTGGATACACAAGTGCTCTTCCTTGCAAAACTACGGAGTAAACTGGAGCTCTGCATCAATCTTGGCCATTCATGCCTCAGCCTCTGTCACAACGATTGGATCATCATAAACCCATCGAAGCAGTATGCATCCAACATAAGAAACAAAACACCCATGTGTATATATTTAGAAGTTGGCATCCACGATCTCATAGTACCCCCTCCCCATTCAGACGATACTTGTGCTCAAGTGGAAGGGTTTGGAAACCAAGCTTGAATGGTTTGCTTGAAGAATTGGGGGAAAACTAGTTTTATGAAATTTGCATCTCTCATGAAGCCTCTTCCATTGTAAGATTTGCCCACTGAATTAGCTACTGACTAGCACTCCTGGTCTCGGCAATGATATGGTTTTCATTACTTGGACCGGTTCAGTTCTGATTTTCCCATCAGGACCAACAAGTGGCAACTGTTGATTAGGAATAGCTAGCCATCCCTTGTGTATCTTCAGCTAAGTAACATGAAATACAAGATGTATTATGATGTGGTCGGGAAGGTGGAGCTTGTAGAAAGAATTTTCAACCTTCTGCATAACCCTAAATGGTCCATAGAGCTTAGGTGTCAATTTAATAGCACGTGTGAGTTCAAAGGTCACAATTCTATAGGGTTGCTTCTTAAAGTACACCATACCTCCCACATTGAATTGCCTCTCAGATATGTTCTTGCCTACATATTACTTCATTCTAGCATGAGCTTGTTGCGGGTTAGCCTTGTTGAAAGGATCGAGAAGATGGGTCGAGAGGGGGTGATTAGACCCACAATAGTAAAAGTGGCAGTTTTTAATTTCTTCAAGTTAAAGTTGAGTTTAGCACAAGTTAAAACAGACAATACATCTCAAGCAATCATGACAAGAGAATAGGCATCGGAAAGGTAAAGCATGCAATTTGCAAGAATGTAAAGGGATGGGATTGGATTGTGCAAACGCAATGGAGACGCGGAGAATTTTTGGTGTGGTTCCGATAGGTGGTGCTATCGTACGTCCATGTTGATGGAGACTTCAACCCACAAAGGGTGATGGCTGCGCGGATCCATGCAGGGGTCCACCCACGAAGAGTCCACGAAGAAGCAACCTTGTCTATCCCACCATGGCCATCGTCCATGCAGGACTTGCCTCACTCGGGTAGATATTCACGAAGTAGGCGATCTCCTTGCCCTTACAAACTTTTTGTTTTAACTCCACGTCGCGATGGAGGCTCCCAAGCGACACCTAACCAATCTAGGAGACACCACTCTCCAAAAGCTAATAGATGGTGTGTAGATGATGAACCCCTTGCTCTTGTGCTTCAAATGATAGTCTCCACAAAATTCAACTCTCTGTCACACATGATATGGTGGAAGAAGGATTTGAGTGGAAAGCAACTTGGGGAAGGCTAGAAATCAAGGTTCAAATGGTAGAAATGGAATCTCGTGATCTCAACACATGAGTAGGTGCACTACAAAAAGAAGACACATCCGTGACATTTTGGGCCGAACGAATTCTTTTCCTGTCATGCTTATGACACTTCTATGATGATAATTGTGACAAAAGCACGTATCATCATAGATGTGGTGGGCTCCGACTTCTATGACCAAAAAACATGACAAAAAAGGGCTTTTCATCCTAGGCAGGCCGGGGATGCACCTACATGACATTGTTTGGGCCGTCCATGACGGAAAAAATCATGGTATAAGCGAGGCCGAGGAAAATTTCGGGGAGTTCCCTGTTACGGTGGGTGGTCGGGGCCAAGCGATGCATGGAGGTTTGCGCGTTTCCCTCGTACACGTACGCGCGTGTGTGCGAGGCATTGGGCTCTAACTGAACCTGAGCGATTGCACTAGCTACATTATTGAACCCCGATTGATCCCTTTGTTGTTAACTGAACCCGAGTGATTCCTTCGCTACTACTGCTAACTAAAGCCGATCGAAGCTGCCTCTTGATGAACAGTCCCCGATGGGGGTTGGATGAACAGTTCCCATGGGGGTTGGATGACCAGGATCCCGTGGTAGTAGAGGTCGTTGCCGCTGGATGAACAGGACCCTGATCGAGGAGGTGGGGGTGGATGAACAGTAGCCGGTGGAGGGACCCCGTGGAGGGTTGGTTGAACAGGACCCCGTGGAGGGCTGGTTGAATAGGACCCGTGGAGGGCTGGTTAAACAGGAGCCAGTGGAGGCTGGATGAACAGGAGCTGGTGGAGGTTGGATGAACAGGACCCCGTGGATGAACAGTAGCTGGTGGAGGCAGGAGGAAGTTGACGGTGGACCAACAATAGCAGGTGGAGGCTGGAGGAAGTCGACGGTGGATGAACAGTAGCCCGTGGAGTCCCGTTTTGCGGTACGCCACACCCCTCTCGATGCACAGGACCCCGTTTCAACCATAGGCGCTCCAACATAAGTCTGTTTGCTCTGTTTTGTGATACGCCACACCCCTCCTGATCAACAGCACCCCGTTTCGACCGTAGGCACTCAAACAGAATGTCGTTCCATCCGTTCTGCGGTATGCTAGACCCCGTTTCAGCTGTTCCGTCCAAGCCGGTTGGCTCCTGATGAACACGACGCATTCTGTTGCCTCCCGATGAATACGATGCAGTTTCTCCGTTCTGACCCAGCCGGTTGGCTTCCAATGAAAAGGACGTTGTTGCTGCCATCCGTTGCCTCTCCATGTACACGAGCCCT
Source organism: Aegilops bicornis (assembly GCA_021605145.1). NCBI lineage: Eukaryota > Viridiplantae > Streptophyta > Magnoliopsida > Poales > Poaceae > Aegilops > Aegilops bicornis. Next base: position 453,717,565 of record CM038672.1, read on the forward strand.
GGCAGTACATATGCGTGAGTAGGCGTTCGAGACCCCGCCCTTATGTACGTACGTGGCCGTATTCTTTGGCATATGGTTGTACGTGTGTGTACATGGTTTAGAAGGGACTACGTCGGGGGCTCTACTACTACACGTGCCGCTGCTTGCTCGGACACGGTTCATCATTGCGAAGAGACCGATCGACTAGTATGTACATACACGTTCGCGACCAGACAGAAAATGCTACGTACGCCTCGCCGAGTGGGTCCCAGCTGTCAGGGAGGACAAGGATGCACTTCCTTGCGCGCAAAGATATAGATGGTGGGTCCCAGCTTTCATGGGGAAGAATCTTTTTTTGCCCGTAATATGGATGCACTTCCTTGCGTGCGAAGATGTAGTTGGTGGGTCCATCTGTTAGCCTCACCGCGTAGAGTCCTCTTTCGATGGTTGTCGTTCGTTGACCATGTTGACCATGCCGCGCAGACAGCACCTAGGCGGTGAACGATGGCGAGGCCTAGGAAGGGAACGACGCGGAGTCAGGGAAGACGATGCAGGTGGATGCCCACACGGAGGGGAGTATGAGGGTTCACTCGTTCGGCTGTGGTGTGAGGCTGCCGTCGCCGGAGAATAACACGAGGTGTTGGTGAGTAGAGGAATGGCCTGGACGGCGATGGGAGTAGGGTGGGCCGGTGAGTCCTGCGCGGCAGCATAGCCGGCCACGGGAGGCGGCAGGAGGCGATACCGCCGGCGGTGGTTTGGATGGCTAAAGCAAGAGTATCCGAGATTGAAGAAGAAGCACGACATCCGTTGGATGGACATCCAACGGCCACTACTGCTAGAATCGTGTGTTGACTATAAGTTGACAAAGCCATGCGTATGCGTCAACCTAGTAGGCCCACAAGTGTGTGGCAGAGAACATATAGCCCATTTGCGATTTGTAAGGATGTACAACCCATTTTTGAATTCTAATGTAATTTACTACAACCCATTTACAATTTGTTAAAATTACAGCCCATTTTCTAGCTAGAACAATGATTAATAATTACAACCAAACACCCAAAACAGAATTGAATAAAATTTCCCACATTTTCATGGGATCCGAAATATTTTTATCCCGAAATTTCAAGTCAGATTAAATATAATTTCAAAATAAATTGTATAACGTAAAAATCGAACGAAATATTGCACGCGCAACAAGTAATGAAATTAAAATTTTCAAAATCCAAAAATAATTTTTTAACTAATTACGTGTTTGTTGTATTTTTTTATAGTTACAACCCAGTTTATATAATTACATCCCATTTATTATTTTTTAAAGCCAATTTTCTTGTGAAGCCTAATGCATCCCTCCTAGGAATGATTCATAGCCCAGCGGGGCGGAGAATAACAAGTTGACCTGGGCTAGGTATTCCTCAAAAAAAGTATAGCTGGGCTAGCCATTTCAGCTTGAAAAAATTAATATATATGCTGGATATTTGGTCGACATAAAATAATAGTCTGGGCTAGACAGGCCACAGGCCGCCCAGGTGATCTCCTCTAAACAACCACAAAAACATCGCTCAAGAAAAACTCTGCTCACACCTCAAGAAACAAATACTTCTCGAGCTGCTGGGTCCCAGTTGTAGGCCGCTCCTTGTGCAATTCTATTATTTATTGACTACATAGGTTGATAATGGTGTGGCACCGTGATGTCAGGAAACCAGGAGGAAGCAAAAAATATAGTTGTATATTGTAAGGAGGCACTTGTGTACGTGCAGTTATGGCCCCGGTGGGTCCCCACTATCATCCTCTCCAATTAAAGTCATCTCCTGATTCCTCATGTTCGTTGACCATGTTGACAATGTGAGGTGGCGGCGCCATGACGAGCACAACAATTGGAAGGACGGCGGAGAGGGCCTCGCGGGCCCTACGGATGGTCTGATACAGCACCCGCTGCTCATTCAGGAAGCCAGGATCATAGGGCCACATGTCCGCGACGACATTGTTGTTCGCTTGTTCGCCGGCAATTCGTCCTTCCACGAGCCGGTGCTCGTTGAGGAGACGGAGGTTGCGGCACTCCTCCAGCGCTGGTAGCTCTTCGCCATTAGGGCGTCGAAGTGCGGCCGCACCTGCTCTACAGTGAACATGGCATGAACCGGCTTGGGCGGTGGCGCCGGCTCTTGGTCGGAAGCCACGTCCATTGTCTGATTGTCGTCGCTGAGCTCGGCAAGCTCACTGGCGAGCCATCATGTCCAACTGCTGGACCAGACCGCTGCCAAGAACAATTCTGACCCCACTTAACGTGGTAGTCCACGATCCGGCGCCAACCCACTCCGCCGCGCCATCCTCGCTGGTGCATGACACCATGACCATCGGCGAGGCCCGTGCTCAATACATGGACATGGTGAGGCAGAAGCATGAGGAGCAGTTCCCGGAGGCGTAGACCCATGCCGCCTACAACCACCATGTCCTCTAGGAGCACCTGCAGGCGGAGGAGCAGATCGCCGCGAAGCGGGCGGAGGAGGATGCACTGCTCGAGTCGTACCGCTCAGCCTGCGAGAGCCGCCTCGCGCGCTGGCGGTACCGCATGCGGGTTGCGGAGGTTGTGGCCGCCTACAAAGAGGGCGATATAGCGGGCGAGATACTGTTTGGCGAGACCGACGACGATGCAGAGGACAATGCCTGCTCCGCCGAGGCCCCGACCCGCCGGCACCGAGGCGGAGGACTTCGCCGGCGTTGGCGAGGCCCTGCTTCGCTGAGGCCCCGCCCCACCAATAACGAGGCAGAGGACATTGCCGGCTCCGCCGAGGCCCCGCCCTACCGGCAACGAGGGGGAGGATTGTCCCCACTCCGCCGAGGCACCGCCCCACCGGCAATGAGATAGAGGACATCGCCGGCTCCATCGAGGCCCCGCCCCGCTGCCAACGAGGTCGCGCCACATAGAAAACGAGGAAGAGTAGAACACGGTAGGTGACCGCCGCTCAGGTCCAAGTAAGGCCACCGCTGCTACCCTCCAGTTGAAGCCAAGCTTGCCGGGTTGAACATTGATGGCCGATTAGCTTCTTAGCGGCGACGTGGAGTCGGAGAGCTTTGCTGGAGTATAAGCTTCTGTTAGGCTCAACCAGACACGGGAAATGGGCGCCGGAGATCATAAATTAGGTTAATTAATTATACCTCTAGCGCACCCCTTTTTAGTTGAAGAATGTATGAAATGTAATGAAATCCGACATGTTTATATGAAACTAGCAAGAGGCCCATGCGTTGCACGGAACATCAAGATGCATTTGTATGAGTAGTTTATCTTGTGGGAGAAAAGGATGAACGAGGGAAGGCCTAATTTGCAAATGTGGAGAGGGTGTGGGTATCTTTTTGCAAAATTGCCATAGTTTCCTTCCTATCCGTCAGATATAAATCAGACGGCCTATATTCTAGGATGGAAGGCACACCATCATGACCAACTCTGTTTTTTATAAGAGTATATATAGTAGAGTAGTAGATAGATAGATAGATATAGATATAGATACGGCTGTGTATGAACGTATTTAGTTTGATTAGTTGGAATTCATGTATCACTGGCATTGGATGAACGTGCAAAACAATACGTACTAGCATTATTCCTAGGACGCACGGTGATCACCTTGTTTGCAGTAGTTTCACACGTACAAAAAGTTTGCGCAACTTTTTAGCGTGCCTGTACATTGTAATCAAACTTGCAGGCCTGGAAATTCATAGAGAACATTCAAAACAATCGATGATTATGCATCTCAGCGATTCAAATGTCAGAGCCAATATTTACTCCACAACTAAAGAATAAAGAAAAATCTATCGATGCTGCTGAAAGCGAATGGTGTCCCATTCGAAAATATCGAATGCATGTCCTCTTGCTAACATCAATGAGCAAATTTTGAAAAGGTTGTCCCATTCCAAAATATCAAATGTGTGTATTTGCATACATCAATGAGCAAACTTTGACAAGGTTTTCCCACTCCAAAATATCAAATGCCTACGATTGTGGAATGGGTGGGGTTTGCCATGAGTTCGGACATTGACATGTCACCTCATGCTAAATAAACCAGCTGTTCTTTTTGTGCAGTTCCACTAAAATCAACCAACTTCGCGCATAGCTTATATGTTGCAACACCTTGAACATATCCGCACCTCCTTTCTTGTAGCTAATTTTGTGGCTGGAGGTGGAAATGAATGATTCGAGAACATTCGATGTATTGTGCATGATGAAGTATAATGGAGGGCACGAACCATCTGAACATTTTCTGCTGTTCCCATTGAAATCAAGCTGAGCATCCCTGTTTGCATAAATACAAAAAAAGTGATTAGCATAAAGCAAACTGTACTATGAATTGACAGTTTAAACAGGCAACCTACGTGATCCATGCAGAGCACATATTTAAAAAAATGGAACTCACCGAAAAGTATCCTAAAACAACATTGTATTGGCCATCACAACAACAAAGATGGACATCTGTGAGTCCTTCTGAGCTGAAGTTAGTTTGTTCTTGTGGGAAGTAATGTAACCATCCTTCAACTGCTTCCTCCTGATATGAAGAGCATGATCCTGTTGTGCAAAGACAAGAGAACAACTAAATGCTGCATCCCTGTTTGCTCGAAAAAAAAAGGAAAGGAAATAATTGAAACAACACAAATGAAGCACTTCTTGAGGACAATACCACTTGCTCATGATAGTATCTAAACAGTAGCACAACACCAATAGAGATCTGATGTCGGCTAGGACTACGTCGCTATTTCCCCAAAGAGGAAGGGATGATGCAGCACAACGAAGGTAGGTAGTATTTCCCTCAGTGACGAGACCAAGGTTATTGAACTAGTAGGAGAACCAAGCAACACTACGTAAACAACACCTGCACACAAATAACAAATACTCGCAACCCGACGTATTAATAGGGTTGTCAATCCCTTTCGGGTAACGGCGCTAGAAATTGGCAAAAAGACATGAGAGAGTTGTAAATATTGATAGATCGAACGCCAAATAAAATAAAGTGCACCAAGGTATTTTTTTATTTTTGGTTTAATAGATCTGAAAATAAAAGGCATATAAAATAGATCGCAAAGGCAAACAATATGAGAAAGAGACCCAAGGGCCGTAGATTTCACTAGTGGCTTCTCTCGAGAAAAATAGCAAACGGTGGGTAAAGAAATTACTGTTGGGCAATTGATAGAACTTCAAATAATCATGACGATATCCAGGCAATGATCATTATATAGGCATCACGTCCAAGATTAGTAGACCGACTCCTTCCTGCATCTAGTACTATTACTCCGCACATCGACCGCTATCCAGCATGCATCTAGTGTATTAAGTTCATGGAGAAACGGAGTAATGCAAAAAGAACGATGACATGATGTAAAGAAGATCTATATATGTAGAAATAGACCCCATCGTTTTATCCTTAGTAGCAACGATACATATGTGTCGGTTCCCCTTTTGTCACTGGGATCAAGCACCATAAGATCGAACCCACTACAAAGCACCTCTTCCCATTGCAAGATAAATAGATCAAGTTGGCCAAACAAAACCAAATATAGGAGAAGAAATACGAGGCTACAGGCAATCATGCATATAAGAGATCAAAGAAGACTCAAATAACTATCATGGATAAAAAGATAGATCTGATAATAAACTCAAAGGTCATCGGATCCCAACAAACACACCGCAAAAAGAGTTACATCATATGGATTTCTAAGAGACCATTATATTGAGAATCAAACAAGAGAGAGGAAGCCATCTAGCTACTAACTACGGACCCGTAGGTCTACAAAGAACTACTCACGCATCATCGGAGAGGCACCAATGGAAGTGGTGAACCCCTCCATCATGGTGTCTAGATTGGATCTAGTGGTTCTAGACTTTGCATTGGCTGAAATTGATTTTCGTCGACTCTCCTAGGGTTTCTGGAATATTGGGGTATTTATAGAGCAAAGAGGCGGTTCAGGGGGCACCTGAGGTGGGCGCAACCCACCTGAGCGCGCCTGGGCCTCCAGACGCGCCCTGGTGGGTTGTGCTCCCCTCGGAGCACCCCCCAGGTGCTTCTCCTGCCCACTGGATGTATTCTAGTCCAAAAAATCCACAAAAAGTTTCGCTGCGTTTGGACTCCGTTTGGTATTGATTTCCTGCGATGTAAAAAACTTGCAGAAAACAGCAATTGGCACTTACCACTATGTCAATAGGTTAGTACCAAAAAATGATATAAAATGAGTATAAAATGATTATAAAACATCCAAGAATGATAATATAACAGCATGGAACAATAAAAAATTATAGATAGGTTGGAGACGTATCAATATCCCCAAGCTTAATTCCTGCTCGTCCTCGAGTAGGTAAATGATAAAAACAGAATTTTTGATGTGGAATTTTGCCTAACATGTCATCTCATATTATTTTCTTTATATCATGGACATTTGTACTTTTATATGATTCAAAGCAATAGTCTAGTTTTGACATGAGACTTAAATACTCAAGCATATCAACAAGCAACCGTGTCTTTCAAAATATCAATGCTAAAATAAGTTATCCCTAGCCCATCATGCTCAATCATTGATCCATTCATGAAACACACTCGCATATTAACTACACCCAATGCTCAAGTACAATCATAGTGCCCCCTAGTTGGTGCTTTTATAAGAGAAGATTGAGACTCAAATTAAAAATAAAAATTGCATAAAGTAAAAGAAAGGCCCTTCACGGAGGGAAGTAGGAATTTGTAGAGGTGCCAGAGCTCAAAGCGAAAATTGAGAGATAAAAACATTTTGGGAGGCATAATTTTCCCACCAACGAAAACGACTTAGAGTTCCCAACAATTTCCATGCTAGATGTCGGGGTACTAAAGTTTGGGCCCTTTAGCACCCCATACTTGTGCACGGGCAGTTGTAGCCACACACGCGCGGCGAGGCATGAAGAGGGCGATCAAGGATAAAAACGAGACACAAGGAGAAGAGAGGAAGCCAAGCTAGAGAACAGAGGACGGGCTGGAACCCCGACAAGATCCTTGTCGGGACGGCTTGCGAGACCCCGACAAGATACTTGTCGGGACGACTCACAGAGCACTAACAAGAGCACCACCCTTGAGGTTGAGAACTCTGACACCATTGACAACGCTAAGGCCCAAACCCAGGGGCGCGCACATAGTGGCGTGCGGACCTTTGTGAAGGCTAGAAGATGAAGTGCCCGGCAAGATCCTTGTCAAGGATGGCCACGAGGCCCTGGCAAGATCCTTGCCGGGGACATCGGCAAGACCGCGGCAAGACTCCGCCACCCCGTCACCGCTCCAGCACAACGGCCGACCTGCGAGCCTGGCAAGTACTTGCGTGGTGGCATGTAGATCTTCATGAAGGACCTGCCACCTCTCCAGCGCAGCAGCTGGCCAGCCAACCTAGCACTGCATGCCTCGTCGGCGTGGACGCGTGAAGACCGGGCGACGCGGCAAAAGACAGGACGGGCTCTCCTCCCGTCCCCGATAAAGCTAGAGGGCACTTAAGCAGCGCATTTATGGCGTTTGTCCTAAGACGCCGGCGATAAACATCGATAATGTAGCTACTTTACACCTCCTGTGTGCCATTGTGGCAGCCCCTTGGACATATAAAAGGAGTCCCATGGCGTACTGGAGGAGGATTCGAACTTTTGGACCTGTCGGCCCAGCTTGCATGCGAGCAGCTAGCCGAAGCTCAAGAACACAGAATACACAATCAAGCAGGACTAGGGTTTTACGCTTCTCAGCGGCCCGGACCTGGGTAAAAATCTGTGGTATTGACCATTAGATCTGCTCTTTGCTCTACCCCTCTTCCCTGCCGAACCGTAGAAGGGATCCACGTGATCCCATAGGTTTCATTCTCCACGCCGACATCTTTGGCACGCCAGGTAGGGGAAGAAGGTTCTGCAAACCCGATCTATCGGTTAGCGTGTCGTTTCCTTGATCACCATGGCTCCCAAGAAGAAAGGATCACGGCGATCGGTTCTTCTGGAGCTGAACCGCCCGTGCCAACGCGGACGGATGATGGGTAGTTGTGGATGGTGGCGGAGGTGCGGATCACGACCATCCACGACACTCCGACAACCGAAGCCAGGCGAGCAGCGTCGTTCATGCCCAAGACGACGAGCCGCACGCCGCCGCGTCCAAGAACGGAGCCATGCCGCCTACGGGCGGTGCGGGGACCTCCAAGGGCAGGGCCATGCCGCTCACGGGTGGCGCGACAACCTCAAAGACAGCCCCACCGACGCCCGCGCTGTAGTCCTCCCAGGTCGTGCATGACAAGCGGTGCCGCGACGTTGGTGACCCCGGGCGCCGCCGCGAGAAGAGGCCTCAACATCATTCTCGAGATGCATAGGGCCGGCAAGTACTAATGAGCCGCCAGGGCTCCATATTCCTATTTTCTCTTCTTTCTATTTCACAAAGGACAGAAGGTCCCTCTCATACAAGTTTGCCGGGGGGGACAAAGAGTGTGGACACCAACAGGCGACGCTCGAGGTGGCATCTTGCGAAGAAGAATATAGCGGCAAAAAGCTAAGTCACGAGACTTCGACGAATTTCTTTTAATAACAGGTTTATTTTCCTCGAATGGTCTCCGTTCTTGTATAAGGAAAACCTGCACGCGAAGGAACCTTGTCGGGATTGTTTGCGCCCTTGCCCCGTTTCGAGTCCGCTCAACGGCTCAAGTGGCTGCACTAGAAATGGCAAGGTGCCTTGCCGGCAGTGGCACCCCCAGCAGGCTGCTAAGAATCCGTCCTCAAAGCGCTCGTGGCTAGGGTGCGCGCACCGGCCAGTCTTTCCCAGTAACGCATAGGATGTGTACCGTACAAGGAGGAATCGTACGAGGAAGACATCATGCATTTAATTCGCAAACATAACAAGTTATATTACATTAATAGTTGTTGTGGTTCTAATTTAAGTGGGATTGTTTTGGGTAAAGATCCATGGCGGCAAGGGGAACCGGAGCGCCTAGTCCCGGCGCTGGCCTTCCACCCTCGTGACGTGGTCAACTAGGCTGCTGACGGGCGCGACAAGCTCCTCAAGTGCCTTGTGGTCCGCATCTGTCGGCAAGCTGTCTTGGCTGAGGTCGAGGCTAGGGTTCCTGTACACCACCTTGGTGAGCACCTTGAGGAGGGCGCCCCGGCAAAGCTTCCAGGACTCGTTGGCCAGGTGGTTCACTCGGCGGTCGTGGAGTAGGTGCAAGGCGTCAAGGACGGCCTTGAAGAACATGGTCACGCTGGCGCTCTCAGTTATCCTGTCGTCGTGAGAGAACCTGGTGCTCGGCAGGCCCATGATGGATAGCTGCGTGTTGAGCTTCTCCGAGACGCCGACGAGGTGCTCGGTCCAGATCTTCACGCCCTTCACGAAGTCGTTGTGCTCGACGGCGGTGCTCCCGAGCAGTAGCCTCTCATCCTCGAGGCTCTTGGCCAGGGTCTTCTCGCGAGCCCCGGCGTCCGCAAGGATGGCCAGCTTCAGCTTCAGATCAGCAATGGAGTTGTTGGCTTCGGAGAGCAGCTTGTTCTTGTAAGATATGGTGACCTACAAGTCTGCCAAGGTGTGGGCACTCTTGTCCCTGTCGCTCTTGAGCGTCGCCACCTCCTTGCTATGCTTCTCTAGCTCCGCCTCCAGATCCTTCACCTTGCTGGTCAGCTCGTTCTTGGTGGCCTCTGCGGCTTCAGTAGCATCGACGACCTCCTTCAGTTTGCCGGCATGATACCGGACTAGAGCGGTGAGTGCATTTTTGTGTTTCTGCTCCAGTTCCTGGCCCGCTGCACGACAAACTTCTCGATCTCTTCATCCTTGCCATGGAGCTTGGTGGCAAGCGCCTCCTCACGAGCGGCAAGGTCTTCTTCTTGGGCATAGAGCGAGCCATGGCGCTCCCTTAGATCACCGTCCTCCTTTGCGGTTCGTGCAGCGGCTTCCTCCTGGGCCTTCTCAATATCTGATTGCTTGAGGAGGAGCTCATTCCAGCGATGACTCAGCTGCTCCTGGCTGGTCTTCAAATCCTTTCGGGCCTCCGTAAACCAGGCCTGCATATCCTCGATGCGCTTTTGGAAGCCCGCCTCTACCGCATCCACAACCGCCGTCCTAGAGTCCAGCTTCTCCTTGCGGGCACGGTAAAGTGCATGAAGCTTCTAGAAGTTGCTGCTCATGGCTTGGAGGAGCTGGTCCTCCTTGGAACTGTCATTGCTGGCGCTTGGCTCGTCAACAACCTGGAGCCCGGCGGCGGCGATGAGCTCTTCATCAAGGACCTCCCCCTCGGCAGGCGCTCCGGTGCTTCCGCCCCCGGGATGCTGACAAACAGGTCCTCACCGATCTTTAGGTATCTGCTCAAGGAGGGGGCTTCGGAGGTGGACGGCTGGTCGTTGACCATCATCTCCCCGGCAACTGAGGATTCCGGGACCGATGTAGCACTAGGTGCTCCTGAGGCAGGGATGCCATCAGTACGGTCGCCGGTCTCCTCGCTGGCCTCCCCTGCATACCCCTTGGCGGCCTCTTCATGTGCTTCCTTGGCGGCCTCATCGGCAGCAACCTTGTCGGCCTCGGCGGCAGCATCCTTGGCGGTCTCCTCGATGGTGGCGTCGACATCCATCTGACCCACTTAGGAGAGGTCTGAAAACCAAGAAAAAAGAAAATGAAACCAAGATCGAGGTTCAAAGCAAAAAGAAAAAGATTGCACTGGAAAACAGATCAAGGCCAGGAGGCAGGCGGCTTACCTATGACAAGTTGGGGAGGAGTGGTTCCCTCCCCGCCAACGCTTGTTGCTGGGATGGGGCCGCCGACACCTGTGCCTGCCGGCACCTCCTCCGTGTGCGTGGGCTCGTCGGGGGAGGGCCTTGTCGGGGATCTCTCCCTTGGCAGCATGGGCTCGCCGCTAGAAGCCCTTGCCACGGACCCTTCCTTGGGTGGTGCGGTGGTTGATGGAGGAGGCGTGTTGGGGGCGGCCCTTAACGACCCCTCATGTTGCCGCTCTTCCCCTGCAAACCTGGCAAGATAAATGGTGAAGAAACACACCCGAGCGCTCGCCAACGGAAAGTAGGTAGTGGACTCACGATGGGGGCTGAGTCGGGGGCTGTGTCATGGACTGGGGCCCGGGCTCATCAACCGTCGAGGTCTTGGCCCTCTTTTCCATCCTCTGTGCCAATGTCTACCTGTCCCTACAGAAGCAAGCCAAGACGAGGTCAAGTCATGCAAAATAACTAAAAAAGGAAATGGAGAAGGTGGTGGAGCACTTACTCGTACCTTTCTTCCTCCTCTTCCTCTCGCATCCTCCTGTTCGGTCTCATGCTAGAGAGGTCGTAATCGGCCTCTCGTATGGTGCCCGTGCGGAGGGGTGGCGATGGAGGCCTGGGCCGCTTGGCCGTGGCGGAGGCGTCGGCCGCTGCTTCCTTTGCCGCCACGGCCGTGCGCCTCGTGTGGCGCATGGGTTGCACCCTGGCCCCTTGCCGCTGTGCGGCCTTGCCGATCGCCCCCTTGACGCGAACCTCTTCGGGCAAGGAGGCCCGCCACACTGGCTCGCTGGAGCCAGACCGCCGGAGGACGCGCTTCCTCCTCCCCTGGACCAGGGGCTCGTCGGGCAGCTCCTCTTTGTCCAAGTCATCGGCCGCCTCCTCGGCAGAAGGGCCCTAGGTGGCCGCGCTGCTGTGCTCCCCAGTGGGCCCCGCCTGCTCAGAAAATCTTCTTCGGCCCCGGCCTCGCTTTCCTGATAGCCAGCGCTTCCGGTCACCGCGGCAAGAGCTGCCTCTTCTGCCCTGTTGGCGATGTACGCCACCTCTTCGTCGGTGGTGTCGCGGACGAGCTGCTTTTCCTCACGGACGGGCCGCTCCAACAAACTGTCGAAGAACTCCTGTACCCGCGCTGCTCCGGCTCGGCCCAGTTATGGTCGAGGCCGTGGGCGTTGAACACCGGTGTCATGGCGATGATGGAGGTCCAGGCGGAATTGTTGCACATGGGGACCACGGCCGCCGGCAACTTGAACGGCTTGTCGACCTCCTCAGCCTTGCCGGCCTTGTCAACCTTGGGCTGGAATAGCTTCGAGCTGAGGGACGCGTGCTGCATCACTGTGAAGTTCTAATTCAGGCCAGGGCGCAACCTCATGATATCTGCTGTTTTGCGAAAATCCCAAGCCAGCCTCCCTTTGTTATGCAGAGGGGCAATACTGTGGCGGAGGAAATCGGGCCCAATCATCTTCAGGGTGAGCCCGACAGCCTTGAGGTGGTGGGTTCTAGTGATGGCGACTGTGAGCATCTTGTGCTGAGGGTCGAGGTTGCCCCTGTTGCCGCGACGGACCACTTGCGCTTGCCGGGGGGTGCAAAATAAATGCGGGTCCTTCTCCACAATCCAGCACCACATGTGCCGCCATTCGTCCCATTTCTCCTTCTGGGTCCCGTTTGGGTATGTCTCCTTGCAACAAGCCCTCGGGATCCAGGTGATGCAACCAGACAGTGCCCCTCCTGGCTGGATGCAGAGGAGGAAATAGTGGCTGAAGAGCGCCGTGTTGGGGGTCACCCCGGTGAAATTCTCACAGAGGTGAGCAAAAATAGCCATACACGCCAGAGCGTTTGGCGTGAAATCCAAAAGGTGAAATTCGAAGGTATACATGATGTCGATGAAGAAATCCAAGAATGGGGGGTAGAGCCCGCTGTAAAGATAATCAATGAAAAAGGGGTATCTATCTGGACCTGGGGCACCGTTGGGTCCAGGGATGAAGCGGGTGGCGGGATACCCCATCGTTTCCCTCCCCACATGAACTGGTACCGATCCTTGAGCACGCGTGCATCAAGCCCAGGAGCGAAGATGACGTGCTCCCTCCGCCTCGTCACCAGCTCGTCCTCCGGCACTGCCTCCCCCTCGCTCGCCTTGAGCGGTCCCTTGCCTTTGTTCTTGGGCGCCATAGCAGCCGACGAAGGGCAGGGAGGACCGAAAGTGGAGAGGGCGTGGCGGCAATGGGCGGAGAAGGAGGCTCTGGATTGGGCTCGAGGAAGAAGAAGGAGGTGGCGGTTTCCTAGATTGCAATGGGCGAAAGGGGTAAATAAGCAGCACCCATGCGGTTTCCTCTTTTTATGGGGAAGGCGCAGGGCTGCCTCTTTACTGTTCGATGTGAAGGCATTGGCGCCGGCACAGGCGGGCCACAACCGTCCCACGCACGACTCCCATGTCGTGCACTCAATGCGGATCGTGGGGATGCGCAACAGACAAGAAGATTATAGCAGTTATTCCCTGCCATGCATGCCCGCGCACTGTTTGGGCCTGGCCCAACGACGCTTCGCACTCGTGTATGGCCCAGGCCCGGGGGCTCCTGTCGGTGTACTAAAGTTTGGGCCCTTTAGCACCCCATACTTGTGCACGGGCAGTCGTAGCCACACACGTGTTGCAAGCCATGAAGAGGGCAATCAAGGATAAAAATGAGATACAAGGCGAAGAGACGCAGCCAAGCCAGAGAATAGAGGACGAGCTGGACCCCCAGCATGATTCTTGCCAGGACGGCTTGCGGATCTTGCCGGGACGACTCACAGAGCACTAACAAGAGCAACACTCTTGAGGTTGAGATCTCTGACACCATCAACAACGCTAAGGCCCAGACCTAGGGACGCGCACGTAGTGGCGTGCTGACCTTTGTGAAGGCCAGAAGACGAAGTGCCTAGAAAGATCCTTGTCAAGGACGAACACGAGGCCCCGGCAAGATCCTTGCCGGGGACATCGGCAAGACCGCGGCAAAACTCTGCCACCCCGTCACCGCTCCAGCATAGTGGCCGACCTGCCAGCCTGGCAAGCACCTACGTGGTGGCATGCAGATCTTCATGAAGAACCTGCCACCTCTCCAGCACAGCAGCTGGCCAGCCAACTTGGCACTGCATGCTTCATCGGCGTGGACGCGTGTCAAGATGGGGCGGGCGACAACAGACGGGACGGGCTCTCCTCTCGTCCCAAATAAAACTAGAGGGCACGTAAGCAGCGCATTTATGGCGTTTGTCCTCAGACGCCGGCGATAAACATAGATACTGTAGCTACTTTACACCTCCTGTGTGCCACTGTGGCATCCCCTTGGACATATAAAAGGAGGCCCACGGCGTACTGGAGGAGGATTCGAACTTTTGAACCTCTCGGCCTAGCTTGCATGCGAGCAGCTAGCCGAAGCTCAAGAACACAGAATACACAATCAAGCAGGACTAGGGTTCCATCATTTTATCCTTAGTAGCAATGATACATATGTTTCGGTTCCCCTTCTATCACTGGGATCAAGCACCGTAAGATCGAACCCACTACAAAACACCTCTTCCCATTGCAATATAAATAGATCAAGTTGGCCAAACAAAACCCAAATATTGGAGAAGAAATACGAGGCTATAAGCAATCATGCATATAAGAGATCAAAGAAGACTCAAATAACTTTCATAGATAAATAGATAGATCTGATTATAAACTCAAAGTTCATCGGATCCCAACATACACACCGCAAAAAGAGTTACATCATATGGATCTCCAAGATACCATTGTATTGAGAATCAAACAAGAGAGAGGAAGCCATCTAGCTACTAACTACGGACCCATAGGTCTACAAAGAACTACTCACGCATCATCGGATAGGCACCAATGGAGTTGTGAACCCCTCTGTGATGGTGTCTAGATTGCAGCTGGTGGTTCTGGAGTCTACGGCGGCTGGAATTGATTTTTGTCGACTCTCCTAGGGTTTCTGGAATATTGGGGTATTTATAGATCAAAGAGGCGGTTCAGGGGGGGCACCCGAGGTGGGCACAACCCACCTGGGCGCGCCTGGGCCTCCAAGCGCGCCCTGGTGGGTTGTGCTCCCCTCGGAGCACCCCCCCCAGGTGCTTCTCCGGCCCACTGGATGTCTTCTGGTCCACAAAAAGTTTTGCTGTGTTTGGACTCCGTTTGGTATTGATTTCCCGCGATGTAAAAAACAAGCAGAAAATAGCAACTGGCACTTGGCACTATGTCAAGAGGTTGGTACCAAAAAATGATATAAAATGATTATAAAACATCCAAGAATGATAATATAACAGCATGGAACAATAAAAAATTATAGATACGTTGGAGACGTATCAAGATGACAAAGCTCAATCATGTGGATGGAATCCGTGGGCCAGTACCAACCTTTGTCAGCGGGCTTATTGTGTAGAGCATACAGATGAAGCCCTTCTCAGGAACCATCGTTATTATCTACCGTGGTTGCCATGCTAACTATATACTCCTCGATTAGTTTAATGTTTCCAACATCTTCATGTGCAGTTCCACTAAATATATGTTATCTTCAAACAAGATCCATGTTTGCACAAATAGAGATAATTACATATTACATTAAGAGTGGCATCAAATCAGTGGATAAATAATTGCTCGTTCCAGCCATAGCAATAAATTAAGATGCAAGACTGTGTCATTACCTGTGTCATCACAGTTCTAGTGCTTCATTACAGCATCGGGAGTTGATTTTTGTTTTTCTTCCGCTTGTTCTTCCCCTTCATCACTTGGTTCAATAACAGACAAGCTTCGCCTTCAATGTAAGATTTGGCATGTCAATTGGGGAGCACAAGTAAAGCACTAAACAACGACATTAATATCTGATGACTGTAGCAAAATACATGCCAACAGTTGTGAAATATCATCATCTTACCTCAATGGGATATTGTGGTGCACATACAGATTGGAAGTCTGGTCTCCATTTGTGCAGTTCACTAAAATCAAGCAACATTACCGTATAAGTAGCACAACATATGAAAGCACACACTGCACCATCATGTGAAAGAAGGCCAATAGTGACCTCTCATGACGCAGGATTCAAACAACTCACAAGAAGAAGACCTGAAACAAATTTGCTAACACGGATAGGAAGTCAGATCTCCTCTTGTGCAGTTCCACTAAGATCAAGCAATCAAGCAACATTGTCGGTGTGACATTTTGGTCGAACAACACAAAACGCTCTTAAAACAAAAGTGTTTTGTGCAGTGCACCAAAAGGTCGCAATAGCAACGAGGTGAAGTAGATAACCCTATATACACAGAGGTGCAAAGGAAACAATTACTGGTCAATAACGGTGGATGACACAAAAGCCCACAAAAAGAAGCATCTAACTTATCTAAATGGGAAAGAAAGCAAGACAGTAGCATTTCTAAAACAGTGGCATTGGTTCATATTAACAGAGAGATTGTATTAACAATAAATTTTTTTAAACATGTAATTTGCTTTTAACTGTGGCATTGCTTCAATTTTCCAGTGGCATTATTAGATTAATAACAGCTAAAGAGTTGTATGGGATAGTGGACCACAAGCACCATGTGCATGTACCTATGTATAAAGGGGTGATGCACTGTTTGTTGCAACAAACAACCAAGGAACATATTTGTGTTGGTCCCATTTTTGTTATCTTTAGACACCTTTCCTTATGTGAGGGTAGCAAATCTAGTACTGCTCAAACTATACAGCCTTGTCCCCCACCCACGGAAAGATCTGTTCCTTACATATGTGTGTACTGCATTTGTGATTGTTTTCCCTTTTCAACCAACATAGGTGTTGGATAGCCAGTCTGTACTACTTTCCGCCTTACTTTCCTCTATGAACCATGTCCTAGATTCATGATATACAACTTTCCCCACTACTTTCCTGTTTGATCCAACACCTAGATTCGAGTGAAGAAGCGAAAAAATTCCACATGCAGCTAGAGCAATGCCCGTGGATTAAGAAAATCATACACTAAGGTTCTCAGGGTGTGGCTCGGTGGGCGGCCGGAGGCCGATCTACCCACACTATGTACGGCGGCGAGAAAGAAGGGGTCTGAGGCCCCCCCGCGCTGCCTCTGGGTGAAAGAGAACAACAATGCCGGTAGTGGATTCCCTCCCTCGCTGACGGCAACAGCTTTAAGCCCCCTTGCCTTCCCGGATGGATCGGATCCTGCCGGCTCTTTGACCAGCAGTGAGGGGAGAGAAAGAGAGGAGAGGCCAACGCAATCTTGTTTAGATCTGAATAGGGTGAGGGAGTGTGTAGTGAGCAACTACGAGCGCGGAGGCTCCAGCGTGTATATATAGTGGAGAGAGGGTGTAAAGAGAGCAAACCCTAGAAAACAAGCGCTGAGGCTGCAGCGTATATAGTTGGAGTGGTTTTCTTTTTCTCACCATAAAAATTGTTTTAAATTATGCACGAAACGGAACTCTTCATTTAACGTACTACTAGTGAAGAAAAATACTACTAGTAGGGCAAAGCTAATACTACCACGTGAAGAAAATTTAACGCTCCAAGGAGTCAACTTGAAATTAACACTCCACGCCTCTCGATCACACTTACTATCGTTCACGTATGGTACACGACCCTCCGAAGCAACAACTGAACCACACAAGGTCAAAATATCAGAAAGGTTGGCTGCACCATCCTCCAATTTTAAATATTTTGGGCACTTGTATTCAGCCTAAGTCAGTGTGCCATCATATGTACTAAGGGTTACAACGGGTGCTAAGAAACTAGGGCGTATTGAGAGTAATTGCCATGTCGTTTATTTCTATGGTCTCTTGCAAACTGTCAAACTCTATTCTCCTCTTATTTAATGAATGCGGCAAATATTTTTCCTTCATTTCAAAAAAATAAAAAAAAATCAATTTTAATTATTTTGTATGTACACTTTGCTCTCTTCCAATAATTTTGGGCACTTGTATTCGGCCTAAGTCAGTGTGCCACCGTATCTCGTACTACTCCCTCCGTCTAGGTGTATAAGTCACGTTAGAAGGTGCAGCGGGACCAAGGTGCAACCATATTGGAGGAGAAGGAGAAACTTGATCGGTCCTTCCTCCAATCAAAGCCCTGATTTCTCTCTCTAAATGCAACAATTAATCACAGCAACTTAGAGATGCTATTTTAGCTACCATGCAGGGCCACGTATTAACTTGCATGCAAGTCGGCTTCGATTCCTTGACTAATCAACGCGTAGTTGCGCTCCATGCATTGGGTTTTTGGGGGAGATAACAAGGCAAAGTAAGTAACGCTCGCTAACAACGAGGCTAGGAGGGGATTGAGATGCGAAGTTAATGGATGGCGCCTAAATTTTTTGGGAATATCTGATTTTCGTAAGATGGCTTAACACCTAGATAGAGGGAGTACTACCTCAGTAAGGGATGTTATGATGTGGTCGAAATGCGGTGCAGGACCTGCCGCGGGCAGCCATCGCACTTCATGAGAGGCAACGGTGAACCGACTAGCCGTTGGGCCAGGGCCGAGCCCGGACGGTGGCCGACCGTGTCTTTGCCTGCGATCCGCTGATGGGATAGATCCGAGCGGCTAGAGGCAGATTCAAGTGCCTGCACACGACGTGGAGGCATTGCCATTGTTGTGCGACCCAGTACCCGGACACTCCATGGAAAGGAGCGGTTGCAAGCGGCCGGAATGCTCCAAATCCGGCAGCCGCGTGCGTCAAATCCCGCGGCCGCAGATCTAGCGGCCGATCGCCGGCACCGGGACAAGAGGCACAGATCCGGCCGTCGTGCTGTAGTCGGCTGGGCTATAGTGCGAGGCTCCGACGGACGTGCGTGTACCTCTTCTCTTCTTGTATGTACTCCATTTATCTCGCTTCATGTGGCTTCCCACTCCCACGATATTCCTATTCTATGAATCTGTGTGTGCGTGTGTGTGTGTGTTAGAGAGAGCGACACATCGACCTACTCCTACAGAGAGATGGTGTGTAGTACTACAATTTAGCCGCGAGATTTGGTGCACCCTCTAATTTCTGGGCATCTGGTCGGGACAGCTGCCACGCCCGCTCCTGACCAGCCTGGCCCACCCAAAGCCCCTCCATCGCCCACGTGCACTTCCCGCCCGAAACGGTCAGCGTCGCTCTAGAGAATCGGTGCCGCATTCATGCCCGGGTAGAGCAGACGCGACCTCTCACTGGCGCCTGCGTTGAAGGGAGAAGCGGATTTAAGAGTGATGGTTGCTTCGTCTGTCCAACATACTGCCACGTCTATGTGATTTGATGGCTCATTGGACATTATTACTGAGGTGGTACGACCGCGCTGAGTCTCTGTTGCACTATACACTTTACTTTGGTGCATGACACGTGCACCGAATGCTGGATGTCCCACGTTTCGGGGAAAGGAGGTAGACCATCTCCACTCTTTACAATTTTCTCCATTCTTACAGCGGAGGAGTGCGGAAGCAGTGAAAACACGCAAGCTCAGTGATTACATGGCCCACCTCACACTATCACCATATTTTTTGGACACTGTGCGACACCTAACTATTTAGTACATGGTAGTATGTACTATAATTTCTCAGCGAGATAAATTTGAACAATGCTATGAAGCTTCCAGCTTCTGTTTCATGTATCTGGCGTCCAAGGTTGCCCCATTACAACATTCCATCAAATACAAAGGAGACTAACATGCATCCTATTGCATCTCAATGATTGACAGATCATAGCCAATATGTACTCCCTCCGCTCCAAAATAAGTGTCTCAACTTTATGCAAACTTTAGTACAAAGTAGTAGTACTACTACTAAAGTTGACACTTATTTTGGAACAGAGGTAACTAAAGAAAAAATGATCCATGCATTCCCTAGGCCTTGAACCCTAAACCTATTCAGGCTTTAATTTACTGGCGACATTGAACCTTCCGAAGAAATGAGGTTTGCAACCCTTTGACCGTCGGATCATTTTGTGCAGTTTCACTAAAATCGAGCTGAGCATCCCTGTGGCAAAGAAATTGAAGACGTGTGATTAGAATAAGACTAGTGGGACTAGTTGATGAGACATAAACTCATCACAAATACAGTAGAAGCTAGTAGAGGTACGTGCGGGTCAAAGAAGTAGAGAAATATCCACATGGAGCGATGTGGGCAGTTGGGGCAGTGGTGCAAGCTGGCTGTAAAGGAAGTTGTACCTGAGGGATGTCGGGATGTAGCTAGCTTAGAGGAGGGCGTCGGGAGGTAGCAACTGCCCACGTCGCGGCAGTGAGCAAGGGACGAAGGCAACCGCACTGGCTTTGTGAGAGAGAGCGGCGGGGACCCCTGATCGGGATGCGCCGATAGTGGGTTTTCGCCGTCGGCGACGGCAACCGCATGTATGCAAAGCATCCACCCCTTCCCCCGGTGGATGTGATCCGCCCGGATGTTCGAGATGTTTCCATAGTCATTTTGTGCAAGAGAGTGTGAAGAGAGCAACCCCAGCAAGCAACCGTGTAGGCTCGTCCTGGCTATGTATATAGTGGAGCGGTTTCTTTTTCTCTCCATATGAACCTATTTATATTGCGTACGTGCCACTGAAGAAAAAAATATTTATAAATGACGCGACGCCATTTATGCGTGGTTCCCGACCCTCCATTAAGTGATTAACTACTACTAGACACATCAAATTATCACGTGGGCTGCATCATTGTACAGAAATGAGCTCCACCGTGTCACGTGTGTGGTTGGGGAAGACGCAAAAGACGCAAAGAGTGCTACTAGTACTACGTGCGTGGGTGCGTGCACCTCTTCTCTTCGAGCATGGTTATTAAAAGTATAGCCCACTACTCTACCACGCGGTTATTATATGGGCAAAGAGTATAAGCAGTAATAATGACTAATAAGCTGTCAAATCACGAGGCCCACCTTTCTATATGTTTGACCGAGGAAGCAGCCATCATTTCACTCCTCGTTGAATATCCATCCGCTGCTACCTCTGCAAATAAATAAAAATCTGCTTGTACCTCCACAGCATGGTTAATAATATAGCCATGTCAATCACGACGTAGAAATATCATTCACTGATACAATAGGGCTGACTCTAAGGCTGGTGATTTTTTTACTTGTGTCTTTCTCTTTTTGTCTCATTTACTCATGTTACATAGGAGCACGTGTAGAGGATGGCTATTCCTTTTGATGGGACTTCTTCATGGGGTTTAAGACTAAGCAGCTCCGGATTATTCCCGCTGCCCACCACTCTGAATAGTGCCATCTATGATAGTACTCCCATTGCAACAATGGGGTCCAGTAGGTCTAGCATGTCCTGTAAGAAGAGACTATCACGCAAAACATACATTCTTGTTGCCTTCTTCCTCATACAGTACGTACCACTGGTACGTACTACTAGTAGGAGTACTACTAGTACTCGTTCTCCTATAAACCTTGCGCTTGGCATCTCAAAAATACTAACCTTGCGCTTGGCTCTTCGCCTCTTTGGGAAGTCGAGCAATAATGGTAGTACAGTATATGGTTATGGCTATCTGAGACCGAATGAATTGCTGCACATCCACCACATGGGCGAGGGTCGAGGGTCGAGGGACGAGGGAGAGTGTGTCCTACTATGTCTGTTTCAATATGGACTACATACGGAGCAAAGTGAGTGAATGTACACTCTAAAATATGTCTATATACATCAGTGTTTGGAGTATGTACTAGTAGTTCATATTGAAATCTGCTAAAAGACATATATTTCAAAAAATATGATAATCTCTCTAACCAAGGTAGGAACGAGAGTGTATATACGTCTAACGGAGGGAGTAGTAAAATTTTCTCCTCGTCCTGCGAGCCACCGCGCACGTGGGCGAGGGAGCGGGCGTAGGTGTAGTAAGCAAAGCTTCTCCATGTCCCGCGACTCTGCGAGCCACCTTTCCCGTGGGCATGGGAGAGGGCGTACTAATCAAGCTTCTCCTTGTTCTACGAGTTGAGGGGATACATGAAAAGTAATACAGAGCATCTCCAGTGTATAGAGCCTTGCCTCTAAAGTAGGCCTCACATGGTTTGCCTCTTTTTTTAAATAATGCGTCAAGTCGCAATTTTTTTGTTCACCCGTGGTACACGATCCTTCATCAAGTGGACAACCAGTACACGTGTCAAATTACCATGTGGGCTGCCTTTTCATACATAAATGATCTCCATCGTGTACCCGCGCGGGTGTGGTTGGGAAAGAGACGGGAGTACGTGCATTGTGTGTGCACCTCTTCTCTTCGTGCGTATCCCCCACCTACATGGGTGTGTGTGAGAGATTTACAAACCTAGAGAGATGGTGTGTGCATTCGTGAGTGTTTTTGTTATGGGGGATGATTTCATGAATGTATTTATGGGAATATGTGTCGATGATATCTCAAACAAAAATTTGACACATGCAATGTGTGTGAAATAGAGGCCTATCTATATCATATATAGAAGGGGCGATCCACGAGAAGAGAGGGAGGAGTCATAGATATCGATAGAGTCGAAGAGAGGATCAAGTGTGTGGGTGCGAGATCGATGAAGGGAGCCATCGAAATTGTGTGTGTGCGTGTCAAAGATATAGGGCGACTGACCTACCAGAACGTCGGAGGGCACAGGGAAAGTTTGTGTGTGGCAGGGAGACATGAGTAGAGGGCTCGATGTATCGGTTTGTGTGTGTGGGGGGGGAGGCAGTGACCTAACTAGAGGTAGATCAACTCGTATATGTGTTGAGGAGAGACCTAGCTATGTCTTGAGGGAGTTTAGTCGACATCCATACATAAGTGAAGGACAGGAAATAGGTTGGGACAGAGAGAGGGAGAGAGAGAGGGAGAGAGAGAGGTAGAGTACCCGAGGGGTGGTGGAGTTGCTTCTCGGAGATGGTGGGAGAGGCCTAATTGACAAAGTGAGGGTACAACTTCAATATTATCAAGCAGAGTGGGGATGTGTTTCTGTGTGTGCGTGTGCGTGATAGATGTGTCGGCATGCATGGATGATGAAGGGGGACCATGTGTTTGGTAAGCAGACCTAACTAGATCGGTAGATCAATTGTTGTGTGTCAGAGGAAGGGAGAGACATGATTAATGAGGTAGATCTATCGGCGTGTGGGGAAAACGAGCTATAAATGACCTAGCTAGCTATATGTATAGCGGGAGATCGGTCAGTGTACATCCATTTGTTAGAGGCAAATAAGGCCCAGCGAGATGGATAGAGAGAGAGACATGGACCTACGAGGTGGTACGAGAGGCCTACTAGCTAGATAGGAGCAGGAGTGTCTGATTGTGAGATCGATGAAAAGAGGGGCGAGAGTTTACACATGTGTGGGATCGTATGAGAGACATGAGGCATGGACGCAGAAAGGAGGAGATGGAAATTGCATGTGTATGTGGTAGGCAGACATCGCTGGAGAGGTTTATCGATCGGTGTGTGTCGGAAAGGAGTTGTGGAGACCGTGGGAGAACGACCTAGAGAAAAAAAATGAATGTGCGTGATGGATAGAATGCTAAGGTAGCGGGAGGGTGAGGAGGGTGTGTGCATGCACGAGAGAAAGTTAGTGCTAGCTACAAAGGTTAGAGGATTGTGTGGGTGTAAGAGACTAACAAAGATGATAATTCGGTATGAAAGTGGATTCATATATTTGAATAAGAGATCATAGTGTTATAAACCTATGCATGCATGAATATAGCGGTGATACGCGTGGTGTGGTTTTGGACATGTTATACCATAATGTGATAATGCGTGGCGTTTGCAACTCACAGCTAAATATCGAACAATCTAAACCATACTATATATATATATAGAACAATCTCACATTTTATTTGAATTTGTGATAATGTGTGGCATTTGTAATTCACATCTAAATACTTGTAGGAGTAGGGGGCGGGGCACCATACATTATGTGATAAACACATTATACATATGAGACATGGTTTAGATTATGAAGATCTAGCTAGATCTTGAAATGTACTGTGATTTGAAATCAACATAAAGTGGATTCAAAAAATCGAGTTTGAGTTCATATAGTACACATAGTTCATATCTAACTCAACCGTAATCATGTGGTGTGCTGTGAAGATAATATACAACGATGGTTTAACTTGACAACAATGATGATTGTAGATCTTATTAAAATAGAGAAACGAATTCAATTGGTTTAACTTGACAACAATCATGATTGTAGATCTTATTCAAATAGAGAAATGAATACAAATTTAGTTCATATTAAAGCGGTAGTATATACATTTGGAATGAACTAAAACGTTCATTTGAGTAGCAGGTTGCGTGCATTATACACGTAGAGAAATATTTTAATTGAACATAACATGGATTCAAAGGTTTGAATGGCATTTGTAGTGCGAATTGATTTGTTATAGTACACGGGACTAGACTCTCTTGTGTGGTGCGAATTGATTTCTTTTTGTTTTTCCGTCGAGGGAAGTGCGAATTGATTTGATGTATAGTATATACGTTAGGCTTGTCCGGAAATTTCAACCCGTGCCTTGTTATCCCGAAATTTTAAGATATATCTTTGGGTGTGTTTGGTTTGTGCACAAGGTTGCCCCACCAAAGCATTGGCTAGCCAAAATTTTGTTTGAGGTTTTGGTTGCCCATGATTTGGCCAACATTGCCAAGAAAAATGAACTAGAGTTGGCTAGAGTTCATTGGCATGCCAAAAAATTGGCAACCATCCAAACAAAGACCAATCTTTGGGTCATGACCAAAATTTTGGTAAGGTGCACTATGGCCACAATCCAAACACACCCTTTGTCTTGTTGTGTTCCTAAATTTCCCTCCATCTCAGCCCACGCCTTGCTATCCCAAAATTACAACGCGTGCGAAAACTCCCACCTCCTGCCAAATCCCGACACACAAAAGTCCCATGATACCCCTGAACTGAAAGAACCACCTAGTTCAAATCGGTGGGGCTATTTTTGTAACTTACGCCACATTTTAGAAAAGCGTGCCCCTAAGCCATGGTTCCCCCCTCCCATCCCCTCCACCCCCAATCGTACACCAAGGCCGCGAAAACCCACGAAGCCCCACACCCTCCTTCGTCCGCCCACATAGCTGGAGCCTCTTCCCCGACGACGTCGTCCACAGCAACACCTCGACGTCCCTCATCCACCGCACCGGATGAGGATCCGTCGTCGATCTCATCGTCCAGCTGGTTCAGCTACCCCGTCCTCCACCTCGAAGGAGCTACCCCGACGTTCCCCTCATCTTTCGCGCCACCTCCATTCCAACACCATCGTCTTCACCTGCACCACCAGAAGAGCAGCATCATCACCGATTCCTCGGAAGAAGCTAAGGCCTAATCGGCACCACCAAAGAGGTTCTACACTAATCGATGCATTTTCTTCCTGATTCCATCTCACGGTGCTGCCGGCGCTCGGTCCCGAGCCGATATGGCGCGGCTCCATCTACTGTGGCGTCGCCGGCCACTTCCTCCACAACGTCGCTCCCTCGGTGGCGACATCCACATCAGTAGGAGCTGCTGCTGCTTTGGCTCCGCTCGCGCTGCTGCTCTGCTCTTGCTCTCGGTCCCCTGCCTGGTTTGTGTTGGGGAACGTAGCAGAAATTCAAAATTTTCTACCATCACCAAGATCAATCTATGGAGATTCTAGCAACAAGAGAGGGAGAGGATGAGCATCTTCATACCCTTGAAGATCGCTAAGCGGAAGCGTTACAAGAACGCGGATGAAGGAGTCGTACTCGCAGTGATTCAGATCGCGATTGATTCCGATCTAAGCACCGAACAACGGTGCCTCCGCATTCAACACACGTAGAGCCCGGGGACGTCTCCTCCTTCTTGATCCAGCAAGGGGAGAGGAGAAGTTGAGGGAGAATTCCGACAGCACGACGGCATGGTGGTGATGGAGCTCGTGGTTCTCCGGCAGGGCTTCGCTAAGCACTACGGAGGAGGAGGAGGAGGTGTTGGAGGAGGGAGAGGGCTGCGCCAGGGGAAGGGTGCGGCTGCCTCTCTCCCTTACTATATATAGGAGGAAGGGAGGGGGAGGCGCCCTAGGGTTCCCTAGGGGAGGGGCGGCGGCCATAAGGGAAACCCTAGATGGGTTTTGGCGCCCCCACCCCCTAGGAAACTTGCCCCCCCCCAAGCCGGGAGGGCGGCTACCCTAGGGGTGGCGCCCCCACCTCTCCAGGTTACGTGAGATGGGGTGGGAGGGGCGCTCAGCCCCTTAGTGGGCTGATGTGCCCTCTCCCCTTGGCCCATAAGGCCCCCCAAAGCTTGCCGGGCCTCAAAACCCCTTTCGGACACGCTGGTCATCACCTGGTACCCCTGGAACAATTCCGGACTCCAATACCCTTCGTCCAATATACCGATCTTCACCTCCGGACCATTCCGGAGCTCCTCGTCATGTCTGGGATCTCATCCGGGACTCCGAACAACCTTCGATAACCACATACTATTTCCCATAACAACTCTAGCGTCACCGAACCTTAAGTGTGTAGACCCTACGGGTTCGGGAACCATGCAGCCATGACCGAGACGTTCTCCGGTCAGTAACCAACAGCAGGATCTGGATACCCATGTTGGCTCCCACATGTTCCACGATGATCTCATCGGATGAACCACGATGTCAAGGATTCAAGCAATCCCGTATGCAATTCCCTTTGTCTAGCGGTATTGTACTTGCCGGAGATTCGATCGTCGGTATGTCGATACCTTGTTCAATCTCGTTCTGGGAAAGTCTCTTTACTCGTTCCGTAACACATCATCCGTGATCAACCCCTTGGTCACATTGTGCACATTATGATGATGTCCTACCGAAAGTGGGCCCAGAGATACCTCTCCGTCACACGGAGTGACAAATCCAGTCTCGATTCGTGCCAACCCAATGAGACACTTTCGGAGATACCTGCACCTTTATAGCCACCCGATTCGTTGTGGCGTTTGGTACACCCAAAGCATTCCTACGGTATCCGGGAGTTGCACAATCTCATGGTCTAAGGAAATGATACTTAACATTAGAAAAGCTTTAGCATACGAACTACACGATCTTTGTGCTAGGCTTAGGATTGGGTCTTGTCCATCACATCATTCTCCTAATGATGTGATCCCGTTATCAACGACATCCAATGTCCATGGTCGTGAAACCGTAACCATCTATTGATCAACGAGCTAGTCAACTAGAGGCTTACTAGGGACATGGTGTTGTCTATGTACCCACACATGTATCCGAAGTTTCCTATCAATACAATTATAGCATGGATAATAAACGATTATCATGAACAAGGAAATATAATAATAAATAATTTATTATTGCCTCTAGGGCATATTTCCAACAGTCTCCCACTTGCACTAGAGTCAATAATCTAGTTCACATCGCCATGTGATTAACACTCACAGGTCACATCGCCATGTGACCAACATCCAAAGAGTTTACTAGTGTCGCTAAACTAGTTCACATCATCATGTGATTAAGACTCAATGAGTTACGGGGTTTGATCATGTTTTGCTTGTGAGAGAGGTTTTAGTCAACGGGTCAGCAACATTCAGATCCGTATGCACTTCGCAAATCTCTAGGTCATATTGTAAATGCTGCTTCCACGCTCCACTTGAAGCTATTCCAAATGGTTGCTCCACTATACGTATCCGGTTTACTACTCAGAGTCACTCGGATAGGTGTTAAAGCTTGCATCGACGTAACCCTTTACGCCGAACTCTTTATCACCTCCATAATCGAGAAACATGTCCTTATTTACTCCAAGGACAATTTTGACCGATGTCCAATGATCCATTCGTGGATCATTCTTGTACCCCTTGACTGACTCATGGCAAGGCACACTTTCGGTGCGGTACTCAGCATGGCATACCGTATAGAGCCTATGACAAAAGCATAGGGGACAACCCTCGTCATTCCTCTCTCTTCTGCCGTGGTCGAGCTTTAACTCTTAACTTCATACCTCACAACTCAGGCAAGAACTCCTTCTTTGACTGATCCATCTTGAACACCTTCAAGATCATGTCAAGTTATGTGCTCATTTGAAAGTACCATTTAGCGGTTTTTGATCTATCCTCATAGATCTTGATGCTCAATGTTCAAGCAGCTTAGTCCAGGTTTTCTATTGAAAAACACTTTTCAAATAACCCTATATGCTTTCCAGAATTCTACATCATTTACGATCAACAATATGTCAACAACATATACTCATCGAAATTCTATAGTGCTCCCACTCACTTCTTTGGAAATACAAGTTTCTCATAAATTTTGTATAAACCCAAAATCTTTGATCATCTCATCAAAGTGTACATTCCAACTCCGAGATGCTTACTCCAGTCCTTAGAAGGATTGTTGGAGCTTTGCATACTTGTTAGCGTCTTTTCGAGATTGTCAAAACCTTTACGGTTGTATCACATACAACCTTTCCTCAAGAAAATTGTCGAGGAAACAATGTTTTGACATCCTATTTGCAAGATTTCATAAATAATGCAAAGAATCGCTAATCCAATTCCAACAGACTCTTAGCATCGCTATGAGTGAGAAAGCCTCACCGTAGTCAACTCCTTGAATCTTGTCGAAGAACATCTTAACAACAAGTCGAGCTTTCTTAATGGTGATACTTACCATCATTGTCTGCATCTTCCTTTTAAATCCATCTGCACCCAATAGTCTTACGACCATCAAGCGGTTCTTCCAAAGTCTACACTTTGTTTTCATACATGGATCCTCTCTCGGATTTTATGGCCTCGAGCCATTTGTCGGAATCCGGGCCCACCATCGCTTCTCCATAGCTCGTAGGTTCATTGTTGTCTAGCAACATGACCTTCAAGACATGATTATTGTACCACTCTGAAGTAGTACGCATCCTTGTCACCCTACGAGGTTCGGTAGTGACTTGATCCGAAGTTTCATGATCACCATCATCAACTTCCACTTCAATTGATGTAGGTGCCACATGAACAACTTCCTGTGCCCTGCTACATACTGGTTGAAGTGATGGTTCAATAACCTCATCAAGTCTCCACCGTCCTCCCACTCAATTCTTTTGAGAGAAACTTTTTCTCGAGAAAGGACCCGTTTCTAGAAACAAACAGTTTTGCTTCCGGGTCTGAAAGAGGAGGTATACCCAACTGTTTTTGGGTGTCCTATGAAGATGCATTTATCCGCTTTGGGTTCGAGCTTATCAACCTGAAACTTTTTCACATAAGCGTCGCAGCCCTAAGCTTTCAAGAAACGACAACTTAGGTTTCTACAAACCATAGTTCATACGGTGTCATCTCAATGGAATTACGTGGTGCCCTATTTAAAGTGAGTGCGGTTGTCTCTAATGCCTAACCCATGAACGATAGTGGTAATTCGATAAGAGACATCATGGTACGCACCATATCCAATAGGGTGCAACTATGATGTTCGGACACACCATCACACTATGTGTTCCAGGCGGTATTAATTGTGAAACAATTTCCACAATGTCTTAATTGTGTGCCAAAACTCATAACTCAGATATTCATCTCTATGATCATATCAAAGACATTTTATCCTCTTCTCACGAAGATCTTCAACTTCACTCTGAAATTACTTGAACCATTCAATAATTCAGACTTGTGTTTCATCAAGTAAATATACTCAGTATCTACTCAAATCATCTGTGAAGTAAGAACATAACGATATCCACTTTCGTGCCTCAAAGCACTCATTGGACTGCACACATCAAAATGTATTACTTCCAACAAGTTGCTTTCTTGTTCCATTTCACTGAAAACGAGGCTTTCAATCATCTTGCCCATATGGTATGATTTGCATGTCTCAAGTGATTCAAAATCAAGTGAGTCCAAACGGTCCATCTACATGGAGTTTCTTCATGCGTATATACCAATAGACATGGTTCACATGTCTCAATCTTTTCAAAACGAGTGAGTCCAAAGATCCATCAACATGGAGCTTCTTCATGCGTTTTATACCAGTATGACTCAAATGGCAGTGTCACAAGTATGTGGTACTATCATTACTATCTTATATCTTTTGGCATGAACATGTGTATCACTACGATCGAGATTTAATAAACCATTCATTTTAGGTACAAGACCGTTGAAGGTATTATTCAAATAAACAGAGTAACCATTAATCTCCTTAAATGAATAACTCTATTGTGATAAACATAATCCAATCATGTCTATGCTCAACGCAAACACCAAATAACAATTATTTAGGTTTAACACCAATCTCGATGGTAGAGGGAGCATGCGATGCTTGATTACATCAACATTGGAAACACTTCCAACACACATCGTCATCTCACCTTTAGCTAGTCTCCGTTTATTCTGTAGCTTTTTATTTCGAGTTACTAACACATAGCAACCGAACCGGTATTTAAATACCCTGGTGCTACTAGGAGTACTAGTAAAGTACACATCATAATGTATATCCAAAGATACTTACATGGACCTTTCCACCTTCTCATCTACCAAGTATCTAGGGTAATTCTGCTCGATTGACCGTTCCCCTTATTACAGAAGCACTTAGTCTCGGGTTTGGGTTCAACCTTGGGTTTCTTCACTAGAGCAGTAGCTGATTTGCCGTTTCATGAAGTATCCCTTCTTGCCCTTGCCCTTCTTGAAACTAGTGGTTTCACTAACCATCAACAATTGATGCTCCTTCCTGATTTCTACTTTCGCAGTGTCAAACATCGCGAATATTTCAAGGATCATCATATCTATCCCTGATATATTATAGTTCATCACGAAGCTCTAGTAGCTTGGTGGCAATGACTTTGGAGAAACATCACTATCTCATCTGGAAGATTAACTCCCACTCGATTCAGTGATTGTTGTACCCAGACAATCTGAGTACAAGCTCAACGATTGAGCTTTTCTCCCTTAGTTTGTAGGCCAAGAAGCTCGTCGGAGGTCTTATACCTCTTGACGTGGGCACGAGCCTGAAATCCCAATTTCAGCCCTCGAAACATCTCAGATGTTTCGCGACGTTTCGAAATCGTCTTTGGTGCCTTAACTCTAAACCATTTAGCATTACTGAACTATCACGTAGTTATCAAAACGTGTATGTCAGATGTTCGCAACATCCACAGACGTCATTCGAGGTTCAGCACACTGAGCGGTGCATTAAGGACATAAGCCTTCTTCCAAGCAACGAGGACAATCCTCAGTTTACGGACTTACTCCGCATAATCGCTACTATCATCTTTCAACTGAATTTTCTCTAGGAACATATCTAAATAGTAGGACTAAAGCGCGAGCTTACGACATAATTAGCAAAGACCTTTTGACTATGTTCAGGATAATTAAGTTCATCTTATGAACTCCCACTCAGATAGACATCCCTCTTAGTCATATAAGTGATTACATGATCCGAGTCAACTAGGCCGTGTCCGATCATCACGTGAGATGGACTAGTCATCATCGGTGAACATCTTCATGTTGATCGTATCTACCATATGACTCATGCTCGACCTTTCGGTCTCTTGTGTTCCGAGGCCATGTCTGTACATGCTAGGCTCGTCAAGTCAACCTAAGTGTTTCGTGTGTGTAAATCTGTCTTACACCCGTTGTATGTGAACGTTAGAATCTATCACACCCGATCATCACGTGGTGCTTCGAAACAACGAACTTTCGCAATGGTGCACAGTTAGGGGGAACACTTTCTTGAAATTTTAATGAGGGATCATCTTATTTACTACCGTCGTTCTAAGCAAATAAGATGCATAAACATTATAAACATCACATGCAATCAAAAAGTGACATGATATGGCCAATATCATTTTGCTCCTTTTGATCTCCATGTACGGGGCTCCATGATCATCATCGTCACCGGCATGACACCATGATCTCCATCATCATGATATCCATCATCGTGTCTCCATGAAGTTGTCTCGCCAACTATTACTTCTACTACTATGGCTAACGGTTTAGCAATGAAGTAAAGTAATTACATGGCGTTATTCTGTGACACGCAGGTCATACAATAAATAAATACAACTCTTATGGCTCCTGACGGTTGTCTTTCTCATCGACATGCAAGTCGTGATTCCTATTACAAGAACATGATCAATCTCATACATCACATATCATTCATCACATTCTTTTTGGCCATATCACATCACATAGCATACCCTACAAAAACAAGTTAGACGTCCTCTAATTGTTGTTTGCATGTTTTACGTGGCTGCTATGGGTTTCTAGTAAGAACATTTCTTACCTACGCAAAACCACAACATGATATGTCAATTGCTATTTACCCTTCATAAGGACCCTTTTCACTGAATCCGATCCGACTAAAGTGGGAGAGACTGGCACCCGCTAGCCACCTTATGCAACAAGTGCATGTCGATCGGTGGAACACATCTCACGTAAGTGTACGTGTAAGGTCGGTCCGGGCCGCTTCATCCCACAATACCGTCGAAACAAGATTGGACTAGTAACGGTAAGCATATTGAACAAAATCAACGCCCACAGCAACTTGTGTTCTACTCGTGCATAGAATCTACGCAATAGACCTAGCTCATGATGCCACTGTTGGGGAACGTAGCAGAAATTCAAAATTTTCTACGCATCACCAAGATCAATCTATGGAGATTCTAGCAACAAGAGAGGGAGAGGATGAGCATCTTCATACCCTTGAAGATCGCTAAGCGGAAGCGTTACAAGAACACAGATGAAGGAGTCATACTCGCAGCGATTCAGACCGCGGTTGATTCCGATCTAAGCACCGAACAACGGTGCCTCCGCGTTCAACACACGTACAGCCCGAGGACGTCTCCTCCTTCTTGATCCAGCAAGGGGAGAGGAGAAGTTGAGGGAGAATTCCGACAGCACACGACATGGTGGTGATGGAGCTCGTGGTTCTCCCAAGCAGGCTTCGCTAAGCACTACGGAGGAGGAGGAGGTGTTGGAGGAGGGAGAGGGCTGCGCCGGGAAGGGTGCAGCTGCCCTCTCTCTCACTATATAGGGGGAGGGAGGAGGGGAGGCGCCCTAGGGTTCCCTAGGGAGGGGCGGCGGCCATAGGGAAACCCTATATGGGTTTTGGCGCCCCACCCCCTAGGAAACTTGCCCCCAAGCCGGGAGGCGGCTGCCCTAGGGTGGCGCCCCACCTCTCCATGTTACGTGAGATGGGGTGGGAGGCGCTCAGCCCCTTAGTGAGCTGATGTGCCCTCTCCCTTGGCCCATAAGGCCCCCAAAGCTTGCCGGGCCTTGGAACCCCTTCGGACACGCTGGTCATCACCGGTACCCTGGAACAATTCCGGACTCCAATACCCTTCGTCCAATATACCGATCTTCACCTCTCGGACCATTCCGAGCTCCTCGTCATGTCCGGGATCTCATCCGGGACTCGAACAACCTTCGTTAACCACATACTATTTCCCATAACAACTCTAAGCGTCACCGAACCTTAAGTGTGTAGACCCTACGGGTTCGGGAACCATGCGAACATGACCGAGACGTTCTCCGGTCAATAACCAACAGCGGGATCTGGATACCCATGTTGGCTCCCACATGTTCCACGATGATCTCATCGGATGAACCACGATGTCAAGGATTCAAGCAACCCCGTATGCAATTCCCTTTGTCTAGCGGTATTGTACTTGCCCGAGATTCGATCGTTGGTATGCTGATACCTTGTTCAATCTCGTTACCGGCAAGTCTCTTTACTCGTTCCGTAACACATCATCCCGTGATCAACCCCTTGGTCACATTGTGCACATTATGATGATGTCCTACCGAGTGGGCCCAGAGATACCTCTCCGTCACATGGAGTGACAAATCCGATCTCGATTCGTGCCAACCCAATGTACACTTTCGGAGATACCCGTAGTGCACCTTTATAGCCACCCAGTTCGTTGTGACGTTTGGTACACCCAAAGCATTCCTACGGTATCCGGAGTTGCACAATCTCATGGTCTAAGGAAATGATACTTAACATTAGAAAAGCTTTAGCATCTGAACTACCACGATCTTTGTGCTAGGCTTAGGATTGGGTCTTGTCCATCACATCATTCTCCTAATGATGTGATCCCGTTATCAACGACATCCAATGTCCATGGTCAGGAAACCGTAACCATCTATTGATCAACGAGCTAGTCAACTAGAGGCTTACTAGGGACATGGTGTTGTCCATGTACCCACACATGTATCTGAGTTTCCTATCAATACAATTATAGCATGGATAATAAACGATTATCATGAACAAGGAAATACAATAATAACTAATTTATTATTGCCTCTAGGGCATATTTCCAACAGTTTGCTCCTGCTCTTGCTCGCGCTACTGCTCTCGCTCTTGCTCTTGCTCTTGCTTGCGTTGCTACTCTACTCTTTCTCGTGCTACTGCTGCACGAGCAGCAGGTCCTGCTCTTGCTCGAGCCCCTACAGCTGCTACCCGAGATGCTGCTACACAACCAGCTGCCCCATCTCTTGCACGCGCTGCTGCTACTGCTTTTCTGCTACTAGTGCGTTCAGTTTTGACAGTAAAGTTCAGTTTGGACAGCAAAATTCAGTTTCGACAGTAAAATTCAGTTCGACGGTTAAATTCAGTTTCGACACTTAAGTTCAGAGATGAGTGCCTGATGTATTTTACATCTAGCACTTTGATGTTATGTATTTTATATCATATATTGGAGATGCTATTAGAATTCCACTCAGGTTAACGTTGTCTCTCTTGTCCTGCTTCAGCCTCGTTGTCGTACAACTCACTTGAGCTGCTCCAACGATGAAACCCTCCATCACAGCGGAGCAGTACCCTCGGCTCCATCTCCAGACGCCTAAGATCTTCTTCCCCTCCTCCGACAGCCACATCAGCCGGAGCATCCTCACCAAGCTTCAAAATATCGGATATCGGGTTCGTATCGGTGTGGCTTTGACATATCGGATGTCGAGTATCGGGTGATATATCAGATGATATGTAGATATATCGGCGAACACCTGTCTAGTTTTTTCTATTATTCTTGTTCAAAACATTTACTTTTAGTAAAAGAAAATGTATGATCTCAATGCTTTAACATAACAGTTTTAGGTTCCTAGTTTACTAACTTGTTGATTAAGAAACAATTAAGAAAAGATTCACAAAATCCTTACTCTATGATTAAAAAAAGTATGATATATATGCATTTATACGAAACATTGGGAATGACTTTGATAATATATAATGACGGTGTAAATGCATAATCTTATTTCACTGTTATCCAATAAAGAATTGTTGCCATCTATGTATCGTTATATATCAGTGGACATAACAGGCTAGATATCGGCCCTATCGGTCGATATTTCGGTCGATATCAGATGATATGTTGGAAAATGATATTTGCAAAATGATATGTTATGTTTATATCGGTGAAGCCCCAAAAGTGATATATCGGCCTATATATCGGTCGTATCGGCCTAGATTTTAAAGCTTGATCCTCACCGACCAACCCAATCATGTGAGATCGACATGGCTTCGCCAAAGAGGTTGTACACTTGTTGCATCGCTTTTTTAACTCTACATGTTATATATATTGTCCACTGAGCACACATAGTAACATGAAATACGATTAGTTTCTTCTACTATGTGACAAGCAATGAGGTACCAGGAATCTTAGCTATCCGTGATGGACTCTCTTGAAAGCCAGCACTATTTATTTCTGCGTGTTTGAGCTGTGCATGTGTAGATGGGCCTGGGAGTTGAGTTAGTAGGGCACTGGCCTGGGTCCAAAGTAGTACAAGTAGCACAAAAACATTTTTGGAGTGTAGGCTTTTGCCTGTTCAAGCCTGCCTACTCGAATTACCAGTGGTTAAAAGGTAAAGTGAAGCAAAACAGAAAGTTTCCTATGGTACTACTATTAATGCATTTGGTCCAAAGGAATGGAGCAAAGGAAAACTGTAGGATTTGTTCCTTTAGTGTCTCTTTCAAAGAAAAACCGTAGGAATTTTAATATCCACTTGGCCCTCCTTTTCAAATTCCTATTCATGAAGAACAAGACTAAGTGATAGTAGCCTAATAGCATTATAACTCTACATTTTCTTGTGGTTTGACTTAATTTGACCATGCTTCTTTGGATTCATGTGACCTTCCAATTCATGTGAACCAATCACCCAGATTGACAAAAATCCTGTGATTTCAAATTCTTTGCACATGCATTCCTATCCTATTACTGTGTATTTCCTATCCCTACTTTGTTAGAATTCTCCAGTTCAAATGAGCCCTTACAGAATTACTTCTCTTATAGATAGTTGTCAAAGAAAACCTTGTGTGGTTTATCCTGCTCCTGTTGCGCCGTCGTCCACCCCAGCTCAGTTGCTCCAACGACAGAAGGGTCCACCATAGCAGGGATCTTCCCTCCAGACTGTCTTTCGCCGCCTCAGATCTTTTTCCCCGCCACCGGTAGCCACGCCAACTGCATTACCATCATCAACTGAGCAGATGACCTCGAGAACTACACGGGTCCGCAAGAGAGGTCGCACACTTTCGTGTCTGCTTACGTTATGCATCCCTTAATATTACATGCTACTTTATTGTCCTGTTCACCGATTAGACTCTGAGCCAGCTCCAAACTATTGCTCAAACTTGAGTTTTTAAATGGTTGTGGGGTACATATCGGGGCCGCAATCAATAGTATATGTCTACTATCTGGTTAATCTCTGGTGTCTACTATGAGTTTCATGTTGGGTGGGAAGAAAAACAGTAAAGAAGCCATTATCTGTATTCTTTAACTGAAGCCATTATCCGCCTATTATCATTGTGAAAGGATCGAGAAGAGGTGCCTAGAGGGGGGTGTTTAGACCCTCAACAAAGAAAAGTAGCAGTTTTTAATTTCTTCAAGTTAAGGTGGAGTTTTAGCACAAATTTAAACATACACAATACATTTCAAGCAAGCATGGCAAGAGTATATGAGCAGCGGAAAGTAAAGCATGCACTTTGCAAGAAAGTAAAGGGATGGGATTGGAGTATGCAATTGGAGACACGAAGATTTTTTCCGTGGTTCCGATAGGTGGTGCTATCGTACATCCACGTTGATGGAGACTTCAACCCATGAAGGGTAACGGTTGCGCGAGTCCACGGAGGGCTCCACCCAGGAAGGGTCCATGAAGAAGCAACCTTGTCTATCCCACCATGTCCATCACCCACGAAGGACTTGCCTCACTCGGGTAGATCTTCACGAAGTAGGCGATCTCCTTGCCCATACAAATTCCTTGGTGTCTCCAAAAGGTAATAAATGGTGTGTTGATGATGAAATCCTTGCTCTTGTGCTTCAAGTGATAGCCTCCCCAACACTCAACTCTCTCTCAAAGATTTGGATTTGGTGGAGAGATGATTTGAGTGGAAAGCAACTTGGGGAAGGCTAGAGATCAAGTTTCTTGTGGTTGGATTGGCATATCTTGTTCTCAACACACGAGTAGGTGGTTCTATCTCAGAAAATGAATGCTGGAATTGTACGCACGTTCTAATGGCTCTCTCCACGAATGAAGAGTGGGTGGAGGGTTATATATAGCGTCCACACAAAATCTAACCGTTAAACACAATTTACCAAACTCGGTGAGACCGAATCGAGAAACTCGGTCGGACCGATTTAGTTCAAAATGTGAACGTTAGAGATTTCGGTGGGACCGATATGATCAACTCGGTGGGACCGATGTGCTAGGGTTAGGCTAAAACCTCAACTCGGTTTGACCGATTAGACAAACTCGGTGAGACTGATTTTGGTAATAAGCTAAACAAAGAGTTGGTCAGGCAAACTCGGTGGGACTGATTGCATGTCTCGGTGGGACCGAAATAATTGCAATAGGCAACAGAGAGATTGCAAGCCCATCTCCGTGAGACCAAGATCCCATCGGTGAGACTAAATTGATTAGGGTTTCTGGCAGTGGCTATGTCAAATGAACTCGGTGGCGCCGGATAGATAAAATCGGTGGGGCCGAGTTTGACTTTTCGTTTAGGACATATGTGGAAATGAGAAAGTGGTTGAGGGCTTTGGAGCATATCACTAAGCACTTTGAGCAAGCAAGCCATTAAGCAACACATCATCCCCTTTTAATAGTATTGGCTTTCCTATAGACTCAATGTGATCTTGGATCACTAAAATGAAAATGTAGAGTCTTGAGCTTTTGAGCTTTTGCCAATCTCCTGTCCTTAGCATCTTGAAGGTATTCCACATCCTCTTGTCCATGCCACTCCACTGTTGAACTCATCTGAAATACACTAGGTATAAGTATTAGTCCAACAAGAGATATGTTGGCATTAATTACCAAAATCACCCAGGGAGCACTTGTGCTTTGAATCTCCTTATTTTTGGTAATTGATGACAACATACATCAGAGCTTTAGATAAAGATATAAAGAATAGCAAGTAAAGCTTTGGAAGGACATGTAAGATGCATAGGCTCCCCCTACATGTATGCAATCATGTAAATATGAAGTATGAGAGCATGTGAATGCATAAGCATGATAGAGCAAGCAATGAGTTACATGTATCCTGGCTATATGCATCAGAGAAAATGGTGTGAATATGGGAAATGTACCTTCATGTTCACGAGTCCTTCTTGCAAACAATATGTACATCAGCAAGAGATCATCATGAACATGAGTGTGATGATATACTTACCTTGTGGTCTTGAGCTGGCTTTGTAAGAGATGAACCTGAGTAAACAAGGTTAGATAACACAGAAACATCTACTAAGCAGAGCAAGAACATCAAACCACAAGAGTACCAAGATTGGGATGACATGTAGAGAATGAGTACTAGGTACTCTATTTGATATAGACATGTCCCCAAAGGTAAAGATATGCAATGAATTCGAAGATTTCCTTCCCTTATATGTCTTCCCCCCCCCCCCCCCTGAATCTTATATGGGATAACGGGAGAAGGTAGGGAAAAGAGAATCAGAGCAACACAAGAAAAACAGCACAAAACAATCATAACATATACATGTCTTTTCCCCTCTTAAAGACATGTGACTTCTCTCCTCTTGAATACCAAGCATCTGGGGTTTCTCTCTCCCTTTGATGTGATAAAGCTTTGATGTGATCTCTCTCTCTCTCCCCCTTTGACATCAATTTCCAAGAAGGGATCTTCTGGAGTGTGAGTTGAATAGGTTTGGTCCTTGAGTCACATAACAAAGCAGCATATAGAATGTGATGCGGGTAGAGGACAAGACTCATCGAGAGGAGCTGGAACAAATATGCAGGATGCAAATGGCAAAGTGTCTTCTCAACATTGACATCGGTAACACCGAATTGTTTTCTTCGGTGGCATCGAAATGGTTTGGTTTGACCGAAAGAGACAAACCGGTGTGTACGAGTTCAACACAGAGAGAACATTTGTCATCTCAGCTCACTAGGCAAATAAGATCTCACAGAGAGTTGCAAGGAATTAGCTGAAGGATTTGCAATGAATTGGATGCAGGGAATGCAGAACAAAACAGAGAAAATAAAGAGATCTAGTTGAAGTTTTTTTTTGTTTAGAAGAAGGGGAACAAGTATGCAAGAAACAAATGCAAGAACACCGAGAAACACTAGAGAACTTCGTCTAGAATTGGTCGGCGACAAAGTCACCTATGTTAGAGTATATTGACTGAGGAGTCAAGTGAGAACACTTGATCGTAGGTCATACTCATCGTTTAAGCTCAAAATGGGGTTACCATTTTTCGTTTAAGCATTTTGATGTATTCACATCTTGTTGAGATACTTTGACCCATGACTTGGGGTAAAGCTTCTCTAAGATGGAATATCATACCTTGGGTGGTGGTGTTGAACTTGATCATGTAGTTGAACTTGTGTGGGATGCTCAAGGTTGATGTAGCTCATCAAAGGTTGGGAGCACCACTTGTAGTTTGAGTTCATCTACCTACATGGGTTAGTCTTGCAAGGAAGAGCACTTGTGTATCCAAAATGACAACCATGAAATTTGATACCAAATGAAATTTGATATAAAGAAATTATCAAAGGATATGTTGAAAGGTTTCATGCTTCCTCGACTTCAACCACCATATTGTAGAGACTTGGTGATGTAATGATTGCTTAAGATGTGAGTGAGTTGCAATCTCATAGACTTTGATTCATCCAAGTACCTACAAGGGTTAGATAGCATGCAAGGATGCAAATATATCCAAGACATATGATCATCATCATAAGAGAAATGTCAAGGATTAGTCAAGGGCTCATGCCTTGCATGTATCCAAATGGAGTATCTACTCCAAGTTTTAAGCATCAATGATGTTCAATTCACCTCTCAAACGGCAAAATACTTTCTCATCAAGCGGTTTGGCGAATATATCCGCCAATTGTTTATCGGTACGAACATGCTTAAGATTAATGTCCCCCCTTGGCAACATGATATCGAATGAAATGATGACGAACTTCAATATGCTTAGTTCGAGAATGTTGCACGGTATTGTGAGCAATCTTAATAGCACTTTCATTGTCACAAAGCAATGTAACATCTTTCACATTGATCCCATAATATTTAAGAGTTTGGGTCAACCAAAGTAATTGAGGACAACATGAACCAGCGAGAATGTATTCTACTTCGGCGGTGGATAAGGATACCGAGTTTTGTTTCTTTGAGGACCAAGACACAAGAGATCTACCAAGAAATTGACATGTACCCGAAGTGGACTGTCTATCAACCTTGTCACTGGCATAGTCCGAATCGGAGTAGCCAACAAGATCAAAAGAACACCTCTTAGGATACCAAATGCCAAAATTGGTGTATGAGTTAAGTATCTCACTATCCTTTTCACAGCCTTAAGATGACATTCTTTGGGGGCCGCTTGATATCGTGCACACATGCACACACTTAGCATAATATCGGGACGGGAGGCACATAGATATAACAATGAACCAATCATAGAGCGGTAAACCTTTTGGTCAACCGATTTGCCATCTTTGGTCAAGTCAAGATGTCCACTAGTAGGCATGGGTGTTTTCATACCTTTGCTTTCTTGCATGTCGAACTTCTTGAATAAATCCTTGGTGTACTTTGCTTGAGAAACACAGGTGCCTTCCTTAGTTTGCTTGATTTGCAAACCAAGAAATAACTTGAGTTCACACATCATAGACATCTCAAACTTCTTAGCTTCCCGAACTTTTCACTAAAATGAGGGTTAGTCGAACCAAATATGATATCATCAACATAAATTTGGCACACAAATAATTCTCCATTAACCCTTTTAGTAAAAAGAGTAGAATCAATTTTTCCAATCTCAAAGCCTTTTTCAATAAGGAACTTGGTCAAGCATTTATACCACGCTCTAGTAGATTGTTTAAGACCATAAAGAGCTTTGTGAAGTTTGTAAACATGGTCGGGTTTCTTAGGATTAACAAACACGGGAGGTTGTTTAACATAAACTTCCTGCTCAATTTCACCATTTAGAAAAGCACTTTTAATGTCCATTTGGTATAAGGTGATATCATGGTGATTAGCATAGGCAAGTAAGATGCGGATGGACTCAAGTCTAGCAACGGGGGCATATGTCTCACCATAGTCCATACCTTCGACTTGAGTGTAGCCTTGGGTGATGAGACATGCTTGGTTGCGAACGACTTGTACATCTTCGTCTTGCTTTTTACGAAACACCCATTTCATACCAATGATGTTGTGGTTGTTGTCGGGCTTCTCGACGAATGTCCACACTTAGTTTGTCTCAAAGTTGTGTAGCTCTTCATGCATGGCATTTATCCAATCCGGATCTTCCAATGCTTCTTCAACCTTCATAGGTTCAATGCTAGAGATGAATGAATAATGTTCACAAAAAAATGCCAAACGAGTTTTAGAGCCAGTGATTCTCCCGGTTTGGATATCATTGAAGATTTGTTCGATGGGATGGTATCTTGAGACTCTTGCTCGAACTCGCGGGAGATTTTGCTTGGGTCGGGGTGGAACATCTTCTTCATCATCTTGTTCTTCCTCTTGGCCTTCTTCATTGTTGACGTTGTCGTTCTCTTGTCGAGGTGGAGAAGGAGGTTGATGAGGTTCATCTTGGTGTACTTCCTCGTTTTCTTCATCTTGGTGTGTCCCACTTGTGGATGCCTCCATGTCAACTCTTGGTTCACCTTGTTGTGAGGTAGAAGCTTCCACTTGGACGGACGAGGTACTCTCCTTCACCTCCGTTGGATGAATCTTGCCAATAGACAAGTCTTGGATTCCTTCCGAAGGGTCTTTGTCTCCTACATCAATTGGCAATTGCTCTACTTGTGAGCCGTTAAATTCATCAAACTTCACATCTACCGTCTCTTCAACCTTTCGGGTGAAATTGTTGTAGACATGGTATGTGTGAGAGTTTGAGCCATACCCAAGTAGGAAACCTTCAAGATATTTAGGAGCAAATTTAGAACGAGAATGCTTATCAAGAACGTAACACTTTGAACCGAATACTCGAAAGTATCCAACTTGGGGTTTTTTACTGGTGAGAAGCTCGTATGCCGTCTTGCCGAGTAGCTTGTGAAGATACAAGCGATTTGTTGCATGAGAAGCTGTTCGAACCGCTTCCGCCCAAAAGTGTTTTGGCGTCTTGTACTCAGCAAGCATCGTTCTCGCCATCTCAATAAGAGTCTGGTTCTTCCTCTCAACAACTCCATTTTATTGAGGCGTGTATGTAGCCGAGAACTCGTGTGAAATCCCTTCTTCGTCAAGAAAGGTATCCACATTTGCGTTCTTGAACTACGTTCCGTTGTCACTGTGAACCTTCTTGATCTTCACTTCAAATTGATTTTGGACCTTCCTAGCGAAGTTCTTGAAGATCTTTTGGACCTGCGATTTATCATCAATATTGAACACCTATGTAAATCTTGAAAAATCATCGACTATGACTAGTCCAAATGAGTTTCCACCGAGACTTTTGTAGGCATTGGGACCAATGAGATCCATATGAAGTAGCTCAAGTGGTCTTCTCGTGGTCATGATGTTCTTCACGGGGTGGCTTCCTCCAACCTGTTTTCCTACTTGACAAGCACTGCACAATCTATCCTTCTCAAATATAACATCTTTCACTCCAAGGATATGATCACCTTTAATAAGCTTATCAAGATTTCGCATGCCAACATGACCTAATATTCTATGCCACAACCAGCCTTTAGAAGATTTAGCAATTAAGCAAGTTCTAGGTTGAGCCTTTTTAGTGAAATCAACAATGTAAAGATCACCTCTCATTATCTGGGTAAAGACCATTTTATGATTATCTCTTCGAAACACTTGGCAATCTACTTCAGTGAATAGGACATTGAAGCCAAAGTCAGCAAGTCTAGATACGGAAAGTAAATTGTAGCCAAGAGATTCAACAAGCATAACATTTTGTATGGAGATATCATGTGATATGGCCACCTTACCAAGACCAACCACCTTACCCTTTGAGTTATCACCAAAGGTGACATACTTTCGAGGGCCGTCATTTTCAGCTAGCTCATGAAACATATCCTTGTCTCCGGTCATGTGATCGGTACATCCACTAGCAAGAACCCATTCCTTTCCTCCAGCCATGTAGCCGCAAAGATTAGCCATAAGATCAAAGTGTCTCATAGACTCATCGAGATCAAATTCACTACCATTATCCTCATCATAGTATCCATGTTCAACATTGTCTTGTGATGGATCAATTCCTAGAGAGAGTGATTCATTAGATAAATGATCATCACACTATTCATCTTTATGAATTATAATGGCTTCGGAGATGATATTTATAATGATTTCAACATCTCGTTTCGCACGCATGAGGTTAGTAAGCTCAAATAGATAATCACCAAACTTAGGATCATTGGAATTCATCTTATTCAAGCCAATAGACTTATGAAGAATCTCATCTAAGTTTTGCAAGGAATAGTTTGGAAATCATTCCATAAGAAATCTCCATATAGTGTAGGCACAATCAAGAGTAGGCAAGCAAGTTTCTAGGCAAACCTCTAGTAATAAGATTAACAGTTCTAAGGTTGCGCATCATGTCAATAGATTCATGAAGGGTAGGATGCAAAGGATCAACGTGGGGTGCACAAGGGCTAGTAATGTACTTGTTGAAATGATATTCATTGAAAATCACAAGCATCTCATTTTTCCACTCATGAAAGAACTCTCCATCAAGTATAGGCACTCTACGTCTAAGACTCCCCAACATAGACTCATCCATCTTCCTCCAAAGGTGATTAAACCAAAGCAATGGAGACCAATGCTCTGATACCAACTGAAAGGATCGACAAGAGGTGTCTAGGGGGGTGATTAGACCCTCAACAAAGAAAAGTAGCAGTTTTTAATTTCTTCAAGTTAAGGTGGAGTTTTAGCACAAATTTAAACATACACAATACATTTCAAGCAAGCATGGCAAGAGTATATGAGCAGCGGAAAGTAAAGCATGCACTTTGCAAGAAAGTAAAGGGATGGGATTGGAGTATGCAAACGCAATTGGAGACATGAAGATTTTTCCGTGGTTCCGATAGGTGGTGCTATTATACATCCATGTTGATGGAGACTTCAACCCACGAAGGGTAACGGTTGCGCGAGTCCACGGAAGGCTCCACCCATGAAGGGTCCATGAAAAAGCAACCGTGTCTATCCCACCATGGCCATCGCCCACGAAGGACTTGCCTCACTCGGGTAGATTGATGACCCACATGTGTAGGGTGTCGAACCCAACGAGGAGCAGAAGGAAATGACAAGTGGTCTTCAGTAAGGTATTATCTGCAAACACTGAAATTATAGGTAACAGATAGTTTTGTGATAAGGTAATTCGTAAAGGGTAACAAGTTATAAAAGTAAACAAGGTGCAGCAAGGTGGCCCAATCCTTTTTGTAGCAAAGGACAAGCCTGGACAAACCCTTATATAAAGGAAAAGGCTCCCAAGGACACATGGGAATT
The DNA here is from genome assembly GCA_021605145.1 of Aegilops bicornis. NCBI lineage: Eukaryota > Viridiplantae > Streptophyta > Magnoliopsida > Poales > Poaceae > Aegilops > Aegilops bicornis. The sequence continues at coordinate 453,761,978 of CM038672.1, forward strand.
ATCGTCAAGCTAGTTTTCATCATGCTCATATGATTCGCATTCGTTACTTTGATAATTTGATATGTGGGTGGACCGGTGCTTGGGTACTGCCCTTTCTTGGACAAGCATCCCACTTATGATTAACCCCTATTGCAAGCATCCGCAACTACAAAAGAAGTATTAAGGTAAACCTAAACACAACATGAAACATATGGATCCAAATCAGCCCCTTACGAAGCAACGCATAAACTAGGGTTTAAGCTTCTGTCACTCTAGCAACCCATCATCTACTTATTACTTCCCAATGCCTTCCTCTAGGCCCAAATAATGGGGAAGTTTCATGTAGTCGACGTTCACATAACACCACTAGAGGAAAGACAACATACATCTCATCAAAATATCGAACGAATGCCAAATTCACATGACTACTTATAACAAGACTTCTCCCATGTCCTCAGGAACAAACGTAACTACTCACAAATCATATTCATGTTCATAATCAGAGGGGTATTAACATGCATAAAGGATCTGAACATATGATCTTACACCGAATAAACCAACTAGCATCAACTACAAGGAGTAATCAACACTACTAGCAACCCACGGGTACCAATATGAGGTTTTGGGACAAAGATTGGCTACAAGAGATGAACTAGGGTTTGAGAGGAGATGGTGTTGGTCAATATGTTGATGGAGATTGACCCCCTCCCGATGAGAGGATCGATGGTGATGACGATGGTGATGATTTCCCCCTCCCGGTGGGATGTTTCCTCGGCAAAACAGCTCCGTCAGAGCCCTAGATTGGCTCCGCCAAGGTTCCGCCTCGTGGCGGCGGAGTTTCATCCCGAAAGTTTCCTTCTGATTTTTTCCAGGGTGAAAGACACCATATAGCCAAAGATGGGCACCGGAGGCTTGACAGGGGGCCCACGAGGCAGGGGGGCGCACCCAGGGGGTAGGGCGCGCCCCCCACCCTCGTGGATGGTGGGTGGCTCCCTCCGGTACTTTCTTCGCTCAGTATTTTTTATTAATTCCAATAATAACTTCCGTGGAGTTTCAGGACTTTTGGAGTTGTGCAGAATAGGTCTCTAATATTTGCTCCTTTTCCAAATTTGTAATTCCAAATTGTCGGCATTCTCCCTCTTCATGTAAACCTTGCAAAATAAGATAGAATAGGCATAAGTATTGTGACATAATGTGTAATAACAGCCCATAATGCAACAAATATCGATATAAAGGCATGATGCAAAATGGACGTATCATAGATCTTCACGAAGTATGTGATATCCTTGCCCTTACAAACTCCTTGGTTCAACTCCACAATCTAGATGGAGGCTCCCAAGTGACGCCTAACCAATCTAGGAGACACCACTGTCCAAAAGGTAATAGATGGTGCATTGATGATGAACTCCTTGCTCTTGTGCTTCAAATGATAGTCTCTCCAACACTCAACTCTCTCTCTCACACAGATTTGGATTTGGTGGAAAGATGATTTGAGCGGAAAGCAACTTGGGGAAGGCTAGAGATCAAGATTCTTGTGGTTGGATTGGAATATCTTGGTCTCAACACATGAGTAGGTGGTTCTCTCTCAGAAAATGAATGCTGGAAGTCTAGGCACATTCTGATGGCTCTCTCCACGAAAGAAGAGTGGGTGGAGGGGTATATATAGCCACCACACAAAGTCTAACCATTTCACACAATTTACCAAACTCGGTGAGACCGAATAGAGAAACTTGGTCGGACCGATTTAGTTCAAAATGTGAATGTTAGAGATCTCGGTGGGACCAATATGATCAACTCGGTGGGACCGATGTGCTAGGGTTAGGGTAAAACCTCAACTCGGTTTGACCGATTACACAAACTCGGTGAGACCGATTTTGGTAATAATCTAAACAAAGAGTTGGTCAGGAAAACTCGGTGGGATCGATTGCATATCTCGGTGAGACCGAAATAATTGCAACAGGCAATAGAGAGATTGCAAGGCCATCTTGGTGAGACCGACATCCCATCAGTGAGACTGAATTGATTAGGGTTTCTGGCAGTTGCTATGTCAAATGAACTCGGTGGCGCCGGATAGATCAAATCGGTGGGGTCGAGTTTGACTTTTGGTTTAGGACATATGTGGAAATGAGAAAGTGGTTGAGGGCTTTGGAGCATAACACTAAGCACTTTGAGTAAGCAAGCCATTAAGCAACACCTCATCCCCTTTTAATAGTATTGCCTTTCCTATGGACTCAATGTGATCTTGGATCACTGAAATGAAAATGTAGAGTCTTGAGCTTTTGATCTTTTGCCAATCTTCTGTCCTTAGCATCTTGAACGGGTTCCACATCCTCTTGTCCATGCCACTCCACTGTTGAACTCATCTGAAATACACTAGGTAGAAGTATTAGTCCAACGAGAGATATGTTGACATTAATTACCAAAATCACCGAGGGAGCACTTGTGCTTTCACATTAGTTTTGGGTCTATCCACAGGTCGCTACCATCACTCTGGATTTGTGCATGCACTCCTTACATAATCTCACTATGTTTTATTCCTATGCATGTCAGTTACTGTACACAATGGAACTGAACATGTAGAGCAAAAGAGACAAGCCTTGCGTGGCAATAAAATTTCATGCATGAGGAAGACTGCTCCATGGTGGGCGCAAAGGAAGTCCCCCCTCCATCGATTTCATATTGTAATCAAGAGGAAGACAACTGTTCTCAGGGGGATTCAGAAGGATAAGACCACTCCTATTTACCCCTTGAGGTCTTCGCTCTAACTTGGCATGCTGATGTTGGTCATATCATGCATATGGTTCCTTGCATTGCTTACTTTATACATCAGATATCCCATCTACTTGGTTTAGACATGCTTTGTGTGAATGCCATCTATTTAGTTTCTTTATCGTATATGTGAATTATGCAATGCCATCTTGTTTAGCCAGGCATCATATACGTGAATTTTGCAATGCCATCCTTCTTAGCCAGTCATCTTATATGTAAATTATATCATGCCATCCTTTTTTTATTACGTATTACATTTGTCAACAATGTTAGTACATTCAACTACGCTTCGTGTACATCAGCCATTTGACACGGTGATGGAAAATTCTGGAGTGAAAACAAGGTCTTCAGAGTAGACTATCCTATCTGACGAAGCGCATATCTCGCTGGTTATGGATAGCTCCTCAGAGGAGCATTCAGAGACAGATGACCAGTCCTATCCCCCCCCCCCAAGGTGTATGCTCTAACTTGGCAGGGTTATGTTGCTCATATTGTGTGTATGGTGTCTTGCATTGCTATGTCATTTTCTTAGTTTAGAGATGCGTTGTGTGAATGCCACCTATTTAGTGTCTAATTACCATATATGTGAATTATGCAATGCCATCTTGTTGCAAGACATTATATATGTGAATTATGCAATGCTATGTTGTTGCAAGGCATTATATATGTGAATTATGCAATGCCATGTTGTTTAGCCAATCATCATATATGTGAATTATATCATGCTATCCTTTTTTGTATTACGTATTCCATTTGTCAACAACGTTTGTATATTCAACTACTCTTCCTGTGCATCAGCCATTAGAGGTGGTGACGGAAGTATCTGGAGTGAAAACAAGGTCTTCAGAGCAGACAATGCTACCTGCTGAAGCAGACATCATGCTGGTTACAAATAGCTCCTCAGAGGAGGATTAAGAGACAGATAACCAGTCCTATTTCCCCCTGAGGTCTATGCTCAAACTTGGTAGGGTTATGTTACTCATATCATACATATGTTGTTTTCCATTTCTTAGTTTTTACATCATATATGCAATTTCCATCTGCTTACTTGCTTAGTATATAAATCATATATTTGAATTATATCATGCCATCATATTACATAGACAGCATCTATCTGAATTATGGCATGCCAACCCATTTAATAAAGACATCATATAGTTATATCATCTCATCATGTTTGGTGTTTACAGTCATCATATTTTGAATTATGTCATTTTATCTGTGAATTATATCATGCTATCACGTTTCCATAGGTGGCATGTATGTGAATTATGGCATGCCAACCTATTTAATAGACACATTCTATAGTTATATCATGTCATCCTGTTTACATAGTCATCATATTTTGAACTATGTCTTTCCATCCTGTTTAGTTAGCCATCATATATGTGAAATTGTGTCATGCTATCCTGTTTAGTTAGCCATCATATATGTGACATTGTGTCATGCTATCCTGTTTGGTTAGACAACATAAATGTGAATTATTTCATGGCCTCTTTTATTTCCCACTATCCATTGCACCTGTCTATCATACAGTGTCTGTACATTCAATTACTTTTCTTGTTTATCAGCCATTTGAATTCGATAGGGTGATGGTAGTATCTAAGGGAGTAACAACACGGTCTTCAGAAAATATAGTGCTCCCAGTCGATGCAGATAGAACCACGGTTGTACTTGCCCAAGAACCAGCCCCACCACACATAACCCAGACTCTCGCAGATTGTACCCCTACCCAGTTGGACAGAGAACCAACTACACCCCTTCTAACCCCAACCCCAGCAGATAGTAACCCAGTTCCAGTTGACACAACACTGTCTCCACCACAGAGCACCCAAACACGAGCAGTTAGTAAGGCAACTGTAGTGCCCAAAGCACGAGGACCACCACTCCGAACCCCAACTCAACGCTTAAAGCAGAAGAACAATTGTTCTCAAGTCAGGTTCTGTAGCTATGGTTCATACTCCTTTGCTCTTGCATCACTGTATTTACTCATACCAACTATTTTCAAATTTGAAGGATGGAATTGAAACTCCAATGGCGCAACAGCTATGTTCTAAACCCGTTTCTTTAACTGGTTTGTTGTTGTAACTTGATCTATGTTGATTTCAGTTTCAATTGAATAAATAGTTATGTTCTCATGTTATGCACATTACAAGTGTTGTTATTGCTCTGTAGTTTCCCACACTTATATTATGTTGCTGCTTTGTCTTAAACATATATTATTTGAACTATGTCTATCTTGATTTGGCAAAAAAAAACTAGAATGACATCGACCATACAATGACCATGGTACAAAGATATATGTTTGTTTCATGTTGTTATCATGTCCACTTTACTACTGAACTAATTTACCAAAATGAGTTTCATATACAACATGGTAAACCTGTGATGTGTCTGCTTGTTTCTCTTTTAGAATGCGGACAAAATATCGGAGAAGAGTACCCCGTTATGCAATGGTAAAGGAAGTAATGCATATAAGGTTCAAGATAGTGAGACATCCCTGTTGGTCTCCAAGAAATCTGATAAAAACTATCTTGACAACAATGAGACAACCCAAAAGTCATGTCTTGATGTAGTGTACGAGTTACTGGCCACTACTACTGGCACAAGTTCTTAGAACATGCTGCCTGAATTAATTTGTATTCTTGAGTCTCAACTTCAAGTTGAAAGACATTGATCATATGTGCTGCGACACGAAGCCGAAGGACTGAGGAAGTCCCTGCAGAATTCAGATGCATACTTTCTGGTGCAACAGCAAGCACTGGAGGATTTAAGCGCCAAACAAGAGAAAGTTAATAATCTTGCTAAGCATCTTGCCAGCATGTTGGGTACCGAGGATATTGTTTATTGAGCTCTAATGAAGTGGTTTCAGTTCTGGACTTGTTTTGCTGCAGCATTTATTTGCACTGGTCGCCAACTTTGACAACCAGTGTATGTGATATGGTGCTTTGTTCCCTATATTTGCACTGGTGGCGAACTGTGATGCCCAGTGGATGTAATATGTGTAATAGTCATAATAGCCTAGCGTTAGTTGCTTGCTTATTTATTTCCTTATTGTCTTGTTTATTTGTTTGCTTGTAGTCACTGCAGTTCTTTTTCCGTGTTTTTCTAGTGGCCACAATAACCTATTTATAACTAGGCCACAATAACCATGGGCAACATACGAACCATTGTAACCATGGTCCTGCTACCTGCTGTAGTGACCATGGGCCTCCTACGGGCCGTAGGATCCATGGGCCCTCGACGGGTTGTATATTCAATGGGCCTTATACGGGCCGTAATATTCATGGACCAATAACGGTCCGCAAAATGGGCCGTAAACGGCTAGAGTGGAAATCATGTGTTTATGGCCCGACCATAACGGGTCGTTAATAGGCAGATATGTATAAAGGGTTTAATTCTATCGACAAGCATCACGGGTCGTTAATGGGCCGTATTTGATGAAGATATGAAAATAGCCCAACGGGTTAACGGGCCACAAACAGGTCGACTGTAACCACGAGCTAAATTTGGCCCACAAGCAAAACAGGCCAGTAACAGGCTGTAAGTAACCGAATGCTGGAAATGGGCCCAAGAATAGATGGGCCCTTAGAAGGCCAAAAGCTAACACGGGCTGGAAACGGCCCAATGGAATAATGGGCCGTTCATGGGTGTAAAGCGCTACACTGTTCATTATGGGCTAGTTTCATCACGGGCCTTTAAAGGGCCAAGAGTTACAAAGGGCCCCGTATGGGCCGAAAGGCGTCATGGGCTATACCTGGGCTGGAAGTTACAACGGGCTAGAATCATATTGGATGGCCCAGATAACGCTACTGGGCCCAATTCAGATAGGCCATAACGGGTCGTGAGTTAGCAGGCTATAAATGGGCTATATGCGAACATGTCGTTAACATGCTTTCCGTGGGCTGGCCCGCTACCTTTTGACCAAGTCAAACAGTCCGGCCTTTTCACCTGAATGGGCCTCTGTTGGGCCCCACCATGTGTTGACGTATCATAGGCGCCTCCCGTCCAATGAGTGGATGACATCTGTCCCAACGCTGAGCCGACAAGTGGTTCCTCTGGCCACTGAGAATTTTACACGTGGAAAATCCCCATTGGTCCGGGCTGTTAACGGGTTATCGGATCCAAACCGGAACCCGATAGCTTAACGGTGACCCGTTACGGTAGATGCCACGTGTCGGTTACCCTTGACGAAAGCACTTCCATGACGCGCCATTTATTGTCATGGAAGTGGACACTTCCGTGATGATAATTTTGGTAATGTCATGGAACACTTCTACGACAGCACAGATATGACTATCTTGATTCTGTCATAAAATCGCCGTGGAAGTGCATGCATGACAGAAAACGTGACCTACTGTGACAAGCACGTATCATCACGGAAGTGTATTTTTTTTGTAGTGGTGGCTCTCTCTGAGAAAATGAATGGTGTAAGTGTAGGCATGTTCTAATGGCTCTCCTTGGAGGGGTATATATAGCCTCCACACAAAATCCAACCATTACACGCTTTCGACTCATCTCGGTGTCACTGGTCTATTCAAAAACATGAATGTTAGGAATCTTGGTGGGACCGACTGGAAAATCTCGGTGGGACCGATGTTCTGGGGCTTAGGGAAAATATCATCTCGGTGGCGCCGATTGCATCAACTCGGTGGGACCGAAGTGAAGCAATAAGCACCAGAGAATCTGTCGAGCCAACTCGGTGAGACCGGTTGCATAAACTCAATGGGACCAAAGTGAGTGCAATAGATCACAGAGCGCTGGCAAGGCCATCTCGGTGAGACAGGGATCCCTATCAGGGTGACCGAATCATTAGGGTTTCCGACTATGGCTATGTCAAATGAACTGGTTTCTCCGGGTAGAAAGTATCGATGGGGCCGATTTTGGAATTAGGGTTGACATATTTGGATGGAGAAAGTGGTTGCGAGTTTTGGAGCAATATCACTAAGCACTTTGAGCAAGTAGACCATTAAGCAACACCTCATCCCCTTTTAATAGTATTGGTTTTCCTATGGACTAAATGTGATCTTGGATCACTTAAAAATAAATGAAGAGTCGTAAGCTTTTGCCAATCTTTGTCCTTAGCATTTTGAAGGGGTTCCACATCCTCTTGTCCTTGCCACTCCACTGTTGAACTTATGTGAAATATACTTGATAAAACTATTAGTCCAACAACCAATATGTTGATATTAATTACCAAAATCTCCCAGGGAGTACTTGTGCTCTCAATCTCCCCCTTTTTGGTAATTGATGACAACATACATCAAAGCTTCAAGTAAATGATATGAAGAGTAGTAAGTAAAGCTTTGGAAGAACGTGTAACATGCTTATGCTACCCCTATATGTGTGCAATCATATAATGATAAAATTGAACATGTGAATGCACATCATGAAAAGGCAAGAAATGGGTTACATGTATCTTGGCTATATGCATCAAGAGCAAAGAATTAAGTGAGATGTACCTCCATGTGTACGAATCCCTCTTGCAAACAATGTGTGCAGAAGCAAGAGATCTTCATCCACATGAGTGTGATGCGTATACTTACCTTGTGGTTCTTGAGCTGACTCTTGAAGAAGCAATCTTGAGAAAACAAGGTTAAATAACACAAGAAAACTCCAAACAAGAAGGATTCCAAGATCCACAAGAATACCAAGACTGGGATGACATGTCATAGGTGAGTAGCACAGAGTGAGTACTTCATTCAGATATAGACATGTCCCCAAGAACTTAAAGATTTGCAATAAATTCTAAGGATTTTTCTCCCCTTAAACATGCACTCTTTCTCCCCCTGAATCTAACATTGGATAATGGGAGAAGGTAGGGTGAGATAAAATCAGAGCAGAAATAAATAAATCAATCAGAGCAGAAATGGATAAGATCCAAAAATATCTCAAAACAAATACTAACATGTCTTTTCCCCTCTTAAAGACATGGGACTTCTCTCCTCTTATAACATAGCATCTCTCTTCCTTTCTTAGTAGAGTTTTGTGATAATAGGCTTTGATGTGCTTTGATGTGCTCTCTCTCCCCCTTTGACATCAATTTCGAAGAAGGGTAGTTTTCATGGAGATGAGTCAAGTGAGTATGATCCTTAAGAGACACAAGCAAGCATAATGTAGCTCAAGATCCAGATAGAGGAAAAGAATCATTGAGTGGAGCTGAATAAACTAGGCAATATAAGATGGCAAAAAGTTTCTCAGCAGTGAAATCGGTGGCGTCGATCTGTTTTAGTCAGTGTCTGCGAGATAGCAGAGCCACTAAAGGTGCTTATCGGTAAGACCGGGTGAGTCTGTTTTGATAGAACCGATGAACTGCATACAGGTAGAACTTGTATTTCGGTCTGGCCGATAGGCTGAAATTGGTGACGCTGAGTTTAATGCAGAGGAAAAGTTTTGTCAACTCGGCTCACTTTGCAAATGAAATTTCACAAGGACTTTCATAAAGATTTGTAATGAATCAAATTTTTTGAGACAGATATAAAATGAAGAAAACAGAAGGAGATCTAGATGAGTTTTTTTGGAAGGGAAACGCAATAGTAAGAAGAAATGCAAAAAGAATGCAATGAACAAATGAACACTAGAGAACTTCATCTAGAGGTGGTCGGCGACAAAGTCACCTATGTTAGAGTATATTGACTTTGAAGTCAAGTGAGATCACTTGATCATAGGTCATACTCATCGTTAAGCTCAAAATGGGGTTGCCATTTTTCATTTAAGCATCTTGATGTATTCACATCTTGTTGGGTTGCTTTAACTCATGACTTGGAGTAAAGCTTCTCTAATGTGGAATGACATACGTAGGGTTGTGATGTTGATCTTGATCATGTAGTTGAACTTGTGTTGGATGCTCAAGGTTGATGTAGTCCATCAAGAGTTGGGAGCATCCTTAGGAGTTGAAGCTCAGCTTCCTACATGGGTTAGTCTTGCAAGGAATAGCAGACTGGTGCGCGTCGGTCCTAAACAAACGGTTTTTAACCCCTTTCTGCGAGGGCATTTGGAACCTCCCCAAGTGAGTGTGGGCGATAGGGGGGTCCTTCCCAAACGACCCAGAAACCATCGGGGATAGGGACACTATAGTACTCCTACTCGTTTCTGCTCGCATTGCCATCACAGTCGGTATTCTGTGGTGCTACATTTATGGTGCGCAGCCCATCACAAACGGTTCACTATTATAGAACGTGTATGATGCGTGGCCCATCACAAACGTTTCACCGTTAAGAAGATTAGCTAATCGTCGTACGAGTGTCAGACAGGATTACGAAACGTCGGATCGTCATAACATCGTCGTACATGACAACTATAGCACACGCTATTCTGTGGTGCAACGTTTACGATGCATACTTCATCAGAAATAGTTCATGGTTGCGAATCGTGTACGATAAGGCAACTAATACAAACGTTTATTTGCCCGCACCGTTTGTGATATTGTGTGACATCGCACACACTTTGAAAACGGCAACTGTGTGCATGCTTCCACATGTTTCCTCTCTGTGAATCGTCTCGAATTATGCTGCATATTCCAAACGTTTGTGTTTTACCAACCGTGTGTGCCGTAACAACCTGGAGAGCGTAATATCACCGTAATTTAATTGCTGCTTTTCCAAATTGTACCAGATTTGAATTTGAATTGGAATGTATGCTACAACTTTATTCATATCCATCAGGTTCAAACAACCAATGCATTATTCGATTCATAGGTACATATGTTCAAGAATTACATAAGAACCAAATAAAGAATGATGAACCACAGTTGTATCTTGTGCTATTAAATACGGTAAAGAAAGAGGCAAAATATATTCTGCTTGCTGAACAAGGTGAAGTGGAATGCCCATATTGTGCCCTCCTCCATGCAGAAGGCACGCACAACTCTAGTACAACCCCTATTATGGCCGACCGCCCATCCTTCACGGTCTTCATGAAAACATCTAGATAATCATCGTGTTCTGGTAGAAATACTTTAACCTTTGCATTCCCACCAATCATGTAGTTTGAGAGGTAATCTTGAGTAAACTGCTTTGGCAACCACTGCAAAGGAAAAGATTCAGACATTGTCATCTAATACAACTCATTATGGGCTGTAAAAAGAAGGCTGCAGAGTTCTTACTTACCATCCTGCAGTTCGATGTTGTCTTGGATAAAGTGTAAACAAATCGTTTAATTGCCATCTTTGGACCCATTTTACTAACAATCTTTATCAGCTTCCTCACTTGATGCTGGTTCATCAATATCTCATTGCCCCATATGCAGAAAGGGTCGAAACGCAGATCTTTACCAATGACATATGTACCTAAAAGCACCAAGTTAATATTAGAAGCTAAACAGCAATTGCATAATGATGTAGTACAACACTCTTTTATAATATTTCTATATACATCCGTATGTGGTAGTCCATTTGAAATCTCTAAAAATATAAATATTTAGGAACGGAGGGGGTATCTTATAACATCCAATATACTCACATATTAGATGAATTAACATGTTATATTATGGGTCGGAAGGAGTTTAGTTCATTCTTACAAATTATCGGTTGATTAACTGTTGTTGTATCCATGGGTTACAGTTAGTTTGAGCTAGTTCGGGCTCAAATAACCCTAAAGTATATCTAAACATGAGGGCTAGTTTGAGCTAGTTGCATCTATAACCCACCAAAAAAACTATCCAACCCAAGAGGTGCTCATTGGAGCTAGTTCTCCTAGTGCATTTTTTGTCAATCTAACCCTGTCATCCAAACAACTTTTTGGATGGAGTTAGTTCAGGGTTAGTAATGAGCTAGAAACTAACTTTAACCTCTAGCTAAGTTGAGTATCCAAACAGGGCTGTGTTGTTGTTGTTGTTGCTGCTGCTCTTCTACATATATCTAGACATCATTAGAACGTTAATGTAACACTCTTCCTTGTTGCTATGTAGTCTAGGATTGCATATTTAGACATTAAGTACAGTGCATGTTGCTATGTAGCGTCAGATATATTACGTATGGCCCTAGTTAACCGAACGAAAAATGGGCTACAGATATATTCATTTAAAAGTCCGATTCACCGATTAGTCCCTTATCAGCCGCCGGCCTATATATATGGTACCAGCTACCGATATCCTGAACAGTGAGCAGATATAAGCCATGGGATGAAACTAACCTCGATGGAAAACAACGAATGCTCCCAAAATGCGTCCTATGTAGGTACATCGAGAAGCATGTTAAGCACAACAAAGCTAAACATCAACCAAAATTATACATGGCGCACAAAATAATCTCCAAAAGATAGCTTCATTAATGCAGTTTTAAGCACGCTAGTAAAGCAAAACAAGTGGAAAGGTGCGCTAACTGCAACAGGCCTAACATTTAACAACAAGCAAACATAGTCATTCAAACTGGTATTGTGCCGGTCTAAGTACATTGGTTATGGTTAAATAAAAATGGAAAGGCGTGTTAACTACAAGATGCGGCAACCAAATGTAGTCATTCATAGTGGTATTGTTGAAACTGGTACTGATGAAATTGAACTGCACAGTTCATACTTGCACATATAGAACATCACATTGTGAATAACTGGAATAAACAAGGCATACTACGAACAACCAAAGATAGCATTTGAAACGGAACATATGCTAACTACAAACAACCGAACAATCAAAAAACTTTAAAAGAGGCATATGCTAGCTATAACAGGCTTAATAAAGAAGCAAATATATGCATTCCTATCGGTATGTTTAAAACTGGATTGATGAAATGTACTGCACAGTAAATAATTGCACATATAGAGAATCACATTGTGAACAACTGAAATAAACAAATCATGGGTTTCCTCACTTGTCACATATGGGCTCGTTCCCGTGGGAAGAGCACGGACCCTGGATGCGCTCCATGTTGTCGCAGATGGGATCCTTCCCCTTGGAAGAGCACGGCTGTAGGGTGCCCTCCCTAGTGTCGCAGACGGGCGCTTTCCCCTTTGAAGAGCAGATGGGCTCTTTCCCCTTGGAATAGCCGGAGAGGGTGCCCTCCTCGTGGTCGTCGTCGATGAGGTCTGACTTGGAAGCTGTGGATCCCAAGCCAGTGTCGTAGAATGTGTCCTTCAGAAATGACAAAAGGGGCTCGATGGCGATGTAGAATGGCAAATTGTTGACAACGAGCTAGAGGAGATCAGTGGTGGGGCCATGGATGAGATTGACGGCGGTTGAACCCGAGGGGTTGGGGTGGGCCACTTAACCTGTGACACAGCCCGCCTCAGGCCGTCGCTGTTGATAACCCCGATGTCATAGTCAGCGGCCGAGACATGCCCGCATACTCTAGCCCGCTGCTTGAGTGTGTGCCGTCAGTAATGGTCGTCAGCTTCCTTGGTGACATCGGGCGAAGAGACCACTATACACCTCTTTTGAGCCAGTCGCTCCTCGAGCTCCACGGGAAGCGTAGCCGGGCTTAGGCTGCGACGCTCTGGAGTGGGGGATGCGGATGGGGATCTGTGGGAAAAGGGGCATTTGGCAGGCGTCATCTAAGAAACTCAGGGCAGCCTGGGTATGAGATCGGTGGGTAAGCTGCACGGGCAAAACGGCAGATGTTGACAATGGAGGCCTTGCGGCGGTGGCAGCGGCGGCGGGGACCTTGCTAGGGTTTCGAGCGAGGGAGGGGGTGTGTGTGCGCGCGCACGTGCACGCCTGAGGAGGTTTTGGTGTGTGTGTGTGTGTGGAGGGGGCGGGGTGTTTGACGAAATGACGCGGGTACTGAAAATTTTACTACGCGGGAGTGAAATGCCGAGCTATTGAAAATTTTGATGATAGTGCATCGCACACGGTCCGGGGATAACAACCATGTGTTATGAAACAGAAAAACCCTCGAGGCGGGCAGATATTTTCTAGGATGCATGTGGGATTGGGAACAAGAAACATCGCACACAGTCTGGAGATAACAACCGTGTGTTATGAAACAGAAAAACCCTCTAGGCTGGCAGATTTTTTTGAGAGGGGGAGCCTCGTGGAGCCCAATGTACTATGCGGATGTGTGCTTGACAGGTGCACCGGCGTGGCACACGGTTAGTTTGAGTGAACCATGTCTGTTGCGTCATCCGACTTGTCTAATGTTCATAAATTTGGCAAAAAAAATGACGCAGGAGAGGGTCAGAACACGAACACACTTGCATGTGGACCAAATTTTGTGTATCAAAAGGGTGGTTTGATTTTGAAATACCAAATGCAACTTTGATGTGGCACCTCTCTCGCAAAGCGCACGGTATTGCATGCCCCCCCCCCCTCATGCCGGCACGAAGGGAATCCTAAGTTATGAATGCATGCCCCCCGCCCCCAACCGAGGTTCACCTAGCAAAGTGCAAAGTAGCTAGCATCCCCCATCCTCCCTCGTGTCGTCACGAAGGGAATTCTAAGCTATGAATGCATGCCCCCCCCCCCCCAACCGAGGTTTATTCACCTAGCAAAGTGCGAAGTAGCTAGCAGCCCCCCTCCTCCCTCGTGTCAGCATGAAGGGAATCCTAAGCTATGATTGCATGCCCCCCAACCGAGGTTCATTCACCTAGCAAAGTGTGAAGTAGCTAGCAGGGCCCCTCCCTCGTGTCGGCACGAAGGGAATCCTAAGCTATGAATGCATGCCCCCCCCCAACCGAGGTTCACCCTAGCAAAGTGCGAAGTAGCTAGCAGCCCCCCCACCCTCGTGTCGGCACGAAGGGAATCCTAAGCTATGAATGCATGCCCCCCAACCGAGGTTCACCCTAACAAAGTGTGAAGTAGCTAGAAGCCCCCCCCCCTCATTCATGTCGGCATGAAGGGAATCCTAAGCTATGAATGCATGCCCGCCCAACCGATGTTCACCTAGCAAAGTGCGAAGTAGCTAGCAGCCCCCCTCCCTCGTGTCGGCACGAAGGGATTCCTAAGCTATGAATGCATGCCCCCCCAACCGAGTTTCACCTAGCAAAGTGCGAAGTAGCTAGCAGGACCCCTCCCTCGTGTCGGCACGAAGGGAATCCTAAGATATGAATGCATGCCCTCCCCCCCCCCCCCACCGAGGTTCACCCTAGCAAAGTGCGAAGTAGGAAGCAGCCACCCCTCCCTCGTGTCGGCATGAAGGGAATCCTAAGCTATGAATGCATGCCCCTCCCCCCATCCGAGGTTCACCTAGCAAAGTGTGATGTAGCTAGCTGCCCCCCCCCCCCTCGTGTCGGCATGAAGGGAATCCTAAGCTATGAATGCATGCCCCTCCCCCCCAACCGAGGTTCACCTAGCAAAGTGCGAAGTAGCTAGCAGCCCCCCACCCCCTCGTGTCGCCACGAAGGGAATCCTAAGCTATGATGCATTCCCCCCCCCAACCGAGGTTCGCCTAGCAAAGTTAGAAGTAGCAACCCCCCCCCCCCCCCGAACACACACACACTTTCAGTCGGCGGACCAGAGAGGCATATATCTCACCAACATGGATTGTAAAACAGACCAAGAATAATCCACCTTGGTCGTACAACCTCTCTCTTGTTGTTGGTCAAAGTGATGGCCGTCCATGCGACCCCGGAGAATGGCTAGCTCGCCAATAATCACGCAAGTAGCTAGTCCTCGGAGACAACCACTGCATGCGTGTGGCCCAAACATATGTATGGAGAGGTGTGTTTTTGAGTAACAATGGAACAACTTTGATGTGGCACCGTGATTTCGAACTAGAAATCCACACACTGAGTGAGGGTTAGGTTGACGATGCATATGTATGTTACACCACACTTCAAGCCAACGACGGGGATTCATGCATGCATGCGTGCATAGTATATGCCCTCAAGCTTAATTAGGTTTGAATCTCACCATGACCTATACTACGATAACACGGACCAAATGAAGAATCCTCCGTGGTAACCTATCTTGTTGTTGGTCAAGGTGATCATGGATGTCCATGCCGGCCCACAAATATATAGGCTTGTCGCTGATAACCACGCGAGGGAATGTATCGTTTGAAGGCAACCACTACATGCATATGTATGGAGGTGATGCGTGCATGCATGTTTGAATACACAACATTGATGTGGCGCGTGTGTCAAAAATCGTACACTAGCTCCCCACACAGAGCGAGATCGGTTCATGATGTGTTGTTGTACTAGCCACTTTGACTCGATGGGAGGGATTCATGCGCACACATGTGTGTGTGCTCAAACTGTATCATGCATGTCATCCCAGAGCAAAAATAATAATCCCCTCCTAAGTCAAATTAACCTCTCTTGTTGTCAGGCAAAAAGTAGTGATGGACCAAGTGGGCCCACAGATGGAAAGCATCAATATCGCTAATAATCGCTTAAGTGGGTGCGATAGGACAACCACCACCGCTTTGCATGTGGGCCAAATATATATATGTTGAATACCCAAAATGCATAAGTTTGATGTGCCACATGCCTCAAAAACTGTAAACCATGCACCCACACAGAGTGAGGTTCACATCAAGCGTACTACATATGATGGTCCCTTTCCCCCCCTCTTCACCGCATACTATATGCTCCTGCCGTAATATATGTACAACCCAAAATAATCCTCATCGATGGTGAAATTAATTAACCTCTCCCGATGTAGGTCAAAGTGATGCATGCATGCATCAACAATGGCCTTGTGGGCACACAGATGGAAGCGTCACACGTGAGTGTCCTAGCTAGGATATGCATGTGGCCCAAAAAGGTGTTGTGTGATGTTTGAATAACCAATTTCACAATTTTGATGTGGCACGTGCCTCGGTAACCAAAAAGTCCTGACACTGAGTGAGGTGTACTTGTTCACGGACGCGTACGTATAGTATATATGCTAGTCCCCTCCCACCTCTTTGACGCGTACTATATACCACCATAACACAAACAAAAAAGATTCTACATTGCTGGTCAAATTAACCTCACTGCCGGCTGTTCGTCAAAGTGATGGACGACGACCTCGCGGGCCCACAAGAAGCGTCACACGCGAGTATCGAGTGTCGTGTAGGACAACCATCGATTGCATGTGGCCAAAACATTTATGTATGAAAGGGTTGTGTAATGTTTTAAATAACGATTTCACGACTCTGATGTTGGCACCGCCCTGCCTAACAAAACGGCCAACCCACACGGTGGCTCACAACTCGTAGTGTACTGCGATCCACCCGCCACCCCCAGACGCACACACCCACACACACACCGTGAATCCACCGCAACTATGATGCATGTTAAATTAATTATCCCGCTATGAACATACATGTTACCAAAGGAGGGAAGTTTTAATTTCAAAAAAATCACAGAGATCATTAAGATGTTTTAGTACATTGATTGATTGATTTTCTACGGGTATAATGTGCAAAAATAAAATTTGAGCTACATGCACACGTGACAGTGCACCTAAATGGATTGCAAAAACACATGTGTCACTACTGCAGGATGTTGCTAACGCAACACTACGATCAGAGACCCTTCGAGAAACTGTGTGCGATGCTATAATCGCAAACGGTGGTGTATGAAAACCGTCAGAAATGTGTAAAACGTTTGCGATGGAGGACGCATCAAACACAGTTCAGATTTTAGTTGCGTGTGCGATGTAGGGCATACGGTTAACCCATTCGAACTTTTTGCGATGAGGCAGAACAACAGAAATGGGCAGCCATATCAATGTGTGTGCAATATACGGCATACAGTTCACTCCGATGAACCGTTTGCTATTAGGGAGTGCAACATAAACGGTTAGCCAGATCAAGGTGTGTGTGATATAGGGCATACGGTTCACTCGGACGAATTGTTTTCGATTAGAGAACGCAACAGAAATGGTTCAACTTAACAAGATGTGTGTGATACGTGGCAAACAACCGACTCGGATGAATTGTTTGCGATGAGAAATTACAACACAGACAGTCAATACAGTTAGTTCGTGTGTGATTCTGTGTGTACAAAAAACTTTGAAAAATACAAACTAGTTGCTTGCGGTGGCTAGGAGTATCGCACACGATGTGTCTGCGAGTACTCGTGTGCGATGATTAGTAAGTTACACATATGTTTCCTTATGTTAACACTTGTGTGATAAATCACACGTGGCACCGGATACGGTATTCGGGTTGTGTGTGTGCTTCACTTAGTCTTCCCGCGCTCCAGCGAATGCTTCCCGCGCTCCACATGGATGAATTGTAAAATCCATGCCTATTCCCTCACCGGTTTCCCGCCACCAGCTAACGGCTTGCTGCATATAACCCAGGCGGCAACGCACCACCGCGACACTCTGCGAAGATCTAGTCCTCACCCATCTACCATTAGTTATTCCAAGCATGCCAGGCAACAACCAAAGCTTTAACGTCGACGCCAACTTGTGTTACATCTTCGGCGAGGAGAACGAGCCGGAGCAGGTTGGGGAACAAGAGCTTCATCAGCCGATGCAGGCACTATGGCCCATCGGCAGCGATATCGACATCACAGTCCTTGGGAGCACAATCGACATATTGTAGAGGATGTGTGATGAGCAGTTTGCCATCCACCGTGCAAAAGATCCAGAGCTGCTTGGTGGCATGATCGACGACCCACCCGGAGAGCCGCCGTCACCAGTGCTCATCGAGAGCCTGATGTCCTACAAGGAATGGGAAGAGGACCTCTGTGATTCAGTCAAGATAAAGGCAGCCTACGGCTTCATCATTGCCCGCGGCGGCCATGTCAACCTCGATCCCGATGATGTGGTGGCCAGACTCGAGCACATCCTTGGCGGAGTTGACGTCCCTGAAGAAGTAGAACATCGCCAACGTGATATCTTGAGGATGTAGGTGATCGATGGAATTTGCTACCAGGCCAAAGACATGGAAATGGAGCGGTTCCGCGGAGTTGTCATGCGCACGATTGCACGCTGTCAAGCTCTTCTGGAAGAGGCCCAGCAGCCCCGAGAGCCTCCTAGTGGCAGCAGCTCCGTAGGCGGAGGCGGTTCGGGACACTCGGAGTAAGGGTGCTATGCTGACCATGGAGTCTGAGAAGACCATCGTCGAAAGGCCGCCAGCTTAGCCTTTTAGCTTATTATAATTGTATGCATATGTAGGTCGTGAGTGTTCTGGGCCTTGCCGCATTTGGCATTTTAAATTATCCTGAATATGTAAGACAATTATTAAGAATTATTAATAGTTGCCATTGTAACTTTGCCTCAACGGCGAGCAGAGCGCGCGCAGGGACGCCAGAGCAGAGCGCGCCGCGGCCGCCTCAACGGCGAGCAACCATGTGGTCAACCTTCTGCCATAAATAAATTTTGACCTTGTTTCTCGTCACGTTGCTGATTACAATGCAATAAGTAGTTGCAAATTTGTTCACACCTATCAAACTAAAATGTGTTCACACTTAGCACCGGGCTATAAAAACTACCCACTCAAAAATTACTTCACAGTTCTCTCCTCATCACCCACAAAACTGGTTTTCTCTGTCAAGTCGTTCCGCCATGACCAGTAGGAGGAGTTTAGGGTGGACATATAACCAGGCAGCAAAGACCAAGGCCGCGGAAGCAGCAGCCGCAGCAGAGATGTCCGGGTGCGCTGCGGAGCCCTCGAATGAGCACTCACGGGCACGCGAGGGCTCCCACAAGCGCATTCGCGGCGTCGGCCATTGCGACGAGCCGGCGTTCCTGAAGTCCTTCGCAGGCGACGACGACATTCTCGCTGGCGTCACTATAGAGCAGGAGCTGGTCGACGGCTTGATGAAGCTGCTCAAGATCAGCGATGCCTTGGTTGATAAGGCGACCGGCCTCATCGAGCAACTCATGGGTGACAATGCAAAGCTCCTCAAGTTGGTCGCCGAGAAGGAGGGGGAGGCCGCTGGCTGGAAGATGCTGCATGAGCAGAGCAGAGCCTCGGAGATGACGCTGAAAGCGGTTGTTGAGGAACTGATAGGTGACTTGAGGAAACTCTGGATCGAGCGCGAACAGGAGGTGGAGGAATCCGTGGCTGCTTTCAAGCAGAGTCGTGAGGAATTGAAGAAGGAGCTGGAGGATTTCGCCGCCCGACGATCCATTGACGAGTAGAGACAGTAGCAACCCAGATCGTTGTCTGCAATTTCCTTCTTCTCTTGCTCCCGTGTCTTCCGGGCTTTGCCGCATGTGGCATTTTAAATTAACCGGAATATGTAAGACAATTATTATGTGCGCCATTCTAAATTTGTCGACGTATTATCTGCTGCCATTTTATTTGTGGTCGTATTATCCATTGCCCTATGTGGCAATTTAAATTAGGGCGGAATACTAGTTGAAAAAACGAACAAAGCAAATGTTGCCATGGGATCACAAGCAAACACCCTCCATCCAGGTGCTTTAATTAACCCATTAATGGAGAAGTTGTGAGCGAGGCGGCTGGTGCATGGAGGTCAAAGAGCTCGCTTCCCAGTGAGCATGGGCGGCCTTGCTGCTCGCACGTGTCCCGTCGAGCCTGCGAGGTGGACATGATGCACGCGTCCCGTCGAGCCTGCGCGGCGGACTGCTCGCACGCGTCCCGTCGAACCTGCACGGCGGACTTCTCGCGCTCGTCCCGTCTAATCAAACAGCTGTGCACACGCACGCCATCGAGTATGGTTAAATTTCGACACGGTAAATATAATACAACTGTTGTGATATTAACATGTCAGCTTTTTGTTTCAAAAAGGACTTCGTTGGCTACTAATGTGTGCGCCTCTTCTCAAACTGGACGATTTTTTTACCACGGCATATATGTGCCATGTCATGAAACCATGCCAGTTTCATGTTTTTTGGGTGACTTTTTTATTTACTGGGATTTAAAAACCGAGATTCTCATTGTTTTAGGACGACGATGAGTTTGCAATTCATTCTCATTCCTTAAACGAGACCTAAACATGCACCCAATGACACATGTACAATTTCCCAACCATTTTGCTTCACTGGAGCATGTGGTTGTAGTTCAAATTTGAATTATGGACTACATTAAATGCATAGAAAACTTAGTAATTAGTAATATATATACAATGGCCAAATGAACCCTGAACAGTTTCAAATTTCAGCCCGACACTCCTGTTATTCTATGTTGCCTGTAGAAAACAAAGTTCAAGGCGAGAAGAGGCATCGATTATCGTTTCGCCCACAAGAGGGGCATGTTTCCCTACCGGAACCACGAGGGTTGCGACAGGCTCCGGTTTGTAAAAGGCTTGTAATATAGCTTCGCCCAAATTGGACAATTATATATACCATGTAGTGATACCATGCCAAGTTTCATGATTTCCTGGTGAGTTTTGGATTTACAGACATTGAAAAACCGAGATTCACAATATTTGTGTCCAGGCAAGGATGGCGAGATGGTTGAATTCGTTCCCATTCGTTCCATGGGACCTAAACATGCACCCCAAGGAAACATACGTTTTTTCTAGCCATTTTGGTGCACTGGAGCATGTATTTGTAGTTCGCATTTGAACGATGGACATTAAATGCCTAGAAAACTCAATTAATGAATAAAAAAGGTCAAACAAACCCTGAATAATTTCAAAGTTCAGCCTTGAATCTCCAAAGATGGTTCCGTCTCGCGTGTGGAAGAAAATACGAGGCTAGAAGAGGGAGTGATTATCGTTTGGCCCTGAGGGGACATGTTTCCCTATCGAAACCACGAGGGTTCTTCTGACGAGCTCCGATTTGTAAGAGGTTTGTAATAAAGCTTGGCCCAAATTGGCAATGTTTTTACCATGACATATATGTGCCATGACATGACACCTTGCCACCTTTGATGACTTTACGGTGAGTTTAGGATTTATGGGGACTTAAAACCGAGATTCAAAATGTTTGAGGAAGAGCCAGACACCCATGCACGGTTGTAATTGCTCCCATTCCTGGCATGAGACCTAAACATGCACCCAAGGACACATGTATAATTTTTCAAGCCATTTTGGTGAACTAGAGCATGTATTTGTAGTTCAGATTTGAATTATGGACATTAAATGCCTAGGAAACCCAATTAGTGTATAAAAAGGCCAAAAGAACCCTGAATAAGTTTAAATTTCAGCACAGATATCATGTGGTTCCATGTTGCCCGTGGAAGAAAATACAAGGAGAAAAGAGGCAGTGATTATGTTTCGCCCACAAGGGGAACACGTTTCCCTATCAGAACCACGAGACTTCTTTAAGTGAAGCTCCAGTTTTTGTAAGAGGTTTGTAATAAAGCTTGGCCCAAATTGGACAATGTTTTTACCACGACATATATGTGCCATGACGTGACACCATGCCACCTTTGATGACTTTCTGGCGGGTTTAGGATTTATGGGGACTTAAAAACCGAGATTCGAAATGTTTGAGTACGAGCCATGACACCAGTACGGTTGTAATTCGTTTCCGTTCCAGGCATGGGACCTAAACATGCACCCAAGGACACATGTATAATTTTTCTAGCCATTTTTGTGAACTGGAGCATGTATTTATAGTTCATATTTTAATTATGGACACTAAATGCCTAGGAAACTCAATTAGTGTATAAAAAGGCCAAACGAACCCTGAATAAGTTTAAATTTCAGCACGGATATCCTGCCGTTCCATGTTGCCCGTAGAACAAAATACAAGGTGAAAGAGGTAGTGATTACGTTTCGCCCACAAGGGGTACACGTTTCCCTATCGGAACCACGAGGCTTCTTTGAGAGAAGCTCCGGTTTGTAAGAGGCTTGTAATAAAACTTGCGCCACAATGGACAAAAAATTCCTTGACATATAAGTGCGATGTCGTGACATCATGGCAGGTTTCACGATTTTTAGCTTAGTTTTGGATTTACAGGGATTTAAAAACCGAGATTCTTCTCGCGAAATGTTTTCAAATAGCACACGGTTCACTCACGAAAGCCGATATTCAATGAAAACTTCGTGGAAACCATATTTTAAAGTTTCATAAAAATCTGAAAAAAAATGTGGGGTGTTAAGAAGGTGATGTTTTATTGCGACACAAAATTTCAAGTTGAAAAACATTACGAGATGTGAGCTATGAAAAAGACAAATTCCGCCTTGAATAGTGACATTACTATTCGACACTATTCAACACTGATTTTGTCTTTTTCATAGCTCACATCTCTTAATGTGTTTCAACTTGAAATTTTGTGTGCCAATAAAACATCATCCTCTTAACATCCCGCATTTTTTCAATTTTTTTGAAACTTCAAAACATCTTTTTGTCGTGGTTTTCACCGGTTTCCACCGAATGTTGGTTTCCGTATGATATCCCCACCCCCCGCTGCTCGCGCGATCTGAGTCCTACATTCTGACTAGCCAGAATCCAAACCCCACGGATCGTACGTGTGCACCGTTGGATGCTCCCAGATCGAATGGCAACCCTGAGCCCTTTCGACAACACATGCAGTACATGGGTAAGCATCTTTGTCATGCGTCGTGTAGCTCACGCTTCCTTCTCTACTAGGTTTTCATTCAAAACAGGCTATCGTTTCTCGCCACTCCTCTCATCGGTTTCCCGCCTCTTCTCCCAGATATGCATGATGTAGATGTTCTTTTAATTCTTATAGTTCATCTCATCCAAAATCAATTCGTTTTGTAAAAAAACTATTTTAAGATTCATTGAATTGTGCAATGTAAAGGTAAAAACAAAAAGTGACAATTCATTTAGAAAAAAAAGGTTTGGGCAATTAAGATATGGAAGATGCTAGATAACAAAGGAGAAGTGCTTGTGTTTAGAGGTTTGTGCATTATGCTTAAGTTCAACCATGGAGTCTTCTAGATTGTACATGTGGCAGAATCTGGTGGAATGTATATGATATCCAACGGCTAGTAGTGCTCAGATTTGCCATCTCTGTACCGTCGGATTGGCTTCATCCAACGAGCAACTTTCATAGTTATTCGCACACTATATATGTGTATAGATGTATATATATATATATATATATATATATATATATATATTTGTGTCCCATGCTAGACAAAATAAAGTTTGAGCGCATGCGTGGGACGCCCCCCCCCCCCCGCTATCGCCTCAAAGTTGGGAAACTGACATCATAAGTATTGAACCACGCTTGGAGTCGGTATGGTGTTTGGTTTGTAATGTACTTGGCGTGGCCCATCGAAGTTGTGCATTTGGGATTTAAACACATCATACACCATCGTACCCATACATATTTTCAGGCCGCATGTAGTGTATATGGGGTCTTCTGATCGACCATGTCTCCCTTGTGCGGTTTGTTGTGATGACACGGATATCTGTGGGCTCCCCGAGTGTATATATATCATCCCTTTGACCGATAATGAGGGGTATGTGTTGGCCATGAATGGATTCCTCCTAGTTCATGTTAGGGCCGATCACCGTCAAATGTCGATCAACCAAAGCTCGAGCTCATGCGTTGTCAGGATTCCCTCCCAGATGCTCGGATTGCTGGGTTCGACCTACATCAAACCATGTGTACGTATCTCGTCCTTAACTACCTTGCCTTCATGGTTGTTGTCTGTATCGAGAGGTAGGCACCACATCTAAATTGTACATTATTCTATAATGAAAATACACATCACCCCTTCCCAACGTACATCATTTTGGACCGCATGCAAGAGGTGCTGGTTTTGTGGTCCCTCTCGTGCGATGCTTATGATGGTTCAATCTATTGGCCCAAGCGGTTTATCGACAACAACAACTGTCATTTGACCAAACAAAAGATTCATTGGTCCGTCTTGTGGTAGGTCATGGCGACATGCATGTATGACCAAAGTATCGATCATTATGTGCATCTGCCCCGCTGACACAAAGTGGGAGGTGGTGGGCCAAGCATCCTAGCTAGGTTCGACATTATGTCATTATATATATCCTAGCTAGGTGGTTGTTAGGGTGCTTTCGGGTTTGCGAAGCAGGTGCGACCAAAGTTATGCATTGTGTATTTAAAGTTTTAAACATCCCCAATATTCGTACATATATTTGGCCACTTCCAGGTGGTTCTTGACTTCTGGCCCCTCTCATCGATCTTGAATGACGCGCCCAACCGTGGGCCCGCGGGGTCAAAGTTGTGCATTGGAATTTTGAACATCACATACCACCCTTTTCACTCATATATATTTGGGCCACATGCTCGTGTGGTTGTCTTTTGACCCTCCCTAATGTTATTTTTTGCTGCAAAGACTCTGATGATCCTCAATGGACATGGGGTATAATATCTAAACCATGTGCGATACAAGTGCGATGTGAATCACCACGACCGCGCCAAATATGAGCAAATTAAGGTGGAAGGTCTTGGCTCAACCGTGTGTGATGCAAGTGTTGAAATCACCACGACCAGCATAGCGCCAGCGAGCAAAGGTTGGAGGTACTGGCTCAACCGTGTGCGATGCAAGTGCGCTGAAATCACCACGACCACGCAGGCGCGAGCAAAGGGTGGAGGTACTGGCTTAACCGTGTGCGATGCAAGTGTGCTGTAAAACCACCACCCGTGGAAACTAAAGGCGGGTAAGTTTATTTGGAAATTAGGACGAACCGTGTGCGATAGACCAGCTAGCTAGAAATATAAAAAACAAACTACCCGCCTTGAGCGTTGCAATAATCGGCGGATCCGCGCCACTTTTCCTTATTATCATACACGCATATTGTTATTGGACCGTGCGCGATCATGGGCACTCCCGCCCCGCATTAATTCCTTTACCCAAATTTTAGTAGCCGCCATACTTCAACCGTCGCCCACACTCCTCCAGCACCGACCTTATAGTAAAAATTTAGCAGCCGAGGCATTTGAACCGTCGCCCTCCATCTGCCCCTCGTCCACCACCATCTCCACCCACCATTACTAAAATTTTCAGTAGCCGTGGCGTATCCTCAAACATCACCACCCCCCCTCCACAGTCCCCCACCCGCCCCCTCCCCCCTTCGAACCCTAGATCGCGTCCGCCGCCGGCGCCGCCGCCAACCCTGCCGGTCTGCCCATTCCTCCTAGCTGAGATAATAAAGTTCAGGTTATCCATTGATTCCCATACCGTCGCCCCACTCCCCTGAGTTTTTAGATGAGGCCTGCAGTGTCCCTCCCCGCTAGATCCACATCCCCTGCTCCAGAATGTCGCAGCCTAAGCTCGGCCACGTATCCCGGGGAGCCCGACGAGCGTTCGGCCAAGAAGAGGTTTATCATGGCCTCTCCGGTGGATGTTGGTGAGGTGGCCACCGTTCGCCCCGACTTGTCGATCCGGGAGCAACACGTAGCCGCGGAAGCCGGCGAAGACATTGACTATGTTGCCATGTCGAAGGCTTCATGTTTGCGGGCTAGCGTATTACTGTATCTCGGGAAAGCTGGCTATGATATCAAGCTAGTCCACACCGACGGCTTCACGCGGGCCATGTCACAGGTTAAGTGGTCCATCCCCAACCCCTCTGGTTCAACTGCCGTCGATCTCTTCGACGGCCCTGCCGCTGATCTCCTCCGCCAAGAGGTCAAGGATTTGCGAGCTTTATACTCCATCGAGCCCATTTTATCACTTCTGAATGACACGTTCTACGGCGGCGGCTTGGGATCCTCAATTGCAAGATCTCATCGACCACGACCATGACCACAAGGAGGGCACCCATGAAGGTTCTTCCAAGGTGAAACAGCCCATCTGTGACATCAGAGAGCGCACCATGGGTTTGTGCTCTTCCAACTGGAAGGATCCCGTCCATGAAATGTGAGGCAACATTCTATCGGCAAATATTACCTTTTCTAGCTTGCCAACCCGTACCCTTTGTTGTAGTATCATTTGTCGTGTGGCGCTTTAAATGTGTCGTGTTTAATTATTCTAGTTATGCAAAAATGTATTGTTCAATAGGTCTATGTGATGTTTAAGTATGAATTGTCCACTTCAGTTTCACGAATGGCTATATTTGGTTGTTTATAGTGAGTAGATGCCTTGTTTATCTGTATTTGGTTGTTAGGTTGGTTGGGGTGAGCATTTTTTCAGTTATCAAGCAGATGCCTTGTTTATCTGAATTTGGTTCTTAGTTTGGTTGCAGTGAGTATTTGTCCAGTTATCAAGCAGATGCCTTGTTTATCTGTATTTGGTTGTTAGGTTGCTTTTTTAGCATTTGTCTAGCTATCAAGCAGATGCCTTTTTTATCTGTATTTGGTTGTTAGGTTGCTTTTTTAGCATTTCTCCAGTTATCAAGCAGATACCTTGTTTATCTTTATCTGCTAGTTAGGTTGGTTGCAGTGAGCATTTGTCCAGTTTTCAAGCATATGCCCTGTTTATCTGTATTTGCTTGTTCGGTTGGTTGCAGTGAGACTCTGTCCAGTTTTCAATGGCTACATTTGGTTGTTATACTGGTCATTTATGCCATGTTTATTTCAGTCATTCACAATGTGTGCTTCATTATGTGCAAGTCGGAACTGTGCCACTCGACTACATCAATACCAGTTTGAACGGCTATATTTGGTTCCAGTTATTCCTGGTGTAGTTAACACGTGCCCTTTATTTCAGTTTTACACATTTATCCAGTGTGATGTTTAAGCATTACCTATGTTCTAATCATTTTCAACAATACCAGTTTGAATTGCAATATTTGATGGCTGTTAAGCCTGCTGTTTGTAACATTGTCTTCCATTTTATATCTGCTTTAACAGCATGCTAAAACCAACACATTCAAGCTATCATTTGGAGATGATGTTGTTTACCTTTGCTATATTTGTTTGATGTTAAGATTGTTGTACTTATCATGCCTTTCCACTACTTATGCAGGACAACAACGGGAGTGGCCACCATTTTCCGACGAGGTTAGCTTCATCCATCGGCTTGTACTCCCCCCGTCGTTCCATAATGTAGTGCATATAGATCCAAGCCTGGACACTAGTTAGCTTCTAATATTGACTTGTTGCTTGTAGGTACATACCCCCTTGGCAAGGATCCACGCATCGATCCTTTTTGCATATGGGGCAATGAGATATTGATGAACAAGCATCAAGTAAGGAAACTGATAAGGATTATTAGCAAAAAGATACGAATGGTGGCAAGCAAATTATTTGTTCATGCGCTATCCAACACAACAGTGAGCTGTAGGATGGTTGAGGGAGTCCTGGATTAGGGGGTCTCCGGACAGTCGGACTATATCCTCTGGCTGGACTGTTGGACTATGAAGATACAAGATTGAAGACTTCGTCCTGTGTCCGGATGGGACTCTCCTTGGCGTGGAAGGAAAGCTCGGCGATACGTATATGTAGATCTCCTTCCTTGTAACCGACTCTGCGTAACCCTAGCCCCTCTGGTGTCTATATAAACCGGAGGGTTTCATCCGTAGGACAACAACAATCATACCATAGGCTAGCTTCTAGGGTTTAGCCTCTACGATCTCGTGGTAGATCAACTCTTGTAATACTCATATCATCAAGATCAATCAAGAAGGAAGTAGGGTATTACCTCCATCGAGAGGGCCCGAACCTGGGTAAACATTGTGCCCCCAGCCTCCTGTTACCATTCGCCTTAGACGCACAGTTCAGGACCCCCTACCCGAGATCCGCCGGTTTTGACACTGACATTGGTGCTTTCATTGAGAGTTCCACTGTGATGTCACCGTAAGGCCTGATGGATCCTTCAATCATCGGTAAAGTTGCGGTCCAGGGCGAGGTTTTCCTCCCCGGACAGATCTTCGTATTCGGCGGCTTCACATTGCGGGCCAACTCGCTTGGCCATCTGGAGCAGATCGAGAGCTACGCCCCTGGCCACCAGGTCAGGTTTGGAAACTTGAATTACACTGCCGACATCCGCGGAGACTTGATCTTCGACGGACTCGAGCCCATGCCAGGTGCGCCGCACGATCGCGAAGAGCATGATTTAGCTCTGTCGTTGGACAGTGTTCGGGAGATCGCACCTGCAACTACTCCGGCCCTCAATCCGGAGCAAGTCGCGCCATCCAAGGATGGGTGGATAGACCCCACCATGGAGGCCGCACTCTCAGTGGCGATGGAGCCGGATACTGACTTCACTCCTTACGAGAGCCATGTTGCCGAAACACTGGATTCATCTCTGGCCACGGACTCCGAGCCGCCTGCGTCCGTGCCTATCAAATCCGATTGGGCGCCGATCATGGAGTTTACCTCCGCGGATATCTTTCAGCACTCGGGGACGTGCTTAATTCATTAAGGTCTCTCTCCTTGTCAGGAGAACCTTGGCCGAACTATGTCCTGCTAGAATGGGATGCGGACGACGAAGAAATTCGCTCCCCACCCACCACCCACTTAGTAGCCACTGTCGACGATTTAACCGACATGCTCGACTTCGACTCTGAAGACATCGACGGTATGGACAATGATGCAGGAGACGAATTGGAACCACCACCCACAGGGCGCTGGACCGCCACCTCATCATATGATATATACATGGTGGACACCCCCAAAGAAGGCAATAGCAACGAGACAGCGTAGGATGACCCCTCCAAGAAGCAGCCCAAGCATCGACGTCAGCGGCGCCGCTCTAAGTCCCGCCATAGCAAAAGAAGTGTTACTGGCACAAGAGACAATAACACTCCGGATAGTGTCGAAGACAATAATCCCCTCCGGCACGATTTAGATTGGGAGGGTGAACAAGCTAGCCCTCCAGAACAGGAAGGAGATGGAGAAACGGAGGAGGACAATTACATGCCTCTCTCCGAAGACGAGGTGAGCCTCAGCGACGAAGAATTTATCGTGACTGAGGATCCCGTCGAACAGGAGCGCTTCAAGCGTCGGCTTATAGCCACATCAAATAGCCTGAAGAAAAAGCAACAACAGCTTTGAGCTGATCAAGATTTGCTAGCAGACAGATGGACCGAAGTCCTGGCGGCCGAGGAATACAAACTCGAACGCCCCTCCAAGAGCTACCCAAAGCGCAGGTTGCTACCCCGACCCGAGGAGGAAGCATTGAAACCTACATCACCAGCGTACGATGCGGCTGACCGACCACCTCGTGGCCGAGACAGAGAGGCGTTTCAGCCTGAAGTTCAACCTGCACCCCGCCGCCACGCAAACAAAGATACCAAGGCCCGGGGCAACACGCGGGACCTGCGAGACGTATTGGAAAGCAGGGCAAAACATGCAAGATCGATATACGGGTCACGGGGGCGCGCACCAACACGAGACGATGACCGTCACGCTGGATACACCAAAAGTAAATCCGGCCGGGCTGAATACAGCAGACAAGACTCATACGAACTGCGTCGCGATATAGCCCGGCACAGAGGCTCCGCACACCCCCTATGCTTCACTGATGAAGTTATGAATCACGAATTCCCCGAGGGTTTTAAACCCGTAAATATCGAATCATATGATGGTATAACAGATCCCGCGGTAGGGATTGAGAATTTCCTCCTCCACATCCACATGGCCCGCGGTGATGATCTACATGCCATCAAGTAGCTCCCATTAAAAATCAAAGGACCAGCTCGGCATTGGCTGAATAGCTTGCCAGCAGACTCCGTCGGCAGTTGGGAGGATTTGGAAGATGCATTTCTTGACAACTTCCAGGGCACTTATGTGAGACCACCGGATGCTGATGACTTGAGCCATATAACTCAACAGCCGGGGAATCGGCGGAACAATTACGGACACGGTTCTCGACTAAGAAAAACCAAATTGTCGATCGTCCGGGATGCAGAGGCCTTAGCGGCATTCAAGCATAACATCCATGACGAGTGGCTTGCCCGGCACCTCGGCCAAGAGAAGCCAAAATCCATGGCAGCCCTCACGACACTTATGACCCGCTTTTGTGCGGGCGAATATAGTTGGTTGGCTCATAGTACCAATACAGCAAGCAAACCTGGCATATCAGAAGCCAGGGATAACAACGGCAATCCTTGACGCAACAAACATAAGCGCTGCAAATATGGTGAAAACGCCAAAAATACAGCAGTTAATGCCGGGTTCAGGGGCTCAAAGTCTGGCCAGTGGAAAGGGCCACCCAAAAATAAAAATCCGGGTCCATCCAGTCTGGACCGCATACTCGATCGCCAATGCCAAATTCATGGCACCCCAGAAACGCCAGCCACACATACAAACAGAGAATGCTGGGTCTTCAAACAAGCCGGCAGGGCAGGCGCTAAACACGGAAGGGGGTCTCAAAGCGATGATAGCGACGAAGAGCCCAGACCACCGAACACAGGAGGTCAAAAGAAATTTCCCCCGCATATTCAATCGGTGAATGTGGTAAATACCACCCAAATTACCAACTCGGACCGGATATGCATCCTTAGGGATAGCGACCCAACGGAACTAGTCGTCCCACAATATAAACTGGGGCCGGTCACCTTCAACCGCACCGAACATTCGGTTAGCGCCAATCAGGGCAATCCAGCCGCATTAGTCCTCGGCCCAATAATAGACGGGTTCCACCTCACTCGAGTCCTTATGGATGGCGGCAGCAGTCTAAATCTGCTTTACCAGGACACAGTGCGCAAGATGGGCATCGATCATTCAGCGATCAAACCCACTAAAGCCACTTTCAGAGGCATTATACTAGTTGAGGAGGCTTGCTGTACAGGCTCCATTACCCTTGAGGTAGTCTTCGGATCACCAGAAAATTACCGTATCAAAGAGTTAAACTTCGAAATCGTCCCTCTCTGCAGTGATTATCAAGCACTGCTCAGACGAACCGCATTCGTTCGATTCAACGTGGTGCCACATTATGCCTACCATAAGCTCAAGATGCCCGGTCCACGCGGCGTCATCACGATTAATGGCAAGGCCGAACCTTCCCTCGGCACCAACATATACACCACTACCTTAACAGCAGAAACAACGAGTAGCACCTTGCAGCCGAACCTCGAGCGGACGTCCAGGCCCCCGGACACCGTCAAGGGACTCCGAATTACTTCGCAGAAGGATAGCCCGGCCCGTCCAGGGCTCAACTAGAACACTCCGGCGAAGGCCAGGACAGGCCGAACTCAGTGGCTTAACCGCCCTCCAGCACATAAATATTTCTTACATTTCCTTCGCAGGTTCACCTTTGCGCCGCACAGGACGGGCTACACGGAGGCAGCTTGAACGCATAAGGGAATCCTTAGACATCCCCTGCAGTGACCATCCGGCTATATTACGGATCCGCACTCAGCCTCTTCCCCCTGGTCTCAGTAGGTTCTGCAATCATATTCCTTTTTTATTTTTATCACATTACTTGTACCCATACGCATAGACGTACTATTCAAATACAACATGTGGATTCATATGGCGATTACCTGCTGTTATTTCTTATTGAAATCATTCTGTCAAGTGGCATCCGTACACAGCGATATGCCTTAAAATATGTCAGGGGCTTCGTTTTTCCCATAACACGGCAGTAAAGTCCGAACACCTTCATGGAAGTTTGCAACCCCGAACTTATAGCATTATATGCATCAGCTCCGAATCATGTCTTGGGTCAATAGTTGGGTTTGCCCGGCTCCCATGTTTTGGTACCTTATGTTCCACTATATCGGCTAAGGTAGCGTTGGGAGAACTACTGCGATTGTGTCCCGGTTCTTTCGGACGAGCACCTCAGTAGAGAAAGCCAAAAACTGACTGTCATGATACGGCGAGAGCTGGTCAGCTGTTCGAGAGGTCATAAAATCTTTAAGGATTTCTCCCGCATAATGCCATAGCCAATGCAGCGTGCGATGGATCAGTTTTTTTCCGATCAGGTGCTTATAGAGCCCCTAGTACGGTATTCCGAACACCAGGGGCTGCGCCGACCATACTAAAGCTCCTATGGCTAAGTGAGAGCGCTAAAGCCCTATAGTCCAATTGCTTGGTTCATTGTGCTGAGCACCTCCTTCGAAGGACCCAAAACTGGGATAAAGAGTGCTCAGGTTTATCCCGAACACCCCCGTACTTCATACGTAAAGCGTAAGCCAACGGCGCCAACTCTCAGACTTAACATATAAAACGGCCGCACAGGAGGGTAAACTTTCATATAACAGGCAGTAAATAATATAATTGACCTTGTTTAAACATTACAAAGGACAAGATGATTTGCATTCATGGAAATATAATGTCTTTGGTGCATAGCTCTGCGGCAAGGTAGGATCCTTTCAGGACACTCTCATAATATAACTCGGGCTTGCGGTGCTCCTTCCCCTCCAGTGGTCCTTCGGTCGTCAGCTTTTCAGCATCCATCTTCCCCCAGTGCACCTTTGCGTGGGCGAAGGCCATTCGTGCACCCTCTATACAGACCGACAGCTTGACGACGTCAAGTCGAGGACAGGCACTCACAAGCCGCTTCACGAGCCCGAAGTAGCTAGTTGGGATCAGCTCAGCAGGCCATAGCCGGATAATCAAATCCTTCATGGCTAGTTCCGCCGCCTTCTGTAGTTCGATCAGCTGTCTCAGTTGATCGGCAAAAGGCACCGGATGATTCGGTGCCAAATACTGCAACGAGAAGAGCTTATCCGCGGTATTCCTCTCTTCGGCTCGGTAGAACTGAGCGGCATCTGATATGCTGCGAGGTAGCATGGCAAATACCCCTGAGAAATCCGGATTCCAAATTAGAAACATAAGTCCTCCCCCCCCCCCCAGATACTTACTCTACAGGGAACAAGCCTTACCAGCCGCGATCTTTCTCGCCTCTTGGATCTCCTGCAGGGCACTTCGGGTTTCCCCCCGAGCATCGCTCGTGGCCTGATGAGCCTTGGTGAGTTCGGATTCTTTCTCCATTAAACTCTGCTCCAAGGTATCGCATTTCTTCTGACCTCTTCTAGCTCTGCTCGCCTTTAATAACCACCGCCTCGTGCTTCTCACGAAGAGCACCTTTCGATGCTGCCTTTTTCTCGGCCTCGGCCACAGCCTTTTTGAGGGCTTCGACTTTGGTCACCACTCCTAGAGCAATGTCATAAAGCTCAGTTCATACTAAAAATTCTTTCGCAATAAACGCGAACAAAACTTGTGCATACCCTGTTTCTCCCTCAACTGCATTTTCAACTGGCCAAGTTCTTCCTTGGCCCACTCCAGACTTTGATTCAGTCCGGAGATTTCCGCAGTATGGGAGGCAGCAGCCGCTACAGACGCCTGCTTATAACAGAAGAGAAATAACTATCATTAAATGAGTCTTCCTGCGAATATATATTTGATCATCTATCCGGTTTCTTCACCAAACAGTGTATCGGGGGCTATTGTCCATACTATGACACTCTTCGAAAAACATACCTCAAAACCTTATATAAGGTTGATACGGGCTCCATTCAGTCCACTCTCAGTAGTCTGAATCTTCTCAATCACCGCACCCATAAGGGCACGATGTTCATCAACGGTGGAGGCGTCTTTCAACGCCACCAACAAAGCATCTGACACTTCTGGATAGACAGAGGTCGTCGATGGAACAGGCATGCCCCCTCCAGCCGAAGGAGGCTGCCTGCTTGGTTCTGGAGCTGTATAGGTCTCTGGAATCACATCCGGCTGGGAGCCGAATTCAGGATCGCCCCCGCCGTCAGCCCCCATGGGAATCTTTTCCCCTACGTGTCTGGCCCCTGAGGTTTGACCTCCAGGCGCCGCCTTCACGGTTTTTTCCTTCCCTCCTTGGCCGGGGCCCTTCTGGGACGAAGTCTCGGTGTTATGCACCTGCTTGGAGGAAGGGGCCTTTGGGGGCGTCCCGCTCTCCATAGCATTCGAGCTCAGCAAGTCCTCTGATGAGGATTGTTTGGTACGGGGCCTCGCCAGACTGCAAAAAATATGGCTCAAGTTAAAATACTAAGCCGCGATGAGTCCGGACGCCTAAAACGTACTCGGATTTTATACGCTTACGAGTTCACCAGGGCTGGGCCTCGATCCCATGCCGGGTCATTGCCGGCGGCGGCAAAGTGGACTCCTCGGAAGAGGCCCGTCCCCTTTTGGGCAAAACGGCCCCCAAGGGTACGGCGGCCGTCTTCTTCACCCCCCCCCCCCCCCCCGCAGGGGATTCATCTTCCTCCTCCTCCTTGTCCTCTTCGGAGACGGAGTGGGCATTAGAGCCTTCGGATATTGTGTCCGAAATGCCGCGGCGACGAAGGCCGCCCCGGGTCCTTTTGGCCTCCTTCTCGTCCGTCTTCTTCGGCACCTTGTAAGGCGCCGGGACCAACATCTTCGTCAGAAGTGGGATGGCCGGGTCTTCGGGCAACGGGGCCGGACAATGGATCCACTCCGCCTTCTTCGTCCAGCCCTGGGAGACTTGAATAAAAACGCGTTAAGCTCTTACCTTGGGCCATGTGGATAGAACAGTTAGATAAACTCACCGAACTTGCTGGGTGGGACAGTTGGAACCCGCGGTCCTCGGCGGAGTCCGGCCACGACTTGTTGGACTTGAAAAGCACCTTCCAAATGTCCTTGTGCGAGCAGCCGAAAAGCTCTCGCAAGGTTTGGTGCCTGGCCGGATCAAATTCCCATAAATTGCGAGTGCAGTCTTGTGAGGACAAGATCCGTGAACTAACATCACCGGACCACATTGACAAGTTCAATGTTCTTGTCTCCCATATCTTCAACGCAGCGTCTGGAGCACCGACAGTTCTTGAGACGAGGACCAGTCCGAGCCTTTCTTGACCCGGGATGTAAGCGCGGGAGGGCGCCGGATCGAGAACTTCGGGAGGCGGCCCACTCTGTGTCGCGCGGCTCAGCGATATAGAACCACTGCTGTTGCCACTCCTTGACAGAATCATTAAAGGTTCCCGTTGGCCATACCACGTTGGGCATCTTGCTCACCATGGCGCCCCCGCACTCGGCGTGCTCGCCGCCCACTACCTTGGGCTTCATATTAAAGATCTTCAGCCATAAACCGAAGTGCGGTGAAATGTGGAGAAAGGCCTCGCACACGACAATGAATGTCGAGATGTTGAGGAAGGAATTAGGGGACAGATCATGAAGATCGATCCCATAATAATACATGATGTCGTGAACGAACGGGTGGAGGCGAAACCCTAGCACGCGGACAAAGTGAGGGAGGAATACAATCCTTTCATGGGGTTCCGGAGTAGGGACAATCTGTCCCGCCGTCGGGACATGGTGGCTGATTTTCTTGGCCAAGTACCCGGCCTTCCGAAGCTTTTTTGATATCCTTCTCTCGGACGGTAGAGGCCATCCATTTGCCTCCCGCTCCAGATCCGGACATCTTCGGAGGATCTTTTGTGGGTGGAGAAAAGGAACGCTTGGGCGCTGGAGCTTGGGCAGAAGGGAATGAATCGGGAAGAAGGCGTGGGTGAAAAGAATAAATCCTTGTCTCTTTATAAGGACGGAAGAGGCAATGCGCCTCCCCGCTCACGTGGTAAAACCTCTAATTCCCAAGCACCGTAATTGATGGGGCGGTTGGGTTACCCACACCCGTATTGATGAGAATCCCGTGATAAGGGGACACGATCTCTGCTTCAACAAGACGTGCCAGTGAAACCGCCTCGCAATATGTGTGGGGGCTGGTTGAGAGAAACGGTTCGAATAATGGCCGGGCCATGATATGATGTCATGTTGTCAAATGTGTCAGCAGATTAGATGTGTGGAAATATTATTCTCTGTACGGTGGTATGTGGAACTTGTTTTGCAGAGTCGGACACTATCCTTGTGTTCGAAATCTTCTATGGAGTATCCGGAAGAGGAGCCCGCCTTGCAATGCCGAAGACAAATCTGCGCGCCGGACTCATCGTCATTGAAGCCTGGTTCAGGGGCTACTGAGGGAGTCCTGGATTAGGGGGTCTCCGGACAGCCGGACTATATCCTTTGGCCGGACTATTGGACTATGAAGATACAAGATTGAAGACTTCGTCCCGTGTCCGGATGGGACTCTCCTTGGCGTGGAAGGCAAGCTTGGCGATCTGGGATATGTAGATCTCCTTCCTTATGGCCCGACTACTGTGTAACCCTAGCCCCTCCGGTGTCTATATAAACCGGAGGGTTTAGTCCGTGGGACAACAACAATCATACCATAGGCTAGCTTCTAGGGTTTAGCCTCTACGATCTCGTGGTAGATCAACTCTTGTAATACTCATATCATCAAGATCAATCAAGCAGGAAGTAGGGTATTACCTCCATCGAGAGGGCCCGAACCTGGGTAAACATTGTATCCCCCGTCTCCTGTTACCATCCACCTTAGACGCACAGTTCGGGACCCCCTACCCGAGATCCGCCGGTTTTGACACCGACAATGGTAACTACAAACTCTGCAGCCTTCTCTTTTTACTTCCCATAATGAGTTGTTAGACAACAATGTCTGAATCTTTTTCGTTCCCAGTGGTTCCCGAAGCAGTTCACTCAAGATTACCTCGCAAAGTACATGATTGGTGGACACGCAATGAAGGTTAAAGTATTTCATCCAGACTACAATGAGCATCGAGAAGTCCTAATGAAGACAGTGAAGGATGGACGGGCAGCCATCACAAGGGGTTGGCCTAGAGTCGTGCGCCTTACGCATGGAGGAGGGCACAATATGGGCATTCCGCTTCACCTTCTCCAAAGAACCGTAATGTCTTTCATTGTCTCTTCTGATCTTTAGTACAACTGTGGTTCATCATTCTTTACTTGGTGCTTCAGAGTTCTTCAAAGATATGTACTTGTGCATTGAATTATGGATTCGAGGTTGAACCTGTATTTGTAATAAACATGGTTGGATATGAAATAAGTGATTGCCTATTTTCAAATTCATAACATGTGATTTTGAAATTAGGGATTAATTGGATTAATTATGGATTAAATAGGGATTACACTGCACACGATTTGAGAAAGCAAAACGTCTGCGATCTATGTGGAGATCAGAAACGTTTCTAGGATCCACTACGTGTGCGATCAATCTCCACTGCACACGACTTTCTCTAGAAAACTGTTTGCGTTAGGCCACCTTGCGCAAACGTTTATCACATAAAAAGTGTGTGTGATGGACAGCCTTTGCCACACAGTTTCTTTCTACGCACAGTGTGTGATGCATTCAATAACGCAAACGATAAAATTATTAATATCGTCTGCAATGGCAACGCTATCACAAACAATTTAATGGGAAAAATTGTGTGTGATGTACCTGTGAACGAAAATGTTTTCCTTGGAGCGACTGTGTGGGATGTACATACAAACGGAAACGTTTAGCGGGGATTGACTGTGTGGGATGTACTTGCGACCGGAAACAATTTCGCCATATAATTGTATTTTCTTAGCGGTATTGTACATATTTCCGTATTTGAGCGCTCGTCGGTCGCACACGACCTCATTTTACCGAACGTGTGTGCCAGGAGGGCATATCCCCGACGGTTTCTGGGTCGTGTGGGAAGGACCCCCCCTATCGCCCACACTCACTTGGCGACGGTTCCAGATGTCGTCGCGGGAAGGGGTTAAAAACCGTTTGTTTAGGACCGACGCGCACCAGTGTGTCTCACTGGGTGCATGTTTACTCCCCGTGCAACAAATTTCAAACATTCAGAATCTTGATTTTTAAATTCTAGTGCATCCAAAACTTATTTGAAGTTCATGAAACTTATCGTGTTGTCATATGGACACCAATACAAAGTGGCATTGTACTTTTTTTGTCAAATTTGATACCAAATATTATGTAATCTTTATCTAATTACAGACGGGAGATTATTAATAATTGGGAACCAATATCCCAAACGGATTATTTATTCGAACCGTGAGCGTTAGACCAACAATGGATATGTGCCATGCTTCGGTTAAGCAATAAAGCGGCAGCATTAATCATCCAAATAGAAAAATAATATACGTGCCGCTGCACCACCCGTGTGGCGTGCGAGCAGGCGTAAGTTGACGGGGCGCATGCGAGCAGTCCACCGCGCAGGCAGACGGGGAGGCGTGCGTGCAGGTGTGTGAATTGACGGAGGCGTGCTCGCTACGCAGTGTCATCGGGAGGCGTGCGAGTAGCTTTGTGAAATTTTGGTAGGCATGCCAGCAGTCCGGTGCGCAGGCTCACCGGGAGGCGAGCCATCGGTTTGACCTTGGCCCGCCTCTCTCTCACAACTCCCACTACTGCATATTAATGGTGCGCCCGAGCGG
Source organism: Aegilops bicornis (assembly GCA_021605145.1). Classification (NCBI taxonomy): domain Eukaryota; kingdom Viridiplantae; phylum Streptophyta; class Magnoliopsida; order Poales; family Poaceae; genus Aegilops; species Aegilops bicornis. The sequence goes on from CM038672.1 coordinate 453,800,520, forward strand.
CCGCGCCCCCCATCCTCGCTACGCACACACAATCCTCTCTCTCCGCTTGCATCCTCGACGCCGCTCTCAGTCCTCAAAGCCGTCAGTGTATGAGGATGCAGCCAAAGCGCCCCATCGGAGGGAGTGGCGACGCCGGGGCTGCTAAAGCGCTGGAGAACGGCATGGAGATGGAGACAGAGGTTGCCGTCACCACCGGTGAGTTATCGCTGCACCCTGACGTCGTCCACGGTGTCGAGCTTCCACAGCCGGAGGCGGAGTTCCACACCGACTCCGACGACCACTCCGGCGATGACTCCGACGACGACGACGACAGCTGGTTAGTCATCTATAGCCATTTATGTGTCAAATAGATCATAGGGTTTCTCTGGTTACTCCTGCCTCCCCCGTTTTGGAATAGAAATCATGTGGTTATATTCTCCCAATCCATGAAATATGAGTAAGTTTCGTTAGATCCGTGTAGTGTATTGATTGTTTGAATGGTACAGATGATAAGTGATTAGTTGTTTCATCTGTGCAAATGATTTCTGCTAGTAATCCGACTAGGGTTAGTGTTCGTGCTAATAATTCCTAGCCAGTACTTGACAATTGATTTTGAATGACCTACATATGTTTGTGCCAATATTTTCTTCAAGATTGGTCTAGACATAGACGACTGTGTTTAAAAATCGAACCATAATCTCTGGATATGTATAAATAAATAGCCATAAATTCCTAATCCTACTTCACAGCATGTAATCAGTGATTTGATGCCAAATTTGTTTTACTATTTGTATAGGTGTTGTCTGACGATGTGGACAGCGAGGATGAAGATGCCCAGAGCAGGTACAAGAGGCGAATCCTGAGGGAGCTTTATGCGGGAATGCATAACAGGCGTATTAGGACCTGGAACGACGACTATGGATGTCCATTTTGCAACCACAAGCTTCATTATGCGTATCTAAGTGTTCTGGCGCATGCAAGAGGACGGGTCGTTGGCTCCTTCAAGCAGAAGTATTCTCGCAGGGTGGCGCCGCACAGCGTCGCCAAAGTACCTCGAGAGGCTTCAGGATCGTGTCGGCCACATGTGAGATGAGATGTGGGATGGATCGAACTATGTACGCTTGAGTATGCTTAATGACAGTTGAACTATGTACTTATGGTTGAACTATGCTTATGTACGTGTATGCTACCTCTTGAGCACTGCGTTGGATTTCCTTGAAGAGGAAAGGGTGTTGCAGCAGAGTAGAGTAAGTATTTCCCTCAGTTTTTGAGAACCAAGGTATCAATCCAGTAGGAGGCTACGCGCGAGTCCCTCATACCTACACAAAACAAATAGCTCAACGCAACCAATGCGATTAGGGGTTGTCAATCCCTTCACGGTCACTTACGAAAGTGAGATCTGATAGAGATGATAGATAATATTTTTGGTATTTTTTGGTATAAAGATGCAAAGTAAAATAAAAAGAAAGGTAAAAAAGCAAAGTGAATAATAAAGTGTTGGGAGATTAATATGATAAAGATAGACCCGGGGCCATAGATTTCACTAGTGTCTTCTCTCAAGAGCATAAATATTCTACGGTGGGTGAACAAATTACTGTTGAGCAATTGACAGAATTGAGCATAGTTATGAGAATATCTAGGTATGATCATGTATATAGGCATCACATCCGAGACAAGTAGACCGACTCCTTCCTGCATCTACTACTATTACTCCACTCATCGACCGCTATCCAGCATGCATCTAGAGTATTAAGTTCAAGAAAGCAGACTAACGCCTTAAGAAAGATGACATGATGTAGAGGGATAAATTCATGCAATATGATAAAAACGCCATCTAGTTATCCTCGATGGCAACAATACAATACGTGCCTTGCTGCCCCTACTGTCACTAGAAAAGGACACCGCAAGATTGAACTCAAAGCTAAGCACTTCTCCCATTGCAAGAAAAACCAATCTAGTAGGCCAAACCAAACTGATAATTCGAAGAGACTTGCAAAGATAACCAATCATACATAAAAGAATTCAGAGAAGATTCAAATATTGTTCATAGATAATCTTGATCATAAACCCACAATTCATCGGTCTCAACAAACACACCGCAAAAGAAGGTTACATCGAATAGATCTCCACGAGAGAAGGGGAGAACATTGTATTGAGATCCAAAAAGAGAGAAGAAGCCATCTAGCTACTAACTATGGACCCGAAGGTCTGAGGTAAACTACTCACACTTCATCGGAGGGGCTATGATGTTGATGTAGAAGCCCTCCGTGGTGGATTCCCCTTCCCATGAGCTCCTAACAGGCCCCAAGATGGGATCTCGTGGATACAGAAAGTTGTGGTGGTGGAATCAGGTTTTTGGCTCCGTATCTGATCGTTTGGGGGTACGTAGGTGTATATATGAGGAAGGAGTGCGTCGGTGGAGCAAAGGGGGGCCCACGAGGCAGGGGGGTGCGCCCTAGGGGGGGCGCGCCCTCCACCCTCGTGGCCGCCTCCCTTCTTTCTTGACGTGGGGTCCCAGTCTCCTGGATCATATTCGGTGAGAAAATAATGTTCCCGAAGGTTTCGTTTGATATTTCGTTTCTTCAAAACACTGAAATAGGCAAAAAATAACAATTCTGGGCTGGGCCTCCGCTTAATAGGTTAGTCCCAAAAATAATATAAAAGTGGAAAATACAGCCCAATATGGTCCAAAACAGTAGATAATATAGCATGGAGCAATCAAAAATTATAGATACATTGGAGACGTATCAGTGTACGCTTATTATCTATGTCTAAGTATGTTAAATATTTGGTAAAAAATTCAAAGGGGGACAAATAAACCAGGAAACGGAGGTAGTACGTCAATCACACACGGTTCCCAAAATTGGAACCGTGTGCAATGGCTTTCATTTTGCCTGTTGCGTCAATCACACATGGTTTGCTCTAGCAAACCGTCGCCCCCAAAATTCTTTGTGGGACAGAAAACCCTCACCACCCAATTCAAAAAAGAAAAAAGAAAACCCTCACCATCCCCACGTCACAAAAACCCTCACCCCGCCCGCCACCCCCTCCGGTACGGTCCCCATTCACACCTGCACAAGCTCCTCCGCGTCTATGCCATGGCACCGCCTATCGCGGCGGTAAACACTTAGCTCGACGCCTACCACCGCCGCTAGGCTGCCGACAAAGCCCATCGCATTTCACCAATTCCGCTTGCCGCCTATCGCCATTGACTTTCTCGACACTGCTCGCGGTCGACCCAGCTCTGCTTGGTTGGGGAATCTGTCGTACTGAGGGTTCTTTCTCATGGACGACGAGGTAACTAATTTAATGAAATATTATCTCATCTGCCTCCTTTAATCACCCGGCGGAAATCGCCGTGAATTCATTTTTATTCGAGCTGATTTGAGGGTTTTCTTTCATTCGTAGAATGTACAGTGCGCTGACACTTCAGGACTTTGCGACGGCCGCTAGAGATTCCATCTCATCGTACCAGATAACTTCAGGACACACGTGGTATGTTCAATCTCACCCTAAATCAGTTGGCATGGCCTACTTTCTTGAACATATTCTAAATATTGCTACATTTGGATAAAAGGTGCCACATGCACCATATACGTCAAAGGGGATTTTCCCCTCTTCTTTCTATATTAGGCAAATTAATGATGTATTGTTCTTTCGATCACTCTCATTTTTCCATGACATCATGTTTCTGTTTAATTATAGATTTTTGTCCTTCAATTTCAACTGTTGTACAGTTCTTTCAATTTGGGCCCATATTTGCATGTTACCATATTTTCTTTAACAATCCTACCATTTTCTACAGAACATCCCTCGCTATGCACCAGATTATGTAGTGCACAATATTTCCCTCTACATAGATCAAGGCTCCACGGATGTCATACTGCACACAAACCATGGATTTACAATCGTTGCTACTGTAAGACTTGATGAAGGTGGTGACTCCTATTTTTCCACTGGCTTTTGGAATGAAATTGCAAAGTTTTATGTATTGAAAGCTGGCACTAAAATTGCACTGCACATAGAAGGGCATGGTCATGAGATATATGCTAACTTCCCCGACAAAATCATCCGTCCAGACTTTGTTCGAAGTAAGTTTTCTTTTCAACTAACTGCATATGTTGACTTACCCAGCAATGTCAAATGAATTGTGTAGTATTTAAGCAACCAATTGTTATTCCCTTTTCTTACTATATTCCTACCTAATAACTTCTAGTTACCAATACACTTTTCTATTGCCCTGTTTTAACTAATTTTTCCTTGTACTCCCATTTCTACCATAACGCGCCGCTGACATGGAGACTCTGGTGGTGGAGAACGGGGCTGCCAACAAGCGGAGGCGGGGCGAGCTAGAACCACAAGCGACTCCAGCAGGCCTAGACTTAATCACCAGCCTCCCCGACGATATGTTGAGAGTCATCATCTTCCTCCTCCCAATCAAATATGGGGCGCGGACAACCCTCCTTTCCTAGCGGTGGCGCCCCCTATGGAACTCCAGCCCTCTCGACCTCATCGACTCCCACGAGCTCTGCCATGGCTATCGCAAAAGCTTGGATGTGTTCTCCAAGATCCTCGGCAATCACCTTGGCCCAAACAAAGGCCTTAGAATGGGCAAGTTCCGTTCCAATGGCAAGGACCAAGCCAAGCTTGACGACTAGTTCCTATCCCCCGCCCTAGATCAGCTCGAGGAGATCACTTTTGATGATGGGCATATGTGGTCACTGCCAACGTCCTCACTCCACCTCGCGCCCACGCTGCGCGTCGCCAAGTTTAGGAACTGCCATTTCCCGCCCCTTAATGACGCGCCCGCTCTTATTCTACCACGACTGAAGCACCTCGAGTTCGTCGCCGTCTGCCTCCCAAAGGGTGACATGGAGCGCCTGCTCCGTGGCTGTACTGCACTCGAGTACCTTCGTCTTCAGGCGATCAATGGGTTGAGTACCTTCCACACCTCCATGACTCTCTGGACTACTTATGTGTGTTGCTGGTGCGGCAGGAAAACATCACAAAAGGTGGACCACGGTATGGTCATCCAGGACACACCTGCACTTGAGAGATTACTTGTAGTTGATCAAGAAGGTCCAACAAGAATCGATATCATTTCTGCGCCGAAATTGACAGTGGTGGGCTACTCGTCTGACAAATACTCCGAACTTGATATTGGATCCACACCCGTTCAGGTACAACAACCGCCTTCTACCTCTCCTTCTACAAATTAACATTATTTCTAATTTTGAATATGTTTGTTCGTCATCATTCAGAAAATGATTCCGACAAGCTTGACCCCGAAATCAAGACATAGTGAAGGTCTTGGCACTAGAATCTATCAGCCCCGACCTGGAGCAAGTTGTCAGTTTCCTGAGATGCTTTTCGTGCCTCGAGAAGCTATATATCGAGGTAATGTTCCTTTCCTGTTAAATGTTAACCATAAGGGAGTTCAATTTGTGACACCTTTTTCCAAGTTTACAATGAAAATGTACTACGATTTCTGAAGGTTCTTTTGGAGGATTTCAGTACATACATGCCCCCCCCCCATATTGGTTGCTTGCTCCATATGGTTACAATCAATAAGCATTTCTCTTTGGATTCATCTGTACTAGTTTTCTTAGGGAACTTTTCATCCACTCCAACCTCTTGTGAAGAAGGCTACATTTTTGTAGAATGTAATCAAATGCCCATGTTAATCATGTCAGATCGAAGATGGCATGTGAGTGCATTTTACAAATCCTGCAAACCAAATAGCTAGGCATGTAGTAATGTTCAAAACTACATGTAGGCACTAACATGTTTTCTTCTTTTGCAAATAAGATTAGGCCCATTGGCGGATAATGTGATACAATATAATAATCACGTCGAATGCCTAGATCTGCATCTCACAGAAATTACTTTGAACTACTACCGAGGGACCTTACCGGAGATTATATTCGCCAGGTTCTTTGTTCTCAGAGCAATGGTGCTGAAGGCAATGAGGTTTGCCCTACATTTATTTCGCAAAAATGAATGGTTTGTTGATCAGCGCTGGCGCCTCTGGCAGAATGGAGTAGGCTCCAAAAATGCTGAATTTCATTTTGGAACTTTAGATGATAGGGTAATCGGAAATCATCGTGTCAACCCCATACATGACTTCTCAGTGGTTGACCCCTTTGCCAAAATTGTGAGGTTTTGAAGCCAGACTTAGAAGCGGTGATATTAGTTTGAACCTCTCTGATATCCATGTTCAGCGGATCAGCGCGAGCGTTTGCAGCTGATGAGATGAATTTCATTTCTAATATCAGTTTGAACCTTGTAATCATCGAATTTGAGCCATATAACTCTGGAATTTGAACCTTGTAACATTTCGAGCTATTGTGGTACAATCGTTGAAATGGCATCGTATGAGACTCGTATATTGCTAGCACTATTTTGACCTTAATATGCAATGGTCTTAGATTTTATTAACCATTCTCGAATCAGTTTACCTTGTCGATCTCATAGCACACGATCTGTATAGCTAACTCTACTGCTATCTTCGACATTATTGCACACAGTTGGTTTCTTCCAACGTGTATCAGAGAGCAGAATTAATTATCGCACTCGAGTGTCCATCATCACCCTTCTGTGTAACTTTGACCTCATCACCCAAGGGTAAACGTATGACCAAAGTCATTCTACACACTTTGTTTTTACAAAGCTTTTTGCCAATAAGCGCCCACGATTTGTCCCTCTTCTAGCCGACGCATGGCCAAACTAGCCGGGCGGGAAGCTTGCGCGGTAAACAGCGCGGTAGCGCGGGAACAAGCTCACCGACGATACATTTGGCACCTCTTCGATCCCATGCGTGCGGTGCGGTGTTGTCAAGCGTGCACTAGATTCTGGAATCCTCCGCTATGAACACCGTGACAAGACATGACGATTACAGGCCGGGCGGCCCCCATTTATTACAGTGGCCATTTAACATACCCGTCTGTCTCTTCAACCTTTCGATCGCGCCCCACCATTGCAAGAAGCACACCCACCATGAGAAATTCTTAGAGGGTATCCTGCGCGGCTCCAATGGCGCTCTGAATGGCTGCCGACAACGAGCAGCAGTTCACCATGCGTGCCATGGTGGACACCCACAGAAGGTTCATGGACCTCTCGGTGGTGTACACCAACGATCCGGTCTGGGTGGAGCACTCCATCCACATCATGGAGTTGTTGCTTGCCGAGGAGAAGTACAAGGTGGTCGGGTTCGACCTCGAGTACACCCGCGCCGTGCGGGTCTCGTCCCAAGGTAAATGCGTCACCCAGATGTGCACGCGCCACCACGTCCTCATCTACCACTACTGCCTGGCCACAAGGCCTTGTGAGCGTTTCGCCAGGTTTGTCAACAGCATCCACTACATGTTTGCTACGGTGGACATCACCAACCATGTAAAGGCGCTCGAGAGTTCGGGCATCGCCTGCCAGAATCTTGTCGACATCCAGGGCCAATATAGGGTCTGGGGCAGCAAGGAGCATGAGAAGGACTCACTGGTTCACCTCGCCGAGGCCATCATCGACCCCTACTACGGAGACATGAAGGATTCGTGCAACAAGGACAAGCGTGCCTGGCACTCGGCCTGGATGGAGAAACTCCACAAAACTCATGTCGTGTACGCGGCCAAGGAGGCATACACGAGCTACGACATGTACAGGCGGATCAATGACATGAGGAAGTGCCTCCTTCCCCAAAACGGCCAGGGATCCAGCCGGAAGCAGAGGCAATGGCAAGCGTCGTCGCAACAATAAGTAGATGATTAGGTCCTTGTTTCTCCTACTTTAGTATGCATGTAATTGCTTACTTTGGTGTGTGTGCATGTTATGTGTGTAGTCACTTTTGTAATTGTATGCTTAATTTGGTTATGCAATGTTGTCTTTTTAAGTATATATGTTGATGCTCTGTAGATGGAGTGTAGATGGTGTGCGGACAAGGAAAATCACATTGCACACAAACTAAACAACGGAACCCGTCGGTGATGTTTTCATCAATCACTCACAATTGTATACTAGCAATCGTTTGCTCACAACACACACGGCTTGTTAGCAATAATCGTCTGTGTTCTTATCGGTCTTCGCACACGTTTCCGATTACAAACCTATTTGCCTCGTATCACACACATCTTGTTCATTTGAACCGTTTATGTTCTCATGTCTCAACGCAAACAATTCATCCGAGTGAACCGCATGTCGTTATCACACACACCTTTGATCTGGCTGACCGTTTCTTTTGTGTTGCCTAATCACAAATAGTTCAACCGAGCGAACAGTATGTTGTACATCGCACACACCTTCATCTGGCTGCCCGTTTCTTTTGTTCCTCCTACTTGCAAATGGTTAATTGAGCTGAATCGTATGCCCTGCATCGCACACGCAACTAAAATCTGAACCGTGTTTGATGCATCCTCCATCGCAAATGTTTTGCACCTTTTGTGACGGGGTTTTTACACCACCGTTCGCGATTATGGCATCACACACAGGTTCGTCGAAGGGTCTCTGATCGTAGTGTCGCGTTAGCAGCATCCTACATTAGTGGCACCTGAGTATCCAAATTGACAATCATGAAATTAGACATATTGAAATAGTCAAAGGATATGTTGAGTGAGTTCATGCTTCCTTGATTTCAACAACCAAAGCATAGATACTTAGTGATGTAGAGATTTCTCAAGATATGAGTGATTTGCAATCTCATAGATTGAGGCTCATCCAAGTACCTGCAAGGGTTAAATAACATACAAGGGTGCAAATATATCCAAGATAAATGGTCATCATTATAAGAGAAACACTAAGGATTAGTCACATAGGCTCATGCCTTGCATGTATCCAAGGAGTCTCTACTCCAAATTTGAGGCACCAATGATATTCAATTCACCTCCCAATCGACAAAATATCTTTTCATCAAGCGGTTTACTGAATATATCTGCAAATTGCTTGTCGGTACGGACATGCTTAATATTGATATCTCCTTTAGCAACAGGATCACGAATGAAATGGTGACGAACTTCAATATGCTTAGTTCGAGAATGTTGCACGGAATTGTTAGCAATCTTAAGCAATCTCACTGTTGCAAAGCAATGGAACATGTTTCACATGTATCCCATAATCTTTAAGAGTTTGGGTCATCCAAAGTCATTGAGCACAACATGATCCGGCGGCAGTGTATTTCGCTTCGGTGGTGGATATGGATACTGAATTTTGTTTCTTGGAGGACCACAAGGAAATGTGCCCTAGAGGCAATAATAAAGTTGTTATTTACATTTCCTTATATCATGATAAATTTTTATTATTCATGCTAGAATTGTATTAACCGGAAACTTAGTACATGTGTGAATACATAGACAAACAGAGTGTCCCTAGTATGCCTCTACTTGACTAGCTTGTTTATCAAAGATGCTAATGTTTCCTAGCCATAGACATGTGTTTTCATTTGATGAACGGGATCACATCATTAAATAATGATGTGACGGCCAAGGCCCATCCGTTAGCTTAGCACTATGATCGTCTAGTTTGTTGCTATTGCTTTCATCATGACTCATGTTCCTCTGACTATGAGATTATGCAACTCCCGAATACCGGAGGAACACTTAGTGTGTTATCAAACGTCACAACGTAACTGGGTGATTATAAAGATGCTCTACAGGTGTCTCCGATGGTGTTTGTTGAGTTGGCATAGATCGAGATTAGGATTTGTCACTCCGATTGTCGGAGAGGAATCTCTGGGCCCTCTCGGTAATGCACATCACAATAAGCCTTGCAAGCAATGTGACTAATGAGTTAGTTGCGGGATGATGCATTACGGAACGAGTAAAGAGACTTTTCGGTAACGAGATTGAACTAGGTATGGTGATACCGACGATTGAATCTCGGGCAAATAACATACCGATGACAAAGGGAACAACGTATGTTGTTATGCGGTTTGACCGATAAAGATCTTCGTAGAATATGTAGGAACCAATATGAGCATCCAGTTTCTGCTATTGGTTATTGACCGGAGATGTGTCTCGGTCATGTCTACATAGTTCTCGAACCCGTAGGGTCCGCATGCTTAACTTTCGATGACGATTGGTATTATGAGTTTATGTGATTTGATGTATTCGGAGTCCCAGATGAGATCACGGACATGACGAGGAGTCTCGAAATGGTCAAGACATAAAGATTCATATATTTGAAGGCTACATTCGGACACCAGAATGGTTCAGGTTGTTTTGGATAAGTTTCGGAGTACCGGGGGTTACTGGACCCCCCCCCCCCCCCAGGAAGTTATTGGGACTCATGGGCCTAGTGGTGGAAGAGAGGAGGCAGGCCAAGGTGTGGCACGCGCCCCCCTAGCCCAAACCGAATTGGACTAGGGCTAAGGGGGGCGCCCCCCTTTCCTTCTCTTCTTCCTCTCCTTCCTTCTTCTCCTACTTGGACTAGGAAAGGGGGAAACCTACTCCTACTAGGAGTACGAATCCCCCCCTTGAGCGCGCCCCTTGTGGCCGGCCCTCCTCCTCCTCCCCTCCTTTATATACGGGGGAGGGGGCACCCCATAGACACACAAGTTGATCTTTAGCCGTGTGCGGTGCCCCCCTCCACAGTTTTACACCTCGGTCATATCGTCGTAGTGCTTAGGCGAAGCCCTGCGCCGGTAACTTCATCATCACCGTCACCACACCGTCGTGCTGACAGAACTCTCCCTCGGCCTCAGCTGATCTAGAGTTTGAGGGACGTCACCGAGCTGAACGTGTGCAGATCGCGGAGGTGCCGTGCGTTTGGTACTTGATCGGTTGGATCATGAAGACGTTCGACTACATCAACCGTGTTACTTAACGCTTCCTCTTTCGGTCTACGAGGGTACGTGGACACACTCTCCTCGCTCGTTGCTATGCTTCTCCTAGATAGATCTTGCGTGATCGTAGGAATTTCTTTTAAATACTATGTTCCCCAACAGTGGCATCCGAGCCAGGTCTATGCGTAAATGTTATATGCACGAGTAGAACACAAAGAGTTATGGGCGATAATAGTCATACTACTTACCAGCATGTCATACTTTGATTTGGTGGTATTGTTGGATGAAGCGGCCCAGACCGACATTACATGACCGCGTTCATGAGACTGGTTCTACCGCCGTGCTTCACATATAGTTGGCTAGTGGGTGTCTGTTTCTCCAACTTTAGTTGAATCGAGTGTGACTACGCCCGGTCCTTGTTGAAGGTTAAAACAGCACACTTGACAAAAATTCGTTGTGGTTTTGATGCGTAGGTAAGAACGATTCTTGCTAAGCCCGTAGGAGCCACGTAAAACTTGCAACAACAAAGTAGAGGATGTCTAACTTGCTTTTGCAGGGCTTGCTGTGATGTGATATGGTCAAGACGTGATGATATATAATTTGTTGTATGAGATAATCATGTTTTGTAACAGTTATCGACAACTGGCAGGAGCCATATGGTTGTCACTTTATTGTATGAAATGCAATTGCCATGTAATTGCTTTACTTTATCACTAAGTGGTAGCGATAGTCGTAAAAGCAATAGTTGGAGAGACGACAACGTTGCTTCGATGGAGATCAAGGTGTCAAGCCGGTGACGATGGTGATCATGACGGTTCTTTGGAGATGGAGATCAAAGGCACAAGATGATGATGGCCATATCATATCACTTATATTGATTGCATGTGATGTTTATCCTTTATGCATCTTATTTTGCTTAGTACGGCGATAGCATTATAAGATGACTCTCACTAAATTTCAAGGTACAAGTGTTCTCCCTGAGTATGCACCGTTGTGACAGTTCGTCGTGCCGAGACACCACGTGATGATTGGGTGTGATAAGCTCTACGTTCACATACAATGGGTGCAAGCCAGTTTTGCACACGTAGAATATTCGGGTTAAACTTGACGAGCCTAGCGTATGCAGATATGGCCTCGGAACACTGAGACCGAAAGGTCAAGCATGAATCATATAGTAGATATGATCAACATAGTGATGTTCACCATTGAAAACTACTCCATCTCACGTGATGATCGGGCATGGTTTAGTTGATATGGATCACGTGATCACTTAGATGATTAGAGGGATGTCCATCTAAGTGGGAGTTCTTAAGTAATATGATTAATTGAACTTTAATTTATCATGAACTTAGTACCTGGTAGTATTTTGCATGTCTATGTTGTTGTAGATAAATAGCCCGTGCTACTATTTCGTTGAATTTTAATGCGTTCCTAGAGAAAGCTAAGTTGAAAGATGATGGTAGAAACTACACAGACTGGGTCCGTAACTTGAGGATTATTCTCATTGCTGCATAGAAGAATTACTTCCTGGAAGCACCGCTAGGTGCAAGACCCGCTGCGGGAGCAACGCCAGACGTTGTGAATGCCTCGCAGAGCAAAGCTGATGACTACTCGATAGTTCAGTGTGCCATGCTTTATGGCTTAGAACCGGGACTTCAACGACGTTTTGAACGTCATGGAGCATATGAGATGTTCTAGGAGTTGAAGTTAATATTTCAAGCAAATGCCCGGATTAATTGATATGAAGTCTCCAATAAGTTCTACAGCTGCAAAATGGAGGAGAATAGTTCTGTCAATGAACGTATACTCAAAATGTCTGGGTATCATAATCACTTGACTCAACTGGGAGTTAATCTTCCGGTTGATAGTGTCATTGACAGAGTTCTTCAACCATTTCCACCAAGCTACAAAAGCTTTGTGATGAACTATAATATGCAAGGGATGGATAAGACAATTCACGAGCTCTTCGCAATGCTAAAGGCTGCGGAGGTAGAAATCAAGAAGGAGCATCAAGTGTTGATGGTCAACAAGACCACTAGTTTCAAGAAAAAGCGCAAAGGGAAGAAGGGGAACTTCAAGAAGAACGGCAAGCAAGTTGTTGCTCAAGTGAAGAAACCCAAGTCTGGACCTAAGCCTAAGACTGAGTGCTTCTACTGCAAAGGGACTGGTCACTGGAAGCGAAACTACCCCAAGTATTTGGCGGATAAGACGGATGGCAAAGTGAAAGGTATATTTGATATACATGTTATTGATGTGTACCTTACTAATGCTCGCAGTAGTGCCTGGGTATTTGATACTAGTTCTATTGCTCATATTTGCAACTCAAAACAGGGGCTACGGATTAAGCGAAGATTGGCTAAGGACGAGGTGACGATGCGCGTGGGAAATGGTTCCAAAGTCGATATGATCGCCATCGGCACGCTACCTCTACATCTACCTTCCGGATTAGTTTTAGACCTGAATAATTATTATTTGGTACCAGCGTTAAGCATGAACATTATGTCTGGATCTTTTTTGATGCGAGAAGGTTATTCATTTAAATCAAAGAATAATGGTTGTTCTATTTATATGAGTAATATCTTTTATGGTCATGCACCCTTGATGAGTGCTCTAACTTTATTGAATCTCGATAGTAGTGATACACATATTCATAGTGTTGAAGCCAAAAGATATAAGTTTAACAATGATAGTGCAACTTATTTGTGTCACTGCCGTTTAGGTCATATTGGTGCAAAGTGCATGAAGAAACTCCATGTTGATGGGCTTTTGAAATCACTTGATGCTTGCGAACCATGCCTCATGGGCAACATGACTAAGACTCCGTTCTCCGGAACAATGGAGCGAGCTACAGACTTGTTGGAAATAATACATACTGATGTATGCGGTCCAATGAGTGTTGAGGCTCGCGGCGGGTATCGTTATTTTCTGACCTTCACAGACGATTTGAGCAGATATGGGTATATCTACTTGATGAAACATAAGTCTGAAACATTTGAAAAGTTCAAAGAATTTCAGAGTGAAGTGGAAAATCATCGTAACAAGAAAATAAAGTTTCTACAATCTGATCGTGGAGGTGAATATTTGAGTTACGAGTTTGGTCTTCATTTGAAACAATGCGGAATAGTTTCGCAACTCATGCCACCTGGGACACCACAGCGTAATGGTGTGTCCGAACATTGTAACCGCACTTTATCAGATATGGTGCGATCTATGATGTCTCTTACTGACTTACCGCTATCGTTTTTGGGTTATGCTTTAGAGATGGCTGCATTCATGTTAAATAGGGCACCATCTAAATCCGTTGAGACGACACCATATGAACTGTGGTTTGGCAAGAAACCCAAGTTGTCATTTCTTAAAGTTGGGGGCTGTGATGCTTATGTGAAAATGCTTCAACCTGATAAGCTCGAACCCAAATCGGAGAAATGTGTCTTCATAGGATACCCAAAGGAAACTATTGGGTACACCTTCTATCACAGATCCGAAGGCAAGATTTTCGTTGCTAAGAATGGATCCTTTCTAAAGAAGGAGTTTCTCTCGAAAGAAGTGAGTGGGAGGAAAGTAGAACTTGATGAGGTAATTGTACCTGCTCCCTCATTGGAAAGTAGTTCATCACAGAAATCAGTTCCAGTGATTCCTACACCAATTAGTGAGGAAGCTAATGATGATGATCATGAAGCTGCTGATCAAGTTACAATTGAACTTCGTAGGTCAACCAGAGTAAGATCCGCACTAGAGTGGTACGGCAATCCGGTCCTGGACGTCATGTTACTTGACCATGACGAACCTACGAACTATGAGGAAGCGATGATGAGCCCAGATTTCGCGAAATGGCTTGAGGCCATGAAATCTGAGATGGGATCCATGTATGAGAACAAAGTGTAGACTTTGGTTGACTTGCCCGATCATTGGCAAGCCATAGAGAATAAATGGATCTTCAAGAAGAAGACCGATCTTGTGGTAATGTTATCGTCTACAAAGCTCGACTTGTTGCGAAAGGTTTTCGACAAGTTCAAGGAGTTGACTACGATGAGACTTTCTCACCCGTAGCGATTCTTAAGTCTGTCTGAATCATGTTAGCAATTGCCGCATTTTATGATTATGAAACTTGCCAAATGGATGTCAAAAATGCATTCCTGAATGGATTTCTAGAAGAAGAGTTGTATATGATCCAACCAGAAGGTTTTATCGATCCAAAGGGTGCTAACAAAGTGTGCAAGCTCCAGCGATCCATTTATGGACTGGTGCCAGCCTCTTGGAGTTGGAATAAATGTTTTGATAGTGTGATCAAAGCATATGGTTTTATACAGACTTTTGGAGAAGCCTGTATTTAGAAGAAAGTGAGTGGGAGCTCTTTAGCATTTCTAATATTATATGTGGATGACATATTGTTGATTGGAAATGATATAGAATTTCTAGATAGCATAAAAAGATACTTGAATAAGAGTTTTTCTATGAAAGACCTCGGTGAAGCTGCTTACATATTGGGCATCAAGATCTATAGAGATAGATCAAGACGCTTAATTGGACTTTCACAAAACACATACCTTGATAAGATTTTGAAGAAGTTCAAAATGGATCAGTCAAAGAAAGGGTTCTTTCCTGTATTACAAGGTGTGAAGTTGAGTGAGACTCAATGCCTGACCACTGCAGAAGATAGTGAGAAAATGAAAGTCATTCCCTATGCCTCAGCCATAGGTTCTATCATGTATGCAATGTTGTGTACCAGACCTGATGTGTGCCTTGCTGTAAGTATAGTAGGGAGGTACCAAAGTAATCCAGGAGTGGATCACTGGACAGCGGTCAAGAACATCCTGAAATACCTGAAAAGGACTAAGGATATGTTTCTCGTTTATGGAGGTGACAAAGAGCTCGTTGTAAATGGTTACGTCGATGCAAGCTTTGACATTGATCCGGATGACTCTAAGTCTCAAACCGGATATGTATTTATATTGAATGGTGGAGCTATCAGTTGGTGCAGTTCCAAACAGAGCGTCGTGGCGGGATCTGCGTGTGAAGCGAAGTACATAGCTGCTTCGGAAGCAGCAAATGAAGGAGTCTGGATGAAGGAGTTCATATCCGATCTAGGTGTCATACCTAGTGCATCGGGTCCAATGAAAATCTTTTGTGACAATACTGGTGCAATTGCCTTGGCAAAGAAATCTAGATTTCACAAGAAGACCAACCACATCAAGAGACACTTCAATTCCATCCGTCATCAAGTGTCGGAAGGGGACATAGAGATTTGCAGGATACATACGAATCTGAATGTTGCAGACCCATTGACTAAGCCCCTCTCACGAGCAAAACATGATCAGCACCAAGACTCCATGGGTGTTAGAATCATTACTATGAAATCTAGATTATTGACTCTAGTGCAAGTGGGAGACTGAAGGAAATGTGCCCTAGAGGCAATAATAAAGTTTTTATTTACATTTCCTTGTTAAATGTTTATTATTCATGCTAGAATTATATTAACCGGAAACTTAGTACATGTGTGAATACATATACAAACAGAGTGTCCCTAGTATGCCTCTACTTGACTAGCTTGTTTATCAAAGATGGTTATGTATCCTAGCCATATACATGTGTTGTCATTTGATGAACGGGATCACAACATTAGAGAATGATGTGATGGACAAGACCCATCCATTAGCTTAGCACTATGACCGTCTAGTTTGTTGCTATTGCCTTCATCATGACTTATACATGTTCCTCTCACTATGAGATTATGCAACTCCCGAATACCGTAGGAACACTTAGTGTGCTATCAAATGTCACAACGTAACTGGGTGATTATAAAGATGCTCTACAGGTGTCTCTGATGGTGTTTGTTGAGTTGGCATAGATCGAGATTAGGATTTCTCACTCCGATTGTCAGAGAGGTATCTCTGGGCCCTCTCGGTAATGCACATCACACTAAGCCTTGCAAGAAATGTGCCTAATGAGTTAGTTGCAGGATGATGCATTACGGAACGAGTAAAGAGACTTGCCGGTAATGAGATTGAACTAGGTATGGTGATACCGACGATTGAATCTCGGGCAAGTAACATACCGATGACAAGGGGAACAACGTATGTTGTTATGCGGTTTGACCGATAAAGATGTTCATAGAATATGTAGGAACCAATATGAGCATCTAGGCTCCACTATTGGTTATTGACCGCAGATGTGTCTTGATCATGTCTACATAGTTCTCGAACCCATAGGGTCCGCACGCTTAACGTTCGATGACGATTGGTATTGTGAGTTTATGTGATTTGATGTACCGAATGTTGTTCGGAGTCTCGGATGACATCACGGACATGACGAGGAGTCTCGAAATGGTCGAGACATAAAGATTCATATATTGGAAGGCTACATTCGGACATCGGAATGGTTCAGGTCGTTTGTGATAAGTTTCGGAGTACCGGGGGTTACCGGAACCCCCCCCCCCCCCCAGGAAGTTATTGGGCCTCATGGGCCTAGTGGTGGAAGAGAGGAGGCAGGCCAAGGTGTGGCACGTGGCCCCCTAGCCCAAACCGAATAGGACTAGGGCTAGGGGGCGGGGGCCCCCTTTCCTTCTCTTCTTCCTCTCCTTCCTTCTTCTCCTACTTGGACTTAGAAAGGGGGAAATCTACTCCTACTAGGAGTAGGAATCCCCCCCTTGGGCGCGCCCCTTGTGGCCGGCCCTCCTCCTCCTCCCCTCCTTTATATACGGGGGAGGGGGCACCCCATAGACACACAAGTTGATCTTTAGCCGTGTGCGGTGCCCCCCTCCACAGTTTTACACCTCGGTCATATCATCGTAGTGCTTAGGCGAAGCCCTGCACCGGTAACTTCATCATCATCGTCACCACGCCGTCGTGCTGAAGGAACTCTCCCTCGGCCTCAGCTGGATCTAGAGTTTGAGGGACATCACCGAGCTGAACGTGTGCAGATCACGGAGGTGTCGTGCGTTCGGTACTTGATCGGTTGGATCACAAAGACGTTCGACTACATCAACCGCGTTACTTAACGCTTCCGCTTTCGGTCTACGAGGGTACGTGGACACACTCTCCCCACTCGTTGCTATGCTTCTCCTAGATAGATCTTGCGTGATCGTAGGATTTTTTTTTGAAATACTATGTTCCCCAACACAAGAAACAAGGGATCTATCAAGAATTTGACATGTCCCAGAAGTGGACTTTCTATCGACCTTTTCACTGGCATAGTCCGACTGAGAATAGCCAACAAGATCAAAAGATGACCTATTAGAATACCAAATGCCAAAGTTTTGTGTATGAATTAAATATCTCACTATCCTTTTCACGGCCTTAGGATGACATTCTTTAGGAGCCGCTTGATATCGTGCACACATGCACACACTTAGCATAATATCGGGATGGGAGGCACATAGATATAATAATGAACCAATCATAGATCGGTAAACCTTTTGGTCAACCGGGTTGCCATCCTTAGTCAAGTCAAGATGTCCACTAATAGGCATGGGTGTTTTCATACCTTTGCTTTCTTGCATGTTGAACTTCTTGAAAATATCCTTGGTATACTTTGTTTGTGAGAAAAAGGTACCTTCCTTAGTTTGTTTTATTTGAAAACCAAGGAAAAATTTGAGTTCACTCATCATAAACATCTCAAACTTCTCTGACATTAGCCTTCCAAACTTTGCACTAAAATGGGGGTTAGTAGAACCGAATATGATATCATCCACATAAATTTTTCACACAAATAGTTCTCCATTAACCCTTTTAGTAAAAAGAGTAGAATCAATATTCCCAATTTCAAAGCCTTTTTCAATAAGGAACTTGGTCAAGCATTTATACCAAGCTCTAGGATCTTGTTTAAGACCATAAAGAGCTTTGTGAAGTTTGTAAACATGATTAGGTTTCTTGGCATTAACAAAGCCGGGAGGTTGTTTACCATAAACCTCCCCTTCAATTTCACCATTTAGAAAAGCACTTTTAATATCCATTTGGTATAAGGTGATATCATGGTGATTGGCATAAGCAAGTAAAATGCGAATGGACTCAATCCTAGCAACGGGGCCATATGTCTCACCATAGTCCATACCTTCGACCTGAGTGTAGCCTTGAGCAACGAGACGGGCCCTTTTGCGTACAACTTGTTCATCTTCATCTTGCTTATTCCGAAACACCCATTTGGTTCCAATGACATTATGATCATCGTTGGGCTTTTCAACCAATCTCCATACTTGATTCCTCTCAAAGTTGTGTAGCTCTTCGTGCATAGCGTTTCTCCAATTCGGATCCTCAAGGGCTTCTTCTACCTTCATAAGTTGAACACTCGAAATGAATGAGTAGTGTTCACAAAAGTTAGCCAAACGAGTTTTAGAGCGAGCGATTCTCCCAGTTTGGATGTCATCGAAGATTTGTTTGACGGGATGATCTCTTGAGACTCTTGCTCTAACTCGTGAGAGCTTTTGCTTGGAGTGGAACATCCTCATCATCATTTTCTTCTTCTTCATTGTTGGTGGCGTTGTCGTTCGCTTGTGTAGGTGGAGAAGGATATTGAGGTGGATCATCTTGATGTACTTCCTCATTTCCTTCGTCTTGACGTGTTCCACTTGTGGATGCCTCCAAGTCAACTTGAGGTTCACCTTGATGTGAAGTTGAGGCTTCCACTTGAATGGACGAAGTGGTCTCCTTCACCTCCGTTGGCGAACCTTGCCAATGGACAAATCTTGAATTGCTTCCGAGGGATCTTTGTCTCCTACATCAATTGGCAATTGCTCTACTTTCTAGCCGTTAGATTCATCAAACTTCACATCTACCGTCTCTTCAACCTTTTGGGTGAAATTGTTGTAGACACGGTAAGTGTGAGAGTTTGAGCCATAACCGAGTAGGAAACCTTCATGAGATTTAGGAGCAAATTTCAAACGACGATGCTTATCAAGAATGTAGCACTTTGAGCCAAATACTCGAAAGTATCCAACTTGGGGTTTGTTACAGGTGAGTAGCTCGTATGCCGTTTTGCCGCGAAGCTTGTGAAGATATAGTCGATTTGTAGCATGACAAGCTGTCTCAACCGCTTCCGCCCAAAAGTGTCTTGGCATTTTGTATTCATCAAGCATCGTTCTCGCCATCTCGATAAGTGTCCGGCGTTTCCTCTCAACAACTCCATTTTGTTGAGGTGTGTACGTAGCCGAGAACTCATGTGAAATCCCTTCTTTCGTCAAGAAAGGTATCCACATTGGCGTTCTTGAACTCTGTTCCATTATCACTTCGAACCTTCTTGATCTTCACTTCCAATTGATTTTGGGCCTTCCTCGTGAATTTATTGAAGATCTTTTGGGCCTGCGATTTGTCATAAAGAAAGAACACCCACGTAAATCTTGAAAAATCATCAACAATGACCAAACCGAAAGAGTTACTACCAAGGCTCTTATAAGCATTGGGACCGAAGAGATCCATGTGAAGTAGCTCAAGTGGTCTTCTCGTGGTCATGATGTTCTTCACGGGATGACTTCCTCCAACTTGTTTTCCTTCTTGACAATCACTACAAAGTCTATCCTTGTCAAATATAACATCTTTAACACCAAGTATATGATCACCTTTAATAAGCTTATCAAGATTTCGCATGCCCACATGACCTAAACTTCTATGCCATAACCATCCTTTAGAAGATTTAGCAATTAAGCAAGTACGAGGTTGGGCTCTTTTAGTGAAGTCAACAATGTATAGATCACCTCTAAGAATGCCGGTAAAGACCATATTATGATTATCTCTACGAAACACTTGGCAATCTACTTCGGTAAATAGAACATTGAAATCAAAGTTGGCTAGTCTAGATACGAAAAGAAGCTTGTAGCCAAGAGATTCAACGAGCATAACATTTTGAATAGAGCTATCATTGGTTATGGCCACCTTACCAAGGCCAAGTGCCTTACCCTTGGAGTTGTCTCCAAAAGTGACATACTTCCATGGACCATCATATTTAGCAAGCTCACGGAACATGTCTTTATCTCCGGTCATGTGATTGGTACATCCACTATCGAGAGAATCCACTCTTTTACTCCAGCCATATAGCCACGAAAGTTGGCCATGAGACTAAGATTTCTCATAGTCTCCTCATAGTCAATATCACTTTCTTCGTCTTCATCATAATAGCCATGCTCAATGTCATCATCATCATGTATGTGATCATCACCTAGAGCAAGTGATTCATTAGTTTTATGACCATGACAAAGCTCAAGTTTATGAATTCTAATTGTCTCCGAGATGATGTTACTAATGATTTCAACATTTCCCTTAGCAAGCATAAGATCACGGAGCTCAAATAGACATTCATCAAACTTGGGATCACTAGACTTCATTTTATGGAAAGCAATAGACTTTTGAAGAATCTCATCTAGATTTTTCAGCGAGTAATTTGGAAAGCATTCCTCAAGATAATTCCATATAGTATATGTGCATTCAAAGGTAGGCAAGCAAACAAGAAAATTTCTTGGCAATCCTCTAATGATAAGATCAATAGTCCTAAGATTGCGAACCATGTCAAGATACTCATCGGGGGTGCGATGCAAAGGATCAATAGGAGGCACAAAAGGGCTAAGAATATACTTGTTCAAATTATATTCATTGAAAATTTCAAGCATCTCATTTTTCCATGAACCATGGAACTCCCCATCAAGAATAGGCACTCTACGTCTAATACTCCCGAACATAGACTCATCCATCTTCCTCCAATGGTGATTAAACCAAAGCAATGGAGACCGAGGCTCTGATACCAATTGAAAGGATCGAGAAGATGGGTCTAGACGGGGTGATTAGACCCACAACAGGTAAAAGTGGCAATTTTTAATTTCTTCAATTTAAGGCTGAGTTTAACACAAGTTAAAACACACAATACATCTCAAGCAATCATGACAAGAGTATAGGCAGCGGAAAGGTAAAGCATGCAATTTGCAAGCATGTAAAGGGATGGGATTGGAGTGTGCAAACGCAATGGAGACGCGGAGAATTTTTGGTGTGGTTCCGATGGGTGGTGCTATCATACGTCCACGTTTATGGAGACTTCAACCCACAAAGGGTAACGGCTGCGCGAATCCACGGAGGGCTCCATCCATGAAGGGTCCACGAAGAAACAACCATGTCTATCCCACCATGGCCATCGTCCACGAAGGACTTGCCTCACTCGGGTAGATCTTCACGAAGTAGGCGATCTCCTTGCCCTTACAAACTTATTGGTTCAACTCCACGTCACGATGGAGGCTCCCAAGCGACACCTAACCAATCTAGGAGACACCACTCTCCAAAAGGTAGTAAGTGGTGTGTAGATGATGAACTCCTTGCTCTTGTGCTTCAAATGATAGTCTCCCCAACACTCAACTCTCTCTCTCACAGATGATATGGTGGAAGAAGATTTGAGTGGAAAGCAACTTGGGGAAGGTTAGAAATCAAGGTTCAAATGGTAGGAATGGAATCTCTTGATCTCAACACATGAGTAGGTGGCTCTCTCTCAGAAAATGAATGGTGTAAGTGTAGACATGTTCTGATGGCTCTCCTTGGAGGGGTATATATAGCCTCCACACAAAATCCAACCGTTACACGCTTCTGACTCATCTTGGTGGCACCGATCTGTTCAAAAATATGAACGTTGGGAATCTCGGTGGGACCGACTGGAACAACTCGATGGGACCGATGTGCTAGGGCTTAGGGAAATCATCATCTCGGGGCGCCGATTGCATCAACTCGGTGGGACCGGTGGGACCGAAGTGAAGCAATAAGCAACAGAGAATCTGTCAAGCCAACTTGGTGAGATCGATTGCATAAACTTGGTGGGACCGAAGTGAGTGCAATAGATCACAGAGCACTGACAAGGCCATCTCGGTGAGACCGAGATCCATATCGGTGTGACCGAATTGTTAGGGTTTCTGGCAATGGCTATGTCAAATAAACTCGGTGGCTCCGGGTAGAAAGAAATGGTGGGGCCAAGTTTGGAATTAGGGTTAGGACATATTTGGATGGAGAAAGTGGCTGAGGGTTTTGGAGCAATATCACTAAGCACTTTGAGCAAGTAGACTATTAAGAAACACCTCATCCCCTTTTAATAGAATTAGCTTTCATATGGACTCAATGTGATCTTGGATCACTTAAATAGAAATGAAGAGTCTTGAGTTTTTGTCAACCTTTGTCCTTAGCATTTTGAAGGGGTTCCACATCCTCTTGTCCTTGCCACTCCACTATTGAACTTATCTGAAATATACTTGATAAAACTATTAGTCCAACAATCAATATGTTGACATTAGTTACCAAAATTACCCAGGGAGCACTTGTGCTTTCACTTGTCTTTCCACATAGTATTTTATTTCTCATTCAAGAAATCTCTAGCATCAACATCTGCAGGACCTGGAACCAAAATCTCTAGCATCGGCATCATTGGAGATACTTTAGCATTCTGACCACCATCAGGGGTTGCCTCCTTGTTCTTCCCTTCGTCAATTTTGCTAGGGGTGATTTCTCTAGTATCAGCGACTCCATCCACACCAAAGTGGTGTTCAGCGCAGTTACCTGTTCCTACATCCCGTTGACCTTGGTATTGATTTCTTCACTCCTTATCCCAACCTGCTCCAGATCCAACTTCATCACGGCATGTTGTCTGCGTCTACCTTGTCTCCTACGTTGGACTTTTCCATCAGAATTTCATGAGTAGAGCCCGGAATTTTACCCTAGAACTTGTCCGGGAGCCCTTTTCTGCCAGTCCGCTACAGCCGCCAGTCGCCTCGCCTTGCCTCCTTAGTGCACCAACCGGTCTGGGTTGCGAGATTTTGCCACTAAAGCGATGAGTTTCAGCAATCACACCTCTACTGTCGATCTGCACTCAAAAAATTCTTCTACTGCCGCTAATGCCACCAACTTCTGTCGTTGGTAACACTGCCAAGGACATTGAGTCATGAGTACCACTTGTCAGATCCCTACTCGTCAGGGACGAGCAAAATCAATCTCCTGAGGTGGAGAACCCACGACGAGTGAGGGTTTTGCTAGCCAAGCTAAGGAAATAAATGTGATAAAGGAAATGCTAGGGTTTTGATAGTCCAGCTCTTGCCTTCTCATTCCAGATCGAGGCCTTAAATAGTGTCTTAGATGTTCCAATAAGAGAGTGGAAGAAGTGGGCTGGATTACAACAATAATGGTAATGGTAACAACGACTACTACTTGAATTACTACAAGGTAAACTGGAGCTCCGCTTCCATCTTTCGTCGATGTCTAAGCCACCATCGCAGTTGTTGGGCATTCATAAACCCATTGAAGTTGTATGCACTCAAATGAAGAAACATGACATCCTTGTGTAAATATTTAGAAGCTAACATTCAGGATCTGACACAACCTTTCACTAGTTGAACATGGTAATGGCATCGTTCATGGGACACCCCCTTGTTGAAGTGATTGCATGGAGTTTATAGAACTCTTTCTTTGGTCAACCCATGATCTGGCCTTTGTGGTTGTGTCTAGTGATGGCGACACTTGTGCATCTCCTTCTTTGAGGCGTCATTGTTGGAGCGCTTATCATGTGAGCTAGGATTGCCATCATCGATGATTGTTGTTGTTGTTTGTTGCAATTATGTTGTTGGTTGTATTGTTCTTCTTCTTTTATTTTAATAGTTTGGTTGTATACATCCTCAATGTCTTAAGTAGCTCATGCGGTCGGGTTGGGGCAAAGACGTAGTGTAACTGATATCTTCTCTGTGCTAATATTTTTTATATCAATTTTAAAATTAATATAACTAAACCTAAAAACACCTGACGATGAGAGTATGTTAATGTGAGCGTGCAGCATGAAGATGCGTGTGCCGCTGCCCAAACGAAAAAGGGAAGTGCCTTTTTGCCATCAAACAAATCAGGTGCCGACGGACAGTTCACTAGCTCAGGCCAATTCCACCGCACGATCCTATTCTGTCCGGGTATGTCCGTTTGGGGTAAAACGGACAAAAGACAGCACCCACCCACAGACCCTATCTGATTTTTCTGTCTGTTTTCTGTCCGTTCGACCCTATTCGTGGCCCAAACTTGGTCTGGCTTTGGGGTAAAAGCGGATACCAAACGGACAACTTTATGGCGTCCTCGTCCGCTGCATGTCCGGCTGGGCCCATGTGTCATCCTCATCTCTCTCTCCTCCTTTTTTCTCTCTGTCCATGGACAAGCACTGACATCTCCGGCGATGCCGAAAGGTGGCGAGGCGAGGCGTGACGGCGGCGAAGGCGGGCGGGCGGGATGGATGCTGCTGGGCGGGCTATGGGCGCGCCGCTCGCCGCGTCGGGTCAGATGGCGGGCGGCGCGCCGCCGAGCTGGGCGGCTGGCGCGCTACGGCGGGTAGGGGAGGATCATGTGGCGCTGGCGGAGCCGGACCTCGCGCCGGAGCTCGCGGGCGCGGTGCGGGCTGGCACGACGACGGGCGGCGAAACGCCGCGCCAGGACACTTTTGGGGTTTGTTGCCGCGGTGGGCGCCTCGAACATAAGTCGGACAGAATGTCCTTTTTGACACCTATCGCCATTCCAAACGGACGTCCGTTTGGGATCGTGCGGTGGAATTGGCCTCAGCAACCCCAGCCCAAATATTATAAGTATTTTCCATGTGCGAACAATCCAAATAATACGGGCAATAATACTAAGCTACTACCTAGGTTCCTAAAAATAGCAAGTCCCCTTGGTCAGTAAACCACATCCACCCACATGGGCCAGTGCAGCAACTGAGGCAGAGCAGCAGAGCTTTACGCAAGTGCCGTGCCGCCAAGTGCAGTTAGTTCTTTATTTTCACCATCTTCACAGTCACAGGCTCCTCCCGGCGTTGCAGGCCAAAGCTGGCCAGCCAGATCCGGATCGCGCCAGAACAGACGGACGGACCGACCGACCAGTCGAACCACGCGAGCAAACGGGCCCGAGAATCCACCCGGCGCACACCGCAGACGTGGCGGGGGCGTCGCAACTTGCAATCACATGCTCCAGTGCAGCGATCCACCGGTCTCGCTCCAGATCAACCAGAATCTCTCCCCCGTTTCCAGTTCCAAAAAAAAAAAAAATCTCTCCCCCGTTTCTCCTCTCCTCTGGTGCCTCGCAACGTGGACAACTGTAACTCCTGTCTACTCTACAATACAGGCCCGCCCATTGCACCACACTGCAGCCTGCAGTGCATGGGGGAGAGAGAGAGCGAGGAATCGAGCTCATGTTGACTGGACCGGGGCGCAAAGGGACAAGTGTGGGCTGGGACTTAGCTGTAAGATCAGAGGCGTGAGCTGTCTGCCTCAAAGGCGCAAGCAACAAGGAGTGAAGAAAAAACAGCACCGTGATGCCGTAATCATCATCAGATGGGGTTCAAAGGCTCGCTGGGTGCGGGCTGGCTCTGTTTTTCCAGATCGATCAGATTAGTTAGATAGACAGTTGATGGCCCGCAATGCTAATTAAGCTTTCGGGCGTCAGTCAGCTTCTCTACACAGGCAGACCGGTGCGTCTGTCTAGCTGAGTCCTGCGGTGTTATTCCGGCCGGTAACTTTTCAGGCAGGTGCACCCTGCAACATCATGCAGAGAAACTTCACGGGGAAGGGATTGGATATTCAGATGGATCTTAAACGTTGGTTTAGTACGACGATCTCGCAGTGCTGTAGGCCTGAGCTTTTGGTTAATCATCACTTAACCCCATCACCAGGTGAGGTGGAACATGTGTGAGCAAGCTGGCCGGCATAATGGAAGGGGGGGAGATCGACTGGGGCAGTCGACGATCTGTCGTCTCTGGGCTTCGATATATTCCCTCCGCGGCTCTCTCCTTCGTCCGCGTGACTCGCATGTCGACTGCGTGTGTAGAGAGAATCATGGGATTCATGCATGCGACCATGTCGGGCATGACTCGTATGAGCGTCGTTTTGAGGCCTCCCACCAACGCTAGTACCCCCCACCACGTTCCCCCGGTACATTCTGCATGCACAGCCCGATGCCAGGCCGCTCTTACACCATAGAATAGGCAAAGATTAAACAAGTGATATGTGCGCATGTTGACATGTTAATGGCGGGAGCTTAACAACAGCTAATTGCAAGAGAAAAGAGCATCTGGCTAAGCGTCTGTCGGTCTTTGTATCACCACTTGGCTGTAATGTATATCAATTTGGTCGCCGACCGGCGACATGAAGAATCCGTAGATCGATCATGGTCATCGTGAGAATAGTCCTGTTGCTCCCTCACAAAAGAAAAAGTCCTATTGCTCACTTTGACATGAGAAGCTGCACTTGAGGCGTGTGGCATACGCCTCCGGAATCCGAATTCCGCATCAAGTACGCCGGGCGCGATGGACCGATGGATACGCAGCATGTCATGTTGGATGAGAGAACCAGAGCGAGACAAGACCTGCCCGATCTGTGGCCGGGACGCTCCGTACCGTGGACAGTTCGACTTGCGCAGCATCGACATGCATGCATGCATGCATGCATCATGCTCCGCAGCAAACAAGCCAGCGGGCAGATGGCAAACACGAGTGCGTGGAACGCCGTCGCCAGCGATGGAACTGGCTGGAAAGATCCGATCCGCTGGGTGCATGGTAAGCTCTGCTCATCTGAGCTGTTTCCGAATTACAGTAGCTCATATACGTATTCGGAGAGGCTGTTCGATTCGTCGCTCAGTTCTGCGAGTGATGCAGAGTGGCAGGTACGTGTACACTCTCAGGGCGATGAATTGCCAAGAAATACTTTTGTGGTACGATCCATAGAAAAATACGGCTCTCTGTGATACATCTAAATACGTCCATTTCAAATGACTAATATGGATTGAAGGGCTGGTAGCCAAAGTTCTACATCGGCCTTTCAGCAAATTATCTAATTCTGGTACATGCTTAGTAGCGCAGTGGCAGCATATGGCTATACTGTCCATACACCTTTTTTTTCGGCAGGGATATTGCCCATAGGCGACAGTCATTTTGGGACAGGAGTAAATCGAAACCAAACTGGTGGACTGGTGGCCCAATAGTAAATTGGTGACACGACCTACTTCTCCGCAAAGGCTATTGGCGCGTTTGGTTACCTTTACCATTTTGCCACTTTGCATACTTGTTTCGGTTGGGTCTAACTGGATATATGCATGCAAAAAATCATCATTTGCATGTTGATTGCTTGTTTGCATCCTTTCTCCGTGCGTAGTAGCAACGCCTCTAAGCACTATGTTTGATTGCTTGCATTGACTGTGCTCATACTAGTGTATGTTGTTTGGTTGCTTGCACGGGGTATGATTAAAACGTAACAGCTACTCATAACACACACTGCCATAGCGATTGCAATGAACAATGACAAGGACACAATCAACTAGTTCGCCGTGCTCGGACTCGGCGCCAAGTCCACCGTCCACCGGCGCGGGCTCGACCATGCGGAACGCCGGCCTCTTCGGGTCAACGCGCAATCCTCCCGCCGCCGTGGCGAGCAGAGTCTCTGGAGCCCATCAATGATAGATAGATACTAAGCAGGGGAAGGGAGCAACTAGCAGCAGAAGAGGGCGGTGGACTGGCCACCACCGGCATGTACTACGTCGTCACGCTCTTCTACAAGTCCGATACGCCCTCGCGCGGCTCGCCTCGCCGCGCTCCTGCCTGCCATCGCGCTCTTCAGCAGGTCGTTGAGCGCGGCGCATGAGCGGAGGGCGTTGAGCGCGTGGCTCGGGAGCGGCAGGTAGGCGCGGTTGTAGCCGTGGTCGACGCACACGACGGCTGGCCAGAGCCGCTTCACGACGCAGGAGAGGAGGCCGAGAGGAGCGACGCCGGCGATGGCGCCTGTGTAGCAGGACATGGGAGAGATTAAGGGGTGTCATTAACACGTATCACACATATGCGTGCATACGTTTCTCGAGGAAGAGGTTAGATCTACTCGTCTATGAACGTCGAAATAGAAAGTGCGTTTTTGGTTGCAGTAGTGAACAGTAGCTGCATTGCATACACATTTCAACCCAGCATGGCTCTGGAAAAACAACCTCATATGCGACATCTGCAAGTTGTTTGGTTGCCTGCATATGGACTTCCTGCATTAGGGGGTTAACTTTGGCATTGTTGTTTGGTTGTCTGCATTGTCTCGGCGCATACAACTACATGTTGTTTGGTTGCCCGCATGGGGTACGATTAAGAGATATCATTTGCACTTAGCACACAGGGTTAAGAGCTAGTAGAGGAAGGGGGAAAAGAAATGCAGTGTACGCCGGACCATGGCGACTGCGGTGGATAGTGGCCATGGCGCCGTGTCCGACATGACGAGCAAGGAGTCATGGACGAGCGACCCCGTCGGCAAACTAGTTGTCGTGCTCGCGCAAAGACAGTCGACAGAGGAGGAGAATGCAGTGCTCGCGCCATGGTATCGTCGGTGCAGTGGACGAGAAAGGAGGCCGAGATGATCGACGTCGGAAACGACTCCAGTGTAGTAGGGCGAGAGAGAGGAGGCCAAGATGATCGACCCCGTCGGCAGCGCAACGAACTGCAGTGTGCACGGAGGCAGAGGACACAAGGACGACATAGAGTAGGCCGAGATGAGCGACGCCGGAAACGACTCTAGTGTAGTAGGACGTGGGCAAGGAGATCAAGGGGAAGGGCTTCGGCGTCGAAAGGGACGAATAGGAGGGCTCTGAGCAGAGGACAGAGGAGCTCGACATGGTGGCATTAGTGTTCAAGAAGAGATGAAGCTACGATCGTTGAACCCAAAAACTTACAATACGAATAATGCGCGGAACTGCGAGATTAGGCTGCTGGTCAAAGGAAATTTCAAACGATCGATCATGCGTGACGAATCTGACAAAATTTGTCCAGAATAGCTCCAAACAGAAACACAAAATAAAAAACTTCCGGTCGACGAAACTACGAACCGATCGCCTGAATGAAACCGTAGCATCGAGGTGCATCTTTTTTGTGTAGAGTTTACCTCGAATCGATGCATCATTGTGTAGATCAGAGGGATAAGGAAAAGAGGAGATTAGAGAGAAGGTTACTAAGGTTGAAGAAGACCTCACGTAATCACCTCGCATCCTTCGTGTCTCCGCTCGTGCAAGGGCCTGCTCGCTTGCCCTCGCCTCGGCCTGGCTCACGAGAAACTGCCGATTCAAGCGTTTCCAGCGAGCCAGGCTGCGGGCTGCTTTAAGAAGCGTGCGATGCGGGCCTAACAGTGAAATCAGGCAACCAAACAGGCCTCCTCCTTCCCACACCGGCCTAATTGGGCTCGATGCGGGCAACCAAACGCGCCCAAAATGTACAACACAAAAGCGTGTGAAATTGCAAGATGAAGCTACTGGTCAAAGAAAATTTTAAACAATCGACCATGCATGCGAATTTGGCAAAATTCATTCAAAATAGCTCCAAACATGAACACAAAAATGAACATTTACGAAACTACGAACTGATCACAAAAATGAAACTTAACATGCGCCGGTGTAGCAGGACACATGAGAGATTAAGGGGTGTCATTAACACGTATCACACATATGCGTACGTACGTTTCACGAGAAAGAGGTTAGATCTACTCGTTTATGATTGTCGAAATAGAAAATGTACAACACAAAAGTCGTGTGAAATTGCAAGATGAAGCGACTGGTCAAAGGAAATTTCAAACGATCGACCGTGCATGCAAATTTTGCAAAATTTGTTCAAAATAGCTCCAAACATGAACACGAAATTGAACATTTACGATCAACGAAACTATGAACTGATCACAAAAATGGAACTATAACATGGATGGTTGAGGTCGATGCATACAACCAAAGGCAACTGTGATTAGTTACATACTTTTTGCTCTTTTCTTTCTTTATTCTTTCATTTATTCTTTTTCCCTTTTTTCCTTTTACATGTTTTTCGTTTTCTTCTTCTTTCCTTATTAGATGAAAAAAAAATCATGAACTTTTTCCCAAATTGATGAACTTTCTTCAAATTCGATGAACTTTTTTCCAAAATTGATGACTTTTTTTTTCAAATTTTATGATTCTTTTGCATTTTTCGATAATTATTTTATTTATTCTGGTGCTGCGGAGACTGGTGTTGCTGATCGAACTCATTTTCTTTCGAGGAGATCGAAAATCTCTGAATTTCTGTGAAACGATAGATTGGTTATATTCGGATTCATTTGATTTTGATTTTTTTTGGTTGTGAGAGGTCCGAGTCCACAGCTGAGGAAAATCGATGAACTTTTCCGAAATCTGATGAACTTTTTTTCAAAATCAATGAACTTTATTCTAAATCTATGAATTTTTTCTTCAAATTGATGAACTTTTCTCATTTTTCAATGAAATTATTTCCAAATTTGATGAATTTGTTTTAATTTGATGAACTTTTTCCAAATTTGATGAACTTTTTTCAATATCTACGAGCTTTGTGAACTTTTTTTCAATAAGGGTCTTTTTTCGAATTTCTGATTTTTTTTAAAATCGATGAACTTTATCTGAAAATTGATGTTTTTTTTTCAGATTCAATTAAATTTTTTTTAATACAAGAAGTTTTTCTAATTCGTGATTTTCTAATTTTTGTGAACTTTGATATTTTGTTCATTTTTTCTCTGAAAAAATGACGTCCTTCTAAAATGTATGTGCAGCAAATAGCACGGCTACAAAAGTACTTAAAGCTCTCGTGTTGTAATCTATCACAAGGTTCTATTAGCTTGAGTGGTTAGGCCACATGTGCTGTATCAAAACAGCCGACGAGTGAATCCTCACGATAGTAATTTTTTTGAAGTTTTTTCGCGCTACAGATTTACTTCGTGTTCTTGGGCAGGCCCACCAATTGGGGCAGCGGGCGCTAGGAGCGCGAACGGGCGCCTGCAGCGCCGTGTAGGACCTCCCTATATCTACCGTATAATGAGACGGTAGGAACTAACACCCGAAGCGTATACATTACCAGGCCAGCCCATTAGCCTCTAGCTTAAAAGAAATAGAGTAGAAAAGCGAGTGTGTGAGAAGCTACTAGCAACTATGTTACACTCGGGTTTGAGATAAATTAGAATGGCGCACCCAAATTGAAGGAAAACAGCTGGATTTCCACTGGTTTTCTGTTTTTTTGTTATTGTTTGTTTTTCTTTTTTTCACTGGTTTTTCTTTGTTTTTCTCTATTTTACGTTTTTTCTGGTTTTTTATTTTCTTTCTGTGTTTTTTTGTTTATTTTCTCGATTTTTACTGGATTTTTTCTTTTCTTTCATTTTTCTTTGGTTTTGTTTGTCTCCTTCTGTTTTTCATGGTTTTCTTTTTATTTCTCTCGGATTTTCACTGTTTTACTATACAATTTTTTTTGTACATACATAATACATTTTCATCGAACCAGGTATCGCCTGCATCCCCGCATGTATATATGCTACACTAGCCACAACGACAGTCAGCCAATTGTGATTAGTTACATACTTTTTCGCTCTTTTCTTTCTTTATTCTTTCCTTTTTTCCTTTTCCCCTTTTTCATTTTCATTTTTTGGGTTTTCTTCTTCTTTCCTTATTAGATGAAAAAGATAAAGTTCGTGAACTTTTTCCCAGATTGATGAACTTTCTTCAAGTTCGATGATCTTTTTTCCAAAACTTATGAATCTTTTTTCAAATTTGATGATTTTCTTTTCATTTTTCGATGATTATTTTTAAATTTATGAACTTTGTTGAAAGCTGATGCACTTTTTTTTTCAAAATCAATGAACTTTCTAAATCTATGAACTTTTTTCTTCAAATCGATGAACTTTTTCATTTTTCAATGAACTTATTTCCAAATTTGATGAACCTTCTCTTAATTTGATGAACTTCTTTCAATATCTACCAACTTTGCGTTTTGTTAATAAGGGTCTTTTTTTCAAATTTGTGATTTTTTTAAATCAATGAACTTTTTCTAAAAATTGAGGATTTTATTCAGATTTAAGTAATTTTTTAATATAAGAACTTTTTCTAATTCGTGATTTTCTAACTTTTGTGAACTTTGAGATTCTGTTCATATTTTTTCTGAAAAAATGACGTCCTTCTAAAATGTATGTGCAACAAATAGCAAGGCTACAAAAGTACTTAAAGCTCTCGTGTTGTAATATATCACTAGGTTCTATTAGCTTGAGTGGTTAGGCCACATGCGCTGTATCGAAATAGCCAAAGAGCGAATCCTCACGGTAGTAATATCTTTGAAGTGTTTTCGCGCTACAAATTTGCTTCCTGTTCTTGGGCCGGCCCACCAGTTGGGGCAGGGGCGCTACGAGCGCGAACGGGCGCCTGCAACGCCGTATAGGACCTCCCTATATCTACTATATAGCGAGACAGTAGGAACTCTCACCCGAAGCGTATACATTGACAGGCCAGCCCATTAGCTTCTAGAGTAGAAAAGCGAGCGTGCGAAAAGCTATTAGCACCTATGTTACACTAGGGTTTGAGATAAATTAGAAAGGCGCACCCAACTTGAAGGAAAACAGCTGGGTTTCCACTGGTTTTCCGGTTTTTTTTGTTTCTTCTTCTTTTTTCACCAGTTTTTCTTTGTTTCTTTCTCTATTTTACTGGTTTTTTATTTTCTTTCTTTGTTTTTCTTTGTTTCTTTTCTCGATTTTAACTGGAGTTTTTCTTTTCTTTCATTTTTCTTTGGTTTCATTTGTTTCCTTCTGGTTTTTCATGGTTTTCTTTTTATTTCTCTCAGGTTTTCACTTTTTTCTATACAATGTTTTTGTACATACATAATACATTTTTCT
Organism: Aegilops bicornis; assembly: GCA_021605145.1. Classification (NCBI taxonomy): domain Eukaryota; kingdom Viridiplantae; phylum Streptophyta; class Magnoliopsida; order Poales; family Poaceae; genus Aegilops; species Aegilops bicornis. The sequence goes on from CM038672.1 coordinate 453,833,891, forward strand.
AATACAAGTTTAACATTTTCAAATACAAGATTAATATTTATTATACAAATTTGAAATATTTTGAATGCTTGAGTAACTATTTTCAAATACTAGATCCATATTTTTTTAATACAAAACATGTTTTATAAACACATTTAACATTTTTCAAATGCTTGAGTAACATTTATAGAATAGCGGCTAAATTTTCTAAACACATAGTCAACATTCTTTCTATACAAAATTATTATTTTTCAAAATACTTGAGTAACATTTTTCAAATACCAGATTTACATTTATTTAATAGATGGTCAATATTTTTCTATAGACATTTAACAATTTTTCAGATGATTTATTAACATTTTGAAATAAAAGTTAACATTTTTTAATCCATGGTTAATTGTTAAACATTTTTTCAAATGCTTGGATTTAACTTTTTAAAAATACATGATAAACTTTTTTCACACACCTTATTTTTTTTGTATCCATTTTTCATATACATGAGAATACTTTTCTCTATAAACATTTAATTTTTTTAAATGCTTGGATTTAAATTTCCTAAATACATGATGAACCTTTTTCACACATGTTGTATATTTTTTGTATACATTTTTCATATACACGAGAAACATTTTCTCTATACACATTTGACATTTAATGCCTGGTTACCATTTTTTAATGTTTTATGTATAGAATTTTTTGTATTATATTTATTTAGAATATTTCGAAGTGTAAAAAAGAGAAAAGGAAACAAAAAAGTGAAAAAATGATGTCATGGCCTCCCCGCGTCTGGGCCGGCCCATCTAATGTCTCGCTTCACGCGAGTCTTCCTTCGGGCTCGCTTGAAGCGAGCTATAGACGCGCCCGTGCTTCTCTTCCTGCGTTAAGGCTATGTATGTGGGAAATCCCTATTTGCCGCGCGTTGGGACAAATTGTCGCCGTATCGCACAGAGGGAAGCTACTGGCCCGGCCCATTCGACCAGTTCGTTCGTTCCAGTTTGGAACCTTTTTTTTCCTCCTGATTTTAGTTTCTCTTTTTTACTATTTCCTTTTTCTTCTGTTCCCTTTTCGTTTCCTTTTTTTCGTTTTCAAGTTTATCTTACTTATTTCAAAAAATGTTTGGAAATTTCAAATATTGTTCAGAATTCAAAATTTTGTTCCAATTTTCAAATTATGTTCACATTTTTGAAAAATGTACGCTAATTTGAAAAAATGCTTGTAATTTCTAAATAAATTGTGATTTCTGAAGATTTTGTTTGAGATTAAAGGAAAATTTTCAAAAATTATATAAAATGTTCCCATTTTCAAATATTTTACATAAATTTAAAAATGTTCTCATTTTCAAAAGATGTTCACAAATTAAAAAAAATTCTTGTTCTTAAAATATTTTAAAAAAATATTCGCATTTAGAGTATTTGTTCCCTTTCTCACAAATTGTTCACAGATCTAGAAATTTTTTCACCTTTTCCCTTTCTCAAAAATTGTACCTTTTTACAAAAAATGTTCGCCTCTTACAAATTTAAAAAATACATTTTTTTTCCTTTTTTTCACATTTTGTTCATAAATTTTTATAAAGTAATTTTAAAATTTTTTCGCGTCATTTCAGACAATGTTTGGTAAATAAAAAAATGTTTGCTTCATTTCAGAAAATGCCAGATAAATCAGGAATGTTTAACTTTTTAAATTTTGTTACAAACCAAAAAATATTTGTTTTAAAAAAGTTCCCATTTTCAAACATTTGTTCACAAATTCAAAAAACGTTTACATATTTTAATTTGTTTAAAAATAAAAAATGTTTGGGGATTTCATAAAAAATGTTCCTGTTTCCAAATTTTGTTTGCAAATTCAAAACTATTATGGAATTTCATAAATTATTCCCATTTTGCAAAAAATTTCACAAATTCAAAAACATATTTTCGTTTTCAAAATTTATTCACATATTCATAAAATGTTCATTTTTCAAAATTTGTTCGCATGTCTAATTTTTGTTCGCAAATTCTAAAGTATTTGAATTTTAAAAACATATTCTTGTTTTCCAAATTTGTTCACACATTCTAAAAAAGCTACAGTTTTCAAAATTTGTTCACAAATTTTAAAAATATTCATGTTTTACAATTTAGTTCACAAATTCAAAATATGCTTGATTCGTTTTAAAATAGTTTAGTTTTGAAAAAATTCACCTTTACAAAAAATTTATTTGTTTTGGAAAAGATGTTTTGCGTTTAGAAAAAGTAGTTCATAATTTAGAAAATATTCTCGTATTCAATTTTTTGTTCCTACTTGGTTGTAGTTTTTGTTCAGTTCCCAAATAATGTTTGCGTTTCGAAATTGTTTTCCTTTTTACGCTTGAAATGAAGTTATAATATGTAATTGTATGCAGTGAACCTCAGTTACTACAGTGGCTATGGACTCGTTCAAATTCTTTAAAGTTGGCGCTGCATATTTGTGAGAGTAGCTCGCGTGTCGCAGTGGCGAGCGCACGGTGCGCATCTACAGTAGTTCACGGGTTCGATTCTTGGTTAGCGCTCTTTTTATTTTTGTGATTTTTCATTCTGCGGAGGAGAGCTAGTGGGCCGGCCCAGGTGAGTCATCTCCTATGCGAAACTACGACTCCTTGCCGCAATAAGCGGCGCATAGGAGGTCCCATGTATGTGGTCGTGAAACAGTGGATCTTCACCCTCATGGCTTCTTTGCCTCATAGCAGCTTTGCTCGAGTGGCTGTCACCCTTTGGTCCATCTGGACGACGCGGCGAAAGTTTATACACGAGGGGATCACACAAAGCCCGCAGGCCACTTTCCTGTTTGTGTGCAGGTTCATTAGAGAACTAGAGCTGATTCATGCAAAGCCTCAAATCAATTTATAGGGAGCCCCCGGGTAACTAGGGCAGCACATGCAAGGCCAAAAGCACCTCCGACAGGATTTGTAAAGATCCACGTGAACAGAGCGGTCTTTCGCGATCGACGAGGATCCGCGGCAGCAGTATGCCGGGACCAGGGGGCAACTACCTGAGGAGCTCTGCTCTGGTCTTACCTGGGGTCACAGACCCACCTACATTGGAAGCAATAGCATGTAGAAAAGGTCTTGCTTGTGCGGATGATCTTCTTCCAGGCAACCTAATCGTCGCTTCGGACTGCAAGCAGGTTGTCGACGACATCAAGCTCGGCAATCAGGAATCATATGGTTCGGTGATAACAGGAATTTAGTTGCGTTCTATGGATTTTACTTGCAATTTCATCTTTGAAAGCCGTTCTTCAAACGGTGGAGCCCATAGTTTAGTAAGCATGCACTCTCTCTCGATGCGGGGCGCCACATGTGGTTGGCTAACCCTCATAATCCTAATTGCATCCCACTCCATGTGGATTATGATCAATAAAGCTTAGCTTTGTCCTAAAAAAATGTATATGGTCGCGAGGGCTATCTCTCCCTTATTGTCACGTACCCTCATCTTGCCTCTAGCGCTCTGCTAAGGGTTGGCACACACTGTAGCTTTCTTTAGCGGTTTTGTGAAGGTTTTATGGACCGGTTCAGATGAGTTTTAGAACTTTTTGTAAGGTTCTTCTTCTTTCTATGCATTTTCTAATTATTATTCATCGTGTTTTTTCTGTTTCTTTTTTATTCTTTTTCATTTTCCATCTTTCTTCAAATACACGTTTAATATTTTTTGTATACAGGTTTAATTTTTTTTCAGATACATGTTGAAACATGTGTCAAAATGTACATTGAACACTTTTTGAATAAATGGTGAACATTTATTAGCACACATCGAACATTTTTACAAATGCCATGATTTTTTTAAACATGTAAACCATTTGCTTAGTGCTTAGAACCTTTAATCTAAAATGTTACAAATATCTTTTTAGATTGCATCAATTTTTTGACTCCTATGAAATAATTTTATTATATGGCATCAACATTTAAAAAAATTCATAAACATATTTTTGAAAAGCGTAAATATTTTTGAAATGTCTCTAAAACTTCTATGGAACACGTTTTTAAAATTATAAAAACTACACAATATATATATATATATATATTGTGAATATATATAGATATAGTGTTACTATTCATCACCCAGGGTGCAGAATAAGTTATTCTTCACCCGAGGTATTCTTCTGATCATTTCATAATTAAATTACGTTTGGAAATCAAATAGTTACATTCTTATTTATTCACTACGTAAAATTTGGCATAAAAAAATAAAAATATAGGGCATAAGACAAGAAAATTTGTATTTTATGTGTATTTTACATTATGTTTTTAAGTTTGTAATGTTACGTAACATAATTTTTTTTAAGATGATTATATATTTTCTAACGGTCTTTTTTTACGTCAGAAATAAAATAAAAACTTATGAAATGTAAAATTACGATGCATTGATGGTAAAATAGAGGGGGGTGATGAATAACTATCCCTCATCCAGGGTGACAAATAGTCAATCCCTACACACACACACACACACACACACACACACACACATATATATATATATATATATATATGACAAATGTTTCCTACAAGCAATGGTAGTTACCACCACTTGCGTTTTGTATGTTGTATGTAGTATCTGTCGAAACCGAGAGTATGTACGTGTAGTATGTAGTATATAACAATGATTAGGTAATATATATACTAATTTTTAGGTAGTATGTACTATTTTTTGAGTATGCTCTTTTTTACGTACAAATATGTATGTATTTCATAAATATAACAAAAACTATGGGCTCATATGCAATTTTTTCACGTAACTTGCTTTGAAATATCTTAGATATAGTATATGAACATATTTAAAATAATAAAATAGTATATATAGTACTACTTGGTAGTATATGAGATATGTGGGGTAACTACCACCAGGTGGTAGGATAGATTTTCCCTATATATATATATATATATATATATATATATATATATATATATATATATATATATATATTTTATGAAATGCGTCAACGTTTTCAAAATGTCAGGAACCTTCCTTCAGATTGCCCAAACATGATTTTTACAATGCACAATTTTTTTTAAATGTTAGATGAATGTTTTTAAAATTTGAAGTAAATTAATTTCAGAATATACATACACACACACAAGCACATATATATATAATATTATAATCAAAATATAAAAAAGTGCAAAAAAGAAAACAAAAAGGAGAAAAGCGAACGAAACAGACCTATGTAACGAACCCACACGATCCTATTGGGTTGGCCCACTAGAGTCTCGCTTTGGGCGAGCCTACCGTCTTCCTGGTGCTCACACGCGGGTCTCCTAGTCCTGGCCCAACAAGCATGCTTCATCACTCGCTAGAACAGACTAAACAGATCGGCCGTCCAATCTTCTCTACTCCTAATGGAGCAGTTTGTAGCCCCGTACGGTTTATTTTCGTTCCACCACTTTTAAGCGTTTTATTTCGCTTGTTTTTTTTCGTCTCTCCCCCACCCCATCGGTTTAGTTTCGCGTCACCCTCTCACACAACGAAAAAAATCTTAACGGATCATAACTTTCCATGCCGGTGCAAATTATTTTTAGTAATGTCTTTATGTGAAAGAATCAATCACGATCAATCTCTAAATATCAAATCTAAATTAATTAACCTTACCTTAAATTGCTCAATCACATTAATTAGGAAACGAAATAACCGATTTTAAGAAAATATCTACTCTTAATGGAGGGTATTACATACCAAACATAGGTACGTCATTAGCTCGCTTCCTTCCCTTCTCTTCCCTTCGTCCCTCAGTCCCATGCTCGTGGCGCTGAAGTGGCATTGACAGGCGATGGCGGCGAGGACAGCACGTGGCAGCCCACGAAGCACGAACACGACCGCACCTCGGGTCTGCTGTCTCCCAAGATATGGGTGAGTTCTCGTGATGCCCACCCTAAACCCTCACGTCCTACAAATTCCTCAACCTCTACCATCTCGATTTCGTCCATGCTCGATCCAAATGACGATGCAGCTCCGGCCGATTGACAATGGTGGTACACCATCCTTCCTCTCAGCACCCACTCCTGGAGGAACGACACACCATGCCGATCGAACCCGGTCGAGATCACTCACCAAGATTGCTATTCGGAAGTTTTTTGTCAAAAAGTGAAGAGTAAGCCACTTGTGCAGGTGCAGGTTTTGTTTTAAAAATCCAATTTGTTTATCCTTTTGTCGCTGAAATTGTTTACTAATTATGTCATTCGTCCCACCTGCTATGATTTTCTTTGCTACCTCCTCCCACCTTCGCTGGTTTTTTTTGTAGATTTTTTTCGTCCCCTCCTCCCACTTCATCGGTTTATTTTCGCGTCACCCTCTCACACAATGATAGAAATCTGAAAAGATCAGAACTTTCCATACTAGCGCAAGTTATTTGGTAATGTAGAATTAATCACGAACAATCTCTAAAGATCAAATCTAAATTAATTAACCTTACCTTAAATCACTCAATCACATTAATTAGAAAACAAATAATTGATTTTAAGTCGCTCAATCACATTAACCTTACTTTAACTCACGGATGGTAATCAATCTCCAAACAAAGGAAACAATACATCGAGGGAGCAGTAAATAAACTCCCTTTCTTATGACATGTATATGATCTTCCCTTCCCTCTCCATTGTCGGCGTTCTTGATTCTCGAGGCCGATGCTTGGGCTAAATCCTTTGGGTCGCGACGGTGCCGGGGGCGAGGGCGGCGAGGTCGGTGCGCTGACACCGCGTTGGCCTTGTGGCCGTGAAGAAGCGAAGAAGGCGGCTTCCCAGCCCTGGGAGTTGGTGTGGTGGAAGCGGCACTTGAAGGATCCGCGTGGGTGGCCGGTGGCGCACGCACTTGGAAGCGGGCCCGTGGCGTGCGCCCGGGCGGCGTCGATGCCGACCGTGCCACCTCCTCCACGTATTCTTGGAGCTGTGGCTAACCCATTTACATGAAATTAATTTCCTCAGTTGTGGCGGCAAATATAATACACATAATCCATATTGTCATGCACTAGCGCGTGTGTGTGAAATAGATGGATTATGATCGCGTATCCAATAAGATGGATATGTGTGTGTGTGTTAGAGAGAGAGGGGAGAGGGGGAGAGAGAGAGGGGAGAGGGGGAGAGAGAGAGTGTGTGTGAGAATTTGATGGTAAAAAAGGTCGCCAATGTCACTTGATATGTGTGAGTATATTAATATTGAACTCTTAAAGTTAATGTGACCCCGTTGCAACGCACGGGCGTTCTTCTAGTGATAGGATAAGCGATCAGCCTTTGACCGGTCAAACCAATGACCATTGACTATTGGACTTCTGTAAGAAAATGAATCTGAAAAAATTCGTCAAAAAATGAAAGAAAACTTAGATTTGAAAAAAGTTCATAGATTTGCGGGAAAAATCACGAATTTAAAGAAGTTCACTAATTTTTAATTTTTTTGAAAACGTTTGAATTTGAACAAATTTCATTGATTTTGAAAACAAGTTCATAAAGAAGTTCATTGAAATTGAAAATTTTTCACCAATTTTGAAAAAAAGTTCAATGATTTTAAAATACTTAATCAATTTTGAATGTTCATCAACTTTGGAAAAAGCAGTTCACGAATTTGAAGAAAACTTTTCAAATTTTTATAAACTTCATCGAAATTGAGAAAAGATCACCAATTTTGAAGAAATTTCATCGATTTTGAAAAAAAAGTAGTGACAATTTGAAAAAAGGTCATCAATTTTGAAAAAAGGGTTCATCAAATTCAAAAAAGTTCATCAAGTTTTTAAATAGTTCATTGATTTGAAAAAAAGCTCATTGAATTTGAAAATGTTCATCAAAACTGAAAACAATTCACTGACTTTGAAGAAAAACTTCATGAATTCAGAAGACAGAGAGGAAGAAACTCAAACTCAAGAAGACGCAGTGTCGGAACAAATTTGGATAGATCACTAAATGTATTACGTATTTTAAATTATGCCGAAGTTGTGTGTTTCATTGTTCTGAACATTTGTGTTATATACCCGTTAAGTTAATGGGGGTTTAGAAGTGTTAGATGAAGTTTCAAATGTTTAAGGCGATTCTTATATGCTTGACCACATGTTTAAGGTGAACGTTAGAGGTTTGACCACATGTTCAAGTTGAATATAAGAGGTAGATGCAATACCTATGATTTTTTTTGCATGTCATTGTCACGAGTGTTTACAAATTGACGATATAACTTAAAAATGTTATCAACAAAATAGCACGTCAACTTATTACATACAAATATTTGAGTGATATAAATGAAGGGCTAGTCCATCTACCTTGTGTGTTTCACGCACGACTCAAATGGAGGTGCCACACGTCCCGCTTTAAGTAAGCCAGGAGATGCCGTGCGAGTTAACGGGAGGCGTGTGAGCAGGCTGCTGTGCATGCTCACCGGGAGGCAATCCCTTTGACCTCCCTCCGCCGCCCGGCCGCCTTCCTCCCAATTGCCCCCTTAATGGCACCCGAACAACTGTATAATAGGCCGCATACTCCCCACACTCACTACAATCCTCTCCCAGCCTCCAATTCCCCTCTCACCCGCCTCCAATCAGCCCCGTACGCCACGTCGCATTACGATGGTCTATCCCTAGTCTTTCAGTTTTCTGAGGAAGACCTCAAGCCAGAGGAACGAGCTTTGGGACGTACCAGCTTGAGCACCTGCACTAGTGCTCATGTTGGCACTCGTCCCTGGGCACGTGGTAGCTCGAGCGCGTGCACTAGCGCCCGCACATGCGCCTGTCCCCGCGCCGGTGTGAGTGCCCACCTTAGCAGCATGGGACGCCGTCGTCGACCGACCGCTTCCTTGCATCGCCTGTGCCCGTGCATATGCATGTCCCCGTGCCGGTGCCGGTGCCCGCCTCAGCGGCATGGGATGTTGTTGCCCTCGTTCGCTTCCTTGCAGCACCGTCAGGCGCCACCCCTCGCCCTCAACGGCATGGGATTGGCTCCAGCATGCGGCGTGGTACTGGCTCCTAGAGGAGGAAGTCCATAACATTCTAGCCTTACTCGAAGCTTGGCCCGACATTCCGGAATACGCCAACACCGATGCAAGACGGCACCGCTACCACAATTAGTTTGTTCATTTAAATATTGTACTTTGATCTATGAATGTAAAGTCACAACGTGAGTGAAATTTATTGTTTGATCAATCGAGTGTTGTGCTAGAGTGAAGAAGGGGAGTAAACATGTTTTCTTTATTTTTTCATTTACTAAAATGTATATGTAGTGCCACTGAACATAGTACTCCCTCCGATCAAAAAAGCGTCGTGGCTTTAGTTCAAATCAAATTTGACTAAAGCCATGATATTTTTTTCGATCGGAGGGAGTAAAAAATAATTTAGCTGCAAAGTACTATCACTAATCAAACACTAGCCCACCGGTAAGCTTTTTAGTCTAACGTGTATGAAAGCGAAAACTCATGGTTATGAATCTCACAGACTCAATTCCTTTATATTTATATTTTCTTCACTAATCCGTCCAAATTTTTCGGTGACAATGAAATGTTCAAATGTTCTTGTGACAACTCCAAATAATAGATACACCATGCCATGTTATGGGTGCATGCATGTGACGCCCCCGATTCAATCATACACTAATCATGCACGCAAATGTGTACGATCAAGATCAGGGACTCATGTGAAGATATCACAACACAACTCTAAAACATAAATAAGTCATACAAGCATCATAATACAAGCCAAGGGCCTCGAGGGCTCGAATACAAGTGCTCGATCATAGACGAGTCAGCGGAAGCAACAATATCTGAGTACAGACATAAGTTAAACAAGTTGCCATAAGATGGCTAGCACAAACTGGGATACAGATCGAAAGAGGCGCATGCCTCCTTCCTGGGATCCTCCTAAACTACTCTCACAGTAAATCGTCGGGCCGGCTGCGTAGTAGTAGGTGCCTCCAGTAGTAGTCGCCATCGACGGTGGCGTCTGCTCTGGCTCCATCGTGCAGTTGCAGCAACCGGGTAAAGAGAGGGGGGAAAAGAGGAACAAGGCAACCGTAAGTACTCATCCAAAGTACTCGCAAGCAAGGAGCTACACTACATATGCATGGATATATGTGTAAAGGGCCATATCAGTGGATTGAACTGCAGAATGCCAGAATAAGAGGGGGATAGCTAATCCTGTCAAGACTACGCTTACGCAGCCTCCGTCTTGCAACATGTAGAAGAGAGCAGATCAAGTCCTCCAAGTAGCATCTCATAGCATAATCCTACCCGGCGATCCCTCCTCGTAACCACGAGAGAGAGCGACCACCGGGTTGTATCTCGCACTTGGAAGGGTGTGTTTTATTAAGTATCCGGTTCTAGTTGTTATAAGGTCAAGGTACAACTCCAAGTCGTCACATTACCGAAGATCACGGCTATTCGAATAGATTAACTTCCTGCAGGGTGCACCACATAACCCAACACGCTTGATCCCATTTGGCGGACACACTTTTACGGGTCATGCCCGGCGCGGAAGATCAACACGCCGCAGCCCCACCTAGGCACAACAGAGGTCGCGCCGGTCTAAACCTAAGCGCCACGAAGTGCAGGCCCATCGACCATAGCACACACACTGCGTTGCGAGGCGGCCGGAAGCGCACCTAGCCTAGCGGCGTTCGATCCAATCCGGCGCGCCCGCTCGATCGGCAGCGTCACGAAGTGCCGGTGATACCACGACGTCGAGTGCCCATAACTGTTCGCGTAGTTGGTTAGTGCGTATAGACCAAATGGCGAGACTCGAGATCAAATACCAAGATCTCGTTAAGCGTGTTAAGTATCCATGACGCCGACCAGGGCCAGGCCCACCTCTCTCCTAGGTGGCCACAACCTGCCCTGTCGCTGCCACAAAATAACACTCGGGGCCGTCGGGAACCCAGGCCCACCTCTACTGGATGGAGCCACTGTCCTTTCACCTCCATCTCCGAACAAGATATCAGTAATGTAATAGTGTAAAGTATATAGTATATGCCTGTGATCACCTCCCAAGTGATCACAGCCCAGTAGTATAGCATGGCATTTGACAAGAGTGTAGGGCCTTGATGGAACACTAGCATCCTATACTAAGCGATGGGATAGCGGTAAAGGTAACAACAAGAGTAGCAAGGACAAAGCTATGCAAAGAAAGATAGGATTAATCGAAAGCGATAACATGCTACACTACTCTAATGCAAGTAGTATAGAGAAGAGTAGGCGATATCTGGTGATCAAGGGGGCTTGCCTGGTTGCTCTGGCAAGAGAGAGGGTCGTCAACTCCGTGAGTCGAACCGGGCAGCAGCGTCGGTCTCGTAGTCTACCGGAGAGAAGAGGGGGGAATAAACAATGAATACCATGCAAACAGATGCATATGGATGCATGACAAAGCAATATGTGATGCTAGGCGCGCCCTAATGCGGTATGAGGTGATACCGGTGAAGGGGGGAAACATCCGGGAAAGTATTCCCGGTGTTTCGCGTTTTCGGACAGATGAACCGGAGGGGGAAAGTTGCGTGTTTGATATGTTAGGGGTGTGTGGTGGACGAACGGGCTGCGTATCCGGGTTCGTCTCGTCGTTCTGAGCAACTTTCATGTACAAAGTTTTTTTCATCGGAGTTATGGTTAATTTTCTATGATTTTCCAATGTTTTAAGTATTTTCTGAAATTTCTGGATTTATTATATTTAGTTTAATCCGAATTGACCAAGTCAATTTGACTAGTCAAAAGGGCATGTGTGGCCCACATGTCATAGACTATTTTCCTAAACAAATAAATAAACCTAACTTATCTAAATGAGGACCCACATGTCATCTACTACTAAAGTAATTTAGCACTAATAAAACTAGCTAAGGGGCAAAAATAATCCTAAAACTAATCCATCTAATTAAATTAGACCTAAACTAATTTTGGGGCAGCCCCACACACATGGCACATCGGCCACACACACACGCACACACACAGTGCACGTAGCTAGGAGTTACTTCTGTTTCCTTTTAACAAAACAAGGCATTTTGCGATTTTGATAGGATTTAATCCAGGCATCGAAAGGATTTGGTCCAGTGGAATAAAATGGAGTTTGTCAAGTATACTCTCTGCCCAAATTATTTTTATCCACATAAGAACTTGTTTTGTGGATGATTATTGGCTGTCAAAGGGGCTACTCAATGTGAGTTTGCCGAAGCTAGCTGCAGCTACAGTAACTGAATGTTACTGTAGCTAGCAGTCAGTAGGAGCGGCAGTAAAAGGTAGATAGCAGCAGCGCTAGTAGCAGCTACAGTAAGCAGAAGCAGCATCGGCAGTAGCGCAACACCGAGGGGCGCGGGCGGGGCGATGCAACTTCAGCAGCAGGAGCGGGCCACGGTAGCGGGCGGCTACGGGCGTGTGGGCGACTAAGGTGGCGCTGACAGCGCACGCACACGCGTGTGCACAGCCGGCGAGGCCAGAGGGCGCGGGGTGAAGGGGAAAGGGCCATGGCAAGCGACATGGGAGCACAGGCTCCAGCCATGGCAGCCACGAACGAGCACGGGGACGGCCGCATATGAATGGATCGAAGTGAATAACGGGGGGAATCGGGGGAGGGCCTCACAGCGGGATGCTTGGCGTGCTCGTTGTAGTCGGAGAGGACCGGAGGCGAGCGGATCGGCAACGGCGTTGCAGCGGCGAAGGTAGAAGAAGATGAGGATGGCCAGCTTTCGGTCTGGCGTCGTTGGAGGAGCTTCCGGCCTGCTCATGGCGGCGAGAGCGAGGGCGAGGCGGCCGAGTCTCTCGACGTAGAGGCGGTGAGGGTAACCGACGGCCACGCCCGGCTGTGATGATGACGGCAGCCAGTAGCGGTCTTGAAGGGCGGATTTGGGCAAGAGAGAGGGCGACGAGGGAGTGGGTTACGGGTTAGGGTTTCCTGGGAGAGGGGTCTAGTAGGCTAGGGGCGCGCGGGGGTGGGCCGACAGGCCGCTCACCCTACGGCCAAGCGGGCCAAGGCCCGATCGGGGAGTTATTTTTCTTTCACAGTTTTTGTTTTTATGTATTTTCTTTTTCCAGTTTTCTTTTTCTTTATCTCTTTTCTTTTATATTTTATTCTTTTAATTTCTATTTTATAAAATATAAATACATCTCCTAAATTAATGTCATAATTTAACCTACTGCCCCAAAAAGTTTGACACCTAATTAAAATAGTTTGCATTATTTTTTTAAAAGGCATTTAATTAATTGTCATAGCTGCTGTTTTAATTACTTTGGAGCCTTTAAACATCTTATAAAAGGGTGGTTTCTCCACAATAATTACATATGCATTATTTGGCAACACCCCAACATTTTAGTTTTAACATTTGAAAATCTTTACCGTTTGACTTTATTTTAAGTTTGAATTTCGAATTGATTTTGTACTAACACGAGATTAACATCAGTAACCGTGGTGACGTGGCATCATTAACATGGGATTACTGTAGCCTAATTACCCGGGCGTCACAATTCTCCTCCACTACAAGAAATCTCGTCCCGAGATTTAAGAGGTGGTGTGAGGGGGAAATTTGTGGTTGTGGAATTCTTACGGATCTTCTCGGTCTTGGTTGCTCTTCTCGAAGAGGTCGATCCCTTACATGGACATCTTCATTTCTCTGCTTCATCGCATCATGGTGAAATTGTCGTCCTTTCTTCGGGGGGTTCCTTCATGCTTACGAATATGTAAGGGGTAGCTCGGCTACGACAGAAGGCTTAAGGGGTAATCGTCTGGGGTTTTCCCGTGAATGAATAGATGAGTATCTCTCGAGTTGAACAAATCGAGAGTAAGGTAAGAAGGTACAATAAGGAGTTCCAAGCGGATAGACAATCGTTCGATGCCTCAAAAAGAGTGTGAGCAGGGTTCAAAGCAACGGGATAGGTATTGTATTTGATAACAGGATTGATGATCCCTCGGAAGGTGGCTCGTGAAATACGAGGCTACGCCATGAGGAACAACCTTGGGAGCAGGCGTACAAGAGAGTTAGGTTTCGATCTGTGGAACTGTGGGTAATGGGCCCACCATGTGGGTTAAAAAGTAGGAAGGCGGAGACGTCTTGCGTGATCATGTAAGCAAGGCATGTCGAGAATAACCTGTCGATTATGTCGGCAACTTTGCACCAAGGGCGAGGGACGAAGAGAGAACCAATTCCTGCTCGTTGAACGAGGCGGACCAATAGGCAAAGTTCTTATCCATCGGTGGTTACCGGAATGTTTTCAACAATAGTAACAGGGTCTCGCTGACAGAGTTGTACACCGAGGTGTTTACATAAGCAGGAGAATATTACTGCTTAGATCATATAGATCACAAGAAAGGTTAAACAAAACAATGGAAAGGAAATGTGATCAACAGATTAAATAGAACAACTTAAGGAAAATGTGTTTAAACACATATTTCAGGGGTATATCCTTTCCAAGGGCAAATAGAGCATGATATCCATGACAAGATATAAAGTAGAAAACCCTTTTAGGTACGGGGAGAGAAATTTCATGACATTACCCATACAACGGTGTTTGGATAATTGAGCAGGAAACATTTAGCATTGGGCTTCAAATGTTCTTATTGGAAATCGGAGTACCACAGACATGCTTCGAGATAGCATTGACATGGTCATCAGGTGAAGATTAGACTTTGGAAACACAAAGGATCCATCAGGAACAACTTATAGAATAAGTCTTACAATTTCCTCACGGAAGAATGACTAACATTGCTAAAAGGAAGAACTATAACAATAGGCCCTCCGGGAAGGTGTGTTAGGATGACATCACCTTACCGGGTTAAAGACCAATGTTATAACTCTTGGAAATATGTCCCAACCATCATATCTGACCGAGATTCAGATCTGATTGGTGTCAATCTGGGAGCAAGTTCCGAAACAAGAGCTCATCATTAAATCAAGGAGAGGATGACGGGGAAGCTGATGGAGTCAGTAACAATCCTTGAAATTTCCAAAAAGGTGGATTTCCACAATTATGTGAACAAGGAGATAGCATTTGTCAGATCAAATGGTATAATGATGTATGCTCGAGGAAAACATACACAATTAAACATTGGTTGAAAGGTGCACCCGAAATATGGGCTGGGTTGCACGGCCAACATTGGAATGGTGATTCAATAACCAATAGTCTAAGAATGAACGGTCGACCATTAACTTCAAAGCAATATGGTTGCTAGAAGGGCGGAATCCAAATAGCACCGCTCACTTGTTGGTACCACAGTTGGAATCAACACGAGGACCCAAGAAGAATGGTGATGGTGAGAAGTATCACCATACCAAGAATTCTTAAGAGGTGGTGAAATTCCCATGACATTCTTGACATAAAAGGTGGTAATATTACAAGGTAAAGAAGAACAATGCTGGGTAGCAAGGAACTCAAGGTATAACACAAAGCACGAACAAGTTTGTGTTGAACGGAGGGCAATAAAGTGGTCGATGATAACATGAAACATCGAGGGGCAAGGATGGTATTACCCATCAAGAATTCGATATATATCTTGGTAGAGCTTAGGATGTTGACGATGATCACGACACAGTTGTCGAGAGATTTCACGAAGATGTAATTCAATCAGCGACGACATCAAGCCAAAGGAATGAAGAAGCAAGAGGTTATTGGAACCCACGATTCACGACACGAACTTCGAACTCAAGCTTGTTGTTTAAGGTGAAAGGGTATGATGAGGGAAATCGACGTAAGCTTAGCTATCGTCGCAAATTGGTGCTCCGAGAATAAGGACCAGGTAGCACAGTTAGAATCGTCACGACAATGATATAGCCAAACAGGCTAGGAATGGCGTGATCGGGTACAAACTCATACTTATAGAAGCTTACTGAAGAGTTGTTGAACCGTAGTGCGGACTTGGTTCAGTTATCGGTGTCCTTGAGTGTTTAATAACTCAGAGCCCGTGAAAAATTGGAATCAGTGGGAAGGTAGCACTTGATGAATAACTCCTAAGAAGTTATGCAGTTCCATGATAATCTCGAGATACCAGGGGGTAATACTCGATGACAGATCAAAGTAGAGGTTGGACTGGGGCATTGCTCTGCAGAAGACAAGTGCTTAAACTTGCACGAGAAATGGTATTTAAAGGAGAACATGGTCGGAACCACGATTGCAAATAGGCGGATCTCGAGATATAAGATGAACTTATACCAAGGGAATAATTAATTTTAAAAGAAGCTTCGATGAGAAGATGTACATCGTGTCCATGGGCATGAACACAAAGTTCAAGGTCGACTCCCACTTCTCCAATGCACAACCTTCCATTCACTTCTCGCGTTCAATGAAGTTGTAGTGTTGAAATTTTATCTGGCAAAATACCAGAAGAGTACGACTCGTGAAAACTTTCGAGTTCACACATATTAAGGAAGGCATAGATTCAACCCATCGGGGCATCTTAGAATCATATACCGGAATCTTTAGAAGTAATTAACTCAAGCTCAAGGCGAGCATAGTTGAGAAAGCAGAGGATACAGTTTACCAAAGGCATTATGTATCAGAGGAAAGGCTCACAAGGTTATTGAATATGAAGGGCATTGTCAGATAAAATCCAACAAAGGATCTGGTGGTCCACAAGGGATCTGGCGTGAGCATCGGTACTCAACTAGAGGAAGAAGAATGCAAGGAGATCAGATTATAGAAACAACTTACTAACTCAATTGTCAAATGCAAAGGAATTATGATTTCCAAATCAAGGGATCGAAGCAATGCTCGATTAGGGATGGATAAGTTGAATAGCCTTAGGGTACAATCAACGACAATTGGATTGGTCGAGAACCAATTCCTAGTTAAAAGAATGGCAGCTCAGCCGGAAAGGTAATTTATAAGGATCAATGATGATTGCGTGTATTTGCAAACATATTGAGTCAATAGACCCAAAATGATAATGATAAGGAATGTCAATAAGACTACGAGACTTATGGGATTAACCATAATGCGAGCAAGCAAGAATTTCAAGAGCCAAAGGCTTCAGAGGATTTTCTAAGATCGAATAGTATTTTGAAGACTTTTGTGAAACTCATGAACAATCGGGATGAGCGGATACTCGACAAGTGCGAGGATTTATTTGAAGGGGTATTCATGTGGCAAAGAACTGCTAGGCAGTAGGCACGAAGTATTCTCGGAACAATAGAGAAAACCTGGGGTATCTTGTAATAACAAGATCAATGGGGGATGATCGTAAGAATGGCAAGTGTAAGTAGTTATCCATAAGGATTTATCGGTGGTCGGGAATAGCAAAAGTGATGGGCACAAAGTCTCGAGAGAATATCAAAGAGTATCTCCGAAATCTTCTGGTGCAGTCGGTGACCATCTGGACTGAAGGGCCTCTTCGGGAGAAAGTATTTTCGAGAACCTAAAGTTAGATTTTAGTAAAAATTCGTTTAACCCGAATAGAAGAGAGTTCGTAATCCTGAGTAAAGGTTGAGGAGTAAAAGATCCTAATACCACCCAATGGCGGCGTGGGCCCATGGGCCGCATAACCATGTTAGTAAAAGTTTTGTAAAGTCTAGACTCGACTTCGCCAAGGAGTTGGAAAGGGATTCCTACAGCAACGGCTCTAATACCAACTTGTGGCGCTTCGATTCAATCGTACACTAATCATGCACGCAAATGTATGCGATCAAGATCGAGGACTCACGTGAAGATATCACAACACAACTCTAAAACATAAATAAGTCATACAAGCATCATAATACAAGCCAGGCCTCGAGGGCTCGAATACAAGTGCTCGATCATAGGCGAGTCAGCGAAAGCAATAATATCTGAAATGGAGACATAAGTTAAACAAGTTGCCATAAGATGGCTAGCACAAAGCGGGATCTGAGATCGAAAGAGGCGCAGGCCTCCTGCTCGGGATCCTCCTAACTACTCCTCGGTCATCGTCGGTAGCTGCACGTAGTAGTAGGCGCCTCCGGTGTAGTAGTAAATCGCCATCGACGGTGGCGTCGCTCTGGGCTCCATCGTCAGTTGCGACAACCGGGTAAAGAAAGGGGAAAAGGAGGAACAAGGCAACCGTGAGTACTCATCCAAAGTACTCGCAAGCAAGGAGCTACACTACATATGCATGGATATATGTGTAAGGGGCCATATCAGTGGACTGAACTGCAGAATGCCAGAATAATATGGGGATAGCTAATCCTGTCGAAGACTACGCTTCTGGCAGCCTCCGTCTTGCAACATGTAGAAGAGAGCGGTGAAGTCCTCCAAGTAGCATCTCATAGCATAATCCTACCCGCGATCCCTCCTCGTAACCACGAGAAGAGAGCGGCCACGGGTTGTATCTGCAGATTGGAAGGGTGTGTTTTATTAAGTATCCGGTTCTAGTTGTCATAAGGTCAAGGTACAACTCCAAGTCGCCCCATCAAGATCACGACTATTCGAATAGATTAACTTCCCTGCAGGGTGCACCACATAACCCAACACGCTTGATCCCATTTGGCGGACACACTTTTACGGGTCATGCCCGCCGCGGAAGATCAACACGTCACGGCCCACCTAGGCTGTGAGAGAGGTCAAGACGCCGGTCTAAACCTAAGCGCCAAGTGGTCTGGGCCCATCGCCCATAGCACACCAAGACGTTGTGAGGGCGGCCGAAGCGCACCTAGCCTAGCAGCGTTCGGTCAATCCGGCGCGTGCCGCCACGACGTCACGAAGTGCTTCGGCTGATACCACGACGTCGAGTGCCCATAACTGTTCCCGCGTAGTTGGTTAGTGCGTATAGACCAAATGGCCCGACTCAGATCAAATACCAAGATCTCGTGAAACGTGTTAAGGATCCGTGACGCCGACTGTGGCCAGGCCCAACTCTCTCCTAGGTGGCCACAACCTTCCCCTGCTCTGCCACAAAGTAACGATCGGGGGCCGTCGGGAACCCAGGCCCACCTCTACCGGGATGGAGCCACCTGTCCTTTCATTCCATCTCCGAACAGTATCACGAGCAATGTAATAGTGTAAAGTATATAGTATATGCCCGGATCATCTCCTGAAGTGATCACAGCCCAGTAGTATAGCATGGCGCACGGACAAGAGTGTAGGGTCACCGATGGAACACTAGCATCCTATACTAAGCGATAGGATAGCGGGTAAAGGTAACAATGATAGTAGCAAGGACGAGCTATGCAGCGAGATAGGATTAATCGAAAGCGATAACATGCTACACTACTCTAATGCAAGTAGTATAGAGAAGAGTAGGCGATATCTGGTGATCAAGGGGGCTTGCCTAGTTGCTCGGGCAAGAGAGAGGGTCGTCAACTCCGTGGTCGAACCGGGCAGCAGAAGCGGCCGGTCTCGTAGTCTACCGGAGAGAAGAGGGGGGAAGAAACAATGAATACCATGCAAACAGATGCATACGATGCATGACAAAGCAATATGTGATGCTAGGCGCGCCCTAACGCGGTATGAGGTGATACCGGTGAAGGGGGGAAACATCCGGGAAAGTATTCCCGGTGTTTCGCGTTTTCGGACAGATGAACCGGAGGGGGAAAGTTGCGTGTTTGATATGTTAGGGGTGTGTGGTGGTCGAACGGGCTGCATATCCGGGTTCGTCTCGTCGTTCTGAGCAACTTTCATGTACAAAGTTTTTTTTCATCGGAGTTATGGTTAATTTTCTATGATTTTCCAATGTTTTAAGTATTTTCTGAAACTTCTGGATTTATTATATTTAGTTTAATCCGAATTGACCAAGTCAACTTGACTAGTCAAAAGGGCATGTGTGGCCCACATGTCATAGACTATTTTCCTAAACAAATAAATAAACCTAACTTATCTAAATGAGGACCCACATGTCATCTACTACTAAAGTAATTTAGCACTAATAAAACTAGCTAAGGGGCAAAAATAATCCTAAAACTAATCCATCTAATTAAATTAGACCTAAACTAATTTTGGGGCAGCCCCACACACATGGCACATCGGCCACACACACACGCACACACACAGTGCACGTAGCTAGGAGTTACTTCTGTTTCCTTTTAACAAAACAAGGCATTTTGCGATTTTGATAGGATTTAATCCAGGCATCGAAAGGATTTGGTCCAGTGGAATAAAATGGAGTTTGTCAAGTATACTCTCTGCCCAAATTATTTTTATCCGCATAAGAACTTGTTTTGTGGATGATTATTGGCTGTCAAAGGGGCTACTCAATGTGAGTTTGCCGAAGCTAGCTGCAGCTACAGTAACTGAATGTTACTGTAGCTAGCAGTCACTAGGAGCGGCAGTAAAAGGTAGATAGCAGCAGCGCTAGTAGCAGCTTCAGTAAGCAGAAGCAGTAGCGGCAGTAGCGCAACACCGAGGGGCGCGGACGGGGCGATGCAGCTTCAGCAGCAGGAGCGGGCCACGGTAGCGGGCGGCTACGGGCGTGTGGGCGACTAAGGTGGCTGCCAAGCGCGAACGCATGCGTGTGTGCACAGCCGAGGCGAGGCCAGGGAGGCGCGGGTGAAGGGAAAGGGCCATGGCAAGCGACATGGGAGCACAGGCTCCGGCCATGGCAGCCACGAACGAGCACGGGACGGCCGCATATGAATGGATCGAAGTGAAAAGCAGGGGAATCGGGAAGGGCCTCACAGCGGGGTGCTTGGCGTGCTCGTTGTAGTCGAAGAGGACCGAGGCGAAGCGGATCAACGACAGCGTTGCAGCAGCCGAAGGTAGAAGAAGATGAGGATGGCGAGCTTTCGGTGCGAAGCGTCGTTGGAGGAGCTTCCGGCTCCATTCCGCCGAAGGAGAGCGAGGGCGAGGCGGCCGGAGTCTCGGCTACGTAGAGGCGGCGAGGGTAACCGACAGCCACGCCCGGCCGTGATGACGGAGCGACGACGGTAGCGGTCAAAAGGGCGGATCTGGGCAAGAGAGAGGCGACGAGGAGTGGGTTCTGGGTTAGGGTTTCTGGGAGGGGGGTCTAGTAGGCCAGGGGCGCACGGGGGTGGGCCGTCAGGCCGCTCGGCCAGCTGGGCCAAGGCCCAGTCGGGGGGGGGGGGGAGTTATTTTCTTTCACAGTTTTTGTTTTTATGTATTTTCTTTTTCCTGTTTTCTTTTCTTTATCTCTTTTCTTTTATATTTTATTCTTTTAATTTCTGTTTTATAAAATATAAATACATCTCCTAAATTAATGTCATAATTTAACCTACTGCCCCAAAAAGTTTGACACCTAATTAAAATAGTTTGCATTTTTTAAAAGGCATTTAATTAATTGTCATAGCTGCTGTTTTAATTACTTTGGAGCCTTTAAACATCTTATAAAAGGGTGGTTTCTCCACAATAATTACATATGCATTATTTGGCAACACCCCAACATTTTAGTTTTAACATTTGAAAATCTTTACCGTTTGACTTTATTTTAAGTTTGAATTTCGAATTGATTTTGTACTAACACGAGATTAACATCAGTAACCGTGGTGACGTGGCATCATTAACATGGGATTACTGTAGCCTAATTACCCGGGCGTCACAATGCATATCATCTTTGAAGGAAAAATAAATGAATACTTGCATGATAAAAAGTAATGTACACTTTAACATGTTGACATGGTGCAGGTACATGCAGTCTGTGAAAAAACCTCATATACATTAGGAAATGTTTGTTTGGACTTACTTTGGTTTGAAAACAGACATGTCGATCAATGTACATATTTGTGCAGCATGCACAAGACAACCAACAAAACATGTGACATTTCGCATTTCAGTTTGAACATTGGTGTTGATCATGCATTATGCCACTGATTTTTCACCTTACAAAATTCGTATTAATCAACAAACAAATTACATAAAATTGATCAAGAATTACAAAAGTGCAAAATGAGGCCCTAGGATTTTGAACCTAGGATCATTTTGGCTGTAGCACTTGTTTCATTGCCATGCACGCTATACAATCGAGTGTTGATTTTCTGGGATTGTAATGTAAACTAAAGAAGTAGCTAATTCAACACCCTTTTGACTGTCAGATGGATGATGGACGCCTCACCTATGTATGCCTTCTCACATCCCTTATCAACCACCTCCACTGCATTCTCACTAGTTTAAGTTCGCACTGGTTCACACTAGGCAGCCGCTCAATATAAGCGGTTCCATCTACCAACGTATCCTAGAGAAAACCCCAAAATCCCCAATACATAGATGATGGTGCGCACGCCCCCCTCCTGCCCCTACATCTCCATGGCCAGTGACAGGCTGCATAGGTCACCTCAACCCCCGATGGCAAGCCCGACCGAACCCACCCCTCCTGCCTTACATCTCCATGGCCAGTGACACGCCGCATAGGTCACCTCAACCACCAATGGCAAGCCCGACCGAACCCACCCCTCCTGCCCGCGACCCAGCACCAACTGGTGTTGCATTCGATCCACCCCCCCTCTGCGACTGCGCCTGCTATGTCTCCAACGTATATATAGTTTTTGATTGTTCCATGCTATTATATTATTGGTTTTGGAAGTTTTATATGCATTTATATGCTATTTTATATTATTTTTGGGACTAACTTATTAACCAAGTGCCCAGTGACAGTTGATGTTTTTTTCCTTGTTTTTGGCTTTTCAGAAAATCAATATCAAACGGAGTCCAAACAGAATAAAACTTTACGATGATTTTTCTTGAACCAAAAGAAACCCACAAGACTTGGGGAGGAGGCCAGAAGACCCACGAGGGGGCCACAAGCCCTGGGGTGCGCCCCAGGGCGGCGGCCAGGGGGCTTGTGGGCCCCCCGTGGCTACTCTAACTCTAACCCCAACACTATAAATCCTCAAATATCCCCCTATACCAGAGGGCACACAAAAAATACTTTTACACCATCGCAAGCTTCCGTTCTCATGATATCCCATCTTGGGGCCTTTTCAGACACTCCATCGGAAGGGGATTCGATCACGGAGGGCCTCTACACCAGCCTTGCCGCCCTTCTGATGACGCACGAGTAGTTTACCATGGACCTAAGGGTCCATAGCTAGTAGCTAGATGGCTTCTTCTCTCTCTTTGATCTTCAATACAATGTTCTCCTCGATGTTCCTGGAGATATATTCGATGTAATCTTCTTTTGTGGTGCATTTGTTGAGATCCGATGAATTATGGATTTATGATCAGATTATCTATGAATATTATTTGAGTCTTCTCTGAACTCTTTTATGCATGATAGAGATAGCTTAGCATTTCTCTCCGATCTATCAATTTGGTTTGGCCTACTAAATTGGTTTTCTTGCAATGGGAGAGGTGCTTTGTGATGGGTCCAATCTTGCGGTGTCCTCACCCAGTGACAGTAGGGGTAGCGAGGCACGTGTTGTATTGTTGCCATTAAGGATAAAAAGATGGGGTGTATATCATATTGCTTGATTTTATCCCTCTACATCATGTCATCTTGCTTAAGGCGTTACTCTGCTCTTATGAACTTAATACTATAGATGCAGGTAGGAGTAGGTCGATGTGTGGAGTAATAGTAGTAGATGCAGGCAGGAGTCGGTGTACTTGTCACGGGCGTGATGCCTATATTCATGATCATTGCCTTAGATATCGTCATAACTTTGCGCTTTTCTATCAATTGCTCAACAATAATTTGTTTACCTACCGTATGTTTTTTTCAAGAGAGAAGCCTCTAGTGAAACCTATGCCCCCCGGGTCTATTTTCCATCATATATTTTCAGATCTATAAACTAAAAATCCAAAGATACGTTTCTGCAAATTATTTATGTTTACTTTATTTTGCTTGTTTACTTATCTTTTAAATCTATCTCTATTAAATCTCACTCTTGCAAGTGACCGTGAAGGGATTGACAACCCTTTTTTCGCGTTGTGTGCAAGTGTTTGTTAGTTTGTGCAGGTGCATATATTGGGGACTTGCTTGTGTTGGGGAACGTTGCATGGAAACAAATTATTTTCTATGCACACGCAATGATATATCCATGGAGATGCATAGCAACGAGGGGGAGAGTGTTTCTACGTACCCTCGTAGACCGTAAGCGGAAGCGTTTCACAACGCGGTTGATGTACGTAGTCGAACTTCTTCGCGCTTCAACCGATCAAGTACCGAATGCACGACACCTCCGCGTTCTGCACATGTTCAACTCGGTGACGTCCCTCGCCTTCTTGATCCAGCAAGACGTCTAGGTAGTAGATGAGTTTCGTCAGCATGATGGCGTGGTGACGGTGATGGTGAAGTGATCTCCGCAGGGCTTCGCCTAAGCACTACGAAAAATATGACCGGGGTTGTAAATGGTGGAGGAGGGCGCCACACACGGCTAGGCAATTTTCTGTTGTGTGCTAGGCGCCCCTTCCTCATATATATAGGTGGGAGGGAGGGAGGAGCAGCCATAGGAGGCGCCCAAGTAGGAGGAATCCTACTTGGAGTCCCTCCCAAGCCGCGCGCCCCCTGCCCACTTTCCTTGCCCTTCCCTATTTCCTTATCCTCATAGGGCTAGCCTCTATAGGGGCACACCAGGGCTGGTGTGTTCCCTCACTTGGCCCATAAGGCCCATATCTTTGCCGAGGGTGCCCGAAACTCCTTTCCGGTGACCCGATAAGTACCAGGTACCCTCCGGAACACTTCCGGTGTCCGAATACCATTGTCCTATACATCAATCTTTACTTATCGACCATTTCGAGACTCCTCGTCATGTCCGCGATCTCATCCGGGACTTTGAACAACATTCGTTCACCAAATCACATAACTCATATAATACTATATCGTCATCGAACGTTAAGCGTGCGGACCCTACGGGTTCGAGAACTATGTAGACATGACCGAGACACCTCTTCGGTCAATAACCAATAGCGGAACCTGGATGCCCATATTGGCTCCTACATATTTTATGAAGATCTTTATCGGTCGAACCGTTATGACAACATACGTAATTCCCTTTGTCCATCGGTATGTTACTTGCCTGAGATTCGATCATCGGTATCTTTATATCTAGTTCAATCTTGTTACCGGCAAGTCTATTTACTCGTCCGTAATACATCATCTCGTGACTAACTCCTTAGTCGCTTGCTTGCAAGCTTATGATGTGTATTACCGAGAGGGCCCAGAGATACCTCTCTGATACCCGGAGTGACAAATCCTAATCTCGATCTATGCCAACTCGACAAACACCTTCAGCGATACCTGTAGAGCATCTTTATAATCACCCAGTTAAGTTGTGACGTTTGATAGAACATAAGGTATTCCTCCGGTATCAGGGAGTTGCATAATCTCATAGTCGAAGGAATATGTATTTGACATGAAGAAAGCAATAGCAATAAAACTGAACAATCATTATGCTAAGATAACGGGTGGGTCTTGTCCATCACATCATTCTCAGTGATGTGATCCCATTATCAAATGACAACACATATACATGGTTAGGAAACCTTAACCATTTTTGGTCAACGAGCTAGTCTAGTAGAGGCTTACTAGGGACACGGTGTTTGTTTACGTATTCACACATGTATTTAGGTTTACGATCAATACAATTCTAGCATGAATAATAAACTTTTGTCATTAATAAGGAAATATAAAATAACAACTTTATTATTGCCTCTAGGGCATATTTCCTTCAGTCTCCCACTTGCACTAGAGTCAATAATCTAGTTCACATCACCATTTGATTTAACACCCATAGTTCACATCGCCATGTCACCAACACCCAAAGAGTTTACTATAGTCGATAATCTAGTTCATTTCGTCATGTGATTAACACCCAAAGAGTACTAAGGTGTGATCATGTTTTGCTTGTGAGAGAGTTTTAGTCAACAGGCCTGCCACATCTAGATCCGCATGTATTTTGCAAATTTTTATGTCTACAATGCTCGGTATGGTGCTACTCTAGCTAATTGCTCCCACTTTCAATATGTATCCATATTGAGACTCGGAGTCATCCGAGTTGGCCTCAAAGCTTGCATCGACGTAACCCTTTATGATGAACTCTTTATTACCTCCATAATCGAGAAATATCTCCTTAGTCCTCTTAGATAACTAAGGATAATTTTGACCGCTTTCCAGTGATGTACTCCTGGATCACTATTGTACCCCCTTTCCAAACTCATGACAAGGTACACAACAAGTTTGGTACATAGCATTGCATACTTTATAGAACCTATGGCTGAGGCATAGGAAATGACTTTCATTCTCTCTCTATCTCTTGTCGTGGTCGGGTTTTGAGTCTTACTCAACTTCACGCCTTGAATACAAGCAAGAACCCTTTCTTTGACTGATCCATTTTGAACTCCTTCAAAACTTTTGTCAAGGTATGGGCTTTGTGGAAGTCCTATTAAGTGTCTTGATCTATCTCTATAGATTTTGATGCCCAATATGTGAGTAGCTTCAGCGAGGTCTTTCATTGAAAAATTCTTATTCAAGTATCCTTTTATGCTATCCAGAAATTCTATATCATTTCCAATCAGCAATATGTCATCCACATATAATTTCAGAAATTCTACAGAGCTCCCACTCACTTTCTTGTAAATACAGGTTTCATGGAAAGTCTGTATAAAACCATATGCTTTGATCACCTCATCAAAGCGTATATTCCAACTTCGAGATGCTTGCACCAGTCTATAGATGGATCGCTGGAGTTTGCACACTTCACCTTTAGGGTCGACAAAACCTTCTGGTTCCATCATATACAGCTTTCTTTAAGAAATCCATTAAGGAATGTAGTTTTGACATCCATTTGCCAGATTTCATAATCATAAAATGTGGCAATTGCTAACATGATTCGGACGGACTTAAGCATCGCTACGGGTGAGAAAGTCTCATCGTAGTCAACCCCCTGAACTTGTCGAAAACCTTTTGTGACAAGTCGAGCTTTGTAGACAGTAGCATTACCATCAGTGTCAATCTTCTTCTTGGAGATCCATTTATTCTCTATGGCTTGCCAATCATCGGGCAAGTCCACCAAAGTCCACACTTTGTTCTCATACATGGATCCTATCTCAGATTTCATGGCCTCAAGCCATCTGTCGGAATCTGGGCTCATCATAGCTTATTCATAGTTCGTAGGTTTGCCATGGTCTAATAACATGACTTCCAGAACAGGATTACCGTACCACTCTGATGCGGATCGTGCTCCGTTTGACCTATGAGATTCAGTAGTAACTTGATCTGAAGTTTCATGATCATTATCATTAGCTTCCTCTCTAGTTGGTCTAGGCATCACGGGGACGGATTTCTCTGATGTGCTACTTTCCAATTTGAGAGAAGGTACAATTACGATCAAGTTCTACTTTCCTCCCACTAACTTCTTTAGAGAGAAACTCCTTCTCTAGAAAGGTTCCATTCTTGGCAACAAAGATCTTGCCTTCGGATCTGTGGTAGAAGGTGTACCCAATTTTTTCCTTAGGGTATCCTATAAAGACGCACTTCTCCGATTTGGGTTCGAGCTTATCAGGCTGAAGCCTTTTGACATAAGTGTCACAACCCCAAACTTTAAGAAACGACAACTTAGGTTTCTTACCGAACCATAGTACATACGGTGTCGTCTCAACGGATTTAGAGGGTGCCCTGTTTAACGTGAATGCAGCTGTCTCTAATGCACAACCCCAAAACGATAGTGTTAAATCAGTAAGAGACATCATAGATCGCACCATATCAAATAAAGTACGGTTACGACATTCGGACACGCCATTACGATGTGGTGTTTCAGGTGGCATGAGTTGTGAAACTATTCCACATTGTTTTAAATGAAGGCCAAACTCGTAACTCAAATATTTGCCTCCGCGATCAGATCATAGAAAATTTATTTTCTTGTTATGATGATTCTCCACTCCACTCTGAAATTCTTTGAACTTTTCAAATGTTTCAGACTTGTGTTTCATTAAGTAGATATACCCATATCTGCTCAAATCATTTGGGTCAGAAAATAACGACACCCGCCGCATGCTTCAATCAGGGCCGGCCTTGAGGGGGGCGTATATGTCCTGGCCCCCCAATTCCAGGGGCCCCCTCTCAGGTACGTACTTTAGTAGCCCAAGCTTCTCCTGAAAAAAAAGCTTCAGGCCTATTGCGTGTACACACAAAAATCTGATATGGCCCAAGTTGGTTGCTGGGCTATCTAAGACGTGATTCATGCACGATCTCTGATATCTCGGAAAGAAAAACGCATGCAGCAAGGCTGATCAATCAGATCAGATCAGATCACATCTCGGAAAGAAAAACACACACAGCACGCCGATGGATCAATTTCGCCTCGCGCTGAGCACCCTTGCCATCGCCTGATCGTCGTCTGACCTCGCGCCTTCACTTCGCCTTATCACAATATCACCTGCATGCATAGCAGCAGAGCCAGGAACAAGCGACAAGACGAGACGAGTGCTGCGTACAATCAATCAGAAAATCTATCCATTGATTTTAAGTTCCATGTTCTACAGCTCAAATGTAACCTTTCTGGTAGTCCCTAGTTCCTAAATTTGATGCTGAGACTTGTTTTTTGATAACCCAATCATTGGATCGGACTAGTGTATTGAAAACTGCATTATTTGTGCTTAATGAGACGACACGAAAATCAAATTTGTAATGCTTATGGATTACATTCCCATTGAACCCAATTTGCTCAGTTTGGATTAATGGTTGTTGAGGTGTCACAAGGACTGTTGATGGACAAGTTCTTTCAAAGCTTAGTAGATAGATTTTGGAAAACTTTAGGATATTTCTAGTTTGAAAGAGCTAGTCTAGTTTTAGGCACAACCAGTTTTCGATTACAACATGAAACATGTAGATAATTTCTTGTTAAACATCCTGATTTGAATGTTTTCTTGATTTGGTATATCGGATCAATATTTATAGCCTAGAAATTTGTATACGAGTGCTTTGGAGTTCATATTAAAAGGAGAACCCAAGTTGTGCTTGTAAATTTACCTAAATATACATAGATATTTTGATGGTCAAGAGTCAAGGACAAAACATTTTTTTATGTTTATATAAAAGGGCCCCGGGTTTTACTTTCGCCCCGGCCCCCCAAAATGTCATGACCGGCCCTGGCTTCAATACTCATTGGACCGTATACATCGGGATGTATTATTTCCAATAATTCATTAGCTCGCTTCATTGTTCCGGAGAATGGGGTTTTAGTCATCTTGCCCATGAAGCATGGTTCGCAAGTATCAAATGATTCATAATCAAGTGATTCCAAAAGTCCATCCGCATGGACTTTCTTCACGCGCTTTACACTAATATGACCTAAACGGCAGTGCCATAAATATGTTGCACTATCATTATCAACTTTGCATCTTTTGGCATCAATATTATGAATATGTGTATCACTACGATCGAGATTCAATAAACCATTCCCATTGGGTGTATGGCCATAGAAGGTTATATTCATGTAAACAGAACAACAATTATTCTCTGACTTAAATGAATAACCGTATTGCAATAAACATGATCTAATCATATTCATGATCAACGCAAAACACCAAATAACATTTATTCAGGTTCAACACTAATCCCGAAGGTAGAGGGAGTGTGCTATGGTGATCATATCAACCTTGGAATCATTTCCAACACACATTGTCACCTCGCTTTTAACTAGTCTCTACAACTCCTATTTCGAGTTACTAATCTTAGCAACTGAACCGGTATCAAATACGCAACGATTACTTTGAACACTAGTAAAATACACATCAATAACATGTATATCAAATATACCTTTGTTCACTTTGCCATCCTTCTTATCCTCCAAGTATTTGGGGCAGTTCCACTTCCAGTGACCATTTCCTTCGCAGTAGAAGCACTCAGTTTCAGGTTTGGGTCCAGCTTTGGGCTTCTTCTCGGGAGTGGCAACTTGCTTGCTATTCTTCTTGAAGTTCCTTTTTTCTTGAAACTAGTGGTCTTGTTATGTTGGAGATATGCCCTAGAGGCAATCATGTATGATGATATTTCCTATGTGTTTATGAATAAAGATAGTCCTTGGACATTATCAACGATGTGTATCAGCAAGTACGTGACTTGTTTGTGGGACTATGCATTGTATGATGACTGGCCTAAAAGGTCCCTAATCGAAAGGGCTGTGTGGACGCGCAGCCGACTAGACTAGCATATGATACAGTCGATGGCTTGGTCTCACTAGCCATGGAGCATTGGATGCTAACCGGATAATATGGACTTGGAAAGGTCTGGTCGGATTCGATGCAGTCGGATCCGAGTCAGATAGACCCAACTATGAGACGCAGCGATATGTCATCTGTGAGTCTCTAGTACAACATACGTTCTATGTCCTAAGACCTGAGCTGGCACATGTAATCGGGATGGTGATGTACTTGCTTTGGGCCGACCAAACGCTACTCCGTGGTAGGTAGTTACAAAGGTAGGTTTCAACTTGTCCGGACCCATCTTTGCGAGACATGGTCGAGCAAGATGGGATTTGCCCCTCGATCGGGAGAGATATACTGGGCCCCTCGTGTGATCCGACCAGGATAAGCATGGCCATGCGACAAGGATTATGAGATAATCCGTATAGTGGTCGGCATCACTGAAACGAGAAAGATGTCGGGCTTGCACAAGGATGACAGACTCGCCTTGAGCCTGACAACATATATCGTGTGAAAAAAGGAATGGAAGTATGATGTACAGGTTCGCTAACCAACTTCATAGTCTGCTTGGTGTTCGGCATGCCTTGCTAGAGGCCGCTACCAACCGTGCAGTTTGGAGGTGATCCGAACTGCGACCAAGCCGGCTTGAACCTAAGGGGCCGCACACTTAAGGGAAGGAACCTATGAGGTCGGATCCGAGGACACTGGTCGGATGTGATCCGAGCTGTGTTCGGATTGTGGCCGAGTAGACTTGTGGGCTTTAGGGGTCCGTGCGAGGCCCAAGTGTTGAGCCAGCGACGAACGCCTATATAAAGTGGGGTGCAGCACACTCATGCGATTGATTGCTTCGGCACTGTCACTAGGGTTTGCATGTGTTGCGAATAGCCACCTCCACTCGCCGCCTACTGTGTGATCGGACCTAGCAGTCCGCCGCACGGTGTTCCTCCTGCACGCGCGGATACCGTTAGAGGCGGTGTACCTGCGCTGCTCTGGCGAACTTGTAGGTGGGATCGGGCGACCGGCTGTTCGAGGGAGATAACACGAGGAGGAGACAATCCACGCGGATGCGTTGTCCCAACTCTTCTTCCGCTGCACGGCACTGCGCGTCTAGTGGTAATGAATTGTGATCCATCTCTCGTAGCATGTTCCTGGTTGTTCTACGCGTAGGAAAATTTTAATTTGCAGTCGACGCACCCTACCGTAGAACCCAACATGTTAACCATCAACATTTGATGCTCTTTCTTGATTTCTACCTTCGCTGATTTCAGCATCGCGAAGAGCTCGGGAATCGTTTTCGTCATCCCTTGCATATTATAGTTCATCACAAAGTTCTAGTAGCTTGGTGATAGTGACTAGAGAACTTTGTCAATCACTATCTTATCTGGAAGATTAACTCCCACTTGATTCAAGCGATTGTAGTACCCAGACATTATGAGTACATGCTCGTTGGCTGAGCTATTCTCCTCCATCTTGTAGGCAAAGTACTTGTCAGATGTCTCATACCTCTCAACACGGGCATGAGTCTGAAATACCAATTTCAGTTCTTGAAACATCTCATATGGTCCGTGGCCCTCAAAACATTTTTGAAGTCCCAGTTCTAAGCTGTAAAGCATGGTGCACTAAACTATTAAGTAGTCATCATACCGAGCTTCCCAGACGTTCATAACGTTTGCATCTGCACCCGCAATAGGTCTGTCACCTAGCGGTGCATTAAGGACATAATTCTTCTGTACAACAATGAGGATAATCCTCAGATCACGGACCCAATCTGCATCATTGCTACTATCATCTTTCAACTTAGTTTTCTCTAGGAACATAAAAAAATGGGGAGCTACATCGCGAGCTATTGATCTACAACATAGATTTGCAGATACTACCAGGACTAAATTCGTGATAAATTAAGTTCAATTAATCAAATTACTAATAAAATCCCACTTAAATCAACATCCCTCAAGTTGTCTAAGTGATACATGATCCATATCAACTAACCCATGTCCGATCATCATGTGAGATGGGGTAGTCATCAATGCTGAACATCTCTATGTTGATCATATCTACTATATGACTCATGTTCGACCTTTCGGTCTCCAGTGTTCCGAGGCCATGTCTGTACATGCTAGGCTCGTCAAGTTTAACCAAAGTATTCCGCATTTGAAAAATTGTCTTGCACCCGTTGTATGTGAACGTAGTCTATCACACCTGATCATCACGTGGTGTCTCAACACGATGAACTGTCGCAACGGTGCAAACTCAGGGAGAACACTTATACCTTGAAATGTAGTGAAGGGATCATCTTATAATGCTACAACCGTACTAAGCAAAATAAGATGCATAAAAGATAAACATCACATGCAATCAAAATATGTGACATGTGATGACCCACAAGTATAGGGGATCTATCATAGTCCTTTCGATAAGTAAGAGTGTCGAACCCAATGGGAGCAGAAGGAAATGATAAGCGGTTTTCAGTAAGGTATTCTCTGCAAGCACTGAAATTATCGGTAACAGATAGTTTTGTGATAAGGTAATTTGTAACATATAACAAGTATTGAAAGTAAATAAGGTGCAGCAAGATGGCCCAATCCTTTTTGTAGCAAAGGACAAGCCTGGACAAACTCTTATATAGAGAAAAGCGCTCCCGAGGACACATGGGAATTATCGTCAAGCTAGTTTTCATCATGCTCATATGATTCGCGTTCGTTACTTTGATAATTTGGTATGTGGGTGGACCGGTGCTTGGGTACTTCCCTTTCTTGGACAAGTATCCCACTTATGATTAACCCCTATTGCAAACATCCGCAACTACAAAAGAAGTATTAAAGTAAACCTAACCATAGCATGAAACATATGGATCCAAATCAGCCCATTACGAAGCAACTCATAAACTAGGGTTTAAGCTTCTGTCACTCTAGCAACCCATCATCTACTTGTTACTTCCCAATGCCTTCCTCTAGGCCCAAACAATGGTGAAGTGTCATGTAGTCGACGTTCACATAACACCACTAGATGAAAGACAACATACATCTCATCAAAATATCGAACGAATACCAAATTCACATGACTACTTATAGCAAGACTTCTCCCATGTCCTCAGGAACAAACATAACTACTCACAAATCATATTCATGTTAATAATCAGAGGAGTATTAATATGCATAAAGGATCTGAACATATGATCTTCCACCGAATAAACCAACTAGCATCAACTACAAGGAGTAATCAACACTACTAGCAACCCACAGGTACCACTCTGAGGCTTTGAGACAAAGATTGTATACAAGAGATGAACTAGGGTTTTAGAGAAGATGGTGCTGGTGAAGATGTTGATGGAGATTGACCCCCTCCCTATGAGAGGATCATTGGTGATGACGATGGCGATGATTTCCCCCTCCCGGAGGAATGTTTCCTCGGCGAGAACAGACTCACGGAGCCCTAGATTGGTTCCGCCAAGGTTCTGCCTCGTGGCGGAGTTTCTTCCTAAAGCGTGCTTATGATTTTTTCCAGGGTAAAGACTTCATATAGCGTAAGATGGGCACGGAGGCCTGCCGAGGCCCACGAGGTAGAAGCGCGCCCGAGGGGTAGGGCGCCCCCGCCCTCGTGGATGGTGGGTGGCCCCCTCTGGTACTTTCTTCGCTCGATATTTTTATTAATTCCAAAAATAACTTCCGTGGAGTTTCAGGACTTTTGGAGTTGTGTAGAATAGGTATCTAATATTTGCTCCTTTTCCGACCTAGAATTCCAGTTTAGGCATTCTCCCTCTTCATGTAAACCTTGTAAAATAAGAGAGAATAGGCATAAGTAATGTGACATAACGTATAATAACAGCCCATAATGCAATAAATATCGATATAAAAGCATGATGCAAAATAGACATATGAACTCCCCCAAGCTTTGACCTCGCTTGTCCTCAAGTGGAAGCCGATAACGAAAAATATGTCCACATGTTTAGAGATAGAGGTGTCGATAAAATAAAATACGGACATGAGGGCATCATGATCATTCTTATAACATCAACACACACACACACACAAAACACACACACACACACACATATATATATATATATATATATATTTTTTTCATATGATTTCTTATGCTCAAGTAACAATCTATTCACAATGTCAAGTATGAATCGGAAACTTCACTGAGAACCAACAAACTATAATCTCGGTCATTGAAGCAATTGCAATCTATAATAACATCGGAAAGAGTCAATATAAGATCTTTTCAGCAAGTCCACATACTCAACTATCATATAGTCTTTCACAATTGCTAACACTCACGCAATACTTATGGGTATGGAGTTTTAATCGGACACAGAGAAATATAGGGGCTTATAGCGTTGCCTCCCAACCTTTTACCTCAAGGATAATGTCAACAATAATAATTCATGCTAACTTACATCCAATTGGATATATATATATATATATATATATATATATATATATATATATATATATATATCAGGATCTTTCCAACACAAGGTGCTTGCCAAAGGATAAAATGTAAAAAGGAAAGGTGAATATCACCATGACTCTTGCATAAGGTATAAGACAAAAGTAAAAGATATGCCCTTCGCAGAGGAAAGCAGAGGTTGTCATGTGCTTTTATGGTTGGATGCACGAAATCTTAATGCAAAAGAGCGTCACTTTATATTGCCACTTGTGATATGGACCTTTATTATGCAGTCCGTCGCTTTTATCGCTTCCATATCACAAGATCGTATAAAGCTTATTTTCTCCACACTAATAGATCATACATATTTAGGAAGCAATTTTTATTGCAAGCAACATGACAACTTACTTGAAGGATCTTACTCAATCCATAGGTAGGTATGGTGGACTCTCATGGCAGAACCGGGTTTAAGGATATTAGGAAGCACAAGTAGTATCTCTACTTGGTGCAAAGAATTTGGCTAGCATGAGAGGGAAAGGCAAGCTCAACATGTTGGATGATCCATGACAATATACGTTATTTCAGATATAAGAAAACATAAGCCATTATGTTGTCTTCCTTGTCCAGCATCAACTCTTTAGCATGTCATATTTTAATGAGTGCTCACAATCATAAAAGATGTCCAAGATAGTATATTTATATGTGAAAACCTTTCTTTATTTATTACTTCCTATTAATTGCAACGATGACCAAAATTGTGTTTGTCAACTCTCAACAACTTTTATTCATCATACTCTTTATATGTGAAGTCATTACTCTCCATAAGATCAATATGATCTCTTTATTTCTTTTATTCTTTCTTTTATTCCCTCAAGATCATAGTAAGATAATCAAGCCCTTGACTCAACACTAATCTTTATTATATATAGCTCGCGGACTCGATTACATAAAGGGATCATAAAGCAAAACTCAAAACTAAATCATACTAGAACTTTATTCTACTAGATCAAAATATTACCAAAAGGATCGAACTAAGAAAAACGGTAAAGATAGGAGTGTGATGGTGATACAACACCGGGGCACCTCCCCCAAGCTTGGCAGTTGCCGAGGGGAGTGCCCATACCCATGTGATTATGTTTCCTTCCTTGGAAGTGGTGGTGATGGGGTTGTTGATGATGTAGGCTTGTCGTCCATCTTGCAAGGCATAGGCTCACCATCATAGAAGGATGATCGAGTCTCCGGGATCCTTAAATCTATAGCCAAACTCATCCTCTTGAATCTATATTCATACTCAAAGTTTTGGTTTTGCAGGTCATAGATCTGGGCTTGGAGGTGCTCGATTTTCTCGTGAAGCTTGAAGATGGCCTCCCCAATGTCCTTGGCGTCCAGCTTGTGGTTGTTGGTGAACTCCGTGATCATTATGTGATTGGTGTCGAGTCCACACTCCACCATCTCCTGACATGTGAAAACTTGTTGCTCCATTGCTTCAAGCCTTGTCTCCACGCTTCCGGTCCTCCTTGGTCCCTCAACATCGCGGATGTGCAGCACCCCCTCATGCATCTCAATGGTTTGAGGATGTTGCAGCACTTCCGTGAGGTAGGGGTTGATGACCTTCTCGAAGAACTTGTCCTTGGGGGCACTTGGATACGTCATGGCGATCTAGATCTGTCAAAAAATAGCTCGAAACAAAAACAGAGGATAATTGCATGATATGGTGGTCAAAACCTTCGGGAGATTATATAATGAATTTTTACCAACCAAAAGAAGTATCGTGCAAGAAAACGAAGTCCGGATAGGGCGCACCCCCTCCCTCGTGGACGCCTCCTGTCCTTCCCGGACTACTTCTTATTTTCCTATTTTCTTAAATATTCCAAAACGGAGAAAAATTGCCATTAGAACTGTTTTGGAGTCAGTTTACTTACCGTACCACATACCTATTCCTTTTCGGAGTCTGAAGCATTCTGGAAAGTGTCCCTCATGTATTCCTCCGGGGTTACGGTTTCAATAACATTAGTTTCAACATTTATAGGATTACCTGAGATACAATATTTGATTCTTTGACCGTTCACCACCTTCGGATTTGTGCCTTCGAAGTTGTTGATTTTTATGGCACCGAAACGATAGACCTCCTCGATAATGTAAGGACCTTCCCATTTAGAGAGAAGTTTTCCTACAAAAATCTTAAACGAGAGTTGAATAGCAACACATAATCACCTAGATTAAACTCACCTTTTGTATCCTTTTGTCATGCCATCTTTTAACTTTTTCTTTAAACAGTTTGGCATTCTCATAGGCCTGGGTTCTCCATTCATCAAGTGAGCTAATGTCAAATAACCTCTTCTCACCGGCAAGTTTGAAATCATAATTGAGCTCTTTAATGGCCCAATATGCCTTATGTTCTAGTTCGAGAGGTAGGTGACATGCTTTTCCATAAACTATTTTATACGGAGACATACCTGTAGAATTTTTATATGCAATTCTATAGGCCCATAATGCATCATCAAGTTTCTTGGACCAATTATTTCTAGATCTATTAACAGTCTTTTGCAAAATTAATTTGAGCTCTTTATTACTAAATTCTACTTGACCACTAGACTGTGGGTGATAAGGGGATGCAATTCTATGATTAACATCATACTTAGCAAGCATTTTATGAAAAGCACCATGAATAAAATGTGAACCACCATCAGTCATTAAATATCTAGGGACTCCAAACCTCGGAAAAATAACTTCTTTAAGCATCTTAATAGAGGTGTTATGATCAGCACTACTAGTTGGAATAGCTTCTACCCACTTAGTAACGCAATCAACAACAACTAAAATATGTGCATACCCATTAGAGGAAGGAAACAGTCCCATATAATCAAAGCCCCAAACATCAAATGGTTCAATAACGAGTGAATAATTCATAGGCATTTCTTGACGTCTACTAATATTACCAATTCTCTGACATTCATCACAAGATAAGACAAACTTACGGGCATCTTTGAAGAGAGTAGGCCAATAAAAACCGGATTGCAATACCTTATGCGCAGTTCTATCTCCGGCGTGGTGTCCTCCATAAGCTTCGGAGTGACACTTACATAGGATCTGTTCCTGTTCATGATCAGGTATACAACATCTAATAACACCATCTACTCTTCTTTATAAAGGTGTGGGTCATCCTAGAAGTAATGTCTTAAATCATAGAAAAACTTTTCCTTTTGCTGGTATGTGAAACTAGGTGGTATAAATTTAGCAACAATGTAATTAGCATAATCAAGATACCATGGAGCAAAGACGAGAAGCATTTATGACAGCTAATTGTTCATCGGAAAGCTATCATCAATAGGTAGTGGGTCATCAAGAACATTCTCTAACCTAGACAAGTTGTTCCAGCAGGGGTTCTCAGCTCCCTTTCTATCAATAATATGCAAATCAAATTCTTGTAGCAAG
Source organism: Aegilops bicornis (assembly GCA_021605145.1). Lineage (NCBI taxonomy): Eukaryota > Viridiplantae > Streptophyta > Magnoliopsida > Poales > Poaceae > Aegilops > Aegilops bicornis. The sequence goes on from CM038672.1 coordinate 453,871,603, forward strand.
AGAACCCATCTAATAAGTCTAGGTTTAGCATCTTCCTTTTCCATAAGATATTTAATAGCAGCATGATCAGTGTGAACAATTACTTTAGAATCAACAATATAAGGTCTGAACTTGTCACAAGCAAATACAACTGCTAAAAATTCTTTTTCAGTAGTAGCATAATTTCTCTGGGCATTGTCTAGAGTTTTACTAGCATATTGGATAACATCTAATTTCTTATCAACTCTTTGTCCTAGAACAACACCTACAGCATAATCACTAGCATCACACATAATTTCAAAGGGTAAATTCCAATCAGGTGGCTGAACAATAGGTGCAGAAATCAATGCTTTCTTAAGTATTTCAAATGCTTCTACACAGTCATCATCAAAGACAAAAGGAATATCTTTTTGTAAGAGATTAGTCAGAGGCCTGGAAATTTTAGAGAAGTCCTTAATGAACCTCCAATAAAAATCGGCATGACCAAGGAAACTTCTTATACCTTTAATGTCCTTGGGACACAACATCTTTTCAATAGCATCAACTTTAGCTTTGTCAACTTCAATACCTCTTTCAGAAATTTTATGCCCCAAGACAATACCTTCATTAACCATAAAGTGGCACTTCTCCCAATTCAAGACAAGGTTAGTTTCTTGACATCTCTGCAAAACTCGATCAAGGTTGCTCAAGCAATCATCAAAAGAAGTTCCATATATGGAGAAATCATCCATGAAAACCTCAGCAATCTTTTCACAAAAATCAAAGAATATATCCATCATGCATCTTTGAAAGGTAGCAGGTGCATTACATAAACCAAAAGGCATACGTCTATAAGCAAAGGTACCGAAAGGGCAAGTAAAAGTGGTCTTTTCTTGATCCTCTTTTGACACAGGTATTTGAGAGAAACCAGAATAACCGTCTAGAAAGCAAAAATGTGTATGTTTGGATAATCTTTCTAGCATTTGATCAATAAAAGGTAAAGTGTCATGGTTTTTTCATGGCAGATGTCCTTAGTGTCAGGACTTAGTCGCGAGGCCAACGCATCTATGTGGTAGCTTGAGAGGGGTTGAGCGGAACCGAGAGACGCAACACAAGACAAGGATTTAGACAACTTCGGGCCCTGGGAAACATCATCCGGTAACAACCCTACGTGCTATTTGAGGCTAGGTCTCATTATGATCACGAGAGAGTCGCCGATAAACCGGCTCTTTGTGTCTAGCCCTAGAGATTGTTTCTTCTTGCCTCTGTCCCTCTTTGGGGAACCCTGCCCCTCCTTATATATGCTGAAGGGGCGGGTTACATGTGGAGTCCTATTAGGATTAGGACTAGTCTACCTCTAATACAAACCGGATACAAGTCCAGGCCTTAACTCCTTGTAAGACAAATATTCCTCACGCCTTTCCTCTTAAACCGGCCCACCATAACATGAGCCGGCCTTCTGGGCCTTGTCACCGTCTGTCCAGCCTGCCGTGTTACCAGTGAATCATAATGTTCAGTCAGGTTGCTTGTAAAAGCGTCTGCAGTGCATGCGGGTCGCCAGTGAATCATCAAGTGTCAGCGGGGTCTCAAATAAACCGCCAAGTCCGGCCGGGTTATACTTCTAGCCGGTTTACGCCGCGGGGTATATCCCCGACATTAGCCCCCAGTTTAATTTGGATTTATCCATGTTAAACTGATCCTGCAAAATAACTCAAGAACAAACTTGATAGGTTGTGCTCCGGGTTAAATATTTTCCTGAACCGGGACCTGATTATCCTTAAGTCCAATTGTCATTTCCTTCATCTAGAAAATCTGGGTCAATAAGCCAGCTTCATATTCAATTTGCTCACGTTGGTTTCTCACAGAAAAATATTGTGAAGAATAATCCACTTGAGTCGGCTTCCAAAGCGCCGGCTCAAGAAATATTGGTCTTGAAATACTCATCTGATATTCAGCCGGTTTGAAAATGTAAAACTTGCCGGTTTAATATTACCAAAATTGCCGGGTTATAAAAACTGATAATTTCGGGTCATGATTGTTTCCAACGCCGGTTCATGATTGTTGCCAATGCCGGTTCATGATTATTGATGACGCCAGGTTATGATGATTGGTGATGCCAGGTCAATCTGGTTAGCTCAAAACTGAAAATTGGAAGATATTTCTCCCTTATATCCATATTACCTGTAGCCCCCAAGTCTTGAAAAGAACAAAGTGATGATTTGAGACTTGTTTCCATATAATTACTGCCACTTTGAAGAAATCCATGTTGTTCATCTCTAGTAGAAACTGAATACTCCATATATGTAGCCCCCAAGTACCGGGTTGTCATGCTTGTAGCAACCTGGGACTTGTAATTGCTTATAAAAACTTCAATCAGTGTAGTCCCAAAGGGTCGGGTCATTATGCAATAACGAGCAGGGACTTTGTAAATATAATCATGTAGACTTGAGCAGTGATGTGTAGCCCCCATGGGTCGGCTTAGTAAAATAATACTGAACCAGGACTTGATATATACTTGAATGTTTGACAGGAGCAATTGGTAGCCCCCAAGGGTCGGCTCATTATGATATGATGAGTCGGGTCTTCAATAAGATGAGTAAAAAAATGACTTTGCATTAGCCCCCAAGTGTCATGATGCATGCTCGCAGCGACATGAGACTTGCATATTTGATATAATCTCAATTTGAATAATGTAGCCCCCAAGTGCCGGGTCGTAAGCCTGCAGCGACTCGGGACTATTCCTTAAATTGTAGAATAAATCATATCCATTGATAATATAATAGCCATTGCGCTAAAGCTACTTTGAAAACCTTAATCATAACACTGGTTACTGATAACCATAATAAAATCCATCCATGTTGGCTATTTGAAGATTTGAATAATGTAATTCAATGACTTATGAGCGCATGATTCCAATTGCGCAATCCAAATATATACTGGCGACTTATAGTCAAAAGCCAGACCGGGTTAATAAACACAGGATAAATTATCATCATATGGGCGACTTATAGTCGAAAGCCAGGCCGGGTTAATAAACACCGGTGATTTATAATCATGCTTTATTCAACCTGTTTCTGCATACAACAAGTTTAAAGTGTCCTGGCGGTTTATCGCTGGACGGGTCATAATGCCAACATATAACTGGTTTATAACCAAGGGTGCACTTAAGAATAATTAAATATGAAATATATCATACCTATGACATTGAATCACATCGTTGGTTTACCAACTTTTTGTAGTAAGGGTGATAACCCAAATTTTGAGTACTGATAACTCCTCCCATATTGTGCCGGTTTATGATAAAACCGTTCCGGGTTGTGATAAACACCGGTTTATCCATATTCAATTCTGGCGACTTATAGTCGAAACCAGACCGGGCTGGTAGTCTCCGGATTATAACTGATCATATACTGACAACTTGTAGTTGAAAGTCAAGCCGGGTTGATGAACACACAAATCTTGTCAAAAGAAAGAAAAACTTAGCAAAAGGCAAATAAAAACCGTTGTAGTCAAGGCTTTTCACGGGCTGCCAGGCCCCAAATTCGAGGCTTTTCATGGGCTGCCAGGCCACTGAGTTAAACCATTTTACAAAGCCTTTTAAGATGGTCCTCAATCTTTAACCAATCATCGTTTTAACTTGACAAGTTCAGGGTCCTTTTTTGGAGTAACTTGTCAAAGTTCGAAGGGTCATACCAGGTTTACCTGGGTGGAGTGACTTACTTAAATAGGCAAGCTAACCCGGGGTTTTAGGTGTATACACCAGGCTTCCAAGCCATGGCTTGATAGCCCATTACAAGTGTAGATTCTAAGTTCATTTCGATAGCAAAGAATCCCCAAGTAACGTTTTGAGTTGTGCTCAGTGGGTGCCTATGTTTGAGTTGTTGTTTTATAACACTCTCTTTGGCCCCGGAGTAATTTGGCTTTGAGCCGATCAAGAGGTGTGACTATGGTTCGGATCTGACCAAGCCCCAAGTGATGTTGTGGCATTGCGCCGATCAAGAGGTGTAGCTATGGTTCGGATACGACCAAGCCCCCAAGTGATATTGTATAAAGCTTTGATAAGATGAATGAAGGGTAAACCGAACGCCGCTTTATGAATAGAAGCCCCCATGTAACCACACATGATAAGCCAATAAGGTAGGATACCCATGTTTGAACCACGCAGCATGGCTACAGGTCCTCTTCGGCAACCTTTAACTTTCTACAAGAGATAAATTCTTCTTGAACCGGGATTTTGAACTGGATATTGAGAGCATCAAAGCTTTGTGGGAGACATATTTCCCTTGAACCGGATCTTAAACCGGAATCTTCAGCCGGAAATTTTCTGACGGCCTTTAAACTCGAACTTGCGAGAAGTTAATTCCTTTTTGAACCAGACATTTTTAAACTGGGTTTGAGAGCTTCAGAGCTTCGTGGGAGAACAGATTTCCCTTGAACCGGATTGTAAACCGGATATTTGAGAGCTTCAGTGAGACTGACTTCCCTTGAGCCGGATTTTAAACCGGAATCCTTTCTGATGACCCGAAACTTCTTCATTGAGCCGGGATTTTGTAACCTTCATATACTTTCTAATCCGGAAATTTTCTGACAGTCTTTAAATTTTTCATCAATATAACAGTAACCTCCGGGACCGGGTTATCTTTCCCTCCATCGTCCTGGGGTTCTTGACTTCACTGAAAAACGACATATAGCTGAATCATATCATTGTAGCCCCCGAGTCTCAAGGTGACTCAAGGAGTTGACTTGAGATTCTCCGTGTTTGACCATAGCAGAAGGTGTATATCATTGATGTTGATAACACGATGTGAATCCACAGAAAGTTGGGGTGACTGCGACGGGTTATAAATGATCCCGTATAAGCCGTGTCAGCAACTCGGCCAATGATTCCTTTCAACTGGTGATTTGAAGTTAACCAAACTGTAGTGCCGGCGACTTGTGCGCCTGCCCATTGAGCCACCCAGTGTAGACAGCGGTTGATAGTATATGCTAATTTGCCTCCATTTTGTTGAAAGAAAATCGGGCTACCCAAGCTGTGACTTGTTTTATACTCAATAAACAGCTCATGCAGATAGGTGCGGCCCGGTGTGTTGATGTAGACCAGGCCGCGAGAGACGGACGACAAGGACGACCACAACATCAGAGGCGGCACAGACAGATGAGTCGGCCGCGGTGTTGTAAACCGGCGTGGACGGGCGATTTAGCCACATCATATTGATGTAAACCGGTCTGAATGACGGCTTGCACATATATTCATCGAGCTTGATGGCATAGTAAAATACTAGTGCATTATAATGGTGGCGCGAGTTATTCATCCATGACACAACCATAGCTTTTGCAGTGAACAATTGTCCTGCACAAACAATATTGCAGACCAAGGCAAAGATAAACCGCTCTTTGACAAAAAGAATATGTGCTAATAAAATATATTTTAGATGGATATCACCTGATGTGTTTAGGCTGAAAATAATCCGCCATGAAGTTGATGATCACTAGGTGAAACTGAAATCACTCACGGGTGAATCGGCCGCGGGAGCAGGCAGATGAATCGGCCGCGGCGTTGTAAGTCGGTGCGGATGAGCAAATTGTCCTCCTCGTTGTAAACCGATGCGGACGCGTGAACCGGCCGCGAGGGTGGGCGGGCGAGTCGTCTGTGGTGCTGTAATTCGGCGCGGTTGGGCGAGTCGGCCGGCGCGTTGATGTAAACCAGACCATGACATGCCTGTCCGTGAAGCCGCGTGGCTCAGCCGAACGTGCATCCGCGGTATAAAACCATCCCCTTTTTTTAATAGTCGTCCTGCATAAAAATATTACAAACCAGAGTAATTGTTCTCAAGCAATTTAATATGTGCTGATAAGATATATAAAAAGATAGCACCTGGTATATTTTGTCTGATGAACACGGACGCTGGAACGTGTTGCGGCAACCGCGGCCGTAACGGAGCCTGGAACCGAGCGGTTTAATATGTGCTGTGGCGGCTCTCAGGCACCTATGGCCGAGATGGCCCAGGCCCTGCCCGACGGAAATCAGTGAGGCGAGGCTGATTCGTTAGCGGAGACCAAATCTTACGTCCCAATCCGTTCTGGGTCATTCTTGATTTGATTCCCACGTCATATCATCCGGGATAGGCAGTTGAAACATGCCTGGAACATTGGTCGACGGGTGGATCACGGCAGCGGCAGAGGTGAGACGTCCACGCCGGTCGCTGCGGTGACTGAAAAAAAAGACAGAGCAGAAGACCCTGGCGAAACGGCATCCGGCTCGGCGGCTTGTCCTTCTCCGGGTCGAAGTTCATCTGCAGAACCTACGTCCGCGAAGCGTTAAAACGAAAGCGACGTCAGATCACTTTTTACCAGTGGCTCACACAGACATCTATAAAGGAAATACTCCGGCCGCTGGGTTACTTCGTCGATCCATGTGCCTACTGAAATTCTTGCTGTCTTTTTCCTTCTTCAGACTTCCAATAATTTACACCAGTTTGCTTCCCCACGTAGCGGTTTTAGCCAATAAAAATATGGAGTTGTGGACCAACTTGGCCGTCATGTGGCAGAGTACTAATTGAAATAATACCATTGCTACTGTTGGCTCTTCCCATTGTTTTGCAGGTTTCACATGAGGACACGGCAGCTGGCCTGACACTTTGCATGTACGTGTCCCTAATTTGATCGATTGGAGGAAAACAAGGACTACATCGACTCGATCACAGCGCAGGATTGCTTCACGTCGGCTTAGTGTATCCGCCGCGGAAACTTTAATCTCGGTCTCAGTGATTTTCCAGACTGCAGCGGTGGAGCGGACGCAATCCTAGTTCTCTCCTGATCACAGTCTTGTATATGCTCTTTCGACGGTTCATCGTTGATGTATATTCTCTTCACTCCGGCTCTTGCTTCATAAAAAAATGTGAACTTCTTGATCCCTAAAAGAGATCCCTCCAAGAACTTAACACCACCGTGCGCGGGCCCCATGGTGGGCGCCAACTATCGTGGTTTTGTCACGGCAAATGTCCTTAGTGTCAGGACTTAGTCATGAGGCCAACGCATCTATGTGGTAGCTTGAGAGGGGTTGAGCGGAACCGAGAGACGCAACACAAGACAAGGATTTAGACAGCTTCGGGCCCCGGGTAACATCATCCGTTAACAACCCTACATGTTGTTTGAGGCTAGGTCTCATTATGATCACGAGAGAGTCGCCGTTAAACCGGCTCTTTGTGTCTAGCCCTAGAGATTGTTTCTTCTTGCTTCTGTCCCTCTTTGGGGAGCCCTACCCCTCCTTATATATGCTGAAGGGGCGGGTTACATGTGGAGTCCTATTAGGATTAGGACTAGTCCATCTCTAATACAAACCGGATACAAGTCCAGGTCTTAACTCCTTGTAAGACAAATATTCCTCACGCCTTTCCTCTTAAACCGGCCCACCATAACATGAGCCGGCCTTCTGGGCCTTGTCACTGTCTGTCCCGCCCGCCGGATTACCAGTGAATCATAATGTTCAGTCAGGTTGCTTGTAAAACGTCTGGTCTGTGCGGGTCGCCGGTGAATCACCAAGTGTCAGCGGGGTCCCAAATAAACCGCCAAGTCCGGCCGGGTTATACTTCCGGCCGGTTTACGCCGCGGGGTATATCCCCAACATAAAGGGTAATGATCCTTTTTAGTAGCTTTATTTAATTTGCGGAAATCAATTACCATTCTATAACCTGTAACAATTCTTTGTGGGATCAATTCATCTTTATCATTAGGAACAATAGTAATACCTCCCTTCTTAGGGACACAATGGACATGACTTACCCACTGACTATCAGCAACGGGTTAAATTATACCTGCCTCCAGAAGCATTAGTATTTCTTTCCTTACCACTTCTTTCATCTTAGGATTTAACCATCGTTGGTGATCAACAACTGGTTTAGCGTCTTTCTCCAATTTTATTTTGTGCTGACATAGAGTGAGACTAATGCCCTTAAGATCATCAAGAGTATATCCAATAGCAGCACGATGCTTCTTCAGAGTTTTCAATAATTTCTTTTCTTCATGCTCTGAAATGTTAGCACTAATATTAACATGATATATCGTTTTCTCATCAAGATAAGCGCATTTAAGAGTATCCGGTAATGGTTTAAGCAAAAACACGGGATCACCCTTGGGTGGAGGAGGATCCCCTAGGATTTCAATAGGCAACTTGTGTTTCAAAATAGGTCCCTGTTTAAAGAATACTTCATCTATTTCCCTTCTTTCATTCATAAACATATCATTTTCATGGTCGAGCAAATATTGTTCTAAAGGATCATTGGGAGGCACGATAACAGAAGCAAGACCAATAATTTCATCTTTACTAGGCAATTCCTCATCACGGGGTTGTCTACGAAATTTAGCAAAATTAAACTCATGAGACATATCCCCCAAACCAATAGTAACAACATCCTTTTTGCAATCTATCCTAGCATTAACAATATTCAAGAATGGTCTACCAAATATGATGGGACAAAAGCTATCTTGTGGGGAACCAAGAACAAGAAAATCAGCAGGGTATTTAACTTTCCCACACAAGACTTCAACATCTCTAACAATCCCAACTGGTGAAATAGTGTCTCTATTGGCAAGCTTAATTGTAACATCAATTTCCTCTAACTCAGCAGGTGCAATATCATGCATAATTTCTTTGTATAAAGAGTGAGGTATTGCACTTGCACTAGCACCCATATCACATAAGCAATGATAACAATGATCTGCTATTTTAACAGAAATGACATGCATGCCTACAACAGGTCTATGTTTATTTTTAGTATCAGGTCTAGCAATTCTAGCAACTTCATTGCAGAAGTAAATAACATGCCCATCAATATTATCAGCCAAGACATCTTTAACCATAGCAACACTAGGTTCAACTTTAATTTGCTCAGGGGGTTTGGGTGTCTTAATGTTACTTTTGTTGACCACAGTTGAAGCTTTAGCATGATCCTTTATTCTAACAAGGAAAGGTGGTTTCTCAATATAAACAGTAGGAATGACAGGATCATCATAAGTGATAGTCTTTTATTCAACTTTAATAGGTGCAACTACTTTTACTTCAATGGGAGGATTATATTTAAACCACTTCTCCTTAGGGAGATCAACATGAGTAGCAAAGGATTCACAGAAAGAAGCTACTATCTCAGAGTCAAGTCCATATTTAGTGCTAAATTCACGGAAAACATCGGTATCCATAAAAGATTTAACACAATCAAACTTAGGCGTTATACCTGACTCCTTACCTTCATAGAGATCCCAATCTTCAGAGTTGCATTTAATTCTTTCCAATAAATCCCATTTGAATTCAATAGTCTTCATCATAAAAGAACCAGTACAAGAAGTATCGAGCATGGAGCGATTATTGAGAGAAAGCCGAGCATAAAAATTTTGAATAATCATTTCTCTTGAGAGTTCATGATTGGGGCATGAATATAACATTGACTTAAGCCTCCCCAAAGCTTGAGCAATGCTTTCTCCTTCGCGAGGCCAAAAATTATATATATAATTACGATCACGATGAACAAGATGCATAGGATAAAACTTCTGATGAAATTCCAATTTCAATCGGTTGTAGTTCCATGATCCCATATCATCACATAGCCTAAACCATGTCAATGCCTCTCCCTTCAAAGATAAAGGGAAGAACTTATTCTTGATAACATCCTCGGGCATACCTGCAAGCTTAAATAATCCACAAACTTCACCCACATAGATTAGGTGCAAATCAGGATGTAATGTTCCATCTCCTGTAAAAGGATTAGCTAGCAGTTTCTCTATCATACCCGAAGGAATTTCATAGTAAACATTTTTAGTAGGTTCAGTAGGTTGAGGAGAAACTCTTTGCTCTACTGGTCGGGGTGAAGATACCCCGAACAAGCCCCTCAGAGGATTACTTTCCATAGTGACAAGTGACAGTAAATTTCAGCACACTATATAAATTTTCCCTTACCAAAATCCACCTACCAAAGGTGCTTCACTCCCCGACAACGGCGCCAGAAAATAGTCTTGATGACCCACAAGTATAGGGGATCCATCGTATTCCTTTCGATAAGTAAGAGTGTCGAACCCAACGAGGAGCAGAAGGAAATGACAAGCGGTTTTCAGTAAGGTATTCTCTGCAAGCACTGAAATTATCGGTAACAGATAGTTTTATGACAAGGTAATTTGTAACGGGTAACAAGTAATGAAAGTAAATAAGGTGCAGCAAGATGGCCCAATCCTTTTTGTAGCAAAGGACAAGCCTGGACAAACTCTTATATAGAGAAAAGTGCTCCCGAGGACACATGGGAATTATCGTCAAGCTAGTTTTCATCATGCTCATATGATTCACGTTCGTTACTTTGATAATTTGGTATGTGGGTGGACCGGTTCTTGGGTATTTCCCTTTCTTGGACAAGTATCCCACTTATGATTAACCCCTATTGCAAGCATCCGCAACTACAAAAGAAGTATTAAAGTAAACCTAACCATAGCATGAAACATATGGATCCAAATCAGTCCCTTACGAAGCAACTCATAAACTAGGGATTAAGCTTCTGTCACTCTAGCAACCCATCATCTACTTATTACTTCCCAATGCCTTCCTATAGGCCCAAACAATGGTGAAGTGTCATGTAGTCGACGTTCACATAACACCACTAGAGGAAATACAACATACATCTCATCAAAATATCAAACGAATACCAAATTCACATGACTACTTATAGCAAGACTTCTCCCATGTCCTCAGGAACAAACATAACTACTCACAAATCATATTCATGTTCATAATAAGAAGAGTATTAATATGCATAAAGGATCTGAACATATGATCTTCCACCGAATAAACCAACTAGCATCAACTACAAGGAGTAATCAACACTACTAGCAACTGATGTCTACTACACAACCTTCTTCTTGTAGACGTTGTTTTTGGCCTGCAAGTGCACAGGTTTGTAGGACAGTAGCAAATTTCCCTCAAGTGGATGACCTAAGGTTTATCAATCCGTTGGAGGCGTAGGATGAATCCGTTGGAGGCGTAGGATGAAGATGGTCTCTCTCAAACAACCCTTCAACCAAATAACAAAGAGTCTCTTGTGTCCCCAACACACCCAATACAATGGTAAATTGTATAGGTGCACTAGTTCGGCAAAGAGATGGTGATACAAGTGCAATATGGGTAGTAGATAAAGGTTATTGTAATCTGAAATTATAAAAACAGCAAGGTAACAAGTGGTAAAGGTGAGGGTAAACGGTATTGCAATGATAGGAAACAAGGCCTAGGGTTCATACTTTCACTAGTGCAAGTTCTCTCAACAATAATAACATAGATAGATCACATAACAAGCCCTCAACATGCAACAAAGAGTCACTCCAAAGCCACTAATAGCGGAGAACAAATGTAGAGATTATGGTAGGGTACGAAACCACCTCAAAGCTATTCTTTCGGATCGATCTATAAAAGAGTTCGTACTAGAATAACACCTTAAGACACAAATCAACCAAAACCCTAATGTCACCTAGATACTCCATTGTCACCTCAAGTATCCGTGGGCATGATTATACGATATGCGTCACACAATCTCAGATTCATCCAACCAACACAAAGTACTTCAAAGAGTGCCGCAATGTTTCTACCGGAGAGTCAAGAACGTGTGCCAACCCCTATGCATAGGTTCATGGGCGGAACCCGCAAGTTGGTCACCAAAACATACATCAAGAGGCACATGATATCCCATTGTCACCACAGATAAGCACGGCAAGACATACATCAAGTGTTCTCATAGAAGACTCAATCCGATAAGATAACTTCAAAGGGGAAACTCAATTCATCACAAGAGAGTAGAGGGGGAGAAACATCATAAGATCCAACTACAATAGTGTCGGCATTCTGGGAACGGGGGTCCCCAGACTTGCCTGCCTGCAGCCTGCGGAGTGGCTCAAAGGGGGGCCCATCACGGCCCGTCTTCATCAACACGAGCTCAAGACCCTCGCGAGGGGCCAAGCCTCGTGGGGTGGACGACAGGGAGCTTCCTCAGGCGCGGCCTCATCAGGCTGGCTCGCGAGGTGGCAGAGAGATCAAGGCGGGGTACCTCACGAGGTGCCCATGACGCAAGCCATGACGACCAAGGGCGCCAGGCGGGCGCCAGCCCGCGCAGTGTCCTCCTTTCCTCTTTGGTGCAAAGGGAGCAAGCGCATGCGAGAGCATCAAGCAAAGGCGTCCATTTCAGTGCAACGAGACCAAGACCAGTCCAACGGCAGGAAGGAAGTCATTGTGGAGCCCAAGCCGGCGTCACCACCAGAGCCTTTGACAGGCGAGGACCAACTTTAGTCAGGATAAGTGTACCATATGTTCCCCTTCAAAATGGCCAATTGTTGGCGCCCTTCCCGCTCAATATTTCGGAAGAGGCCCAGGGCCTTTGCCTATAAATAGGACTAGCCACCCACAGAGTAGAAAAAACAGAGAGAGAGAGATATGGAATAGGCAGAGAGATAGAGAGAAGCGACTGAACTCCCCCTAGCAGTTCATCGCACCAGCCAAGAACAGGCCCTCGCGAGGCTGTTCTTCTTTGTATTGTTCATCACCATCAGCCCAAGAGGCAATCCACCACACCACAAACTAGAGTAGGGTATTACACCACAATGGTGGCCCGAACTAGTATAAACCCTGTGTCTCTTGTGCTGGTCCTTTCGTAGTTTAGATCCTAGCAGGCGGCAGGGTGCAGGTAGGTGGAGGGCAAGATTCCGCGCGCACCCCAGTGTTCGAACCTCAAGGGTCTACCGGAACCCGAAATCCGACATTTGGCGCGCCCGGTAGGGGTGCGCCGGGATCCACCTCCTGCCACTTCGTGTCCCGTCGCATCGTCCTCATCATGACCGGCGACCAGGCGGGCAACCCCGGTCCCTGGGCGGCTTGGCCCACCCACGCAGAGCCGCTCGCCTCGGGCGACCCCATGCCCCAGGAAGCTCGCGGTCCACAGGGCACTGCGGGCCGCGGGCGACGCGGACAGGCTTCAAGAACTCTCACGCCGCGGCAGGCGCGGTCGGCAGCGAGGGCCTCCAACCACGCCGCGGCCACGACACCATACACCCGCCGGGAGCAGGCGAACTCGAGGGCCGCGCTCACGGTGTCCCGGGAGCTACTGCAGTGCAGGCTACTGGAAGGCGGCCGCGACGTACTACCAGAGCGGGTGGCAGAGCTCCTGGGCTTTGCCGCCTCGGGGGCTCATCCCTTCTGCACCCAGCTCCCACCTCAGGTCCAGGGCGGCCCGCGCGGGGGCTCCACACGCGGCCGCGGGCCCCAAGGCTACTCCAACGCCAGCGAAGCTACCAGCACCGGGCCAGCGGCAGCGCTGCCTCCGCTCCCGGCCAGCGAAGAAGGACTCGTCGCGACCCACGGCCCCAGTGGGCCGCCGCGCTACCACCCCCAGGTGGGCACTCCAAGCAGAACCGCATGGCACGCGAAGCACTATGGCGCTGACCTTCGGGATGTGACGGCCCGAAGAATACGTGCCCACATGATGGACCAAGGGCACCAAAGACGAAGGAGAACAAGGCTTGCTCCTCGGCCAGCCGGGGGACGAGGCGACAATGAAGCTCTTCCAAGAGCCCCGTGAAGGCCCCACCGGCCATGCTGGAAGCGACGATTATCGGGTACCACTAATTCCTCTGGAGCAGGCATACGTTAATCATGAATTGCAGGAGGTGCAGGCCGCCACAGCAAGCGGCTGCCCCGCTCCCGCAGTCTCCTACCCCTCGGGAGGAGGGCGCCGGGGGCTGCAGGAGAGGGGCCGAGATCCAGCATCACCACCGCGGCGTTCGGAGCAAGGCGTTCTCAGGAGGTAGGCCCTCCGCTGGGAGGTGCCTCGGGGCCTGCCTGGCGGAGGACCCATGGTCGTCGGGGAACTGGCCGGCGACCGCTCTACCCCATCGGGCGGCGCCCTGGTTTCCGGTCGTCGTTGATGGCACTAGAGTGCTTGGCGCAAGGCGGGGCCCTCATCTGGCGATATGAAGCAAGGCCGGTACCTGTGAAGAAGGCCCGTGCCTGTGAAGATCGCCGCCCGTGACACTCTCACGTAATAATGAGTGGGGCTGTACACGCCCCGGAGTCTCAGGGGTGCCGGCCTCAGGCCTGGGGCTCCCTCCCACGCCCAGTGGCAGCACTTAGCTCCGCGCTGGTGAGAAGACGTCCAAGACTAGACTAGGTGCCGGACGCGGCCTTTTTTGGTTGGCTTTCATTGCTTTTCCCTTTGGTTGTCACTTTCTCCCGCTGGATTTAAGTTGGACTCGAATTCGAGATTTGCGTGTGTTTGGGGAAGGGGGTGTTTAGTCTCATTCGAGCAATCTCTAGCGTTCCAGTTACCGCTTTGCCTCAGCTGCCTCCCCTCGTGAGCCCCTCGCGAGCCGGGTTGGGTCTAGCTTGCGTGCAGCCCAGGCTGCCGCCGCCGCGTCCTCTCAGGAGGCATTTGCTGCAGATCCTATGGGTTCGATCGGGAGATGCTCGGAACGCCACAGCCCTCCGCTGGCTACCTCGGGGCCCCCGCGGGACAAAGGTAAACTAGCCAGCCACTAGGCATAGGTGTACGGGTGGTATAGCATCTACTAATACGCAGAACACAAGTTTTACATGAGGGGCTCCCCCTCCCAAAATGCTCTCACGACCGTCAGGGAAAAACCTGAGTTCTATTCATGCAGGAAACATGAATGGTGCGCAGTCAGTCGGATAAATCCCCCAGTGCATCCTCAGGAGCACCTCCTGAATTATTCTTTGGCGTCCCGGGCCTCGCCGTCGCTCCTGCGTGCCGCCAGCCCGGGCGCCAGGTCGTCCACCACGCCGCCTTCATCAGCAGCCACGATCACACCATCGTTGTCTGAAGCAAAGGCCCTGACAAGGGCGTCCACGTTGTCCTCCACCCAGTGCGCCAGGTCGTCCCTGACGGCTTGGGGTACCGGGGCGATGGCTGCGTCGAAGTCAAAGTGAGGGTCCATATACCGGAGATGGCAGAAGACGCGAAAAGGCGGCGCCGAGCAGGCGCCGCTTCTCCTCCACCAACCTGTCGGCTCGACCATTGCTCCTCCACCGAAGTCACCACATCGGTGAAGAACCGAAGGTTGCCGGCGTGAATTAATTGCGTGCGGCTCGCCAATAGCCGCTTCGCAGATGTTACCCAAGGCTGTGTTGGCTCTCTCCCGGAGCGTCGTGAGCATGGGGCCATGCTCATGCTCCAGGACCCGCCGCTAGCGCATCTCGTCCACATTCTGTCGCGCAACGGCCTCAGCCTCGTCCACGCGTTGGCGAAGAAGAAGCACCTTGGCACGGGAGGTAGTTAACTCCTGCTGCGCCAGCTCAAGGGCGGCCCGAAAAGCATCGGCCCGCCTCGTCGCTTCCTCCTGCTTGGTCCTCAAGGCAGCGGTCCTACCTTCGGCCTCAGCCCAGATCAACCCCAGCCTTTCCTCAAACTCGCGCTCGAGGTTCAAGCGCGCCGTCGCCACCCGACACCCGACCTCCTCCAGGACGCGGGCCTCCCGCGCAGCGACATCATCCTCCGCCCTCGTCACCAAGCGCTCCCTTGTCTCCAGGCGTTCGTACTCGCGCGCGCGCTCGGCGGCTTCCAGCGTCAGCGCCTCCTCCCGCTTCTGGAGCTCTGCTGGGTCGCCTGATGCCACCCTCATCAATGCAAGGTCCGTCTCGCGCAGCTCCACCTGCTCCTCCAGTGAGCGGCAACGGGCCAGGAGTTCCCGCGCCCGCTCCTCCGCCGCCTCTCGCCGCCGGTCAGCTTCCCGAGCCTCTTCAACGGCCCGAGAACGGACCTCCCGAGAGGCCACCAGCGACGCTTGGCCTCCTCATCGTCAAGATCATGCTGGTGGCGCGCGCTTGGCGACAACCGCCTTCAGCTCGTGCCTCTTCGCCGGCGCGCAGTTTCGACCTCGGTAGCGTCTTCATCGGCGAGCTCTTCACCGAGCAGGCTCACCGCGTCAGCCGCCCTCCGAGAAACCCTTGGCGAAGAGCGCGAAGCTCCCGGGCGTGCTCAAGTACGTCTTCCGCACCATCATCCACCTCGGGCGAGCGCCAAGGGCCACGAATCAGCACTCCCCCTCCGGGCAGGGGGCTGGGGGCTGGCGCCCTCGCCGCGGCCGGGCACGCCTCGCCAGGAGCCCGGCCAGGAGCCAACCCATCCCCCAAAGAAGAGCGTAGGGAATGCCTCAGCCAATCACGGTCGACGACCAGACGAGAAGCCCACGGCAGGCTAGCTATGCCTCGAGAGGGCTCGCGAAGGAGGGTCGCAAGGCGCGCGGGGACGCGATGCGCCTCAGGATGGCTCGTCTCTCCGGCCGACCTCACCACCAGGGCCCTGCAGGTCGGAGTGCTCGAAGACGGTGGAGAGGGCGGAGCCGAGGGGGATGGCTCCTCAGACATCTCCGTGAGCTCGGCAGGAAGGGCCCTGCAGAGCAAGGATCAGTAAAAACAACAGAAGAATCAGGAGCCAGAAAAGGGGAAAGCTTACTCATCGGTGGCGAAGTACTTCCTGCGCTTCAACAGGCGACAAGGGTAATCGTCGCCCAGGGCTTCCCTTCTCTTCCGAAGAGCCTCAAAATCCACGCGGAATCGACCCAAGAGTTGAGCGCAGGGGTCAACTCTGACGAGGAAGGAGTGTCGAGGCGACCTGCGTCGAGGCGTCGTCACCGGAGCTTGCCCGATCGCCTCACCAAGGAGGGTAGGCTGGGGCCCCAGGGGCCTCGGTAGCACCACGGGCAGCTGCTCGCCTCCCCCAACCGCGCGACACTGGGACTCAGGAGCTGCTCCCTCAAGAGCGCCGCCTGGGACCGTCGCCCCTGCGGAGGCCCCCTCGGCCTCCAGCGGCTCGTGCCTCCCTGCACCGCCACTCGAGGAAGAGCCGCCACGGCCGACTGGAAGGGCATTCACCGCCACCGGGTTCTCGCGAGACCCCATGAGGCCTGCGGGGAGCAGCCCCCACTCGTTGAAGCTGGGCATCTGCTTCACAAAGTCACTCCTGCTTGAGCAAAAGTACAGCAAAGCACCCCCTTGCCGGACGCTGTCAGGGTTGGGATCCCCAGTCAAGACCAAGAACACCTTCCTCAGTGCTTCAGACGTCAAGTCCTCCTCCTGGAGCCTCATGCGGTCTTTGCACCCGCTGAAGGCCCACATCCGGCGGGAATGGCGTTGGAGAGGGGCAATGCGGCACAACAGGAACTCCTTCACCACCTTGGGCGCCGTCACCTCGAGCGCCCTCAGGAACACGAAGCGACGCCAGACAAAGGCGAGCCGGGGGCTCGTGAGCGTCTCCTGGCCCCAGCCTGAATTGGGGATAACTGGTGATGTTGGCTCCGGCAATGAGGGCTGGGCACCCCACGCCCACGTCTGACCACCGCTCGCGGAACCCAGCGCGGGCGGAGGAAGGGTGAAGTCAATCCTCAAGCCGCTGTTTGAGATGCAGCAATGAAGCTCACGCACCCGAACATTGGGTGGGGTCAACAAGGCAGAGAGAAGAAGTGGCGCAGCAAGGCAACCGAGGGAAGGATGCCCATCATCGCCTCGCAAACAAAGGCGAAGACCGCAAGAAGAGTGATGGATTTCGGACCCAAGTGCATCATATGGATCTGATAGTGGGAGAGTACAACATTGAAGAAATCATAGTAGGGGGGAACCAGCCCCGCCCATAGGGCGTCGGCAAAATACTGGACCTCGGTGATTATCCTGTCAATGGCGAAGTGGGACGCGGGCCAGGCCGTCGTCCGCCCGCATTCGTTGAAGATGGTGGCCAAGGCCGAGCTGACCTTGCCCAGGCCCTCTCGATTGAGTATAATTGACCGATCGACGGCAGGGGCCGCCGACGACGGCGAGCGAGGCGGAGGCATGGGTTTCTTCCCTCTTCCTTTCTTCGTCGGAGCCATGGAAACAAAAAGGGGGGGAGGAAGGTTCGAGATTGGATTGGGAGCGTGCTGGAGTGCGCGAGGCGGACGAGTGGGGGACGGTCGAGCAGCGAAACGGGGGAGCGGCTGTGTGCGGCTACGAGTCCACCTAGCACGGCACGAAATAAGGAGACGTGGGGAACAGTGCACCACGTCCAATCAACCGCCACGCTGGCGCCCAAGGCCGCAGGCCGTTAGAACTGCGGCGCTCGCCTTGCCCTTCGCCTCTTTGCTCGGCCAAGTCCGGCGCGCCTTGGGCCCGGGGCTCTTGTCGGTGTTCGGGAACGGGGTCCCAGACTTGCTTGCTGCGGCCTGCGGCGTGGCTCAAGGGGGGCCCATCACGGCCCGTATTCATCAACACGAGCTCAAGACCCTCGCGAGGGCCAAGCCTCATGAGGCGGACGACAGGAGCTTGCCAGCGCCCTCATCAGGCTGGCTCGCGAGGTGGCGGAGAGATCAAGGCGGGGTACCTCACGAGGTGCCCATGAAGCAAGCCATAACGACCAATGTCGGATTTTGGGTTCCGGCAGACCCTTGAGGTTCGAACACTGGGGTGCACACGGAGATCCAACCTTCCACCATCTCGCACTTCGCCGAATCGCAGGTACCTAAACTACTAATGGAACAGCACAAGAGACACAGGATTTATACTGATTCGGGCCACCATTGTGGTGTAATACCCTACTCCAGTGTGTGGTGTGGTGGATTGCCTCTTGGGCTGATGAGGAACAATACAAGGAAGAACAGCCTCGCGAGGGTATGTTCTTGACGGGTGTGATGAACTGCTAAGTGGTGTTCAGTCGCTCTAGCTACTGGTTCCTTGATGAGGATTCCGATCTCTCTCTCTCGCTCTAAGATGCCCGATGCCTCTATTATGGTGGCTAGCTCTACTTATATAGGCGAAGGCCCTAGGCCTCTTCCCAAATATTGAGCGGGAAGGGCGCCAACAATCGGCCATTTTGAAGGGGAACAACGGGTACACTTATCCTGACTAAAGTTGGTCCTCGCCGCCAAAGGCTCTGGTGATGGCCTTTGCTTGGGTTCCTAATGACCCCTTCCAGCCTTTGGGGCTGGTCTTGGTCTTGTTGCAATCAAACGGATGCCTTTGCTTGATGCTCTCGCTGCGCTTGCTCCCTTTGCACCAAAGAGGAAAGGAGGACACTGTGCGGGCTGGCGCCCGACTGGCGCCCTTGGTCGTCATGGCTTGCGTCATGGGCACCTCGCGAGGTACCCTGCCTTGAACTCTCCGCCTCCTCATGAGCCAGCCTGACGAGGCCGCGCTCGAGGAAGCTCCTTGTCGTCCGCCCCGCGAGGCTTGGCCCCTCGCGAGGGTCTTGAGCTTGCGTTGATGAAGATGGGCCGTCCTGGGCCTCCTTTGAGCCACGCCGCAGGCCGCATGCAGGCAAGTCTGGGGACCCCTGTTCCCTGAACGCCGACAATAGCCCCCGGGCCCATGGCGCGCCCGAACTTGGCCGAGAAGAGAGGCGAAAGGGCAAGTGCGAAGCGTCGCGGGCCCTAACAGCCTGCGGCCTTGGGCGCCGCGTGGCGGTTGATTGGACGTGGTCGACACTGTTCCCCCACGCCTCCTCATTTCGTGCCTTGCTAGGCGGACACGCTGCTGTGCACATCTGTTCCCCGCTCTGCTGCTCGTGCGCCCCTGTCCTTCCCCCTCTCGAACTCGAGCTTCCATTTTCAAGCCAGTCGCGAATCTCCCCTTTCAATTGCCATGGCTCCGAGCAAAGAAGGGAAAGGAAGAAACACTGTGCCTCCGCCTGCTTGCCGGCTGACCTCCGCCGTCGACCCGTCGATCATACTCAATCTAGAGGGCTTGGGCAAGGTTAGTTCAGCTCTGTCCACCACCTTCAACGAATGCGGAGGACGACGGCCCTGGCCCAAGGCCCCACTTCACCATCGGCCGGATAGTCACCGAGGTCCGGTATTTTCTTGACGCATACGTGGGCGGGGCTGGTTCCCCCCTTTTCTGATTTCGTCAATGCCGTGCTTTCCCACTATCAGATCCACATGATGCATCTGGGTCCTGAGTCCATCACTCTGCTCTCGGTCTTCGCCTTCGTTTGTGAAGCAATGATGGGCATCCTTCCTTCGGTTGCCTTGCTGCGCCACTTCTTTTCTCTGCGCCTTGTCGACCCCACCCAATGCTCGGCGTGCGTGAGCTTCGTCGCCGCGCCCGAGACAACGGCCTCAGGGATTGACTTCAGCCTCCCTCCGCCCGTGGCTGAGTTCCGCGAGAGGTGGTTGTACGTGGATGTGGGGGTGCCCAGCCCCCTGCTATCGGAGCCAACCTCGCCTGCTGTCCCCAATTCAGCCGGGCCGAGACGCTTTCAAGCCCTCGGCTCATCTTTATGTCCGCATCGCTTGGCGTTTCGAGGTCGCTTGTCGTGACAGCGCCCAAGGTGGTGAAGGAGTTCCTGATGTGCCGCGTTGCTCCTCTCCAACGCCATTCCCACGGATGTGGGCCTTGATGGGCACTGGTGATCGTATGAGGCTCCGGGAAGAACTGACGCCTGAAGCGCTAAGGAAAGTGCTCCTGGTCCTGACTGGCGACCCCAACCCCGGTGGCATCCGGCATGGAGGGGCCTTGCTGTACCTCTGCCAGAACAGGGGTGATTTTGTGAACCAGATGCCTATCTTCGATGAATGGGGGCCGCGCCCGCTGGTCTCCAGGGGCCTCGCGAGAATCCAGTGATGGTGACAGCCCTTCCAGTTGGCCAAGGTGGCTCCTCCTCAAGTGGCGGAGCAGGGAGGCACGAGCCGCCAGAGGCCGGAGGGACCCCCGCCGGGGTGACAGCGCCGGGCGACGCTCATGAGGGAGCAGCTCCTGAGGCTCATGCCGTCGCGGCTGAGGGCGGCAGGCAGCCGCCCGCAGCGCCTGCCGATGGAGCCCCCGAGGCCCCTGCTGCTTCTCTTGGTGAGGCGACCAGCGGCGCGCATCAGGTGGACGCCCCTGACGCAGGTTGCCTTGATGCTTCACCCTCGCCGCAGGCTGACCCCTGCGCTCAAATCTTGGGTCGCTTCCATGTGGACTTCGAGGCCCTCCGGAAGAGAAGGGAGGCCACAGGCGATGATTACCCTTGTCGCTGGCTGAGGGAAGTACTTCGCCACCGATGTAAGCCTTCTCCTTCTCCAGCTCCCGATCCTTCTGCTGCTTGTCTTGATCCTTGCCTGCAGCCCCTTCTGCCGAGCTCACGGAGACGGGTGAGGAGCCGTCCGCCTCGGCTTCGCCTCCCTCGTCCCTGAGTGCTCCGGCGGTGGAGCCCTTGTGGTGAGGGCGATCGGGGAGGCGAACCGTCCCGAGGCGCATCGTGGCCCTGCGCGCCTCGCGACTCTTCTTCGCGAGCCTTCTCGTGGCATAGCTAGCCTGCCATGGGCTTCTCGCCTGGTCGTGGACGACGATTGGCTGAGGCGCTTCCTGTGCCCTTCGTATGGGGGTGGGCTGGCTCCAGGCCGGGCTTCTGGCGCGGCGTGCCCGGCCGTCGCGAGGGTGCCAGCCCCCAGCCCCGGGAGGGAGGCGGCCGACTTCGTGGGCCCCGTCGCGTGGTTGGGGCAGGTGATGGTGTGGAAGAGGCGTGCTCGGCGCTCCGGAGCGTCGCGCTCTTCGCCAAGGATTCCTTCGAAGGGCAGCCGATGCGGTGAGCCTGCTTGGTGAGGAGCTCGCGGATGAAGACGCGCGCCTTGAGGCCGAGGGCCTGTGCCTGGCCGTAGAGAGGCGTGAGCTAGAGGGTGCTGTCGCCCTTGCGCGCCACCAGCGCGATCTTGATGATGAAGAGGCCAAAGAGTCGCTGGCAGCCTCTCGGGAGGCCTGTTCTCGGGCTGTCGAGGAGGCCCGGGAAGCTAACAGACGGCGAGAGGCAGCGGAGGAGCGGGCGCGGAACTCCTGGCCCGGTGTCACTCACTGGAGGAGCAAGTAGAGCTGCGCGAGGCAGCCCTCACGTCGATGAAGGTGGCCTCCGGCGACCCGGGGATCTCCAGAAGCTAGAGGAGGCGTTGACGCTGAAGCCGCTTGAACGCAGCAATACGGCGCCTGAGACGAGGGAGCGCTTGGCGACGCGGGCGGAGGATGAGGTCGCTGCACTGAAGCCCAAGTCCCGGAGGAGGTCGGACGCCGAGTGGCGACGGCGCTCGAACCTAGAGCGCGAAGTTCGAGGAGAGGCCGGGTTGATCAAGGCCGAGGTCAAGGCAGGATCGCTGCCTTGAGGGCCAAGCTGGAGGAGGCGGCCGCGGCGGGCCGATGCTCTTGGGCCGCCCTCGAGGTGGCGCAGGGGAGTCAACCACCTCTCGGTGAGGCGCTCCTTCTTTTCCAACGGGTGGAGGAGGCCGAGGCCGTCGCGCCGCCGTAATGCGGACGAGATACGTGGCCGCGAATCTGGAGCATGAGCACGGCCCCATGCTCGCCACGCCCGAAAGAGCCAACACAGCCTTGGGTAACATCTGCGAGGCGGTTGTTGGCGAAGTCGCACGCGTTAACTACGCCGCAACCTTCGCTTCTTCATCGGCGTGGTGGCGCGCCGGAGGCGCGGTCGGTCAGGGCCAATAGGTTGGTGGAGGAGAGGAGCCGCGCGCTGCTTGGGCACGCCTTTTCTCGTGTCTTCAGCCATCTCCGGAACATGGACCCCCACTTCGACTTTGACGCAGCCATCGCCCCAGTTCCCCAGGCCGTCCGGGGCGACCTGGCGCACTGGGTGGAAGACAACGTGGATGCTCTCGTCAGGGCCTTCGCCGGACAACGACGGCGCGTGGTCGTGGCCGCCGGCGAGGGCGGCGTGGTGAACGGCCCAGCGCCACCGATGGCCACGCAGACAAGGACGGGCGAGGCCAGCGACGCTTAGCAACGGCTCGAGGTGCTCCCGAGGACGCATTGGGGATTTATCCGACTGATTATGTATTGTCCCTGTTCCATTACCCTGCATGAATAGAACTCAGGTTTTGGCCTCGATGGCTGTGAGATCATTTTGGGAGGGGAGCCCTCATGTAAAACTTGTGTTCATCGTGATAGCGGTGTTACATCGCCCATACGCCCGCGCCAAGTGGTTGGCCAAGCGACGTGCTGGTTGGCTGATTTACCTTTGTTTCGTACGAGCCCTGAGATAGCCCGTGGGAGGCTGTGGTGACCCGAGTGTCTCCTGATCGAATCCGTAGGATCTGCAGTAAAAACCCTCCGGAGAGGACACGGCGGCGGCAGGCTGGGCTGCGCGCAAGCTAGGCCTGGCCCGGCTCGCGAGGGGCTCGCGAGGGGAGGCAGCTGAGGCGGAGTGGTAATCGAAACGCGAGAGATTTGCTCGAACGAGACTAAGCACCCCTTCCCCGAACACACGCAAATCTCAAATTCAAATCCAACTTAAATCCAATGGGGAAAGCGACAACCAAATGGAAAGGCGAAGAAAGCAGAAGAAAAGCCGCGTCCAGCACCTAGTCTAGTCTTGGGCGTCTTCTCACCAACAAGGAGCTAAGTGCCGCCATCGGCATGGGAGGGAGCCCGTGGCCCGAGGCCGGCACCCCGAGACTCAGGCGTGTACAGCCCCACTCATTATTACGTGAGAGTGTCACAGGGCGGCGAGCTTCACAGGCACTAGGCCTTCTTCACAGGTACCGGCCTTGCTTCATATCGCCAGACGAGGGCCCCGCCTTGCGCCACACTCTAGTGCCATCAACAATGACCAGAAACCAGGACACCGCCGATGGGGTAGAGCGGTCGCCAACGGTTCCCCCGACGACCACGGGTCCTCCGCCAGGGGCAGGCCCTAAGGCGCCTCCCCAGCAGAGGGCCTACCTCCTGAGAACGCCTTGCTCCGAACGCCGCGGTGGTGATGTCGGATCTCTGCCCCTCTCCGGCAGCCCCCTGCGCCCTCCTCCCGAGGGGTAGGAGACTGCGGGAGCGGGGCAGCCGCTCGTCGTGGCGACCTGTACCTCCTGCGACCTATGGTTAGCGTATGTTTGCTCTTGAGGAAGTAGCGGTACCCGATAATCGTCGCCCCCGGCGTGACCAGTGGGACCGTCTCGAGGCTCCTGGAAGAGCTCGGCTTCCGGCGCCTCATCTCCCCAGCTCGGGCTGAGGAGCGAGCCTTGTTCTCCCTCATGCGGGTGCCCTTGGTCCACCATGTGGGGCACATATTCTTCTGGCGCCGTCATCCCGAAGGCCACGCCAGAGTGCTTGGCGTGCCATGCGGCTCGCTTGATGCGCCCACCGTGGGGTGGCGGTGCGGCCGGTCCACCCGGCCGTGGGTTACGCCGAGTCCTTCTTCTCCGCGGGCGAAGGGCGGGCAACCCGCCGCCCGGCCAGTCTTGGCCGACTTTCGCCGGTGTTGGAGTAGCTTTGGAGCCCGGGCGCACGCGTGGAGCCCGTGCGGGCCGCCTGGCCTGAGATGGAAGTTGGGTGCGAAGGGGTGAGCCCGAGGCGGCGTAGCCAGAGAGCTCGCCACTCGCTTCCAAAGAAGACGCCGCAGCCGCTCTCCAGCCTGCACTGCAGCAGCTCTCGGGCCACCGTGAGCGCAGCCTCGAGTTCACCTGCTCTGGCGGGTGTATGGTGATGTGGTCGCGGCGTGATTGGAGGCCCTTGCTGCCGACCGTGCCTGCTGCGGCGTGAGAGCCGTCGAAGCCTGTCCGCGTCGCCCGTGGCCCGCAGCGCCGTGCGGACCGCGAGCTGCCTGGGGCATGGGGTCGCCCGAGGCGAGCGGTTCTGCGCAGGCGGGCCACGCCGCCTAAGGATCTGGGTTGCCCGCTTGGTCGCCGGATATGGTGATGACGATGCGACGGAACACGAGGCGACAGAAGGTGGATTCCGGCGCACCCCTACCCGGCGCGCCAAATGTCGGATTTCGGGTTCCGGCAGACCCTTGAGGTTCGAGCACCGCGCGCGCGGAGATCCAACCTTCCACCGTCTCGCACTTCGCCGAATCGCAGGGACCTAAACTACTAATGGAACAGCACAAGAGACACAGGATTTATACTGGTTCGGGCCACCATTGTGGTGTAATACCCTACTCCAGTGTGTGGTGTGGTGGATTGCCTCTTGGACTGATGAGGAACAATACAAGGAAGAACAGCCTCGCGAGGGTATGTTCTTGACGGGTGTGATGAACTGCTAAGTGGTGTTCAGTCGCTCTAGCCATCGGGTTCCTTGATGAGGATTCCGATCTCTCTCTCTCGCTCTAAGATGCCCGATGCCTCTATTATGGTGGCTAGCTCTACTTATATAGGCGAAGGCCCTGGGCCTCTTCCCAAATATTGAGCGGGAAGGGCGCCAACAATCGGCCATTTTGAAGGGGAACAGCGGGTACACTTATCCTGACTAAAGTTGGTCCTCGCCTGCCAAAGGCTCGTGATGGCCTTTGCTTGGGCTCCACAATGACCCTCTTCCAGCCGTTGGGGCTGGTCTTGGTCTTGTTGCACCGAAACGGATGCCTTTGCTTGATGCTCTCGCCTGCGCTTGCTCCCTTTGCACCAAAGAGGAAAGGAGGACACTGCGCGGGCTGGCGCCCGGATGGCGCCCTTGGTCGTCATGGCTTGCGTCATGGGCACCTCGCGAGGTACCCTGCCTTGAACTCTCCGCCTCCTCATGAGCCAGCCTGACGAGGCCATGCCTGAGAAAGCTCCTTGTCGTCCGCCCCGCGAGGCTTGGCCCCTCGCGAGGGTCTTGAGCTTGCGTTGATGAAGATGGGCCGTCCTGGGCCTCCTTTGAGCCACGCCATGAGCCGCAGGCAGGCAAGTCTGGGACCCCTGCTCCCGAACGCCGACAACCAAAGGCGCCCGGTGAGCGCCAGCCAGCAGGTCCTCCTTTCCTCTTTAGTACAAAGGAGCAAGCGCGGCGAGAGCATCAAGCAAAGGCGTCCATTTCGTGCAACAAGACCAAGACCAGTCCAACAAAGACGAAGGAAGTCATTGTGGAGCCCAAGCCAAGTGCGTCACCACCAGAGCCTTTGACAAAGCGAGGACCAACTTTAGTCAGGATAAGTGTACCATATGTTCCCCTTCAAAATGGCCAATTGTTGGCGCCCTTCCCGCTCAATATTTGGGAAGAGGCCCAGGGCCTTTGCCTATAAATAGGACTAGCCACCCACAGAGTAGAAAAAACAGAGAGATAGATCTGGAATAGGCAGAGAGATAGAGAGAAGCGACTGAACTCCCCCTAGCAGTTCATCGCACCAGCCAAGAACATGCCCTCGCGAGGCTGTTCTTCTTTGTATTGTTCATCACCATCAGCCCAAGAGGCAATCCACCACACCACAAACTAGAGTAGGGTATTACACCACAATGGTGGCCCGAACTAGTATAAACCCCGTGTCTCTTGTGCCGTTCCTTTCAGAGTTTAGATCCTAGCAAGGCGGCGGGGTGCAGGTAGGTGGAGGGCGAGATTCCGCGCGCACCCCAGTGTTCGAACCTCAAGGGTCTACCGGAACCCGAAATCTGACAAATAGCAAAGCTCGAGATACATCAAGATCGTGCCATAGAGGGAACACGAGAGAGAACACAAGAGAGAGAGATCAAACACATAGCTACTGGTACATACCCTCAGCCTCGAGGGTGAACTACTCCCTCCTCGTCATGGAGAGTGCCGAGATGATGAAGATGGCCACTGGTGATGGGTTCCCCCTCCGGCAGGGTGCCGGAACGGGCTTCCGAGAGGTTTTTGGTGGCTACAGAGGCTTGCGGCGGCGGAACTCCCGATCTATCTTCGTATTCGGTAGTTTTAGGGTACGTAGGGATATATAGGCGAAAGAAGTCGGTCGGGAGCCTCGAGGTCCACGAGACAGGGGGCGCGCCAAGAGGGGCGCCTCCTATCTCGTGGCTTCCTCGAGATCTTCCGACGTGAACTCCAAGTCTCCCGGATCATATTCTTCCAAAAATCACGTTGTCAAGGTTTCATTCCGTTTGGACTCCGTTTGATATTCCTTTTCTTCAAAATCTTTGAAACAGTAATAAAAGCAGCAATATGGGCTGGGCCTCCGGTTAATAGGTTAGTCCCAAAAGTAATATAAAAGTGTATAATAAAGCCCATAATCATTCAAAACAGGTAATATAATCGCATGGAACAATAAAATTATAGATACGTTGGAGACGATCAAGCATCCCCAAGCTTAATTCACCTTTCGTCCTCGAGTAGGTAAATGATAAAACAGAATTTTTGATGTGGAATGCTAGTTGGCATAATTTCAATGTAATTCTTCTTAATTGTCGATGAATATTCAGATCCAAAGATTCAAGACAAAAGTTCATATTGACATAAAAATAATAATACTTCAAGCATACTAACAAAGCAATTATGTCTTCTCAAAATAACATGGCCAAAGAAAGTTATCCCTACAAAATCATATAGTCTGGCTATGCTCCATCTTCCCCACACAAAATATTTAAATGATGCACAACCCCGATGACAAGCCAAGCAATTGTTTCATACTTTTGACATTCTCAAAACTTTTTCAATCTTCACGCAATACATGAGCGTGAGCCATGGACATAGCACTATAGGTGGAATAGAATGGTGGTTGTGGAGAAGACAAAAATAGGGGAAGATAGTCTCACATCAACTAGGCAGATCAAAGGGCTATGGAGATGCCCATCAATAGATATCAATGTGAGTGAGTAGGGATTGCCATGCAATGGATGCACTAGAGCTATAAGTATATGAAAGCTCAACAAAAGAAACTAAGTGGGTGTGCATCCAACTCGCTTGCTCACGAAGACCTAGGGCAATTTGAGGAAGCCCGTCATTGGAATATACAAGCCAAGTTCTATAATGAAAATTCCCACTAGTATATGAAAGTGACAACATAGGAGACTCTCTATCATGAAGATTATGGTGCTACTTTGAAGCACAAGTGTGGTAAGAGGATAGTAGCATTGTCCCTTCTCTCTTTTTCTCTCATTTTTTTATTTTTTTTATCTGGGCCTTTCTCTTTTTTTTATGGCCTCTTTTTTTCTTTTCTTTTATTTTATTTTTCGTCCGGAGTCTCATCCCGACTTGTGGGGGAATCATAGTCTCCATCATCCTTTCCTCACTGGGACAATGCTCTAAAAAGTGATGATCATCACACTTTTATTTTCTTACAACTCGATTCTTAGAACAAAATATGACTCTATATGAATGCCTCCAGCGGTGTACCGGGATGTGCAATGACTCATGAGTGACATGTATGAAAGAATTATGAACGGTGGCTTTGCCACAAATACGATGCCAACTACATGATCATGCAAAGCAATATGACAATGATGTAGCATGTCATAATAAACGGAACGGTGGAAAGTTGCATGGAAATATATCTCGGAATGACTATGGAAATGCCATGATAGGTAGGTATGGTGGCTGTTTTGAGGAAGGTATATGGTGGGTGTATGATACCGCTAAAAGTGCTGTATTAGAGAGGCTAGCAATGGTGGAAGGGTGAGAGTGCGATAATCCATGGACTCAACATTAGTCATAAAGAATTCATATACTTATTGCAAAAATCTACAAGTTATCAAAGAAAAGTATTACGCAGCGCATGCTCCTAGGGGGATAGATTGGTAGGAAAAGACCATCGTCATTCCCCGACCGCCACTCATAAGGAAGACAATCAATAAATAAATCATGCTCCGACTTCATCACATAACGGTATACGTGCATGCTACGGGAATCACAAACTTTAACCCAAGTATCTCTCAATTTCACAACTACTCAACTAGAATGACTCTAATATCACTACTTCCATATCTCAAAACAATCATCAAGCATCAAACTTCTCTTAGTATTCAACACACTCATAAGAAAGTTTTTACTATTTTTGAACACCTAGCATATTAAGATTATTAAGCAAATTACCATGCTATTTAAGACTCTCAAAATAATATAAGTGAAGCATGAGAGTTCATCTATTTCTTAAAAAAAATAAAACCACCATTGTGATATAAAAGATATAAGTGAAGCACTAGAGCAAACAACAAACTACTCCAAAAGATATGAGTGAAGATCAATGAGTAGTTAAATAATTGTGCAACTATGTGAAGACTCTCTAACATGAAGGAATTTCAGATCTTGGTATTGTATTCAAACAGCAAGCAAAACAAAATAAAATTACATTGCAAGGATATCACAACTCATGTGAAGAAGCAAAAACTTAGGCTCAACCGATACTAACCGATAGTTGTTGAAGAAGAAAGGTGGGATGCCTACCGGGGCATACCCAAGCTTAGATGCTTGAGACTTTTTGGAATATTATCTTGGGGTGACTTGGGCATCCCCAAGCTTGAACTTTTGTGTCTCCCTAATTCCTCTCATATCATGGTTTCTCTTTTTATCAAAAGCTTCATTCACAACAAACTCAACAAGAACTCGTGAGATAGGCTAGTATAAACCAATGCAAAACCTTATCATTTTCTACTGTAAAAAATCACTAACATTATTATTAAACATTGCATACTAAATGCCTCTTCATATTTAATACTCCTATCCTTAAATAGAATCATTAAACAAGCAAACATATGCAAACAATGCAAACATAACAGCAATCTGCCAAAACAGTACAGTCTATAAAGAATGCAAGAGCATCAATACTTCCCTGACTCCAAAAATTATGAACTAAAATTCCTACTGTAATAAATTTATCAGAGCTCAATATGCAAAAATATTCAACATTATACCACTCTCTGAATTTTCTAGGGAATTTTTGCAACAGAGGTAAACTTTCTGTTTTCAAACAGCAACATGTATACTAACAAAATAAGCATGGCAAAGGCCATCCTTGACTTTTTTTATTGAAACTGAAGATGCAAAACATTATTATAAATAAAATCAAGAAAATACTAACAAAATAAAATGACGCTCAAGCAAAACACATATCATGTGGCGAATAAAAATATAGCCCCATGTAAAGTTACCGATGAACGAGGACGAAAGAGGGGATGCTATCCGGGGCATCCCCAAGCTTAGGCGCTTGAGTCTTCCTTGAATATTACCTTGGGGTGCCTTGGGTATACCCAAGCTTAGGCTCTTTACACTCCTTATTCCATAGTCCATCGAATCTTTACCCAAAACTTGAAAACTTCACAACACAAAACTTAACAGAAAACTCGTAAGCTCCGTTAGCGAAAGAAAACAAAAGACCACTTCAAGGTACTGTAATGAACTCATTATTTATTTATATTGTTGTTAAACTTACTGTATTCCAACTTCTCTATGGTTTATAAACTATTTTACTAGCCATAGATTCATCAAAATAAGCAAACAACACAATGAAAACAGAATCTGTCAAAAAACAGAACAGTTTGTAGTAATCTGTAACTAACGCAAATTTCTGGAACTCCAAAAATTCTAAAATAAACTGGTGGACCTGAGGAATTTGTCTAGTAATCATCTGCAAAAAGAATCAACTAAATATCACTCTCCAGTAAAAAGTTCTAGCTAATCTCGTGAGCGCTAAAGTTTCTGTTTTTTACAGCATGATCATAAAGACTTCACCCAAGTCTTCCCAAAGGTTCTACTTGGCACAAACACTAATTAAAACACAAAACCACATCTAAACAGAGGCTAGATTATTTATTTATTACAAAACAGAACCAAAAAGCAAAAAACTAAAATAAAATTGGGTTGCCTCCCAACAAGCGCTATCGTTTAACGCCCCTAGCTAGGCATAATGATTTCAATGATGCTCACATAAAAGATACGAATTGAAACACAAAGAGAGCATCATGAAGAATATGACTAGCACATTTAAGTCTAACCCACTTCCTATGCATAGGGATTTTGTGAGCAAACAACTTATGGGAACAATGATCAACTAGCATACGAAGGTAAAACAAGCATAAGTTCAAAAATTGAAGCACATAGAGAGGAAACTTGACATTATTGCAACTCCTACAAGCATATGTTCCTCCCTCATAATAATTTTCAGTAGCATCATGAATGAATTCCACAATATAACTAGCACCTAAAGCATTATTTTCATGATCTACAAGCATAGAATTTTTACTACTCTCCACATAAGCAAAATTCTTCTCATGAATAATAGTGGGAGCAAACTCAACAAAATAACTATCATGTGTTTGAAAATTAAGATCAAGATGACAAGTTTCATGGTTATCATTATTCTTTAAAGCATACATGTCATCACAATAATCATCATAGATACAAGGCATGCTTTCATCATAGTAATTTGGCTCATCAAAGCTTGGGGGACAAAAAATATCATCTTCATCAACCATAGCTTCCCCAAGCTTGTGGCTTTGCATATCATTAGCATCATGGATATTCAAGGAATTCATACTAACAACATTGCAATCATGCTCATCATTCAAATATTTAGTGCCAAACATTCTAATGCATTCTTCCTCTAGCAATTGAGCACAATTATCGGAATCCTTATTTTCGCGAAAGATATTAAAAAGATGAAGCGTATGAGACAAACTCAATTCCATTTTTTGTAATTTTCTTTTATAAACTAAACTAGTGATAAAACAAGAAACAAAAAGATTCGATTGCAAGATCTAAAAATATACTTTCAAGCACTAACCTTCGATTGCAAGATCCAGAAAAGAGCTTGATGTCTACTACACAACCTTCTTCTTGTAGACGTTGTTGGGCCTGCAAGTGCACAGGTTTGTAGGACAGTAGCAAATTTCCCTCAAGTGGATGACCTAAGGTTTATCAATCCGTGGGAGGCGTAGGATGAAGATGGTCTCTCTCAAACAACCCTGCAACCAAATAACAAAGAGTCTCTTGTGTCCCCAACACACCCAATACAATGGTAAATTGTATAGGTGCACTAGTTCGGCGGAGAGATGGTGATACAAGTGCAATATGGATAGTAGATAAAGGTTATTGTAATCTGAAATTATAAAAACAGCAAGGTAACAAGTAGTAAAGGTGAGGGTAAACGGTATTGCAATGATAGGAAACAAGGCCTAGGGTTCATACTTTCACTAGTGCAAGTTCTCTCAACAATAATAACATAGATAGATCATATAACAAGCCCTCAACATGAAACAAAGAGTCACTCCAAAGCCACTAATAGCGGAGAACAAACGTAGAGATCATGGTAGGGTACGAAACCACCTCAAAGCTATTCTTTCGGATCGATCTATAAAAGAGTTCGTACTAGAATAACACCTTAAGACACAAATCAACCAAAACCCTAATGTCACCTAGATACTCCATTGTCACCTCAAGTATCCGTGGGCATGATTATACGATATCGTCACACAATCTCAGATTCATCCAACCAACACAAAGTACTTCAAAGAGTGCCGCAAAGTTTCTACCGGAGAGTCAAGAACGTGTGCCAACCCCTATGCATAGGTTCATGGCGGAACCCGCAAGTTGGTCACCAAAACATACATCAAGAGGCACATGATATCCCATTGTCACCACAGATAAGCACGACAAGACATACATCAAGTGTTCTCATAAAAGACTCAATCCGATAAGATAACTTCAAAGGGGAAACTCAATTCATCACAAGAGACTAGAAGGGGAGAAACATCATAAGATCCAACTACAATAGCAAAGCTCGGGATACATCAAGATCGTGCCATAGAGGGAACATGAGAGAGAACACGAGAGAGAGAGAGATCAAACACATAGCTACTGGTACATACCCTCAGCCCCGAGGGTGAACTACTCCCTCCTCGTCATGGAGAGTGCCGGGATGATGAAGATGGCCACCAGTGATGGGTTCCCCCTCCGGCAGGGTGCCGGAACGGGCCCCCGAGAGGTTTTTGGTGGCTACAGAGGCTTGCGGTGGCGGAACTCCCGATCTATCTTCGTATTCGGTAGTTTTAGGGTACGTAGGGGTATATAGGCGAAAGAAGTCGGTCGGGAGCCTCGAGGGGTCCACGAGACAGGGGGGCGCGCCCAGTAGGGGGGGGGCGCCCTCCTATCTCGTGGCTTCCTCGAGGATCTTCTGACGTGAACTCCAAGTCTCCCGGATCATATTCTTCCAAAAAATCACGTTGCCGAAGGTTTCATTCCGTTTGTACTCCGTTTGATATTCCTTTTCTTTGAAATACTGAAACATGCAATAAAACATCAATATGGGCTGGGCCTTCGGTTAATAGGTTAGTCCCAAAAGTAATATAAAAGTGTATAATAAAGCCCATAATCATTGAAAATAGGTAATATAATAGCATGGCACAATCAAAAATTATAGATACGTTGGAGACGTATCAGCAACACACAGGTACCAATCTGAGGCTTTGAGACAAAGATTGTATACAAGAGATGAACTAGGGTTTTAGAGGAGATGGTGCTGGTGAAGATGTTGATGGAGATTGACCCCCTCCTGATGAGAGGATCATTGGTGATGACGATGGCGATGATTTCCCCCTCCCGGAGGGATGTTTCCCAGAACAGCTCATGGGAGCCCTAGATTGGTTCCAAGGTTCCGCCTCGTGGCGGCGGAGTTTCTTCCCAAAGCTTGCTTATGATTTTTTCCAGGTAAAAGACTTCATATAGCGTAAGATGGGCACCGGAGGCCTGCCGAGGGGCCCACGAGGCGGGGTGCGCCCGGGGGTAGCGCGCCCCACCTCGTGGATGGTGGGTGGCCCCCTCTGGTACTTTCTTCGCTCAGTATTTTTTATTAATTCCAAAAATAATTTCCGTGGAGTTTCAGGACTTTTGGAGTTGTGCAGAATAGGTCTCTAATATTTTCTCCTTTTCCAGCCCAGAATTCCAGCTGCCGGCATTCTCCCTCTTCATGTAAACCTTGTAAAATAAGAGAGAATAGTCATAAGTAATGTGACATAACGTATAATAGCAGCCCATAATGCAATAAATATCGATATAAAAGCATGATGCAAAATGGACGTATCAACATGATATGGCCATCATGATCTCATGCTTTTGATCTCCATCGTCACCGGCTTGACACCTTGATCTCCATCGTTGTGTCGTGGTCATATCGCCAACTGTTGCTTCTACAACTATTGCTAACTCATAGCGATAAAGTAATGCAATTATATGGCGTCCGCATTTCATACAATAAAGAGACAACCATAAGGCTCCTGCCGGTTGTGTGATAACTTACAAAACATGATCATCTCATACAATAACGTATATCTCATCATTTCTTGACCATATCACATCACAACATACCCTGCAAAAACAAGTTAAACGTCCTCTACTTTGTTTTTGCAAGTTTTACGTGGCTGCTACGGGTTTCTAGCAAGAACCGTTCTTACCTATGGCAAAAACCACAATGGTGTTTCATCAAGTTCACTGTTTTAACCTTCTTCAAGAACTGGCCATAGTCAAATTTGATTCAACTAAAGTAGGAGAAATAGACACCCGCCAGCCACCTTTATGCAAAACTAGTTGCATGTCGGTCGGTGGAACCGGTCTCATGTGCGTGGAAATGTAAGGTTCGTCCGGGCCGCTTCATCCCACAATACCGCGATCAAAATAAGACGTTGGTGGTAAGCAGTATGACTATCATCGGCCACAACTCTTTATGTTCTACTCGTGCATATCATCTACGCATAGACCTGGCTCATGATGCCACCGTTGGGGAACGTTGCATGGAAAACAATTTTTTTCTACGCACACGCAATGATCTATCCACGGAGATGCATAGCAACGAGGGGAAGAGTGTGTCTACGTACCTTCGTAGACCGTAAGCGGAAGCATTTCACAACGCGGTTGATGTAGTCGAACTTCTTCGCTCTTCAACCGATCAAGTACCGAACGCATGGCACCTCCGCGTTCTACACACGTTCAACTCGGTGACGTCCCTCGCCTTCTTGATCCAGCAAGACGTCGAGGTAGTAGATGAGTTCTGTCAGCACGATGGCGTGGTGATGGTGATGGTGAAGTGATCTCCGCAGGGCTTCGCCTAAGCACTACGAAAATATGACTGGGGTTGTAAATGGTGGAGGAGGGTGCCACACACGGCTAGGCAATTATCTACTGTGTGCTAGGCGCCCCTCCTCATATATATAGGTGGGAGGGAGGAGCAGCCATAGGAGGCGCCCAAGTAGGAGGAATCCTACTTGGAGTCCCTCCCAAGCCGCGCGCCCCCTGCCATATATAACCGAGGGGGAAGGAAAGAGGGGGGGGGGAGGAAAGAAGTAGGAATCCTCTATAGGGGCGCACCAGGGCTGGTGTGTTCCCTCACTTGGCCCATAAGGCCCATATCTTTGCTGGGGGTGCCCGAAACTCCTTTCCGGTGACCCGATAAGTACCCGGTACCATCCAGAACACTTCCGGTGTCCGAATACCATCATCCTATATATCAATATTTACCTCTCGACCATTTCGAGACTCCTCGTCATGTCCGTGATCTCATCTGGGACTCCGAAAAAACTTCGATCACCAAAAACACGTAACTCATAATGCAAATCGTCATCGAACGTTAAGCGTGCGGACCCTACGGGTTCGAGAACTATGTAGACATGACCGAGACACCTTTTTTTTGCATGATAATACGTGTCTCATTAATAAAATAAAGATTCAGTTACAAGCCACTTAAATATCGACGTTACAAGACTGAAAAGATAGGATAATCCTATGCATGACCGAGACACCTCTCTGATCAATAACCAATAGCGGAACCTGGAAGCCCATATTGGCTCCTACATATTCTACGAAGATCTTTATCGGTCGAACCGTTATGACAATATACGTAATTCCCTTTGTCCATCGGTATGTTACTTGCCCGAGATCCGATCATTGGTATCTTTATACCTAGTTAAAATTTGTTACCGGCAAGTCTCTTTACTCGTTCTGTAATACATCATCCCATGACTAACTCCTTAGTCGTTTTCTTGCAAGCTTATGATGTGTATTACCGAGAGGGACCAGAGATACCTCTCCAATACTCGGAGTGGCAAATCCTAATCTCGATCTATGCCAACTCAACAAACACCTTCGATGATACCTGTAGAGCATCTTTATAATCACCCAGTTACGTTGCGATGTTTAATAGCACATAAGGTATTCCTCCGATATCCGGGAGTTGCATAATCTCATAGTCGAAGGAATATGCACTACAAAAAAAAGACACATCCGTGACATTTTGGGCTGAATGAATTTTTTTCTGTTATACTTCTGACACTTCTATGACGATAATTGTGACAAAACCCGGTATCATCATAGATGTGGTGGGGTCCTACTTCTATGACAAAAAATCATGACAGAAAATGGGCTTTTCGTCCTGGGCGGGCCGGAGACGCAGCTGCATGACATTCTTTGGGCCGTCCATGACGGAAAAAAACCGTGGTAGAAGCGAGGGCGGAAAAAATATCGGGGAGTTCCCGGTTACGGTGGCTGGTCGGGGGCCGAGCGATGCGCGTTTCTCTCGTACGTATGCGCGTGTGTGCGAGGCGTTGGGCTCTAACTGAACCCGAGCGAGGCGTTGGGCTCTAAGTAAACCCGAGAAATTGCACTGCAGGCTACGCGTTACTGAACCCGAGCAATTGATCGATCCCTTGCTTTTAACTGAACCTGATCGAACGATTCCTTTGCTACTGCTGCTAACTGAAGCCGATCGATGCTGCCTCTAGATGAACAGTGAGCGTTGTTGGGGGGTTTGGATGAACAGTTCCCGGTGGGGGTTGGATGAACAGGAACCCGTGGTAGTAGAGGCCGTTGCCGCTGGATGAACAGTACCCCGATCGATCGAGCCGGTGGATGAACAGGACCCCGTGGAGGGCTGGATGAATAGGACCCCGTGGAGGGCTGGTTGAACAGTAGCCGGTGGAGGGCTGGTTGAACAGTAGCCGGTGGAGGGCTGGATGAACAGTAGCCCGTGGAGGGGTGGTTGAACAGGACCCCGTGGAGAGGGCTGGTTGAACAGTAGCCGGTGGAGGAGCGCGTGGTGGAGGCTGGATGAACAGGAGCCCGTGGATGAACAGTCGCAGGTGGAGGCTGGAGGAGGTCGACGGTGGAGATGAACAGTATCCTGTGGAGTCCCGTTTTGCGGTACACCACACCCCTCCCGATGAACAAGACCCCCGTTTCGACCGTAGCGCTCCAACACAAGTCTGTTTCCTCCATTTTGCTGTACGCCACACCCCTCCCGATCAATGCTACCTCTTGAGCACTGCGTTGGTTTTCCCTTGAAGAGGAAATGGTGATGCAGCAAAGTAGCGTAAGTATTTCCCTCAGTTTTTGAGAACCAAGGTATCAATCCAGTAGGAGGCTACGCGCGAGTCCCTCGCACCTACACAAAACAAATAAATCCTCGCAACCAATGCGATAAGGGGTTGTCAATCCCTACACGGTCACTTCATTTAGAGTGAGATCTGATAGATATGATAAGATAATATTTTGGTATTTTTATGATAAAGATGCAAAGTAAAATAAAAGGCAATGAAAATAGCTAAGTGTTGGAAGATTAATATGATGGAAGATAGACCCGGGGGCCATAGGTTTCACTAGTGGCTTCTCTCAAGAGCATAAGTATTTTACGGCGGGTGAACAAATTACTGTTGAGCAATTGACAGAATTGAGCATAGTTATGAGAATATCTAGGTATGATCATGTATATAGGCATCACGTCCGAGACAAGTAGACCGACTCCTGCCTGCATCTACTACTATTACTCCACACATCGAAGGCTATCCAAAGATGCATCTAGAGTATTAAGTTCATAAGAACAGAGTAACGATTAAGCAAGATGACATGATGTAGAGGGATAAATTTATGCAATATGATAAAACCCCATCTTGTTATCCTCGATGGCAACAATACAATACGTGCCTTGCTGCCCCTACTGTCACTGGGAAAGGACACCACAAGATTGAATCCAAATTTAAGCACTTCTCCCATTGCAAGAAAGATCAATCTAGTAGGCCAAACCAAACTGATAATTCGAAGAGACTTGCAAAGATAACCAATCATACATAAAAGAATTCAGAAGATTCAAATATTGTTCATAGATAAACTTGATCATAAACCCACAATTCATCGGTCTCAACAAACACACCGCAAAATAAGATTACATCGAATAGATCTCCACGAGAGAGGGGGAGAACATTGTATTGAGATCCAAAAAGAGAGAAGAAGCCATCTAGCTAATAACTATGGACCCGAAGGTCTGAGGTAAACTACTTCACACATCATCGGAGAGGCTATGGTGTTGATGAAGAAGCCCTCCGTGATCGATGCCCCCCTCCGGCGGAGCTCCGAAACAGGCCCAAGATGGGATCTCGTCGGTACAGAAGGTTGCGGCGGTGGAATTATGTTTTTGGCTCCGTATCTGATTGTTTGGGGGTACGTAGGTATATATAGGAGGAAGGAGTACGTCGGTGGAGCAACATGGGGCCCACGAGGGTGGAGGGCGCTGGGGGGTTGGCGCGCCCCCCTACCTCGTGGCTTCCTGGAAGCTTCCTTGACGTAGGGTCCAAGTCTCCTGGATCATGTTCATTTCGAAAATCATGTTCCCGAAGGTTTCATTCCGTTTGGACTCCGTTTGATATTCTTTTTCTGCTAAACTCTGAAATAGGCAAAAAACAACAATTCTGGGCTGGGCCTCCGGTTAATAGGTTAGTCCCAAAAATAATATAAAAGTGAATAATAAAGCCCAATAATGTCCAAAACAGAAGATAATATAGCATGGAGCAATCAAAAATTATAGATACGTTGGAGACGTATCAAGCATCCCCAAGCTTAATTCCTGCTCGTCCTCGAGTAGGTAAATGATAAAAATAGAATTTTTGATGTGGAATGCTACTAGGAATAATTTTAATGTAATTCTTCTTAACTGTGTTATGAATATTCAGATCCGAAAGATTCAAGATAAAAGTTCAATATTGACATAGAAATAATAATACTTCAAGCATACTAACTAAGCAACTATGTCCTCTCAAAATAACATGGCCAAAGAAAGTTCATCCCTACAAAATCATATAGTTTAGTCATGCTCCAATTTCGTCACACAAGAATGCACTCATCATGCACAACCCCGATGACAAGCCAAGCAATTGTTTCATACTTTAGTAATCTCGAACTTTATAAACCTTCACGCAATACATGAGCGTGAGCCATGGATATAGCACTATGGCTGGAATAGAGTATAATGATGGGGGTTATGTGGAGAATACAAAAAAGGAGAAAGTCTTACATCAACGAGGCTAATCAATGAGCTATGGAGATGCCCATCAATTTATGTTAATGCAAGGAGTAGGGATTGCCATGCAACAGATGCACTAGAGCTATAAATGTATGAAAGCTCAACAAAAGAAACTAAGTGGGTGTGCATCCAACTTGCTTGCTCACGAATACCTAGGGCACTTGAGGAGTCCCATTGTCGGAATATACAAGCCAAGTTCTATAATGAAAAATTCCCACTAGTATATGAAAGTGACAAAACGAGAGACTCTCTATCATGAAGATTATGGTGCAACTTTGAAGTACAAGTGTGGTAAAAGGATAGTAGCATCGTCCCTTTTTATTTCTCTTTTTTTTTGGCCTTCTTTTTTTTATTTGGCCTTTCTCTCTTTTTTTGGGACAATGCTCTATCAAATGATGATCATCACACTTCTATTTATTTACAACTCAATGATTACAACTCGATACTAGAACAAGGTATGACTCTATATGAATGCCTCCGTGATGTACCGGGATATGCAATGAACCA
The DNA here is from genome assembly GCA_021605145.1 of Aegilops bicornis. Lineage (NCBI taxonomy): Eukaryota > Viridiplantae > Streptophyta > Magnoliopsida > Poales > Poaceae > Aegilops > Aegilops bicornis. The sequence goes on from CM038672.1 coordinate 453,911,031, forward strand.
AGAGTGACATGTATGAAAGAATTATGAACGGTGGCTTTGCCACAAATACTATGTCAACTACATGATCATGCTAAGCAATATGACAATGATGAACGTGTCATGATAAACGAAACGGTGGAAAGTTGCATGGCAATATATCTCGGAATGGCTATGGAAATGCCATAATAGGTAGGTATGGTGGCTGTTTTGAGGAAGATATAAGGAGGTTTATGTGTGAAAGAGCGTATCATATCACGGGGTTTGGATGCACCGGTGAAGTTTGCACCAACTCTCAATGTGAGAAAGGGCAATGCACGGTACCGAAGAGGCTAGAAATGATGGAAAGGTGAGAGTGTGTATAATCCATGGACTCAACATTAGTCATAAAGAACTCACATACTTATTGCAAAAATCTACAAGTCATCAAAAATCAAGCACTACGCGCATGCTCCTAGGGGGATAGATTGGTAGGAAAAGACCATCGCTCGTCCCCGACCGCCACTCATAAGGAGGACAATCAAAGAATACCTCATGTTTCAAATTTGTTACATAATGTTTACCATATGTGCATGCTACGGGACTTGCAAACTTCAACACAAGTATTTATCAAATTCATAACTACTCAACTATCACAACTTTAATATCACTACCTCCATATCTCAAAACAATCATCAAGCATCAAACTTCTCTTAGTATTCAACACACTCATAAGAAAGTTTTTACTAATCTTGAATACCTAGCATATTAGGAGTATTTAAGCAAATTACCATGCTATTTAAGACTCTCAAAATAATCTAAGTGAAGCATGAGAGACCAATAGTTTCTATAAAACAAATCCACCACCGTGCTCTAAAAGATATGAGTGAAATACCAGAGCAAAACTATATAACTCAAAAGATATAAGTGAAGCACATAGAGTATTCTAATAATTTCCGAATCATGTGTGTCTCTCTCAAAAGGTGTGTACAGAAAATATGATTGTGGCAAAATAAAAAGCAAAGACTCAAATCATACAAGACGCTCCAAGCAAAACACATATCTTGTGGTGAATAAAAATATAGCTCCAAGTAAAGTTACCGATGGAAGCAGACGAAAGAGGGGATGCCTTCCGGGGCATCCCCAAGCTTTGGCTTTTTCGTGTCCTTAGATTATCTTGGGGGTGCCATGGGCATCCCCAATCTTAGGCTCTTTCCACTCCTTGTTCCATAATCCATCAAATCTTTCACCCAAAACTTGAAAACTTCACAACAAAAAACTCAGCAGAAAATCTCGTGAGCTCCGTTAGCGAAAGAAAACAAAAGACCACTTCAAGGTACTGTAATGAATTCATTCTTTATTTATATTGGTGTTAACCTACTGTATTCCAACTTCTCTATGGTTTATAAACTATTTTACTAGCCATAGATTCATCAAAATAAGCAAACAACACACGAAAAACAGAATCTGTCAAAAACAGAACAGTCTGTAGTAATCTCTAACTAATGCAAACTTCTGGAACTCCAAAAAATCAGCCAAAATAGGACGACCTAAATTTTTTTATTGATCAGCAGCAATTGGAATCAATATTTTATCACGTTCTGGTGATTTTTAACAATTATTTTCGTGAATGTAAAGTTTCGGAAATTTCTGCAAGATCAAATAACTATCATCCAAGAAGATCCTATAGGTTTAACTTGGCACAAACACTAACTAAAACATAAAAACACATCTAACCAGAGGCTAGAACAAATATTTATTCCTAAACAGAAGCAAAAAGCAAATAACTAAAAAATAAAATTGTGTTGCCTCCCAACAAGCGCTATCGTTTAACGCCCCTAGCTAGGCATAAAAGCAAGGATAGATCTAGGTATTGCCATCTTTGGTAGGCAATCCATAAGTGGCTCTCATAATAGATTCATAAGGTAGTTTTATTTTCTTCCTAGGGAAGTGTTCCATGCCTTTCTTTAATGGAAATTGGAATCTAATATTCCCTTCCTTCATATCAATGATTGCACCAATTGTTGTAAGGACAGGTCTACCAAGAATAATAGGACATGAAGGATTGCAATCTATATCAAGAACGATAAAATCTACGGGCACATAGTTCCTATTTGGAACAATAAGAACATCATTAATCCTTCCCATAGGTTTCTTAATAGTGGAATCCGCAAGGTGCAAGTTTAGAGAGCAATCATCAAAATCACGGAAACCTAGCAAATCACATAAAGTCTTTGGAATCGTGGAAACACTAGCACCCAAATCACACAAAGCATAGCATTCATGATCTTTAATCTTAATTTTAATAGTTGGTTCCCACTCATCATAAAGTTTTCTAGGGATAGTAACTTCCAACTCAAGTTTTTCTTCATAAGATTGCATCAAAGCATCAACGATATGTTTGGTAAAAGATTTATTTTGACTATAAGCATGAGGAGAATTTAGCACGGATTGCAACAAGGAAATACAATCTATCAAAGAGAAACTATCATAATTAAATTCCTTGAAATCCAAAATAGTGGGTTCATTAATATCTAATGTTTTGATCTCTTCAATCCCACTTTAATCAATTTTAGCATCAAGATCTAAAAACTCCGAATTTTTGGAAGGCCTTCTAGGTAAAGGTGGATCATATTCAGTCCTATCATTATCAAGACTCATATTGCAAAACAAATATTTAATATGGGACACATCAATAACTTTTAGATCTTCATCTTTATTTTCATAGGAACTAGAGGAACACGCACTTATAAAGCAATCTTTCTTAGCACACATCCTAGCGGTTCTTTCTTTGCACTCATCAATGGAAATTCTCATAGCTTTGAGAGACTCATTGATATCATGCTTAGGAGGAAAAGATCTAAGTTTTAAATAATCAACATCAAGAGAAATTCTATCAACGTTGCTAGCCAAACCATCAACTTTAAGCAATTTCTCTTCAAGCAAAGCATTGAAATTCTTTTGCGAATTCATAAATTCCTTAACACTAGTCTCAAATTCAGAGGGCATCTTATTAAAATTTCCATAAGAATTGTTGTAGGAATTACCATAATTATTAGAGGAATTACTAGGATAAGGCCTAGGATTAAAGTTTCCTCTATACGTGTTGTTACCAAAATTATTCCTACCAACAAAATTCACATACATAGATTCATTATTATTCTCAATCAAAGTAAAAAAAAAGACATATCATTAGGATCAGAAGAAACACTCTTAGTAGCAAACAATTTCATAAGTTCATCCATCTTTCCACTCAAAACATTAATTTCTTCTATCGCATGCACTTTTTTATTAGTAGATCTTTTAGTGTGCCATTGAGAATAATTAACCATAATATTATCTAGGAGTTTAGTAGCTTCTCCTAAAGTGATTTCCATAAAAGTGCCTCCATGTCAATCTAAAAGATTTTTGGAAGCAAAATTCAATCCGGCATGAATTTTTTGTATAATCATCCACAAATTCAAACCATGAGTGGGGCAATTACGTATCATTAATTTCATCCTCTCCCAAGTTTGTGCAACATGTTCATGATCAAGTTGCTGAAAATTCATAATATCGTTTGTAAGAGAGATGATCTTAGCGGGAGGGAATACTTGGAGATAAAAGCATCTTTGCACTTATTCCAAGAATCAATACTATTTTTAGGCAAAGACGAAAACCAAGCTTTAGCACGATCACTAAGCGAAAAAGGAAATAGCTTCAATTTAATAATATCATTGTCCACGTCTTTCTTCTTTTGCATATCACACAAATCAACGAAGCTATTTAGATGAGTAGCGGCATCTTCACTAGGAAGGCCGGCGAATTGATCTTTCATGACAAGATTCAACAAAGCAGCATTGATTTCACAAGATTCGGTATCGGTAAGAGGAGGAATCGGAGTGCTAAGGAAATCATTATTGTTGGTATTGGTAAAGTCATATAATTTGGTATTATCTTGAGCCATCATGACAAACAAGCAACCCAACACACGCGCAAACAAGAAGCAAGCGAAAAAGAGGCGAACGGAGAAGAGAGGGCGAATAAAACGGCAAGGGTGAAGTGGGGGAGAGGAAAACGAGAGGCAAATGGCAAATAATGTAATGTGGGAGATAAGGGTTTGTGATGGGTACTTGGTATGTTGAATTTTGCGTAGACCTCCCCGGCAACGGCGCCAGAAATCCTTCTTGCTACCTCTTGAGCACTGCGTTGGTTTTCCCTTGAAGAGGAAAGGGTGATGCAGCAAAGTAGCTTAAGTATTTCCCCTCAGTTTTGAGAACCAAGCTATCAATCCAGTAGGAGGCTACGCGCGAGTCCCTCGCACCTACACTAAACAAATAAATCCTTGCAACCAACGCGATAAGGGGTTGTCAATCCCTACAAGTCACTTACGAGAGTGAGATCTGATACATATGATAAGATAATATTTTTGGTATTTTTATGATAAAGATGCAAAGTAAAGGCAATGAAAATAGCTAAGTGTTGGAAGATTAATATGATGGAAGATAGATCCAGGGGCCATAGGTTTCACTAGTGGCTTCTCTCAAGAGCATAAGTATTTTACGATGGGTGAACAAATTACTGTTGAGCAATTGATAGAATTGAGCATAGTTATGAGAATATCTAGGTATGATCATGTATATAGGCATCACGTCCGAGACAAGTAGACCGACTCCTGCATGCATCTACTACTATTACTCCACACATCGACCGCTATCCAAAGATGCATCTAGAGTATTAAGTTCATAAGAACAGAGTAACGCCTTAAGCAAGATGACATGATGTAGAGGGATAAATTCATGCAATATGATAAAAAACCATCTTGTTATCCTAGATGGCAACAATACAATACATGCCTTGCTGCCCCTACTGTCACGGGAAAGGACGCCGCAAGATTGAACCCAAAGCTAAGCACTTCTCCCATTGCATGAAAGATCAATCTAGTAGGCCAAACCAAACTGATAATTCGAAGAGACTTGCAAAGATAACCAATCATACATAAAAGAATTCATAAGATTCAAATATTGTTCATAGATAAACTTGATCATAAACCCACAATTCATCGGTCTCAACAAACACACCGCAAAAGAAGATTACATCAAATAGATCTCCATGAGAGAGGGGGAGAACATTGTATTGAGATCCAAAAAGAGAGAAGAAGCCATCTAGCTAATAACTATGGACCCGAAGGTCTGAGGTAAACTACTCACACAACATCGGAGAGGCTATGGTGTTGATGTAGAGTATGAAGTCATGTACCTAGGGTAGGGTCATGGACCTGTCCAAGATACCCTCCCCAAGGACATCTCTAGAAGAAAACACCTTTCAGTCGACCTGGAAGGGTTCCACTCGACGGACTTAAAGACACTTTCGACCATGAAGCCAACCACTTTCGACCGCCAGAGATCTAAAGTCGATCTGCAAACAAAGCGGTCGGTCATTAAGTAACTTTTATGGTCATCATAGCACTTTATGTGGGGCGTTACCGGTAACCCCGATCTTAATGTACCTTAATCCCTGTATAAGCGAAATTTGGAGGGTGCAGCAAACTCTATATAAGCCACCCCCTCCTCGGTGTAAAGGGTTCGCACCCTGTAACTTATACGCGCATAATACTGATCGACCGCTTAGGGCTCACGAGACGTAGGGCTGTTACTTCCTCCGAGAAGGGCCTGAACTCGTAAACATCTTGTGTGTACAACTACTCCATAGCTAGGATCTTGCCTCTCCATTCCTACCCCCTATTCTACTGTCAGACTTAGAACCACGACAGTTGGCGCCCACCGTGGGGCAGGTGTCTTAGCGATTTATTGGAGAAGTTGGGATTTTTCCGATTTCCTTCATCATGGTTCCAGGTGGAGTTTTGGTTGAGGGCCGCGAGATCCATCTCGGCGCGCTCACGTTCATCGCCGACGACTCCGCTTGGCTTCAAGAGGCTCCACTCGACGTCGACACGCTCCCCGTCCGCGGGGCAACGCACTTTCGCGTGTGCGTCCGCGGCGTCCTCCTGTGGCAACCGTCGACCCAGTATCGGTCGGCTCCTGTGCCGTCCTCCCTCCCAGTCTTCTGCCGGTGCAAGCACTCTGGTCGGTCGAGGCTTCAGCGGTGGGTGAGGCACGCGGTGGCCCGCCAGTCGGTCACTCCCCAAGTCGCGGCTATCGAGCCCGACGAATCTCTCTACGGCCTGTTCGATCTGTCGACTGGCTCCGCAGAGATCGTGCATCCGAAAAGCGACAATGATGATCCATCAGCGGAGGTTCTGATGGTCGATGGACCACGCAGTCCTTCTGGTTTCCCCCGCACCGATGGAGGCGACGGCGGAGGCGATCCGGCACAGGTTCACGAAGAGTATCGACCCGAGCCCCTCACTTCGCTGCAGAGGGAAGAACTTCGCCGCCGAAACATGGATGCGTTACACACTCCTATCGTTGGAGAAACCCCTGAGGCTCGTGCCTTAGAGGACGCCAGCGGCCATTAACCTGGCTGAGCGCGCTCGACCGAGAACCTCCAGCGAGTACTCGATGAGCGCGCGCGGCAACGGGTTCCAAACTCCAGTCGACGTCAACTCCTTCCACAACCGACTCAGGTATATCGAACTCCGATTCAGAATCTAGTAGCTGCGGCCCGTATAGCAGAATCGATTCAGCCTTCCCAGTCAGAGGTGGGTAGAGGTTTGCTACAGATCAGAGATTTACTCCGGGCAGCAGGAGATCAAAATTCAGCCGTATCGCAGTCACGGAATCGGATTCACAGCAGATCCATCGCTGCAAATTCAGTCCAGTCGGCCCATAGTCCGAGATCGCCCCCGAGGCGTGAGGAACGTGGGGGACGGTGTGATGATCAGTACAAGAGCCATGAGCAGTATGAGCACCAATTCGATCGCAATGATCGACGTCGAGTGCCCACCCCTCCCCCAAGGGGTGGATCATACGCTCTTCGACAGCAGGATGACATGCGCTAGCACAGTGTTGGGTGAAGGATTCCAGTCGACCCCAGAGAACCAGGCTTTGATGCGAGATCCATTATCATTCAAGGTTTGGTCGACAGGAACAGAGCTCACCGAGAAGGCCATGACAGAGATGTGCCCACCAGCAGCAGAGTTCACGTCTCGGGACCGAGTGTTTTAGCGAGCCATCGTGGCGCGGTGATTCCTCCCAACTTCAAAGTTGGTGGACTGGAGTCGATAAGTTCCTTTGGTGAGTCCAAGCAGGATACTTGGCTTGAGGACTACCGAGTGGCTGTTCAGATTGGCGGCGACAATGATGAGGTGGCCATGAAACACCTACCTCTTATGTTGGAGGGCTCGGCCAGAGCATGGCTGAATCAGTTGGCACCCAGCAGCATTTACACTTGGGAAGATCTCGCCCGAGTGTTTATCGTAACATTCAAGGAACTTGCAAGCGACCAGCAGGTTGATGAACTGCAATCTTGTGTGCAAAAGTCGAATGAGACTCTAAGGGATTACATCCAGAGGTGGATTACTTTACATCACACGGTAGAAAATGTATCTGATCACCAAGAAGTCTGTGCCTTCAAGGAAGGCGTTAAGAACAGAGAGCTAAGTTTGAAATTCGGTCGGACCGGAGACATGACCCTGAGTTGAATGATGGAGATTGCCACCAAGTATGCCAATGGTGAAGAAGAGGATCGGCTCCGGAGTGGCAAGTACAAGTCAGCCGCTAATGAAGCCGGGGGAGGGAATTCCAGTCGGAAGCAGAAGCGGAAAGCCGAGCCAGCTGCTCCTGGAGAAGCCTTGGCCGTGACTCGAGAAAGTTCAAGGGGAAACCAAGGGGCCTTGGAACCCCAAAAAGGTGAAAGACCAAGATGGAAATGATGTATTGGACTTGCCATGTCACATTCACACGAAGAAAGATGAAGAGGGTAAACTCATTTACCCAAAGCATACCACTCTACAGTATCGGCTCTTGATTCAGTAGTTCCAGGGGAAGCAGCTCAAGGATAAGGAAAAGGAGTCGGACAAAGTTGACGACAAGGAAGATAGTGATGGTGGATACCCCCAGGTCAATTCCACCCTGATGATTTTTGCTGATGTTGAAAGCAAAAGTCGATTGAAAGTTATCAACCGAGAAGTGAATATATCGCCCGCGACACCCCATTATTTGAAATGGTCTCGCATCGCCATCACGTTCGACCGGTCGATCACCCGGCGCACATAGCCTCCCACAGGAGGCAAGCTTTGGTGGTCGACCCGATCGTCGAAGGCACTCGATTAACTAAAGTTTTGATGGATGGTGGCGATGGCTTTGAACATACCGTATCTGAGAGGCGTTGAAAGGGATGGGCATTCCGATGTCCGGACTAAGCACCGACAACATGAGCTTCCATGGAGTCATTCACGGAAAGAAGGCTGAGTCACTCGGCCAAATTGCTCTCGATGTGGTTTTGGTGATTCCAAGAATTTTCGTAAAGAAAAGTTGACCTTTGAGGTAGTGGATTTCCAGAGTGCTTATCACGCTATTCTGGGATGTCCGGCGTATGCACGTTTCTTGCCTCGACCATGTTATGTATACCTCAAACTGAAGATGCCAGGTCCCAAAGGTGTGATCACCGCATCGCGGCAATCGGAAGAAAGCGGAAGAGTGTTTTCGAAAGGCTCTAAGATCGCCGATGCTCGGATGGCGATGGTAGAGCTGCAAGAATACTAGAAAACTGCAGACCCGAGTGATTTGTTGCGAGCCAAGAAGCCCGCTACGGAATCAGCATTTCAGTCGTCCGGTGAGACAAAACCGATTCACATTCACCCGACCAACCCCAAGGTTGCTCCGACCCATATCTCAACAACACTCGACTCCAAATAGGAAGAAGCGCTCATCCAGTTCCTCCGTGAGAACTGGGACATCTTCGCATGGAAGCCTGCTGACATGCCGGGTGTTCGAGGCTGGCTGAGCATCGCCTCTGAAGTCGACCCAAAAGATAAACCTGTCAAAGAACATCTTCGACGGTCCGCCGTACAGAAGAGAAAGGCCATTGGTGAGGAGGTGGCTCAGCTCTTAGCAGCAGAGTTTATCCGAGAGATTTACCACTCCGAGTGGCTCGCCAATGTTGTCATGGTCCCCAAGAAGGACAAGTCACTTCGCATGTGCATCGACTTCAAACATATCAATCGGGCCTGCCCGAAAGATCATTTTCCTCTCCCCCGCATCGACCAAATAGTCGACTCGATCAAGGATGTGAGCGGTTGTCTTTTTAGACACCTATTCTGGTTACCATCGAGATCCGTCATATGGACCCGACGAGATCAAAACAGCTTTCATCACTCCATTCAGGTGCTTCGCTATGTCACCATGCCATTCGGCCTCAAGAATGCGGAGCCACGTTCATGAGGATGATTCAAGTGTTGCTCACTCAAATCGGTCGGAATGTGGAAGCATACATGGATGATATTGTGGTCAAATCACGGAAAGGTTCGACCTGTTGACCGACCTTGCTGAAACATTTGCCAATCTCGGAGGTATGATATCAAGCTTAATCCATCAAAGTGCACATTCGGAGTTCCTGGCGGAAAGTTACTCGGTTTTCGTTTCGAGCGAGGAATCGACGCCAACCAGAAAAAGTTGGTACTATACTCTGAATGAAACGCATACTGCATGTGCACGATGTCCAGAAGCTTACTGGATGCTTGGCCGCTTTAAGTCGATTCATCTCTCGTCTCGGTGAAAAGGCATTGCCTCTTTACTGACTGATGAAGAAGTCAGACAAGTTTGAGTGTACTCCCGAAGCTGATGCAGCATTTGCAGAGCTAAAAGCTATGCTCTCCACCAAGGCGGTGCTTGCTGCCCCAATCAGCAAAGAGCCTTTGCTGCTTTACATTGCAGCCACAGGACAAGTCTTCAAAGACAAGATTTACTTGGTCGGCGGGAAGAAGAAGGAAAAGCCTTCAAAGTTCAAAGGCCCGATGTATTATCTTTACGAAGTATTGACCCCATCAAAGCAAAGATACCCTCATTATCGAAGCTTGTTTATGGGATTTATGTGACCACAAAGAAGGTTGCTCATTACTTCTCGACCATTCCATTACGATCGTCGTGACGCCCCATTGTTAGAGATTACGCATACTGTAGATGCAACCTGGTCGAGTGGCGAAATAGGCGATTGAGCTCCTTCCCTTGATATCAAGTTTGAGGCAAAGAAAGCCATTAAGTCCCAAGCAGAGTGATTTCATCGCCGAGTGGATTGAACAGCAACTACCGACTCAAGTTCACTCGAGCACCGACCATGTTCTTTGATGGTTCCAAGATGCCGAATGGTTCCGGTGCCGGGTAGTGTTGGTTTCCCCGAGGAGATAAGCTTAGATATGTGCTCCAGATCCACTTTGATTCTTCCAACAATGAAGCGTAATCTGAAGCACTTTTGTATGGGTTGCCTATGGCCATTTCACTCGGCGTCCGTCGCCTCATGGTCTATGGCGACTCAGATCTGGTGGTTAATCAAGTGATGAAGGAGTGGGATGTCAGAAGTCCAGCCATGATTGGTTACTGCAATGAAGTGAGAAAGCTAGAGAAGAAATTTGAGGGGTTAGATCTTCATCATATACCCCGACTGAAAAATCAAGCTGCTGATGATTTGGCGAAAATAGGGTCCAAGAGGGAAGCCATTCCCAGTAATGTGTTTTTGGAGCACACCCACACACCGCCGCTCAAGAGGATCCTTTCACCGAAGAAGCCCCACAGCCAAAAGTGTCACCGATCCGACTGAAGTTGAGGTCCCATTTGTAGTCGACCTGATCATGGAAGTCGTGGTCATCACTCCCAGGATACGATGCTGTACATCGCGTATATCCTAAGGAAAGAGCTCCGGAGAACGAAGAAGAGGCTCCACAAATCGTCCGCCGAACCCAGGCCTTTACTATGATCAAGGGACAGTTGTACAGAAAGCGCCGATCGAGTCACCGAAATGTATAACACCGTAAGAAGGTCGATAATTCTTGATGATATCCACTCGGGGACCTGTGGTCATCATCGTCCTCTCGGACCATTGTGGCTAAAGCATACCGAACGGGATTTTACTGGCCAAGAGCAAATGAAATGGCGAAGGAAATAGTCGACAAGTGTGAAGGATGTCAGTTCTATTCCAATATGTCACACAAACCCGCCTCAGCCTTGAAGACCATTCCACTCGTCTGGTCCTTCGCTGTTTGGGGATTGGATATGATCGGACCACTGAGAACTGGCAGGAGCGGGTTCACTCGCTTGCTAGTGGCAATCGATAATTTAGTAAGTGGATCGAAGCTAAGCCTATCAAGAATCTCGTCGTGCCTTTGCTATCGCTTTCATCGGAGAGTTGATATTCGCATATGGAGTCCCACATAGCATCATCACCGACAATGGGTCAAACTTTGATTCGACAAATTCAAAACCTTTTGCGCCTCTAAAGGCAAACGAGTAGACTATGCTTCGATTGCTCACCCCTCAAATGAATGGACAAGCAGAACGAGCAAACGGTCTAATTCTCAAAGGACTGAAACCCCGGCTGATGCGTGATCTCAAGAATGCAGCAGGAGCGTGGGTCGACGAACTTACATCAGTTCTTTGGGGATTGAGGACCACTCCTAATCGGTCGACTGGGAGAACTCCATTCTTTCTGGTCTATGGAGTTGAAGCAGTTCTGCCGAGTGACCTGCTTCACAATGCACCTCGAGTCGAACTCTACTCCGAAGATGAAGCGGAACAAGCCCGACAAGATGCAGTCGACCTCCTAGAAGAGGAGAGAGAGATGGCCCTGATCCGCTCGACTATCTATCAGCAGGACTTGCATCGATTCCATGCTAGAAATGTGAAGAGTCGAGCTTTCCAAGAAGGAGACTTGGTCCTCTGAGTGGATCAACAGAAACCACACAAGCTCGCTCCCACTTGGGAAGGTCCCTTCATCGTCACCAGAGTTCTCCACAATGGAGCATACCATCTTTACAACGTCGATCGCTGATTGATGAGCCTCGAGCTTGGAATGCGGAGCTGCTCCGCCCTTTTATACTTAAGTACTCACTCGGATGAGATGTAATAAAAGTACCTCTGTAGTTTGTTTATCAAAGACAAGAATGTTACAATTTTCCCAGTGATTGTTATTAATTTTTGTTTACATGAGAACCCCCCCCCCCCCGAGTGGGTGGCTTAGCTGCGAACCTGTTTTGCCTAAGTTTGTAAAAAAAAATCCCTACCAAGTGGTGAACCAGCCTCCCACTAGGGGGCTTAGCTGCGAATCCGTTTCGCCTAAGTACTTGAAAATCCTACCGAGTGGTGAGCCAGCCTCCCACTCGAGGGCTTAGCTGCAGTCCAAGTACTCGCCTAAGTGTTTAAAAATCCTACCGAGTGGTGAGCCAGCCTCCCACTCGGGGGCTTAGCTGCAGTCCAAGTACTTGCCTAAGTGTTTAAAAATCCTACCGAGTGGTGAGCCAGCCTCCCACTCGGGGGCTTAGCTGCAGCCCAAGTACTCGCCTAAGTGTTTAAAAATCCTACCGAGTGGTGAGCCAGCCTCCCACTCGGGGGCTTCGCTGCAGTCCAAGTACTCACCTAAGTGTTTAAAATCCTACCGAGTGGTGACCCAGCCTCCCACTCGGGGGCTTAGCTGCAGTCCAAGTACTCGCCTAAGTACTTAATACAATGTGCGCTTTGCAAGGACGACGAGGTGCAGGTCGACTGCTGCCTTCTCCTTTAGAGCTACGACACAAAAAATCCTACCGAGTGGAGCGCAAACCTCCCACTCGGAGGCTTAGCCTTGATCCAAGATCGCCTAAGTTTCAAAATCCTACCGAAAGTGGAGAGCAAACCTCCCACTCAGGGGCTTAGCTGCAGTCCAAGACTTGCCTAAGTTTGAAAAATCCCTACCGAAAGTGGAGAGCAAACCTCCCACTCGGGGCTTAGCTGCAGTCCAAGACTTGCCTAAGTTTGAAAAATCCTACCCGAGTGGAGAGCGAACCTCCCACTCGGGGCTTAGCTAGTCTAGTACTCGCCTAAGTATCTGAAAATCCTACCGAGTGGAGAGCGAACCTCCCACTCGGGGCTTAGCCTGCATCCAAGACTCGCCTAAGTATCTGAAAATCCTACCGAGTGGAGAGCAACCCTCCCACTCGGAGGCTTAGCTGCAGTCCAGTACTCGCCTAAGTATTTAAAAACCCTACCGAGTGGAGAGCAACCCGCCCACTCGGAGGCTTAGCTGCAGTCCGAGTACTCGCCTAAGTATGAAATCCATTCCGATCCGCAAGGACGACGAGGTGCAGGTCGACTGCTACCCTTCTCCTTCGGAGCTGTGCCACAAGTACAACGTGCAATCCGTTCCGATCCGCAAGGACGACGAGGTGCAGGTCGACTGTTACCTTCCCCTTCGGAGCTACGCCACAAGTACAACGTGCACTCCATTCCGATCCGCAAGGACGACAAGGTGCAGGTCGACTGCTACCTTCTCCTTCGGAGCAGCACCACAAGTACAATGAGCACTCCATCCCCATCCGCAAGGACAAAGGTCGACTGCAATCTGTGCTCCATCCCTACCTGCAAGAACGATGAAGTGTAGGTCGATTGGATTTTTCACCTCAGAGCTGCATCTCAAGCACTGAAGTATATTCTGAGTGAAGAACAAAGTTTGCTCGAAGGCAAATGAAAGCATATTCGTTGATAAGCCAAGTTCAGATAACATCCTACGGATTCAGAAGTTCTCAGGCGTCAAACCTGTTAAAGTTTATCGGTTACAAAACCACTCGGCATTCCGAGGAAAATTTAAGACGAAGCATAGAAGTTTTTTACTCCTCAGGTGGAGGGATCGAAGGCGCGACAAACTGGTCCAGTCGATTCCACGGCAATCCGGTGGCGGCAACAATGAAAGTCTCCATGAAAGATTGGAAGTCGTACTTCTTGGTATTGGAAACTTTGATGGACGCCTTGACTTTTCCTCTCGTGCCTCCTTGCGGTGAACACGGACCAGGGACAGAGCAACATCGGCACCACACAGCGGAAGACTTTTTCCATTCCTGCTCTCTACTTGGAACGTCATTCAGTCGAGTCATTAAAGACTCGAGGTCATTTTGAAGCGTCTCGCCTGGCCAGAGTGTCGAGTCGATTCGCGACACCGCAACCTTCAGTCGAGCGAGGTAGTCCACCACACCAGCAACACGAGACTCCAGTCGGAGCACGTTCATAGCGGCTTCATCCTTCACAGGAGAGTTAATGGGGTCCAGGCTTGTCTCCACTCGACCAGTCTCCTCCTCGAAGTTTTGACAGAATTCTATAAACCCAACTCGAGTTCAAGCTAATGGTTCTATGGTGACTCGGTGATAACAAGTCAGTCGGATAGGAGGGATTACCTTCAAGCATGAGGAATAACTTCTTGGCGAGCCCTCCCAGATAAGCCTCCAGATCGTTCCTCTTCCCTTGATTCATGACCTTGTCACTCGAGCTATCTTGTCATTCTTGATCGGCTAACCTCCTTGTTGGCGCGTCGAGAGCAACTTTCAGTTACGTTCTCTTCTTCAAGTTTACCGGTAGCCAGTTTTTCTTCCGCGAGCTTTGTTTTGTCCAAAGCTGCTTTCTACGCCTCGGCAAGGTCATGGTCCTTTTTCTTCAGAGCCTCCTCCATTTTATCTGCAAAATGACAATGAGATCAGAATTAGGAATGGGCAGAGAGACAAAGACAGTCGTCAAGTTCTCACCAGCCATACCTTTTGCTTCGTCTCCCGCCTTCTACAAGTTCTCCTGAGAAAGCTTCAAGTCAAGGTTGAGCTGGATCTGTTTGTTTTCCAATTCAGTATGGCGAGCCACAAGCTTGCAGGATTTCTGCGAAGAGTCAATCGATAGACATTAAAGATAGGTTGCTTCCGAGTGACTAAGAAAAATCGTAGCGTTTCTAAGACTACAGCCGAATCAAAATATTCAACAGTAGTCTCGGGGACCACACCCAGTGGGTGCACTCAGCGTGCCCCCACTGGTTTTACCGACTCAGTTCGATCAGTCGACCGAAAGAGACAAAAAGGTTATGATCCTCAACCATAGCGAACTGTAAGCAGTCATCCACGGTATCATCATGATCTAAAAAAAGAGAGTTCTTCAGACTATAGTCGATTGCCCGTGATGACCATAGTCTCGGGGACTACACCCAGTGGGTGCACTTAGCGTGCCCCACCGGTTCCAAGATTCCATTCAACATGTTCCGACCAGACCGAGTGAAGAAGTTAGCAAAGAAATTCAAAGTATAAAGACTACAGTCGACTGCCAGCAGTCCACCATAGTCTCGAGGACTACACCCAGTGGGTGCACTCAGCGTGCCCCCACCAATCCAAAAATTCAATCGACACACCCAGTGGGTGTACAAATACGAAGATCTTCAGAAAGAAGAGTTTTCAGGTAGCATATCCTAACAGAACAAGTGGTGACCAACTAACCTGGACCCACCTTCACTTGCTCCATCATGATCCCCGCCTGGCATATAGCTTCCTTAGCTGCACCCACTTGGTCCTCTGGGACATAGTGTGTGGCAAAAAGGGAGGGCGGATCAACAGTCGACGATGAAGGTTGCACACTCGTCAGCGGCACAACGAAAGACACAGAAGTCCGAGTGATGTTGCCACCCTCATGAACCAGCGTCTGTGCACTTGATACAACTGAAAGGCCTTGCCAGCAGGCGCCTTTTTAGTCCTCCTCCGCCTCAGCGGCGCCTCATCGTCATCATCAGGGAGATCAATGACATGAGGTGGGACTACAGGAAAGATTTAAAGTTAAAAACGGAAGTCCAATTGACCACAAGCGAAACTACAGAGATCGTACCAAGGTTAGAGGTGGCAGCATCTTCCATTTCCTGGTCTTCGCTGAGGTCTCGGAGGTAGCAGCGCTGCAGATTTCAGAAATCAGTTGATCAGTCAACAAGTCGATCAAGAGTATGTCCATGCTAAACAAAAAAACACAAGTTCTGCTGTTACCCGGAAATGGTGGGAATAGCCATCCTCATCTTGGGCAGAGCCTTCGTCGGCTTTGATGGCGTCGCTCGGGGTTGCTTCGGCGCTTTTTCAGTCGGCGCCGGAGAGGTAGTCCGAGGGCGTTTCGTCGACTGCCCGACAGGCGCGGTAGCCTTGCCACGCTCGACCGCGGGGTCATGGGTGAGCTTGGTTCGCCTTTCCGTGCGAGGAGGGTCGACTTCTTCCTCCTCTTCCTCCTCCTCCTCTTCACCGGAGCTGTCGTCATCTTCGTCCTGCTCACCATCAGATTGCCATTCCTCCTGACTTTCACCTCCGCTCCCCTCTTCCTCCTCGACCTGTTCTTGCGCCCCGTTGGGCATCAAGTACATCTCAGTAGTGGCCTGGAAGACAACAAACAAGACGAAAGTCAGTCGACCGATTTTAAGAAAACAAGATGGAGAAAGCGGGATCACAGTCAAAGATGCAGGAATGGACCTTGTCTACTTCGTATGACTGGTCGAGTGGAGGAATCCTCCTGGCTCCTCGAGGGTTGTCCTTGTTTCCTGTGATGCTCGCCAAACATCTTTCCAGCATGGTGTCCTCGACCTCCTCCGGGTGGATCCGAGTGGTGTCGTTAGTGCCAGAGTACAACCACATCGGATGGTCTCGAGCTTGAAGCGGCTGGATGCGTCCTCGGAGGAAGACCTCTAAGAGATCCATGCCAGTCACTCCGTCTCGGATGAGCTGGACAACGCGCTCGACCAACACCTTCACCTGCGCCTTCTCTTGCGGGATCACCTTCAAAGAGGATGGCTTGCTCACTCGATCCATGGAAAAAGGAGGGAGTCCAGTCGACTGCCCTGGCGTTGGCTGGTCCTTGCAGTAGAACCAAGTCGATTGCCATCCACGGACTGACTCGGGTAAGATCATGGCGGAAAAGAACTTTTCCTCTCATTTGAACCCCAAGACCCCCACATTTGAATCACTTGAGTTCTCTCGTCACTTTCGGATTGGCCTTTTTCACCGTCTGGGGCGACAAGTGAAAATGTGCTTGAAAAAGACCCCAATGAGGCCGACAACCCAAGAAATTCTCGCACAAAGACACGAAAGCAGCGAGATACACGATGGAGTTGGGAGTGAAGTGGTGAAGTTGTGCCGCAAAGAAGTTCAGAAATCCCCGAAAGAAAGGGTGAGGTGGCAGAGAAAACCCGCGGTCAACATGGGTGGCCAAGAGAACACACTCACCCTCCTGAGGTTGCGGCTCCGACTCCTTCCCGGGAGCCGCTGATCCATGAGGGATCCGTCCTTCATTGGCCATGTCGTCAAGATCCTTCTGACGGATCATCGAGCGGATCCAGTCGCCCTGGATCCAGCCCTGTGGCAAGCCAGCCCTTGACAAAGATCCGCCCCGACTGGCCGCTCTTCTCTTTGCCTTCGCCGTCGCCTTCTTCGCCCGCTCCAAAGCTGCCGTCTTTCCTTCACCATTGTAGCCGGCGAAACGCGCACGGAGCAGCAACACTGAGATGGAGGTGGACGCGGCGGATAAATCTGCGGAAGGGAGGAGAAAATGGGAGCGCACTGTTCAAAAACCCCCGTCCGGGGCCTTATATGAGGTTGCTTCCGAGTGACTGACTGGTAGGCCCGGGCGATCCTGTCAAATCCCGCAACAGTCGCCCGAGCGATACGTGGCGAAAAAGGTGGCGCGGAGATTGAGGCATCCCTGCCTTATCCCATCCGATTACTGCGGCCTCCTCCGCCCCGCTCGCTTCCCGAAATTTGAATCCCGCTAAATCCGCGCGCCGCAGAGCAAATCGTCAGACAAAAGATTTCCTTCGTCCTGTCATTTGGAGTTCTCCAAGTATGGAAAACACACTCGACGGATACAAAGAATAGATCAAGACGACTGAAAAAGAAGTTGATGCCGTCACCTAAGTTCATTGATCCAAAACAAGACACACTCGCAGCACAAGAATGGGTCGGAAGTATGTTCAACTTCTTCCCCACTCAAACCTTGATCCATTCGGGGGTTAATGATGAAGTCATGTACCTAGGGTAGGGTCATGGACCTGTCAAGATACCCTCGAAGGACATCTCTAGAAGAAAACACCTTTCGATCGACCTGGAAGGGTTCCACTCGACGGACTTAAAGACACTCCGACCATGAAGCCAACCACTTTCGATCGCCAGGAGCTCTAAAGTCAGTCTGCAAACAAACGGTCGGTCATTAAGTAGCTTTTATGGTCATCATAGCACTTTATGTGGGGCGTTACCAGTAACCCCGATCTTAATGTACCTTAATCCCTGCATAAGCGAGAAATTTGGAGGTGCAGCAAACTCTATATAAGCCACCCCCCTCCTCAGTGTAAAGGATTCGCACCCCTGCAACTCATACGCGCATAATACAGTCGACCGCCTCTAGGCTCCGAGATGTAGGGCTGTTACTTCCTCCGAGAAGGGCTTGAACTCGTAAATATCTTGCGTATACAACTACTCCATAGCTAGGATCTTGCCTCTCCATTCCTACCCCCTATTCTACGGTCAGACTTAGTACCACGACAGTAGAAGCCCTCCGTGATCGATGCCCCCCCTCCGTGGAGAACTAAAGACAGCCCCAAGATGGGATCTCGTGGGTGCATGTAAGGTTGCGGCGGTGGACTTAGGTTTTGGGCCCCGTATCTGATCGTTTGGGGGTATGTAGGTATATATAGGAGGAAGGAGTACGTCGGTGGAGCAACATGGGGCCCACGAGGGTGGAGGGCGCGCCTGGGGGGGGGGGGAGGTAGGTGCGCCCCCTACCTCGTAGCTTCCTAGAAGCTTCCTTGACGTAGGGTCCCAGTCTCCTGGATCATGTTCGTTCCGAAAATCACGTTCCCAAAGGTTTCATTCCGTTTGGACTCCGTTTGATATTCTTTTTCTGCAAAACTCTGAAATAGGCAAAAAAACAGCAATTCCGGGCTGGGCCTCCGGTTAATAGGTTAGTCCCAAAAATAATATAAAAGTGAATAATAAAGCCCAATAATGTCCAAAACAGAAGATAATATAGCATGGAGCAATCAAAAATTATAGATACGTTGGAGACGTATCAATCAACAGGACCCGTTTCGATCGTAGGAGGTCCGTTTCCTCCGTTTTGCGGTTCGCCAGACCCCTCTCGATGAACAGGATCCCGTTTCCACCGTGATCGGTTGAACACAAGGACGTTTCTCCGTTCTGCGGTACGCCAGGCCTCGTTTCCATCGCCTGTTCCGTCCAAGCCGGTTGGCTCCTGATGAACAGCACGCGTTCCGTTGCCTCCCGATGAACACGGCGCATTCCGTTGCCTCCCCATGAACATGACGACGACGCAGTTTCTCCGTTCCGACCCAGCCACAGCCATGTACATGAGCTCTGGCCGTACGTATGCGCGAGTAGGAGTTCGAAACCCCGCCCGTATTTACGTACGTGGCTGTATTTACTTTCTTGCACCCTGGCCATTGTACGTACGAGTACATTCTACGTGCGCGCCTCTACTACAACATGTTCCCTTCCTTACACGGCCACGGTTCATCGCTGCAGCCTGCAGACAGACCGATCGACCAATATGTACGTACACGTTCGCTACCAGAATGACAACGCTACGTACGCTTCGCCCGGGTGGGTCCTGACTGTCAGACACTTCCTTGCGTGCGAAGATGTAGCTGGTGAGTCCCAGCAGTCAGGGGGCGAATCATTTTTTTTGCCCGTAATATGGACGCACTTCCTTGTGTGCGAAGATGTAGCTGGTGGGTCCCAACAGTCAGGGGGCGAACCATTTTTCTGCCCGTAATACGCACTTCCTTGCGTGCGAAGATGTAGCTGGTGGGTCCCAGCAGTCAGGGGGAAACGTTTTTTTTGTGAAATACGATGGCCCGTCCGGTGGGTCCCTTCTGTCAGGTGGAGGAATAATTATTTTCCACGTAATAAGGAGGCACTTCCTTGCTGCGGTTCTGGACCCGGTATCGGCCCTCTCCACGTCTGATACTCTTCCGATGGAAGTCGGTCTTGACCACATTGACCACGCCCGCCCGAGAGCACCAAGGCGGTGGGACGGCAGCGAGGCCTAGGAAGGGGACGACCGGAGCCGGGTAGACGCGGCAGTGGATACCCAGCGGTGAGGAGTACGAGGTTCACTGGTTCGGCTGCGGTGTGAGGATCTTGGTCGCCCTTGAGGGCACAGCTAGCGGTGGGAGTGGTAGGGGGAGGTGAGGCCTCCACGGCAGCACAGCCGACCACGGGAGGCAGGAGCAGGCGGCACGACCGGCGCTGCTTTGGGCGGCTGGAGCAAGAAGATCAGAGGTTGAAGAATCACAACGGCCATTGGATGGACATCGTACGGCCACTGCAACTAGAATCGTTTATATTGACTAAGTTGACAAAGCCCTTGGTACGCGTCAACTTAGTAGGCCCACAGGTCAGCCTCCGAAATGGTGCGCACCAGATGTGAGGGGGAGGAATCATTTTTTGGGCGGCCGGGCAATATCCGAGATTGAAGAAGAAGACGACATCCGTTGGATGGACATCCAACGGACAAAGGTCGCTAGAACCATGTGTTGACTATAAGTTGACAAAGCCTTGCATACGCGTCAACTTAGTAGGCCCACAAGTGTGTGGCAGATAACTTATAGCCCATTTGCGATTTGTAAGAATGTACAGCCCATTTTTGAATTCTAATGGAATTTACTATAGCCCATTTACAGTTTGTTAAAAGTGCAACCCATTTTCTAGCTAGGACAATGATTAATAATTTCAACCACCTGTTCAAAACAGAATTCAATAAAATTTCCCACATTTTGATGGGATCCGAAATATATTTATCCCGAATTTCTAGTCAGATTAAATACAATTTCAATATAAATTTGTATTACCTAAAAATCCAACGAAACATTGCACGCGCAACAATTAATGAAATTAAAATTTTCAAAATCCAGAAATATTATTTTATAAAGTAATTACGTGTTTGGTGCATTTTTTATAGTTACTGCCCTGTTTTTATAATTACATCCCATTTATTATTTCTTAAAGCCCATTTTCTTGTTAAGACTAATGCGTCCCTCCTAGGAAAGATTTGCAGCCCAGCGGGGCGGAGAATAACAGGTTTACCTTGCCTGGGTATTCATGAAAAAAAAAGTATAGCTGGGCTAGCCATTTTCAGCTTGAAAAAAAATTAATATCTGGGCTGGATATCTGGCCTGGGCTAGACGGGCCACAACCCGCCTAGTTAATACCCTGCTCTCCTCTGAACAACAACGAAAACATCACTCAAGAAAAACTCTGCAGTGCTCACACCTCAAAAGACAACATCTGCCGAGCTGCTTGGTCCCGGTGTCGGCCGCTCCTTGTGCAATTCTCTCGTTTATTGACTACATAGGTTGACAATGGTGTGGGACCGTGATGTCGTGAAACCAGGAGGAAGCAAAAAATATTACAGTTGTATATAATAAGGAGGCACTTGCGTACGTGCGGCTATGGCCCTGGTGGGTCCCCATTGTCATCCTCTGCAAGTAAAGTCATCTCCTCATTCCTCATGCCATTGACCATGTTGACAACGCGAGATGGTGGCGCCACGGCGAGCGCAACAACTCGAAGGACGACGGAGAGGGCCTCGCGGGCCCTACGGATGGTCTGATACAGCGCCCGCTGCTCATTCGGGAAGCCAGGATCATAGGGCCACATGTCCGCTACGGCATTGTCGTTTTCTTGTTCACCGGTGCTTGTTGAGGAGACGGAGGTTGCAACACAGGTCCTCCTATGCTGGTAGCTCTTCCGCCATTAGGGCTTCGAAGTGGGCTGCACCTGCTCTATGGTGAACACAGCATGAACCGGCTTGGACAGTGGCGCCGGCTCCTGGTCGGAAGCTACGTCCATCGTCTGATTGTCGTCCCTTAGCTCGGTGAGCTCGCTGGCGAGCCAGCATGTCCCGGCTGCTGGACCGACCCGCTGCCAAGCACGAGTCTGACTACCCTGGCCCACCCAGACCGCCTCCCTCGCCAAGGCTTTCCGCCTGCAGCGCCCGCCCGCCCCGCTTCCCGGTGCAGGCGATTGCTCCGCCTTCAAACGACACAAGTGTCGTCCGTCCGTCCGTCTGCCGCCCACATTAATGATACACGGTTGCTGAGGTGGCTACTCCGGCACCACACACCCGTCCCTCTGCCGCCCACTATTGCTATATAAACTACTGCGCCGGCCATAGCCGCAGTCATCCGCCTCCGTTCCCTTTCTCCTGTCCACATCACTACTCCCACCATGGCTTCCTCGCGCTCCAACGCTCTTCGGGACGGGCGGACGACAGACCACAAGGAGATGGAAGCCATTGCTACCGACCGGCTGGCCGGCAGGTAGCCGGAGGACGACGACGTCGCAATGGAGAACATGGTAGTCGACGATCCGGCGCCAACCCCCTCGCGCGCGCCATCCTCGCCGGTGCATTGCACCATGACCATCGGCAAGGCCCGTGCCCAATACATGGACACGGTGAGGCAGAAGCGTTAGGAGCAGTTCCGGGAGGTGCAGGCCGATGCCGCCTACAACCACCATCTCCTCCAGGAGCACCTGCAGGCGGAGGAGCAGATCCCCGCAGAGCTGGCGGAGCAGGAGGCACTGCTCGACTCGTACCGCTCGCCCGCGAGGGCCGCCTCGAGCGCTGGCGGTACCACATGTGGGTGGCGGAGGCTGCGGTCGCCTACAAAGAGGGCGATGAAGCGGGCGAGGCAGAGGAAAATGCTGGCTCCGACGAGTCCCCGCTCCGCTGGCGTTGACGAGGCCCTGCTCCGCTGAGGCCCCGTGGAACCAACAACGAGGCAGAGGGCACCGCCGGCTCTGCCGAGGCCTCGTGGCGCCAACAATGAGGCAGAGGACACCTTCGGCTCCACCGAGGCCCTGCCCCGCCAACAACGAGGCAAAGGACATCGCCGGCTCAACCGAGGCCCCACCTTGCCGGCAACGAGAGGGAGGATTTCCCCCGCTCCGCCGAGGCGCTGCCCCGCCGGCAACGAGACAGAGGACATCGCCAGCTCCGTCGAGGCCCCGCCCCGCTGCCAACAAGGCCGCGCCACACAGAAAACGAGGAAGAGTAGAGCACAGCAGGTCGCCGCCGCTCGGGTCCAAGTAAGGCCACCGCTGCTACCCTCCGGTTGAAGCCAAGCTAGGCGGGTTGACCATTGACAGCCGATTAGCTTCTTGGCGGCGACGTGGAGTCGGAGAGCTATGTTGGGGAAGGACGCTTGAGGGAGTCCTGGACTAGGGGGTGTCCGGATAGCCGAACTATCATCACGGCCAGACTCCAAGATTATGAAGATACAAGATTGAAGACTTCGTCCCGTGTCCGGATGGGACTTTCCTTGGCGTGGAAGGCAAGCTTGGCGATACGGATATGTAGATCTCCTACCTTTGTAACCGACTATGTGTAACCCTAACCTATCCGGTGTCTATATAAGCCGGAGGGTTTTAGTCCGTAGGACGAACAACAATCATACCATAGGCTAGCTTCTAGGGTTTAGCCTCCTTGATCTCGTGGTAGATCTACTCTTGTACTACCCATATCATCAATATTAATCAAGCAGGAGTAGGGTATTACCTCCATCGAGAGGGCCCGAACCTGGGTAAAAACATCGTGTCCCTTGTCTCCTGTTACCATCCGCCTAGGACGCATATTCGGGACCCCCTACCCGAGATCCACCGGTTTTGACACCGACATTGGTGCTTTCATTGAGAGTTCCTCTGTGTCGTCACCAATAGGCCCGATGGCTCCTTCGATCATCAACAACGACACCGTCTAGGGTGAGACTTTTCTCCCCGGACAGATCTTCGTATTCGACGGCTTTGCGCTACGGGCCAATTCGCTTGGCCATCTGGAGCAGATCGAAAGCTACGCCCCTGGCCATCAGGTCAGATTCAGAAGTTTGAACTATACAGACGATGTCCGCGGAGACTTGATCTTCGACGGATTCAAGCCACAGCCGAGTGTGTCGCATTGTCTCGATGGGTATGATCTAGCTCTGCCACCGAACAGTGCCCTGGAGGCCGCACCAGCATCCGCTCCGACCCTTGGTCCGGAGCTGGATTCCCCGATCGAGGACGAGTGGGTGGACACCGCCTCGGGGGCTATGATCTCTACGGCGATTGAGCCGAACTCCATCCCTGTCCTTTGTGAAGCTCGTGACTCCCAGGTGCCGGACCCCTCTCCGGACTCCGAACCCTTCGCGCCCCTGCCAATCGAATCCGATTGGGCGCCGGTCATGGAGTTCACTGCCGCGGACATCTTTCAGCACTCGCCCTTTGGCGACATCCTGAATTCACTAAAGTCTCTCTCTTTATCCGGAGAGCCCTGGCGGACTACGGTCAGGAAGGTTGGGATGCGGACGACGAAGAAATTCAACGCCAACCCACCAGCCACTTTGTAGCCACCGCCGATGATTTAACCGACATGCTCGACTTTGACTACGAAGACATCGACGGTATGGGACGACGATGCCGGAGATGACCAAGACCCAGCGCCTACAGGCACCGAAGGCCACCTCGTCATACGACATATACATGGTGGACATCCCAAAAGATGGGAACGGCGATGGAACAACGGAGGGTGACCCCTCCAAGAAGCAACCGAAGCGCCGACGTCAGTGGCGCCGCTCTAAATCCCGCCACAGTAAAAATGGTGATTCCGGCACGGGAGATAATAACACCCCGGACAAGGTCAAGACAACCCCTCTAGCAGGGGCTCAAGCGCAGGAGGAGGGAGAAGCAAGTCTGCACGACAAGGCGGGCAGAAAGAGAGGTAGAGGACGATAATTATCGCCTCCCTCCGAAGATGAGGCAAGCCTCAAAAGGCAACCAATTAAATGCGTGCCCGAGATCCCGCCAAGTGAGCTGCTTTCAAACGCAGGCTTATAGCCACGGCAAGCAGCCTCAAGAAAAAGCAGCAACAACTTAGAGCTGACCAAGACCTCGCTAGTCGACAGATGGACTGAAGTCCTCGCAGTCAAGAGTATGAACTCGAACGCCCCTCCAAAAGCTACCCCAAACGCAGGCCGTTGCCTCGATCGAGGAGGAAGCACCCAAGTCACCAACAAGACGACATGGCAGACCCGGCCACCCGTGGCCGGGTCATGACAGCAGAAGCCTCTCGGCCCTCCGCTCAAGCCACACCCCGACGCTCAAAAAGTACCAAGGCACGGAAAACGCTACGGACTTATGTAGATATATTGGAGGATAAGGCAAAACATACAAGATCGATCTACGGATTGCGTGGGCGCCCAACGACTGGATGATTACCGCCACGACGGATACAAAGAAACCCGGCCGGGCCGAACACGAGACAAAGCTCATATGAGCTACGCCGTGATATAGCCCAATACAGAGGCGCCAAGACACCCACTATGCTTCACGGATGAAGTAATGGATCATCAAATCCTCGAGGGCTTCAAACCCGTAAACATCGAATCATACGATGGTACCATAGATCCTGCGGTCCGGATCGAGGACTATCTCCTCCACATCCACATGGCCCAGTGATGATCTACATGCCATCAAATACCTCCCACTCAAGCTTAAAGGACCAGCTCGGCATTGGCTCAACAGCTTGCCGGCCAGAATCAATTGGTTGTTGGGAGGACCTCGAAGCCGCATTCCTTGATAACTTCCAGTGGCACATATGTGCGACCACCGCATCACCGATGACCTTAGCCATATAATTCAGCAGCCGTAAGAATCGGCGCATAATTCTGGACACGGTTCCTAACCAAGAAAAATCAAATCGTTATTTGTCCGGATGCAGAGGCCCTTGCAGCCTTCAAACATAACATCCATGACGAATGGCTTGCCCGGCACCTAGGACAGGAAAAGCCGAAATCCATGGCAGCCCTCACAACACTCATGACCCGCTTTTGTGCGGGAGAGGACATCTGGCTAGCTCGAAGCAACAACTTGGCCAAACACCCTGATAGTTTGGATACCAAGGATGGCAATGGCAGGTCGCGTCGCAACAAGAACAAGCGCCGCATTAACGGCGATAATGCTGAAGATACGGCGGTCAATGCCGGATTCAGAGGCTCTAAATCCGGTCAGCGGAAGAAGCCATTCAAAAGAAATACCCAGGGCCTGTCCAACTTGGACCGAATACTCGATCGCTTGTGCCAGATACATGGCACCCCCGAAAAACCAGCCAACCACACCAACAGGGATTGTTGGGTGTTCAAGCAAGCAGGTAAGTTAAGTGCCGAACTCAATGACAAGGGGCTGCATAGCGATGACGAGGAAGAGCCCCGGCCGCCGAACAATAGAGGACAGAAGGGCTTTCCCACACAAGTGCGGACGGTGAACATGATATACGCAACCCATATACCCAAAAGGGAGCGGAAGCGTGCACTAAAGGGACGTATATGCGATGGAGCCAGTCGCCCAAGTTCAACCCATGGTCTTCCTGCCCGATCACCTTCAATCGAAGGGACCACCCCACTAGCATCCGTCACGGCGGTTTCGCCGCATTGGTTCTTGACCCAATTATTGACGGATTTCACCTCACAAGAGTCCTGATGGACGACGGTAGCAGCCTAAACCTGCTTTATCAGGATACAGTGCGCAAAATGGGCATAGAACCCTCAAGGATTAAACCTACAAAGACGACCTTTAAAGGCGTCATACCGGGTGTAGAGGCCAATTGTACGGGCTCGATTACACTCAAGTGGTCTTCGGATCCCGGATAACTTCCGGCCGAAGAGTTGATCTTCGACATAGTCCCGTTCCGCAGCGGCTATCACGCATTGCTCGGACGAACTGCATTTGCAAAGTTCATTCCGGTGCCGCACTATGCATACCTCAAGCTCAAGATGCCAGGCCCTCGAGGAGTAATCACGATCAATGGAAACACCGAACACTCTCTCCGAACGGAGGAGCACACGGCGGCCCTCGCGGCGGAGGTGCAAAGCAGCCTCTCACAGCAATTCTCGAGTCCGGCCGTTAAACGTCCGGACACTGTCAAGCGCGCCCGGAGTAACCTACAACAAGACCGCCTGGCACGATCCAAGCACGCGTAGCAATCCGGCCCCAACCCCAGCCCTCGCGAAATTGCGAAGCCAGTACTACGCGTACATAACTATGCTCTGGAGAAACCATGGGCATAAGGGGAGGGGCACGACCACGGCATGCCCATAATGCGGCTAAACCGCACCAGGGGCTCCCGATTGTGTCATTCTTTTTCCTTTTTCTTTTTTATTTTTTCAGGACTCCGTTTTCCAGAAGTCCTGTCCGGCACTAGAATCGCCGAACTCACGATGCAACAGCCAGGGAAGCATAAAGCTACGTCGAGTGTTCAGGTGGTCTCTATTACAAGCATTATACCTGTTTTACATACCATCCCGCAGCTTACCCTCGGAGGGGACATGTTAAATAATCCCATCCCTTGCTTATCGCACTATTTGTATCGTTCTGCTTTCATTTGCAGTACCTTTTTGAATAAACAATACATAGCTTTTGCTTATTATTGCACTCCTTTCTTTATCTATATGTATGTTCATTTCATGACATGTTGCACCCGTACACTTTGGTACGGCCAATACACCAGGGGCTTAAGTACCCCAAAATTATGGTGTGATAAGTCCGAACACTTTCACAAGTGCGGCACCCCGAACTTATAGCATTATATGCATCGGCTCCGAATCATGTCTTGGGTCAATAGTTGGGTTTGCCCAGCTCCTATGTTTTGGTACCTTACGTTCCGTTATATTGGCTAAGGTAGCACTAGGAGAACCACTGCGATTGTGCCCCAGTTGAGCTGGGTTGAGCACCTCAGTGGAGAAAGCTAAAACTGACCATCATGATAGGGCGAGAGCGATTCGCTGTTCGAGAGGTTTTTCGTGTCCCTAAAGACTTATGCCGCTTAGAGCGAGGAACCGGAATTGTCCGGCCAAGGCGTGGATAGCGCCCCGAACTCGGTCTTCCGAATACTAGGGGCTTCGTCAAAATTTAAAATTATAGAATTCTATGGCTAAGTGAGAGTGTTCAAGCATTATAAGTTTGCCTTGTTCATTGCGTTGAGCGCCTCCCTAGATGGACCCAAGAATGGGAATAAGAGTGCTCAAGTTTATCCCGAACACCCCAGCACTCGTGGCATGGGGGCTGAAGCCAACGACTTGCCATCTCTCAAATTTGATAAGCAGACGATAGAAGGTAATATTTTAAATTAACAAGTGTTGCTTAGCGCATATGAACAAGTTTTCAGCATACGAGGATAACAAATGCGAGTCTATTCAAAATTACATCTTTGGAGCACTCATCCGCTATTTGGCGGGCACCCTTGAGGAGGCCCTCATAGTACATTTCGGCGCGTCGATGCTCCTTGCCCTTCGGTGGCCCGTCCGTCACAAGCTTCTCCGCATCCAGCTTGCCCCGGTGCACTTTAGCATGGGCAAGGGCCAGCGGACACCTTCAATGCAGACGGAGCGCTTGATGACTTCAATCCGTGGATAGGCGTCCACCAGCCGCTGCACTAAGCCGAAGTAGCTCCCAGGCATGGCTTCCAATGGCCACAGACGAACTATAAGGCCCTTCATGGCCTGTTCGGCGACCTTGTGGAGCTTGACCAGCTGCTTCAGCTGGTCGCTCAGGGGCACCTGACGTTCGGCCTCAGCATACTGAGACCAGAACACCTTCTCCGTCGAGGTCCCCTCCTTGGCGCGGTAGAACGCGACAGCATCCGATACACTACGAGGCAGATCTACGAACGCTCCTGGAGAGCTCCGAATCCGGGTAAGTAATAGCTAATTCACTTTCACATGCTTGCTTTGCAGAAAGAATGCCTTACCCGCCGTTATCTTCTTTAACGATTCAATTTCTTGGAGGGCTTTTTGGGCTTCGGCCTTAGCGGCTTTGGCACTCTCAAGAGCCGAGGCGAGCTCGGACTCTTGAGTCTTCGAGTCACGCTCCAAACTCTCGTGTTTTTCCACGAGCACAGGAGCTCTTGTTGTACCTTCGCCACCGCACCTCCCCTTCTCTCGCTCGGTGCGTTCCGCAGCCGCTTTGTTTTCGGCCACGGACACCGCTTCCTTGAGGTCGCCACCTCGTTCATGGCCCTACGGTACCCATGTTATTCCTGTTATTTTTGCAACCGAAACCTTTCTATAAGGTATTGCTTTCATAAGGTATTACTTACCTTCCTTGTCCTCGAGCTGCTTCTTGGCAAGGCCGAGCTCGTTCTCGGACCGCTCGAGGCTCTGCTTCAATGCATTGACCTCCAGCCAAGGTCTGGCCAGAGGTCAGCGGCAAGCAGCCTGCATTCCCATATTGACATACTTATGTTAGACTCCTCACGTATATCTTTTTAGATCCTTAGTCCGACTTTTCTTTCCAAACACCGAACTAAGCATCGAGGGCTACCGTCTATGCGGTAATATTTTTTACATATTCTAAACTTACCTCAAAGCCTGTTAGAAGGTCGGTACAGGCTTCAGTCGGCCCGCTCTTGGCGGATCGAATCTGTCTGGATCACCACACTCATAATAAAGGCGGTGCTCCTCCTCAATGGAGGCGCTGTTAAGCGCCTCCAGTAAGTTATCCGGTGCCTCCGGTTGGACGGAGGACACCGGCGTCTTACCCTTCTTACGAAGGGGCCGCTTGCCGGACTTCGGAGCCGCTGAAGGTTCCGTTATGGAGTCCG
Source organism: Aegilops bicornis (assembly GCA_021605145.1). NCBI lineage: Eukaryota > Viridiplantae > Streptophyta > Magnoliopsida > Poales > Poaceae > Aegilops > Aegilops bicornis. Next base: position 453,940,526 of record CM038672.1, read on the forward strand.
GACAAGGGTCGGGCTTAGAGCCCCTGGGGGTCTCGCCCCCCACGCGCCTGGAGTCCGGGAGGTTGCCTTGTGGCGCCTCCTGCGCCACCTCCTCTTGACCAGGCCCCCCTTGGGGCACCACCTCGGCTCGTCCACAACGTGAGGCGAGGAGGCGGCCAGAAGTGAAGTACTCTCCATTTCCGACGAACCTAGGGACCCGCTCGACGAAGCGGCGAACTCGCCCTTGGGCGGGCTGCATGATTGTTCGGCATTAGAGAACACTATGCAATAAAAAAGTCATGGATATCCGGACACTTACGATCTCGCCAGGGGCTTGGCCCTTGTTGGCCAATCCTCCTCGTCGTTGTCGATGTTGGTGGAGAAGTCCAGAGGAAGGGCTCTTCCCTTCTTGGACCCTCCGGCCTCCCCAGTTGGGGCGGCCTTCCTTTTCCTCTCCTCCCCCACTGGGGGAGAAGCTTCTTTTTCCCCCTCCTCGTTCTCAGGAGAAGATTCTGCTTCAGAATCTGACGGCACCACGCGTCGGGAGCTCCTTCGAGTTCCCGTTGCCTCCTTCTTGGCCTTCTTCTCCGGCACCACATGAGGTACCGGAGCCAGCAGCCCAGTTTATCGGGCGACCGCTGGGTCTTCTGGCAAAGGAGCCGGACAGTTAACCTGTCCGGACGTCTTCAGCCAGTCCTGTTAAAGGTTAGGGAGTTTTAGATCCCACATAGAGTCAAACTATGAAAAAAAGAGTCCCATAAAGGGTAAAATAACTCACCTCGCTGGCTTGACGTTGCGAGCTGAATCAGCGGTCTTCGGTAGCGGATGTGGGAGCCTCGGCGCCCTTGAACAGCACCTTCCAGGCATCTTTGTATGTAGTGTCGAAGAGCCTTTTCAGAGTTGGGTGATGTGCCGGATCGAACTCCCACAATTTGAAGGCCCGTCGTTGGCATGGGAGAATCCGGCGGATGAGCATCACCTGGATTACGTTGACAAGCCTGAGATTCTTGTCCACCAGGTTTCGGACGCATGTTTGGAGACCGGATAGCTCGTCCGAATCCCCCCACGTCAGGCCCATCTCCTTCCATGACGAGAGCCGTGTGGGGAAGCCAGATCTGAATTCGGGGGCCGCCGCCCATTTGGGGTCGTCTTGGCTCGGTGATATAGAACCACCCCGATCGCCACCCTTTATTGTCTCCACGAAGGAGCCCTCGAGCCATAGGACTTTGGCCATCTTGCCAACCATGGCGCCTCCGCACTCGGCAGCGGCCGCCCACTACCTTCGGCCTGACATTAAAGATCTTGACCATAAGCGAAGTGGGGCTGGATGCAGAGGAAGGCCTCGCACCTGACGATGAACGCCGAGATGTTGAGGATGAAATTGGGGCCGGATCGTGGAAGTCCAGGGCGTAGTAGAACATGAGCCCCGGACAAATGGGTGAAGTGGAAAACCTAGTCCCATGGAGGAAGTGGGGGAGAAACACCACCCTCTCATGGGGCCCGGGGTTGGAATGAGCTGCCCCGTCCGGGCAGCCGGTGCTGATGTTGCTGGACAAGTATCCGCCTCCCGCAGCTTTGTGATGTGCCTCCGTGACGGAGGAGGCCATCCACCTGCCTACCGCTCCACACATAGTTGGAGAAGGTTGAGGTGGGGTGTCTTGGACTTGGGCGCTGGAGCTCGAGTCTTGTGAAATGGATAAGCAAAGGAGGAAGAAGGCGTGGGTGAAAAGGTGGATCCTTATCCCCTTATATGGAATGACGAAGCTATCGTCCCCACCAGCCAGTAAAACTCGCTTATCTCCCAAGCGCCGTAATCAATGGCGTGGATGGGTTACCCACGTCCGTATTGATGGGAATCCCGGAATAAGGGGCATGATCTATGCTTTGATAAGACGTGCAGGAAACCGCCTCGCTAAACGCTACCGAGGTGGAACAGTAAAAACGATTCATATAAAGGCCTGGCCGTGGTGTGATGTCACGCCGCGGAATACGTCAGCAGATCTGTGCAAAAGTTATTCTCTCTACGGTGGTATGTGGAACTTGTTTTGCAGAGCCGGACGCTATCCTTGTGTTCAAAACCTTCTATGAAGTATTCAGAGGAGGAACCCGCCTTGCAATGCCGAAGACAATGTGCGCGCCGGACTCGTCGTCATTGAAGCCTGGTTCGAGGAGCTCTTGAGGAGTCCTGGATTAGGGGGTGTCCGGATAGCGAACTATCATCATCACGGCCGGACTCCAAGATTATGAAGATACAAGATTGAAGACTTCGTCCCGTGTCCGGATGGGACTTTCCTTGGCGTGGAAGGCAACCTTGGCGTCTGGATATGTAGATCTCCTACCTTTGTAACCGACTCTGTGTAACCCTAACCTATCCGGTGTCTATATAAATCGGAGGGTTTTAGTCCGTAGGGACGAACAACAATCATACCATAGGCTAGCTTCTAGGGTTTAGCCTCCTTGATCTCGTGGTAGATCTACTCTTGTACTACCCATATCATCAATATTAATCAAGCAGGAGTAGGGTATTACCTCCATCGAGAGGGCCCGAACCTGGGTAAAAACATCGTGTCCCTTGTCTCCTATTACCATCCGCCTAGGCGCACAGTTCGGGACCCCCTACCCGAGATCTGCCGGTTTTGACACCGACAACGCTGCTTCAGTTACTTAACTGCAGGTGCAGTTGGGTCACTGGCATATGGGCCCAAGAGGCATCTGGTCCACATGTAAGTGATGCAACTGCACCTGCTGTTATGTCACCGAAGCTCAGTCCGCTGGAGAAGAAGCTTCTGTTCGGCTCAGCCGGACATGGGTGCTATGGTTAATTAATTATACCTCCAGCGCACCCCTTTTTAGTTGAAGAACGTATGAAATGTAATGAAATCCGGCATGTTTATATGAAATCCGGCAGTGTATGAATGAACTTAGTTCGATTTGTTTGAATTCTTGTATCACTAGCATTGGATGAACATGCAAAACAATACGTACTAGCATTATTCCCTGGGTGATCACCTCATTTGCAGCAGTTTCACATGTACTACATCCGGTCCTTTTTAGTCTGCATATAAGTTTTGCCTGAAGTCAAAGTATCTCTACTTTGACCAATCTTATAGAAAAAAGTATCAACATTCACAATGTAAAATCAACTGACTTGAAAGAAATCTAATATGTGAAGTAAAAAGGAACAGAGGGAGTACAAAATTTAGCGTTCCTGTACATTGCAATCAACACATAGGCCTGGCAATTCATAGAGAACATTCAAAACAATCGATGATTATGCATCTCAGTGATTCACATGTCAGAGCCAATATTTACTTCACAACTAAAGAATAAAGAAAAATCTATAGATGCTGCTAACAGCAAAGGGCGACCCATTCAAAAATATCAAACACATGTCTTCTTGCTAACATCAATGAACAAAATTTGAAAAGGTTGTCCCATTCCAAAATTTCAAATGCGTGTTGTTTTGCATACATAAACGAGCAAACTTTGACAAGGTTTTCCCATTCCAAAATATCAAATGCCTACGATTGTGGAATGGGCAGGGTTTGCCATCAGTTCGGACATTGATATGGCACCTCGTGCTAAATAAACATGTTGTTCTTTTTGTGCAGTTCCACCAAAATCAACCAAATTCGTGTGTAGCTTGTATGATTTCGCCTTTATATGTTGCAACGCCTTGAACATATCGGCACCTACTTTCTTATGGTGGAAAATGAATGATTCGAGAATATTCGATATATTCGTGAACATTTTGTGCAGTTCCCATTGAAATCAAGCTGAGCACCCCTGTTTGCATAAATAAAAAAAGTGATTAGTATAAAGCAAAATGTACTATGAATTGACAGTTTAAACAGTCAACCTACATGATCCATGCAGAGCACACATTTAAAAAATGGAACTCACCGGAAGGAATCATAAAACAACATTCTACTGGCCATCACAACAACAAAGATGGAGATCCGTGAGTCCTTCTGAGCTAAAGTTAGTTTGTTCTTGTGGGCAATAATGTAACCATCCTTCGACCGCTCCCTTCTTAAGAAGAGAGGCTTGGCTTCTTTATCCTGGCATAATCGGAACTAGGCACTTCATGTATTCCATATTCTTCTTCAGAGGAGGATGATCCTGTTGTGCAAAGACAAGAGGACAACTAAATGCTAGCATCCCTGTTTTCTCGAAAAAAAAGGAAAGGAAATATTTAAAATAACACATATGAAGAACTTCTCAAGGACAATACCACTTTCTCATGATAGTATCTAAACAATAGCACAACACCAATAGAGATGAGAAAGCTCAATCATATGGATGAAATCCACGGGCGAGTACCAACCTTTTTCAGGAGGCTTATTGTGTAGAGCATACAGATCAAGCACTTCTCCGGAACCATCTGTTGTTATCTACTGTGGTTGCCATGCTTACTATATACTCCTTGATTAGTTTAATGTTTCCAACATCTTCTTGTGCAGTTCCACTAAAATATATGGTATCTTCAAAAAAGATCCCTGTTTGCACAAGTAGAGATAATTACATATTACATTAAGAGTGGCATAAAATAAGTGGCAAAACAATTGCTCGTTCCAGTCATAGAAATAAATTAAGATGCAAAACTATATCATTACTTGTCACGACCGTTTTTTCAATAAAAATATTTATTGAGAAACCGACCTATAAAATCCAGTGTGAGGAAAATCCTAAATACCGGTAGAAAAAATCTTGATACAATAAGCCAGTAGCATATGATATATTACAGGGTCGAGCTGAAGTTGCTCAACAAATTATTACAAGCACGCCAATAATTATACATAGTGGCGGATGTGACACAGTGGAGTGGTGGCATACTACTTACTCGTGGTAAGCGGTGGAATAACACGGTGGAGTGGGAGATATGACTCAACATGGCAGCTCATCGAAAGGCCGAGGTGAGGCTCGGTGAATTTATTTGGGTAGCGGAAGCGAATATATCAAAGTGACTAATCCGAGGGTGCATACGAGGTATTTGGATTCCTCTAGGCGTCGGACTCGCTATCCAACTCTTCATCCATGAGATCGCCTTCGTCGATCTGGCCAAATCAACAAGCCAGGTGAGTACTTTGAAAGTACTCGCAAGACAGTTCGGACAAAAGATATAACAAAGGTATGCATGCATGCGACATGATTAATTTTAACAATGCGCAATCGAATCAGTATAGCAAGGTAAGTAAAAAGGGAATCTGCGGTAGTCCGCTCGAAAACCCAAAGAAGATAAACTCAAAACCGATCTGGTGTCTGAAGTGACGCCTCGAAGGGTGAACAAATAAGTAAAACATGCCACAGTCGGGTGTCTAAGCGACACCTCAAAAAGGGCTTATATAGAAAGAAAATACATGCGTGCCGCGATCCGGACGACGGAGGCGACATCACAGAAAGGGCTTATAACAAAAGTGAATAATAACAATGCCGCAGTCGGACGTCTGAGCGACATCGCAGAAAGGGCTTATAACAAAAGTAAATAATAACAATGCCGCAGTCGGACATCTGAGCGACATCGCAGAAAGGGCTTATAACAAAATAACAATGCCGCAGTCGGACGTCTGCGCGACATCGCAGAAAGGGTTTATAACAAAAGTGAATAATAACAATGCCGCAGTCGGACGTCTGAGCGACATCGCGGAAAGGGCTTCTAACAAAAGTGAATAATAACAATGCCGTAGTCGAACGTCTGAGCGACATCGCAGAAAGGGCTTATAACACTTCTCACATCGGTTAACTTGCAAGGAGTAGTGCTCATTGAAAATAAATATTCATCACACGGTAATAAACGGGTTAGTCCATCCACGAGGAATAAGCAGTTAATACTCATGTGGTTCTCGGGAGTTTTCATCACCGAAGCGACATTTGACAAGAAAAGATGAACACAGTACTTGGACATGAATAGAATGGATTCAAGGATTTTTGACTCTGCGAAGTTTGTACTAAAATATCCACGATAGCGGATTTCCGTAGTCACGAAGGACTAGTTCCGTCTTACGGTATTTCGAGGAAACAGCTAACCAAAGACACACCCATCCTACCTCACGTTGCCAGGAATCACCCTAGATAGCGCTCAAGAAAAACTTTGAGACGGGGAGATCACAATCTCGAATAGCATGGGATCAAATTTTATATACGCGCACTCTAAGGGGTGCCCCCCTCTCGGTCCCAACCGGAAACACCCATGCCCCCTGACCGGATGAAAGGCTTTAATCCAGGGCCATGGAACCCTCATCCCGGCCTCTCGATTTGGTGTGTACCAGGAAGTGGTTTGCAACTTACTAAGCCGTATCCCTTGCGGAAAACATGTGGTAGTACTAAAGGGGAGACGGACGGGAATTTGACTGATTTATGTTGACACAGGGTCAACGATCTGGCATAAGACTGGCATGCTACAACACTGCCATCTTACCCATTCTCATGCCATCTCATGGCCATGCAACACGTTTCCAACAACTCATGGATTTCCCGAGACTCACTTGCCTCAACTCTTACGAGATAAACTTTCATCAAGATGCTCATGAACATGCCATGATACTAAATTAATGCAAACATTCCCAAACACCCATCATATCAAAAGTTCAAACATGCTTTCCTGGATCGGAGTAGTCGGGGTCTAGCTCGGTGAAGTTCGCGGTTCCGTCACCTCCTTCGGTATCTACGGTACACAAAACACACGCGCTAACGTAAATACTGTGGGGTACAGAAAAGTAACCCAAATGTTTTTCAAATAAACATGATAAAAAACTAGACAAAGTTCTGAAGAGGACAGAAAAAGAATCACTCAAAAATCTCTTTCTGTTAAAAAGTTATAAGAGTTTTGGTCCAAGGACCCATCTGTAATGAAACAGAAAACTCTCAGGGGCCTAAGCAGAAAAGCGCAGAAAACGCCAGATTAGAAAGCGTATTTGCCAGAGCACGCTTTCAGAAAACGGTTCGAAGGAAAAGAATAGAGAGGTGACGGCGGGTCCCACCGTCGAGTTTAAACTTTCAAAGCGAGGTGGTAGGAGCTCGTGGCGCTTAGGAGAGCCGCGATGGTCGCCCGTGATCCACCAGCGAGGCAGGGAGATCGGAAGGTACCTCCGTGCTCAGTGGGTTATTCAGAGTCGGTTGGTGGTGGTGGTGGTCGCCGGTGAGCACCACGTCGACGGCGGCTCTTGCTCCGGCGGATGGCTGTTCGGGTGGTCGTGGGCCTCGTCGGAGAGTGCTGCGGAGGTTAAAGTGAGGAGGGGGTTAGACTCACAGTAGCCGAGGATAGTTGCGAGTAGGGCGCCGGGGCGGCCTCACGGAGTGAATCGCGGTGGAGGCAGCGGCGGAATGGGGCGGCCGGAGTCGAGGAAGAAGAGCCCTCGAGGCCCTTCCAAAGGCCGGGCGAGGTCTAGTGAGGTGGTGGAGGTGTGCGGGGCGAGAGCGCCGCCGGGTGCTATATATAGATGGCCCGAGGCGCTTGCCGTGAACCGATAAGTCCGGCGAGTGTTACGGCGGGCGCAGGCATTGGTCGGGGTGGTTTTAGGGTTGAGTGTCATCGTGGAGGTCAACTGATTCCGTTTAGGTGCCGAACGAGCGGGATTGGGTGCTTTGGGTATGCTCGGCGGAACAGAAGCGGCCTTGCCCGTCGGCGGCGGAGCATGTTACGTGCTTGCCGACCCGCAGCGGCAGTGCTGCATCGTCTGGCGCTGGCAAGGGAGACGGCCACACGGAGCTCCAGGTGGCTTAAGCGGCCTTGAACGGCGTTGTGCCGTAGGGTGCCTTCTGTCGGCCGCCAAGGGAGGTCCCGACGCCGCAGAAGACGCCAGCGAGGGCGGGCCAGGGTGCTACCGACGCCAGGAACCGGTCAAGCGTGCGTGCGGCACTCTGGACAGGGAGGAGGGGCTGTGCGCAACGCGCCAGCGCCTTGTCGACGCTGGGATCGAACTCTCGACGAAGGGAAACGACACTCAATTCTCAAACCGAACATTTCTGAAAATGCAAAGAAAGCGATGCGGCGGTGTTCGGCAGAATGATTTTGGTATGTGGGAGTTTCTCCTCGAGCTGATTTTTGGTGGAGTGGCCTCTCATTGCATCTGGAGGCTGCCTGAATTTTTGTGGAATTTTTGGAGAAGAGGAGATATGAATTTCACCAAATTTTACAAATCTGGTCCAAACTTGCAGAGACTAAAATTTGAAATTTTTTAAAAGAAGAAGAGTGGATCTTGATTGTTCTAGGTTGTGGGTACCAAGGACTATCCAGGGGAGTTGGTTTGGGGTCAACACTCAAATGCATTTAGGTACTTGCTTTGCAAATTACCTAGGCTCAAAATAATTGGCAGAAAAGATTTGGGGAGAGAAATAAATGGAATAAAATTCAGAAATGGATTGAACTTGTTGAGACAAAATGTTTGGATTGCCCCAAAGTGGAAGGAGAGATTTTTGGGAAGATTTTACCATGTGGTGCATGGTAAAATCATGAGTGGTTTCAATATTGGAGAAGATGCAAAACTCCTACGGTTTTCTTTTTAAAAGAAAATAGAACCCAAAAATTTTGAATTTGAGAAGAGGGCAAACAGAAGAAAAGTTTTTAAAAACCAAACACCAGAGTTGAAGAAGATGCCAAAATAAAATCCTTGTCAAAGGGAAAAAGTTTTTGAGAGAAATTTTTGGAAGGGTTTAAATGACCTTCTTCAAATCCAACAAAGTTTTTTGAAGAAAACCAAAAGAAAATTTTTGGAGTGTCACATTACTTGTGTCATCACAGCTCCAGTGCTTCAATACGGCACCGGGAGTTGATTTTTGTTTTTCTTCCGCTTGTTCTTCCCCTTCATCACTTGGTTCAATAACAGACAAGCTTTGCCTTCAATGTAAGATTTGGCATGTCAATTAGGGAGCACAAGTATAATACTAAACAACGACGTTAATTTTCAGATGAAAGTGGCAAAATACAGGCCAATAGTTGTGAAATATCCTTATCTTACCTCAATGGGATATTACTGATTGCACACTCTGATTGGAAGTCTTGTCTCCATTTGTGCAGTTCCTAAAATCAAGCAACATTAGCGTACAAGTAGCAAAACATATGAAAGCACACTGCACAATCATGTGAAAGAAGGCTAGTACTGACCTCTCATGACGCGAAATTCAAACAACTCACAAGAAGAAGATCTGAACCAAATTTTCCAACACAGATAGGAAGTAAGATCTCCTCTTGTGCAGTTCCACTAAGATCAATCAATCAAGCAATGTTGTCGGTGTGACATTTTGGTTGAACTGCACAAAACACTCCTAAAACAAAAGTGTTTTGTGCAGTGCAACAAAAGGTCACAATAGCAACGAGGTGAAGTAGATAACCCTGTTTACACAGAGGTGCAAAGGAAACAACTAGTGGTCAATAACGGTGGATGACACAGAAGCCAACAAAAAGAAGCATCTAACTTATCTAAATGGGAAAGAAAGCAAGATAGTAGCATTTCTCAAATGGTGGCATTGATTAATATTAACAGAGAGATTATATTAACAATAAAATTTGTTAAACATGTAATTTGCTTTTAATTGTGGCATTCATCAATTTTCTAGTGGCATTATTAGAGGGTGTTTGTTTACAGGTACATTTTGGTGTAGGGACTAAAAAAGTCCGTGTCAGTCCCATCTAAACCAAACAGGAGGGACTTTTAGGGACTAAAGAAAGAAGACCCTGAGGGGAAGTCTTTTTGGGACTTTTTCCAACAGTTGCCCCTGCCCCGCATCGCAGCTTGTCTCTATTAGTTCATTACTAGGGGTAACATGGTCTTTTAGCATGTCATTTAATAACCTCTAGTCCATGTTTAGTCACAGGAACCAAGCGGTAGGGACTAGGGAGTTTTAACCAAACAGGGCCTTAGATTAACAACAGCTAATGAGTTGCAGGACGGTGGGCCTTTTGACACCATGTGCATCTACCAATGTATGAAGGGGTGATGCACAATCTGTTGCAACAAAGAACAAAAACAACCAACGAGCATATTTGTGTTGGTCCCAGTTTTATTACCTTTAGACACCTTTCCCTATGTGATCACATCAAATCTAGTCCCGCTCAAACTCTACAGCCTTGTCCCCCAAAACAAAAGATCAGTTCATTACAAATGTGCGTACTGCCTTTGTCATTGTTTCCCCTTTTCGACCAATGTAGGTGCTGGATAGCCAGTCTGTACTAGTACTTTCCCCCTTCCTTTCCTCTTTGAACCACGTCCTAGATTCATGCTATACAACTTTCCCCACTACTTTCCTGTTTGATCCAACACCTAGATTCGAGTGCAGAAGCTGAAAAAGCCCACATGCAGCTAGAGCAATGCATGTGGAATAAGTAAATTATACCTTAAGGTTCTTGGGGTGGGGTTCGGTGAGCGACCGGAGGCCGTTCAGCCCACACCATGTATGGCGGCAAGGAAGAAGGGGTCGGAGGCCCTCCTGATAACCCACAAGTATAGGGGATCAATTGTAGCCTCTTTCAATAAGTAAGAGTGTCGAACCCAACGAGGAGCTAAAGGTAGAAGAAACATTCCCTAAAGTTTTATCTACCACCGAGACAACTCTACGCACGCTTGACGTTTGCTTTACCTAGAACAAGTATAAAACTAGAAGTACTTTGTAGGTGTAACGGGATAGGTTTGCAAGAATATAAAGAGCACGTAAATAAAAGCTAGGGGTTGTTTAGATAAAGACACAATAAAGTTAGTATAGCGAGAATGTCAGTTGAGTTCCCATAGCTTGTTGTAAGTGATCCCAAAATCAGGAGACGAATTGAGTGCCTCTGTCCGAGATTATTTTCTTTGGGACTCCATGTAAGCAGACGATACGGGAAAGGTAGAGCCTAGCAAGCTTCTGAGTGGTGTGGGTTGTCTTCACGGGGATGAAGTGTGCTACTTTAGTCGATCTATCGCTGATGACCCAAATGGCTTTATTTCCTTGCCGTGACCGAGGTAGCCCAACAATAAAATCCATCCCAATCTCGGCCCCATTTCCACTCGGGTATTTTATTTGGCTGTAAAAAGTCCGCCGGTTTACGGTGCTCGGCCTTGATGCGCTGATGAGTCACATCATGCGTTGAACGTGGCTATGTCCCTTTTTAGACCGTGCCACCAATATTTTTCCTGAATATCCTTGTACATTTTTGTCCCTCCAGGATGTATCGAATACGGGGCGGTGTGGCCTTCAGCTAAGATATGCTGCTTAAGATCCTTGATATTTGGTATGCAAAGTCTATCCCCGTACCACAATATTCCTTGCTTATCGATAATGAACTCTGAGGCCTTGCCCAAACTCACTTTCCGTTTAATGCCTTCAATGCTGGGGTGTCCATGCTGAGCCTCTTTAATTGTCTCCATTAGAGTGGGCTGTATTTCTAAATTTGATATGCTGCTTTTGGTGACTACTAGCAGGTTGAGTTTAGCAAACTCCTGCTGGAATTCAGGCCTCAGGTTTGGCAGGCCGTCGTCGTTTGGGCTAGGGTTCCGACTTAGGGCGTCTGCCACTGCATTTGCTTTTCCTGGGTGGTAGTGGATCCCAACATCATAATCCTTCACTAGTTCCAACCAGCGTCGTTGCCTCAAATTCAGTTCCGGTTGTGTGAAAATATACTTGAGGCTCTTATGGTCCGTATATATCTCACAATGATTTCCAAGTAAAAAGTGTCTCCATTCCTTGAGTGCATATATAACTGCTGCTAACTCCAGGTCATGAGTAGGATAATTTTCTTCATGTTTACGAAGTTGTCTGGAGACATATGCGACTACCTTGCCTTCTTGCATCAACACGCATCCGAGGCCTTTCCGGGATGCGTCGCAATATACCTCAAAATTCTTGTGTATGTCCGGCACAATTAATACCGGTCTTGACGTTAATTTCCTCTTTAATTCTTGGAAACTTTTCTAAAGCTTCCGTCCATTCAAACTTCCTGTCTTTCTTGAGTAGTTGCGTCATTGGCTTTGCTATGGTGGAGAATCCTTCAATAAATCTTCGGTAGTACCCGCCATTCCCAAGAAACTTCATACATACATCCTTACTGGCTGGTGGCTTCCAGCATCTGACCTTGACCTTTTCCGGGTCTCTGGCGATACCTTCTTGGGTCGATCGTGGCCCGGAAAACCTACTTGCTTTAGCCAAAATTCACACTTGCTGAATTTAGCGTACAATTGATGTTTCTGAGTTCCCCAGTACAATTCGGAGATGTTCAGCGTGCTCTTCCGTGTCTTGGAGTATACCGAATATCATCGATAAATACCACAACAAACTTGTCCATAAACTTCATGAATACTTTGTTCATGAGGTGAACAAAATATGCGGGGGCATTTGTTAATCCGAATGGCATTACGGTGAACTCATACAATCCGTATCTGGAGGTGAAAGCTGTTTTGGGAATATCTTCGGTTAGCACTTCCAATTGATGGTATCCCGACCTCAAGTCAATCTTTGAGAATACCTTGGCCTGAGCGAGTTGATCAAATAAATCATTTATTCGTGGCATCGGATATTTGTTCTTGATTGTGACCATATTTAGCGCTCGATAGTCTATGCACAATCTCATGTTCCATCCTTCTTTTGGCAAATAAAATTGGTGAACCCCAGGGTGAGGAGCTGGCTCGTATATAACCCTTGTCCAGTAATTCTTTTATTTGCTTCTTCAGTTCTACCAATTCGGATGGTGCCATTCTGTATGGTTTCTTGTATATGGGGGCGGTTTCGGGTGCTAGTTCGATGCTGAACTCTATCTCTCGATCCGTGGCATGCACAGTAGTTCTTCGAAATACATCTGAAATTCACACACTCTGGAACCTTGCTCAATTCAAAAATATCCACCTTGTTCAATCTCGGTTGCCGGGATATTTTTCTTTCCTTATTGAAACCTTTATGGTCTTCCCGTGGTGGTGGGTGAGAATTACGGTCCGGTGGAAACAATCAATAAAACCTTTGTTGGTGGTTAACCAATCCATCCCTAGGATGACATCCAGTCCTTTATTTTCCAACATGATAAGATTTGCGTGAAACTTCAACCCTTCAAACTCGATAACCACACCCTGGCAATAACTCTGGGTAACTTGCTTAATTCCAGGGGACTTGACGATCATAGATTTTTCCAAGGGAAGCATCGAAAAATTATTTTGCAAGGCAAAACTTTTCGAAACGAATGAGAAGCTCCAGAATCAAACAAAACCATGGCAGGTATTGTGTTGACAGGAAACGTACTGAGTACGATATCTGGAGCATTTTGTGCTTCCTCTTTGGTCATGTGGTTCAGATGAACCTTCCTGTGGTTGTTATTTGGGTTGAAATTGTTGCGCTTTGGCGCCGAATTATTGCCTCCGTTGTTCGGTTTTGGGGTCGAGTTCTTGGCTTGGGGCACTGCTTGGCATAGTGCCCTTCTTCTCCACAAGCGTAACAGGTAACGCCTGGGCGGTATGTGAACTCCTTGTCCCTTGCATGAAAATTCTTGATTGGGCGTGAGACGCTTGTCGTGGGTTTGGGTGTCCAGTTTTTCTGAACATCTGTCTTGCTGCGGTGGTTGCGGGAATGATTAGTCTGGTCCCTCTTCCGCTTGCAGAAATCTTCTAAGCTACGTCTCTCATTTTCCAAGGTAATGGCCTTATCCACCAGCGTCTTAAAACCTGGAAAGGTGTGCACGACCAATTGGCATTTAAGCGCGGGTGTCAGACCGTCTAGGAATTTCTCCATCTTTTTGTTTTCCGACATACGCTTCTCGTTGGCGTAGCGAGACAGCAGAGTAAACTGACTGTTGTATTCTGACACCGTCATTGTCCTTTGCTTGAGGTCATCAAATTCTCTCTTTTTTTATCTTCATAATACTCTTAGGAATATGTGCCCCACAAAAACCTTCTTTAAATTCCTCCCATGTTATATTATTTTCGTTGGGGTGCATGTGTAGGAAATTTTTCCCACCACGATGCGGCTGCTCCAGTGAGATAGTGCGGAGCATAAAGCACCTTCTCAAGGTCTGAACACTGGGCAATAATTAATTTTCTTTCCATGTCTCGAAGCCAGTCTTGACTTCAAGAGGTTTGTCGATGTGAGAAAAAGTTTGGGGACGTGTCTTCAGTAGCTCGAGATAACTTTGATTGTCTGCCGACATCGCCCACGGTGATTTCCCATATTGATGACTTGGTTCATCATTTCCTGATGTTGTTGCTGACTTTGTTCATAAAGACGACACATTTGGGAAAGTGCCGTTTCAACATCTGTTGACTTGACTGCCTCGTGTGAAATTGTTGCTTGGGGGTGTGCCAAAATTTTCCTCTGACGTAGTTGGCATGGAGCGCGTCCAAGGACGAGACATTGTTCACTCTGGGGATATATTTTGCAACACTCATAAGAAAAGAAATTAAGTCGCAAAAGTCAATAAATTCATGAAGAGCGGAAAAAAGTCGCAATGCTCCAAGATTTTTCAAGAGAATAAACGCTTTGCCCGGAGAAGGACTGCTCATTACATATCTTACACGCAAGCAGTAATTATACAATACATCACTCGGGATATGCGTACATAATCCTCGACATGTTATTTAGGCTAGTGCACTCCTCCGGTTCCTACATGATGAGCAAACAAACTACTTCTCACAGCCTAGGTACATATAAACATATCGTGCATCGGTCGGTACATTGCAAAGCTGACTAAGCGTACTCGATCGGAGATGGTAAGGATTTCCCTTGGCCTGCCAAGGGTGAGGCGCTTGATGGCTGGGGACTCAACCTCCTCTTCGGTGATAGGCTCCGGACATGAAGTGTTGCGCTGAGTTGGTGGAGCAGGTGCCCTATCTTGGGACAACTCGAACATGAGCGGGCACGAGGGGTGGTGCAGAACGAACCGGAGTAGGCGCAATGACATGGTTGAACTCCTCCGTGGTAGGCAGGCGATGAGTAGTGGTGAGAGCAGTAGGAGCAAAAGATGCTGATGATGAGACGAAAGTCAGTGGCGGTGCGGCGCTCAGGAGCACCCTCCTGTTGGCGGCACAGCCATGGACTGAGTCCATGCGGGCAGCTACAAAGTCGTCCACCAGGTTGTCGAAGGCTGCCTCCAAAGCCCGGAGATATTCGATAAGCATATCAAAAGCTTCGTCTCATTCTCCTCTGGGGCAAGAGAACGCGTAGTGGCAGGTGTATGGCACGTGACATGGCAGGTAGCGGTAACGACGAGTCTTCATCGAAGGAAGGATATCCCTGAGACGAGCTATCGCCTCACGGGCTGCCATCTGTAGTGCATGCTTGTCCGTGGGCATGGCTCTCCCCAAGAACCGGAAACGCTCAACTCGCCCTCCCTTGAATTGCACCGCGGCTTGGTGCATGGTTAGACGGTCATTGACCTTGTCTTTGAGAGAGTGAGAAGGCTGGGCGCACAGATGGCCCCATCGCGACTTGGACGATGAAGGAGAGAAGCTTGACAAACCCATCGGGCATGTTGGCGAACATCTATGACTCGCGATGTTGCGACCATCTACAAAAGTAGGCAAAAATCCTGAGTAGTCAAATCATAAATTTATGCTGACTGTCAGAAATTGACTACATTTGTAAAAATTATTTAATAGCTCTATAAGATAATAACTGATTAGCGATCACACCTAGTGGCTTCCTACAGTCAGCCTGGCTCTGGTACCAAGCTTGTCACGACCGGTTTTTCAATAAAAATATTTATTGAGAAACCGACATATAAAATCCAGTGTTGAGGAAAATCCTCCATACCGGTAGACAAAATCTTGATATAATAAGCCAGTAGCATATGATATATTACAGGGTCGAGCTGAAGTTGCTCAACAAATTATTACAAGCACGCCAATAATTATACATAGTGGCGGATGTGACACAGTGGAGTGGTGGCATACTACTGACTCGTGGTAAAGCGGTGGAATAACACAGTGGAGTGGGAGATATGACTCAACATCGGGCGGCTCATCGAAAGGCCGAGGTGAGGCTCGGTGAATTTATTTGGGTAGCGGAAGCGAATATATCATGATGACTAATCCAAGGGTCGCACGAGACCGACCGGGATTCCTCTAGGCGTCGGACTCGCTATCGAACTCTTCATCCATGAGATCGCCTTCGTCAGCATCTGGCCAAATCAACAAGCCAGGTGAGTACTTTGAAAGTACTCGCAAGACAGCTCGGACAAAAGATATAACAAAGGTATGCATGCATGCGACATGATTAATTTTAACAATGCACAATCGAATCAGTATAGCAAGGTAAGTAAAAAGGGAATCGGCGGTAGTCCGCTCGAAAACCCAAAGAAGATAAACTCAAAACCGATCGGGTGTCTGAAGCGACACCTCGAAGGGTGAACAAATAAGTAAAACATGCCACAGTCGGGTGTCTAAGCGACACCTCAAAAAGGGCTTATATAGAAAGAAAATACATGCGTGCCACAGTCGGACGACGGAGCGACATCACAGAAAGGGCTTATAACAAAAGTGAATAATAACAATGCCGCAGTCGGACGTCTGAGCGACATCGCAGAAAGGGCTTATAACAAAAGTAAATAATAACAATGCCGCAGTCGGACGTCTGAGCGACATCGCAGGAAGGGCTTATAACAAAAGTGAATAATAACAATGCCGCAGTCGGACGTCTGAGCGACATCGCAGAAAGGGCTTATAACAAAAGTGAATAATAACAATGCCGCAGTCGGACGTCTGAGCGACATCGCAGAAAGGGCTTATAACAAAAGTGAATAATAACAATGCCACAGTCGGACGTCTGAGCGACATCGTAGAAAGGGCTTATAACAAAAGTGAATAATAACAATGCCGCAGTCCGACGTTTGAGCGACATCGCAGAAAGGGCTTATAACACTTCTCACATTGGTTAACTTGCAAGGAGTAGTGCTCATTGAAAATAAATATTCATCACACGGTAATAAACGGGTTAGTCCATCCACAGGAATAAACAATTAATACTCATGTGGTTCTCAGAGTTTTCACACCAAACTGACATTTGACAAGAAAAGATGAACACAGTACTTGGACATGAATAGAATGGATTCAAGGATTTTTGACTCTGCAGAGTTTGTACTAAAATATCCACAGCCAACGGATTTCCGTAGTCACGAAGGACTAGTTCCGTCTACGGTATTTCGGAGGAAACACAGCTAACCAGTACACACCCATCCCACCTCACGTTGCCAGGAATCACCCTAGACAGCGTTCAAGAAAAACTTTGAGACGGGGAGATCACAATCTCGAATAGCATGGGATCAAATTTTATATACGCGCACTCTAAGGGGTGCCCCCCTCTCGGTCCCAACCGGAAACACCCATGCCCCCTGACCGGATGAAAGGCTTTAATCCAGGGCCATGGAACCCTCATCCCGGCCTCTCGATTTGGTGTGTACCAGGAAGTGGTTTGCAACTTACTAAGCCGTATCCCTTGTGGAAAACATGTGGTAGTACTAAAGTGGAGACGGACGGGAATTTGACTGATTTATGTTGACACAGGGTCAACGATCTGGCATAAGACTGGCATGCTACAACACTGCCATCTTACCCATTCTCATGCCATCTCATGGCCATGCAACACGTTTCCAACAACTCATGGATTTCCGAGACTCACTTGCCTCAACTCTTACGAGATAAACTTTCATCGAGATGCTCATGAACATGCCATGATACTAAATTGATGCAAACATGCCCAAACACTCATCATATCAAAAGTTCAAACATGCTTGCCTAGATCGGAGTAGTCGGGATCTAGCTCGGTGAAGTTCGCGGTTCCATCACCTCCTTCGGTATCTACGGTACACAAAACAAACACGCTAACGTAAATACCGTGGGGTACAGAAAATTAATCCAACTATTTTTCGAATAAATATGATAAAAAAACTAGACAAAATTTTGAAGAGGACAGAAAAAGAATCACTCAAAAATCTCTTTCTGTTAAAAAGTTATAAGAGTTTTGGTCCAAGGACCCATCTGTAATGAAACAGAAAACTCTCAGGGGCCTAACCAGAAAAGTGCAGAAAACTCCTGAGATTAGAAAGCGTATTTGCCAGAGTACGCTTTCAGAAAACGGTTCGAAGGAAAAGAATAGAGAGGCTGACGGGCGGGTCCCACCCGTCAGGTTTAAACTTTCAAACGAGGTGGCCGAGCTCGTCGGCGCCCGAGAGCCGCGGTGGTCGCCGGCGGCGATCCACGGCGAGGCAGGGAGATCGGAAGGTACCTCCGTGCTCAGTGGGTTATTCCGCGTCGGTTCATGGTGGTGGTGGTCGCCGGTGAGCACCACGTCGACGGCGGCTCTTGCTCCGGCGGACGGCGGTTCGGGTGGTCGTGGGCCTCGTCGGAGAGTGCTGCGGAGGTTAAATTGAGGAGGGGGTTAGACTCCTGGTAGCTTGAGGGGATAGCTGACGAGAGTAGGACGCCGGGGACGGCCTCACCGGAGTGAATCGCGGTGGAGGCCGCGGCGGAATGGGGCGGCCGGAGTCGAGGAAGAAGAGCCCCTCGAGGCCCTTCCAGTGGCTGGGCGAGGTCTAGTGAGGTGGTGGAGGTGTGCGGGGGCGAGAGCGCGCTCGGGGGTGCTATATATAGATGGCCCGAGGCGGTTGCCATGAACGGATAAGTCCGGCGAGTGTTACGGCGGCGGAGGGCATTGGTCGGGGTGGTTTTAGGGTTGAGTGTCATCGTGGAGGTCAACTGATTCCGTTTAGGTGTTGAACGAGCCGGGATTGGGTGCTTTGGGTATGCTCGACGGAACGGAGCGGCGCTCCCCGTGGCGTGGAGCACGTTACGTGCTTGCCGACCATGGCGACGGTGCTGCATGCGTCGCGCCGGCAAGGAGACGGCCACGCGGAGCTCCTGTGTGGCAGCGGCGCCGAACGGCGTTGTGTCGTAGGGTGCCTTCTGTCGGCCGCTACGGGAGGTCCCGACGCCGCAGAAGACGCCGGCGAGGGCGGGCCAGGGTGCTACCGACGCCAGGAACCGGTCAAGCATGCGTGCGGCGCTCTGGACAGGGAGGAGGGGCTGTGCGCAACACGCCAGGCGCACTGTTGACGCGTGACTGAACTCTGACGAAGGGAAACGACACTGAATTCTGAAACTCTGAACATTTCTGAAAATGCAAAGAAACAAAGGCTTGGCCAGTGTTCGGCTGAATGATTTTTGGTATGTGGGAGTTTCTCCTTGAGCTGATTTTTGGTGGAGTGGCCTCTCATTGCATCTGGAGGCTGCCTGAATTTTTGTGGAATTTTTGGAGAAGAGGAGATATGAATTTCACCAAATTTGACAAATCTGGTCCAAACTTGCAGAGACTGAAATTTGAAATTTTTTGAAAGAAGAAGAGTGGATCTTGATTGTTCTAGGTTGTGGGTACCAAGGACTATCCAGGGGAGTTGGTTTGGGGTCAACACTCAAATGCATTTAGGTACTTGCTTTGCAAATTACCTAGGCTCAAAATAATTGGCAGAAAAGATTTGGGGAGAGAAATAAATGGAATAAAATTCAGAAATGGATTGAACTTGTTGAGACAGAATGTTTGGATTGCCCCAAAGTGGAAGGAGAGATTTTTGGGAAGATTTTACCATTTGGTTCATGGTAAAATCATGAGTGGTTTCAATATTGGAGAAGATGCAAAACTCCTAGGGTTTTCTTTTTAAAAGAAAATAGAACCCAAAAATTTTGAATTTGAGAAGAGGGCAAACAGAAGAAAAGTTTTTAAAAACCAAACACCAGAGTTGAAGGAGATGCCAAAATAAAATCCTTGCCAAAGGGAAAAAGTTTTTGAGAGAGAGATTTTTGGAAGGGTTTAAATGACCTTCTTCAAATCCAACAAAGTTTTTGAAGAAAACCAAAAGAAAATTTTTGGAGTGTCACATTACTTGTGTCATCACAGTTCCAGTGCTTCAATACGGCACCGGGAGTTGATTTTTGTTTTTCTTCCGCTTGTTCTTCCCCTTCATCACATGGTTCAATAACAGACAAGCTTTGCCTTCAATGTAAGATTTGGCATGTCGATTAGGGAGCACAAGTATAATACTAAACAACGACGTTAATTTTCAGATGAAAGTGGCAAAATACAGGCCAATAGTTGTGAAATATCCTTATCTTACCTCAATGGGATATTACGGTGCACATACAGATTGGAAGTCTTGTCTCCATATGTGCAGTTCCCTAAAATCAAGCAACATTAGCGTACAAGTAGCAAAACATATGAAAGCACACTGCACAATCATGTGAAAGAAGGCTAGTACTGACCTCTCATGACGCGAAATTCAAACAACTCACAAGAAGTCTGAACCAAATTTGCCAACACAGATAGGAAGTAAGATCTCCTCTTGTGCAGTTCCACTAAGATCAAGCAATCAAGCAACGTTGTCGGTGTGACATTTTGGTTGAACTGCACAAAACACTCCTAAAACAAAAGTGTTTTGTGCAGTGCAACAAAAGGTCACAATAGCAACGAGGTGAAGTAGATACCATGTTTACACAGAGGTGCAAAGGAAACAACTAGTGGTCAATAATGGTGGATGACACAGAAGCCAACAAAAAGAAGCATCTAACTTATCTAAATGGGAAAGAAAGCAAGATAGTAGCATTTCTCAAACGGTGGCATTGATTAATATTAACAGAGAGATTATATTAACAATAAAATTTGTTAAACATGTAATTTGTTTTTAACTGTGGCATTGCATCAATTTTCCAAATGACATTATTAGAGGGTGTTTGTTTACAGGTACATTTTGGTGTAGGGACTAAAAAGTCCGTGTCAGTCCCATCTAAACCAAACAGAGGGACTTTAGGGACTAAAGAAAGAAGACCACGAGGGAAGTCTTTTGGGACCTTTTCCAACAGTTGCCCCTGCCTCGCATCGCAGCTTGTCTCTATTAGTTCATTACTAGGGGTAACATGGTCTTTTAGCATGTCATTTAATAACCTCTAGTCCATGTTTAGTCCCTGGAACCAAGCAGGTAGGGACTAGGGAGTTTTTAATCAAACAGGGCCTTAGATTAACAACAGCTAATGAGTTGCACGGGACAGTGGACGCACCAGCACCATGTGCATCTACCAATGTATGAAGGGGTGATGCACAGTCTGTTGCAACAAAGAACAAAAACAACCAACGAGCATATTTGTGTTGGTCCCAGTTTTATTACCTTTAGACACCTTTCCCTATGTGATCACATCAAATCTAGTCCTGCTCAAACTCTACAACCTTGTCCCCCAAAACAAAAGATCAGTTCATTACAGATGTGCATACTGCCTTTGTCATTGTTTCCCCTTTTCGACCAATGTAGGTACTGGATAGCCAGTCTGTACTAGTACTTTCCCCCTTCCTTTCCTCTTTGAACCACGTCCTAGATTCATGCTATACAACTTTCCCCACTACTTTCCTGTTTGATCCAACACCTAGATTCGAGTGCAGAAGCTGAAAAAGCCCACATGCAGCTAGAGCAATGCATGTGGAATAAGTAAATTATACCTTAAGGTTCTTCGGGTGGGGTTCGGTGAGCGACCGGAGGCCGTTCAGCCCACACTATGTACGGCGGCAAGGAAGAAGGGGTCGGAGGCCCTCCTGATAACCCACAAGTATAGGGGATCAATTGTAGCCTCTTTCAATAAGTAAGAGTGTCGAACCCAACGAGGAGCTAAAGGTAGAAGAAACATTCCCTAAAGTTTTATCTACCACCGAGACAACTCTACGCACGCTTGACGTTTGCTTTACCTAGAACAAGTATAAAACTAGAAGTACTTTGTAGGTGTAACGGGATAGGTTTGCAAGAATATAAAGAGCATGTAAATAAAAGCTAGGGGCTGATTAGATAAAGACACAATAAAGTTAGTATAGCGATTGTGGAAAAGTGGTGGTAGGAGTTACGAAATTGTCCCTAAGCAATTGACTACTTTACTAGATCGATAGAAAGTTTTATGTGGGAGAGGCCACTGCTAGCATGTCATCCCTGACTTGGAATTCTATGCACTTATGATTGGAACTATTAGAAAGCATCCGCAACTACTAATGTTCATTAAGGTAAAACCCAACCATAGCATTAAGATATATTGGTCCCCTTCAATCCCGTATGCATCAATTTCTATGCTAGGTTGAAGCTTCACACTCTTGCCCTCCAATACATAGTCCTATCAACATACAACTAACCCTATGGTGTGATCCACACGCGCGCTCATATGATGGGCACCAAAGGACAACAACATAACCACAAGCAAATTAAACCAATCATAGAAATTCACCAATTACCAATAGGACAACGAAAATCTACTCAGACATCATAGGATGGCAACACATCATTGGATAATAATATGAAGCATAAAGCACCATGTTCAAGTAGAGGGCACAGCGGGTTGTGGGAGAGTGGACCGATGTAGATAGATGGGGGAAGGTGATGAAGATGTTGGTGAAGATGACGGAGGTGTTGGTGTAGATCGCCGTCACACGATGATGGCCCCGGCGGCGTTCCGGCACCACCGGCAGAGAGGGGGAGAGAGCCCCCTTCTTCTTCTTCTTCTTCTTCTTCTTCCTTGACCTTCTCACTAGATGGGAGAAGGGTTTCCCCTCTGGTCCATGGCCTCCATGGCATGGGAGGCGCGAGAGCCCCTCCGATATTGGATTTGTCTCTCTGTCTCTCTCTCTGTTTCTACGTTCCTGATTCTGCCCTTTCACCGTTTCTTATATTCCCAAAGATCCGTAACTCCGATTGGGCTGAAATTTGGACACGATTTTTATCCGGATATTGGCTTTCTTGCAGCGAAAGAAGGGCACCAACCACCTTACAGGGTGGACACAAGGGCCCAGGGCGCGCCTGACCCCCTTGGGCGCGCCCCTCACCCTCGTGGGCCCCTCGGGCATCATCTCACATTGATTCCACTTCCCAAAATTCACATATATTCCAAAAAAATCTCCGTCAGTTTTTATCCCATTTGGACTCTGTTTGATATGGATTTTCTGCGAAACAAAAAACATGCAACAAACAGGAACTGGCACTGGGCACTAGATCAATATGTTAGTCCCAAAAATAGTATAAAAAGTTGCCAAAAAGTATATGAAAGTTGTATAATATTGGAATGGAACAATAAAAAATTATAGATATGATGGAGACGTATCACCTCCCGCGCCGCCGTTGGGTGGATTCCCTTCCTCACCGATGGCGACAGCATTAAGCCTCCTTCCCTTCCCAGCGGACGGATCCTGCCGGCTCTTTGACCAGCAGTGAGGGAAGAGAGAGAGAGAGGCCAACGAAGTCTTGTTTAGATCTGGAGAGGGTGAGAGAGTGTGAAGAGAGCAACTACAAGCGTTGAGGCTCCAGCGTGTATATATATACTGGAGAGAGAGTGTGAAGAGTGCAAACCCTAGAAAACAAGCGCCGAGGCTGCCGTGTATACATGATGAGGTGATTATACGGTCACTACGAGATCGTATAGCTCCGTATCCATCCATTTTGACCAGTCAAAGAATCCTCCTGGCACCGCCCAGATCACTTTCTCTCTCTGTCATGCGGGGCCTACCTGTCATTGGGTGGAAGAAAGAAGTCGAAAAACAACAAAATTATGCTCAAGTGTAGTTATCGAACCCGAGACCTCAAGTTTGATGAGCGAATAGGCTAACCAGCTACACCACCCCCATGTTATGTTTAACGAGAGGCAAATAACCTTTAATACATTCCTGCATTCGTGAGACAAGCATGCCGTGTTTTTTTGCGTGGGAGTCATTGGGATTTAAATCATAATCGTGTCATGTGGCTTTGGTGGTAAGGTCTTTTGGGATTTAAAGCAGTGTTGGTAGTACAGAAATAATGCAGCCTTAGTCACCTTAATTTTCTCCACGTAGTACGTTGGGTCCCACCAGTCAGAGGGTGAAACAAACAAATTAATAAGAAAAAATAAAAGCGCCAGCGGTGTATCTTACCTCACACATCTCGCTACTGCTCGTGAACACTGTCCAATTGATCCTCTGTCAATGCACGTACTATTTTAATGAATCTGTATTATAACATGCACACAATTTTGGGCACATGTATTCGACCTAAGTCAGTGTGCCACCGTATCTTGTACTACTCCCTCCGTCTAGGTGTAATAAGTCACGTTACAAGGTGCAGCGGGACCAAGGTGCAAGCAGATTTTTTTTGAAACGAGGTGCAAGCAGATTGGAGGAGAAGGAGAAACTTGACCGGTCCTTCCTCCAATCAAAG
The DNA here is from genome assembly GCA_021605145.1 of Aegilops bicornis. Classification (NCBI taxonomy): domain Eukaryota; kingdom Viridiplantae; phylum Streptophyta; class Magnoliopsida; order Poales; family Poaceae; genus Aegilops; species Aegilops bicornis. Next base: position 453,964,650 of record CM038672.1, read on the forward strand.
CCCTGATTTCTGTCTCTAAACGCAACAATTAATCACAACAACTAAGAGATGCCGTTTTAGCTATCATGCAAGGCCACGTATTAACTCGCATGCATCAACGCGTAGTTGCGCTCCATGCATTGGGTTTCCGGTGGAGATAACAAGGCAGAGTAAGGAGCGTTTGGTTACATTGCTAGGATGGTCATAGTGGTGAGTAACTTGGACTAGTAACATGCATATGTTACTAGTCTATGTTACTACTTTCATAGTAGGTAGTAACATATGGATGGTAACATGCAAGTCTTTATTAATTGAGATATAGATCATTTTACCTCGGTGTGTGTGTGTGTTTAACAGCATGTGTGTGTTAGAGAGAGCGACACATCAACCTACTCCAACAGAGAGATGGTGTGTAGTGTACGATTTAGCCGCGAGAGTCGGTGCATCCTCTCGTTTCCGGGCGTCTGGTCGGGACAGTCGGGACAGCTGCCACGCCCGCTCCTGACTAGCCTGGCCCACCCAAAGCCCCTCGCCCGCGCGTGCTTCCCGCCCAAAACGGTCAGCGTCGCTCCAAAGAATCGGTGTCGCGTTCATGCCCGGGCAGAGCGGACGCGACCTCTCACTGGCGCCTGCGTTGAAGGGAGAAGCGGATTCAAGAGTGATGGTTGCTTCGCCCGTACAACTTACTGCTGGGTCTATGTGATTTGACGGCTCATTGGTCATTATTACTGAGGTGGTAGGACTGCTGGATGTCCCACGCTTTCGGTGAAAGGAGGTACTACTAGATTACAATTTTCTCCATTCTCAGTGGAGGAGTGCGAGAGCAGTGAAAACACGCAGGCTCAGTGATTACATGGCCCACCTCACACTATCACCATATTTTCTGGACACCGTGCGACACCTAACTCTTTACATAGTACTAGTATAGTACGTACTGTAATTTATCAGCGAGATAAATTTGTACAATGCTATGAAGCTTCCAGCTTCTGTTTCATGTATCTTGCGTCCAAGGTTGCCCGTTGCAACATTTCATCAAATACAAAGGAGACTAACATGCATGCTATTGCATCTCAATGATTGGCAGATCGTAGCCAATATGTACTCCCTCCGTTCCAAAATAAGTGTCTCAACTTTATGCAAACTTTAGTACAAAGTTGTACTGCTACTAAAGTTGACACTTATTTTGGAACAGAGACAACTAAAGAAAAAAAGATCCATGCAGTCCCTAGCCCTTGAACCGTAAACCCTAACCAGGCTTTAATTTGCTGGCAATGTTTGAGCTTCCGAAGAAATGAAGTTTGCAACCCTTTGACCATCGGATCATTTTGTGCAGTTTCACCAAAATCGAGATGAGCATCCCTGTGGCAAAGAAATTGAAGAAGCGTGATTAGAATAATATTACTGAGACTAGTTGATGAGACATAAACTCATCACAAATACAGTACGTAGAAGCCAGTAGAGGTATGTCCGGGGCAAAGAAGTAGAGAAATATCCACATGGAGTGATGTGGGCAGCTGGAGCAGTGGTGCAAGCCAGCTGTAAAGGGATTTGTACCTGAGGGATGTCACAACGTAGCTCAACCTAGAGGAGGGCGGCGGGAGGAGGCAACTGCCCACGTCGCGCAGTGAGCAATGGACGAAGGCAACCTCACGGCCACAGTCGTTTTGTGCGAGAGAGTGTGAAGACTGAAGAGAGCAACCCTAGCAAGCAACCGTGTAGGCTCGTCCTGCCAATGTATATAGTGGAGCAGTTTCCTTTTCTCTCCATATGAACCTATTTATATTGCGTACGTGCCACTGAAGAAAAAAAACTTTATTTATAAATGACACGACACCTACTACTCGTTCTCCTATAAACCTTGTGCTTGGCATCTCCAAAATATTAACCTTGCGATTGGCTCTTCGCCTCTTCGGGAAGTCAAGCAATAATGGTACTGCAGTATATATCCTTCTGGCTATATGAGACCGAATGAATTGTTGCACGTCCACCACGTGGGCGAGGGTCGAGGGGCGAGGGAGAATGCGTACTATTACATCCGTTTCAATATGGAGTACATACGGAGCAAAATAAGTGAATCTACACTCTAAAATACGTCTATATACATCAATGTTTGGAGTATGTACTAGTAGTTCATATTGAAATCTACTAAAGGACATATATTCCAAACAATATGATAATCTCTCTAATCAAGGTAGGGACGAGGAGTAAACGGAGGGAATAGTAAAATTTTCTCCTCGTCCTGCGAGCCACCGCACGCGTGGGCGAGGGAGCGGGCGTAAGGCATACTAGTAAGCAAGCTTCACCTCATCCTGCAAGCCACCGCGCCCGTGGGCGGGGGAGAAGGCGTACTAAGCAAGCTTCTCCTCGTTTTGTGAGTTGACGGGACACATCAAAAGTACTCCAATGTATAGAGCCTTGCCTCTAAGGTAGGCCCCACATGGTTTGCCTCTTTTTTAACATAACGCATCAAGTCGCAATTTGTTTGTTCACCCGTGGTAGACGATCCTCCATCAAGTGGACAACCAGTACACGTGTCAAATTACCACGTGGGCTGCCTTTTCGTACAGAAATGAGCTCCACCGTGTACCCGCGCGGGTGTGGTTGGGAAAGAGACGGGAGTACGTGCGTCGTGCGTGCACCTCTTCTCTTCGTGCACGTCCCCCACCTACATGGGTGTGTGTAAGAGAGATACAAACCTAGACAGATGGCGTGTGCGTTCGTGAGTGTTTTTTGTTTGGGGGGTGGTGATTTCGTGAATGTATTTGTGGGAATATGTGTCGATGACACCTCAAACAAAATTTTGCATGCAATGTGTGTGAAATAGAGGCATATCCATATCATATAGATAGGGCCAGAGGGGGCGATCCACGAGAAGAGAGGGAGGGGTCATAGATATCGATAGAGTCGAAGAGAGGATCAAGTGGGTGGGTGCGAGATGGATGAAGAGAGCCATCAAAATTGTGTGTGTGCAAGTCAAAGATATAGGGCGACTGACCTACCAGAACGTTAGAGGGCACATGGCAAGTTTGTGTGTGGTAGGGAGACATGACTAGAGCGCTCTATGTATCGGTGTGTGTGGGGGGGGGGGGGAGGGGGGAGGCAGAGGCCTAACTAAAGAGGTAGAACGACTCGTATATGTGTTGAGAAGGAGAGACCCAGCTATGTCTTGAGGGAGATGGGTCAACATCCATACATAACTGAAGGACGGGAAATAGGTTGGGACACACACACACACACACACACACACACAGAGAGAGAGAGAGAGAGAGAGAGAGAGAGAGAGGGAGAGGGAGGGAGATGGGTAGAGTGTTGGATGGGTGATGGAGTTGCTTCTCGAAGATGGTAGGAGAGGCCTACTAGACAAACTGGGGGTAGAACTGCAATATTATCAATACGAGTGGGGATGTTTTCTGTGTGTGCCTGTGCATGATAGATATGTCAGGATGCATGCATGGATGATGAAGGGGAACCATGTGTTTGCTAAGCAAACCTAACTAGATCCGTATGTCAATTGTTGTTTGTCGGAGGAAGGGAGAGACATAACTAATGAGGTAGATCGATCGACGCGTGGGGAAAAATGAATTATAAGGACCTAGCTTGCTATATGTATAGCGGGAGATCGGTCGTTGTACATCCATTTGTTAGAGGCAAATAAGGCCCAGCGAGACGGATAGACAGAGAGAATGGAGCTAGGAGGTGGTGCGAGAGGCCGAGCTACTAGCTAGATAGGGGGAGGAGTGTGCGGTTGTGAGATCGATGAAAATAGGGGCGAGAGTTTACACGTGTGTGGGACCATATGAGAGACACGAGGCATGGACATAGAAAGGAGGAGATGGAAGGTGCGTGTGTACGTATGTTGTAGGTAGACGCTGGAGAGGTTTATCGATCGGTGTGTGTCGGAAAGGAGTTGTGGAGACTGTGGGAGAACGACCTAAAGACAAAAAAATGAATGTGCGCGATGGATAGAATGCTGAGGGAGGGGGAGGGCGAGGAGGGCGTGTGCATGCACGAGAGAAAGTTAGTGCTAGCTACAAAGGTTAGAGGACTGTGTGGGTGTAAGATACTAACAAAGATCATAATTTGATATGAAAGTGGATTCATATATTTGAATAGGAGATCATAGTGTTATAAACATATGCATGCATGAATATAGCGGTGATACGCGTGCTATGGTTTTGCACATGTTATACCATAATGTGATAATGCATGGCGTTTGCAATTCACAGCTAAATGTCGAACAATCTAAACCATACTATAGAACAATCTCACATTTTATTTGAATTTGTGATAATGTGTGGCGTTTGCAGCTTACAACTAAATATCAAACAATCTAAACAATACTATATATCGAACAATCTCACATTTTATTTGAATTTGTGGTAATGTGTGGTGTTTGCAACTCACATCTAAATACTTGTAGGCGAAGGGGGCGGGGCACCATACATTATGTGATAAACACATTATACATATGAGACATTGCTTAGATTATGAAGATCTAGCTAGAGGTTGAAATGTCTTTGTGATTTGAAATCAACATAAAGTGGATTCAGAAAATCGAGTTCGAGTTCATATAGTACACATAGTTCATATCTAACTTGAGAGTAATCATGTGGTGTGCTATGAAGATAATACACAAACGATGGTTTAACTTGACAATAATGATGATTGTAGATCTTATTAAAATAGATAAACGAATTCAAATGGTTTGACTTCACAACAATCATTATTGTAGATCTTATTCAAATAGAGAAACAAATTCAAATTTAGTTCATATTGAAGCGGTAGTATATACGCTTGGAATGCACTAAAACGTTCATTTGAGAATAGGTTGCATGCATTATACACGTAGCAAAATATTTTAATTGAACATAACATGAACTCAAAGTTTTGAATGACATTTGTAGTGCGAATTGATTTGGTACAGTACACGGGACTAGACTCTCTTGTGTGCTGCGAATTGATTTCTTTTTGTTTTTTCATCGATGGAAGTGCGAATTGATTTGGTACAGTACACGTTGGGATTGTCCGGAAATTTCAACCCGCGCCTTGTTACCCCGAAATATTTAAGATATATCTTTGTCTCGTTGTGCTCCGACAACTCCCTCCATCTAAACCCGCCCCTTGCTATTCCAAAATTACAACGCGCGCGAAAACTCCCACCTCCTGTGAAATCCCGACACGCGGAATGCCCGTGATACCCCTGAAATGAAAGAACCGTCTAGCTCAAATCGGTGGGGGTAATTTCGTAACTTACCCCACATTTCGGACAAGCGCGTCCCTAAGCCATGGTTCCCCACTCCCATCCCATCCGCCCACCCATTCGTACACCGAGGCCGTGAAAACCCGCGAAGCCCCACACCCTCCTCCGTCCGCCACCCAGCCGGAGCCTCTTCCCCGATGACGTCGTCCACAACAACACCTCGACATCCCTCATCCACCGTATGGGATGAGGATCCATTGTCGATCTTGCCATCCCGCCGGTTCACCCCACCCCGTCCTCCACCACCAAGGAGCTTCCCCGACGTTTCCCTCGTCTTTCGCGCCACCTCCATTCTCACACCGCCGTCTTCACCTGCACCACCGGAAGAGCATCATCATCACCGTTTCCTCAGATGAAGCTGAGGCCTAATCGGTGCGACCAGAGGTTGTACACTAATCGCCGCATTTTCTTCTTGATTCAATCTCACGGTGCTGCCGGCGCTCGGTCCCGAGCCGACATGGCGCGGCTCCATCCATGGCGGTGTCGCCGACCACTTCCTCCACGACGTCGCTCCCTTGGCGGCGGCGACCACATCAGTAGGAGTTGCTGCTGCTTTAACTCTCGCTCGCACTGCTGCTCTGCTCTTTCTCTCGGTCCCCTGCTTGGTCTACTCTTGCTATTGCTCTTGCTCTTGCTCACGCTACTGCTCTCGCTCTTGCTCTTGCTTGGATGATGCTCCGACTTAGCAACACTTCAGTCGACTGAATCGACTTTTGGGTCAGTCGTTTTTCAGGGTGGGGGGCTCACGGAGTTAAGGAAGAACCAGCCGTAGCAGGGAGGGGCTCATGGGAGTGGTACCCCACTATCTCTCTTTGGGTTATGGGTGGGGGCGGTGGTCGCCGACGGTGGTGGGGCGGTGGCGTGGGGATCGCCGGAGAAAAAGCTCGGCACGGGGGGCCTAGAGGATGGGGCGGGGTGATGTCTACTACACAACCTTCTTCTTGTAGACGTTGTTGGGCCTGCAAGTGCACAGGTTTGTAGGACAGTAGCAAATTTCCCTCAAGTGGATGACCTAAGGTTTATCAATCCGTGGGAGGGGTAGGGTGAAGATGGTCTCTCTCAAGCAACCCTGCAACCAAATAATAAAGAGTCTCTTGTGTCCCCAACACACCCAATACAATGGTAAATTGTATAGGTGCACTAGTTTGGCGAAGAGATGGTGATACAAGCACAAAATAGATAGTAGATATAGATATTTGTAATCTGAAATAATAAAAACAGCAAGGTAACTAATGATAAAAGTGAGCGTAAACGGTATTGCAATGACAGGAAACAAGGCCTAGGGTTCATACTTTCACTAGTGCAAGTTCTCTCAATAATAATAACATAGATAGATCATATAACAAGCCCTCAACATGCAACAAAGAGTCACTCCGAAGCCACTAATAGCAGAGAACAAACGTAGAGATTATGGTAGGGTACGAAACCACCTCAAAGCTATTCTTTCGGATCGATCTATAAAAGAGTTCGTACTAGAATAACACCTTAAGACACAAATCAACCAAAACCCTAATGTCACCTAGATACTCCATTGTCACCTCAAGTATCCGTGGGCATGATTATACGATATGCATCACACAGTCTCAGATTCATCCAACCAACATAAAAGTACTTCAAAGAGTGCCCCAAAGTTTCTACCGGAGAGTCAAGAACGTGTGCCAACCCCTATGCATAGGTTCATGGGCGGAACCCGCAAGTTGGTCACCAAAACATACATCAAGTGACACATGATATCCCATTGTCACCACAGATAAACACGGCAAGACATACATCAAGTGTTCTCATAAAAGGCTCAATCCGATAAGATAACTTCAAAGGGGAAACTCAATTCATCACAAGAGAGTAGAGGGGGAGAAACATCATAAGATCCAACTACAATAGCAAAGCTCGGGATACATCAAGATCGTGCCATAGAGGGAACACGAGAGAGAACACGAGAGAGAGAGAGAGATCAAACACATAGCTACGGGTACATACCCTCAGCCCCGAGGGTGAACTACTCCCTCCTCGTCATGGATAGCGCCGGGATGATGAAGATGGCCACCCGTGATGGATTCAACCGCCGGCGAGTGCTTGAGCAGGCTCGAGAGGTTTTGGTGGCTCTGAGAGGCTTGCGGCAGCGGAACTCCCGATCTATCTTCTGTTCTGGAAGTTTTAGGGTACGTAGGTATATATGGGTGAAAGGAGTACGTCGGTGGAGCTACGGGGGCCCCACGAGGCAGGGGGCGCCCCTAGTGGGGTGGGCGCGTCCCCCACCCTCGTTAGCACCTCCCTTCTTTCCTTACGTGCACTCCAAGTCCATCGGGTGGCTTTCCTTCCAAAAATAACTTCTCGAGTTGATTTCGTTCCGTTTTGACTCCGTTTGGTATTCCTTTTCCTCGAAACACTGAAATAGGCATAAAACAGCAAATCTGGGCTGGGCCTCCGGTTAATAGGTTAGTCCCAAAAATAATATATAAGTGGAAAATAAAGCCCAGTATTGCCTAAAACAGTAGATAATATAACATGGAGCAATCAAAAATTATAGATACGTTGGAGACGTATCAAGCATCCCCAAGCTTAATTCCTGCTCGTCCTCGAGTAGGTAAATGATAAAAAAGATAATTTTTGATGCGGAGTGCTACTTGGCATAACTTCAATGTAATTCTTCTTAATTGTGGTATGAATATTCAGATCAGAAAGATTCAAGACAAAAGTTCATATTGATAAAATAAATAGTAATACTTCAAGCATAGTAATCAAAGTAATCATGTCTTCTCAAAATAGCATGGCAAAAGTAAGTTCATCCCTACCAAATCATATAGTTAGGCTATGCTTCATTTTAAATCACACAAAGATGTTCCCAACTTCTATACACCGATGACAAGCCAAGCAATTGTTTCATACTTAAATAATCTCAAACCTTTTCAACCTTCACTCAATACATGAGCATGAGCCATGGATATAGCACTATGGGTGGAATAGAATATGATGATGGGGATTGTGTGGAGAAGACAAAAAAGGAGAAAGTCTCATATTGACGAGGATAATCAACGGGCTATGGAGATGCCCATCAATTGATGTCAACATGAGGATTAGGGATTGCCATGCAACGGATGCACTAGAGCTATGAATGCTCAACAAACGAAAACTAGTGGGTGTGCATCCAACTTGCTTGCTCATGAAGACCTAGGGCATTTGAGGAAGCCCATCGTGAGGAATATACAAGCCAAGTTCTATAATGAAAAATTCCCACTAGTATAAAAAGATAACTTATGAGACTCACTATATGAAAAACATGGTGCTACTTTGAAGCACAATATATGAGACTCACTACAAGAAGAACAAGGTGCTACTTTGAAGCACAAGTGTGGAAAAAAGGATAGTAGCATTGCCCCTTTTTATTTTTATTTTTATTTTTTTTATTTTGGGCCTTCTTTTTTTTGGCTTTTTTTTGATTGGGCAATGCTCTAATAATGATGATCATCACACTTCTATTGATTACAACATAAGGATTACAACTCGAAACTTAGAACAAGATATGACTATATGAATGCCTCCGTGATGTCTTAGGGATGGTGCAATGAATCAAGAGTGACATGTATGAAAATAATGCATGGTGGCTTTGCCACAAATACGATGTCAACTACATGATCATGCAATGGCAATATGACAAAAGTAATGTATGTCATGATGATGATGGTGGAAGTTGCATGGCAATATATCTCAGAATGGCTATGGAAATGCCATAATAGGTAGGTATGGTGGCTGTTTTGAGGAAGATATAGGGAGGTTTATGTGTGATAGAGCATATCATATCACAGGGTTTGGATGCACCGGCGAAGTTTGCACCAACTCTCAAGGTGAGAAAGGGCAATGCACGGCACCGAAGAGGCTAGCAAAGGCGGAAAGGTAAAAGTTCGTATAATCCATGGACTCGACATTAGTCAAAGGAACTCATATACTTATTGCAAAATTTTAGAAGTCATCAAAAATCAAGTACTACGCGCATGCTCCTAGGGGATAGATTGGTAGGAAAGACCACCGCTCGTCCCGACCGCCACTCATAAGGATGCACAAGCCAGTGTACACTTCATGTTTCAAATTTGTTACACAACTTTAACCATACGTGCATGCTACGGGATTTGCTAACTTCGACACAAGCATTCTTTAAATTCACAACTACTCAACTAGCATGAATCTAATATTACTACCTTCATATCTCAAAACAATTATCAAGCATCAAACTTCTCTAAGTATTCAACACACTCATAAGAATCCTTACAAATCTTGTATGCTTAGCATATTAGAATTAAGCACATTACCATGCTATTTAAGACTCTCAAAATAATCTAAGTGAAGCATGAGAGTTCATCTATTTATTCAAAATAAAACTACCACCATGCTCTAACAGATATAAGTGAAGTACTAGAGCAAATGACAAACTACTCTGAAAGATATAAGTGAAGATCAATGAGTAGTCGAATAATTATGCAACTATGTGAAGAATCTCCCATTTAATAATTTCAGATCTTGATACTTTATTAAAACAGAAAGCAAAGCTAAATAAAACTACATTGCAAGGATAGCACAACTCATGTGAAGAAGCAAAAACTTAGGCTCAACCGATACTAACCGATAGTTGTCGAAGAAAGATGGTGGGATGCCTACCGGGGCATCCCCAAGCTTAGATGCTTGAGACTTCTTGAAATATTATCTTGGGGTGCCTTGGGCATCCCCAAGCTTGAACTTTTGTGTCTCCTTAATTCCTCTCATATCATGGTTTCTCTTTTTATCAAAAGCTTCATTCACAACAAACTCAACAAGAACTCGTGAGATAGGTTAGTATAAACCAATGCAAAACCTTACCATTTTCTATTGTAAAAAATCACTAACATTATTATTCAACATTGCATACTAAATGCCTCTGCATATTTAATACTCTTATCCTTAAATAGAATCATTAAACAAGCAAACATATGCAAACAATGCAAACATAACAGCAATCTGCCAAAACAGTACAGTCTGTAAAGAATGCAAGAGTATCAATACTTCCCTGACTCCAAAAATTATGAACTAAAATTCCCACTGTAATAAATTTATCAGAGCTCAGTATGCAACAAGATTCAACATTATACAACTCTCTTAATTTTCTAGGGAATTTTTGCAACAGCAGTAAACTTTCTGTTTTCAAACAGCAACATGTATACTAGCAAAATAAGCATGGCAAAGGCTATCCTTGACATTTTGATTGAAACTAAAGATGCAAAACATTATTATAAGTAACAGAAAGAAAATACTAACAAGATAAAATGACATGACGCTCCAAGCAAAACACATATCATGTGGTGAATAAAAATATAGCTCCAAGTAAAGTTACCGATGAACGAAGACGAAAGAGGGGATGCCTTCCCGGGGAATCCCCAAGCTTAGGCTCTTGGTTGTCCTTGAATATTACCTTGGGGTGCCTTGGTCATCCCCAATCTTAGACTCTTGCCACTCCTTATTCCATAGTCCATCGAATCTTTACCCAAAACTTGAAAACTTCACAACACAAAACTTAACAGAAAACTCGTAAGCTTCGTTAGCGAAAGAAAACAAAACACCACTTCAAGGTACTGTAATGAACTCATTATTTATTTATATTGGTGTTAAACCTACTGTATTCCAACTTCTCTATGGTTTATAAACTATTTTACTAGCCATAGATTCATCAAAATAAGCAAACAACACAATGAAAACAGAATCTGTCAAAAACAGAACAGTCTGTAGTAATCTGTAACTAACGCAAACTTATGGAACTCAAAAAATTCTAAAATAAATTTCTGGACCTGAGTAATTTGTATAGTCATCATCTGCAAAAAGAATCAACTAAATAGGACTCTCCAGGAGAAAGTTCTAGCTAATCTCGTGAGCGCTAAAGTTTCTGTTTTTTACAGCATGATCATAAAGACTTTACCCAAGTCTTCCCAAAGGTTCTACTTGGCACAAACACTAATTAAAACATAAAACCACATCTAAACAGAAGCTAGTTGGATTATTTATTACTAAACAGAACCAAAAATCAAGAAACTAAAATAAAATTGGGTTGCCTCCCAACAAACGGTATAGTTTAGCGCCCCTAGATAGGCATGATGATTTCAATGATGCTCACATAAGAGATAAGAATTGAAACATAACGGGAGCATCATGGAGCATATGACTAGCACATTTAAGTCTAACCCGCTTCCTATGCATAGGGATTTTGTGAGCAAACAACTTATGGGAACAATAATCAACTTGCATAGGAAGGTAAAACAAGCATAACTTCAAAACTTTAAGCACATAGAGAGGAAACTTGATATTATTGCAATTCCTACAAGCATATGTTCCTCCCTCATAATAATTTTCAGTAGCATCATGAATGAATTCAACAATATAACCAGCACCTAAAGCATTCTTTTCATGATCTACAAGCATAGAAAATTTACTACTCTCCACATAGGCAAAATTCTTCTCATGAATAGTAGTGGGAACAAACTCAACAAAGTAACTACCATGTGATTGAAAATTAAGATCAAGATGACAAGTTTCATGGTTATCATTATTCTTTAAAGCATAAGTGTCATCACAATAATCATCATCGATAGGAGGCATGCTTTCATCATAGTAAATTTGCTCATCAAAGCTTGGGGGACAAAAAATATCATCTTCATCAAGCATAGCTTCCCCAAGCTTGTGGCTTTGCATATCATTAGCATCATGGATATTCAAGGAATACATACTAACAATATTTCAATCATGCTCATCATTCAAAGATTTAGTGTCAAACAATTTAATGCATTCTTCTTCTAAAACTTTGGCACAATTTTCCTTTCCATCATACTCACGAAAGATATTAAAAACATGAAGCGTATGAGAAAACTCAATTCCATTTTTTTGTAGTTTTCTTTTATAAACTAGACTAGTGCTAAAACAAGAAACAAAAAGATTAAAGATATACCTTCACTTACCTAGCCTCCCCGGCAACGGCGCCAGAAAAGAGCTTGATGTCTAATACACAACCTTCTTCTTGTAGACGTTGTTGGGCCTGCAAGTGCACAGGTTTGTAGGACAGTAGCAAATTTCCCTCAAGTGGATGACCTAAGGTTTATCAATCCGTGGGAGGCGTAGGATGAAGATGGTCTCTCTCAAGCAACCTTGCAACCAAATAACAAAGAGTCTCTTGTGTCCCCAACACACCCAATACAATGGTAAATTGTATAGGTGCACTAGTTCGGCGAAGAGATGGTGATACAAGCGCAAAATAGATAGTAGATATAGGTATTTGTAATCTGAAATAATAAAAACAGCAAGGTAACTAATGATAAAAGTGAGCGTAAACGGTATTGCAGTTATGGGAAACAAGGCCTAGGGTTCATACTTTCACTAGTGCAAGTTCTCTCAACAATAATAACATAGATAGATCATATAACAAGCCCTCAACATGCAACAAAGAGTCACTCCGAAGCCACTAATAGCGGAGAACAAACATAGAGATTATGGTAGGGTACGAAACCACCTCAAAGCTACTCTTTCGGATCGATCTATAAAAGAGTTCGTACTAGAATAACACCTTAAGACACAAATCAACCAAAACCCTGTCACCTAGATACTCCATTGTCACCTCAAGTATCCGTGGGCATGATTATACAATATGCATCACACAATCTCAGATTCATCCAACCAACATAAAAGTACTTCAAAGAGTGCCCCAAAGTTTCTACCGGAGAGTCAAGAACGTGTGCCAACCCCTATGCATAGGTTCATGGGAGGAACCCATAAGTTGGTCACCAAAACATACATCAAGTGGCACATGATATCCCATTGTCACCACAGATAAACACAGCAAGACATACATCAAGTGTTCTCATAAAAGACTCAATCCGATAAGATAACTTCAAAGGGGAAACTCAATTCATCACAAGAGAGTAAAGGGGGAGAAATATCATAAGATCCAACTACAATAGCAAAGCTCGGGATACATCAAGATAGTTCCATAGAGGGAACACGAGAGAGAACATGAGAGATAGAGATCAAACATATAGCTCTTGGTACATACCCTTAGCCCCGAGGGTGAACTACTCCCTCCTCGTCATGGATAGCGCCGGGATGATGAAGATGGCCATGGTGATGGATTCCCCTCCAGTAGGTGCCGAGCGGGCTCTGAGAGGTTTTGGTGGCTCTGAGGCTTGCGTGGCGGAACTCCGGTCTATCTTCTGTTACGGAAGTTTTAGGGTGCGTGGGTATATATGGGTGAAAGGAGTACGTCGGTGGAGCTATGGGGCCCGACGAGGCGGCGCGCCCTAGGGGTGGCGCGCCCCACCCTTGTGAGCACCTCCCTTCTTTCTGACATGCACTCCAAGTCCATCGGGTGGCTTTCCTTCCAAAAATAACTTCTCCAGTTGATTTCGTTCCGTTTTGACTCCGTTTGATATTCCTTTTCCTCGAAACACTGAAATAGGCATAAAACAGCAAATCTGGGCTGGGCCTCCGGTTAATAGGTTAGTCCCAAAAATAGTATAAAAGTGGAAAATAATGCCCAATATTGCCTAAAACAGTAGATAATATAGCATGGAGCAATCAAAAATTATAGATACGTTGGAGACGTATCACGGGGCAGCGGTGGACCAACGGTGGGGAGTGGTTTCGGTGCGGGCGGGGCGGCGCACCGCCGGCCACGGGCGGTGGAGGGCGGCGGTTTGGTCGGTGGTGGCTGGCGGCTCAGGGGCGTGGAGGTTGAGGTTGAACTGCAGGCCCTTGATTTCGTATCCAACGGCTGGAAAATCGACTGACCAGAGATGAAAAATTCAGTCGACCGGCTCTCGCACGCGCTACTACTGCTACTGCTTTTCTGCTACTATCTAGTGCGTTCAGTTTCGACAGTAAAATTCAGTTTAAATAGTAAAATTCAGTCTCGACAACAAAATTCAGTTCGACAGTTAAGTTCAGTTTCGACAGTTAAATTCAGTTTCGACAGTTAAGTTCAGAGATGAGCGGCTGATGTATTTTACATCTAGCACTTTGTGGTTATGTATTTTACGTCATCTATTGGAGATGCTATTAGAATTCCACTCAGGTTAACATTGTCTATCCTGTCCTGCTTCAACATCGGCGTCGTACAACTCACTGGAGCTGCTCCAACGACGAAACCCTCCATCACAATGGAGCAGTACCCCGGGCTCCATCTCAAGATGCCTAAGACCTTCTTCCCCTCCTCCGACAGCAAAGTAAGCTGGATCATCCTCACCGACCAACCCAATCACGCTGAGATCGACATGGCTTCGCCAAAGAGGTTGTACACTTGTTGCATCTCTTTTTTACTCTACATGTTATATATATTGTCCACTGAGCACACACAGTAACGTGAAATACTATTAGTTTCTCCTACTATATGACAAGCAGTGAGGTACCAGGCAACTTAGCTATCCGTGATGGACTCTCTTGAACGCCATCATTATTTATCTCTGCATGTTTGAACTGTGCATTTGTCGATGGGCCTGGGAGTTGAGCTAGTAGGGCAGTGGTCTGGGTTCAAAGTAGTAGAAGTAGGCAAGTAGCACGAAAACATTTTTTGAGTGTAGCTTTTCCTTTCTCAAGCCTGCCTACTAGAATTAGGAATTGGAAAATTTCCTATGGTACTACTATTCATGCATTCGGTTCAAAGGAATGGAGCAAAGGAAAACTGTAGGATTTGTTCCTTTAGTGTCTCCTTGAAAGAAAAACTATACGGATTTTAATTTCCACCTGTCCTCCTTTTCAAATTCCCATTCATGAAGCACAAGACTAAGAGATAGTAGCATAATAGCATTATAACCGTACATTTTCTTGTGGTTTGACTTAATCTCACCATGCTTCTTTGCATCTTGTGATCTTCCAATTCTTGTGAACCAAACACCCAGTTAGCGTAAATCCTGTGTTTTAAATTCTCTGTTTTGCACATGCATTCCTATCCTATTACGTGTATTTCCTATCACCTGCCTTGTTAGAATCCTCCAATTCAAACGAGCCCTTACAGAATTACTTCTATTATAGATAGTTATCAAAGAAAACCTTGTGTGGTTTGTCCCGCTCCTGCTGCGCCGTCGTCCACCCAAGCTCAGCTGCTCCAACGATAGAAGGGTCTAGCACAGCAGGGATCCGGCCTCCAAACTGTCTTTCGCCGCCTCAGATCTTCCTCCCCGCCGCCGGCAGCCATGACAACTGCATTACCATCATCAACCAAGCAGATGACCTCGAGGACTACACGGGTCCGCAAGAGAGGTCGCACTCTTTCGTGTCTGCTTACGTTATGCATCGCTTAATATTACATGCTACTTTATCGTTCTGTTCACCGATTAGACTCTGAGTCAGCTCCAAACTAATGGTCAAACTTGAGTTTTTGAATGTTTGTGGGGTAAATATCGGGGCCGCAATCAATAATATCTATCTACTGTCTGGTTAATCTCTGGTGTCTACTATGAGTTTCATGTTGGGTGGCAAAAAACAGTAAAGAAGCCATTATCTGTATTTTTTAACTGAAGCCATTATCTGCCTGCTATCATTGGTTTTGGGACTATCCACAGGTTGCTACCATCACTCTGGATTTCTGCATGCACTCCTTACATAATCTTACTACGTTTTATTCCTATGCATGTCAGTAATTGTACACAATGTAACTGAACATGTAGAGAAAAAGAGACGGGCCTTGCGTGGCAATAAAATTTCATGCAGATGTCGCTCCATGGTAGGCGCAAAGGCAGCCCCCCCTCCACCCATTTCAGATTGTAATCGAGAGGAAGATATCTGTTCTGAGGGGGATTCAGGAGGAGAATACCACTCCTATTTACCCCCTGAGGTCTTCGCTCTAACTTGGCATGCCAATGTTGGTTATATCATGCGTATGGTGCCTTGCATTGCTTACTTTATACATCAAATATGTTAACTGCTTAGTTTAGACATGCTTTGTGTGAATGACATCTATTTAGTTTATTCATCGTTTATGTGAATTATGCAACTCCATCTTGTTTAGCCAGGCATCATATATGTGAATTTTGCAATGCCATCCTGCTTAGCCAGTCATCTTATATGTGAATTATATCAGGCCATCCTTTTTTTAGTTATGTATTACATTTGTCAACAATGTTAGTACATTCAACTACTCTTCGTGTGCATCAACCATTTGACACGGTGATGGAAAACTCTGGAGTGAAAACAAGGTCTTCAGAGCAGACTATGTGTAGGACCTTGAAGTATGTCTAGAGGGGGGGTGATTAGACTACTTGACCAATTAAAATCTATGCCTTTTCCCAATTTTAGACTTTGGCAGATTTTAGCTATCTTTGAACAATTCAAGCAATCATCACGCAATTCAAGCAAGCATGCAAAGAGTATATAGGCAGCGGAAAATAAAGCATGCAACTTGCAAGAATGTAAAGGGAAGGGTTTGGAGAATTCAAAGCGCAATTGGAGACACGGATGTTTTTGTCGTGGTTCCGATAGGTGGTGCTATCGTACATCCACGTTGATGGATACTTCAACCCACAAAGGGTAGCAGTTGCTTGTGAGTCCACGGAGGGCTCCACCCACGAAGGGTCCACGAAGAAGCAACCTTGTCTATCCCACCATGGTTGTCGCCCACGAAGGACTTGCCTCACTAGCGGTAGATCTTCACGAAATAGGCGATCTCCTTGCCCTTACAAACTCCTTGGTTCAACTCCACAATCTTGTCGGAGGCTCCCAAGTGACATCTAGCCAATCTAGGAGACACCACTCTCCAAGAAGTAACAAATGGTGTGTTGATGATGAACTCCTTGCTCTTGTGCTTTAAATGATAGTCTCCCCAACACTCAACTCTCTCTCATAGGATTTGGATCTGGTGGAAAGAAGATTTGAGTGGAAAGCAACTTGGGAAAGGCTAGAGATCAAGATTCATATTGTTGGAATGGAATATCTTGGCCTCAACACATGAGTAGGTGGTTCTCTCTCAGAACTGGTAAGTTGGAAGTGTAGGTGGAGGGGTATATATAGCCTCCACACAAAATCTAACTATTACACACAATTTACCAAACTCGGTGGGACCGAATCAACAAACTCGATCAGACCGATTTAGTAAACCTAGTGACCGTTAGGGTTTTCATTGGGACTGACATGCAACTCGGTAGGACTGATATGGTTAGGGTTAGGGCAAAAGTAATCTCGGTGAGACCGATTACACAAACTCGGTGAGACCGAATTTGGTAATTAGCTAACCAGGGAGTTGGTCAGGTAAACTCGGTGGGACCGATTTGCTCTTTCGGTGAGACCGAAAAGTTACAAAAGGGAAACAGAGAGTTTATATTATAATCTCGGTGGGACCGATTCGCTCTTTCGGTGAGACCGAAGGGTTACGAAAGGGAAGCAGAGAGATTACAATCCCATCTCGGTGAGACCGAGATCCCTATCGGTGAAACCGATTTGCCTAGGGTTTGTGGCGGTGGCTATGACATCCGAATTGGTGGCGCCGGATAGAAAGAATCGGTAGGGCCGAGTTTGACTTTAGGTTTAGGTCATATGTGGATGTGAGAAAGTAGTGGAGGGTTTTGGAGCATATCACTAAGCACATGAAGCAAAAGGCTCATTAAGCAACACCTCATCCCTTCTTGATAGTATTGGCTTTTCCTATAGACTCAATGTGATCTTGGATCACTAAAATGTAAAATGTAGAGTCTTGAGCTTTTGAGCTTGAGCCAATCCTTTGTCCTTGATGTTTTGATGGATCCACTTTCATCATCCATGCCATGCCATTCATTGAGCTTTCCTGAAATATTTGTCTTGGAATAGCATTAGCTCAATGAGCTATATGTTGTTATGAATTACCAAAACCACCTAGGGATAGTTGCACTTTCAATCTCCCCCTTTTTGGTAATTGATGACAACATATAGATCAAAGCTTCGACAAATGATAATAAAATTTGAAAAACATCGTCGCTTTGATAAGTATGTGATAAGCAAGAGCTCCCCCTAAATTTGTGCATAGAAATATTTGTTTTGGACTGCAAATGCACAAGGAATTAGGCTCATGGGTAACTCTTCCATGTCACATACATCTTGGTGGAGCGCTCAAAATAACAAAGATTGAATACATGCACTCATCACCAAGCAAAGTGAATGATCATATAAGGATAAATAAGATAATATCATAACGAGCATAAGTGTAGCCTATGATCAAACACATGATCATCAATGTTTCACGGGTAATTGCATAGTATCTCAACCAATCAAAAGCAAATAAATTTCAACCAAAAAGACAAGAGAGAACAAAAGCAAATCTCTCTCTCTCGAAGCCTATGATCTATACATTTTTCTCCCCCTTTGGCAACAAGTTACCAAAAAGTTCCTAGAAAATGCATAGGACTATAACGTCTCTCAGGCTTGGTCTTCTCGTGGTGGTGGTGTCCGGAGAACTCCAATAATGAAGGCTTCAGTCGATGTATATGGAGCTGAAGGAGTTGGTGCTGGAGCTGGTTGTGCTGGAGCTGTAGCTGGAGCTGATGAAGTGACTCTGGTGTCTTGAACTGGCTCTGCAACTGATCTCTGAGCTCGTGGCACTCTGGCAAATGCATCAGTTGTTGTCCTGCCCTTCCTCTCCTGCATGTCATCCTGTAGCTGCTCCACACGGTGGTGAATCCACAGTTACTTGACATCAAGATCATAGAATTTTTGTTCCATGATTCTCTCCGTGCTCTCCCGGTTTTGAGTTAGGTGGCCATCCCCTTCTCAATCCGCAGAGTTGATGCTATCAAGTAACCAAGCTGCTCCTACTTGTTCTTCAGAAAGTATTCAGATGCCTCTGCTTGAGTTGGCATCTTGGCAGCCTTCTCTTGCCTTGTTTTCTCCTTCTTCTCTTGCGCTTGCACTGATGTTGGTTCATTCTCAGTCATGACAACTTGATTGTCCTCAAATCAGGATAGAGAACCATGTGTTCCTTATCCAACTGATACTTTCATGTGCCCATCTTTGAGTTAATCAACTCCTGAATCTGTGGGGCATATCCACAGCTCCTCTTCTGGTCTGCTGCAGTCCTCTTGATAGTTTCAACTATGAGGCTCATGACTTTGAATTTCTGAGGCACATCAAAAACGTGAAGCAAATTGATTGCATGCCCTCTAATCATGTTGTGGTCACCTGATTTGGGAAAAAGAGTGTGCCTTAGGATCCAGTTGATTGTAGGCAGCCCTGACAGAAGATAGTGAACTGATCCAAACTTGAAGGACTCAAGTGCATCATCTGGGAGTTCCTTGTACATGTGTGACATTGAGTTGTGACCCATCTTCTTCTTGGCATAAATGTCCAAGTCATCTTCATCTTCCTTTGGGGCATTGATCGGACTTGCCCATTCCTCTATGGTTGGTGATATCGTGTTCCTTGGACATCCACACTATCCTGCCATCTGGATAGAAATGTGATGTGGAGTAGAATTGCATAATGAGCTCGTCGTTCCAATTTGTGAGCTTCTGCCCAACAAAATCTGCAACTCCACAAGCACTGAAGCTGTCATACACTCCAGGATAGTGTTCATCATTCTCCTGAATGTAGGTCCAGTCGACCCACCTCATATCACAAACGATGGGCTTCTTATCCAACAAGATAGTCTCATAGAAGTCCTGTTGTTCCTTGGTGTGGAACCTGTAATCCACAGCAGTCCTTCTCCTGGTGGCATATGGATCTGACTCTCTCCATAGCCTAACCCTTGATCTCTTCTGATCTTCATGTTTTCAGCCACATGATGAGCATCATTGTGGTATGGGATCTTGGGTTTGAGCTTCCTTAGGACCTGCCCTTCTTCATCTTCTTCAGCATCAATCTCAGGCATTGGGGCCTTGTTCTTCTCAGTTGCTGGTATACTCCTGGTATTTCTCTTTGGTGCACTCTTGGGCTTGGGGGCAGCTTTGGGCTTTGAAGTTGCAGCCCCTGACTTTATGGCATCACCCATCAGCTTTTGTGCCTTGGGTGCAGGCTCAGCAACCTCTTCTTCTTCCTCTTCTTCCATCATAGATGGTTTCCCAATCACCACAGCCATGGTCTTCTTGACCCTTTCCTTCCTTTTCTTCCCTTGACAGATGGGTTCTTTGGGTTGGGACTCCAAAGAAGCTTGAGTGGAGACTCTGGCTTTGGACATAGGTTGTCTACCTGCTGGCCTTTTGATCTTCAATCCAAGCTTAACTGCTGTTGAGCTGTGCTCTTTCTTGAGCACTTTCTTCTTGGAACTGGCCTCATCCTCAGCTACCACATAATCTTCATCCTCAGACTCTGAGGTTTTCTTCTTCCTAGTCCTTGTGGCAGCCTTGGGCAAATTACTGGGAGTGCTTCTGCTCCCCTCATCTGAGCTGCTTGAGGGACTAGTGCCCTCACTCATTTGAATTTGCTCCTCGACACATTGCTGTCACTTTGGTCCGACATGCTTTGCCTTGTTGACTGGCCACTGTGAATAGTTATAGATGAGGTAGAGTGGATGAGCATCACAAAATGCAGAGATTTTTGCAAAAGAATAATTCAAAAACTTAGTTTTAGTTTCCACAGAAAGCATTTAGATCTACCGATTTTCAAACTCGGTGATACCGAAGCAGTTTTGGAACCTAAACTAGTGAACTCGGTCAAACCGAGTCACAGTTTGGTGGCACCGAGACTGCTAGGGTTTCACAAATTCCTAAAATCAGTCACACCGATTTGTAATTCTCGGTCAGACCGAGACTTACTAGTGCAATGGCGTTAGCCAAATCGGTGGGACCGAGTTTTTCAACTCGGTGGGTCCGAGATGGTTTCAGCGGAAACCTAACCCTAAATTTTCGAATCATACCTATTCTAAGGATTGTTTTGAATGGATAGAAGTGTTTCAATTGTGGCAAGATGCATTACGAATACAATGTGCTGAGAATCGGAAGAGGAAAGCACAAAGATCAAGTTCATACCCTAGTTCGGCGGTGAACTTGCTACGGCGGCAACGGCGGAGGAGAATTCCATTGCCGGCGGCGGAGACCAGCGACAGGAGGCGGCTGGCGACGAAGTCGACGATTAAATGAGACCAAGTAAGCGGAAGCGAGCTATCTTGTGAGCGAGAGGTTTGGAGAAAATTTTCCAAAATTTGCCCGTGTGATATATATAGCCCGACACTGTCGGTGTGACCGAGTTGAACAACTCGGTGACACCGAGATGCATAACTGTTAACAGTTACAGCAACTCGGTGTGACCGAGAAGTTAAAACCGATTGCACCGAGATTGAAAACATAGATCGACTTAGTAATCTCGGTATGACCGAAATGGAGGAATCGGTCAGACCGAAAATCACAAAGAAGTTTTGGAAGTTTAAGTCTATGACGAATCGGGGACTCAAGTGCTCCTCACACAGAGTGGTTCGAATCGACTTGATCAAATTTTGTGATGTAGCATGAATAGAGTTTGAGACGAGAAAAGCATAGATAGCTAGAGAAGGTTCTTAGGCATTCTTGTCCATCCACTTGGCAAAAGAAAAAGAATCCAATCAATCAAACAACAAGTGGATGTCCTCGAATGAGTAAAACATGCAACCAACATGCTCACACAATAAAATGACAAATGAAATATGTGACAAAGCATGCACAACCAATTCTAGCATCTATCAAACAATTGGCGATGACTAGGTCATCTATATATGAGTATATTGACTTAGGCGTCAAATGAGAACATTTGATCATAGGTCATACTCATCGTTTAAGCTCAAGTGGGGTTACCACTTTTACATAAATCTTTTATGTGTTCACATCATTAGAGTTGCTTTGACTCAATTCTTAGAGTTAAGCTCCCCCTAGATGTGAGATCCCCCCTTAGAGGGATAAACTAACCTTGGGTTGTCATTGATGACTTCATGTAGGTGTTGAAGATGTGGATGCTCAATGTTGATGTAGATCTTTTGGAGCAATCCTTTGGAGTGAGTTGCACTTTCAATACCTGCATGGGTTAGTCCCACAAGGAACAAACAAGAATATCCATAGACATAGAGTGATGCACACACACAAAATGATGTCCATGAAAACATTAGGTTAACTTGTCCCTTGCCTTACCAACATGAGGGTTTGTGACTCCTTGAACTAGTGCAAGATATGGAAGTTGATTGAACTTGTCCTTGCCATAATGATATGAGTGAAAAATGTTGGCGGAGTCACCCTCAAGAACTACTCTAGTTCTTGTTCTTGAGATCCACATCATCTTGATGGGAATCCTTGGTGTAGTAGTCGTGCTTGATGAAGTAGAACTTGGCGTAGTCTTGGGAACCCACTTGACCAAGGCCTTAGGTGCTTCTTCAAATGCATCAATCTCCTCTTGAAGCTTGTCCTTGCCTTTTTCTTGTGGTCTTGTGGTGGAAGATCATCTTGTGCTTGTGTTCCCTTGAAGGAAGTATGATCATACTTCTCTTGTTGAGGAACAAACTTTGTCTTGGGGTATTGATCTTCTTCCCACTCAACTCCATTGGCATTGAACTTTCGCTCAAAACCAACACCTTGATTCTTCCGTGCCTTACTTGCTTATGCGTACAATTTCCTCAAATTGCTTACTCCCGGCAAGGCTCTTGTATACACCTTTCTCTATAATTCCCTTCAATAAGTTGTTTTCTTGCTCAAGTGTGACTTGGCTAGGAGAATCATTAGTGGAATCAAGAGAACTACTAGAAGCAACAATATTGGATTTAGCATTGTTATTGTTACTACTAGAAGAAGAATCCTTTTTGTTCTTGTTACTAGACTTGACTTGAGGCATGTAAGTAGATAAGAGTAAACGCTTGGCAATGTAAGAAGAACTTTTCTTACGAAGACCATCATTGATCGCTTTTAGGAACTCATGCTCTTGCTCAAGATTGAGCTTTTCAAAGCGTAATTTCTCATGAGCCCTTAAAAGTTCTCGATGATCTTCAAAGATAGTTTCATGAGCTAACTTAAGAGTGTTTAGTTCTTTAGTTAGAAGCTCAATTTTCTCCTTATCATTGTCATTCGTTTCATCTTGATTAGCATGATTAATTGATGTTTAATCATAGTATTCATCACTAGAGTTGTCAACAAGTAAATCATCATCACCTAGAAAGTCATCTTCATCACTATTAAAATCAACATACTCGGGGTGTGTTACCTTAGGACCTTTGGCCATGAAGCATCTTCCAATTCCTTCATTTGGTGATTCAAATATGTCATAGGAGTTGGTTGACACAAGTGCTAAACCGCAACACCTTCATCTTGAGTGTATTCGAGTCGGAGTGATAGCTTCTCTCGGAGTGATTGTCGGAGTCGGGCCGGATACCCATTCACCAACATGAGTTTGATGTCTTCGTTTTGTGTAGCTCTTTGATGACTTGTCTTTCCTTTCCGAATCCTTGCTTCTCCGTGAGGGTCTTCGTTCATAACGATCATCTCTACTCCTTCTCTCTCTTGGTGGTGATTCTTCTCTTCTACTTCTTCTCTTGGGAGAATCTTCTCTTCTTTTGTAGGGTGTCGTACACTCATTGGAATAGTGTCGGGTCTCCCACAATTGTAGCAATTGCGCTCTTGACTAGAAGATCTTTTGTCATTGTAGGACCTTGACTTGGAGCTTCTTTCTTTGCTTCTACTCTTGTAGAATTTGTTGAAGTTCTTCACCATTAAGCTCAATTCTTAATTGAAGGTTTGTTTCTCACTTGACGATGTGGGGGCTTCACATGAGGCTTTGTAAGCACCACTTGACTTGTTGTGAAGTTCCTCCTTATCCTTGAGTGACATCTCATGAGCAACAATTCTTCCAATGACTTCCGTTGGCTTGAGATCTTTGTAATTTGGCATCATTTGGATCAATGTGCACACAGTATCATATTTTCCATCCAATGCTCTTAGGATCTTCTTGATGATGAATCTGTCGGTCATCTCTTCACTTCCTAAGCCGGCAATCTCATTTGTGATAAGAGCAAACCTAGAGTACATTTCAGTGACACCTTCACCATCCTTCATTTTGAACTTGTCAAGCTGACTTTGGAGCACATCCAACTTGGATTCCTTGACGGAGTCGGTACCTTCATGCATATCAATCAAAGTATCCCAAATTTCCTTTGCATTCTCAAGACGTCTGATTTTGTTGAATTCTTCGGGGCACAATCCGTCGAAGAGGATATCACAAGCTTGAGCGTTGTATTGTAACATTTTCAACTCTTCCGCACTAGCTTCATGGTTCGGTTCTCTCCCATCAAAGAATTCACCTTGCAAGCCAATACACACAATAGCCCAAACGGCGGGGTTATGTCCGAGAATATGCATTTTCATCTTATGCTTCCAACTAGCAAAATTAGTGCCATCAAAGTAAGGACCTCTACGGTGATAATTTCCCTCGCTAGACACCATACTCTCCTAGGTTGTGAAACCAAGGCAATGATCACCAAAAGCTATGGAAATCAAAGAAAATGGAGACCAAGGCTCTCATACCACTTGTAGGACCTTGAAGTATGTCTAGAGGGGGGGTGATTAGACTACTTGACCAATTAAAAGCTATGCCTTTTCCCAATTTTAGACTTTGGCAGATTTTAGCTATCTTTGAACAATTCAAGCAATCATCACGCAATTCAAGCAAGCATGCAAAGAGTATATAGGCAGCGGAAAATGAAGCATGCAACTTGCAAGAATGTAAAGGGAAGGGTTTGGAGAATTCAAACGCAGTTGGAGACACGGATGTTTTTGTCGTGGTTCCGGTAGGTGGTGCTATCGTACATCCACGTTGATGGAGACTTCAACCCACGAAGGAGTAGCAGTTCTTGTGAGTCCTGACGGCTCCACCCATGAAGGGTCCACGGAGAAGCAACCTTGTCTATCCCACCATGGCCGTCGCCCACGAAGGACTTGCCTCACTAGCGGTAGATCTTCACGAAGTAGGCGATCTCCTTTCCCTTACAAACTCCTTGGTTCAACTCCACAATCTTGTCGGAGGCTCCCAAGTGAAACCTAGCCAATCTAGGAGACACCACTCTCCAAGAAGTAACAAATGGTGTGTTGATGATGAACTCCTTGCTCTTGTGCTTCAAATGATAGTCTCCCCAACACTCAACTCTCTCTCTCTCGTAGGATTTGGATCTAGTGGAAAGAAGATTTGAGTGGAAAGCAACTTGGGAAAGGCTAGAGATCAAGATTCATATGGTTGGAATGGAATATCTTGGCCTCAACACATGAGTAGGTGGTTCTCTCTCGGAGGCTGGTAAGTTGGAAGTGTAGGTTTGTTCTGATGGCTCTCTCCACGAATCAAGAGGAGGTGGAGGGGTATATATAGCCTCCACACAAAATCTAACCGTTACACACAATTTAACAAACTAGGTGGGACCGAATCAACAAACTCGGTCAGACCGATTTAGTAAACCTAGTGACCGTTAGGGTTTTCGGTGGGACTGACATGCAACTCGGTAGGACCGATATGGTTAGGGTTAGGGCATAACGTAATCTCGGTGAGACCGAGTACACAAACTCGGTGAGACCGAATTTGGTAATTAGCTAACCAGAGAGTTGGTCAGGTAAACTCGGTGGGACTGATTTTCTCTTTCGGTGAGACCGAAAAGTTACAAAAGGGAAACAGAGAGTTTACATTGTAATCTCGGTGGGACCGATTCGCTCTTTTGGTGAGACCGAAAAGTTACGAAAGGGAAACAGAGAGATTAAAATCCCATCTCGGTGAGACCGAGATCCCTATCGGTGAAACCGATTTGCCTAGGGTTTGTGGCAGTGGCTATGATATCTGAACTCGGTGGCGCCGGATAGAATTAATCGGTAGGGCCGAGTTTGACTTTAGGTTTAGGTCATATGTGGATGTGAGAAAGTAGTGGAGGGTTTTGGAGCATATCACTAAGCACATGAAGCAAAAGGCTCATTAAGCAACACCTCATCCCTTCTTGATAGTATTGGCTTTTCCTATAGACTCAATGTGATCTTGGATCATTAAAATGTAAAACGTAGAGTCTTGAGCTTTTGAGCTTGAGCCAATCCTTTGTCCTTGATGTTTTGAGGGATCCACTTTCATCATCCATGCCATGCCATTCATTGAGCTTTCCTGAAATATTTGTCTTGGAATAGCATTAGCTCAATGAGCTATATGTTGTTATGAATTACCAAAACCACCTAGGGATAGTTGCACTTTCACTATGCTATCTGACGAAGTGCATATCTCGCTGGTTATAGATAGCTCCTCAGAGGAGGATCCAGAGACAGATGACCAGTCCTATTCCCCGAGGTGTATGCTCTAACTTGGCAGGGTTATGTTGCTCATCTCGTGCGTAGGGTGTCTTGCATTGCTATGTCATTTGATTAGTTTAGACATGCTTTGTGTGAATGCCACATGTTTAGTGTCTAATTACCATATATGTGAATTATGCATTGCCATCTTGTTGAAAGACATTATATATGTGAATTATGCAATGCTATCTTGTTGCAAAGGCATTATATATGTGAATTATGCAATGCCATGCTGTTGAGCTAATCATCATGCATGTGAATTATATCATGCTATCATTTTTTGTATTACGTGTTCCATTTGTCGACAATGTTTGTATATTCAACTACTCTTCCTGTGCATCAGCCATTTGAAGCGGTGATGGAAGTATCTAGAGTGAAAACAAGGTATTCAGAGCAGACAATGCTACCTACTAAAGCAGACATCTTCTTTGGATCTGAGAGAGCTCCTCAGAGGAGGATTCAGAGAC
Source organism: Aegilops bicornis (assembly GCA_021605145.1). Lineage (NCBI taxonomy): Eukaryota > Viridiplantae > Streptophyta > Magnoliopsida > Poales > Poaceae > Aegilops > Aegilops bicornis. The sequence continues at coordinate 453,991,574 of CM038672.1, forward strand.
TGATGACCAGTCCTATTTCCCCCCTGAGGTCTATGCTCAAACTTGGCATGGTTATATTACCCATGTCATGCATGTTATCTTGAATTGCTTAGTTTTTACATAATATATGAATTGTCGTCTGCTTACTTGCTTACTATATAAATCATATATTTGAATTATATCATGCCATCATGTTTACATACACAGCATCTATCTGAATTATGGCATGGCAACCCATTTAATAAAGACATCATATAGTTATATCATCTCATCATGTTTAGTGTTTACAGTCATCATGTTTTGAATTATGTCAATCTATCCGGGAATTATATCATGCTATCATGTTTCCATAGGCGGCATGTATGTGAATTATGGCATGCCAACCTATTTAATAAACACATTATATAGTTATATCATGTCATCCTGTTTACATAGTCATCATATTTTGAACTATGTATTTCCATCTTTTTTAGTTAGCCATCATAATGTGAAATTGTGTCATGCTATCCTGTTTAGTTAGCCATCATATATGTGAAATTGTGTCATGCTACCTGTTTGGTTAGACAACATAAATGTGAATTATTTCATGCCCTCTTTTATTCCCCACTATCTATTGCACATGTCTATCATACAATGTCTGTACATTCAACTACTTTTCTTGTTTATCAGCCATTTGAATTGGAGAGGGTGATGACAGTATCTAAGGGAGTAACAACACGGTCTTCAGAAAAGATAGTGCTACCAGTTGATGCAGATAGACCACGGTTGTACTTGCCCAAGAACCAGCCCCACCACACATAACCCAGACTCTCACAGACTGTACCCATACCCAGTTGGACAGAGAACCAGCTACACCCCTTCTAACCCCAACCCCAGCAGATAGTAACCCAGTTCCAGTTGACACAGCACCGTTTCCACCACAGAGCACCCAAACACGAGTAGTTAGTAAGGGAACTGCGATTGCCCAAAGCACGAGGACCAAAGACTTGAATCCCAACTCAACGCTTAAAGGAGAAGAAGGATTGTTCTCGTGTCGTTCAGTAGCTATGGTTCATACTCCTTTGCTCTTGCATCACTGTATTTACTCAGACCAACTATTTTCAAATTTGAAGGATGGAATTGAAACTCCAATGGCGCAACAGATATGTTTTAAACCTGTTTCTTTAACTGGTTTTCTGTTGTAACTTGCTCTATGTTGATTTAAGTTTCAATTGAATAAACAATTATGTTCTCATGTCATGCACATTACAAGTGTTGTTATTGCTCTATACTTTCCCACACTTATATTCTGTCTATTCTGCTTTGTCTTGAACAACTGTGTCTATCTTGATTTGGCAACAAAAACTAGAATGATATAGACCATAAAGTGACCATGGTACATAGATATATGTTTGTTTCATGTTGTTATACTGTTCACTTTACTACTGGACTGATTTATCAAAATGAGTTTCATATACAACATGGTAAACATGTGATGTGTCTGCTTGTTTCTCTTTTAGAATGCGGACAAAATATTGGAGAGTAGTACCCCTTTATGCAATGGTAAAGGAAGTAATGCATATAAGGTTCAAGATAGTGAGCATCCATGTTGGTCTCCAAGAAAGCTGATAAAAACTACCTTGACGACAGCGAGAGAACACAAAAGTCCTGTCTTGATGTAGTGTTCGAGTTACTGGCCACTACTGCTGCCACAAGCTCTTGAACTTCATTGCTGAATCAGTTCGTCTTCTTGAGTCTCAACTTCAAGTTGAAAGACATCGATCGGATGTGCTTTCTGACAGAAGTCAAGGGTGAGGAAGTCCCTCTGAAATTCAGATGCATACTTTACATTTGCAACATCAAGCTACTGGAGGATTTAAGCGCCAAACAAGAGAAAGTTAATAAGCTTGCTAAGCATCTTGCCGCATTATGAGTACCGAGGATATTGTTTCTTGAGATCTTGAAGTGGTTTCGATTACGGACTTGTTTTCTTTGGCGTTTATTTGCACTTTGGTCGCCAACTTTGACAACCAAAGTGTATATGATATGTTGCTTTGTTCCCTAAATTTGCACTTTGGTGGCGAACTTTGATGCCCAAAGGATGTAATATGTGTAATAGCCGTGATAGCCTAGCGTAAGTTTCTTGCTTATTTATTTCCTTGTTGTCTTGTTTATTTGTTTGCTTGTAGTCAGTGATGTTCTTTTTCCGCGGTTTGCTAGTGGCTGCAATAACCTATTTTTTAAAACTAGGCTACAATAACCATGGGCTACATATTTACTGTAGTTACCATGGGCCTCCTACGGGCCGTAGAAACAATGGGCCTTCTTAGGGCCGTAGAAAGAATGGGCCTTCTACGTAGCATCAATGGGCCTTCTACGTGCCGTATGATTGATAGGCCAAACATGGGCCAATAACAGACCGCATTATGGGCCGTAAACGGGCTAGATTTGGAATCGTCCGTTCATGGGCCGACAATAACAGGCCGTCGCTAATCGGCCGTATTTGATGACGTTATGAAAACGGCCAAAGCGAATGTAACGGGCATAAGCGGGCCGATTGTAACCATGAGCTGAATTTGGCCCATAGGCGAGAAAAAGGCCAATGACGGGTCGTAAGTAACCGAATCTTTGAAATGAGCCCAAAATAAATGGGCCCTAAGAAGGCCGAAAGATAACACGGGTTGGAAACGGCCCAATGGAATAATGGGCCGTTAATGGGTATAAAGGGGTACACTGTTCATTGCGGGCCAGATTTACCATGGGTCGTTAATGGGCCAAGAGTTACAAATGGTCTCGTATGGGCCGAAAGACATCATGGGCCATACATGGGCCAGAATTTACAACGAGCTGGAATCATATTGGAAGGCCCAGATGAAGCTACTGGTCTTAATTCGGATAGGCCGTAATGGGCCGTGAGTTAGCGGGTCGTAAATGGGCTATATACGCACAGGTCGTTAACAGGCTTTCCATGGGCCGACCCGTTACCTTTTGACCAAGTCAAACGGGCCGACCTTTTCACCGGAATGGGCCTTTGTTGGGCCGTGCCACGTGTCGACGTATCATAGGCGCCTACTGTCCAATGAATGGATGACATCTGTCCCAACGGTGAGCCAACGTGTGTTTCCTCCGGCCAATGATAATTTTACACGTGGAAAATCCTCATTGGTGCGGGATGTTAGCGGGTTATCGAATCCAAAACCGGACCCGATAGCTTAACGGTGTTCCGTTACGGTGGATGCCATGTGTCGGTCACCCTTGACGAAAGCACTTCCATGACGCGTGATTTATCGTCATGGAAGTGGACACTTCCGTGATGATAATTTTGGTAATGTCATGGAACACTTCTACGACATCACAGGTATGACTATATTGATTCTGTCATAAATTTTTCATGGATGTACATGCATGACAGAAAATGTGACCTACAGTGACAAACATGTATCATCATGGAAGTGTCTTTTTTTGTAGTGATGTATTTGACATGAAGAAAGCAATAGCAATAAAACTGAACGATCATTATGCTAAGCTAATGGGTGGGTCTTGTGTCGTGGAATTGTCACGGCAGATGTCCTCATGAAAGGACTTAGTCGCGGGGCCATCGTACGGGTTAACTTAGAGGGGTTAAAGCAAACGCAAAGACACGAGAGTTTATACTAGTTCGGCCCCTTCGATGAAGGTAAAAGCCTACGTCTAGTTTGTGATGGGATTGATGTGATCTCGACGATTAGGGAGCAAATAGCTTCGCCTAAGCCTCGAGTTGTTGTAAATCTATCTCGAACCGCCGCCGGTCGTCCCCTTATATACACGGGTTGGCCTTGCGGCGGTCTCTGAGTCCCGAGGCCGGCTCATACAAGTGTCCGGCTCGGTCTCTCCTTCTCCTATCTTACAACACAAGTTACATGGCTATGGCGGTTTTATCATTATGGGCCCTAATCTGCCTCTGGGCCCCGGGTCCCTAAGCTCTATAATGTATAGCCATCTTCAGGGTCGTCGTGGGCTCCAATATGGCTGAGGGTGAACCGGCCTCTCCTGGGCGGTTTATATTCAGCAGTTACATCCCAACATTAGGCCCCAGTTGATTTGAACCCGTTCATGTCAATCTTCAACGCATATAGAAAAACTACGAATATCTTCCTTCATGTTTCGTAAACCGCCATCGCTTAAACCGCCATGACGTCATCCTCTGAACCCGACAGCAGATCATCTTGACGTCATCTTTATTAAAGAAAACAACAAGATTCCCTTCATTTAATATTATCCCGGAAATCGAGGCGACCATTGCGCCATCTGCCGCTTTCAACTCCTTGATTATCGCGCTTTGTCAATTACTTTACGCCTCCTTATAAATAGACCGGAAGGTCCTTTCTCTTCTTCCTTCCGCTCTTCTTCTTCCTCGCGGCGCCTTGACTCTGAAGCTCCGCCGCCGCCTTCGACCTTCGAACGCTGCACCAACACAAGGCCGCTGCATCAACCTGGTTGTACCAGAGATTCTTGGTGTTCCTCCGCGATCCTGTGCATCCGGTAAGGCTCTTCCTCATACCCTAGATCTGCATCTTAGGGCTCCTGTTCTTATTGCTGTTCATCGGTGCTCATCCCTAGTCTCTTCGTCTCCGCACTTCCATGGCTTCTTGATTCAACCGTAGTATATATGTTGTGCGGTAGCTGCTCCGCATTCAGTTTAGCACTTTAGCAGATCTTCCTTTTGTTCGTAATCTCTTGATAGAACATACGAACTTCCCCTGCTCTTTATAAAGCTTTTATGGATCGCAGAAATTTTTCCTTCTTGAATCTTTGGTAGATCCAAATTAATTCCGTCCATGTCTTGAAACTTGTTTACATCAATACTTAGCAGATTTTCCAGCTCTGTCCCTTCCTTCTAAGGGCGGTTTAATTTTTGATAGCTAATCCGCCATACCCCATTAGTCCTCAGTTAAACAGGAAATTGGAACTGATTGTCAATCTGCCGGTTTAGCACTGAATAATATGCCCGACCCGTCACGGTAAACCGGTCTTTACTTTTCCTTTCGCAGTTTTTTCTTCCGGAATGGCCAAACAATTCTCTGCCTGCAATTGGGTTCGGTCCAAGATCACTGAGACACAAATCAATGGATATGTCACCACCGGCGCTTTAGCCTCCAAAAATGTCCTTCATTGGCGTGTTCCGGATTCTGAATGCCCTCCTGAACCTCAAGAGGGAGAAGTAATTGTATTTATGCAACACTTAGACCGGGGATTCAGCCCTTGGGATCAAAATTCTTCCGGATGTCCTCGCAAGTTTCCAACTCCATCCACAAGATATTGGTCCGAACTCTGTGTCCAATATATGCAATTTTCAAGTTTTCTGCGAAGTCTACCTTCAAGAAGAACCATCTGTGGAGTTATTCTGGGATTTCTTTCATTTGAAGTTTTCGGATGGTCCTAACACGGAACTTGGTGGCGTTTCAATCCAGAAAAGGAAGGAAGTAGACTTTCCTCACGCCAAACACCATAGCCATCCGAAAGATTGGAACCAAACCTGGTTCTATTGCCGGAATACTGCTCCTAACGGAGAAAACCCCTTGCCGGGTTATCGCCCTCACCGGCTTAGCAACCATCACCCATTGCCTTCACGCTTGACCGCCGCAGAGCGGAAGAATTTCACCCCAAATTATCAAGCTCCGGGCTCACGATGGCCAATGGCTTAACCGGTATTGACCTTGTCCGATGTTGGGTCTCTTGGGGCATCTTGCCATTAAGCCGCCGCCCAGTTGATGCATGAATACTTTGGTAACGTCAAAGACCCTCAACGACGTCACGAGCTACCAATAACCGAGCTTGAAGTTACCGAGGCGGTGAAGAGGATGCTCGATGAACCGATCTCCGTATGCAGCCAAACCGGGTTGGCCCCGTTCTGTGTTTCCAACAAACCACCTGCGGTAAGGCTCCACTCACCGCTCTACTGGTTTTAATGCCTTATTGATATATATTAATCCTTGTTAACTCTCAGGCTAACAGCTCCTTTTGGAAACGAACCAAACCGGCCCGGGTTCCTCGTGTAAAGTCCAAGACCATCAAAAAGCTGGTAAGAGGAAAACCGCCGAGTCTTACGAACGCGGAAGATGAAGATTCAGATGCCGAGGTAAAGCTTGATTTACTTTGCCCTTTTATCATTCATCCTATTGATGATTTACAATTCCCGGGATGATGCTGAGGCCATCCATGCCGATCCTGTTGAGGTAATCCTTCTTTCTTCCGATTACGATCTTGTACCGGTTAAAAGAATTACGCGCCTGATCCGGAAAGTGAAAAAATCTCACTCCCGTGCTCATTTGAATCCAAATCTTTCTTTGAAGACACAGCAAGCTGAAGAACGCCGTACGACCCGGCATAGCGGTCAACAAATTACGTCGTCCGGTTTACCTGACACCCCAACCCGGAAACGTCGTCCAGAGGTGATTTGTTCTCCTGAAAAGCGTTATCCTTTGAAAGGTTTCTTCCGATGTCCTCTCAATCCGTCTGATCCGAATTATCAGGCCTCTTCCAACTCATCTGGCGGTTCATCAACTACTCAACTGCCTCCTCTTAAAGTTGCTGCTGGGTAAGCATTTCACTATTTCTTTTTTGCATTTGTCGGTTTATCATATTCTAACTCTGAATGTTGTAGCACCAAGGCTCGCCTAAGTAAAAAGGCGAAGACCCTTGATCCTACTGTGGATGTTGATCCGGAGAAGACTCCAGAGCATCATGGCGAAAACCCCGAAGTTGCTAAAAACAGCTCTGTTGGGTTTAATCAAGACGACAATGCTAATCCGCCAGAGGTTGAACCGGATGTCCAAGTGGAAACGTCACATCCTGCTCCACCGAGTCCCCGCAGCAGAACATGTTTTGATTCTTGATCCATGAGCCGGGTATGAAAGCACCAAGCCGAGGAAAAATGCCAATCCGGCCAGCCCGGCCAAAGATGATGATGTCGTAGTGACGGGCACCGCATATACCGCCACAGCAATCCGGTCGCTCTATCAAAACACAGCGCCAAGGAAGAGTTTATCGCCATGAGTAAAGAGAAGGGAAAACTGATCTGTCGACTTATGACAATTTCTCTGCCCAAGAACTTCACTCCGGCTTCCTAAACCGGCTCTATACAAGTCGTGACTTCGAAGCCGGCCTGGTGAATCTTATGAAGGAGCGCTATGAGGTAAGGAGTTATGCCTCTCTCGTACCTTTGTTTGTGTAGTAGCCCCCAAGGGCCGGTTTAACTTAGCTCAGTTAAACCGGGACTGTAACTTGTATCACCGTAGCAAAACATGTTTGAGCAATTAGCCATTAGCCCCCAAGTGCCAAGTTGAATACATTATTGAGCTTGGGACTTCATGATGAAACAACTAACATGATCCCTTTTTTATCGAGTGAGATACGCCAACAAACCGCGTACAACTCAATGACCTTCATGCCAATCAAGACTCAACAAGCGAAGCCTCCAAGGCCAAGGATGAGTTGAAAACCGCCTTGACCACTATGGAGCAGCTCAAGGAGTGGTTTAAAGTCGAAAGCAGGCCAATGGGACCGAGAAGGCTGGGTTGCTAAAACGGGCGGAAGATGCTGAAGCCGCTCTTAAACCGGTGACGGAAGAGCTCACCGGACTAAAGCGCCAAATTAACGCCATGACCTCTGCGATATTGTAAGAAATGCATCACCAAGGTTTGATTACTGTTCCGTTTTAACATTTCCGCCGGTTTAACCTGATGCTGTCTTAAACCGGTATAGGTAAGCGTATTGCTCATCTGGGCTATGACATGCGGAAGAAACTCAAGGCCGCGTATACGTTGATTGAGCAACTGTATACCGCACCCAATGAAGTCATATGTGCTGCCGTATGATAACACAGCTCCGTCTTTGATCAAGGATACGCTGGACCGTCTATCCATGATACCGGCACAGCTCGAAGAGTTGAAACGATCCGCTGCCCGGGCTGGCACCTTATTGGCTCTTACTCGCGCCAAAGCTTGGATAGCTGACCTTGACCCGGCTGACATAGCCAAAGGCTTCCCCAGCGCTCAAGAAAATGGCGAAGCCTTTGACAATGATGCTCTCAGACGGATAACAAGGGAGATGCGTCCTCTGGCGAGTCAACTGGCAGCAGAGGCCAACCTGACGGTTCACCGCTCTTTCTACGATGCAAACAACAGGCGGGTTGAAGTTGTTATTCCGGAAGTGCAGAACCTTGCTCCCCCAACCCGTAAGCACACTTACGCCCCTGACGTTGATCCGGCTGAGCTTATAAGTGAAGAGGCTGTCTTTCAGGCTTTAACCCGGATTGACGGTCCACCAATGACTTCCGCCATTGGGTGGTGAGGAGGAAGAAGAAGAACCGATGCGGGCGACCCATCTTCTTCACATCAACCCGGCGATGAAGCTTAATCCGTCAAGCGGTTGATGCATCATAAACTTCTTGTCATGACGCCATTCCAAAATTTGGGCCTCTGAATGCCTTGTAATAGAATAGCCATCACTTTTGTTTTTAATATGCCTGTGTGCCCGTTGTGCGGACTCCTTTGATTGAATGATCGAAATCTTCAATTTAAATTGCCTGCAGTCACAAATTCTTAAACTGCCACGGCGGTTTATACCGCCAGCCGGCTTGTGACGTTCATATATATATGCAATAAAATATTGAGGCACATGATCAAATTTTGTGATACAAAATACCTGCCATCGTTGGGCATGAAGTTGGCTTAGCCAATCTTGAAGCGGAGGTTGTATAAACCATTATCGTCAAAGGAGAAAAAAGTTCCTGTGTTTATAATGCCGGTTTACCATGTAAACCGTGTCGGGTCATGACAAGCCCCCTGTTACTCCATAATGGGATGTTAACAGAAAAAATCAAACCGGAAAAATTATCTTCGGATTAAAAATGGACCGACTTCCGTCAATTGTGAGTTGAACCGGTTTTAAAATGTTATCGGTTTTGAAAAGCGCAACAAACATCAAATAACAGTTATGTAAAAATATGGAAGCAAAGGCAATGATAAAACCGTTTGCAAAAAGAGGCTTTACTGAGCCGATCAGATGGTGTTACCATGGTCGGACACGACCAAGCTCCCAATAAGGTGTAGCTACGGTTCAAGTCAGCCAGGTACCCAACTGAAACCATGGCAGTATGTCGATCAAGTGGCGTGGCAATGGTTCGGGTTCGACCAAGCCCCAAGTGACTCTATGGCCTTAGGCCGATCAAGAGGCGTGGTGGTTCAGACTTGACCATGTCCCCAAGTGATCTGGTGGCTTTCGCCTATCAAAAGGTGTTGCATTGGTTCGGACACGACCAAGCCCCCAAGTGATATCACAAAGCTTTTTTGAAAAGCAAGCTCAAGGGGTAAACCGGAGGCCGTTTTAAGACAACCACTCCATGTAACCACGCATGATGGAACAGAACGGATACCCCGCTTTCGCCGAGGCTCCGGTTTATTGCTTTATTTATAATATAGACAGTCATAATATGTACATAAGTAGAGCCGATGGCTCAGGTATAATAAAGCCCGAAGATGAGCTATGTTCCATGGCCTGTTGGTCTCCTCTTCTGACGTGCGTGAGTCTTTATGCTCTCGAACATCAATCAGATAGTATGACCCGTTGTGCAGATTCTTGCTGACCACAAAAGGTCCCTCCCAAAGGTGGGGATAGCTTGTGCATATTAAATACGGTCTTGAATGAGCGAAGCACCAAATCTCCTTCTTGAAAGGTTACGGTTACGACCCGGCGATTGTGATACCGACGAAGATCCTGTTGGTAAATCGCCCGGCGAGCAGCTGCCATATCTCGTTCTTCATCCGATCGATCCAAAGCGTCTGTCGTCTTTGTCTCGTTATCTGCCTCAACATAGGCTGCCACACGAGGTGAGTCATGATGGACATCGCTGGGGAGGACCGCCTCCGCTCCATAGACCATAAAGAACGGCGTATATCCAGTGGATCTGTTAGGCGTAGTATTTATACTCCATAACACAGACGGTAGCTCCTCTACCCAACAACCCGGCGTCCTCTGCAAAGGGACCATAAGCCGGGGCTTGATACCTCTCAGGATCTCTTGATTAGCTCGTTCTGCTTGACCATTGGACTGTGGGTGAGCTACTGAAGAAACGTCAAGCCGGATGTGCTCACGTTCACAAAATTCCTTCATGGCACCTTTGGACAAATTGTACCATTATTTGTAATGATACTGTGTGGAAAACCAAACCGGAAGATCACCTTTTTTATGAATTGAACCGTCGTGGCTGCATCACACTTGCTAACAGGTTCTGCCTCTACCCACTTTGTAAATTTGTCGACCGCCACCAACAGGTGTGTTTTCTTGTCCTTGGACCTCTTAAAAGGCCCAACCATGTCCAGCCCCCAAGTCGCAAACGGCCAAGTAATTGGAATCATCCTCAATTCTTGGGCCGGTATATGAGCACGTCTGGAAAACTATTGGCAACCATCACATCGTCGACCGGATCTTCCGCGCATCGGCATGGGCGGTCAACCAATAGAAACCGTGGCGGAATGCTTTAGCCACCAAGGATTTTGAACCGGCGTGGTGACCACAATCTCCTTCGTGGATCTCACGCAATATTTCACAGCCTTCCTCAGGGGACACACAGCGTTGAAACGCCCCTGACACGCTGCAATAATGCAATTCGTCATTAACAATGGTCATAGACTTGGATCGCCGGACTATCTGCCGGGCCAACGTCTCGTCTTCAGGTAACTCGCCCCGGTTCATGTACGCAAGATAAGGAAGCGTCCAATCCGGAGTGACGTGAAGAGCTGCCACCAATTGGGCCTCCGGATCAGGAATAGCCAAATCCGCTTCACCAGGGAGTTTGACCAAGCGGGTTGTGCAAAGACGTCCGAGAAAAACATTAGGCGGGACGGTTTGCGTTGAGAGCCCAACGGCTTAAAGCGTCCGCCGCTTCATTCTTCCGACAGTCCACGTGGTCCACCTGATAGCCCTTGAAATGACCTGCGACAATATCCACCTCACGACGATATGCAGCCATGAGTGGTTCCTTTGAATCCCCCGTGCCAGACACCTGTTGAGCCACTAGGTCCGAGTCACCGAAGCACTTAACCCGGCTTAGATTCATCTCCTTAGCCATCCGGAGACCATGGAGCAAGGCTTCATACTCAGCTGCATTGTTAGTACAAGGGAACATTAAGCAGAGAACGTAACTAAACTTGTCTCCTCGTGGGGAAGTTAGTACGACTCGACCCCGAGCCCTCAATTGCACTGGATCCGTCAAAATGGATGGTCCAATATGTATGATCCGGCTTTTCTTGAGTGCTTGCAACTCCGTCCAATCGTTAATGAAATCCACAAGTGCTTGAGACTTCACCGCCGTCCGAGGCGTACTTGAACCGTGCGGCCCAAGCTCTATAGCCCACTTAGCAATCCGGCGATTGCCTCCCGGTTACATGTGATATCACCTAAGGGAGCTAAAGCTGACCACCGTGATGGGATGCCCTTGAAAATACTGCTTCAGCTTCGACGCCATAAAAACTCCATACACCAGCTTACGCCAATGCGGATATCTCTGCTTAGACTCAATAAGCACCTCGGCGATATAATAGACCGGACGTTGAACCGGATGCTCCCTCCCTGCCTCTTTCCGCTCTACCACAATGGCCACGCTTAATCGCCGGCATTAGCAGCAACATATAGCAGAAGCGGCTCCTTGTCAATGGGGGCGGCGAGTACAGGTGGGTTGGCCAATTGCCGCTTTTAGTCCTCCAATGCTTCATCAGCGGCTGGACTCCAGACAAATTGATCTGTCTTTTTCAGCATCTGATACAAAGGGATGGCCTTCTCTCCGAGGCGGCTGATAAACCGGCTCAGTGCGGCAATCCGGCCCGCCACACGCTGGACATCATTAATACACTTTGGCTTAGCCAGGGAGGTGATAGCCGTAATCTTCTCCGGATTAGCTTCAATTCCTCTGTTGGACACAAGGAAACCCAATAACTTGCCTGCCGGAACACGAAGACACATTTGGCCGGGTTAAGCATCATCTTGTACACTCGCAAGTTGTCAAAGGTTTCTTTCAAATCATCAATTAGTGTTTCCTTCTTCCTTGACTTAACCACAATATCATCCACATAAGCATGCACATTACGGCCGATCTGTTTATGCAAGCAATTACATGCATAGCGATAAGTTGCTTAGGCGCTCTTGAGCCCAAAGGGCATAGACACATAGCGAAGGCTCCAAAGGGAGTGATAAATGCTGTCTTCTCCTGGTCCTTAACCGCCATTTTGATCGATGATATCCAGAATATGCATCCAAAAAGCTCAAGCGCTCACAACCCGCATGGCATCAATAATCTGGTCAATGCGGGGAGGGCAAAGGATCTCTTTGGACAAGCCTTGTTAAGATCTGTGTAATCCACACACATGCGCCAAGTGCCGTTCTTCTTAAGGACCAGCACCGGATTAGCAAGCCACTCTGGATGGAAAACTTCAACGATAAAACCTGCTGCTAAGAGCCTGGCAACCTCCTCTCCAATGGCCTTACGCCTTTCCTCGTTAAACCGGCGAAGAAACTGCTTTACCGGTTTGTACTTGGGATCAACATTAAGAGTGTGCTCAGCGAGTTCCCTCGGTACACCTGGCATGTCAGAAGGCTTCCATGCAAAAATGTCCCGATTCTCACGGATGAACTCGATGAGCGCGCTTTCCTATTTAGGATCCAAGTTGGCACTGATGATGAACTGTTTGGACGAATCACCAGGTACAAAGTCAACAAGTTTAGTCTCAGCCGCCGATTTAAACTTCAGGGCCGGATCGTGCTCTGTAGTTGGCTTCTTCAACGGGGTCATATCCGTCGGATCAACATTATCTTTATAGTACTTCAGCTCTTGGTGGCACAAACCGACTCTGCGTAAGCCGCATCACCTTCTTCACACTCTAAAGCAATCTTGCGACTCCCATGAACCGTTATCGTTCCTTGTGACCCGGCATCTTGAGCTGCAAATAGATATAACAAGGTCGTGCCATGAACTTAGCATAAGCCGCCGCCCGAGCAGGCGTGATAAGGACTTTGAATTTTCACCACTTCAAACGTCAATGTTTACGATCTGAGTCATGTTCATCCCCAAAGGCCACCTCCAGAGCTATTTTACCAACCGGATAAGCTGACTTGCCGGGCACCACACCATGGAACACTGTATTGGACGGTTTGAGATGTTTATCTGTCAACCCCATACGACGGAAGGTCTCATAGTACAGGATGTTTATGCTGCTCCCTCCGTCCATAAGCACCTTGGTGAACTTGTATCCTCCCACCTGAGGTGCCACCACTAGGGCTAGCTGACCCAGATTGTCAACCCGGGGAGGATGATCCTCTCTACTCCACACAATAGGCTGCTCGACCAGCGTAGGTAATGAGGCACGGCGGTTCAACAATGTTGACCGCCCGCTTCAAGCTTCGGTCTCGCTGTCCAAACTAGTGGTGAAGACGTGATACATCCACCATTCAACTGTTTTGGGTTGCTCGATAACCCGATTGCTGCTGCTTCTGCTGATTGTAACCACCTTGATTACTCGATTGTTACGATTGTTATGTCCGCCCGGATTACCATTGAACCCTGGACCGGAATTTCCTCCACCGTAACCCGGGCCGGACCCTGAACCGCCGCCGGAGCCTTGATCATACCGGAAAGCATTGGAACTTTTGAACTCCTACATAATGTAACGATCCTTCCAGAGGTGGTTTGCTGGCGCCTCCTTCGTCCCATGCTTCGGGCAGGGTTGGTTCAACAGATAGTTCAACCGGTCCGGATTGTGATTAGGCGCACCACCTCGGTTCGGCTGCTTACCCTTGCGCCGTCGGCCCTTGTCCTGCGCGTTGGTGTTGGCTACGAAGCCCATGTTACCATTCGCCTTACGCTTGTTTCCACCATTACCTGTTGAGTGATGCTGCTGGCCTCTGGAGTTGCTGCTCGCTTTCCCTTCCTGTTTCATCATCATCCTCAGACTCGGGATCCTTGGTACTATCAGAATCAGCATACTTCACTAAAACGCCCATGAGAGTGCCCATGTCATTGCAAAACCGCTTCATGCGACCCAGCTTCAACTTTAAAGGCTTAAACCGGCAGTTACCCTCTAGGGTTAAGATCGCAGAATCAGCGTTGATCCGGTCCGAAGAATGTAAGACCTCCGAAACGCGGCGTACCCAATTGGTTGTGGATTCCCCCTCAGCCTGGACAGACGCCGCCAAGTCCACCACAGACATGGGCTGCTTACAGGTATCTTTGAAATTCTGAATGAACCGGGTCCGCAACTGGGCCCACGAACTGATGGAATTGGGTGGCATGTTTTTCAACCAAGTACGGGCCGTACCTTCAAGCATCATGGTGAAGTACTTTGCACACGCAGCTTCATCCACATCCAGCATCTCCATGGCCATCTCATAACTCTCTATCCATGCTTCTGGAGCCAGATCGGCGGTGTAATTTGGCACCTTGCGTGGCCCCTTGAAATCCTTGGGCAAGCGTACATTGCGTAGAGCGGGGACAAGGCAAGGCACCCCCAAAGAGCTAGAGGTAACCCCAGGCTCGAAGATGGTCGGACAAACCGGCATAAGCTGATAATCCTGATGCTGTGCTGCTAACTCGGCCTCCCTTCGTGCCCTGGCCCGGTCCACCACCTCCTGAGCGTTGTCGAGACCGCCCGCCGGGTTGTTGCCACGGGGCGCACCGCGCCGCGCATTACAACAGCCGGTTCATCCACGCGCTGCTAGATCTCCGGCTCGGCCGGGGGGTAGAGTGGATCCGATCGCGGCTGTATGAATATGCTTCGTGTTGGACCAGAGCCGTCCTAAGGAGCTCCTGGACCCGGCGCGTCTCTACCGCCTGCGGTGAATCGGCTTCGATTGGAATCGCCTCCAATCGCGCCGCAGCCGCAACAAGGTTATCCATTGGGTTGGAGTAATGACCTGGGGGTGTTTGCACAGCCTGAAGTGTGCCGGTATGATGGCGAGGTAGATCTATCACACGGGGCTGAATCGGCGCGCCCGTTCCAGGTGCTTCCGCCCGGTTCACCACCGGCGGATTACTGGTCCCTGCTCCTGGGGTGTTGAAGAGATCTCTTCCCTCGAACACTGAGGGCAAACGGGATCTGTATTTCCTCTTCATGACTTCATGCGACGCATTCTGATCCAGCATGAGCCTATAAGCTTGCGCATCCAAAGCGGCCCGCTCTGCCACCATCCTAGCGTCTGCAGCTGCCAGATCCGCTTTAGCCTGATCGGTTTGTTCCCTCACCTTTGCGATCTCCGCATTATGAACGTCTTGGTCCGCCGGGTTAGCCTCTGCCATGAGCACAGCCAATGCATCAAATAGTTCTGATAAAATTTGAGCCGGCGGGCGCCGCGGGGCCTCTGCCCGGCTGCCATCGCCGTTGTTGAACCGCCGACCATTGGCGCGGCGGTCGAGGAGTGAAGCGTCGCTTGTGTACCGCCATGAATATTCCAACCCGGTTGGGCAGATCAAAGGGTCCGGAATCATCACCGTCGGAACAGCCCCGATCGGCCATCTTGCGGTGGTAAAGAGACTCGGTTTCTCCGGTCGACGACTTCGTCATTAGAGTGAACAACGGTTTCGCCACCGGATGCTGATCCGTCCTCATAGTTTCCTCCGTGGATGACTCCCACGAAACACGCTTGATGACCCGGTTTAGCGAGGCAGGTTTAGCCCGCTGAGCCGTCTCGGCGAATCGGTGCAGATGTCCGGCTCGAGCCACTGGCTCACCGATCTTGCCGATGAACACGTGTATGCCACCAAAGGGGACCCGGTACCCGTACTCAATCGAGCCGGCCTCGGGGCCCCAGCCTGCATCGTCGATGTAGAGCTTGCCGCGACGACTCTTGGTCATCCGGCCCACAGCATAGCCTTCGAGTCCTTTGAGCTTGCCCTCTAAGATCATCAAACCATCGTGCGATAGCCCCACGGTGGGCGCCAACTGTCGTGGAATTTTCACGGAAGATGTCCTCATGAAAGGACTTAGTCGCGGGGCCATCGTACGGGTTAACTTAGAGGGGTTAAAGCGGACGCAAAGACACGAGAGTTTATACTAGTTCGGCCCCTTCGATGAAGGTAAAAGCCTACGTCTAGTTTGTGATGGGATTGATGTGATCTCGATGATTAGGGAGCAAATAGCTTCGCCTAAGCCTCGAGTTGTTGTCGTCTATCCTGAACCGCTGCCGGGTCGTCCCCTTATATACAGGTTGGCCTTGCAGGTCTCTGAGTCCCGAGGCCGGCTCATACAAGTGTCGGCTCGGTCTCTCCTTCTCCTATCTTACAACACAAGTTACATGGCTATGGCGGTTTTATCATTATGGGCCCTAATCTGCCTCTGGGCCCGGGGCCCCTAAGCTCTATAATGGATCGCCATCTTCAGGGTCGTCGTGGGCTCCAATATGGCTGAGGGTGAACCGGCCTCTCCTGGGCGGTTTATATTCAGCAGTTACATCCCCAACATCTTGTCCATCACATAATTCTCCTAATGATGTGATCCCGTTATCAAATGACAACTGATAATCCACAAGTATAGGGGATCGCAACAGTTTTCGAGGGTAGAGTATTCAACCCAAATTTATTGATTCAACACAAGGGGAGCCAAAGAATATTCTCAAGTATTAGCAGTTGAGTTGTTAATTCAACCACACCTGGATAACTTAGTATCTGCAGCAAAGTGTTTAGTACCAAAGTAATATGATAGTAGTGGTAACGGTAGCAAAAGTAATATTTTTGGGTTTTGTAGTGATTATATGATGTAGCGGAAAAGTAAATAAGCGGAGAACAATATAGGAAAAGCTCGTAGGCATTGGATCGGTGATGGAGAAGTATGCCGGATGCGGTTCATCATGTAACAATCATAACATAGGGTGACACAGAACTAGCTCCAATTCATCAATGTAAATGTAGGCATGTATTCCGAATATAGTCATACGTGCTTATGGAAAAGAACTTGCATGACATCTTTTGTCCTACCCTCCCGTGGCAGCGGGGTCCTAATGGAAACTAAGGGATATTAAGGCCTCCTTTTAATAGAAATGCGGAACAAAGCATTAGCACATAGTGAATACATGATCTCCTTAAACTATGGTCATCACCGGGAGTGGTCCCGATTATTGTCACTTGAGGTTGCGGATCATAACACATAGTAGGTGACTATAGACTTGCAAGATAGGATCAAGAACTCACATATATTCATGAAAACATAATAGGTTCAGATCTGAAATCATGGTACTTGGGCCCTAGTGACAAGCATTAAGCATAGCAAAGTCATAGCAACATCAATCTCGTAACATAGTGGATACTAGGGATCAAACCCTAACAAAACTAACCCGATTACATGATAGATCTCATCCAACCCATCACCGTCTAGCAAGCCTACGATGGAATTACTCACGCACGATGGTGAGCATCATGAAATTGGTGATGGAGGATGGTTGATGATGACGACGGCGACGAATCCCCCTCTCCGGAGCCCCGAACGGACTCCGGATCAGCCCTCCCGAGAGATTTTAGGGCTTGGCGGCGGCTCCGTATCGTAAAACGTGATGAATCCTTCTCTCTGATTTTTTTCTCCCCGAAAGCAAATATAAAGAGTTGGAGCTGAGGTCGGAGGAGCTCCAGGGGGCCCACGAGGTGAGGCGCGCCCTGAGGCGCCCCACCCTCGTGGCTAGGTGTCAGGCCCCTGGTCTTCATCTTTTGCAAGGATTTTTATTATTTCCAAATAGGCGTTCCATGGAGTTTCAGGTCATTCCGAGAACTTTTGTTTACGCACATAAATAACACCATGGAAAGTCTGCTGAAAACTTGTCGATCAAGGTTAGTTCCATTCAAATCATGCAAGTTAGAGTCCAAAACAAGGGCAAAAGTGTTTGGAAAAGTAGATACGACGGAGACGTATCAACTCCCCCAAGCTTAAACCTTTGCTTGTCTCAAGTAATTCAGTTGATAAACTGAAAGTGATAAAGAAAAACTTTTACAAACTCAGTTTGCTCTTGTTGTTGTAAATATGTAAAGCCAGCATTCAAGTTTTCAGCAAAGATTATGATTAACCACATTTGTAATAACTTTGAGGTCTCATGTTTACTCATATCAATAGCATAATCAACTAGTGAGCCATAATAATAAATCTCGGATAACAACACTTTCTCAAAACAATCATGATATGATATAACAAGATGGTATCTCGCTAGCCCTTTCTGAGATCGCAAAACATAAATGCAGAGCACCTTTAAAGATCAAGGACTGACTAGACATTGTAATTCATGGTAAAAGAGATCCAATCATAGTCCTACCCAATATAAATTAATAGTAATGAATGCAAATGAAAGCTGCACTCTCGAGCTAGTGCTTTTTAATAAGAGGGTGATGACTCAACATAAAAGTAAATAGACATGCCCTTCGCAGAGGGAAGTAGGGATTTGTAGAGGTGCCAGAGCTCGGTTTTAAAACAGAGATAAATAATATTTTGAGCGGCATACTTTCATTGTCAACATAACAACCAAGAGATGGCGATATCTTCCATGCTACACACATTATAGGCGGTTCCCAAACAGAATGGTAAAGTTTATACTACCCCTCCACCAACAAGCATCAATCCATGACTTGCTCGAAACAACGAGTGTCTCCAACTAGCAACAGTCCTAGGGGAGTTTTGTTTGCAATTATTTTGATTTAGTTTGCATAAAGCATGGAATTTGGGCATCCCGGTGACCACCCATTTTCTTTGAGTGAGGAGCGGAGTCCACTCCTCTTGATAATAACCCGCCTAGCATGGAAGATAAGGGCAGCCCTAGTTGATACATGAGCTATTCGAGCATACAAAACAGAATGTTTATTTGAAGGTTTAGAATTTGGCACATACAAATTTACTTGGAACGGCAGGTAGATACCGCATATAGGAAGGTATAGTGGACTCATATGGAATAACTTTGGGGTTTAAGGGATTGGATGCACAAGCAGTATTCTCGCTTAGTACAGGTGAAGGCTAGCAAAAGACTGGGAAGTGACCAACTAGAGAGCGACAATGTCATGAACATGCATTAAAATTAATAAACATTGGATGCAAGCATGAGTAGGATATAATCCACCATGAACATAAATATCGTGAAGGCTATGTTGATTTTGTTTCAACTACATGTGTGAACATGTGCCAAGTCGAGTCACTTAAATTATTCAAAGGAGGATACCACCCCACTATACCACATCACAACCATTTTAATAGCATGTTGGCATGCAAGGTAAACCATTATAACTCATAGCTAATCAAGCATGGCACGAGCAACTATGATCTCTAATTGTCATTGCAAATATGTTTATTCATAATAAGGTTGAATCGAGAACGATGAACTCATCATATTTACAAAAACAAGAGAAGTCGAGTTCATACCAGCTTTTCTCATCTCGATCAGTCCATCATATATCGTCATAATTGCCTTTCACTTGCATGACCAAAGCGATGTGAAAATAATAAGAGTGCACGTGCATTGGACTAAAATTTGGAATCTGCGAGCATTCAATAAATAGGAGAAGACAAGGCAATATGGGCTCTTGGTTAAATCAACAATAATGCATATAAGAGCCACTTCAACAATTTAATCATGGTCTTCTCCTATAGACCCCCAAAGAAAAGAAAAGAAATAAAACTATTTACACGGGAAAGCTCCCAACAAGCAAAAGAAGAACGGGAAATCTTTTTGGGTTTTATTTTTAATTATTACTACTACAGCAAGAAAAGTAAACTAACTAAAAGCTACAACTAATTTTTTTTGTTTTTTCTTAAGGTTATTAAACACACAAGAAGAAAGCAAGAAAAAGAAAATAAACTAGCATGGATATTACAGTGAAAGAGTATGAGCACCGACATCTAGCAATGAGTGTGTGAACATAAATGTAATGTCAGTGGGAAATACGTACTCCCCAAGCTTAGGCTTTTGGCCTAAGTTGGTTTATTACCACGGATGGCGGCGAATACCCGTGAGGTGTAGCTGAGGTCGTCTTGAGATGCTGTGATTATCGCCTCCTGAGCTGCAGCGTGGCGGCGAGCTGCCTCCGCCCTCCTCTCGTACTCATCTGCCTCCTCTCTGGTAATAACATATCTTCCTTTTGCCTGATAATCAAAGAAGGCAGGAGAAGGGAGAGTAATACGGACAGCACAACGTTTATCAAATATTAAGCGATACCGGAGAGGTGATTCATTCCTCTCGACAAACTGGTGGTGGACCATAGCATTATAGTCTAAATAAGTAGGAGGCAACTCAATATCATCCTCACGAACGTCCACACCAAGAAAATCAGCTAAGCGGGTTGCATAAATTCCACCAAAGAAATCTCCATTAAATCTATTATGATGCAACCTACGTGCAACAATGGATCCCAAATGATAAGATTTGTCTCCTAACACAGCACTCCTATGAATACTAAGGTCAGGAACACACATATGACATGCTTCATCTTTACCATTTATGCACCTACCTATGAAGAGAGCAAAATAATGTATAGCAGGAAAATGAATGCTCCCTATAGTAGCTTGTGCTATATCTCTAGATTCCCCCACAGTTATATTAGAAAGAAAATTTCTAAATTCAGATTTACGGGGTTCACTAACATTACCCCATTGTGGAAGTTTGCAAGCAGTAGTAAAATCCTCTAAGTCCATGGTATAAATTTTTTCATATAGATCAAACAGGACAGTTGGAGAATTACGTGAAGATGAAAATTCAAACCTCCTCACAAATGTACTAGTGAGATAGTGGTACTGGCGGCATTTGTCTGCCTCGAAGCTCACAAGATCAGCGTTACATAAATATCGTTAAATTCTTCCTTGATTCCCTTTCGATCCATAAAGTTTTACGAAGGCCATTCATAGGGCCGCCTTTGGAAGCGTCCTTGGTGGTTCATCGTCAAGATCACGCATTGCAAGCACAGGTCCTTGCTTCCTTGAAGAACCACCTTGGAACATTTTCCTAAGCATATTTCTTCCTCTGAAAAATTTCTGAAATTTTAGTAACTTCAAATAAAATTAAACCAAACCCAACAAAATTTATAGCAACTACTCCTACAAGTGCCTAGAGCCTATATCAAGCATTAGAACTACTTGGAACCATATAAATTTGACATGCAAGCTCAAGAACATGGTCACCTAGGAAGCACAAATTTGCAATGAATAAAGCACTAGAACAAAAACTAATTGGACCAATGGAGGAGTCACATACCAAGGAACAATCTCCCCAAGCAGTTTTGTGAGAGGTGCTTTGAGCAAGGAGATCAAAAATCGCAGCAAAATGAGCTAGAACTCGTGCTTGAGCTAGATATTGGTGTTTGTGGGAGGAAGAAGGAGTGTGTGGGTGCAGGAATAAGTGGAGGGGGCCACCATGGGCCCATGAGGCAGAGGGCGCGCCCTCCACCCTCGTGGCCAGGTGCTTGCCCCTCCTGCTGTGTTCTCAGTGCCAGATATTCTCAAATATTCCAGAAAAAATCATATTCCATTTTCAGGGTATTTGGAGAACTTTTATTTTTGGGGTATTTTTATATTGCACGGATAAATCAGAAAACAAACAGAAAAATAATACTATTTTTACTTCATTTCAACTAAATAACAGAAAGTAGAAAGAGGGTACAGAAGGTTGTGCCTTCTAGTTTCATCCATCTCATGCTCATCAAAAGGAATCCACTCACAAGGTTGATCAAGTCTTGTTAACAAACTCATTCCGAATAACATGGAACCGGAGAAATTTCGAATAACACTATGTTACATCAACTGGGATATTCAAATCCAATATAATAAGAATATCATATTTCTTCTTGACAGTAGGAAGAGGAAATTCAAAACCTCCAAATATAATCGATGGAATTTTTCCAATAGAATTGATACTATGAACTTGAGGTTGTTTCCTCGGAAAGTGTACCGTATGCTCATTACCATTAACATTAAAAGTGGCATTGCCTTTGTTGCAATCAATAACAGCCCCTGCAATATTCAAAAAGGGTCTTCCAAGAATAATAGACATACTATCGTCCTCGGGAATATCAAGAATAACAAAGTCCGTTAAATAGTAATGTTTGCAACCACAACAGGCACATCCTCACAAATACCGACAGGTATAGCAGTTGATTTATCAGCCATTTGCAAAGATATTTCAGTAGGTGTCTACTTATTCAAATCAAGTCTACGATATAAAGAGAGAGACATAACACTAACACCGGCTCCAAGATCACATAAAGCAGTTTTAACATAGTTTCTTTTAATGGAGCATGGTATAGTTGGTACTCCTGGATCTCCAAGTTTCTTTGGTATTCCACCCTTAAAAATATAATTAGCAAGCATGGTGGAAATTTCAGCTTCCTGTATCTTTTTTTATTTGTGACAATTTCTTTTATATACTTAGCATAAGGATTCATTTTGAGCATATCAGTTAATCGCATACGCAAAAAGATAGGTCTAATCATTTCAGCAAAGCGCTCAAAATCCTCATCATCCTTTTTCTTGGATGGTTTCGGAGGAAAAGGCATGGGTTTCTGAACCCATGGTTCCCTTTCTTTACCGTGTTTCCTAGCAACAAAGTATCTTTTATCATAATGTTGATTCTTTGATTGTGGGTTATGAAGATCAACAGCAGGTTCAGTTTCTACATCATTATCATTACTAGGTTGAGCATCATCATGAACATCATCATTAACATTTTCATTTTTCTTTTTCTTCTCTTGGATTCTCAGGTGGTTCAGCAATAGGTTCACTAGAAGCATGCAAAGTCCTGTCATTTTTCTTTTTCTTCTTTTTAGAAGGACTAGGTGCATCAATATTATTTCTCTGAGAATCTTGTTCAATTCTCCTAGGATGGCCTTCAGGATACAAAGGTTCCTGAGTCATCTTACCAGTTCTAGTAGCCACTATAACAACATAATCATTTTTCTTACTATTCATTTCACTGAGCAAATCATTTTGAGCTTTAAGTACTTGTTCTACTTGAGTGGTAACCATAGAAGCATGTTTAGTAATGAGTTTAAGTTCACCTTTAACATTAGCCATGTAATTACCCAAGTGCTCAAGCATATCGGAATTGTATTTCAATTGTCTACGAAAATAAGCATTGAAGTTTTCTTGTTTGACAATAAAATTATCAAACTCATCCAAGCATTGGCTAGCAATTTTAGTAGGAGGGATTTCAGCTTTATCATATCTATAGAGAGAATTTACCTTTACTACCTGTGTCGGGTTATCAAGACCATGAGGTTCTTCAATAGGTAATGGATTAAGATCATATGTTTCTTCAACAGGCGGTAAATTAAGACCATGTATTTCTTCAATAGGAGGTAAATTCTTAACATCTTCAACTTTAATACCTTTTTCTTTCATAGATTTCTTTGCCTCTTGCATATCTTCAGATCGAAAGCAGAACACCTCTCTTCTTGAGTTGGTTTAGGAATAGGATCAGGAATTGGCTCAGAGCTGGCTCGAAGTGTCCAATTATTTTCATTTGTCAACATATTATTCAATAGGATTTCAGCTTCATCCGGTGTTCTTTCCCTGAAAACAGAACCATCACAACTATCCAGGTAATCTCTGGAAGCATCGGTTAGTCAATTATAAAAGATATCAAGTACTTCATTTTTCTTGAGAGGATGATCAGGCAAAGCATTAAGTAACTTGAGAAGCCTCCGCCAAGCTTGTGGGAGACTCTCTTCTTCAATTTGCACAAAGTTGTATATTTCCTTTAAAGCAGCTTGTTTCTTATGAGCAGGGAAATATTTAGCAGAGAAGTAATAAATCATATCATGGGGACTACGCACACAACCAGGATCAAGAGAATTAAACCATATCTTAGCATCACCCTTTAATGAGAACGGAAATATTTTAAGGATATAGAATTAGCGAGATCTCTCATCATTAGTGAACAGGGTGGCTATATCATTTAATTTAGTAAGATGTGCCTAGCAGTTTGATTCATAGCCATGAAAAGGATCAGATTCAACCAAAGTAATTATATCGGGATCAATAGAGAATTCATAGTCCTTATCAGTAACGCAGATAGGTGAAGTAGCAAAAGCAGGGTCAGGTTTCATCCTATAATTAAGAGATTGCTGATTCCATTTAGCTAATAACCTCTTGAGCTCATATCTATCTTTACAAGCTAAAATAGCTAAAGTAGCATCTTTATCAAAAACATAACCCTCAGGAATAACAGGCAAGTCTTCATCATCACTTTCATCAATATAATCAGTTTCAATAATTTCTTTCTCTCTAGCCCTAGCAATTTGTTCATCAAGAAATTCACCAAGTGGCACAGTAGTATCAAGCATAGAAGTAGTTTCATCATAAGTATCATGCATAGCAGAAGTGGCATCATCAATAACATGCGACATATCGAGCGAATAGCGTAAGCGAGGTTTAGGTGTCGCAAGCTTACTCAAAAGCAGAAGGTGAATCAAGTGCGAGCTAGATGGCGATTCCTTACCTCCCCTCGTAGTTGAGGGATAAATTGTTGTCTTAGCGTCTTTCAAGTTCTTCATAGTGACCAGCAGATATAATTCCCAAGTGACTCAAAGAATAGAGCTATGCTCCACAACAGCGGCGCCAGAAAATAGTCTTGATAACCCACAAGTACAGGGGATCACTACAGTTTTCGAGGGTAGAGTATTCAACCCAAATTTATTGATTCGACACAAGGGGAGCCAAAGAATATTCTCAAGTATTAGCAGTTGAGTTGTCAATTCAACCACACCTGGATAACTTAGTATCTGTAGCAAAGTGTTTAGTAGCAAAGTAATATGATAGTAGTGGTAACGGTAGCAAAAGTAATATTTTTGGGTTTTGTAGTGACTGTAACAATAGCAACGGAAAAGTAAATAAGCGGAGAACAATATAAGATAAGCTCGTAGGCATTGGATCGGTGATGGAGAATTATGCCGGATGCGGTTCATCATGTAACAACCATAACATAGGGTGACACAGAACTAGATCCAATTCATCAATGTAATGTAGGCATGTATTCCGAATATAGTCATACATGCTTATGGAAAAGAACTTGCATGACATCTTTTGTCCTACCCTCCCGTGGCAGCGGGGTCCTAATGGAAACTAAGGGATATTAAGGCCTCCTTTTAATAGAGTACCGGAACAAAGCATTAGCACATAGTGAATACATGAACTAACTATGGTAGTAATCACCGGGAGTGGTCCCGATTATTGTCACTTCGGGGTTGCCGGATCATAACACATAGTAGGTGACTATAGACATGCAAGATAGGATCAAGAACTCACATATATTCATGAAAACATAATAGGTTCAGATCTGAAATCATGGCACTCGGGCCCTAGTGACAAGCATTAAGCATAGCAAAGTCATAGCAACATCAATCTCAGAAAATAGTGGATACTAGGGATCAAACCCTAACAAAACTAACTCGATTAAATGATAGATCTCATCCAACCCATCACCGTCCGGCAAGCCCTACGATGGAATTACTCACGCATGCGGTGAGCACCATGAAATTGGTGATGGAGGATGGTTGATGATGACGACGGCGAATCCCCTCTCCGGAGCCCGAGCGGACTTGGATCAGCCCGAGAGGTTTTAGGGCTTGGCGGCGGCTCCGTATCATAAAACGCGATGAATCCTTCTCTCTGATTTTTTCTCCCCGAAAGAAAATATATAGAGTTGGATCTGAGGTCGGAGGAGCTCCAGGGGTCCCACGAGGTAGGGGGGCGCGCCCCTAGGGGGCGCCCCCACCCTCGTGGCTTTTATTATTTCCAAATACACGTTCCGTGGAGTTTCAGGTCATTCCGAGAACTTTTGTTTCTGCATATAAATAACACCATGGAAAGTCTGCTGAAAACAGCGTCAGTCCGGGTTAGTTCCATTCAAATCATGCAAGTTAGAGTCCAAAACAAGGGCAAAAGTGTTTGGAAAAGTAGATATGACGGAGACGTATCAACAACACATGCCCATGGTTAGGCAACCTTAACCATCTTTGATCAACGAGCTAGTCCAGTAGAGGCTTACTAGGGACACGATGTTTGTTTATGTATTCACACATGTATTTAGGTTTCCGATCAATACAATTCTAGCATGAATAATAAACTTTTATCATGGATAAGGAAATATAAAATAACAACTTTATTATTTCCTCTAGGGCATATTTCCTTCAGCTTGTGGCTCCTACTGGATTGATACCTTGGTTCTTAACCGAGGGAAATACTTATCTCTACTTTGCTGCATCACCCTTCCCTCTTCAAGGGAAAAATCAACGCAAGCTCAAGAAGTAGCAGCACCGGGTCAGGGACTCGGCTCGCCCTCGAGGAAGAAAAACCCATGTACGAGGAGATGGATGGTGTGAATGGGCCCCACAACGGTGGCGCCTCATCGATACAGATGAGGACCGCGCCGACAAGGTCCTCCGTGAAGCAGATGAGGCAGGCCATGAGTGCGACCGCCCCTTGGAGCGATTTGATGAGCTCCGGGAGGTAGCTCGCTGCCAAGTGGTAGACATGCATCGCGAGCTCAACCACATCGCGCCAAGATTCGAGGAGCTCCACCACGCAGTCGCCGAAGTGGAGATCGACGCGACCTACAAGATCTCTAACGTAACAGCGTGCGCTAAGCAAACCACATGCGATGCAGACCGCGCCGTTGAAGAGGCTCTCATTGTGGCCGGCATCAAGATTTCCGCGGCCACGTCGTACGCGGAAGACAGTGTCCGCCAGACATCATCAAATGTAGGACAATGAACGAAGCATTGATGGCCGGTGAGGAGGGCAGCGACAACGACTGGGATGACGATAGCGATGAGTCGGACAACGGCAAGGAAGGACGACGACGACAAGGATGACGGTGGCGACAAGGAGGACGACAACGATGACGATGAATAAATTTAAGTAGTTCTGTTAGGTTCTAGAATTATGCATGTTAATTATGTATGAACTTGTGCATATCTTGTAATGATAGTAAGTATTGTCTTTATATTTTATGAAGTTGTCTATTGAATCCTATGATCTCTAATCAGTTTCAATCTAAACCGTGACAAGCACTACCATTGCATCCAGTTCAGGTGTATTTGAACGGTCACCACGACATTGGCATCGGTTCCTTGGTCGAATCCAGGGGTTCAATTGTTTTTTTTCCTGCTAATCTATTATTTCTGTTCCTGTCAAGTGGCCTCACACAAGGGAGACGATAAGTGTAATCACAAGTATATATTTTGTGATTTGGCGGCACAGCGGATTTTTATACTATAAGCAATTGAGATCTCAAAACTTATTTTCTATGACTCTACAAATCGTCACAGAATATGCACATGTCTAATGATGGTCGAATGTGTTGCCAAAAATAAGGCTAGAATGTCACCAAAGTTGCCGAGGGCACTGTCTAAGAACATTTTCCTGATGGACGATCGTCATGAGCTGTTTCCCCTTCGGGTTTCCTGTTCCGTCACGAGGGTTTTTGTTACAAAATAGCACATTTTTTGTAGTGACACTGCAGGAATCCACCCCTGGTGGAAAACTCGCATTCTTCATTTTCCTCGGTCTAACGACTTGGTCCGAGCAAGGCAAACCCAAGAAGACTAAAAATATTGGGGGTACAAATAAAGCTGTGACGATTTCGAAGGTTGCTCGATGAAGGATGAAGACAGGTTCAATGGCTCATTTTATAGGCTCAGATTATCAGTGTGATGGCGAAGAAATAGGGCAGGGATGATGGACGAAAAAATTAGACAACATATATAAAGAGCATCTCGCGTGTGGTTTCAGGCACTTTCGGCGCAAAGGGCAGATGCCTTCCTACCAACTAGCGAAGTGCTATCGCGTCACGCAGCATAACACGTCTGATGTTCTTGCCACGCCCCATGGTGGCATGTGTCACGTTGCCCACCCCATTCCATTTTTGTTTATTCCAGCGCATGAAACCTGTTATGCTTGCGGCAGGCCCAGCTACCTTCGGTTGTGGTGGCAGGTGCCATGTAATAAATTTCTTTGGGCTTTCTTTGCCACGTACTTTTGTCAATAATGTTTGAAGGTGGTCCTTTCGGTCATTATGTTCGGGTAGGCGGTCTAAAGTGACAAAAATTATGCGCCTCGATGGCTCAAAACGTCTTCAAAGAGCCAAGGCCGAATTTATTTTTCATATCCCAGGGAAAAGATCCTCTAATATGAAGCATATCTTGGCTTTAATGCAACCAACAACATGGCGGATACGATTTCCTCGAACTTCGTCCCTCCAAGTCAATGGTCGTTTGTCGTGTGCACGGGTAAAGGGGCTTTCATCCGTCCCTACAAGTCAATGGTCGTTTGTCATCTTCACAGATAGGGGGGTTTCCATCCATCCATACAAGGCAATGGTCATTTGTTGTGTACATGGGTAAGGTGGCTTCCAACTGTAAATTGACCAAAGGGAGAAATTATATCAGTGCTTCAATGACCGGGTAGAGGAGTACCCGGTAGAAACATTCTACTTACAATATTAACCAATTTCAGGAATGACACATTTTACACGTATTATTGAATCTTAAAAAGGAAAATTATGGGCGACGATGCATATGGTCCGTGAAACACGTTTGTACGTTAACCATTCCCCTGTCCATTAACACTATTTGTTGGAGCAACATGGCAGCAATTATTGCGCTTCTGTCCAACAAAATTGTGAAATCGCTAACGATCCTGCCGTCCGTCAGTTCTCCTACCAACGGGTCTAGCTTTCTTTCCTTCTACGTATATAATGGACAATATATTTGTGAGAGAAAACAAAAGTCCGGAGCAGGCGGAAGAAACGCGAAACGGAAACCACGTGGTTCGAGGGTGCGCGTACGCGGAAGGCCTGTACCCGTTAAAACCCCGGCAAATCCCCTCCCATCTCTCGCGCCGCCTCTCTATTCTCCCATCCCACCGCTCACCATGGCCGCTATCGACGAGGCCTTTGGCCGCCGGGCGGCCAGCTGCTTCTTCGAGGTCGGCCAGCGCGAGATCGGCTCATCCAGCTCCCGCGCTTCGTCCTGCCGAATCAGCGGCTCCGAGGTGCTCCTTTCTCAATTATTTTCATTTCAGTGTGATCTCCTGTACTTTTCTGATTCGGTTGGGTTCTCGAGCGGATCGAGCATCGCTGACCGCGGATATCGTTAGGGAATAGGGAACCTTCTGCATATTTCTGTCGGCAGGGGTGAAATACTGGAATAGGATAAGCATGTTCGTAAGGCGGCAGCTTGGTCTTGCTCTTGGCTTATCGAGGTTATTTAGTTGCATACATGCCTTAGAGCATCTTTAGCAGATCCCGCAAACCGCGGTGCTGCAAATTTCGTTTACGGTCGGTGGTACTCCATCAGAGTTGGAGAGGACGAACGCCATGTCGTACTCCTTCAACGCCGTCACCCGCGCCGCTGCAGCTTCGTCTCCGGCGGCGGCCGCCTCCTTCGCATCAAACCACACGCGCTCCGCTGCCCAGAGACGCTTGAGCGCGGGCGAGAAGATCCGGTCCAGCCGGTCGAAGTTGCTCCAGGCCCGGCTGCCGCTGCTGCGGGAGAGGGCGCCGCGCACACGTGCCTGCACCTTGCGCCACTCCTCCATCGCCTGGCGGAGGGAGGAGCTACCCACCTCGTCGTCATGGCAGCGCTTGCGAGGCGGCTAGCAGCCGCGGCCACCCCTCCCAACGACCCGCGCTCGACATCGGGGCGAGGTTCGGGTGGCTACCTGTGCCGCCAAAGGCTACCGGAGGAAAGGGGATTTGTCACCGGAGATGACGATTTGCGGCGGAGGGGGATACGGGAAATGCCGGATGCGAACTCTAAAGCGGGGGAGCTCCGGTATATGTGCAGGAATCGGGGGCGGTTTATGGGCTGCCCGTAAACAATTTACTGGCCGGGCCGTTTTTACAGGATCTACTCGGGCCTGTATTTTGACACGAACCGTAAATCCGCCAGGCCGGCAAGCTTTTAAGGGATATGCTAGAGATGCCCTTAGTTCTGTCTTAGCTTTTTATTTTTTAGAGAAAATACGAGGGCCCGAGTTTATAAATAAAGCCATGAGGCAGAGAGATGTTCTAGTCCTGTCTTTGCTTTATGTACTTTGTACCGTAAAGCTCAAATCTCTGATCACATGGACACAGGTGTTCACTGTAGCCCAGAGCCCCAGACCATTATTTAAATACGGTCATACCGTCAGTGAACCGGGGCTCTCTTTTTGACATGTTGGATTGTCATAACTCTGTTCTGGACAATATTTACCAAGTTCCAGTAGCTTGATAGTTTTGTACATGTTGGAATGTCATAACTCTGTTCTGCAATTGTGGAATTCTTTCGTTTCATGCTTACTGTTTGCTATTTTCATCTTGTCCTTGTGAATAGGGCCTAATTTTGCGGATGAACCAATATGGAAAGTTGCGAGGTCATAGTGGCTGTGTTAATACTATAAGCTTCAATCCTGCTGGTGACCTCCTTGTGTCTGGTTCAGACGACACAGACATCATACTATGGGACTGGCTTGCTAAAACTGAAAAACTAAATTACCCTTCTGGACATCAACAAAATGTCTTTCATGCTCGTGTGATGCCATTTACAGATGACAACACCATTGTGACCGTCGGTGCTGATGGCCAGGTGTGTCTCTACCCACGCTTGAGTTTTTTTCTTGCTGTATTAGTAGTACTAGTACTAATCAGATATTCACAAGTATCCCAATGAGTATGTACTGTTTTTTATGTGACCAATATCACCCTTAGGAAACTCTAGAATAATAGCACCATACATAACTAACCAAAAGGTCACCTGTAAGCCATGTTCTTCAAAAGCTATCTTCATAAGACCTTACAAGTAAAAAATATTCGATATTGGTTATGTATGGAATGATTTTTCTGGCTATCAGGTGTCTGCAGATTCATTAAATTTACCATTCTGTTCTGATAGTCATTTCAATCCCACCACTTGTCCTCAGGTTAGGGTGGGACAACTGAAGCAGGGTGGTGGATTCACAACCAAACAAATTGGGGAACATCATGATCGTGCGCATAAGATGGCTCTCGAACCAGGAAGTCCTCACATACTTTACAGCTGTGGAGAGGATGGCTTGGTACAACACGTATGTCACTGCTCCGTTATATGCGCAATTATATTGCTTCACACATTTGGATTGAATATTTGTTTCTTACAGTTTGACCTGCGCAGTGATTCACCAACAAAGCTTCTCACCTGCTATTCATTCTCAAATAGAAGGCGCCGTGTAAGACTGAATACCATTGCTATTGACCCACAGAACCCTAATTATTTTTCGATCGGTGGCTCCGATGAGTATGTACGGCTGTATGATTTTAGGAAAATAAACTTGGACTCTTCAAGCAATATGAACCTACCAGTTGATACCTTCTGCCCTCAGCACCTTCTTATGGGTGGGAAGGTCCACATCACTGGTATTGCATACTCTTATTCAAGCGAGTTACTTGTCTCATACAATGACGAGCTTATCTACCTGTTCGAAAACTATATGGGTCTTGGTCCGAATCCTGAATCAACACAGCCAGCGCATTTGGACAAGCTTGAGCAGCTACAATCATACTCTGGTCACAGAAATTTCAGAACTGTTAAAGGAGTCAGTTTCTTTGGACCCAATAATGAATATGTTTTGAGTGGGTCAGACTGCGGGCATGTGTTCATTTGGAGGAAAAATGGAGGTGAATTGATGAGGATCATGCGCGGCGATAAACATATCGTTAATTGCATCGAACCCCATCCGCATTTTCCCTTCCTAGCTACTAGTGGGATAGACAGCACCATTAAGATTTGGACACCTTCGTCAAGCAAAGTGATGCAATTGCCTCAATATGCAAATAAAGTAAGTCTTATGTTTTGTTGGTGTTGCACTCGGTTCGTACAGTTGACCGTGTACTTGCTCTTGTTGCAGTGAGTTTGTATTTTACAGTAATGTTTTGTTGCATGACAGGTAATAGCTTCAAACGCGCGGGAGAGGCAATTCTATGCCTCCCGAGGAGAAATGACACTTTCAGCTGACGTCATGATGCGTATCTTAAGATTGCAAAATACACAATCTGAACTGTACGCAAATCATGAACCATCTGCTGCCGATTTCGCAACTGGTGGTGATGAGACTTTCTTAATTGGGCTTGGTGATGGTGATGGGAACCAAAGATCGAACTCTGATCCCAGGGAATGCATTGTGACATGAGGCCATGTTTTTTAGGTTGCAACTTCACATTCAGTGATATTTTAGTGGCGGAAAACTGATTGGCGGTGTGTCACAACCTGCTACTTGTTTTTTTTTTCTGTTATCGTGTTATTAGTATGTTAGTATGGAGTAGGGCGTTTTGGTGCCCAGGCTCATCT
The DNA here is from genome assembly GCA_021605145.1 of Aegilops bicornis. Lineage (NCBI taxonomy): Eukaryota > Viridiplantae > Streptophyta > Magnoliopsida > Poales > Poaceae > Aegilops > Aegilops bicornis. The sequence goes on from CM038672.1 coordinate 454,023,873, forward strand.
GCACCCCGTTAGAAATAAATTCGTAAAAAATTCAAAACAAATTTAAAAATATTCAAATAAAATTTGTGTGGTAGACAATTTGATGCGTGAGGCCCGCTCTAAGTTTGAAGTCATTTGGACATATGAACAGCTCTCAGCAAAAAAGACAAATCGAGCCAAAACAGTACATGAACAGTAAACATTTTTACAGACCCCTAATTTATCTTTTTTGCTGAGATCTGCTCATATGTTCAAATGACTTGAAATTTGGAGCGGACCTCATGCATCAAATTGTCTACCACACAAATTTTATTTAGAATTTTTTGAATTTTTCTAGAATTGTTTTGATTTTTTTCGTCGGCGCAGGTGCAGATGAGCTCGGGTGCAGAAATGGATTTTCGGTTAGTATGTTTAAATCCGTACTCGGTCTAGTAAAATAAAGGCGTTCCTCAGGCTGTTTTGAAAAGAAGGATGACCCCCGGCCTCTTTTTCTGGAAGATGCATGCAGTTACTTTATTAATTATTTACAAAGACCTTACGAAGTAGTACATCAGGTAATCTGAAGCCATCATCTTAGAGCATCTCGAGCCGTGCCCCCAACAGCTCTCGGGCGATTTTTTGGCGCTACACCCAAAAATCGGCCCACTTGCGCATCTAGGAGCCTGTTTTTCGCCGGTTTGGGCCGAAAATGATGCCGGCGGACCCAGGCCGAACACGGCGCGGTAGGGGCGCCGGGGCAATCATTTTTGGCGCGAAAGAACGGCGGGCCCGCCGAGTCAGCGACCCCCGCACCTCGTCGTCCTCGTCGCTTCGGTTTTTCGTGGGGAATCAATGTCAAGGCTGCCGCCGGTCAGCCTTTCATTGATACCTCGTGAGCGGCGCGGCGCGGCGACGCACCATCTCCCTTCACGCGTACACACGGCGCCCACACCCTCGGGCCGCTTTATAAGTAGCACCTCCCCTCACCTGTGGCCGCACCCCGCCCACAGCTCTCTCTGTCCCCGTGCGCCGCCGCCGCCGACGTTCCTCCCCTCTCTTCCCGTGCCGGGCCGCGATGATGGGCGAGAGGTTTCCCGTTGATGGGGTGGCGGCCAATGGCTTCGGCCGCCGCTCGTTGCACAAGTGGGAAGCCTACCTCCTGTTCGAGGCCAACGTCCCGGTGCCTCCTGACATGCGCGCGCCGGGGCGGTGGAAGCTCAGCACCGGTGGCGTCCCCATTCCCCCGCTGCATGACGTCACCGCGCGCGTCAACTACTTCGCCGACGAGGTCGACCGCGTGCGGGTGTCGCTGACGGAGGAGCAGCGGGCCCTCTCGCAGTACGCCGCCGGCAACCACGAGGCCTGGGTGGCGTACTTCCAGCGTCGGCAAGCGGAGCGGCTGGCCTCCACCAACGGGGCGCCGGTGGTGTAGGGGACCAAGAACAGCGAGGGCCACCGCCTGTGGTGGGGCGCCCCCCGCCGCACTCTCCACGCCGTCCTCCAGCACCTCGAGGGCAGCGATCGCCGATGACCTACCACCGCCCCGGTCCCCGGAGCGCGACCCAATGGATTCGGAGGAGGGTCGGCTCCTCTTCTTCCTCGTCCCGCTCCTCCTCCCACTCCTCCGGGTCGTCGGTGTTGTTCGACGTCAAGGCCGAGCCCGCGGAGACGCCGCTCGGCCGGCGCACCTGCAGCGCCGGCATCGTCATCAACGAGGGCGGGCGCGCCTCCTCCTCGGCTCCTCCCCGCTTCGTCAAGCCGAAGACGGAGCCGGGGCTCACCACCGTGAAGACGGAGCCCGGGCTCGCCAGCGTGAAAGGCGGAGCGAGGCTCGGCGGCCAGCGGCCTTGAAGTGGTAGCGAAGACTAGGCGTAGACGGAGCTGGAGTGCCAGTGTCGCGCCTTTGAGCAGCTCGCCGCTCGGTGCCGTGGCCGCTACGAGGGAGGCGTCGTCGTCCTCGACGACGACAGCGATTACGACGCGCCGCCACCGGTCCACCAGGGTGACCCCGGGCAGGGGTCCAGCAGAGGCGGCCGCGTGAAGGAGAAGGACGACGAGGACAACGGTGGTGGCGGCGGCGGCGACTTCGCCTCTTTCAGCGCGTTATTCGGCCTCTAGTCACGGCCTCTTTGTTTTCCTCCTAAGTATTTTATCTATGTAAAAAATGATTTCAGTTCGCCGAAGTAATGCCGAAGTAATGTACTGTTTCGCCGAATATTTGTCCCGTTCGCCGAATTTTAGTCAAATAAATGTTCAAAAAAGTTTAAAACAGGCGCTTGGGGCCGACCCTGGGGACGTCGGCTGGGAACCCGATCGCCCCCAGGCCGATTTTAGCGCCGGTTCGTCCCCAGTCGGCGATTTTTTCGAGCTACCTGGGGGACCAACGGCTGGAGATGCTCTTATCAACATCTGTCGTTAGTCTTATCTACTTGATGAAGGGTGCTGATAGTCCGAACCTAATACCAAACAGACATCACATAAATGCCTAACATTTAAACCCGGAGGCCCCAACCAAGCCACATACTGAGTTGGGGTGCAAACCTGTCTGACTTTCATAGGTCGTCACCGCCGCCTTTCACTGATTCATTTTCAGAGCAAGTACTGACGCATCAACCTTGCCAGGTCTGCCGTCAATGCCCTCATGACGCCAGACAATGCCTCTTCCCTGCGCGCGTGAGTCCCGACGTGATAACCGTGCAACATGTATATAAGTTTCATAGGCTGAGAAATCAGCACTGGAACCTAGTGTAACATTTGGTAACACCTCCTTTCATGTTCGGCATACCTATCTACTTCCTCCGTTCATAAATACGTATAAGATGCTCTAACTTTTTCGTAAATTGAATGTATGTATACACATTTTAATGTGTTTGTTTTTATTCATTTCAATACTTATCTAATTTATATTTAAAATATTCAAAACATCTTATATTTATGAATAGAGGAAATATCTCTCAAGGAATCATTCCACTGCACCAAGAAACTTCAACAATCCTTCAGAAAAATGGACTGCATTTCGGCTTACCAAAAAAAAAAGACCAGACTAATACTGCATTTCTGCTTCTCAGAAGAAAAGGATACCAGTGTCATTCCCGGAGTTGATCAACGCCACAACCTCGCAATCCAGCGTGAGCGCGTGCCTGGTGGTATTCTCTTACCTTGTGCACACGCAAACTTTCTCGGAACTCTGAAGCAATAGGTAGCACCACAGGTCGGCAGCTTTGCGTGGGCAAGAAAAGAGACATGTTGTTGAATATTATTGATTAGATTGAGAACAAAGCATAAACTATTCTGGATTGTCCTGTATTCCAAATAGATTATACACTTCTATATATATGCCCACGAGGCTCAAGTAATAAACATCGATTCCACCAATCCTCTGTATCCCTTCTAACGGTTAACCGATCCAATCCTACCCCTTGCCCGCCGCTTTCGCACCGCGCCGCCCATAGCTAGGGTTCGTTCACCGGTCGTGTTGACCGGCTGCCCTAAAGAGTCTTCTTTCCCGATCCATTTATTCAGGTTTTTCTCCCTCTCACCGGTCGTATTGATCGGTGTTTTTGTTTTTGGTTTTCGGATCTAAGATTGGTTTGCGTCACCCGCAGCCGCCATCGACCCCCACGCACCTCTACTCCAACACCGTTGCAACCGGATAGCTTCTTCTCCGACCTGGCGGCCTCACGCGACGAGGCGGCCCCTCACGGTCGTCGTCTGCACGTCTGCTTGCCCGTCGCCCTGCATCGACCGCCCCAGCCCTTCTCCGATCGGGACTTCTCCATCACCACCCGCCTCCGTCGCGTCTGAATGGCCGCCCTGCCATCTTCCTCGCCGGCCCCGTCGGCGGCTACCTCGAGCTCGGGCACCCTGCTGCGTTGGTCGCTCGGGCCTCGCTGTCCGGGCGCCGGTGCTGCGTTGGCATCCGGTCTTTGGTCTTCGGCGCTTTCGTCTGCACGTTGTCCCACGCCGACCGTCGTTGCCAGCTTCATCTTGGACTCGCTGCCACCTCGCCTCCACCGAGCGATGTCCCCGACCTCGCACGCGAACGGATTGATCACCCGCCCGCCCGCGATCCGCCTCAGCTACGCCGTGCGGCCGATCTGGCCCGTCGGTTGCGCGCGCCTCCGCAGGTCCCGTGAAGACTGTCCTGATTACAGTGCGCCCCTTCACCGATCGAGCATCGGGCTGTCGCTGCGTCGCCCGGTCTGGCCGCAGCGCCGCCGCCCCATGGTTCTCCTCGAGGTTGCACCAACTTGCGCGCCGCCGCCGTGTCACCCCTTCGGATCGTATCGCCGTGGCACGCGGTCTCCGCCGCCGCCCGAGGCCGTTCCCGTGGCTGCACCGACTTGGGCACCGCTTCTGCGTCGCCCCTTCGGGCTGTAGTGCCACGGCACGTAGTCAACGCCGCCGCCACGAGGTCTTCCTGCCGTCGCCCCAACCTGTGCGCTACCGCTCCGTTGCCCCTACGGGCCGTAGCGCCGCGGCATGCGGTCCACTCGCCATCCCCGCGGGCCGACTTTCACGTGGTATGCGCCGCGCCGCCTCCCTTGGCGCGGGAATGCCACCTTCCGTGCAGGTCTTCATCACGCTGTCTGGTTCTTCCTCGCCTACTTCGAGCATCGCCGCCGCGCTCCTAACCCAGCTGCAGCCGCCGCTCTTCTTCGGCGCCGCTGCCGCTCGCTCACCTGAGTGGCCGCCGCCGCCCACCCCTTTTGTCTTCGTCCAACACCAGCTCGCCATCGCCAGTCGTCGTCATCTTCCTCGGCCACTTCATCTACTCCGACCACCGGGGCGACATCGGCCACATGCCGATTTGCGTCGCAACCATCGCTGCGTCCTTTCCTGCTAACTCATGCAGGTCCCCGTCTACGTATGCCCGGTGCTGGAAACACCGACGCGTGCCTTGTCTACGATGTGTTCCCAGGACTGGCAAGCCTAGAGCGGTATATCATCAACATCAACTTCGTCCGTCTTAGCATGCCCGGTGCTGGCAACACCAATGCGTGCCTTCGTCCACGACATGTTCCCGGACTTGGCAAACTCAACGCGATGCCTCATCAACAATGTCTTATTCCTGGCGCACCACTACCTTGACACCACTGCGCCCATGACTAACTAAAAGCACAAGTGCTCCCTGGTTGATTTTGGTAATTAATGTCAATATATTTCTTGTTGGACTAATAGTTGTATCTAGTGTATTTCAGACAAGTTCAACAATGGCGTGGCAAGGACAAGTGGATGTGGAACCCTGATGACCCACAAGTATAGGGGATCAATTGTAGCTCTTTTCGATAAGTAAGAGTGTTGAACCCAATGAGGAGCAGAAGGAAATGACAAGTAGTTTTCAGTAAGGTAATGTCTGCAAGTGCTGAAATTGTAAGTAGTTGAGTAGTTTGATAGCAAGATAATTTGTAACGAGCAAGTAACGATAATAGTAACAAGTATGCAGCAAGGTAGCCCAAACCTTTTGAGGCAAAGGACAGGCCAAAACGGTCTCTTATGATAAGCAAAACGTTCTTGAGGGTACACGGGAATTTCATCTAGTGACTTTCATCATGTTGGTTTGATTTGTGTTTGCTACTTTGATAATTTGATATGTGGGTGGACCGGTGCTTAGGTGCTGTTCTTACTTGAACAAACCTCCTACTTATGATTAACCCTCCCGCAAGCATCCGCAACTACGAGGAAAGTATTAAGAATAAATTCTAACCATAGCAATTAAACTCTAGGATCCAATCGGTCCCTTACGGAATAGCGCATAAACTGGGGTTTAAGCTTCTGTCACTCTCGCAGCCCACCATCTAATTGCTACTCCACAATGCATTCCCTTAGGACCAAATATGGTAAAGTGTCATGTAGTCGGCGTTCACGTGACACCACTAAGGGAATCACAACATACATACTATCAAAATATCGAACACATATCAAGTTCACATGATTACTTGCAACATGATATCTCCCGTGACCTCAAGAACAAAAGTAACTACTGACAAATGATAAACATGTTCATGATCGAGGGTATTAGATAGCATAATGGATCTGAACATATAATCTTCCACCAAATAAACCATATAGTAATCAACTACAAGATGTAATCAACACTACTAGTCACCCACAGGCACCAATCTATAGTTCTGGTAACAAGATTGAATACAAGAGATGAACTAGGGTTTGAGATGAGATGGTGTTGTTGAAGATGTTGATGGAGATTGCCCTCCCCAAGATAGGAGAGTTGTTGGTGATGATGATGACGATGATTTCCCCCTCCGGCAGGGAAGTTCCCCCGGCGGAATCGCTTCGCGGGAGGGCAAAAGTGCTCCTGCCCAAGTTCCACCTCGAGACGGCGGCGCTCCGTCCCGAAAGACTTCTCCTTATTTTTTTTCTAGGTCAAAATGACCTATATACCAGAAGATGGGCACCGGAGGTGGGCCGAGGAGGCCACAACCGACCAGGGCAGGCCATGGGGCCCTGGCGCGCCAAGGTGGGTTGTGCCCACCTGGTGGCCCCCTCTGGTAGTTATTGGCTTCAGTATTTCTTATATATTTCATAAAAATCCCTGTCAAGTTTTAGCTGGAGTTGTGCAGAATAGGTGGTCTGACGTAGCTTTTCCAGGTCCAGATTTCCAGCTGCCGGAATTCTCCCCCTTTGCGTATCGCTACTCCTAATGGAGGAGTTGGTAGCCTGGTACGGTTTATTTTCGTCCGGTTTTTATTCGTCACCTCCCACCACCCCGACCAATTGGTTTTTCTCCTTTCCATTAGAAACCCAAATCTTATTGAAGGAGATATCTTGTTTACGTGCTTACTTTGGCAGGTTCTGATTCATTCCAATCACGTAAATAAATAGGTAATTAAGAATTCAGAACTCACACCATATATTTGAGATTACCTTCCTAAAATATAGACGTAATATTTTCCTCGATAACCTTCCAAAAAAATAAGATAATCCTCAATAACAAATCATTAATCCTGCGTACTATGTCATTATTATTATCTCCACTATTAATTGACTATCACAAGTTTCTAAACAACAAAAGAACATATCTTTTACTTGTGGGCGTACGCATCCATGCACCCTACGGAGGACGTCGTGCGCTACACCATGGAGGATGTCGCGGCTGATACTCGAGAATGCCAAGGCGTGCATCATGACGTCTAGGATGGCCATGACGGAAGGCGTTTCGTCATACCACCACGTACATGTGTTCGTGGACACGGTCAAATTATATTTCTTGTCATTAATACACGGAGACACACATACTACATTCTCAAATCAAGTGTGTTCATTCAAATGTCAGGAAATTTGTTAAGGAAATGTGTCCTACAATACTTGGTAGCCGCCGTCATTCGTAGGAGCCATTCATGCGAAAATATTTTGGAAATCGAGCGCTGAATCAATTTTGAAACCAAGTCATTAATATAATTAATGGTTTCGGTAGACACTTAATTATGCCTATAGATAATTAGAAGTAGTGATTTTTCCAATTAGGTGGGTAATTAGTCGATTTGGTTGGCAGTTAATCAGGCGTGCGAAGAATTAGGTAGGTTGTTAATTATTTGTGTAATTAATTAATTAAGCAAGCAGTTCATCGCGTTTAATCATTTTAAAAGTGCTCGTTGGCAAGGACAATCAACAGGCTCTCAGCGACATGGTCGAGCACCACTTGTCAACATGGAGAACTGACACCATGCGCCCGCGACAACGTTCAACAAGATGGATGACGACCATGCTCTGCAAGATGTCGACATGTTGAAAGTTTTCGAAACGTTCACGGATGAGTACAACACGACACTAGATTGGCGAGGTGGTTCATGCTATAGTTGAAAGGGAGAGTGCTCCACGAATAAGAAGGAAAAAATTAACTAAAGCGACCAAGTGGTCCATGGTGTTGGAGATGGAAAGAGTGTTCCAAAAATATAAAGCGAAACAAAAAACAAAGATTATTATAAAAATAAGTAGGAATGGGAATTAAAACTGGCAAGGAAGGAGGAAGAAGAAGAAGAAGAAGAGGCATCGCTGACAAACGCGCAGATGTTGGCGTCAACGAAATGGGTTGGCGAAGAGAATAGGAGTAGAAGATGTGGGGAAGGATGAGGAAGAGAAGAACATCAATTATCCCTTCTAGCAATGAATGGTATATGGTCTGGAGGTGGAGCTTATTGGTGACTAGGAATACTTTCAGGTTGCCACTTACCTCCCATGTCAGTGTGCATTTGCGAAGTTGACTGGACCTTTGAGACTGATCTCTATAGTTATTTATTAGTTTATGTCAATAGTAAGTGTTAGTTTAATCCACTTTATTATACGGTAAATATGAAATATTTCATCTTTGTTGCAACGCATGACGAAGGTGAGGTGGGTGTCCTTTGATTTTAAAGGAGGCTCCAGTGAGAAATGTCCCACTAAGGCGGACCGAGTGAGAAAGGGAGGGTCCGAGAGAAAAAGGGGGCGATACGTTGTGGGGAGGGGAGAGGGGGGTTTGTGTTGGACCCATGTGTTGGAGATAACATGGGGGATTGTCCGAACAACCGCATTTCTTCCCCATATATGGTCTAAATTTGGGGGAGCCCGGACTGTCCATACAATTGAATTTTGAAGAGCCTACTAAGCGTTCGTTTGATGTCCGAACACGTCTCAACCTTTGAGAACAAATGAGCCTTGACCTTACAGACGACCTTAATCATTTTTTCGATTAATTTATATATGCATAGCCCGTAGCAACGCACGGGCGTTCTGATAGTACCTTGTAAATTATGAGAGAAAATGCATTAGAATTACTCCAAAAAGCATTATTATGGATAAAAACATTATAAATAACAGTAAGAAAACATGATGCAAAATGGACGTATCAACTCCCCCAAGCTTAGACCTCACTTTCCTCAAGCGAAAACCGAAATCGAAAAACATGTCCACATGCTTTGAGAGAGAGGTGTCGATAAAAACAAAATATGGACATAGAAGCATCATGTTGATTATTATAACAGCAACAAATTTAAACATAAGACTTTTATCATAGAACTTGCATCATATACTTTCCATGAATAAGTAACAGTTCATCACATAATCGAAGTATAAAGCAAAAACTCTATTAGAAACCAACAAACTATTTTCTCAGTCAACTTTGCAACTACAATTCATCATCTTTTCAGGAAGAGTCACGTATCGGAGCCTTTTAAGCAAGTCCACATACTCAACCATCATATAGTCTTCTATGATTGCTAACACTCACCTCGTACACATGAGCAAAACATTTCAACCGGACACATAGAAAGATAGGGGCTTATAGTTTCGCCTCCCAACATACCCACCTCAAGGGTGATATCAACAATAATAACTCATGCTATCTATATTCAACCGGACATATGTGCCTAGATCTTTCCTCACCACATGATGCTTGCCAAAAGAGAAAATAAAAAGGAATAGAAGGAGAACTTTTACTCTTTGCATAAAAGTAAATACATAAAAGTAAAAGATAGGCCCTTCGCATGAAGAAGCGAAGGTTTCCATGCACTTATTTGTTTGTATGCTCAATCCCTTAGTGCAAGAGAGCGTCACATTGTATCGCCCCTTAAGATGACAACCTTTATTATGCAGTCTGTCGCTTTTATTCTTTGTCATCCAAGTTCGTACAACGCTTAATTTTCTCTTACACTAAATGATCTCACATTTTTAGAAGCAATTTTTATTTCCTTTTTGCAGCGATGACAACTTACTTGAGGGATCTTGCTCAATCCCTAGGTAGGTATGGTGGACACTTGAAAAAGATTTGGGTTTAAGGGTTTTGTATGCACAATTATTATCTATACTTAGTGCTGATTTTTTGGCTAGAAAAGATAGGGGGCAAGCACCACATGTTGAAGGATCTATGACAATATGACTTCTATGTGAATATAAACAAACATAAACCATTAAGTTGTCTTCCTTGTCCAATGTCAACAATTTTGCACATAATATTTTGATGAGGGCTCACAATCACAAAAGATTTCTAGGATAGTCTATCTATTTATATGTGAATCTTCTCTTCCCTTATTAATTCTTTCATGAGTTACATCATTGACTAATGCTATGTTTGCCAATCTCTAATAAAATTTCCTACTTATACTTTTCCTTATGTGGTGCCATCACCTACCATAGGATTAGTATATGATCTTATTGATTTATTTCCTTTCTTTTATTTATTTCCTTTCTCTTTTTATTTCTTTCTTATTTATTTTCTTTATTTGCAACATGAAAGTAAAGTAAGCAAAACTCAAACTAAACTTTATTATGTAACTTGCACACGATTACAATGATAGATCACTAAGAAAACTCTCAAAGAAGAAAGGATCGAACTAAACTTTATTTCATCTAAAGCAAAAATATCGAACTAAGATAAGTAAAAGCGAAAAGATATTGGGATGATACGATACAGGGGCACCTCCCCCAAGCTTGGTGGAAGCCAAGGGGAATGCCCATACCCGATACTCAGTTCTCCTTTGGTGGTGAAGAAGATGGTGGTGGTGAAGAAAAGAGGTCTTGTCCTCGGATTTCCATGGCAGTGGTCCACCATCATAAGAGGAAGACTGAGTCTCACGGGTCCTGCAACTAGCATCCAAACTCATACCTTCAAACCTCACCTCATATTCAAAGACTTGGTTCTGGAGGTCATAGATTTGGCTTTGGAGGAAGTTGATTTGCTTGTTGAAGGTGAAGACGATGCCCTTCATGGGATTGCCATCCACCTTGAGATCACGGGAGAGGTCTGTGATCGTGAGGTGATTAGCATGGAGTCCACGCTCCACCATCCCCTTGCACCAGAAGACATCTTGTTCCACAGTTTCAAGCCTAGCCTCCACGGTTCCCGTCCCCTTGGGATAGGGCAGATCGCAAAGGTGAAGCACCCCCTCATGCATATCAATGACCTGAGGGTGCTGCACCACCTCCCGCAGATATGGGTTGATGACGTTCTTGAATAATTTGTCCTTGGAGGAGCTTGAAGCAGCCATGGTAGATGGGATCTGACAGAAAATAGCAAGGGAAAAAAAGAGAACACAGGATTTCTCCGCGATACGGTGGTTAACAGGTTCGCGGAGTATATATAGATTTTTTATCTTGGAGGATAAGTACATGGAAGAAAAACGGAGTACGGAAGGTGTCCCAGGTGGGCACAACCCACTGGCACGCCAGTAAGCAAACTGGCATACAGTGTCTTGTGCCCACCAGGGGACGCTTCCTGGAAGTTTCTTATTTCCAAAATTCGAAATATTCCAAAACTGATAAAAAATATTTTTGCAAATTTTTTGGAGTCCGTTTACTTACCGTATCACGTACCTCTTTATTTTCACGATTCTGAAGTGTTCGGAAGGAATCTTTTATGTGTTATTCCGGTGTCAAAGTTTGGATAATATTACTTTCAACATTAATAGGAGTACCTGAGATATAATGCTTTATTCGTTGCCCATTGACAACCTTCGGGTTAGTACCTTTGGAATTATTTATTTTGATGGCACCAGACCGGTAAACCTCCTCGATGACATATGGGCCTTCCCATTTTGAGAGGAGCTTTCCTGCAAAGAATCTGAAATGAGAGTTGTACAATAGAACATATTCTCCGACTTTAAACTCACGCTTTTGGATTCTTTTGTCATGCCATCTTTTAACTTTTTCTTTGAATAACTTTGCATTTTCATATGCTTGGGTTCTCCATTCATCTAATGAGCTAATATCAAATAACCTCTTTTCACCAGCAAGTTTCAAATCATAGTTGAGCTCTTTCACTTCCCAATATGCTTTATGTTCTAACTCAAGAGGTAAATGACAAGATTTTCCATAAACCATTTTATAAGGAGACATACCCATAGGGTTTTTATAAGCTATTCTATAAGCCCAAAGTGCATCATCTAATTTCTTAGACCAATTCTTCCTATACCTATTGACAGTCTTTTGCAAAATTAACTTTATTTCTCTATTGCTAAGTTCAACTTGACCACTAGACTGAGGATGATAAGGTGATGCAATTCTATGGTTAACATCATACTTGGCAAGAATTTTACGGAAAGCACCATGAATAAAGTGTGAACCAGCATCAGTCATTAAATATCTAGGGACTCCAAACCTTGGGAAAATGACTTCCTTAAGCATTTTAATAGAGGTGTTGTGATCAGCACTACTGGTTGGAATAGCTTCTACCCATTTATTAACATAATCAACAGCAACCAAAATATGTGTATACCCATTAGAAGAAGGAAAATGCCCCATGTAATCAAATCCCCAAACATCAAATGGTTCAACAGCAAGTGAATAATTCATAGGCATTTCTTGACGCTTACCAATATCACCTATTCTTTGACATTCATCACAAGATGAGACAAACTTACGGGCATCCTTGAAGAGAGTGGGCAAATAAAATCCAGACTGCAATACCTTATGAGCAGTTCTATCTCCAGCATGATGCCCTCCATAAGCCTCGGAGTGACATTTTCATAGGATTTGTCCCTGTTCATGCTCAGGTACACAACGTCTAATAATACCATCTACTCCTTCTTTATAAAGATGTGGGTCATCCCAAATGTAATGTCTTAAATCATAGAATTTTTTTCCTTTGTTGGTATGTAAAGCTAGGTGGTAAATATTTAGCAACAATGTAATTAGCATAGTCAGCATACCAAGGAGTGCTATTAGCAACATTTATTGCAGCTAACTGCTCATCAGGAAAACTATCATCAATAGGTAGTGGGTCATCAAGCACATTTTCAAGCCTAGACAAGTTATCAGCTACGGGGTTCTTAGCTCCTTTTCTATCAATGATATGTAAATCAAATTCTTGCAACAAGAGAACCCAACGAATAAGTCTAGGTTTAGCATCTTTCTTTTCCATAAGATATTTAATAGCAGCATGATTTGTGTGAACAGTTACTTTGGAATCAACAATATAAGGTCTAAATTTATCACAAGCAAACACCACTGCTAAGAATTCTTTTTTTGGTAGTAGCATAATTTCTTTGAGCACTGCCTAGAGTTTTACTAGCATAATGAATAACATTCAGGTTCTTATCAACTCTTTGTCCTAGAACATCACCAACAACATAATCACTAGAATCACACATAATTTCAAAAGGCAAGTTCCAATTAGGTGGTTGAACAATAGGTGCAGAAATTAGGGCTTTCTTGAGTGTTTCAAAGGCTTCAAGAAAATCATCATAAAAAACAAAAGGAATATCCTTTTGCAAGAGACTAGTGAGAGGCCTATAAATTTAGAGAAGCCTTTGATAAATCTCCTATAGAAACCAACATGACCTAGGAAACTATGAATACCTTTTATATCTTTAGGTCATGGCATTTTCTCAATTGCATCAACCTTAGCTTGGTCTACTTCAATACCTCTTTCAGAAATTTTATGACCCAAGACAATGCCTTCATTAACCATAGAGTGGCACTTCTCCCAATTCAAGACAAGATTTGTTTGTTTACATCTCTGCAAAACTCGATCAAAATTGCTTAAACAATCATCAAAAGACTTCCCATAAATAGAGAAGGCATCCATGAAAACCTCAACAATCTTTTCACAAAAGTCAGAGAATATAGCAGTCATACATCTTTGAAAGGTAGTAGGTGCATTACATAAACCGAAAGGCATACGTCTATAAGCATAGGTTCCACAAGGACAAGTGAAAGTGGTCTTTTCTTGATCAAGTTGAGAAACATGTATTTCGCCAGAATATCCATCAAGGAAGCAAAACTGTGTGTGCTTAGATAATATTTCAAGCATTTGATCAATAAAAGGCAAAGGGTAATGATATTTTCTAGTTGCTTTATTTAATTTTCTAAAATCAATTACAATTCTATAGCCTGTAACAATTCTTTGTGGAATAAGTTCATTCTTATCATTAGGAACAATAGTTATACCTCCTTTTTTAGGGACACAATGAACAGGACTTACCCATCTACTATCAGCTATATGATAGATTATACCTGCTTCGAGAAGTTTTAGTATTTCCGTTCTTACCACCTCTTTCATATTCGGATTTAACCGATGTTGGTGATCAACAACGGGTTTAGCATCAGGTTCCATATTGATTTTGTGCTGACATAGAGTGGGACTAATGCCCTTTAAATCATCAAGAGTATATCCAATAGCAGCCCGGTGCTTCCTTAGAACTTGCAATAATCTTTCTTCTTCATGTTTTGAAAGCTTAGCACTGATAATAACAGGATTATCTTCTTTTCATCAAGATAAGCATATTTCAAGTGTCCGGCAATTGTTTTAGTTCAAGCGTAGGATCACCTTTGGGTGGAAGAGGACCTCCTATAGTTTCAATAGGAAAATTGTGTTTAAGCGGAGGGCGTTGTTCAAAGAAAATCTTATCTATTTCATTTCTCTCATGCATATGTAAATCATTTTCATGGTCTAGCAAATATTATTCTAAAGGATCAGTAGTGGCACAACAATAGAAGCAAGACCAACTAATTCATCCTTACTAGGAAATTCTTTTTCATGAAGGTTTCTACTAAACTTGGAAAAATTAAACTCATGATACTCATCACTAAAGCTAACACCAACAATTTGTTTCTTACAACCTATCTTAGCATTAACTGTGTTCTAGAAAGGTCTACCAAAGATAATGGGACAGAAGTCATCTCGTGGGGAACCAAGAACAAGAAATCAGTAGCGTATTTTATTTTCCCACACAAGACTTCAACATCTCTAACAATCCCAACTGGTGATATAGTGTCTCTATTAGCAAGTTTAATAGTAACATATATTTCTTCTATCTCAGCAGGTGCTATGTCTTTCATAATTTCTTGATATAAAGTGTAAGGAATAGCACTCACACTAGCACCCATGTCACATAAACCATGATAACAGTGATCTCCTAGTTTAACTAAAATAACAGGCATGCCAACAACCGGTCTATGTTTATCTTTTCTATCAGCTAGCAGCTTCTTCACAGAAGTAAATAACATGCCCATCCATATCTTCTTCCAAGAGATCTTTAACCATAGCAATGCTAGGTTGTACTTTAATTTGTTCATCAGGTTTAGGTGTTATAGTATAGCTTTTGTTAACCACAGTTGAAACTTTAGCATGTTCCTTTATCCTAACAGGAAAAGGTGGTTTCTCTATATAAGCAGAAGGAACAACTGGATCAACACTGTAAAGTATATTTTCTTCTTTAACTGCTACTGGTTCTTTAATTTCTTCTTTAATAGGTGGGTGATATTTAAACCACTTCTCTTTAGGGAGTTCAACATGAGTAGCAAATGATTCACAAAAGGAGGATACTATCTTAGAGTCAAGTCCATATTTAGTGCTAAACTTTTGAAAAGCATCAGTATCCAAAAAATATTTAACACAATCATACTTAAGCTTAATACCTGACTCTTTACCTTCATCGAGTTCCCAATCTTCAGAGTTGCATTTAATTCTTTCCAAAAGATCCCACCAGAATTCAATAG
Source organism: Aegilops bicornis (assembly GCA_021605145.1). Lineage (NCBI taxonomy): Eukaryota > Viridiplantae > Streptophyta > Magnoliopsida > Poales > Poaceae > Aegilops > Aegilops bicornis. The sequence goes on from CM038672.1 coordinate 454,039,263, forward strand.
TCTTCTTCATAAAAGAACCAACACAAGAAGTATCGAGCATGGTTTGATCATTACGAGAAAGTTGAGCATAAAAGTTCTGGATAATAATTTCTCTTGAGAGCTCATCATTGGGGCATGAATATAACATTGAATTAAGCCTCCCCCAAGCTAGAGCGATACTTTCTCCTTCACGAGGCCAAAAATATATATATAATTCTGATCACGATGAACTAGATGCATAGGATAATTTTTTTGGTGGAACTCCAATTTCAAACGATTCCAATTCCATGATCCAATATCATCGCATAGCCTATACCATGCCAATTATTTTCCCTTCAAAGATAAAGGGAAAGCCTTTTTCATCACTTCATCTCCGGGTAAACCTGCAAGCTTAAACAATCCACAAATTTGTTCTACATATATCAAGTGCATATCAGGATGTTCTGTTCCATCTCCTGCATAAGGATTAGCTAGCAGTTGTTCTATCATACCCGAAGGAATTTTATATTCAATATTTTTAGTAGGTGCAGTAGGTTGAGGGGTAGCTAATTGTGGTTCCGGACGAGGTGAAGATACCCCAAACAAGCCACTCAAAGGATTGTTTTCCATAGTAACAAGTGACGGTAAATTTCAGCACACTATATAAATGTTTCCTTACCAAAGGCGCTTCACTCCCCGGCAACGGCGCTAGAAAATATCCTTGATGACCCACAAGTATAGGGGGTCAATTGTAGCTCTTTTCGATAAGCAAGAGTGTCGAACCCGACGAGGAGCAGAAGGAAATGGCAAGTAGTTTTCAGTAAGGTAATGTCTGCAAGTGCTGAAATTGTAAGTAGTTGAATAGTTTGATATCAAGATAATTTGTAACGAGCAAGTAATGATAATATTAACAAGTATGCAGCAAGGTAGCACAATCCTTTGAGGCAAAGGTCAGGCCAAAACGGTCTATTATGATAAGCAAAGCATTCTTGAGGGTACACGGGAATTTCATCTAATCACTTTCATCATGTTGGTTTGATTTGTGTTTGCTACTTTGATAATTTGATATGTGGGTGGACCGGTGCTTAGGTGCTGTTCTTACTTGAACAAACTTCCTACTTATGATTAACCCTCCCGCAAGTGTTAATAATAAATTCTAACCATAGCATTAAACTCTAGGATCCAATCGGTCCCATACGGAATAGCGCATAAACTGGGGTTTAAACTTCTGTCACTCTTGCAACCCACCATCTAATTGCTACTCCACAATGCATTCCCTTAGAACCAAATATGGTGAAGTGTCATGTAGTCGACGTTCACTTGACACCCACTAAGGGAATCACAACATACATACTATCAAAATATGAAACACATATCAAGTTCACATGATTACTTGCAACATGATTTCTCCCGTGACCTCAAGAACAAAAGTAACTACTCAAAAATGATAAACATGTTCATGATAAGAGGGGTATTAAATATCATAATGGATCTGAACATATAATCTTCCACCAAATAAACCATATTGTAATCAACTACAAGATGTAATCAACACTACTAGTCACCCACAGGCACCAATCTATAGTTCTGGTAACAAGATTGGATACAAGAGATGAACTAGGGTTTGAGATGAGATGGTGTTGTTGAAGATGTTGATGGATATTTCCCTCCTGAAGATGGGAGAGTTGTTGGTGATGATGATGACGATGACGATGATTTCCTCCTCTGGGAGGGAAGTTCCCCCGGCGGAATCGCTCCGCCGGAGGGCAAAAGTGCTCCTGCCCAAGTCCCACCTCGAGACGGTGGCGCTCCGTCGCGAAATCCTTCTCCTTATTTTTTTTCTAGGTCAAAATGACCTATATACCAAAAGATGGGCATCGGAGGTGGGCCGAGGAGGCCACAACCCACCAGAGCGTGCCAGGGGGCCCTGGCGCGCCCAGGTGGGTTGTGCCCAGCTGGTGGCCCCCTTCTGGTAGTTATTGGCTCAAGTGATTCTTATATATTCCATAAAAAATCCCCGTCAAGTTTCAGCTTGTTTGGAGTTGTGCAGAATAGGTGGCGTGACGTAGCTTTTCCAGGTCCAGATTTCCAGCTGCCGGAATGCTCCCCTTTTGTGTATACCTTGTAAATAAACATGATGCAAAATGGACGTATCAAACCCCTTCAAAATGCTAAGGACAAAAATTGGCAAAAGCTCAAGACTCTTCATCTTTATTTCAGTGATCCAAGATCACATTGAGTCCATAGGAAAGCCAATACTATTAAAAGGGGGTGAGGTGTTGCTTAATGGTCTACTTTCTCAAATGCTTAGTGATATCGCTCCAAAACCCTCAGCCACTTTCTCCATCCAAATATGTCCAAAACCTAAACTCCAACTCGTCCCCACCGATTCTTTCTATCCGGAGGCACCGAGTTCATATGACATAGCCACTGCCAGAAACCCTAACAGTTCGGTCTCACTAATACGGATCTCAATCTCACCGAGATGGCCTTGCCAACTCTCTATTACTTGTTGCAATTATTTCGGTCTCACCGACATGGCTTGACCAACTCTCTGTTGCCTTATTGCTTCACTTCAGTCTCACCGAGTTGATGCAATCGGTGCCACTGAGACGAGGTTTGCCCTAAGCCCTAGCACGTCGTTCCCACCGAGTTGTTCCAGTCGGTCCCACCGAGATTCCAAATGTTCACATTTTTGAACTGATCGGTGCCACCAAGTTTAACCATTCGGTCTCATCGAGATGAGTAAAATGTGTGTAACGGTTGGATTTTGTGTGGAGGCTATATATACCCCTCCACCCCCTTCTCCATCTGTGAGAGAGCCATCAGAACGTGCCTACACTTCCACCATACATTTTCTGAGATAAAACCACCTACTCATGTGTTGAGCTCAAGAAATTCCAATCCTACCATTTGGACCTTGATTTCTAGCCTTCCCCAAGTGCTTTCCACTCAAATCACTCTTCCGCCATAGCCAAATCTGAGAGGGAGAGTTGAGTATTGGGGAGGATATCATTTGAAGCACAAGAGCAAGGAGTTCATCATTAACACACCATCTATTACCTTTTGGAGTGTGGTGTCTCCTAGATTGGTTAGGTGTCGCTTGGGGAGCCTCCGTCATGATGTGGAGTTGAATCAAGAAGTTTGTAAGGGAAAGGAGATCGCGTACTTCGTGAAGATCTACCCGAGTGGGGCAAGTCCTTCGTGGGCGATGACCATGGTGGGATAGACAAGGTTGCTTCTTCGTGGACCCTTCGTGGGTGGAGCCCTCTGTGGACTCGCGCAGCCATTACCATTCATGGGTTGAAGTCTCCATCAACGTGGACGTACAATTGCACCACCTATCGGAACCACGCCAAAAATTCTTCGTGTCTCCATTGCATTTGCAAACTCGAATCCCATCCCTTTACTTTCTTGCAACTTGCATGCTTTAGTCTTTCCGCTGCATATACTCTTGTCATGCTTTCTTGAAATGCATTGTGAGTGTTTTAACATGTTCTAAACTCAACCTTAACTTGAAGAAATTAAAAACTGCCACTTTTGCTTGTTAAGGGTCTAATCACCCCCCTCTAGACCCCTCTTCTCTATCCTTTGAATTGGCATCAGAGGTTTGGTCTCCGTTGCTTTGGTTTAATCACCATTGGAGGAAGATGTATGTGTCTACGATCGGGAGTATTAGACGTAGAGTGCCTATTCTTGATGGGGAGTTTTATGGTTCATGGAAAAATGAGATGCTTGAGATTTTCAATGAATATCATTTGAACTAGTATATTCTTAGCCCCTATGTGGCTCCCATTGATCCTTTGCATCCTACCCCCGATGAGTATCTTGACATGGTTCGCAATCTTAGGGTTGTTGATCTTATCATTAGAGGATTTCCTAGAAATTTGCTTGTGTGCTTGCCTACTTTTGAATGCGCATATACTATATGGAACTACCTTGAGGAACGCTTTCCGAATTATTCCTTGAAAAATCTAGATGAGATTCTTCAAAAGTCTATTACTTTTTTTAAAAAGGAGCCTAGTGCTCCCAAGTTTGATGAATGTCTATTTGAGCTCCGTGATCTTATGATTTCCAAAGGAAATGTTGGAGTCATTGGTAGCATCATTTCGGAGACAACTAGAATTCATAAACTTGAGCATTTTCATGGTCATAAATCTAATGAATCACTTGCTCTAGGTGATGATCACATGCATGATGCTGACATTGAACATGGCTATTATGATGATGAAGAATAAAATGATACTGACTTTGAGGAGACTATGAGAAATCTTAGTCTCATGGCAAACTTTCGTGACTACATGGCCGGAGGGAAAGAATGGATTCTCGATAGTGGATGTACTGATCATATGACCGGAGATAAAGATATGTTCTGTGAGCTTGCTAAAAACAACGACCCACGCAAGTATGTAACTTTTGGAGATAACTCCAAGGGTAAGGTACTTGGCCTTGGTAAGGTGGCCATTTCCAATGACATCTCTCACTACAAAAAAAATACACTTCCGTGATGATACATGTTTGTCACAGTAGGTCGCATTTTCTGTCATGAATGTACATCCGTGACGATTTTATGACAGAATCAAGATAGTCATACCTGTGCTGTTGTAGAAGTGTTCCATGACATTACCAAAATTATCATCACGGAAGTGTCCACTTCCATGACGATAAATAGCGCATCACAGAAGTGCTTTCGTCAAGGGTGACCGACACATGACATCCACCGTAACGGAACACCGTTAAGCTATCAGGTCGGGTTTTGGATCCGATAACCCGTTAACAGCCCCGACCAATGGGAATTTTCCACGTGTAAAATCATCATTGGCTGGAGGAAACACGTGTCGGCTCATCGCTGGGACATATGTCATCCACTCATTGGATGAAGGCGCCTATGATACGTCGACCGCGTGTACGGCCCGGCAGAGGCCCATTCCTGTGAAAAGGCCGGCCCGTTTGACTTGGTCAAAAGGTGGCGGGCTGGCCCATGGAAAGCCTGTTAACGGCCTGTTCGCATATAGCCCATTTACAGCCCGCTAACCCAAGGCCCGTTATGCCCTATTCGAATTAGGCCCAGTAGCGTCATCTAGGCCATCCAATATGATTCCAACCCGTTTTCACTTCTGGCCCATGTATGGCCCATGACGTCTTTCGGCCCATATGAGGACCTATGTAATTCTTGGCCTATTAACCACCCGTGGTGAAACTGGCCCGTAATGAACAGTGTATCACTTTACACCCATTAACGGCCCGTGGTGAAACTGGCCCGTAAAGAACAGTGTATCACTTTATACCCATTAACAGCCCGTTATTCCTTTGGGCCATTTCCAGCCCATGTTATCTTTCGGCCTTCTCAGAGCCCATTTATTCTTGGGCTCATTTCCAGCATTCGTACTTACAGCCCGTTACTGTCATTTTCTACTTGTGAGCCAAATTCATCCCGTGGTTACAGTCGGCCCATTTGTAGTCCGTTAATACGTTGGGATGTTTTGATAGCGTCATCAAATACGGCCTATTAACGATGGCCCGTTTGTTGGGGAACGTAGCAGAAATTCAAAATTTTCCTACGTGTCACCAAGATCTATCTAAGGAGAAACCAGCAACGAGGGGAAGGAGAGTGCATCTACATACCCTTGTAGATCGCTAAGCGGAAGCGTTCAAGAGAACGGGGTTGAAGGAGTCGTACTCGTCGTGATCCAAATCACCGGAGATCCTAGTGCCGAACGGACGACACCTCCGCGTTCAACACACGTACAGCCCGGTGATGTCTCCCATGCCTTGATCCAGCAAGGAGAGAGGGAGAGGTTGGGGAAGACTCCGTCCGGCAGCAGCACGACGGCGTGGTGGTGGTGGAGGAGCGCGGTACTCCAGCAGGGCTTTTCCAAGCACTACGAGAGACGAGGAGGGAGGGAGGTAGGGCTGCGCCAAGAGGGAGATGTTCTTGTGTGTTAGGCAGCCCCAAAACCTCCACTATATATAGGGGAAAGGGGAGGGGAGGCGCCCTAGGGTTTCCCTAGGGGCGGCGGCAGGCGGATGGGATCTCCCCCTTGGGTGACTTGGCCCCAAGCCAGGTGGGAACCCTAGATGGGGCGCCCCAAACCCCCTGGTCACGTGGGAATAGGTGAGGCGCGATGACCCTTAGTGGGCTGGTTTGCCCCTTCCCTTGGCCCATGAAGCCCCCAACACTTGCCGGGGCTCCCGAAACACCTTTCGGTCATCTTTGGTCATCACCCGGTACCTCCGGAACACTTCCGGACTCCAAAACCCTTCGTCCAATATATCAATGTTTACCTCCGGACCATTCCGAACTCCTCGTGACGTCAGGATCTCATCCTGAACTTGAACAACATTCGGTAACCACGTATATCTATTCCCTATAACCCTAAGCGTCACCGAACCTTAAGTGTGTAGACCCTACGGGTTCGGGAACCATGCGCACATGACCGAGGCGTTCTCTGGTCAATAACCAACAACGGGATCTGGATACCCATGTTGGCTCCCACATGTTCCACGATGATCTCATCGGATGAACCACGATGTCGAGGACTCAATCAATCCCGTATTCAATTCCCTTTGTCTAGCGGTATTGTACTTGCCCAAGATTCGATCGTCGGTATCCCGATACCTTGTTCAATCTCGTTACTGGCAAGTCTCTTTACTCGTTCCGTAACACATCATCCCGTGATCAACCCCTTGGTCACATTGTGCACATTATGATGATGTCCTACCGAGTGGGCCCAGAGATACCTCTCCGTTTACACAGAGTGACAAATCCCAGTCTCAATTCGTGCCAACCCAACATACACTTTCGTAGATACCTGTAGTGCACCTTTATAGCCACCCAGTTACGTTGTGACGTTTGGTACACCCAAAGCATTCCTACGGTATCCGGGAGTTGCACAATCTCATGGTCTAAGGAAGAGATACTTGACGTTAGAAAAGCTTTAGCATACGAACTACAATCTTTGTGCTAGGCTTAGGATTGGGTCTTGTCCATCACATCATTCTCCTAATGATGTGATCCCGTTATCAACGACATCCAATGTCCATGGTCAGGAAACCGTAACCATCTATTGATCAACGAGCTAGTCAACTAGAGGCTTACTAGGGACATGGTGTTGTCTATGTACCCACACATGTATCTGAGTTTCCTTTCAATACAATTATAGCATGGATAATAAACGATTATCATGAACAAGGAAATATAATAATAACTAATTTATTATTGCCTCTAGGGCATATTTCCAACAGTCTCCCAATTGCACTAGAGTCAATAATCTAGTTCATATCGCCATGTGATTAACACTCACAGGTCACATCGCCATGTGACCAACATCCAAAGAGTTTACTAGAATCAATAATCTAGTTCACATCACTATGTGATTAACACTCAATGAGTTACGGGTTTGATCATGTTTATGCTTGCGAGAGAGGTTGTAGTCAATGGGTCTGCAATATTCAGATCCCTATGTATTTCGCAAAACTTTATGTCATATCATAGATGCTGCTACCACGTTCCACTTGGAGCTATTCCAAATTGTTGCTCCATTATACGTATCCGGTATCTCTACTCAGAGCTATCCGGATAGGTGTTAAGATTGCATCGACGTAACCCTTTACGTCGAACTCTTTATCACCTCCATAATCGAGAAACATATCCTTATTTACTCCAAGGACAATTTTGACCGCTGTCTAATGATCCATTCCTGGATCATTCTTGTACCCCTTGACCGACTCATGTCAAGGCACACTTCCGGTGCGGTACACATCATAGCATACTATAGAGCCTACGTCTGAAGCATAGGGGACGACCTTTGTCCTTTCTCTCTATTCTGCCATGGTCGAGCTTTAAGTCTTAACCCGTACCTTACATCTCGTGCAAGAACTCCTTCTTTGGTAGACCCATATCGAACACCTTCGTGGATCATGTCAAGGTATATGCTCATTTGAAAGTACCATTAAGCGTTTTGATCTATCCTCATAGATCTTGATGCTCAATGTTCAAGTAGCTTAATCCAGGTTTTCTATTGAAAACACCTTTCAAATAACCCTATATGCTTTCGGAAATTCTACATCATTTCGATCAACAATATGTCAACAACATATACTCATCGAAATTCTATAGTGCTCCCACTCACTTCTTTGGAAATACAAGTTTCTCATAAACTTTGTATAAACCCAAAATCTTTGATCATCTCATCAAAGCGCACATTCCAACTCCGAGATGCTTACTCCGGTCCTTAGAAGGATCATCGAGCCAAGCATACCTTTTAGCATCCTTAGGATCGACAAAACTTTCCGATTGTATCACATACAACCTTTCCTTACGAAGACCGGTAAGGAAACTCATTTTGACATCCATCTGCCAGATTTCATAAATGCAGCTAATGCTAACATGATTCCGACGGACTTAAGCATCGCTACGGATGAGAAAATCTCATCGTAGTCAACTCCTTGAACTTGTGAAAACTCTTCGCCACAAGTCGAGCTTCATAGATGGTGACATTACCGTCCACGTCCGTCTTCTTCTTAAAGATCCATTTATCTCAATGGCTTGCCGATCATCGGGCAAGTCCACCAAAGTCCATGCTTTGTTACGATACATGGATCCTATCTCGGATTTCATGGCTTCTAACCATTTGTCGGAATATGAGCCCACCATCGCTTCCCCATAGCTCGTAGGTTCATTGTTGTCTAGCAACATGACCTTCAAGACAGGATTACTGTACCACTCAAGTAGCACGCATCCTTGTCCCCTCACGAGGTACGGTAGTGACTTGATCCAAAACTTCATGATCACTATCATAAGCTTCTACTTCAATTGGTGTAGGCGCCACAGAACAACTTCACGTGCCTCTGCTACACTTGTTGAAGTGACGGTTCAATAACCTCATCAAGTCTCCACCATCCTCCCACTCAATTCTTTCGAGAGAAACTTTTCTCGGAAAGGACCTAATTCTAGAAACAATCCTTTTTGCTTCCTGAATCGAGATCGGAGGTATACCCAACTGTTTTGGGTGTCCTATGAAGAAGCATTTTATCCGCTTTGGGTTCGAGCTTATCAACCTGAAACTTTTTCACATAAGCGTCGCAGCCCCAAACTTTTAAGAAACGACAATTTAGGTTTCTCCAAACCATAGTTCAAACGGTGTCGTCTCAACGGAATTACGTGGTGCCCTATTAAAGTGAGTGTGGTTATCTCTAATGCCTAACCCATGAACGATAGTGGTAATTCAATAAGAGACATCATGGTACGCACCATATCCAATAGGGTGCAACTATGATGTTCGGACACACCATCACACTATGGTGTTCCAGGCGGTATTTATTGTGAAACAATTTCCACAATGTCTTAATTGTGTGCCAAAGCTCGTAACTCAGATACTCATCTCTATGATCATATCATAGACATTTTATCCTCTTGTCACGATGATCTTTAACTTCACTCTGAAATTACTTGACCATTCAATAATTCAGACTTGTGTTTCATCAAGTAAATATACTCAACATCTACTCGAATCATCGTGAAGTAAGAACATAACGATATTCATCAGATGCCTCAAAGACTCATTGGACTGCACACATCAAAATGTGCTACTTCCAACAAGTTGCTATCTTGTTCCATTTTACTGAAAAATGAGGCTTTTCAGTCATCTTGCCCATGTGGTATGATTTGCATTTCTCAAGCGATTCAAAATCAAGTGAGTCCAAACGATCCATCTGCATGGAGTTTCTTCATGCGTATACACCAATAGACATGGCTCGCATGTCTCAAACCTTTCAAAAAACGAGTGAGTCCAAAGATCCATCAACATGGAGCTTCTTCATGCGTTTTACACCAATATGACTTACATGGCAGTGCCACAAGTAAGTGGTACTATCATTACTATCTTATATCTTTTGGCATGAGAATGTGTATCACTACGATCGAGATTCAATAAACCATTCTTTTAGGTGCAAGACCGTTGAAGGTATTATTCAAATAAACAGAGTAACTATTATTCTCCTTAAATGAATAATCATTGTGATAGACATAATCCAATCATGTCTATGCTCAACGCAAACACCAAATAACAATTATTTAGGTTTAACACCAATCTCGATGGTAGAGGGAGCGTGCGATGCTTGATCACATCAACCTTGGAAACACTTCCAAAACATATCGTCAGCTCACCTTTAGCTAGTCTCCGTTTATTCCGTAGTTTTTATTTCGAGTTACTAACACTTAGCAACCGAACCGGTATCTAATACCCTGGTCCTACTAGGAGTACTAGTAAAGTACACATTAACATAATGTATATCCAATATACTTGTATCGACCTTGCCAGCCTTCTCATCTACCAAGTATCTAGGGTAATTCTGCTCTTACTGGATGTTCCCCTTATTACAGAAGCACTTAGTCTCGGGTTTGGGTTCAACCTTGGGTTTCTTCACTAGAGCAGCAGCTGATTTGCCGTTTCATGAAGTATCCCTTCTTGCCCTTGCCCTTCTTGAAACTAGTGGTTTCTCCAACCATCAACAATTGATGCTCCTTCTTGATTTCTACTTTCGCGGTGTCAAACATCATGAATATCTCAAGGATCATCATATCTATCCCTGATATGTTATAGTTCATCACGAAGCTCTAGCAGCTTGGTGGCAATGACTTTGGAGAAACATCACTATCTCATCAGGAAGATCAACTCCCACTCGATTCAAGTGATTGTTGCTCTCAGACAATCTGAGCACATGCTCAACGATTGAGCTTTTCTCCCTTAGTTGCAGGCTAAGAAAATCGTCGGAGGTCTTATACCTCTTGATGTGGGCACGAGCCTGAAATCCCAATTTCAGCCCTCGAAACATCTCATATGTTCATGACGTTTGAAAAACGTCTTTGGTGCCTCAACTCTAAACCGTTTAAGCGAACTATCACATAGTTATCAAAAGCGTGTATGTCCGATGTTCGCAACATCCACAGACGACGTTTGGGGTTCAAAGACACCGAGCGGTGCATTAAGGACATAAGCTTTCTTACATCCGCATAATCGCCATCACAACTTTCAACTATATTTTCTCTAGGAACATATCTGAACAGTGGAACTAAAGCGCGAGCTTACGACATAATTTGCAAAGATCTTTTGACTATGTTTAGGATAATTAAGTTCATCTTATGAACTCCCACTCAGATAGACATCCCTCTAGTCATCTAAGTGATTTCATGATCCGAGTCAACTAGGCCGTGTCCGATCATCACGTGAGACGGACTAGTCATCATCGGTGAACATCTTCATGTTGATCATATCTACCATACGACTCATGCTCGACCTTTCGGTCTCTTGTGTTCCGAGGCCATGTCTGTACATGCTAGGCTCGTCAAGTTAACCTAAGTGTTTCGCATGTGTAAATCTGGCTTACACCCGTTGTATGTGAACGTAAGAATCTATCACACCTGATCATCACGTGGTGCTTCGAAACAACGAACTTTTGCAACGGTGCACAGTTAGGGGGAACACTTTCGTGAAATTTTAATGAGGGATCATCTTATTTACTACCATCGTTCTAAGCAAATAAGATGCATAAACATGATAAACATCACATGCAATCAAATAGTGACATGATATGGCCAATATCATTTTGCTCCTTTTGATCTCCATCTTCGGGGCTCCATGATCATCATCGTCACCGGCATGACACCATGATCTCCATCATCGTGTCTTCATGAAGTTGTCTCGCCAACTATTACTTCTACTACTATGGCTAACGGTTAACAATAAAGTAAAGTAATTGCATGGCGTTGTTCAATGACACGCAGGTCATACAATAAATAAAGACAACTCCTATGGCCCCTGCCGGTTGTCATACTCATCAACATGCAAGTCGTGATTCCTATTACAAGAACATGATCAATCTCATACATCACATATCATTCAACACATTCCTTTTTGGCCATATCACATCACATAGCATACCCTGCAAAAACAAGTTAGACGTCCTCTAATTGTTGTTTGCATGTTTTACGTGGCTGCTATGGGTTTCTAGCAAGAACGTTTCTTACCTACGCAAAACCACAACGTGATATGCCAATTGCTATTTACCCTTCATAAGGACCCTTTTCATTGAATCCGTTCCGACTAAAGTGGGAGGCGGCACCCGCTAGCCACCTTATGCACCAAGTGCATGTCAGTCGGTGGAACCTGTCTCACGTAAGTGTACGTGTAAGGTCGGTCCGGGCCGCTTCATCCCACAATACCGTCGAAACAAGATTGGACTAGTAACGGTAAGCATATTGAACAAAATCAACACCCACAAATACTTTGTGTTCTACTCGTGCAAAGAATCTACGCAATAGACCTAGCTCATGATGCCACTGTTGGGGGGACGTAGCAGAAATTCAAAATTTTCCTACGTGTCACCAAGATCTATCTAAGGAGAAACCAGCAACGAGGGGAAGGAGAGTGCATCTACATACCCTTGTAGATCGCTAAGCGTAAGCGTTCAAGAGAACGGGGTTGAAGGAGTCGTACTCGTCGTGATCCAAATCACCGGAGATCCTAGTGCTGAACGGATGGCACCTCCGCGTTCAACACACGTACAGCCCGGTGACGTCACCCATGCCTTGATCCAGCAAGGAGAGAGGGAGAGGTTGGGGAAGACTCCGTCCAGCAGCAGCACGACGGCGTGGTGGTGGTGGAGGAGCGCGGTACTCCAGCAGGTTTCGCCAAGCACTACGAGAGGCGAGGAGGAGAGAGGTAGGGCTGCGCCAAGAGGAGATGTTCTTGTGTGTTAGGCAGCCCCAAAACCTCCACTATATATAGGAACAAAGGGGAGGGGAGGCGCCCTAGGGTTTCCCCTAGGGGGGGCGGCGGCCAGGGCAGATGGGATCTCCCCCTTGGGTGACTTGGCCCCCAAGCCGTGGAGGTGGGAACCCTAGATGGGGCGCCCCAAACCCCTGGTCACGTGGGAATAGGTGAGGGGTGCACAGCCCTTAGTGGGCTGGTTTTCCCCTTCCCTTGGCCCATGAAGCCCCCAACACTTGTCGGGCTCCCAAACACCTTCGGTCATGCTGGTCATCACCGGTACCTCCGGAACACTTCCGGACTCCAAAACCCTTCGTCCAATATATCAATCTTTACCTCCGGACCATTCCGGAACTCCTCATGACGTCAGGATCTCATCCTGGACTCGAACAACATTCGGTAACCACGTATATCTATTCCCTATAACCCTAAGCGTCACCGAACCTTAAGTGTGTAGACCCTACGGGTTCGGGAACCATGCAGACATGACCGAGACGTTCTCTGGTCAATAACCAACAGCGGGATCTGGATACCCATGTTGGCTCCCACATGTTCCACGATGATTTCATCGGATGAACCACGATGTCGAGGATTCAATCAATCCCGTATTCAATTCCCTTTGTCTAGCGATATTGTACTTGCCCGAGATTCGATCGTCGGTATCCCGATACCTTGTTCAATCTCGTTACTGGCAAGTCTCTTTACTCGTTCCGTAACACATCATCCCATGATCAACCCCTTGGTCACATTGTGCACATTATGATGATGTCCTACCGAGTGGGCGGAGATACCTCTCCGTTTACACAGAGTGACAAATCCCGATCTCGATTCGTGCCAACCCAATGTACACTTTCGGAGATACCTGTAGTGCACCTTTATAGCCACCCAGTTACATTGTGACGTTTGGTACACCCAAAGCATTCCTACGGTATCCGGAGTTGCACAATCTCATGGTCTAAGGAAGAGATACTTGACATTAGAAAAGCTTTAGCATCTGAACTACGATCTTTGTGCTAGGCTTAGGATTGGGTCTTGTCCATCACATCATTATCCTAATGATGTGATCCCGTTATCAACGACATCCAATGTCCATGGTCGTGAAACCGTAACCATCTATTGATCAACGAGCTAGTCAACTAGAGGCTTACTAGGGACATGGTGTTGTCTATGTACCCACACATGTATCTGAGTTTCCTTTCAATACAATTATAGCATGGATAATAAACGATTATCATGAACAAGGAAATATAATAATAACTAATTTATTATTGCCTCTAGGGCATATTTCCAACACCGTTATGGCCGGCCCATGAACGGACAATTCCAACTCTAGCCCGTTTACGGCCAGAATGCGGTCTGTTTGGCCCATGTTTGGCCAATCGATCATACGGCCCGTATAAGGCCCATTGATGATACGGCCCGTAGAAGGCCCATTGTTTCTACGACCCATAGAAGGCCCACTATTTCTACGGCCCGTAGAAGGCCCACTGTTTATACGGCCTGTAGGAGGCCTAGTGTCACTACAATAAATATTAGCCCATGGTTATTGTGGCCTAGTTTTAAAAAATAGGTTATTGCAGCCACTAGCAAACCGCAGAAAAAGAACTGCTCTGACTACAAGCAAACAAATAAACAAGACAACAAGGAAATAAATAAGCAAGCAACTTACACTAGGCTATCACGGCTATTACATATTACATCCATCGGGCATCAAAGTTCGCCACCAAAGGTAAATACACGGAACACAAAGACATATAAACGCCAAGAAGAAAACAAGTCCGGAATCGAAACCACTTCGTAAGAGCTCAAGAAACAATATCACGGGTACCCATAATCTTTGGCAAGATGCTTATCAAGCTTATTAACTTTCTCTTGTTTGGCGCTTAAGTCCTCCAGTAACTTCTTTGTTGCACCGTAAAGTATGCATCTGAATTACGCAGGACTTCCTCAGTCCTTCGGCTTCCTGTCGCATAACATTTGATCGATGTCTTTCAACTTGAAGTTGAGACTCAAGAAGCCGAACTGATTCAGGCAAAGAGTTCGAAGAGCTGATGCCAGCAGTGGTAGCCAGTAACTCGAACACTACATCAAGACAGGACTTTGGGGTTGTCTCAATGTCTTCAATATAGTTTTTATCAGCTTTCTTGGAGACCAACAAAGTGTCTCACTATCTTGAACCTTATCTGCATTATTTCCTTTACCATTGCATAACAGGGTACTCTTCTCCAATATTTTATCCGCGTTCTAAAAGAGAAACAAACAAACACATCTCAGGTTTACAATGTAGTATATGAAACTCATTTTGGTAAACCAGTTCAGTAGTAAGGTGGACAGGATAACAACATGAAACAAACATATATATATATATATATATATGTAGTATGGTCACTGTATGGTCTATATCATTCTAGTTTATGTTGCCAAATCAAGATAGATACAGTTCGAATCATATCTATTTAAGACAAAGCAGCATAGACAGAATATAAGTGTGGGAAATTACACAACAATGACAACACTTGTAATGTGCATGGCATGAGAACATAACTGTTTATTCAATTGAAACTGAAATCAACATAGAGCAAGTTACAACAGCAAACAGCCAAACACATTGAAGAATTAGGTTTAAAACATACTTGTTGCGCCATTGGAGTTTCAATTGCATCCTTCAAATTTGAAATTAGTTGGTATCAGTAAATACAGTGATGCAAGAGCAAAGTAGTATGAACCATACCTACTGAACCAGACATGAGAACAATTCTTCTTACGCTTTAAGCGGTGACTTTGGGTTCGGAGTGGTGGTCCTCGTGATTGGGGCACTGCAGTTGCCTTACTAACTGCTTTCGTGTTTGGGTGCTCTGTGGTGGAGACGGTCTGCGTCAACGGGAACTGGGTGTCTATCTGCTGGGGTTGGGGTTAGAAGGGGTGTAGCTGGTTCTCTGTCCAACTGGGTAGGGGTACAATCTGCATGAGTGTGGGTTATGTGTGGTGGGGCTGGTTCTTGGGCAAGTACAACCATGGTTCTATCTGCATCGACAGGTAGCACAATCTTTTCTGAATATCGTGTTTTTACTCCCATAGATACTGCCATCACTCCCTCCAATTGAAATGGCTGATAAACAAGAAAAATAATTGAATGTACAGACATTGTAAGATAGACAGGTGCAATGGATAGTAGGGAAGAAAACAGGGCATGAAATAATTCACATTTATGTTGTCTAAGCAAACAGAATAGCAGACATAATTTCACATATATGATGGCTAATTAAACAGGATAGCATGACACAATTTCACATGTATGATGGCTAACTAAACAGGATAGAACGACATACTTCAAAATATGATGACTATGTAAACAGGATGACATGATATAACTATACGATGTGTCTATTGAAGTGGTTGGCATGCCATAAACCACAAACATGCCGTCGATGGAAACATGATGGCATGATATAATTCACGGATAGAATGACATAATTTAAAATATGATGACCATGTAAACAGGATGAGATGATATAACTATATTATGTCTTTAGAAAAATGGGTTGGCATGCCATAATTCAGATACATGCTGTCTATCTAAACATCATGGCATGACATAATTCAAATATATGATTTATATACTAAGGAAGTGAGCAGAGGGCAATCGCATATATGATGTGTCAACTAAGGAGATGTCATTCAATATTGTGTATATGATGTAAAAACTAAGCATTGCAATACAACATATGCATTATGTGAGTAATATAACCCTGCCAAGTTTGAGCATACACCTCAGGGGGATAATAGGACTGGTCATCTGCCTCTGAATCCTCCTCTGAAGGTCATATACGATAAAGAAACTAAACAGATGGCATTGACACAAAGCATGTCTAAACTAAGCAGATGACATCTTTAATGTATACAGTAAGCAATGCAAGGCACCATATGCATGATATTACCAACATCAGCATGCCAAGTTAGAGCGAAGACCTCATGGGGTAAATAGGAGTGGTCTTCTCCTTCTGAATTCCCCTCAAAATAGTTATCTTCCTCTTGATTACGATCCGAAATGGGTGGAGGGGGGCTTCCTTTGCGCCCACCATGGAACGACGTCTGCATGAAATTTTATTGCCACGCAAGGCTCGTCTCTTTTGCTCTACATGATCAGTTCCATTGTGTACAATAACTGGCATGCATAGGAATAAAACATAGTGAGATTATGTAAGGAGTGCATGCACAAATCCAGAGTGATGGTAGCAAACTTTGGATAGACCCAAAACCAATGATAGCAGGCAGATAATAGCTTTAGTTAAAAAATACAGATAATTGCTCCTTTAATGTTTGTTTGCACCCAACATGAAACTCATAGTAGACACCGGAGATTAACCAGATAGTAGACAGATAGTACTGATTGCTGCCCCAATATGTACCCCACAAGGTTGGAGCAGCTGAGCTGGGGTGGAACACAGCGCCAGAGGAGCAGGACAAACCACACAAGGTTTTCTTTGACACATATCTGTAACATAAGTAATTGAGTAAGGGCTTGTTTGAATTTGAGGATTCTAACAATGCAGGGATAGGAAATAGACAGGAATATGATAGGAATGCACATGCAAAACAGAGAATTTAAAAACACAGGATTTCGCTAACTGGGTGTTTGATTCACAACAATTGGAAGATCACAGGATGCAAAAAAGCATGGTGAGATTAAGTCAAACCATAAGAAAATGTACGGTTATAATGCTATTATGCTACTATCTCTTAGTCTTGTGCTTGATGAGTAGGAATATGAAAAGGAGGAGAAGTGGAAATTAGAATTCCTACGGTTTTTCTTTCAAGGAGACACTAAAGGAACAAATCCTACAGTTTCCTTTGCTCCATTCCTTTGCACCAAATTCATGAAAAGTAGTACCACATGAAACTTTCCAATTCTGATGTTTTTCACTCACTTTTCCTTTCAAGCACTGGTGAATCTAGTAGGCAGGCTTGAGCAAGGAAAATCCTACACTAAAAAACTGTTTTTGTGCTACTTCTATTACTTTGGACCCAGGCCACTGCCATACTAGCTCAACTCCTGTGCCCATCGACAAATGCAGCTCAAACGCACAGAGATAAATAATGATGGCGTTCAAGAGAGTCCATCACGGATAGCTAAGTTTCCTGGTACCTCACCGCTTGTCATATAGTAGGATAAAATAATCGTATTTCCCGTTACTACGAAAGTGCTCGATGGACAATATATATATAACATGTAGAGTAAAAAAGAGATGCAACAAGTGTACAACCTCTTTGGCGAAGCCATGTCGATCTCAGCGTGATTGGGTTGGCCGGTGAGGATGCTCCGGCTGACTTGTGTCGGATGAGGGGAAGAAGATCTTAGGCGTCTGGAGATGGAGCCCGAGGTACTGCTCCACTGTGATGGAGGGTTTCGTCGTTGGAGCAGCTCCGGTGAGTTGTACGACGCCGAGGCTGAAGCAGGACCAGAGAGACAACGAACAACGTTAACCAGAGTGGAATTCTAATAGCATCTGCAATACATGACGTAAAATACATAACCACAAAGTGCTAGATGTAAAATACATCAGCCGCTCATCTCTGAACTTAACCGTCGAAACTGAATTTAACTGTCGAAACTGAACTTAACTGTCGAAACTGAACTTAACTGTCGAAACTGAACTTAACTGTCGAAACTGAATTTTGCTGTCGAAACTGAATTTTGTCGTCAAACTGAACGCACTAGCAAGGTGAGGCTACACGTCGGTCGACTGACTTTTTCATCTCTGGTCAGTCGATTTTGCAGCCGTTGGATACGAAATCAAGGGCCTGCGGTTCATCTTCAACCTCCACCCCCCCTGAGCCGCCAGCCACCATCGGCCAAATAGCAGCCCCCCGCCGCCCGCGGTCGGCGGTGCGTCGCCCCACCCGCCCCGAAAGCACTCCCCACCGCCGGTCCGCCGCCGCCCCGGCCATCCCTCTAGCCCCTCCTCCCCCCGGTGCCGAGCTTTTTCTCCGGCGATCCCCACGCCACCGCCCCGCCAACGCCCTGTCACCATCGGCGACCACTGCCCCCATCCTGAACCCTAAGATAGATAGTAGGGTACCTCTCCGTGAGCCCCCTCCCTCACAAGGCTGGTTCTTCCTTCACCCCCCGAGCCCCCCACCCCACCCCCTGAAAATCGACTGACCCAAGTCGATTCAGTCGACTGACGTGTAGCTAAATCGGAGCAGAACCGCAAGCAAGAGCAAGAGCGAGAGGAGCAACACGAGCAAGAGCAATAGCAAGAGCAGACTAGGCAGGGGACCGAGAGCAAGAGCAGAGCAGCATCGCGAGCGAGAGCTAAAGCAGCAACAACTCCTACTGATTTGGATGTCGCCGCCGAGGGAGCGATGTTGTGGAGGAAGTGGCCGGCAACACCGTGAGATCGAATCAAGAAGAAAATGCGGCGATTAGTGTACAACCTCTTTGGTGGCTCCGATTAGGCCGCAGCTTCATCCGAGGAAACGGTGATGATGATGTTCTTCCGGTGGTGCAGGTGAAGACGGCGGTGTGGGAATGGGGGTGGCGTGAAAGACGAGGGGAACGTCGGGGCAGCTCCTTGGAGGTGGAGGACGGGATGGCTGAACCGGCGGGATGATGAGATCGACGACGGATCCTCATCTGGTACAGTGGATGAGGGACGTCGAGGTGTTGCTGTGGACAACGTCGTCGGGGAAGAGGCTCCGGCTGGGTGGCGGACGGAGCAGGGTGTGGGGTTTCGTCGCGAGTTTTCGCGGCCTCGGTGTACGAATGGGTGGGCGGATGGGATGGCAGTGGGGAACCATGGCTTAGAGACGCGCTTGTCCAAAATGTGGGGTAAGTTACGAAAGTACCCCCACCGATTTGAGCCGGTTCTTTCGGTTCAGGGGTACCACGGGCATTTCGCGTGTCGGGATTTCACAGGAGGTGGGAGTTTTCACGCGCGTTGTAATTTTGGAATAGCAAGGCGCGGGTTGAGATGGAGGGAGTTGTCGGAGCACAACGAGACAAAGATATATCTTAAATATTTCGGGCTAACAAGGTGCAGGTTGAAGAGGCGGGAGTTTCAAGCAAAGATGATAGACAGAGACGCTAGCTTGAATTTTTGGCATAACAAGGCGCGACTTGAAATTTCAGAAGAACAAGCTTAACGTGTACCCCAAAAAAAGACAATTTGCACCTTAACACGCACAACACACACAAACACCATTTAGACTAGAGTAAGGTACACGTGCATTGCACGCATGAGATTTGGCAACCAAATTATGAATAAATACCACATTATAGCATGCAAGCTTTGAGTCATATATGCATGATGTAGATGTTCGCTTAATTCTTATAGTTCATTTCATTCAAAATCATCTAGTTTTTATAAGAAAGCTAATCTATTTTAAGATTCATGGAATTGTGCGTTGTAAGACATAAAGTAAAAACAAATAATGGCAAACCATGTAGAAAAACATTTGGGCAATTATGATACAGAAGATTCTAGAACAAATAAGAAGTGCTTGTGTTTTGATGTTTGTGCATTATGCTTAAGTTCAACCATGGAGTCTTCTAGATTATACATGTGGCGAAATCTGGTGGAATCTAGATGATATCCAACGGCCAGTAGTGCTCAAATTTGCCATCTTTGGACCATCGGATTCGCCTCATTCAACGACCATCTTTCAAAGTTAAAGTTACTCGCACATAATAAAAAAAATATAAAAAATAAAATATAATATATATATAGGGGTATAGATATAGATATGTGATGTGAAAGCCGCCCATCGTCTCCAATTAGAATAGTGTGTTCATGCACGGATGCGACGTGGCCAAATGATGTCTGCCATCGGTATCTCAAATTCAAATCAGTCTGACCTTGTTCAATGTGTATACATTACAACGTGCTCGTTTCCAAACCACACCGCAAGATATCCGTTCTATTCATGCATGCATGGGTTTCAAAAATCGTGATCTCTTATTCAAATATTTGAATTCAACATTACAATGATTATGACCTCACCTATTCTTTTACACCCACATGAGTCTTCTCTTTATAATTGTACCACTAACTTTCTCTCGTGCATGCATGCACACACACTACCAGTCGGCATTATCCATCGCACGCATGCAATCTTTTTCTTCAGGTCGGTCTCCCATGAAGGCACACATCCACACACATCCCCCTCTCCCTCATATCGGGAATTCTTTATCTCTGACGCGTGCATGCGCAATGATCGATGTTCCTCTATGTATGTGTGTATATAGCTAGGTCTTTCATAGTTTTCCACACACACCGATCAATCGATATATCCAAAGGAGGTCTCACCCTCTTTCCCACGTCCACATCGATCAACCTATACCTCTCTATATAGTATTAACATATGTAGCTAATACACCCACATTAATTATATATCCAACGTCCCCCTCTCATCATCCATGCCTTCCGCTTCATCTCTCAGACGCGTGGACAATGGCGAAGGCAGGGGCGATAAGGGAACCCTGCCCCCCTAACATCACTATATATCGAGGCTAATATGAATGTGATCATTAGACAATTGCTGCTAAAAATGGTTTAAGTTCATGATTGAACCTCCTCGTAAAGGATTAGCAATGCTTGGCCCCCTAGCTCATTTATTTTTCATGGCTCTGCCACTGCGTGCAACAGCGCACGTGTTCGCACCCTCTCTCTAAATATCAATCTCGCACTTGTGCATTCCTTCATAGTCTCCCTGCACTCGGCCCCTCGCACCATCTTCTAGCCCCCCACCAGATTTTGCCACATGTACAATCTAGCAGACTCCATGGTTGAACTTAAGCATAATGCACAAACCTCAAAACAACAGTGGTTCTCTTTTGTTCTAGAATCTTCCGTATCATAACTGCCCAAACTTTTTTTCTAGTTGAATTGTCATTATTTGTTTTTACTTTATGCTTTACAACGCACAATTCCATGAATCATAAAATAGATTAAGGGCTTCTTTGATTCAAAGATTATCAAAGGAATTTTGGAGGATTCTAATCATTAGGATTTTTTCTTATCTTGGTTGTTTGATTCGTAGGATTGTAAACCATAGGAATTTTTCCATATGATTCATTTGCACTAGATTTCATAGGAAACATCCCATCCACACAAACCTCTTTGAAAGAATTCCGCATTTTTTCTATGCACAATCAAACACTCGTACAATCCTGTAGGATTCAAGACGACATTCAACTATAAACCCATGTTTTTCCTATTCCGCGTTCTTAGCTTTTTTATAAAAACTAATTGATTTTGAATGAGATGAACTATAGGAATTAAACGAAGGGATACATCAGGCATATATGACTCAGAGCTTACATGCTATAGTGTGGTATTTATTGATAATTTGGTTGCAAAATTTGATGCGTGCAATGCACGTGTACCTTACTAGTACTTCGAGTATGTGCAAAACACGTAAATTAGAATACCAATGGCATGCTACACAGTGTCTCTCTTATAGTTCATGAAGCCACGTGGCACATGTGGAGGCGTTGTCGTGACCTCCTTGCGTGGATTGATCACATTGACGTGTTGCTGGTTCCAGAAGAATGTACTCGTCCTCCCTGAGCCATACTGGCGGTACATGCACGAAGCAAAGATGTGCACGCACGCCACGCACGCACTCATTCCCTCGCACGCACACGCGGGTACACGGGCGGATGCAATTTTGTACCAAGATCCACCCCATGTGATAATTTGACGCGTGTAAAGTCGTTCACTTCATTGATGGTCAATTAATACAGCATGCCAATTGAGTGGACGTGAGGGCGGAAGAAAGACATTATTACTCCACCGCGGCATGCGAGTAGTTAAATCGTGGGTTGCTAGTAGTACTTCCATTGGTCTCCTTCAGATTTTGTGCCAATTTTTGACAAGAACATAATATTTACGCATTTGAGCGGTGTAGCACTTGAAATTTTTATTCCGCTAAACTCATCGGGAGCCGTTTCGGCCTCAAACCAAAACCATCAATTAATCTTTACCTTGTTCCCATCACATTCGAAAAGCCTGCTCACACCTACTAGTACGCATCAAACCTGAACGTGTTTCCACTATGCAGGTATTAGTACTAGTGCTAGTACTTAGGTTATAAAAAGGGGAACTACCTAACCGAAAATCACTCTACCTTTCCTCCTCATAAGTGCTTCTTCTTCGTCCATCGTTGCCATGGCCGGTGAGCAGACCTCTAGGTCGAGAACTACTCGTAACAAGGGAGTGGCAACCAAGGCTGCGGAAAAAAATAGAGGGCTCGCCGCCACGCAGAGACCTCAAAAGATCTCTCACGGGCAGGTGATGGCTCCCAGGAGCGCCCTAGCCGCGGAGGCAAACATGCCCGATCAGCTCAATAAGCACCTCAATAAGCAGAAGGAGTTCATCCAAGGCTTGATGGAGTTGCCGAAGGAGAGCCTCGATGACATGCCCGCTGAGCTCAATCAGCAGGGGGAGTTGACCGCCGGCTTGGTGATGCTGCTGAAGAAGGGCATTGCCTCGGAGAAGAAGGCGACCGGCAAAATTCTGCGACTTCAGGAGGACAAGGCGAAGCTCTGCCACGAGATCGACCTGTTGAAGGAGAAGAACGCCGGCTGGAAGAAGCTGCATGAGAATAGTAGTTACTCGATAAAGATGCTGCAGGCCCTCGTCATGGATCAGAAGGAGGAGTTGGCGAAGCTCCGCATCAAGCACCCGACTGCTTTCAAGTTACGTAATGCGGCCGTGGAACAGATGATGAAGGCTCGCGTCGAGAAATCCCGCGTCATGGACAGAATGAAGAAGATGGCGGAGGAGACGCGCAAGGAGATGGAGGTCGTGGAGGCGAGGAAGAAGCAGTTACGACTCATGGCCGAATTAGATCATTTGGGGTGATAATCTTCCTTCTTCTTTTGCTCCTGTGTTTCATCTTTTGCTTCGGGTGTTTCACAACACGTGTCACGTTCTCTGCGAGGCATGAATAGAACAATGGTATTTTTTAGGGAATGAATATAACAATGCTAACAATGAGATGACTAGCAAATTAGATCATTTTTATCGCCATATGGCACTGGGCTGCCGTGTTTAGGTTCTCCGTCAAAGTACTACTCCAAAGGAAAACTTGAGTATACCGCACGGTTCTTTGCTCCTCCTCGATCAGGTCGTCGGTGCATTTATACGAGCAGTCAAATCACAAGGCCCTGCCTTCCAGCAGTAATGAGCCGTAAAATCACAAAGGCCCTCGCCTCTCGTGAAACCGACCAAGCTAGACTGCCCCGCCCTCTAGCCTTTTAAAAAATGTGTACTTTTGTACAACAGTAGTATCGATGGATTGCGCCATGGAGCAAAACTTGAAATTAAAAAAAGGTGGTACATATAGAGAGCGCTCATCGCCAAATTACACATATAGTACTATTAAAAAGGCTAGTCACAATAATGGTGTCCCGCACAACCCACCCCTCAAATAAAACTAAGCATCCTGGAATTCTTTGACAAAACTAAGCACCCTGAAATTCTTTGACAACTAAACTGCTGGCTATATGATGTTGGCCATATATATTGTACGTATGTAATGTGAAGAAACGAGTGGTAGTACTATACCAACTAAAAGATGAAATGTAAGAAATACTAGTATGTACGTACTGAAGAGTTAAAGTAACGAGAAGAAACATAACATAGTTCTGCTGGGGGCTCAGCACAACACACGCCTCAAATTAAATTAAGCACACCTGAAATTAAACTTTGCAACTATTCCGGTAGACACTGCATTAGAACCACCATGAGCAACGACACTGCCACCTTACTCGGAGTCCTCGTCCACGTCCTCGACTTTGTCCTTGTCCCTCTTCCTCTTGGACGATACTTCTTTGCTTGAACCGCACACTTGGCTCTTGCTCTTCATCCAACCCTTATAGATATTGAAGCAAAGGTAGCCATCCATTGCAACATAGTGGATGTGGTCTATATCTAGTACATTCCGCTGCCATGCATGACGATGAAACGTGTATGGAGGTTTCTCCAGTTTACCGTACGAAGGATGAACCATGGCTCCTGCCAGGGTCAGCATTGAAGGCTGACGAGAGGACACCAGCCGATTCTTCTGGAGGTCGAAGGTGTTGCCTACAACGAGGCCTATCCGATGCAGGACTTCTTTGTCGTTACCAAAGTCTACAGTAACGAATTTGACTAGGTTGCTCTCGAGGAAGTCCTTAAAATCCTGGCACTCAACGTCGGCATGGCATATGTGGTAGACCAAGCATAAGTCATGCACGCAAACCTGGATCACGGCGGGCTTTTTCCTCTCTTCGTCCTTTAGATCCTTCTCTCGTCCCAGGACTGTGGTGTACTCAACATCTAGCCCAGCGACCCACTCATCATCTGAGTCATCGAACATGCGTCTGAAGCGAGAAAGGCATCCTTTCACCGTCACGGAAGACCGGGTGTAGATGACGTCGAACTCATCGCCGGTGATGGTTCTAACATTGTACTCACCGACGATCGGGGAGATTTGGGACGCCATGGATTTGGGAGGAGGGTTAGGATTAGTGGAACTACCGTAATGTGAATGGACGGGACGACTAGGAGCGAACCGCCGTAGTATTGAAGGACGCGCGGGGACGAGTAGGAGCGAACTGCCAGCGTGCGAATGGGTAGTGGCTTTCCATTCTCCCATGATACGGGCTTCCGAGAGCCCTTGGATCTGAGATCGAACGGTCGCATGGCGTGATTCTAGACCTATGGGTGAATATCCTATCCTGGAGGGTTATTCTGCAAATTTTCAGCAACTTAGCATGCGACCATTTGATCTCAGATCCAAGGGCTACCAGCAGCCCGTATCATGGTCGCGCCTACCACGACCGTCGCGTCGCTCGTGCGGCCGTGCCCTTGGAGATTTACACGGTGCGTTAGGCTATCTGATGTTGGCATGTCATACATAGTCATCACTTAGTCACTCATACTACAACAAGGTTTTGGCTATAAGGTTGGCTATAAGTGTATTTTTTTACTTCTCTCTATCTCTTTCTTCGTACTCCCTCCGTCCCATAATATAAGAAAGTTTTTGACACTAGTGTAGTGCCAAAAACGTTCTTATATTATGGGGCACAGGGAGTACTAGTATTTATTGCATTTTCCAAGGAGTGACCTCTTCCAATGAAATGATGTTGCTAAGTTTGCTTCATTTAATTAGCTATAGACTCAAAATTGTCTTTTCACCTAGTTACACGCGCTTAGCACCGTTTCTTCCTTTGGTCACCAAACTAGTCTCCCTCTTCTTGATTAACTTGCCACATTAGATTTTATGCCTATGTGGCAAGCTTAAGCACCTGTAGGAGCAAGTAAAAGTAAGTACAATAGTGCACTTTACATGGCATTTTTGCATATGTGGAGGAAAGAGAGGCAAGGAAAAAGTGGAGAAGTGGGCTCTCATGCAAGAGCCAGCCTCTACTACATGGTGGAGCATTGGGAGAGACACCTGTATGGAGGTGGTCAGGAATCGGGAGACTCGCGCCGGTCATAGCGCATGATTAATATGATAATGGCAAGTCAAATCACGGGGCCCCACCTGTCCAGCAGTAACTCGCTGTCAAATCACACAGCCCTACGTTTGCAGCAGCCTACTCCCTCGTCTTCTCGCGTCTCTGTCGAACCGACTAGGCCCCGCCTACCGTGTAGGAAAAGCCCCTCCCTTGACTTTTAAATAGTATACAGTATTACTAATTTTGTATCCATGGATTGCGCCCGCGCCATGGAGCAAAGCGTCTAGAAAATGGCGGCACACATGTACGGAGTATATAGCACGCCCGTCACGTTCGCGTCGCACCCCATACGGTAGGTCGGTCTGGCACGCTGCTCTCCGAATGGAACGCGCGTCATATTGCGTTTGCACACACATGTGGGACAGCAATTAAGAACCGACCATAGGCACACTACCCGGCTCCGCAAATCGGGTGACTTAATAGAAGAGGGAGACGAGCGATAGTACTAGAGAAGTGTTGTACTACGTTGGTGCCTGGACGATCCCTGCAAGACATGGAAGATCAGTTCGTCCATGCATGTGACTGAACTCAAAGAGACACGCCTGGATTGGCTATTGTCTACATATCGTGCAGGCTCTATTGTACATGGCTGTAGTTGTGGTGAGAAATCTAAAAAAAGGTTTCTTGTCATCTCGCAAAATTAGGTGGCATGTGCTTCGGATCACTTCGAGGGTTAAACAGCGACAACTGAGTTGGGCTAGTCATTGGGGGCACATGCACAAACAGTGACTACTCGGCTGCCATCTAGGTCAAGCCGGCTATGTTAATTAGGACATCTATCGACAGACCCCTTTTCTATGAGTTTATCTTTAATTTCAGCTTTGTTCCTCGTCTAGTTTGTCCGTCGGGATTCAGGTTGTCTCCTTTGGGCAGTGAGGTTATGATTTCTTGTCATGTGGCATTTTTTCGTGTTATATGTTATAATCCGGCGCTTCAGATCAAAATGACGACAACTGCGCCTCCGGGCCACGTGCATGAAGACTTCTCGACAGTCATTGACGAGGTCAAGCCGGCTCCGGTAGACAAAAAGAAAACTAGTACTACTCCACTATATAGGCAGGAGCCTCCGCGCTTGCTTGCCAGTGTTGCTCTCTTCACACTGTCTCGGCCTCTCCAGATCTAAACACGACAGCGGTGGCCACACACACTCTCTCTCTGCTCACCGCTGGTCACAGATCCAGCCAGATCCTCTCCGCTGGGGAAGGTGAGAAGGTTCAACATTCACACGGTTGTCCTCGGTGATGGCTCTTACCCACTGCTGGGCGCGTCCCGATCGTCCTGCCTTGCCGTTCTCTCCCAAGCACCTCTGGCGAGGTAGGGCCTCCGACCCCTTCTTCCTCGCTGTCGTAGTGTGGGCAGATCCGGCCTCCCGCCGCCCACCTTGCGACATCCTGGCGACCATCAGGTATAACTTCCTTTGAAACCGGCCTTGCTCTACTTCCCGAGCTCCTGACGCGCTACATTTGTATCTTTTACTATTTCTCAGGCCCCCTCTTAGATATGATCGATCGGCTATTCGAAAACCACCTATTTTTTTATGTTTAAGAGGTAAAACTACTTCATGCACTCGAATCTAGTACTAGTTGGTTCAAACAAGGAAGAAAGGGGGTGGGGGTGGGGGATGATTTGTTACCTGAATCTAGGACTTGGTCGAAAGAGGAAATAATGGGGGTGAAAAGTAGCAGAGACTGGCTATCCAACTGGTCTCTACAACTAATAGGGAAATAAAGGGAAACGCAGTACGAACTCAATATAAACCCGATCTATTGGTTAAAAAAGGAAAGAAAGTGGGGACTGGGGGACAAGTCAACAGAGTAAGTCCAGCACTAGATTTGCTAGCCTCATACAGTATAAGGTGGCTATACCGAACAAAAATGGGAGCAACCCAGATATCATGTTCTGATGTTTGTTGCCCCGAGCCACTCTTATGTAATGCCACTGGTAAAATGTAGCAGTCGCACTGTTAAAAGTAATGACACATTAAACCAATGTTGTTTTCAATGTAATGCCTCCAGAAATATGAATCAACGGCACTTCTTTACATGTCCTGCTAAAATTTCCCATTAAGATAAGTTGGTTCTTTTCGTTAGAAATGCAACTGTCCTAGTCCGCATACTCTCCCGTGCCCAAAGTAATGTCGTATTTAATGGTTGTCATAGTTAATCCTAATGCCCACACTAATATCTAGCAATGCCACTGCTTTAGAAATTGCTACTATCCTTGTAGGATTGCCATTCAGATAAGGAACATGCTTCTTTTCATTTGATGCATGTTTCATCACTTGTTAGTCACCCTCCTTTCCAACTTTTTTGTGCAAACAGAGATATACATTTCACGCTCGATCTTAGTTGAACTGCACAAATGATATCCAAATTATAGTTGAGCATTCCAGGAGCTTCACAACCAGCCTTGATGTTGCTCAATTTTATTGCAACTAATGAAGAAGAAGCTCTGTGGGTTCCGTTTTCTGATGGAAATGGAACCGGGGCTGAAGCCCTTTTCTTAAAACAAATTGAAGAAGAAGCTGCTAGCTCATGGGACATTGCTTCATTTTAGGTGAACTGCACCAAAAGGTCCCATAAATTGAATCATCCATGTTGGTGACTGAAAGAGCCAGCTTCGGCATCCCAGTCTAAGCACCCCCGGCCTCCATCCTTGCAACGCATGGTACACCTCGTTTGCCACCTGCTCGACCCTAGTGTCACTGATAAAATGAAGTAATAATACAGTTAAAATAGAGCGAGTGTCCTCTCTATCATTTCATTTCCATTGTAGATAAATAAAGTGTTTCTCTTTGTTAATGTATGTTTCATCAACTAGTCCCATTGTTAATGCTTAAGCGTTTCTGCGAACTGGGTGCTTAATTTTAGTTGATATGTACAAAAATAGAGATTTGAATGTCTCAAGGCGCCTCCTTGTACTACCGCTGTACACCGATGTTCATCAATGCGTAAGGTGTATCTGGGAGACTTGGGACGATGTCCAGTATGAGGCGTACCATATGAGGCGTCGCAGGGCCCATCTCGCCCTCACAGCATGGCATACTATGATACTATCGCAATATTTCCTTCTATTTATTTTGTGTGTTTCATCAACTAGTGCCACTATAATGTAATCACGCTTTTTCATTATCTGTGCAAACAGGGTTATTCAGCTGCATTTTGGTGGAACTGCACAAATGTACGTATGGAACCAGCATATATGCAGAGTGCAAGGTGTGCCAAGTAAAAATTACCGACACCAACCATGCTGCATGCATGCATTGGCATCCACCACCACCAGTGGGATGTGTGGCGCTCTGTGGACGGATCTTTCTCGGCAGCAAATCCTCTAACCAAATACTAGTAGCTTATATTGGCAGTTTTCTAGGGAGTACTCTTTTCTGAAAGAAGCACCAATCTATTTTTCTTTATTTGTACGCTGTGTCACAACTTTGACCCAAAGGTCTAGAGCTATTTTAGGGTGATTGGCGTAGTACTCGGAGACTGATTGTAAGCATGACTTTCATTAGCTGTCACACTGATTGTAAGCATGAGCAGGTGGAAGATTAGGTTAGTGCGAAGCTTACCTTAAACCCTACCGCCTCCGTTGAAACGAGGCGAGCGCCGAGGGAACCGTGGAGAACAGCGGGGAAGCGACGTCGCGCCATCCGCCCTCCTCTTGCGGTGGGAGAACGAATACTCCTGTGGCTCCGGCTGGCTCTACACCCTCATGAACGGCACACCATACTCGATCGATTCGTTATCCTCTGGGTGCTCGACCTTCGACCTGTACGCCCACCATCTCCGCCTGACTATCGCCTCGGGCGAATCTGTTTGCTCCATCGCCCAGAGGAGATACTCGATGAACTCGGAGGACTGCGGCGTGACTGCCGCCGAGGAGTACATGTACATCGCCGCCCTCATCGCCGCCGTCTCGCTCTTTCGCATGCATTGCCACATGGCCCGCACCATCCTCGAACTCTCCCACTCATTGTCAAACCAACTAAGGATCTCCTTCAACCTGGCTAACTTTGCCTCGAGCCGCCAAGCGATCTGCCTGATTTGTCTTGCATCCTCTCCATAGATGTCCTTCTGAGTGGTCCGGTGCTAGCTTTGGAAGATGGGAGGAGAGACGGTGGTCTTGCAATAGAGAAGAGGGAGAGGCAAGACGGTGGTTTTGGAATGGAGATGATGGAGAGGAGAGGGGTGGTTTTGAAAAGGAGAAGATCAAGAGGGAGAGGCGAGGAGGTGGTTTTGGAATGTAGATGATGGAGAGGAGAGGAGGTGGTTTTGCAATGAGGAGAAGATCAGAAGAGGGAGAGGCGAGACGGTGGTTTTGGAATGGGGATGATGGAGAGGAGAGGAGGTGGTTTTGCAATGGAGAAGATCAGAAGAGGGAGAGGCGAGACGGTGGTTTTGGAATGGAGATGATGGAGAGGAGAGGAGGTGGTTTTGCAATGGAGAAGAGGGAGAGGAGCGTCTGGCAAGCGATTTAGGATTGGACGAGAGGGCTGCTGTGACTGGATCAAAATCAAAATCAATTTACCCTTCAATTAAGAAAGCGACCCCACATTAACTAGTCTCCCTTTTATTCTGGGTCATAATTGACCATGATTTTTGCACGTAAAATATATGTTATACGTTGCAAAAATAATATAATTTGAAAGTTGGCGCCGTTGCCGGGGAGGTGAGTGCTTGAAGATATATCTTTAGATCTTGCAATCGAATCTTTTTGTTTCTTGTTTTATCACTAGTTTAGTTTATAAAAGAAAATTACAAAAAAATGGAGTTAAGTTTGTCTCATACGCCCGTCTTTTAATATCTTTCGTGAGTATGATGGAAAGGAAAATTGTGCACAAGTGCTAGAAGAAGAATGCATTAAAATGCTTGGTACTAAATCTTTGAATGATGAGCATGTTTTGCAATGTTGTTAGTATGAACTCTTTGAATATCCATAGTACTAATGATGATTGCACTAGTTATGATGAAAATGTCTCCTATAAGCATGTTGATTTTTGTGGAGTAAATTGGATTTGCATGGACACACCAAATAGAGAAAATAGATATTGCAAGAGCCATAAGTATTTAAAAACTAAAGGTTTGCAAGAAAGTCTTGATGAGTGTGCTAGAAGATTCAATATTTTTCGCGCTCCTTGTGAACTTTGCAATGAACATGGTCATTTAAATCTCCAATGCAAATTATTTTATGATCGAATCGTGCCCAAAAATTGTGATAGCTTGATTACCCTTGGGCATCATAAAGATCTTAGCCTTCTTTTGGGGTATGAAGAAATGAAACATATAACTGAGGGTATTCCAAAATTTAATCTTGATAGATTTCTTGATTTTGATCTAGAGGATATTTATATGTTTTGTGTGGAGAATTGCATTGAAAATCCTTATATTGCCAATTACATAAAGAAAAGAAAGAAAATAGAAGATGATGGGAATACTAATGAAAGGGAAGAGACTTCCCAATATCCTCCTATTATTTCTTACGATGAATCAGGTAACGAGGAGGAGCTTTCTATTCAACCAATCTCATCAATAAGGAGATCAAAGAGGAAGGTTGAACCCACACATAATGTGAAGAAGAAAAAGAAAAGAAGGAGGAACAAAGGTAGAAAGGTATCCCTCCCAAATGATGTTGCTCCTACTACTCATTGTGATGATGATAATTGCTATACTATTGGTGCTATCAATATTTTTAATGATGAGAGTGATTATGCTTATGATATGAAAGGGCCCAAGCTTGGGGAAGCTATGTTTGATGAGGATGAAATATTTGAGAATATATTTGCTGAAATTAATGTTTGTCCCAAGCTTGGGGATGCTATGTTTAATGAAGATGATATTTTTAGCATCCCAAGTTTTGATATGCAAAGTTGTTATGATGATAGCATGCCTACTACCTATGATGATTATATTGATGAAAGTGGGTTTGGAAGAGTGTCAACTTTAGGAATTAGTGATCCCACTATTTTGGAAGATGTTGAATCTTATTGTGATGAATATGAAAGTGGATTTGGAAGAGTGTCAACTTTATTTAGTGATTCCACTATCTTGGGAGAGGTTTCAATCGATTATGTCGGTGTACTCAAGTAGGGGTACCCTAGTATCCCGAACTCGTGCACGGGCGATTCTTGCAGACTCCAGCAAGGCTCGGCCTGGTCGCCGCTTAAGATCCTCCGTGGTTCCTTTGGAGCCACTCAAGAACAAAGTATTTGGCCAAGAAGACAAGGCTCCGCAAGAGGAGCTTGCCGGAAGGCCACTCAAGGCACGCAGAAGACAAGACCCGGCAAGAGGAGCTTGCCGGGAAGGCTCGAGCGCCGAGAAGCCTCCGGACGCGACAAGGATTCAGCCAGCGGCAAGGCACTTGCCGCGACAGCAACCTCTCTTCATCTCCGCTCCAGCTCATCCATCAACGTGTCGCCATGGGACCATTCCATGCGCCACAGCGTGTCAAGAGGCTGTACAGCCGCCGGGAGCAGCGATAAGCGGTGACAAGCCTACCATCGTGGCAAGCGGTGGCGCCCCGACGGTCCTCACAGATTGTTTAGGCGATGTGGACGGGCATTTAATGCTTTTGTCCCTTGCCGTCAGGGTTAGGTATATTGCACTGTACACTGTTCAAGTAGGTGTACCAACTACTGTTTTTCCATTTGTACCCTCATTTACGTTGCCACCTGTCGGAGACCCCTTGAGCATATAAAAGGAGGCCCATGCGCAACATAGAGAGGGTTCAGTTCATTCGACTCATACGTAACCAGAGAACACTCACGCTAGGTCTTGTAGCTCTCATCGCTCCCTAGCAAGAACACAATACAAATCAGACAAGCAGCAGTAGGAGTATTATCTCTCCGGAGAGCTCCGAAGCTGGGTAAAACTGCTTTCGTGTAGCCGCCTCGATCCGCTCTTCGTGCGATCTCCGCCCCCTCCGAACCAAGGGCCCGGTCCGCCGCCCCATAGGTGTTCGTGGGTCCGATCAGCCTCCCGACATCTTTGGCGTGCGGTAGGCGTCGAGGCTGTGTGAACCTGATCCGGCATTCACACGAGCAACATCTTCATCATCTTCAACATCTTCATCAACATGCCACCGAAGAAGAAGGCTTCGGCGGCAGCGGAGCCGTCCGCGTCGTACCCACCATCACCGGAGCAAACGGGTGGTGGAGTAGACGCTGGCGGAAGAACGGGCGCCGGCGAAGGAGTTCGTGACGCTGCCAAGTCCAAGGACAAGGCCGCGCAAACCTTGGCGTCCGTACATGTCCCGCGCCCATCTCAGGAGACGCGGGACCAACAGCGTCATGGTATTCACAATACCATACGCTCGTTGGATCAAGACCCTCAAGACCAGCGCCAAGACGCCAACACGCCGCACGAAGCGAGATCTGATGCGCTGGGCGGATGCTGCTCCTTCTAACATAGTTAGAAGTCCGAGCATATCCGCGCCTCGCACCGTTCACCATTGCCACCCACTACTTCAGCAGAAGCTCTGGCGAGAGCTCAACTGCTCCTCGACTACCCTCCAACGGCCGACAAGGTCGACGAGTGGAGGGCTACCATACAGAGTCTCATCGGCTTCGCTTAACGGGCGACGCTCGCTGACAATCGAGTGCGTCGCTGCCGCTGCAGGAACGCTTAAGCGCGAGCCGGTGGCGACGAGACCGGTGGGGGTGCAACCACCATGCACTCTCCGCCCCGAAGGCCAAGGTCGCCGACTCGCCGGATCCACCTCGACAGCGACTCCACTGCGTCGTCGGATCCGCGAGCTCATCGCGATCAGCGCCAAGTGCTACACGATCGACAGCAAGAGGACGCTCGAACTCGCATCGAGCACCGAAGAGAAGTGCGATGTCAATCCGACAAGCGCGCCGGGCCCTCTGTTGACATGCACGCGCCAGAGGAACCAGGCGACTTGCCGTACGCGGTAGGTTGCCCTGCGTTCACTCATGAGCTGCGGCAAGTCCAGTGGCCCAGCAAGAAAAACTTCAAGCCAGACGTCTTTGGAGAAGTACGACGGCAAGACGATCCGTCGGAGTTCCTCAAAGATCTACACCATCGCTGTGCAGGCTGCGGGGCGAGACGACAAGATCCTTGCCAACTACTTCCCGCCGTGCTCAAGCCCAACGTCGAGTCCTGGCTCATGCACTTGCCGGACAACTCCATATCTTCTTGGCAGATCTATGCCATCAGTTTGTCGGCGCCTTTACAAAGCGCCACAAACCCCATGGCTAAGAAAGCGACCTTCATCTCGCCGCCCGAAGGAAGGAGAGCCCCTAGCAAGTATATTCAGAGATTCAGCCGTGTACAAAGACAACATCCCGGATGTCCACCCTGCTGCGGTGATCGCTGCGTTCCATCGAACGCGTCGCGGAACCGCAGGATGCGGAGGAGATGGCGATGTGCAAGATCGAAGGACGTCGATGAGCTATACGCCTGGCCGACAAGTGCGCGCGTCTTGAGGAGGGGAGGAGACTCCCGGAGAGAATGCGTAGCGAGATCGGCGGTGAGGAGACCGCCCGGCAAAGAAGAGCCGACGGCGGGCAACAGAAGAAGAAAGGCAGTAGACGTGCTAGTCGTCGAAAGCAGTCCGCAACGGAGGTGGCGACAAGAACGCCAAGGCTGGTAGCTCCGGCAAGGAGGTTGCCGCCGGCACCAACCACCAGCCTGGCGGCGGCCGACAAGCAGGACGGCTCCGGCAAGCGATCGCAAGCTCCACCGCACCAAGGGCCATGACCTCCAGAGCTGCAAGAAGGTCGAGCAGCTTGTTGAACAGCAGAAGGCTGAGTACGAGCGGCGCGACAAGGAAAAGGCCCAAGAAGGTGCTGGAGGAGCCAGCAAGAAGCGACCCGGACGGGGAGGGTGCCGCGGCAAGGCCAAGCAGCGGCAAGGAGACAAACCTCCCCGCGGCCGCGACAAGGATGAAGATGAAGACGACGATGAAGACATGGATGATGACGACGCCGATGAACAGGAGTTTCAGAAAGCTACAGAGGTCCTCTACGTTGACGGAGGTGCTTCCCTGCATACTTCCCACCGCCAACTCAAGCAGTGGATGCGGGAAGTCAATGCAGCGGAACCATCCGTAGAGTCACGCAAGCCTCTGAAGTGGTCCAGCACGCCTATCATCTTTGATATTGAGGACCACCCTGATCGCGTAACTGTGGTCGGGTGCTTGCCGATGTTGGTCTCACCAACTATCCGCAACCTCAAGGTCACCAAGATGCTAGTTGACGGTGGGGCCAGCTTGAACCTGATCTCCTCCCCGGTGCTCCAGAAGCTTCAGATCCCTGACAGCGAGCTCGAAGAGACTGGCACTTTCCAAGGAATCAATCTGGGAAGGAGCAAGCCGAAGGCGAAGATCACGTTGCCAGTAACATTTGGCAGCGAGATGAACTTTAGGACTGAGAGGGTCACATTCGACGTTGCTGATTTCCCATTGCCTTACAATGGGATACTTGGCCGCCCAAAGACTCGCGAAGTTCATGGCAGCCTCTCACTATGCCTACAACTTACTCAAGATGCCAGGCCCGATAAGCATCATCTCTATCCATGGCGACAAGAAGGATGCTCTTATACGTGCCGACAAGATCTACCGGGAAGCAAAGAGCCGCAATGTAAAAGCAAGACACTTGCTGAAGCTCCGGAGGGAAGAAGAAGACCAAGTCCGGCAAGAGCTGTGATGCCCACTCCGGCAAGCGCACCTCTTCGGAGTGCTGCGCTACCGTCGAGGACGCACCATCGAGCTCCATCGGCAAGTGCAAGAAGACGATGGCAGCTCCGCCAAAGACCAAGAAGGTGTCCGCCAAGGAGGACGGCACCGTGGTACCTTCACCATCGGTGCCTCTCTCGACCCTAAATAGGAAGGCGCTTCGTTGCTTTCCTCAAGCGAACGTCGGCGTGTTTGCATGGCAACCGTCGACATCCCCGGTGTTCCTGTGAGTAATTGAGCACCGTCTTGCCGCTTGCCCTCATCGCGCGCCCGTCAAGCGTAAAATCAGGAAGCAAAGGCGGTGGAGCGCCAAGAATTCATCACGAAGAGATCAAGAAATTGGAAGCGGCGAGGCCTTGTCGAGGAGTGCTCCATCCCACGTGGTTGGCCAATCCAGAAGTTGTGCGCAAGGCAAATGGGAAATGGAGACTTTGTATTGACTTCACGGATGTTAATAAAGCTTGTCCCAAAGATCCATTTCCCTTGCCGCGCATCGACCAATTGTTGACTCCACGGCTGGATGTGATTTGCTTTCATTTCTTGATGCATACTCAGATATCATCAGATCTTCATGGCGTAAGAAGATGAGGAGAAGACCGCATTCATTACTCCATGTGGCACATACCTGTTTCATACGGATGCCTTTCGGTTTGAAGAATGCTGGTTCAACATTTGCAAGAGTAGTCCATGACGGCTTTTGAGCCGCAAATGCACGTAAATGTAGAAGCCTACATGGATGACATATTGGTCAAGAGCAAGGACAAAGCAACTCTGGTTCAAGATTTGGATGAGACCTTTGCAAATCTGCGCAAGATCAACCTCAAGTTCAACCCCGAGAAGTGCGTGTTTGGAGTCCCTTCCGCAAGCTTCTCGGTTCTTCAGAAATCTCGTGGGATTGAAGCCAATCCCGACAAGATGAAGGCCATTGAGCAGATTGAAGCACCAAAGCGCGTCAAGGATGTACGAAGGCTTGCCGGTTGCGTGGCCGCTCTCGGCAGGTTCATCTCTAGGTCTGCTGAACGCGCCCTGCCATTTTTCAAGATTTTGAAAAAGGCAGGTCCAATGAAATGGACTCCCGAAGCGGAGGCTGCGCTGCGGGACTTGAAGAGATACCTATCCTCCACTCCAACACTTGTCGCACCTAAGCCACAAGAGAAGTTGCTGCTATATATAGCGGCAACCAATCAAGTGGTTAGTGCTGCGTTAGTAGCGGAGAGGGAGGCGGATGATGAGCTAGCAACCACGGCAGACACATCCTGCGACAAGCAGGGGGCTTCGCCGACAAGCTCTGGTCCCGACAAGGACGAATCCACGCAGACGCATGAGCAGATGCAGAAAAGGATGGTGCAGCGCCCAGTTTACTTTGTCAGTTCCCTTCTGCAGGGGGCTAGGTCAAGGTACTCTGGTGTGCAGAAATTGCTTTTCGGCCTCCTCATGGCCTCGAGAAAGCTGCGCCATTACTTTCAGGCACATGAAATCACAGCTTGTCACTCGCTTTCCGCTGAAGAGGATACTGCAGAATCCGAAGCGGCAGGCAGGATTGTCGAGTGGGCACTTTGGAACTGTCAAGCTTTGGCCTCAAGTTTGAAAGCACTTCAACTATCCAAAGCGAGCATTGGCAGAATTCATAGCGTAATGGACGCCAACACCGGATGAAGAAATTCCGAGACGCAGCATTCCCGTCAAGGAAGCAAGCAAAGACCGGCTGATGTACTTTGATGGTGCCTTCGCTGCAAGGCGCCTGCCGGGCGTTGCTTGTCGCACCCACCGGAGAGCACCTCAAGTACGTAGTCCAGATGCACTTTCCCAAGGAGCAAGCAACGAACAATACTGCAGAGTATGAAGGTTTGCTTGCCGGTCTCAGGATCGCAGTGGACCTTGGGATCAAGAAGCTTATTGTCAGG
Organism: Aegilops bicornis; assembly: GCA_021605145.1. Taxonomy (NCBI): domain Eukaryota; kingdom Viridiplantae; phylum Streptophyta; class Magnoliopsida; order Poales; family Poaceae; genus Aegilops; species Aegilops bicornis. The sequence continues at coordinate 454,077,098 of CM038672.1, forward strand.
GGTGACTCGCAGCTTGTCGTCCGCCAAGTGAACAAAGATTATCAGTATCCATTGATGGAAGCCTACGTTGATGAAGTGAGGAAGCTAGAAGAGCACTTTGACGGCCTACAAATGGAACATGTTCCAAGAGCTCAGAACGATATTGCTGATGGCCTGTCAAAGTGCGCTGCACTTAAGTTACCTGTGGAACCAGGGATTTTTGTGCTCAAGCTAACTCAACCAACCGTAACACCATCAATCGGACAGAACAAGAAGAGGAAGTTGATTTCTGGTGACTATTTTCCGTGAGCTTCCGAAGCCGCCGCCACGAAGGTCCCCAAGATCGACACCAATAGCCGAGGAGCAGTCTGCTCCGACAAGCCCTGTGGTTTGTTTCATTGAAGCAGGCGCTCCCGACAAGTTTTGCTCCGGCAAGCTTGCCGGGAACATCAAGCTCCGGTGAGCCGCGAGTTCTTGCCGTGGAAGCTGATGTTCCCGCAGCAGCAGATGTGCCTTTAGTCCTTGTTGTCGAGCCACAAGCTCCAAAGATGGGCGCAGCAGATTGTCCATTTCCTTCAGACGGGAGAACTTCCCGAAGAGCAAGAAGAAGCGGAAAGAGTAGCCCGGCAGTCAAGTATGTACCAGTTTGTCGACAGCACACTGTACAGAAGAAGACTCAACGGTGTGAAATTGAAGTGTATTTGCCGGGAAGATGGACAAAAGCTGTTGGCAGAGATACATGGAGGCATATGTGGTCATCACATTGGCGCAAGAGCACTTGCCGGCAAAGCTTTCCGGCAAGGTTTCTTCTCGCCGACAGCCCTCCAGGATGCGACTGCACAAGTAACCAAGTGTGAAGCGTGCCAGTTCCATTCCAAATAGATACACCAGCCAGCTCAAGCTCTCCAGACGATCCCTTTATCCTGGCCATTTTCGGTCTGGGGGCTCGACATCCTCGGCCCCTTCCCCCGAGCTGTCGGGGGCTTTGAGTACTTGTACGTTGCCATTGACAAGTTCACAAAGTGGCCAGAAGTGGAAGCAGTGAGGAAGGTGACAAAGACAACAAGATCAAGTTCTTCAGTCGATTGTTTGCCGTTCGAATCCCTAACAGGATCATCACCGACAACGGCACACAATTTACTGAGTCACACCTTCATGCAAGACGTCCAAGATCTTGGCGCCAAGGTTCTGCTTTGCTTCGTTGCTCATCCGAGAAGCAACGGTCAAGCGAGAGGGCAAATCTTTGAAGTGCTGCGCGGGCTCAAGACCGTAACTTTTGACAGGCTGCACAAGTGCGGAAGAAACTGGATTGAGGAGCTGCGGTGGTTCTTTGGTCGATCAGACGATGCCAAATCGAGCCACCGCCGCACACCTTTCGCTCTAGTCTATGGAGCAGAGGCAGTTCTCCCCACGGAACTTCAGATACGGATCGCCTCGAGTGCTCGCTTATGATGAGCTTGAGCAAGAGCAGCTGCGACAAGATGACGCTACCGCTCCTTGAGGAAGATCGCCTTCAGGTCATTGCAGACGAGCTGCTCGCTACAAAGAAGCTTTAAGGCCGCTACCATAGCCACAAAGTTAGTGACAGAAGCCTCGAGGAAGGCGACCTTGTTCTTCGGAGCGTTCAGTCCGCCAAGAATTCAAACAAGTTGACGCCAAAGTGGGAAGGCCCTTATCGGGAGAAACGAGTCACTAGGCCTGGCGCTGTCCTCCTTGAGACCGGAGATGGCATTCCGGTGAGCAACTCCTGGAACATTGAGCATCTTCGTAAGTTTTACCCAGAGGCGCTGTTTGCGGAACCTGTTCGGCAACCACCTTTTGTACAAGTCTTGCCATTGTTGCATGTAATCCTTTGTACAAAGCCGGGCGCAGAACCTGTGCATCAAGAAAGCTCATGTGTTGCGCACAACTTGTCAAATTCAAGCTTTCATCATTTTATTGCATGTTTTGGCTAACACTTTGTGCAGCACCCACACCCGTAAGCAATATCGAGTCACCGGACTCCATAACTTTATTTTCTTCTTCCTTTTTCTCAAAGAAAGGAAGGTTCCCTCGCGACAAGTTAACCAGAGGGAAGGAGAAGATAATACTATGGACCAAGCGTTGCTCGAGGAAGTTTCATATATCGGAAGCAAACGATGTAAAAGCTAAGTTACCGAAGTCTGAGCAATCAGTTCTTAAATTTTTAAGTTACCTTCCTCGAACGATAGTACTTTGTATGGAAAACCTGTACAGAGGAACCAACTCATGGTTAGTCGCGCTTCTTACTTTGTTTCGAGTCCGCTCAACAACTTAAGTGAGATGCAGCTAGTCGCGACAAGGTTGCTTGTCGGAGGCGGCACCGCCAAAGAAGTTGCCGACGTTCCGCACTCAGCGCTCATGACAAAAGGTGCCTGCACCGACAAGTTCCCTAAAAGCGTATGGCAGAAACGTACAAAGGAAGGAATCAAGTAAAGGAAATAACATTGCAATCATTGCCTAAGATAGAGTTATATTACAAAAATAAATTGTCGCGGATCTAATAAATTGTTCTAAACATGATCAGCAGCGACAAGGGAAAGATAAAATTGGCGGCTTAGTCTACGCGGTCGCCATCAACCCGCTTGATCTTGTTCACCTTGTCCACAATGGGTGCGACAAGGGCTTTGAGCGCCTCCACGTCGGCATCTGGCGGCAAGGATCTGAGGACGCCGTTGAGGTTGAGGCCTGGATTGCGGAAGGCCACCTTCATCAACACCTTCCGAGGGCACCTGCACAGATCTGGCATGATTCCTCGGCCAGCTGCTTTGGGACCTCTTCCCGGAGTCGCTGGAGGCCCGTCACCACGCCCTTGAAGAATAAGCTAAGCTTGGCGCTGGGTTGGAGGTGCTCGTCGGAGGAGTATGCAAGATCCACCATCCCCAGCTCCATCAGCTCGTTGTGGATGGCGGCGACAGTATCCACGAGACCTTCGGTCCAGTGCTCCACACTCTCCCTCAAGGCGCTCTGGGTGGCAACAACGTTCGCCAGCAGCTCCTCGTTGGCCTTGATCTGCTCCAACAGGCCCACCTCCCGCTCCTTGGCGCCGTCCAGCGTCTGCGTCAGGGTGGTCAGCTTCAGGTGAAGATCTGCCTTGGAATCCTTGGCGGCGTCGAGCTCCTTGCTCCTATCGGCGAGACGGCCCTGCAGCTCGCCAAGAGTGTAGGCGTCCTTCTCGCGCTCGTGCTTGAGCGCAGCAAGCTCTTCGCCGCTCTTCTTGAGGCTGGCCTCCAATTGCGCCACCTTTGTCTCCAGCTCCTTCTTGGCGGCCTCGGGGGCTGCGGCAGCATCTTTCGCTTCCTTAAGAGCCCCGCCAAGTGACTCCTCGCGCGCGACAAGCTCTTCCTCGTGGCTGTCCAGGTTGACCTTCCGCTGCGCCAGCTCGCTTTCCTGTGCAGACAACTTCTCGGCGGCGAGCCGCTGCTCCTCCTCAGCTGCGGCCTTCTCGAGGATGAAGGCCGTGCGCTCTTCAAAGAAGCCGCTCCGCCTCCTGCCACGTTCCGGAGAGTTTCTTGGTTGGCGCCCGAGCTCTTCGCCCACTTCTCCATGTCTGCTCCCGCCCTCGCGACAAGTGCTTCCCGGGACTCCAACTTGGCTTGTCGGGCGCGGTAGAAGCGGACAGCGATTTCTTCGGCCATTTGCTCCTCCTCGGACTACTTGTTCTTGCTGCTTGGCGCATCCACCGTCGGCCAGGGAGGCGAGCAGCTCTCCGTTGAAGGTCTCTCCTTAGACCGGCGCCACAGGCTCGACTCCCATGGGAGCTTGATGAAGACGCCGTCGCCCGGCCTTCAAGTAAGCGCGGGCTGGGGCTCTTGAACTGGCAGCTGCGATGGCGGAAGTCGTGATCGGTGTAGCGCTGGCGCTCCTGCGGCCCAGGCGTCGATGCGATCCCGCCCGGTTATCGCAGCGGTGTGGGGTGCTCCAGCAACATCGCTTGCATGATGAAAGCGCGTCGCGCGGCGCTGCGGCTGAGGGCCCGTCTGCCGCCCCATCTCGTCTCCGGCCTTGCGGAGACGCCTCTTTGGCGGAGCTGGAGGCTCCGTTTGCGGCAAGCCGCTGGATGGTGGGGAAGAAGCGCCCTCGGCCGGTTCGCCCGACTCGGCCTCGGGTTCAGCAAGCTCTTCCTCACCGACGAACTCCCTTCGCTCGGCAAGGCTTGCCGCCTCGGCTGCATCCGCCTCCTCCACGGTGTACCCGAAGACACCAGCGGCAGCAGCTGCTGCCGCCTCCTCCAGCCTGGTGGCAATGCGCACCATCTCTTCGTCAGTGGTGTCACGGGTGAGCTTCTTCTGCTCGTCGGGGCGGATCGGCATTTCTTCCAAGCTGTCAAAGAACTGCCGCACGATGTCGTCGGAAGGCTCCTGCCAGGTTGGAACGATCCCATGGGAATCGCACAACGGCATCATGGCGCGGATGCGGTCGAGCGCAGAGTTGTTGCATAATGGGACGACCCCCCTCCGCAACCTAAACCACTCGGGGTGATCGGGGTCGTTCTTGAACAGCTCTAGCAGCATCGCATCCAACTCCAAGACGGTGAAATTCCAGTTAAGGCCCGGGCGCAGCCTCATGATGTCCGCTGCGTTTTGGAACTCCCAAGCAGGTCTCCTCCTCTCTCCGCAAAGAAGCGTCTGCGGCGAAGGAAATCTCGCCAACTGCGCCTACGGTTAGTCCGGCAAGCTCGAGGCGCAAAATCCGGGTCACAGCTATCTTCAACCTAGCATCCTCCGGCCAAGTTGCTCCAATCGTTTCCACAAGCACTATTGGGGCTTGGCGCCTGCAGTAATCGAAGGGCTGCGGGTTCTCCTCTCGATCCAACACCAATTGGCTCTCCACTCCTCCCACTTGCTTCGAACTCTCCTTCCAGATATGCTTCTTTCTTGCCGACCACAGAGACCCAAGCAATCCCTCCCAAGACAGCGGCTCCCCTCTCTCAACGCTGGGCATGAAGAAGTGGCGGAAGAGGGCTACGTTGGGGTGGATCTCGACAAAGTTTTCGCAAAGGTGTGCGAAAACTGCCATGGTCGTAATGGCGTTGGGGGTGAAATCAAGGAGGCGGAACCCGTAGGTGTTCATAATGTCGCAGAATTGAGAAAAAAGGCGGGCAGAGCCCGCAATAGAAAAAGGGCAAAGAAAGGATACCCGGTTGGGGCTAATTCGAAGCGATGGCGGGGAGTACCTTCGTGCGCGGATGCGCACGCTGCGTCTCCGTCGACCGAAGAGGTAGTACCCTCCCTCAGCTCCTTTGCGTCGAGCTGGGGAGAAGATGGCCCGCTCCTTGCGCGGCGCCATGAGCCGCTGCGCCTCGGCCGACTTCACGCCCTTCCCTTGTCGGCTTTGAGCCATGGCGGAGGCGGTGGAGGAGGCCGGCCGGCGTTGATGGCACTTTGTGGCGAAGGGGCGGAGCGCTGCTCTCTTCGACCGGAGAAGAAGGGGAGCGGCGGTGGTTTTGGGACAAGACAGCAATGGCGAGGTGGGCGACCTGCCTCTGTTTCCCCTGTTTATAAGGAGGGGAGGCGGACGCCCGCTTTTCCTAATAAACAAACCCCACGACCTCGCCCACGATCTCTCACACGACGCCACGCTCGTGCGTGCCGTTAGTGGGGGACGTGGTGGGTCCGGTGAGTTACGGCCTGATCAAGGCCGCGTGTGACCGATGCACTGTTTTGGGCCTGGCCCGACAGCGCCGGCACCGTGTCTTGACCCAGGCCCGGGGGCTCCTGTCGGTGTACTCGAGTAGGGGTACCCTAGTATCCCGAACTCGTGCACGAGCAGTTGCAGCACCCCGCGGCAAGGCTCGCCTGGTCGCCGCCAAGCTCCTCCGTGATTCCTTTGGAGCCACTCAAGAACAAAGTATTTGGCCAAGAAGACAAGGCCCCGGCAAGAGGAGCTTGCCGGGAAGGCCACTCAAGGCACGCAGAAGACAAGACCCCGGCAAGAGGAGCTTGCCGGGAAGGCTCGGAGTGCGACAAGCCTCCGGACGCGACAAGGATTCAGCCGCAGCAAGGCACTTGCCGCGGCAGGCAACCTCTCTTCATCTCCACTCCAGCTCATCCATCAACGTGTCGCCATGGGACCATTCCATGCACGCGTGTCAAGAGGTTGTACAGCCAGCGGGGAGCAGCGATAAGCGGCGCTGACAAGCCTACCATCGTGGCAAACGGTGGCGCTCCCCGACGGTCCTCACAGACTGTTTAGGCGACGTGGACGGGCATTTAATGCTTTTGTCCCTTGCCGCCGTGGTTAGGTATATTGCATCGCATAATCGCTCAAGTAGGTGTACCAACTACTGTTTTTCCATTTGTACCCTCATCTACGTTGCCACTTGTCGGAGACCCCTTGAGCATATAAAAGGAGGCCCATGCGCAACGTAGAGAGGGTTCGGTTCATTCGACTCATACGTAACCAGAGAACACTCACGCTAGGTCTTGTAGCTCTCATCGCTCCCTAGCAAGAACACAATACAAATCAGACAAGCAGCAGTAGGAGTATTATCTCTCCGGAGAGCTCCGAAGCTGGGTAAAACTGCTCGTGTGCTTCGCCTCGATCCGCTCTTCGTGCGATCTCCGCCCCCCTCCGAACCAGAAGGGGCCCGGTCCGCCGGCCCCATAGGTGTTCGTGGGTCCGATCAGCCTCCCCGACAGATTATGATGAGAACGAAGTTGCTACTTATGATGATTATTTTGATGAAACTTATGCTATAAAAAGTAGTGATGATTATATTTACAAATCTTGTCATGATTATGATTACCCTTTTTCTGAACATTACTCTTTTAATGTGGAAACAATTTTTAGTGTTCAAGTCTCTTATGATACTCCCACTATTCCGAATGAGAAGAATTTTGCTTATGTGGATAGTAGTAAATTTTCTATGCTAGTAGATCATGAAAAGAATGCTTTAGGTGCTTGGTATATTTTTGAATTCATTCATGATGCTACTGAAAATTATTATGAGGGAGGAACATATGCTTGTAGGAGTTGCAATAATGGCAAGTTTCCTCTCTATGTGCTTCAAATTTTGAACTTATGCTTGTTTTACCTTCCTATGCTAGTTGACAATTGTTCCCATAAGTTGTTTGCTCACAAAATCCCTATGCATAGGAAGTGGGTTAGACTTAAATGTGCTAGACATATTCTTCATGATGCTCTCTTTATGTTTCAACTCTTATCTCTTAGGTGAGCATCATTGAAATCATCATGCCTAGCTAGAAAGGCATTAAAGAAAAGCGCTTGTTGGGAGGCAACCCAATTTTATTTTAGTTTCTTGCTTTTTGGTTATTTTTAGTAATAAATAATCCATATAGCCTCTGGTTAGATGTGTTTTCATGTTTTAATTAGTGTTTGTGCCAAGTAGAACCTTTGGGAAGACTTGGGTGAAGTCTTTATGATCATGCTGTAAAAAACAGAAACTTTAGCGCTCACAAGATTAGCTTCAACTTTTTACTGGAGAGTGATATTTAGTTGATTATTTTTTAAGATGATTACTAGAAAAACTCCTCAGGTCCACCAATTTATTTTAGAATTTTTGGAGTTCCAGAAGTTTGCGTTAGTTACAGATTACTACAGACTGTTCTGTTTTTGACAGATTCTGTTTTCATTGTGTTGTTTGCTTATTTTGATGAATCTATGGCTAGTAAAATAGTTTATAAACCATATAGAAGTTGGAATACAGTAGGTTTAACACCAATATAAATAAATAATGAGTTCATTACAGTACCTTGAAGTGGTCTTTTGTTTTCTTTCGCTAACGGAGCTCACGAGTTTTCTGTTAAGTTTTGTGTGGTTGAAGTTTTCAAGTTTTGGGTAAAGCTTTGATGGACTATGGAATAAGGAGTGGCAAGAGCCTAAGCTTGGGGATTACCAAGGCACCCCAAGGTAATATTCAAGGACAACCAAGCAAATAAGCTTGGGGATGCCCCGGAAGGCATCCCCTCTTTCGTCTTCGTTCATCGTTAACTTTACTTGGAGCTATATTTTTATTCACCACATGATATGTGTTTTGCTTGGAGCGTCATTTTATATTGTTAGTTTTTTTCTTTCTGTTATTTAGATTAGTGTTTTGCATCTTTAGTTTCAATAAAAAAAGTCAAGGATAGTCTCTGCCATGTTTATTTTGCTACTATACATGTTGCTGTTTGAAAACAGAAAGTTTACCGCTGTTGCAAAAATTACTTAGAAACGTCAGAGAGTGGTATAATGTTGAATCTTTTTGCATATTGAGCTCTGATAAATTTATTATAGTGGGAATTTTAGTTCATAATTTTTGGAGTCAGGGGAGTATTGATACTCTTGCATTCTTTACAGACTGTAGTGTTTTGGCAGATTGCTGTTATGGTTGCATTGTTTGCATATGATTGCTTGTTTAATGATTCTATTTAAGGATAGGAGTATTAAATATGCAGAGACATTTAGTATGCAATGTTGAATAATAATGTTAGTGATTTGTTATAGTAGAAAATGATAAGGTTTTGCATTGGTTTACACTAACCTATCTCACGAGTTCTTGTTGAGTTTGTTGTGAATGAAGCTTTTGATAAAAAGAGAAACCATGATATGATTGGAATTAAGGAGACACAAAAGTTCAAGCTTGGGGATGACCAAGGCACCCCAAGATAATATTTCAAGAAGTCTCAAGCATCTAAGCTTGGGGATGCCCCGGTAGGCATCCCACCTTTCTTCTTCAACAACTATCGGTTAGTATCGGTTGACCTAAGTTTTTGCTTCTTCACATGAGTTGTGCTATCCTTGCAATGTAGTTTTCTTTAGATTTGCTTGATGTTTGAATAAAGTACCAAGATCTGAAATTCTTTAATGAGAGAGAGTCTTCACATAGTTGCACAATTATTCGACTACTCATTGATCTTCACTTATATCTTTCGGAGTAGTTTGTCATTTGCTCTAGTGCTTCACTTATATCTTTTAGAGCACAATGGTGGTTTTATTTTGAAGAAATATATGAACTCTCATGCTTCACTTATATTATTTTGAGAGTCGTTAATAGCATGGTAATTTGCTTAAAATTAATATACTTGGTATTCAAGATATGTCAAACTTTCTTTTGAGTGCGTTGAATACTAAGAAAAGTTTGATACTTGATAATTGTTTTGAGATATGGAGGTGGTAATATTAAATTCATGCTGGTTGGGTGATTACGAATTTAAAGAATGCTTGTGTCGAAGTTAGCAAATCCCGTAGCATGCATGTATGGTTAAAGTTGTGTAACAAATTTGAAACATGAAGTGTACCTGGCTTGTGCATCCTTATGAGTGGCGGTCGGGGACGAGCGATGGTCTTTTCCTACCAATCTATCCCCTAGGAGCATGCGCCGTAGTGCTTGATTTTGGTGACTTCAAATTTTTGCAATAAGTATATGAGTTCTTTTGACTAATGTTGAGTCCATGGATTATACGCACTTTTACCTTTCCGCCATTGCTAGCCTCTTGATGCAGTGCATTGCCCTTTCTCACCTTGAGAGTTGGTGCAAACTTCGCTGATGCATCCAAACCCCGTGATACGATACGCTCTAGCACACATAAGCCTCATTATATCTTCCTCAAAACAGCCACCATACCTACCTATTTATGGCATTTCCATAGCCATTCCGAGATATATTGCCATGCAACTTTCCATCGTTCCGCTTATCATCATTATGACATACATTACTTTTGTCATATTGCCATTGAATGATCATGTAGTTGACATCGTATTTGTGGCAAAGCCACCATGCATTATTTTTCATACATGTCACTCTTGATTCATTGCACCATCCCGGTACATCGCCAGAAGCATTCATATAGATTCATATCTTGTTCTAGTTTCGAGTTGTAATCCTTATGTTGTAATCAATAGAAGTGTGATGATCATCATTATTAGAGCATTACCCAATCAAAAAAAAAAGAAGAAAGGCCAAAAATAAAAAAAAGAAGGCCCAAAAAATAGAAAATAAATAAAAAGGGCAATGTTACTATCTCTTTTTCCACACTTGTGCTTCAAAGTAGCACCTTGTTCTTCATGTAGTGAGTCTCATATATTGTGCTTCAAAGTAGCACCATGTTTTTCATATAGTGAGTCTCATAAGTTGTCCTTTCCATACTAGTGGGAATTTTTCATTATAGAACTTGGCTTGTATATTCCTACGACGGGCTTCCTCAAATGCCCTAGGTCTTCGTGAGCAAGCAAGTTGGATGCACACCCACTAGTTTTCTTTTGTTGAGCATTCGTTTATAGCTCTAGTGCATCCGTTGCATGGAAATCCCTACTCCTCATGTTGACATCAATTGATGGGCATCTCCATAGCCCGTTGATTATCCTCGTCAATGTGAGACTTTCTCCTTTTTTGTCTTCTCCACACAATCCCCACCATCATATTCTATTCCACCCATAGTGCTATATCCATGGCTCACGCTCATGTATTGCTTGAAGGTTGAAAATGTTTGAGATTATTTAAGTATGAAACAATTGCTTGGCTTGTCATCGGGGGTATAGAAGTTGGGAACATCTTTGTGTGACGAAAATGAAGCATAGCCTAACTATATGATTTTGTAGGGATGAACTTTCTTTTGCCATGTTATTTTGAGAAGACATGATCACTTTGATTAGTATGCTTGAAGTGTTACTATTTCTTTTATCAATATGAACTTTTATTTTGAATCATTTGGATCTGAACATTCATGCCACAATAAAGAAAATTACTTTGAGAATCATGCTAGGTAGCATTCCACATCAAAAATTCTGTTTTTATCATTTACCTTCTCGAGGACGAGCATGAATTAAGCTTGGGGATGCTTGATACGTCTCCAACGTATCTATAATTTTTGATTGTTCCATGCTATTATATTACCTGTGTTGAATGATTATGGGCTTTATTATACACTTTTATATTATTTTTGGGACTAACCAACTAGCCGGAGGCCCAGCCATATTGCTGTTTTATTGCCTGTTTCAGTATTTCGAAGAAGAGGAATATCAAACGGAGTCCAAACGGAATGAAACTTTCGGCAACATGATTTTTTGGAAGAATATCACCCAGGAGACTTGGAGTTCACGGCAGAAGACCCTCGAGGAGGCCACGAGATCGGAGGGCGCGCCCCTCTTACAGTGGCGCCCACATCTCGTGGGCCCCTCGAGCACCCCCCGAAACTTCTTTCGCCTATATATTCCCTCGTACCCTAAAACCATCGAATATCAAGATAGATTGGGAGTTCCGCCGCCGCAAGCCTGTGTAGCCACCAAAAACCTCTCGGGAGTCCGTTCTGGCACCCTACCGGAGGGGGAACCCATCACCCGTGGCCATCTTCATCATCCTGGCGCTCTCCATGATGAGGAGGGAGTAGTTCACCCTCGGGGCTGAGGGTATGTACCAGTAGCTATGTGTTTGATCTCTCTCTCTCTCTCGTGTTCTCGACCTCACACGATCTTGATGTATCGCGAGCTTTGCTATTATAGTTGGATCTTATGATGTTTCTCCCCCTCTACTCTCTTGTGATGAATTGAGTTTCCCTCTTGAAGTTATCTTATCGAATTGAGTCTTTTATGAGAACACTTGATGTATGTCTTGCCGTGCTTATCTGTGGTGACAATAGGATATCATGTGCCTCTTGATGTATGTTTTGGTGACCAACTTGCGGGTTCCGCCCATGAACCTATGCATAGGGGTTGGCATACGTTTTCTTGACTCTCTGGTAGAAACTTTGGGGCACTCTTTGAAGTACTTTGTGTTGGTTGGATGAATCTGAGATTGTGTGATGCATATATATCGTATAATCATGCCCACGGATACTTGAGGTGACAATGGAGTATCTAGGTGACATTAGGGTTTTGGTTGATTTGTGTCTTAAGGTGTTATTCTAGTATGAACTCTTGAATAGATTGATCCGAAAGAATAACTTTGAGGTGGTTTCGTACCCTACCATAATCTCTATGTTTGTTCTCCGCTATTAGTGGCTTTGGAGTGACTCTTTGTTGCATGTTGAGGGCTTGTTATATGATCTATCTATGTTATTATTGTTGAGAGAACTTGCACTAGTGAAAGTATGAACCCTAGGCCTTGTTTCCTATCATTGCAATACCGTTTACGCTCACTTTTATCATTAGTTACCTTGCTGTTTTTATTATTTCAGATTACAAAAACCTATATCTACCATCCATATTGCACTTGTATCACCATCTCTTCACCGAACTAGTGCACCTATACAATTTACCATTGTATTGGGTGTGTTGGGGACACAAGAGACTCTTTGTTATTTGGTTGCAGGGTTGCTTGTGAGAGATCATCTTCATCCTACGCCTCCCACGGATTGATAAACCTTAGGTCATCCACTTGAGGGAAATTTGCTACTGTCCTACAAAACTGTGCACTTGCAGGCCCAACAACGTCTACAAGAAGAAGGTTGTGTAGTAGACATCAAAAGTACATTCAGATATGAACCAAACGATACAATTTTTGGTGACATGCAGTCACATTTTGCTTGTCAAATACAGTACGTGGTCAAACTTTGACCCAAAATACGCAAAACATCAAAAAAAATACTTCCAAGACCAGCGCCGCTCTTCCGCTCTTCTTCTCTTAAACCACCGCCGCTCCTCTCCTGTTCCATCTAAATCCAGCACCGCTCCTCTCCTCTTCCATTTCAAAACCACCGCCCCTCCTCTCCTGTTCCAGTCCAAAACCAGCATCGCTCCTCTCCCGTTCTAATCCAAAACCAGCGCTTCTCCTCTCCTCTTCCATTCAAAAACCACCGCCGGCGAGTGAAGGTGCCGTGGAGAAATAGATCGATGGAGGAGTACAACCGATAAGTGAGGATCGCAGGCGGCGACCCTGTGAAGCTAGCTAGGATGTTGGAGATACAGTCTTGGTTTGATAACAAGGACCAACTAGCGGCGACAGCGACATCTATGGCCAAATATCTGCAACAGAGCGAAAAGGCGGCGATACTCCCGGAGGGAGTCGCGCCGGAGTACATAGAGCTGCTCCTCTGGTCCATGGAGCAAACAGATTCACCGAATCCGATCGTGAGGGAGCGATGGTGTGAGTATTGATCCCAGATGGAGCATCCACCAGAGGTTGAAGGATCGAGCATCTACAGGGTGCCGTTTGTGAGGGTGTCCTGCCAGAGCGAGCCGGTGGAGTCTTCGTCGACCAAACCCAACTGCAAGGGGAGAAAAGCAGTTGGCCAAACGACGCTTCCCCGCCATCGCCTCCCTCGCCGTTCACATCGTTTCACGGGGCGGTTGTCTGCCACCGAGGAATAGGAGGGGGCTGCCCCCCAGCCCGATAGTCGGGCAGGTTGTGAATTGTCAGGAGGAGCTTAGGGTTGTCAGTATTTGCAGGTTGTGAATTGTGTTTTGTGTTGTGTATTTTGAGAGTACTTTCATATATGAATGTCTTTTGAATTTCAAATTTGCAGTATTGAGCACATGAAGTATTTTATGAAATCTAGAGATCTATTTTTAGCACTTAAAAATGTAGTTTCATAGGAGTATAAAAGTGCAGACAATGTGATTCTCGGAGAAGAAACTGCAAGTTTCAGTTTCAGATAAGAAACTGCAAGTTCAGTTTCAGATAAAAAACTGCAACTTTCAGAGGCAGAGCATTTATATTAACACGGCCTTTTCAAACAGGGTTAACGTCATCTTGGAAGTTTTATTCATGGTCGAAAATGGAACAACCAGCCAGTTAACATCATGCTGATCAACATTCATGCATAGCACATCTTCATATGATGCATAGTCAAAATGCCCACACAATGTCGAGTGTGCTAAAACAAAGAAAACGAGGGACGAAGTTTTGGCAAGTGTTGGACGTGGTTTTGGGCTGCCCCGTCTAGGCTTTCATTTTTAACATGCGCAGCCCACAACCTCGGATGGGAGGTCCATAGGCCTGTTTGTATTTTCTTAGGGCCGTCATGTATCGACCGGCCTATAATCCTCCCATCCGAGGTTTTATTTTTGGCAGCCCAATTTATGTATTTTTTTGAAGAAAACACAGAGGTCTGTTCTATTTTTCTATATAAGAATAGGAACGCTAGGTCCAACTTATCTTTCCCTTCTAACTATATTATATATATTTAAATTATTTTATATGTTATTATATATTATTTTTATTGGCATCATATATTTAACAGATACTTACATATGTAAGAAAACAATATCCCACATCTTATTAACTTATAAAAATAATTTCTTAACAAATAAAATCCTCGATTGTTTTGGCACGAAAATCCTAGTGATTGTGTACAAAAGCTTGGTAAGATTTAAGGACGAATGTAATAATATCACTTATTTTTTAAATATATTTATAACAAAATGCTCAACCCCTTTTTATTTTTTGATAACATTGCTGGCCCAACCCAACATTATAATTAGAATCAACCCAGCAAAATCGTGTATTTCGAGAAAGTGCAAATGGCCTGTAATTTTTCAGGAAATAAAATAAATGGGCCGCATGGACGCTACATTATTTGTTCACCCAGCCCAGCTAATGGCTGTAATTCAAAAAAAAGATCAAATTGATCAGTAAATTCTACCGCACAAAAAAGATCAGAATTCTGAAAAATGGGTTGAATACGTGCCACATTTTTGGAGGCTGGAATGTGGGCCAATAGGTCGAAGCCAACGCAAGTCGTTGTCAATTTAGCCAACAAATGGTTCTGACATGTTAGTCGTTGGATTTACATCCAACGACCAGCATCCATCTTCAATCTCTCGTCTTCTTCCTCCAGCGCCACCGGGACCACCTCCCGCCTCCTGCTGCCAGCAGCTCTGCTTAGCACGCTTCGCTATGAAGCGCTACTCCATCGTTAGCCAGGCCATCCCTCCACCCCTCCACACCTCCTGTTCTTCTCAACCGATTGCCGAACCATACCGCACTAGAACCAGTTAAGCCTCGTACACCTCTCCGTCTGCGACTCTACTCTCGCGTCTTCCCATCTCCGGCTCGTTGCTGTCCAGGGCCTTGCCGTCGTCCACCACCTTGGATGCGCTCGACGCGGCGTGGTCAATGTGGTCAACGAACGACGCCATCGGAAGTAGGCTGTGCGTGGAGAGGCTGACAGCTGGGTCCATGGCCGCACACAAGGAAATGCCTCCTTATTACGCGCAAAATAATGATTTCTCCACCTGACATCTGGGACCCACCGGAAGGGCCTCTGTATTTCACGAAAAAATGTGCCCCCCGCTGACATGTTGGACCCACCAGCTATCTTCGCACGCAAGGAAGTGCCTCCTTATTACGCACAAAAAAATGAATACTCCCCCTGCCAGCTGGAACCCAGCATACTGGGAGGCTGACTTGTGGGCCTACCAAGTTGACGGGGACGGAGGGATTTGTCAACTTAGTCAATATGAACGATTCTAGCTCCTGTTACCGTACGATGTTCGTCCAACGGCCGTAGTGCTTCTTCAACCTCTGGTCTTCTTGCTCCAGCCGCCCAAACCAGCGTCGGTCATGCCGCGTTCTCCTGCCTCCCGTGGCCGGCTGTGATGCCGAAGAGGCCTCACCGCCCCCTACTACTCCCACCGCTGGCCAGGCCATCCCTCTACTCACCCACACCCCCTGTTATTCTACAGCAACAACAAACTCACACCGCAGCCGAACTAGTGAACTCTCGTACTCCTCTTCGCGTGGGCATCCACTGTTGTGTCTTCCCCGGCTCCGAGTCGTCCCCTTCCTAGTCCTCGCCGTCGTCCACCGCCGTGGTCAACGTGGTCAAGGAACGACTTCCATCGGACGTGGACTGTACGTGGAGAGGCTGACAGCTGGGTCCACGGCCGCAGCAAGGAAGTGCCTCCTTATTACGCGCAAAATAATTATTCCTCCACCTGACAGCGGGGACCCACAGGACGGGCCACCGTATTTCACGAAAAAAATGTTTCCCCCTGACTGCTGGGACCCACCAGCTACATCTTTACACGCAAGGAAGTGCGTCCAGGCAAGAAAAAACGATTCGCCCCGCTGACTGCTAGGACCCACCAGCTACATCTTCACACGCAAGGAAGTGCGTTCGGGCAACAAAACGATTTGCCCCCCTAACTGCTGGGACCCACCAGCTACACCTTCGCACGCAAGGAAGTGTGTCCGGGCAAAAAAAAACGATCCGCCCCCCTGACTGCTGGGACCCACCAGCTACATCTCCGCACGCAAGGAAGTGTCTGACAGTCAGGATCCACTTGGTCGAAGCGTACGTAGCGTTGTCATTCTGGTCGTGAACGTGTACGTACATATATACTGGTCGATGTAGAGGCGCGCACGTGTCGTAGTAGAGGCGCGCACGTAGCATGTACACGCACGCATACGCCGTGGTGCAAGAAAGAAAATACGACCACGTACGTACATACGGGCAGGGTCTCGAATGCCTACTCGCGCATACGTACATGGCTAGGTCGGAACGGAGAAACAGCAGCGTCGTCCTATTCATGGGGAGGCAACGGAATGTGTCGTGTTCATCGGGAGGCAACGGAACGCATGGGAGCCAACCGGCTGGGTCGGAACAGAATGCATCGTCGTGTTCATCGGGAGGGCTTGGACGGAACAGGCGATGGAAACGAGGCCTGGCGTACCGCACAATGGAGGAAACAGACCTCCTACGTTCGGAACGGGGTCCTGTTGATCGGGAGGGGTGTGGCATACCGCAAAACGGAGGAAACAGACCTCCTATGGTCGAAACAGGGTCCTGTTGATCGGGAGGAGTGTGGCGTACCGCAAAACAGACGAAAAGGACCTCCTACGGTCGAAATGGGGGTCCTGTTGATCGGGAGGGGTGTGGCGTACCGGAAAATGGACGAAACGGACTTGTGTTGGAACACGACGGTCGAAACGGGGGTCCTGTTCATCCGGAGGGGTGTGGCGTACCGCAAAACGGGACTCCACGGGATACTATTCATCTCCACCGTCGACCTCCTCCAGCCTCCACGGGCTACCGTCGACCTCCTCCAGCCTCCACGGGCTCCTGTTCATCCAGCCTCCACCGCGCACTACTCCACTGGCTACTGTTCAACCACCCCTCCGCAGTCTACTGTTCATCCAGCCCTCTACACCACGGGGTTCTGTTCAACCACCCTCCACGGGCACCCCTCCACCATCTCTCGCTCATCCAGCCCTCCACCACACCACGGGTCCTGTTCATCTAGAGGCAACGCCGCCGCTCACTGCTCATCCAACCCCCCCGCAACGCTCCATCGTTCCATCCAATCGATCGGCTTGATTAGCAGCGATGGCGAAGAATCGCTCGATCGGGTTCGATTAACAGCCATCGATCGATCGCTCGGGTTCGATGAACGCGTAACTGCGGTCTGTCGCTCGGGTTCAGTTAGAGCCCAACGCCTCGCTCGGGTTCAGTTAGAGCCAACGCCTCGCACACACGCGTGTACGTGTACGAGAGAAACGTGCATCGCTCGGCCCCGACCTCCCACCGTAACCGGGAACTCCCCGAAATTTTCCTCCCCCTCGCTTCTACCATGGTGTTTTCCATCATGGACGGACAGCCCAAAGAATGTCATGCAGCTGCGTCTCCGGCCCGCCAAGGACAAAAAGCCCATTTTCTGTCATGATTTTTTGTCATAGAAGTAGGAGCCCACCACATCTATGATGATACCGGGTTTTGTCACAATTATCATCATAGAAGTGTCATATGTATGACAGGAAAAAAATTCGTTCGGCCCAAAATGTCACGGATGTGTCTTTTCTTTTTAGTGTCTATCCAAAATGTTATGCTTGTTGAATCTCTTGGTTACAATCTCCTTTCCGTATGTAGACTAGCTGAATTTGGTTTGAATATTCTATTTACCGAAGTAGATTGCCAAGTGTTTCGTAGAGATAATCATAATATGGTCTTTATCGGTGTTCGTAGAGGTGATCTATACATTGTTGATTTCACTAAGAGAGCCCACCCTCGTACTTGCATAATTGCTAAATCTTCTAAATGATGGTTATGGCATAGAAGGTTAGGTCATGTGGGCATGCGAAATCTTGATAAGAATCTTAAAGGTGATTATATCCTTGGTGTTAAAGATGTTATATTTGACAAGGATAGAATTTGCAGTGCTTGTCAAGCAGGAAAACAAGTTGGAGGAAGTCATCCCGTGAAGAACATCATGACCACAGGAAGACCACTTGAGCTACTTCACATGGATCTATTCGGTCCCAATGCTTATAAGAGCCTTGGTGGTAACTCTTTCGGTTTGGCCATTGTTGACGACTTTTCAAGATTTACGTGGGTGTTTTTCTTGATGACAAATCGCAGGTCCAAAAGATCTTCAAGAACTTCGCCAAGAAGGCCCAAAACCAATTCAAAGTGAATATCAAGAAGGTTCGAAGTGATAACGGAACAGAGTTCAAGAACACCAATGTGGACACCTTTCCTGAAGAAGAAGGGATTTCACATGAGTTCTCGGCTACATACACGCCTCAACAAAATTGAGTTCTTGAGAGGAAGAACTGGACACTTATCGAGATGGTCAGAATGATGCTTGATGAATACAAGATGCCAAGACACTTTTGGGCGGAAGCGGTTGAGACAGCTTGTCATGCTACGAATCGACTATATCTTCACAATCTTCTCGGGAAAACGACATACGAGCTACTCACCAGTAACGAACCCCAAGTTGGATACTTTCGAGTATTTGGCTCAAAGTACTACATTCTTGATAAGCATCGCTCAAAATTTGCTCCTAAATATCATGAAGATTTCCTACTCGGTTATGGTTCAAACTCTCACTTACCGTGTCTACAATAATTTCACCTGAAAAGGTTGAAGAGACGGTAGATGTGAAGTTTGATGAATCTGATGGCTCACAAGTAGAGCAATTGCCAATTGATTTAGGAGACAAAGATCCATCAGAAGCAATCCAAGATTTGTGCATTGGCAAGATTCGCCCAACGGAGGTGAAAGAGAGTACTTCGTCCATTCAAGTGGAAGCCTCAACTTCACATCAAGGTGAACCACAAGTTGACTTGGAGGCATCCACAAGTGGAACATGTCAAGACGAAGGAAATGAGGAGGAATAACAAGATGAACCACCTCGACCTCCTTCTCCACCTCCACAAGCGAACGACAACGCCACCAACAATGAAGAAGAAGACGATGAGGATGTTCCACCCCAACCCAAGCAAAACCTCTCATGAGTTAGAGCAAGAATCTCAAGAGATCATCCTAACACATCCATTTTGCATCGTATTTTCTTACTGTTATTTATAATGTTTTTATCCGTAATAATGCTTTTTGGAGTAATTCTAATGCCTTTTCTCTCATAATATGCAAGGTATACACAAAGAGGGAGAATTCTACCAACTGGAAATTTGGACCTGAAAAAGCTACGTCAGGCTACCTATTCTGCACAACTCCAAATGAGCTGAAACTTCACGAGGATTTTTTTATGGAATATTTAAGAATCATTGGAGAAAATAACTACCAGAGGGGGCCCACCAGGTGGGCACAACCCACCGGGCGCGCCAGGGAGCCCAGGTGCGCCCTGGTGGGTTGTGCTCACCCGGGCCCACCTCCGGTGCCCATCTTCCGGTATAGGTCATTTTGACCTATAAAAAATAAGGGGAGGACTTTCGGGACGAAGCGTTGCCGCCTCGAGGAGAAACTTGGGCAGGAGCACTTTTGCCCTCCGACAGACCAATTCCGCCGGGGGAACTTCCCACACGGAGGGGGAAATCATCATCATCATCATCACGACCAACTCTCCCATCTTGCGGAGGGCAATCTCCATCAACATGTTCAACAGCACCATCTCATCTCAAACCTTAGTTCATCTCTTGTGTGCAATCTTATTACCGGAACTATAGATTGGTGCTTGTGGGTGACTAGTAGTGTTGATTACATCTTGTAGTTGATTACTATATGGTTTATTTGGTGGAAGATTATATGTTCAGATCCAATATGCTATTTAATACTCCTCTGATCATGAGCATGTTTATCATTTGTGAGTAGTTTTGTTCTTGAGGTCAGGGGATAAATCATGTTGCAAGTAATCATGTGAATTTGATATGTGTTCGATATTTTGATAGTATGCTTGTTGTGATTTCCTTAGTGGTGTCATGTGAACGTCGACTACATGACACTTGTGATGCCCCCGATTCGACCGTACACTAATCATGCACGCAAATGTGTACGACCAAGATCAAGGACTCACGTGAAGATATCACAACACAACTTTAGACACAAATTAAAATAATACAAGCTTCATATTTCAAGCCAGGGGCCTCGAGGGCTCGAATACATAGCTCGATACACAAGAGTCAGCGGAAGCAATAATACCTGAGTACATACATAAGTTAAACAAGTTTTGCCTTAAGAAGGCAAGCACAAACATCAATGGTCGAAGAGGCAAGGCCTCCTGCCTGGGATCTCCTAACTACTCCTGGTCCTCGGCGGTGGCATCTGGCTTAAGGGATCCACCATCTGGTTGCAAAAACCGGAAAGAAGGAAGAAGGGGGAAAAGGGGTAGCAAGCAACCGTGAGTACTCACCCAAAGTACTCGCAAGCATCAGATCTAAACTAAGTATGCATTGGTATCAAATGGAAGGGTTGTATCTGTGGACTGAACTGCAGAATGCCAGAATAGAGGAAAAGGTCTAGCCTATCGAAGACTACATCTTCAAGCAGCTCCAAGCATCTTGCAGCATGTAGAAGAGTAAAGAATAGAAGTTTATAATTAACAAGCATGTTGTAGAATTAATGCCCAGAGATCCTTCCTCGACTCCCTGCGAGAAAGCAATCTCGGAGCCACATATCTCAAGTATCCATTTCTAGTTGTAAAAGATCAGGATATAAGTCTGAACGTCCGTTATCGTGGACACGGCTATCAATAGATAATCTTCCCTGCAGGGGTGCAATACGTTTTCCAAGACGCTTGATTACTCTGGCCGGACACACTTTCCTGGGTCATGCCCGGCCTCGGATGATCAACACGTCGTAGCCCTACCTAGGCTCAGCAGAGAGATCCCCGGCGGTCTACATCCTAAGCACTCCGTGGTCTAGGCCCATCGCCCGTTGCACTCCGGGTCGTTGCGTGCAGGGCGGGTCCAGGCTCCACCACTAAAGGATGGTGCCGGCCCAGCAGTGCCGCAATGCTGAACTGGACATCTGACAAAGCTTCGGCTGATACTGCGACGTCGAGGCCCATAACTATTCTCGCGTGGTGGTTAGTGCGTAAAGGCCAGAGGCCAACTCAGAACAAATATCAAAACCTATTAGTGCATTATTAAAAGAAGTGACGGCTGTCGGGACAAGTCTGGAGCTATCACCCCCTCCTGGGTGATATCGTTAGACAGCCAGCCGCCACCGTAACTCCTCGGGTGCACTCTGGGCCCGCCCGATTTTCACCAATGTCTCAACTAAAGTCAAGGTAACCGTGTGTCCAAACATCAAGGGGAAAACCCGAGGAATCACCCTCGGTGAACTCCACTCGATGTAATCATCAAGGAGAACGTAACAGGAACCACCCTCAAGGTTAACACTTGAGGTGTTGCACGATAGAGTCGTATTGGAAGTGGTTAAAGAGGAATCACCCTTGATGACCACGACCGAATAACTACACTACAGAGATCTCATCAGGAGTAATGTATGAGGTTCCACCCTTGGCACTCGATGATAACTCTGCAGAGTCGAGCAACAAAAAGGGGCGTGATGTGATGTGAGGTGTCGCGCTCTGGTCGTCGATCACGTTGATCGAGTTGTCGATGATGAAGCAGGGGCAACAAGACAAGGTGGGGGTCACTCATGGATCACTAACCAACCTATACTAAGCAGTTTAGGGTAAGCAGGTAGGTAACAATAGCAGGTACAAAAGCAGGCTATGCATCAAAATAGGAGCAATCAAATACTGTAGCAAAATCTAATGCAAGCATGAGAAAATGGAATGGGCGATATCGGGATGATCAAAGGGGGCCTTGCCTAGAAGCTCCACTGAAAGGGAAGAAGTGGTCATCGTCGACGTAGTCGATCACAGGGGCATCAGCAGCGGTCTCGGGGTCTACCGGAGGGAAGAGGGGGAAGAAACAGTAAATACAAGCAAACAGATGCAATACTATGCATGACATGACGAAACGCGGTGCTAGATGTGACCTAACGTGGTACTACACGATACCGGCGAAGGGGGATAACATCCGGGAAAGTTTCCCCGAAGTTTGGCATTTTCAAACAGATGAATGAGAGGGGAAGCTTGCATTTTTAGCTATTCTAGGGGCACGTGATAGATGAATGGAGAGCGTATTCGAATTCGTCTCGTCGCTCTGAGCAACTTTCATGTATAAAACTTTTTCATCCGAGTTACGGATTATTTTCTACGATTTTCAAAGATTTAAAAAATATTCTGAATTTGTTATTAATTCGAAATTAAATAGCTAAAAGCTAGGTGCACCCAGATCTATGTACACAGCAGTGTACCAGAGGGTGACATGTCGGTCCAGGGGGTCCCAGTGGACCCAGTCAATAGTGTTGACCTTTGACTGGTCAAATCTACGAAGTGGGGCCCCATGTCATGGAGACATTAGGGTAATTACCTAATTAAGCTCTAAATTAATTAAGTTAATTAACTAATTAATTAATATTATTAAAAAATGAGCATGGGGCACTTTGTAAATGGCACAGGGGCCAGCGGGCACGCAGGCGTAGCGGTGACGGGCGTATGCCCAAGGAGGCGGACCCGGGCGGGTCAAATGGCAGGCGAGGCCGCGGCAAGGGACGGCGCCGGCGCGGCTAGCCGGAGCCGCGACGAGGGGCACGGACGCTGGCGGCCAGCGAAAGCAGCGACAGCCGCTGGGCAACGGCGGCGCTGGCAAGCGTCTTGAGGCGGCGAGCGGAACAATGGCAGCAGGGTCGCAGGGGCTACGCGGCGAAAGGGAGCACGGGATGCGGCAAGGGTGTGGGCGGTGGTGGCGGGCGGGAGCTCCAGCGGGTGCGCCGGGAGGCGGTTCGTGGCGGCGCGGATGCTGCCAGGGGCCGGCGAGCGTGGACGAGGCCAGCGAGAGGGGCCGTGGGGGAGCACGGGCGGAACCGCGGCGACCGTGAGCTGCGGTGGCTCCAGGCGCGGGGTGATAACGGCCTACGATGGTGTTCCGAGGCGGGGGAAGGAGAGAGAGGGAGTTGCCCTCACCGAGCAGGCGCAAGGAGGTCCATCGAGTGGCTTAGGAGTAGTAGAGGTGGTCGGCGTCGTCGTGATTCGTCGGCTACCCGAGGAGGAAGAAGCTTCGATCTGGCACTGCAGCGTGAGGAGCTCCAACGTGTGGCACCAGTGGATGCATAGGATGATGGCAAAGTGGATGGACGCGGTCCTAGGCAGTGGGGGGCATGGTGGTCGCGGTAGGACAAGATGGCCGGCGACGCGGGCGCACAACGAGGTGGATTTGGACGCGAGGGAGAGTGATGAGGGAGAGAGGGGGCAAGGGAAAGTATCTACACGTGGGGGGGGGAGTGGAGTTGACGAAGCCGAGAGGGGGGCGCCTGCCTTATCCCCTCGCAGACGCCGACGAGGTGGTTCGGCGGGGCGTCTCCCCTGTTGCGACCGCGCCAGGGGAACAGGGGGAGTAGGCGACCAGTGTGGGCTAGGTGGGCCAGCTGGCCGGGATGGGCCGAGGCCCAGAGGGCAGATGGTTTTCTTTTATTTGTTTTGTTATTGTTTTACAATTTTAGTTTTCTTTTATTTTTGAATTGAAATTAGCTTTATAAATTTTAGGAACAACACCTAAATTGGTTTTACTAATTATACCACTGCCACATTTAGTTTGAGGTTCAAATAAAGTAGTTTAGTATTTTTATATTTTAAAAAGCATATAATAATTACTTTTAGCCACTGTTATATTCACAAAAGAGCATTAAAATACTTTACAAAAAGGTAGGGTCACCATCCTAATTACTTATGGAATATTTGCCACCTTTTGAACATTTTATTTTGCGTGTTTGAGAAATTTGAATTTTGGACTTTAGTTTGAACTTGAATTTGAATCATGCCTTGGATCAAAAGAGGATTAGCAACAGTAATGTGATGACATGGCACCATTAACATGGGATTACTATAGCTTAATTATCCAGGCGTCACAACAC
The DNA here is from genome assembly GCA_021605145.1 of Aegilops bicornis. NCBI lineage: Eukaryota > Viridiplantae > Streptophyta > Magnoliopsida > Poales > Poaceae > Aegilops > Aegilops bicornis. Next base: position 454,101,139 of record CM038672.1, read on the forward strand.
TTCACCATATTTGGGCCTAAGGGAATGCATTGTTGAGTAGCAATTAGATGATGGGTTGCGAGATTGACAGAAGCTTAAACCCCAGTTTATGCGCTATTCCGTAAGGGACCGATTGGATCCAAAAGTTTAATGCTATGGTTAGAATTTATTCTTAATACTTTTCTCATAGTTGCGGATGCTTACAGGAGGGTAAATCATAAGTAGGAGGTTTGTTGAAGTAAGAACAGCACCTAAGCACCGGTCCACCCACATATCAAATTATCAAAGTAGCGAACACAAATCGAACCAACATGATGAAAGTGACTAGATGAAATTCCCGTGTACGCTCAAGAACACTTTCCTTATCATAAGAGACCGTTTTGGACTGTGCTTTGCCTCAAAAGGATTGGGCTACCTTGATGCACTTTTGGTACTACTATTGTTACTTGCTCATTACAAATTACCTTGCTATCAAACTACCCTGCTACTTAAAATTTCAGCACTTGTAGACATTACCTTACTGAAAACTACTTGTCATTTCCTTCTGCTCCTCGTTGGGTTCGACACTCTTACTTATTGAAAAGAGCTACAATTTATCCCCTATACTTGTAGGTCATCAAGACTATTTTCTGGCGCCGTTGCCGGGGAGTGAAGCGCCTTTGGTAAGTGGAATTTTCTAAGGAAACATTTATATAGTGTGCTGAAATTTATTGTCACTTATTACTATGGAAAACAGTCCTTTGAGCGGTTTGTTCGGGGTATCTTCACCTTGACCGGAACCACAATTAGCTACCCCTCAACCTACTGCACCTGCTGAAAATATTGAATATGAAATTCCTTCGGGTATGATAGAACAACTGCTAGCTAATCCTTATGCAGGAGATGGAACCGAACATCCTGATATGCACTTGATATATGTAGAACAAATTTGTGGATTGTTCAAGCTTGCAGGTTTACCCGGAGATGAAGTTATGAAGAATGTTTTCCCTTTATCTTTGAAGGAAAAAGCATTGGCATGGTATAGGCAATGCGATGATATTGGATCTTGGAATTGGAATCGTTTGAAATTGGAGTTCCACCAAAAAAAATTATCGTATGCATCTAGTTAATCGTGATCGGAATTATATATATAATTTTTGGCCTCGTGAAGGAGAAAGTGTCGCTCTAGCTTGGGGGAGTGAGGGAGTCCTGGATTAGGGGGTGTCCGGATAGCCGGACTATAGCCTTTGGTCGGACTCCTGGACTTTGAAGATACAAGATTGAAGACTTCGTCCCGTGTCCGGATGGGACTTTCCTTGGCGTGGAAGGCAAGCTTGGCGATACGGATATGTAGATTTCCTACCATTGTAAACGACTATGTGTAACCCTAACCCTCTTTGGTGCCTATATAAACTGGAGGGTTTTAGTCCGTAGAACAAACAACAATCATACGATAGGCTAGCTTCTAGGGTTTAGCCTCTCTGATCTCGTGGTAGATCTACTCTTGTACTACCCATATCATCAATATTAATCAAGCAGGAGTAGGGTTTCACCTCCATCGAGAGGGCCCGAACCTGGGTAAAAACATCATGTCCCTTGTCTCCTGTTACCATCCGCCTAGATGGACAGTTCGGGACCCCCTACCCGAGATCCGCCGGTTTTGACACCGACATTGGTGCTTTCATTGAGAGTTCCTCTGTGTCGTCATATTTAGGCCCGATGGCTCCTCCGATCATCAACAACGATGCGCTCCAGGGTGAGACTTTTCTCCCCGGACAGATCTTCGTATTCGGCGGCTTTGCACCGCGGGCCAATTCGCTTGGCCATCTGGAGCAGATTGAAAGCTACGCCACTAGCCACCAGGTCAGATTTGGAAGTTTGAACTACACGGCTGACGTCCGCGGAGACTTGATCTTCGACGGGTTCGAGCCACAAGAAAGCACGCCTTAGCATCACGAGGGGCATGATCTAGCTCTGCCGCCGAACAGTGTCCTGGATGCCGCACCAGTGTCCGCTCCGACCTTTAGCTCGGAGCCGACTGCGCTGACCGAGGACGGGTGGCTGGACAACGCCTCGGGGGCTGCATTCTCTACGGTGGTTGAGCCGTACACCTACCCCGTCCTTTGCGAAGCTCGTGACTCCAAGGCGCTGGACTCCTCTCCGGACTCCGAGCTTTCCGCGCCCCCGCCAATCGAATCCGATTGGGTGCCGATCATGGAATTCACCGCCGCGGACATCTTTCAGCGCTCGCCCTTTAGCGACATCCTGAATTCACTAAAGTCTCTCTCTTTATCAGGAGAGCCCTGGCCGGATTATGGTCAGGAGGGTTGGGATGCGGACGACGAAGAAAATCAAAGCCCACCCACCACCCACCACCCACTTCGTAGCCACTTTCGATGATTTAACCGACATGCTCGACTTCGAATCCGAAGACATCGACGGTATGGATGACGATGCAGGAGACGACCAAGAACCAGTGCCCACAGGGCACTGGAAGGCCACCTCATCATACGACATATACATGGTCGACATCCCAAAAGATGGGAATGGCGATGGAACAGCGGAGGATGACCCCTCCAAGAAACAGCCTAAGTGCTTGGCGTCAAGGCGCCGCTCTAAATCCCGCCACAGCAAAAATGGTGGTTCCGGCACGGGAGACAATAACACCCCGGACAGTGCTGAAGACAACCCCCTCCAGCCGGATTCAGCGCAGGAGGATGGAGAAGCCAGCCCTCATGAGAGAGCGGCAGAAAAAGAGCTAGAGGACGATAATTACATGCCTCCCTCCGAAGATGAGGCAAGCCTCGACGACAACGAATTCGTCATGCCCGAGGATCCCGTCGAACAAGAGCGTTTCAAACGCAGGCTCATGGCCACGACAAGCAGCCTCAAGAAAAAGCAGCAACAGCTTAGAGCTGACCAAGACTTGCTAGGCAGCAGATGGATCAAGTCCTTGCAGCCAAGAGTATGAACTCGGCGCCCTCCTAGAGCTACCCAAGACGCAGGCTGCTACCCCGATTAGAGGAGGAAGCACCCAAACCTACATCACCAGCGCATGACACGGCTGACCGACCACCTCGTGGCCGCGACAGAGAGGCCTCTCAGCCCTCAACTCAAGCCGCACCCCGACGCCTCTCAGAAAATACCACGGCACGGGGAAATGCGCCAGACCTGCGAGATATATTGGAGGACAAGGCAAGGCAAACAAGATCGATCTACGGATCGCGTGGGCGCCCCGCGACACGTGACGATAATCGTCACGCCGGATATGGCAACTCCGGCCGGGCTGAACATAGTAGACAAAGCTCATTTGAGCTGCGTCGTGATATAGCCCAATACAGAGGCGCCAAGACACCCACTATGCTTCACAGATGAAGTGATGGATCATCAAATCCCTGAGGGTTTCAAACCCGTAAACATTGAATCATACGATGGCACAACAGATCCTGTGGTTTGGATCGAGGACTATCTCATTCACATCCACATGGCCCGCAGTGATGATCTACACGCCATCAAATACCTCCCACTCAAGCTTAAAGGACCAGCCCGGCATTGGCTTAACAGCTTGCCAGCAGAGTCAATCGGTTGTCGGGAAGACCTAGAGGCCGCATTCCTCGACAATTTCCAGGGCACATATGTGCGACCACCAGACGCCGATGACCTAAGCCACATAATTCAGCAGCCAGAGGAATCGCCGACAATTACAGACACGGTTCCTAACCAAGAAAAAATCAAATCGTCGATTTTCCTGGATGCAGAGGCCCTTGCAGCCTTCAAACACAACATCCATGACGAGTGGCTTGCCCGCACCTAGGACAGGAAAAGCCGAAATCCATGGCAGCCCTCACAACACTCATGACCCGCTTTTGCGCGGAGAGGACAGCTGGCTAGCTCGTAGTAACAACATGACCAAGAGCCCCGTAATTCGGATACCAAGGATAGCAATGGCAGGTCGTCACAACAAGCACAAGCGCCGCATTAACGGAGATAATGCCGAGGATACGGCGGTCAATGCCGGATTCAGAAGGCTCTAAACCCGGTCGGGAAAAAGCCATTTAAAAGAAATACTCCGGGCCCGGCCCAATTTGGACCGAATACTTTCGATCGCTCGTGCGGATACACGGCACTTCGAAAAACCAGCCAACCACACCAACAAGGATTGTTGGGTGTTCAAGCAGGCAGGCAAGTTAAATGCCGAAAACAATGACAAGGGGCTGCATAGCGATGACGAGGAGGAGCCCCAGTCACCGAACAATAGAGGACAGAAAGGCTTCCCCCCGCAAGTGCGGACGGTGAACATGATATACGCAACCCCACATACCCAAAAGGGAACGGAAGCGTGCACTAAGGGACGTATATGCATGGAGCCTGTCGCCCCAAAGTTCAACCCGTGGTCTTCCTGCCCGATCACTTTTGATCGAAGGGACCACCCCACTAGCATCCGCCATGGCGGATTCGCCGCATTGGTTCTAGACCCAATCACTGACGGATTTCACCTCACTAGAGTCCTAATGGACGGCGGCGAGCCCTGAACTCGCTTTTATCGGGATATAGTGCGAAAAATGGGCATAGACCCATCAAGGATTAAACCCACGAAGACGACCTTTAAAGGTGTCATACCGGTGTAGAGGCCAACTGCCTGCTCGATTACACTTGAAGTGGTCTTGGATCCCTAGATAACTTCCGGGCGAGGAGTTAATCTTCGACATAGTCCCATTCCGCAGCGGCTATCACGCCTTTGCTTTCGGACGAACCGCATTTGCAAAGTTCAATTCGGTGCCGCTTTCGCATACCTCAAGCTCAAGATGACAGGTCCTCGAGGAGTCATTACGGTCAATGGAAACACCAAACGCTCTCTCCGAACGGAGGAGCATACGGCGGCCCTCGCGGCGGAAGTACAAAGCAGCCTCTTAAGGCAATTCTCTAGTCTGGCTATTAAACGTCCGGACACCGTCAAGCGCGCCCGGAGTAACCTACAACAAGACCGCCTGGCACGTTCCGAGCATGCATAGAAATGCGGCCCAAGCCCCAGCCCTCGCAAAATTGCTAAACCAGTACCACGCGTACATAATTACGCTCTGGAAATACCATGGGCACAGGGCAAGGGGCACGACCACGGCATGCCCAGAATGCGGCTCAACCGTACCAGGGGCTCCCGATTGTGTCATTCTTTTCTTTTCTTCTCTCTTTTTTTTTTACTTTCAGGACTCTGTTCTCACGAATCCCTGTCCGGCAGTAGAATCGCCGAACACACGATGCAACAGCTAGGGAAGCAGAAAGCTATGTCGAGTGTCCAGGTGGTCTCTATTACGAGCAGTATACATGTTTTACACACCATCCCGCAGCTTACCCCTGGAGGGGGACATGTTAAAAAGTCCCGTCCCGTGCTTATCGCACTATTTGTATCGTTCTGCTCTTCCTGCATCCCTGTTGTATATACAATATATCGCTTCGTCCTATTTTTGAATTCCCATTATATATATATATATATATATATATATATATATATTTGTGTGTGTGTGTGTGTGTGTGTGTGTGTGTGTGTGTGTGTGTGTGTGTGTGTGTGTGTGTGTGTGTGTGTTCAGTTATGACATTGTGCAACCGTACTCTTTGGTACGGGCAATACACTGTGGGCTTAAGTACCCCACAACATGGTGTGATAAGTCCGAACACTTTCACAAGTGCGGCACCCTGAACTTATAGCATTATATGCATTGGCTCCGAATCATGTCTTGGGTCAATAGTTGGGTTTGCCCGGCTCCCATGTTTTGGTACCTTACGTTCCATTATATCGGCTAAGGTAGCGCTGGGAGAACCACTGCGATTGTGCCCGGTTGAGCTGGGTTAAGCCCTCGGTGGAGAAAGCTAAAACTAACCGTCATGATAGGGCGAGAGCCGATCGCTGTTCGAGAAGTTTTGAGTCCCTAAAGACTTATGCCGCTTAGAGCGTGGAGTTGGCATTGTCCGGCCTAGGCGTGGATAGCGCCTGAACTCGGTCTTCCAAATACTAGGGGCTTCACTAAATTTAAAATTATAGAATTCAATGGCTAAGAGAGAGTGTTCAAGCATTATAGTCCTCATTCAATGTACGATGCGTATAGCGCCTCCCTCGAATGACCCAAGAATTGGAACAAGAGCGCTCAAGTTTATCCCTAACACCCCAAAGACTCGTGGCATGGGGGTTTGAAGCCGACGACCCGCCATCTCACAAATTAAATACACGGACGCACAGAAGGTAAAAATTTAAATTCAAAAGTGTAGCTTAGCGCATATGAACAAGTATATAGCATACAGGATAACAAATGCGAGTTTACTCAAATATTACATCTTTGGAACATTCATCCGCTTATAAAGGCGGGCACCCTTCAGACGCCCTCATAATACATTTCAGGCTTGCGATGCTCCTTGCGTGGTGGTGCTCCGTCTGTCACAAGCTTCTCGGCGTCCATCTTGCCCAGTGCACCTTAGCAAGGGCAAGGGCCCTACGGGCACCTTCGATGCAGACGGAGCGCTTGACGACGCTAACCCATGGACAAAGGCCCACCAGCCGCCTCACCAGCCCAAGTAGCTCCTGTGCATGGCTTCCTTAGGCCACATCCAAACTATGAGGCCCTTCATGGCCTGTTCGCCACCTTATGGAGCTCGACCAGCTGCTTCAACTGAGTCGCTTATAAGCACCGGGTGTCCGGCCTCAACATACTGAGACCAGAACACCTTCTCCGTCGAGCTTCCCTCCTCGGCTCGGTAGAAGGCGGCAGCATCAGACACACTGCAGGGCAGATCTACGAATGCTCCTGGAGAGCTCCGGACTCGGGTAAGTAACAGATAATTCACTTTCACATGCTTGTTTTGCATATAGAATGCCTTACCCGCCGCTATCTTCTTCATCGCCTCAATTTCCTGGAGGGCTTTTTGGGCTTCGGCCTTAGCGGCTTTGGCGCTCTCAAGGGCCGAGGCGAGCTCGGACTCTCGAGTCTTTGATTCATGCTCCAAACTCTCGTGTTTTTCCACGAGAGCCTGGAGATCTTGCTGCACCTCCGCCACCCGCGCGTCATGTTTCTCTCGCTCGGTGCGCTCCACGGCCGCATTGCTTTCGGCCTTGGACACCGCTTCCTTCAGGGTCGCCACCTCGTTCGTGGCCCCTGCAGTATTCACGTTATTCCTGTCATCTTTTGCAACCACATCTTTTAAATACTCCCATAAGGTATTACTTACCTTCCTTGTCCTCGAGCTGCTTCTTGGCAAGTCCGAGCTCGTTCTCGGACCGCTCGAGGCTCTGCTTTAATGCATCAACCTCCACAGTCAGTGCGGCAGAGGTCAGCAGGCAGCCTGCATTCCCATATTGACATACTTATGTTAGACTCCTGCGTATATCTTTTTAGATCCTCGGTTAGCTATTTCTTTCCGAACACCAAACCGAGCATCGAGGCTACCGTCTATGCGGTAATATTTGTACATATCTTAAATACATACCTCAAAGCTTGTTAGAAGGCTGGCACATGCTTCACCAGCCCACTCTTGGCGGATCGAACTTTCGGATCACCACACTCATAATAAAGGCGGTGCCCCTCGTCGATGGAAGCGCTGTTAAGCGCCTCCATCAATCGCCCGGTGCCTCCGGTTGGGACGGAGGTCACCAGCGTCAGCCTTGCCCTTCTTCTGAAGGGGTCGTCAGTCGGACTCCGGAACCATCGGTTGTTCGAGACGGAGTCCGCACAGGGCCGGACTTAAAGCCCTTTGGGGTTTTATCCCTTCTTGCGCCGGAGTCCGGAAGGTCGCCTTGCGGGCGCCTCCAGGCCACCTCCTCCTGGCTGGGCCCCTTTGGGACTCCACCTCTGGCGTCATCCATGGCGGGAGGAGACGAGGCGGTCGGGAGTGAGGTGTTATTCACATCCGACGAATCCAGGGAGCCGCTCGACGAAGCGTCGAGCCTGTCATTGGGCGGACTGCATGGTTATATTCGGTGTTAGAAGATGCTGTGCGACAAATGGAACGCCATGAGTTATTCTGGTATCCGGACACTTATGATACTTCCAGGGGCTTGGTCCTTGGTGGCCACTCCTCTCCGCCGTCGTCGGCGTTGGTGGTGTAGTCCGGAGGGAGGGTCCTTCCCTTCTTGGACCCTCCGGCCTCCCGATTAGGCGGCCTTCCTTTTCTTCTCTCCCCCCGCTGGGGGAGAGGCCTCTTTTTCCTCCTCCTCGTCTTCGTGGGAGGAGTCCGCCTTGGAGTCATCGGACGATGAGTCCGACAACACCTGGCGTCGGGAACTCCTCCGAGTTCCCGTGGCCTTCTTCTTGGCCTTCTTCTCCAGCACCACGTAAGGTGCCGGAACAAGCAGCCTCGTCAAGCGGGCGTCCGCTAGGTCTTCTGGCAAGGGAGCTGGACAGTTAACCTGTTCGGACGTCTTCTGCCAGTCCTGTCAAAGGTGAGGGAGTTTTAGATCCCGCATAGAATCAAACTATGAAAAAAGAGTCCCGTAAAGGGTAAAATAGCTTACCTCGCTGGCTTGATGCTGCGAGCTGAATCCGCGATCTTCGGTAGCGGATGCGGGAGCCTCGACGCCCTTGAACAGCACCTTCCAGGCATCTTCGTACGTAGTGTCGAAGAGCCGGCTCAAGGTTCGGTGCTGTGCCGGATCAAACTCCCACAAGTTGCAGGCCCGTTGCTGGCATGGGAGGATCCGGCGGATGAGCATAACCTAGACTACGTTGACAAGCTTGAACTTCTTGTCCACCAGGTTTCGGACGCAGGTTTGGAGTCCGGTCAGCTCTTCCGAATTACCCCATGTCAGGCCCGTCTCTTTCCATGAGGTGAGCCGTGTAGGGAAGCCAGATCAGAATTCAGGGGCTGCTGCCCATTTGGAGTCGCGCGGCTCGGTGATGTAGAACCACCCCGATTTCCACCCCTTTATGGTCTCCACGAAGGAGCCCTCGAGCCATAGGACGTTGGCCATCTTGCCCACCATGGCACCTCCAAGACTCCGCTTGGCGGCCGCCCACTACCTTCGGCTTGACATTGAAGGTCTTCAGCCACAAGTCGGTGGGGCTGGATGCAGAAGGAAGGCCTCGCACCTGACGATGAACGCCGGGATGTTGAGGAAGAAATTCGGGGCGGATCATGGAAATCTAGGCCGTAGTAGAACATGAGCCCCCGGACAAATGGGTGAAGTGGAAACCCTAGTCCGCGGAGGAAGTGGGGGAGGAACACCACCCTCTCATGGGGCCTGGGGGAGGGGATGAGCTGCCCCTTGTCGGGGAGCCGATGCGCGATGTCGTCAGACAAGTATCCGGCCTTCCGCAGCTTTTTGATGTGCCCCTCCGTGACGGAGGAGGCCATCCACTTTCCTCCCGCTCCGGACATAGTTGGAGAAGGTTGAGGTGGGATGTGTGGACTTGGGCGCTGGAGCTCGAGTGCGCGGAAATGGATAAGCAAAGGAGGAAGAAGGCGTGTGTGAAAAAGTGGATCCTTATCCCCTTATATGGACGGACAAAGCTATGCGTCCCCACCGGCCTGATAAAACTCGCTTATCTCCCAAGCGCCATAATCAATGGCGCGGTTGGGTTACCCACGCCCGTATTGATGAGAATCCCGAAATAAGGGACACGATCTCTGCTTTGACAAGACGTGCCAAGGAAACCGCCTCGCTAAACGCGCTGAGGTGGGACAGTAAAAACGATTCGAATAAAGGCTTGGCCGTGGTGTGATGTCACGCTGCGGAATACGTCAATAGATTGAACTTGTGTAAATATTATTCTCTCTACGGTGGTATGTGGAACTTATTTTTCAGAGCCGGACACTATCCTTGTGTTTAAAATCTTCTATGAAGCATTCGGAGGAGGAACCCACCTTGCAATGTCGAAGACAATATGCGCGCCGGACTTGTCGTCATTGAAGCCTGGTTCAGGGGCTACTGAGGGAGTCCTGGATTAGGGGGTGTCCGGATAGCCGGACTATAACCTTTGGCCGGACTCCTGGACTTTGAAGATACAAGATTGAAGACTTCGTCCCGTGTCCGGATGGGACTTTCCTTGGCGTGGAAGGCAAGCTTGGCGATACGGATATGTAGATTTCCTACCATTGTAACCGATTCTGTGTAACCCTAACCCTCTTCAGTGCCTATATAAATCGGAGGGTTTTAGTCCGTAGGACAAACAACAATCATACCATAGGCTAGCTTCTAGGGTTTAGCCTCTCTGATATCGTGGTAGATCTACTCTTGTACTACCCATATCATCAATATTAATCAAGCAGGAGTAGGGTTTTGCCTCCATCGAGAGGGCCCAAACCTGGGTAAAAACATCGTGTCCCTTGTCTCCTGTTACCATCCGCCTAGACGCACAGTTCGGGACCACCTACCTGAGATCCGCCGGTTTTGACATCGACAGGGAGGCTTAAGTCAATGTTATATTCATGCCCCAATCATGAGCTCTGAAGAGAAATTATTATCCAAAATTTTAATGCTCGGCTTTCTCGTAGTCATCAAACCATGCTTGATACTTCTTGTGCTAGTTCTTTTATTAAGAAGACTATTGAATTCCGGTGGGATCTTTTGGAAAGAATTAAACGCAACTCTGAAGATTGGGAACTCGATGAAGGTAAAGAGTCAGGTATTAAAATTAAATATGATTGTGTTAAATCTTTTATGGATACCGATGCTTTTCAAAAGTTCAGCACTAAATATGGACTTGACTCTCAGACAGTAGCCTCCTTTTGTGAATCATTTGCTACTCATGTTGAACTCCCTAAAGAGAAGTGGTTTAAATATCACCCACCTATTAAAGAAGAAATTAAAGAACCATTACCAATTAAAGAAGAGACTATACTTTATAATGTTGATCGAGTTGTTAGGATAAAGGAACATGCTAAAGTTTCAGCTATGGTTAACAGAAGCTATATTAGAACACCTAAACCTGATGAACAAATTAAAGTAGAACCTAGTATTGCTATGGTTAAAGATCTCTTGTAAGAAGGTATGCATGGGCAAGTCATTTACTTTTGTGAAGAAGCTGCTAGAATCGCCAAACATGATAAAAAAGATAAACATAGACTTGTTGTTGGCATGCCTGTCATCTCAGTTTAAATAGGAGATCACTGTTATCATGGTTTACGTGACATAGGTGCTAGTGTTAGTGCTATTCCTTACACCTTATATCAAGAAATTATGGAAGACATAGCACTCGCAGAGATAGAAGACATACATATTACTATTAAACTTGCTAATAGAGACACTATATCACCAATTCGGAAAATAAAATACCCTACTGATTTTCTTGTTCTTGGTTCCCCACAAGATGACTTTTGTCCCATTATCTTTGGTAGACCTTTCTTGAACACCATTAATGCTAAGATAGATTACAAGAAACAAACTGTCGGTGTTAGTTTTGGTGATGAGTCTCATGAGTTTAATTTTTCCAAGTTTAGTAGAAAGCCTCATGAAAAAGAATTTCCTGGTAAGGATGAATTAATTGGTCTTGCTACTATTGCTGTACCGCCTACTGATCCTTTAGAACAATATTTACTAGACCATGAAAATGATTTTCATATGCATGAAAGAAATGAAATAGATAAGATTTTCTTTGAACAACGTCCTCTACTTAAACACAACTTGCCTATTGAAACTCTAGGAGGTCCTCCTCCACCTAAAGGTGATCCTGTGTTTGAATTAAAACAATTGCCAGACACTTTGAAATATGCTTATCTTGATGAAAAGATGATATATCCTGTTATTATTTGTCGGGGAGGCTGATCGTACCCACGGACACCTATGGGTCCGGCGGACCGGGCCCCTTTGTGGTTCGGAGGGGGGCGGAGATCGCACGAAGAGCGGATCGAGGCGAGGCACACGAGCAGTTTACCCAGCTTCGGAGCTCTCCGGAGAGATAAAACTCCTACTGCTGCTTGTTTGATGTATTGTGCTCTTGCTAGGGAGCGATGCAAGCTACAAAACCTAGCGTGAGTGTATCTGGTCTCGAGTGAGTCGAATGAACCGAACCCCCTCTACGTTGCACATGGGCCTCCTTTTATATGCTCAAGGGGTCTCCGACAGGTGGCAACATGGACGGGGGTACAAATGTAAAAACAGGAGTTGGTACACCCTCTTTGGAGCGATTATGCAGTGCAAAATACCTAACTCGGCGGCAAGGGACAAAAGCAATAAATGCCCGTCAGTGTCGCCCAAACAGTGCAACAGAGACCGTCAGGTGCGCCTCCGCTCGCCACGATGGCAAGCTTATCAGCGCCGCTTATCGCTGCTCTCCGCTGGCTGCACAGCCTCTTGACATGCGTGCATGGAATGTTCCCATGGCGACATCGCCAGGGGTGAGCTGGAGCGGAGAGGAGAGAGGTTGCTTGCCGCGGCAAGCGCCTTTGCCGCGTCAATCCTTGTCGCGTCCGGAGGCTTGTCGCGCTCCGGGCCTTCCCGGCAAGCTCCTCTTGCCGGGGCCTTGTCTTCTGCATGCCTTGAGTGGCCTTCCTGACAAGCTCCTCTTGCCGGTGCCTTGTCTTCTTAATCAAATACTTTGTTCTTGAATGGCTCCAAAGGAGCCACGGAGGATCTTGGCGGTGACGAGGCAAACTTTGCCGCTGGTGTCAATCGTCCGTGCACGAGTACGGGATACTAGGGTACCCCTACTCTAGTACACTGACATGAGCCCCCGGGCCTGGGCCGTACACGGTGCCGAGCGCTTGTCGGGCCAGGCCCAAAACTGTGCGGACACACGCGGCTTCGACCACGTCGCAACTCACGCCGGACCCACCACGATCCCGACTAACGGCACGCACCGGACGTGGCGTCGTGCGAGAGATCGTGGGCGCGGTCGTGGGGGTTTCTTTATTAGTATAAGCGGAACGTCCGCCTCCCCTCTTTATAAGTGGAGGAAACAGGGCAGGCCGTCCACTCGCCATCGCTGTCTTGTCAAGAAAACCACCGCCGCTCCTTCTTCTTCTCCGTGCGAAGAGAGCAGCGCCCGCTTTTCGCCATTAAGCGCGCTCAGCGCCGTCGGCCTCCTCCGCCGCCTCGCCATGGCCCCGAAGCCGACAAGGAGAAGGGCGTCAAGTCGGCCGAGGCGTGGCGGCTTTCATGGCGCTGCGCAAGGAGCGGGCCATCTTCCCCACAGCTCGGGCGCAAGGGAGCTGCGGACGCCTTTCTACCTCTTCTGGTCGACGGAGACGTGTGCGCATCCGCGCACGAGGGTACTCCCCGCCTCCGCCGCTGATTTGGCCCCAACAGGGTACCCCTTTTTCGCCCTTTTCTTCTGTTGTGGTCTTTGCCCGCCCTTTTCCGAGTTCTTCTGCGACATCATGAACACGTTTAGCCTCCGCCTCCTTGATTTCACCCCCAACGCCGTCTTGACCATGGCTGTTTTCGCGCATTTGTGCGAAAACTTTGTCGGAGTCCACCCGAATGTGGCACTCTTCCGCCACTTCTTCGTGCCCCTGCCGAGAGAGGAGAGCCACTTGCCGAGGGATAGCTCGGGTCTCTAGGATCGGCAAGAAAGAGGCCTACCTAGATGGAGAGTTCCGCAACAAGTGGGAGGAGTGGAGAGCCAATTGGTGATGGGTCGTAGAGGAGAACCCGCAGCCCTTCACCGCCGTGCGCCAAACCCCAATAGTGCGCGGCAGGGATTGGAGCAACTTGGCGCCGGAGGATGCGGTCAAGATAGTCAGGACCCAATTTTGCGCCTCAGCTTGCTGGTTGACCAGAGGCGCGGTTGGCGCAGACTTTCCTTCGCCGCAGACGCTTCCCTTGCAGGAAAGGAGGAGGCCTGCCTGGGAGTTCCAAAATGCGGCAGACATTATGAGGTTGCGCCCGGGCCTGAACTGGAACTTCACCGTCCTGGAGCTAGACGCCATGCTGCTCGAGCTGTTCAAGAATGACCCCGACCATCCTGAGTGGTTTAGGTTGCCGCGGGGGGTCGTCCCTTTGTGCAACAACTCGGCGCTCGACCGCATCCGCGCCATGATGCCGCCAGCGACTCCCACGGATCGCCCCAACCTGGCAGGAGCCCCACGACGAGGTCGCGGCAGCAATTCTTCGACGATTTGGAAGAAGTGCCGATCCGCTCCGACGAAAGCGTAGAAAAAGGCTCACCCGCGACACCACCGACGCAGGAGATGGCGCGGATTGCCACCAGGTGGAGGAGGCGGCAGCAGCCGCTGCCGCTGGAGCCTTCGGGTTCACCGTGGAGGAGGCGGACGCGCGCGGCGGCAAGCCTTGCCGAGCGAGGGAGGTCGTCGGCGAGGACGAGCTTGTCGAGCCCGAGGCCGGGTCGAGTGGACTCCGCCGAGGGCGCTTCCTCCCCACCGCCAAGCGACTTGCCGCCACTGAGCCCCGGCTCCGCCAGAGGCGTCTCCGCAAGGCCGGAGACGAGTCGGGCGGCAGATCGCCCACAGAAGAAGCGCCAAGGCGACGCGCTTCCACCGCGGCAAGCGAGGTTGCTGCGGAGCGCCCACACCGCCGCGACAATCTGGGCGGATCTTCTCGAGCCACCGCCGACGCCCGCCAAGCGGCCAAGAGAGCCCACTCCTCCGCCTCGTCGCACCGGAGGCGAGCCGGAGTTTGACTTCTCCGCGCTCAGCTCCGAGGAGGAAGGCGAAGAGTAAGCTCTTGTGATTTGTGCTTGTATTTCTTCAACTTTATTGCTTCATCTTGAATCTGATTTGCTTCGTTCTGGACTCTTTTCTTTTCAGGACGCTGGCCCAGAGAGCGTCGAAGAGGGCCAAGATCCCGACGGTCGTCGTTGAGGACGATTCTCCTGGCGGCTGTGGGACGCGTCTGAGACTCCCTTGCCGGACCGGCAACCCTTCCTCAGAGCAGCCCCCAAAGACAGCCCCCTGAGTAAGTGTGCAGTTTTCTCCTTACTATTAGGTGTGCAAGGTGCCCTTTCTTCGTTGATACCGACTGTGTGCTTGTGTAGGAGCAGAGCAGCCTCATCGAGGGCTCGGAAGCCGCCCGAAATCCTGCTTGCCACTACGCCGCCAAGGGAGGATTCTCCGACAAGGAGCGTCCTCCGACAAGGGAGGCCACTCCGCAAGGGAGGCTACCTGCAAGGGGAGCGCCAGTGACCCTCCAAAGTGGTCGAGGTCATGGCTGCGGATCCTGCTTGTGTAATCGCCTTACACGAAAATTTCCCTTGGGCTTGCTTTCTTTTGATTCTCTTTTTGAACATCTGCTTGACTGCTCTTTCTTCGCCTGATGTAGAGCCGATGGAGGTCGAGGCCGCCGGCGAGGAGGAGGCGCGCGGCAACACCGACGAGGCCGCTGTCGAGGAAGAAGAGGTCGTGGTTGTAGAAGAAGAGGCCGTCGCCGACGAGCCTGTTGGCGAGGAGGCCACCGAGGCTGCCGACGCAGAGGCCAGCGAGGGGTCGGGCGATCGCACTGACGGCCCTGAGGCCGTAGGAGCGCCAAGCGCTACACCGACAAATGACTTCCCCGCTGGCCGCTGCTGCCAGTTCGAGGAGCCCCAGCCAGCGCCTACCAAGGCCGGGCGTCTTCATCAAGCTCCCCGGGAACCGAAGCCTGTGGCCGGTCGAGGGAGAGACCTTCGACGGCGATCTACTCGCATCCTCTGGGCTGACGCTGGTGGATGCGCCAAGCAGCAGAAGCGCGAAGTTCGAGGAGGAGCAACACGAAGAAGCCGCTGCCGCTCTACCGCCCGCAGCCAAGTTGGAGACCCGGAAGCACTTGTCGCGAGGGCAGGAGCGGACATGGAGAAGCGTCTGAAGAACTCCGAGCGCTAACCAAGAAGCCCTCCGCGACGAAAGCGAAGCGCTGGGGTATCTTGCGAAGAGCGCACGGCCTTCATCCTTGAGAAGGCCGCGGTGAAGAGGAGCAGCGGCCGGCTGCCGAGAAGCTCTCCGCCGCAGGAAAGTGAGCCGGGCGCAGTGGAAGGTCAACCTGGACAGCCACGAAGAAGACCTTGCCGCGCGCGAGGAGTCACTTGGCGGGGCGCTCAAGGAAGCGAAGGATGCCGCCGCAGCTGCCGAGGCCGCCAAGGAAGAGCTGAAGGCGAAGGTGGCACAGCTGGAGGCCAGCCTCAAGAAGAGCGGCGAAGAGCTTGCCGCGCTCAAGCGTGAGCGTGAGAAGGACGCCTACACCCTTGGCGAGCTGCAGAGTCGTCTGTTGATAGAGGCAAGGAGCTCGACACCGCCAAGGATTCCAAGGCGGATCTTGAGCTGAAGCCGACCACTCGACGCAGACGTTGGACGGTGCCGAGAGCGGGAGGTGGGCTTGTTGGAGGCGATCAAGGCCAAGGAGGAGCTGTTGGCGAATGCTGCCTCCATCCGAGCACTTTGAGGGAGAGCGTGGAGCACTGGATCAAGGTCTTGTGGACACCGCCGCCGACATCCACAACGAGCTGATGGAGCTGGGGATGGCGGACCTTGCATACTCCTCCGACGAAAGCATCTCCAACCCAGCGCCAAACTCAGCTTATTCTTCAAAGGCGTGGTGACGGGTCTCCAGCGACTCGAGAAGAGGTCCCAAAGCAGCTGGGCCGAGGAATCGCGCCAGATCTGTGCAGGAGCCCTCGAGAAGGTGTTGATAAAGGTGGCCTTCCGCAATCCGGGCCTCAACCTTAACGGGCGTCCTCGTGATCCTTGCCGCCAGACGCCAACGTGGAGGAGCTCAAAGCCCTTGTCGCACCCATTGTGGACAAGGTGAACAAGATCAAGCGGATCGATGGCGACCGCGTAGACTAGGCCACCAATTTTATCTTCCCCTTGTCGCTGCCGATCATGTTTAGAACACTTTGTTAGATCAGCGACAAGTTATTTTGTAATATACTCTATCTTAGGCGTATCAATGCAACGTTATTTCCTCTACTTGATTCCTTCCTTTATGCGTTTCGCCTTACGCATTTGGGGGACTTGTCGGTGCGGGCACTTTTGCCATGACGCCGAGTGTGGAATGTCGGCAAGCCTGTTGGCAAGTGCCGCCTCGACAAGCAACCTTGTCGCGACTAGCCGCAGCTCACTTAAGTTGTTGAGCAGACTCGAAACAAAGTAAGGGCGCGACTAGCCGGCGAGTTGGTTCCTCTGTGCACAGGTTTTCCATACAAAGTACTATCGTTCGAGGAAGATAACTTAAAAATTTAAAAATTGATTGCTCAAACTTTGGCAACTTAGCTTTTCTGTCTCTTGCTTCCCGATGAGGTGAAACTTCCTCGAGCGGTGCCTGGTCCATAGTATTTTCTCCTCCTTCCCCCCTGGTTAACTTGTGCGCGAGGGAGCCTTCCTTTCTTTGAGAAAAGAGAAAGAAGAGGAAATAAAGTTATGGAGCCTAGCGGCTCGATTCTGCTTGGGTGTGGTTGCCGCACAAAGTGTTAGCCAATACATGCAATAAAATGATGAAAGCATGAATTTGACAGTTGTGCGCAACACATGAGCTTTATCGATGCACGGGTCTCTGCGTTCGGCTTTGTACAAAGGATTACATGCAACAACGGCAAGACTTGTACAAAAGGTGGTTGCCGGAACGGGTTCCGACAACCGCGCCCTATGGGTAAAACTTACGAAGATGCTCAAT
Source organism: Aegilops bicornis (assembly GCA_021605145.1). Classification (NCBI taxonomy): domain Eukaryota; kingdom Viridiplantae; phylum Streptophyta; class Magnoliopsida; order Poales; family Poaceae; genus Aegilops; species Aegilops bicornis. The sequence continues at coordinate 454,118,621 of CM038672.1, forward strand.
GTTCCAGGAGTTGCTCACCGGAATGCCATCTTCGGTCTCAAGGCGGACAGCAGCAGGCCTAGTGACTCGTTTCACCCGATAAGGGCCTTCCCACTTTGGCGTCAACTTGTTTGAATTCTTGGCGGACTGAACGCGCCGAAGAACAAGGTCGCCTTCCTCGAGACTTCTGGCACTAACTCTGCGACTATGGTAGCGACGCAAAGCTTGCTGGTAGCGAGCGGCTCGCCTGACAATGGTCAAGACGATCCTCCTCAAGGAGCAAATACACATCTTGTCGCAGCTGCTCTTGCTCAAGCTCATCATAAGCGAGCACTCGAGGCGATCCGTGATACGAAGTTCCGTGGGGAGAACTGCTCTGCTCCATAGACTAGAGCAAAGGGTGTCCGGCGGTGGCTCGATTTGGCGTCTGATCGACCAAAGAACCACCGGCAGCTCCTCGATCCGATTTCTTCCGCACTTGTGCAGCCTGTCGAAAGTTCTGGTCTTGAGCCCGCGCAGCACTTCAAAGCATTGCCCTCTCTCGCTGACCGTTGCTTCTCGGGTGAGCCATGAAGCAAAGCAGACCTTGGCGCCAAGATCTTGGACGTCTTGCATGAAGGTGCGACTCAGAATTGTGTGTCGTTGTCGGTGATGATCCTGTTAGGGATTCCAAACGGCAAACAGTTGACTGAAGAACTTGATCTTGACCGTGCCGTCACCTTCCTCATCGCTTCCACTTCCGCCACTTTGTGAACTTGTCGATGGCGACGCATAAGTACTCAAGCCCCGGCAGCTCGGGGAAAGGGCCGAGGATGTCGAGCCCCGGACGAAAATGGCCCGGATAAAGGGATCGTCTGGAGAGCTTGAGCTGGCCGGTGTATCTGTTTGGAATGGAACTGGCAAGCTTCACACTTGGTTACTTGTGCAGTTGCATCCTGGAGGGCCGTCGGCCAAAAGAAACCTTGCCAGAAAGCTTTGCCGGCAAGTGCTCTTTGCGCCAATGTGGTGACCACATATGCCTCCATGTATCTCTCGCCAACAGCTTCGTCCATCTTCCTGGGAATACACTTCAATTTCACACCGTTGAGTCTTCTTCGTGCAAGATGCCGTCGACAAACTGGTACATACTTGACTGCCGGGCTACTATTACAGCTTCTTCATGCTCTTCGAGAAGTTCTCCTATCTGAAGGAAATGGACAATCTGCTGCGCCCATGCTGGATCTTGCGGCTCGACAACAAGGACTAAAGGCACATCTGCTGCTGCGGGAACATCAGCTTCTACGGCAAGGACCTGCGGCCCTGCCGGAGCTTGATGTTCCCCGACAAGCTTGCCGGAGCAAGACTTGTCGGGGCGCCCGCTTCAACGTAAACAAACCACAGGGCCTGTCGGAGCAGACCGCCTCAAAGACTGCTGGTGTTGATCTTGGGGACCTTTGCAACGACGGCTTCGGGAAGCTCTGCCGGAAAGTAGTCGCCAGAGATCAACTTCCTTTTCTTGCTTTGCCCAGTTGATGGTGTTACGGTTGGCTGAGTCAGCTTGAGCACGAAAATCCCTGGTTCCACAGGCAACTTAAGTGCAGCGCACTTTGACAGCCGTCAAGAATATCATTCGAGCTCTTGGAACATGTTCCATTTGCAGGCCGTCAAAGTGCTCTTCTAGCTTCCTCACTTCATCGACGTGAGGCTTCCATCAACGGACTCTGGTAATCTTTTGTTCACTTGGCGGACGACAAGTTGCAAGTCACCCCGACAATAAGCTTCTTGATCCCAAGGTCCATCGCGATCTCGAGACCGGCAAGCAAACCTTCATACTTTGCAGTATTCTTTGTCGCTTGCTCCTTGGGAAAGTGCATCCGACTACGTACTTGAGGTGCTCTCCGGTGGGTGCGATAAGCAGCACGCCGGCACCGGCGCCTTGCAGCGAGAAGGCACCATCAAAGTACATCAGCCACTCTTTGCTTGCTTCCTTGATGGGAATGCTCGTCTCCGGAATCTCTTCATCTGGTGTTGGCGTCTATTCCGCTATGAATTCTGCCAACGCTCTGCTTTGGATAGTTGATGTGCTTTCAAACTTGAGACCAAAGCTTGACAGTTCCAATGCCCACTCGACAATCCTGCCCGTTGCTTCTGGATTCTGCAGTATCCTCTTCAGCGGAAAGTGAGTGACAACTGTGATTTCATGCGCTTGGAAGTAATGGCGCAGCTTTCTCGAGGCCATTAGGAGGCCGAAAAGCAATTTCTGCACACCAGAGTACCTTGACCTAGCCCCCTGCAGGAGGGAACGGACAAAGTAGACTGGGCGCTGCACCATCCTTTTCTGCATCTGGTCATGCGTCTGCGTGGATTCGTCCTTGTCGGGACCAGAGCTTGTCGGCGAAGCCCCATGCTTGTCGCTGGATGTGCTTGCCGTGGTTGTTGGCTCATCATCCGCCTCCCTCTCCGCTACTAACGCAGCACTAACCACTTGATTGGTTGCCGCTATATATAGCAGCAACTTCTCTTGTGGCCTAGGTGCGACAAGTGTTGGAGTGGAGGACAGGTATCTCTTCAAGTCTCGCAAGCAGCCTCCGCTTCGAGTCCATTTCATTGGACCTGCTTTTTCAAAATCTTGAAAACGGCAGGCGCGCTCAGCAGACCTAGAAATAAACTCGCCGAGAGCAGCCACGCAATCGCAAGTCTTCGTGACATCCTTGACGCGCTTTGGTGCTTCAATCTGCTCAATGGCCTTGATCTTGTTGGGATTAGCTTCAACCCCTCGTTGAGACACGAAGAACCCGAGAAGCTTGCGGAAGGGACTCCAAACACGCACTTCTCGGGTTGAGCTTAAGGTTGATCTTGCGCAGGTTTGCAAAGGTCTCGTCAAATCTTGAACCAGAGTTGCTTTGTCCTTGCTTTTGACCACTATGTCATCCATGTAGGCTTCTACATTTCTGTGCATTTGCGGCTCAAAAGCGCCATGGACTACCCTTGCAAATGTTGAACCAAAGCATCTTCAAACCGAAAGGCATCCGTATGGAACAAGATGTGCCACATGGTGTAATGAATGCGGTCTTCTCCTCATCTTCTTCAGCCATGAAGATCTGATGGTATCTCGAGTATGCATCAAGAAACGAAAGCAAATCACATCCAGCCGTGGAGTCGACAATCTGGTCAATGCGCGGCAAGGGAAATGGATCTTTGGGACAAACTTTATTAACATCCGTGAAGTCAATACAAAGTCTCCATTTTCCATTTGCTTTGTGCACGACTACAGGATTGGCCAACCACGTAGGATGGAGCACTCCTCTGACAAGGCCCGCCGCTTCCAGCTTTCTTGATCTCTTCGCTATGAATTCTTGGCGCCCACCGCTTGCTTCCCGACTTTTTGCTTGACGGGCGCGCATGAGGACAAACGGCCAGCGGTGCTCAATCACTTTCCTGGGAACATCGGGATGTCGACGGTTGCCATGCAAACACGCCGACATTCGCCGCAGAAAGCAACGAGCGCCTTCCTATTTAGGGTCGAGAGAGGCACCGATGGTAAAGGTACCACCAGGTCTGCCCTCCTTGGCGGGCACCTTCTTGGTCTTTGGCGAGCTACCATCTTCTTGCACTTGCCGGTGGAGCTCGATGGTGCGTCCTCGACGGTAGCGCAGCACTCGAAGAGGTGCGCTTGCGGAGTGAGCATCGAGCCCTTGCCGGACTTGGACTTCGTCTTCTTCCCCGGAGCTTCAGCCCAAGTGTCTCGGCAACTGTCATGGCTGCTGCATCCCGGTAAATCTTGTTGGCACAGATAAGGGCATCCTTCTTGTCGTCATGGACAGAGATGAGGCTTATCGGGCCTGGCATCTTGAGTAGGTTGTAGGCGTAGTGAGAGGCTGCCATGAACTTGGCGAGTGCTGGTCGGCCAAGTATCCCATTGTATGGCAACGGGAAATCGGCAACGTCGAATGTGACCCTCTCAGTCCTAAAGTTCAGCTCGCTGCCAAACATTACCGGCAACGTAATCTTGCCCTTCGGCTTGCTCCTTCCCGGGTTGATTCCTTGGAAGGTACCGGTCTCTTCGAGCTCGCTGTCAGGGATTTGAAGCTTCTAAAGCACCGCGGAGGAGATCATATTCAAGCCGGCCCCGCCGTCAACTAGCATTTTGGTGACCTTGAGGTTGCGGATGGTTGGTGAGACCAACATCGGCAAGCACCCGACCGCAGTTATGCGACCAGGGTGGTCCTCAATATCAAAAATGATAGGCGTCTTTGGACCACTTCAGAGGCTTGCGTGACTCTCACGGATGGTTCCGCTGCATTGACCTCCCGCATCCATTGCTTGAGTTGGCGGTGGGAGGTATGCAGGAAGCACCTCCGTCAACGCAGAGGACCTCTGTGGCTTTCTGAAACTCCTGCTCATCGGGCGCCGCTGCCTTCCATATCTTCGCTGCCGTCATCATCTTCATCCTTGTCGCGCCGCTGGGAGGTCTCTCTTGCCGCTGCTTGGCCTTGCTGCTGCATCCTCCCCGCCGGACGCTTTGCTTGCTCCACCAGCACCTTCCTGGGCCTTCTCCTTGTCGCGCCGCCGTACTCAGCTCCCCTGGCTGTTCGACAAGCTGCTCGACTTTCTTGCAGCTCTGGAGGTCGTGGCCTTTGGTGCGGTGGATCTTGCAATATCGCTGCCGGAGCTGTCACGCTTGTCGGCGGCCGCCACCGACTGGTGGTTGGCATCAGCGGCAACCTCCTTGCCGGAGCCACCAGCCTTGGCGTTCTTGTCGCCACCTCCATTGCCGGACTGCTCAACAGCTAGCACTTCTCTAGCTTTCTTCTTCCTGTTGCCTCGCCGCCGGCCCTTCTTTGCCGGGCGGTGTCATCACTGTCAGATCCTGCTTCTACATTCTCTCCAGGGAGTCTCCTCCCTTCCTCAGCGCGTGCACACTTGTCGGCCAAGGCGCATAGCTCACCGACGTCCTTGACTTTGCACATCCCCATCTCCTCCCTCATCCTGCGGTTCCGCACGTTTCGATGGAACGCAGCGATCACCGCGCAGGGTGGATGTCTGGATGTTGTAGTGCACACGGCTGAATCTCTGGATGAACTTGCGCAGGGACTCTCCTTCCTTCTGGGCGAGCAGATGAAGGTCACTCTCTTGGCCATGAGGCTTGTGGACACATGTGAAGGCGCCAACAAACTGATGGCACAGATCTTCCCAAGAGGATATGGAGCTGTCCGGCAAGTGCATGAGCCAAGATCTCGACGTTGGGCTTGAGCACGAGCGGGAAGTAGTTGGCGAGGATCTTGTCGCCCCGTCCCCGCAGCCTGCACCGCGATGGTGTAGATGCCGAGGAACTCCAACGGATGCGTCCTGCCATCATACTTCTCCGCACGTCTGGTTTGAAGTTTTTCCGGCTGGGCCATCGGACTTGCCGCAGCTCACGAGTGAACGCAGGGCAACCTACCGCAGACGGCAAGTCGCCTGCTCTCCGGGCGCCGCTGCATGTCAACAGAAGGCCCAGCGCTTGTCGGATCGACGTCCGCGCTTCTCTTCGGGCGCCGATGCGAGTTCGAGCGTCCTCTTGTTGTCGCCGTGAAGAACTTGGCGCTGATCGCCGAGCTCGGCGGATCCGACGACGCGGTGGAGTCGCTGTCGAGGTGGATCCGGTGAGTCGGCGATCTTGGCCTTCGTGGCGGAGAGTGCACGGTGGTTGCACCTCCGACAGTCTCGTCGCCACCGGCTCGTGCCTTGTCGTCTCGCCGCGGCAATGATGGCGTTGGTTGCCGCGGAGCGTCGCTGTTGGCAAAGCCGATGAGGCTCTGGTTAGTGGCCCTCCACTCGTCGACCTTGTCGACCGTTGGAGGGTAGTCGAGGAGTAGCTGAGCTCTCGCCAGAGCTTCTGCTGGAGTAGTGGGTGGCATTGGCGAACGGTGCGAGGAGCGGGATATGCTCGGACTTCTAACTACGTTAGAAGGAGCAGCACCCCGTCCGGGCGACCAGATCTCACTTGTGCCAAGATGTTGGCGCCGCATGCTGGTCTTGAGGGTCTTGATCCAACGAACGTATGGCGTTGTGAACGCCATGACGTTGTTGGTCCCGCTCTGAGATGGGCGCGGGTGCGCGGACGCCGAGGTTTGCGGGCCTTGTCCTTGGACTTGGCAACGCCGCGAGCACCTTCGCCGGGCGCTTCTTCCTCCGCCAGCGCCCCGCCCCCACCCGCTTTTCTGCGGTGAGGGTGGGTACGACGCGACGGCTTCTGCTGCCGAAGCCTTCTTCTTCGGTGGCATGTTGAGGAAGATGTTGATGACGCTGCTCGTGTGAACGCCGGATCAGATTCACACGGCCTCGACGCCTTTACCTGGCGCGCCAAAGATGTCGGGGAGGCTGATCGTACCCACGGACACCTATGGGGCCGGCGGACCGGGCCCCTTTGTGGTTCGGAGGGGGGCGGAGATCACACGAAGAGCGGATCGAGGCGAGGCACACGAGCAGTTTACCCAGCTTCGGAGCTCTTCGGAGAGATAAAACTCCTACTGCTACTTGTTTGATGTATTGTGCTCTTGCTAGGGAGCGATGCAAGCTACAAAACCTAGCGTGAGTGTATCTGGTCTCGAGTGAGTCGAATGAACCGAACCCCCTCTACGTTGCACATGGGCCTCCTTTTATATGCTCAAGGGGTCTCCGGCGGTGGCAACATGGACGGGGTACAAATGTAAAAACAGGAGTTGGTACACCTACTTGAACAGTGTATAGTGCAAAATACCTAACTCTGACGGCAAGGTACAAAAGCAATAAATGCCCGTCAGTGTCGCCCAAACAGTGCAACAGATACCGTCAGGTGCGCCTCCGCTTGCCACGATGGCAAGCTTATCAGCGCCGCTTATCGCTGCTCTCTGCTGGCTGCACAGCCTCTTGACACGCGTGCATGGAATGTTCCCATGGCGACACGTTGTGGGGTGAGCTAGAGCGGAGAGGGAGAGAGGTTGCTTGCCGCGGCCGAATCCTTGTCGCGTCCGGAGGCTTGTCGCGCTCCGGGCCTTCCCGGCAAGCTCCTCTTGCCGGGGCCTTGTCTTCTGCATGCCTGGAGTGGCCTTCCCGACAAGCTCCTCTTGCCGGGGCCTTGTCTTCTTAATCAAATACTTTGTTCTTGAATGGCTCCAAAGGAGCCACGGAGGATCTTGGCGGTGACGAGGCAAACTTTGCCGCGGGGTGCTGCAACTGTCCGTGCACGAGTACGGGATACTAGGGTACCCCTACTCTAGTACACCGACATTATTAGTGCTAACCTTTTAGAACATGAAGAAGAAAGATTATTGAAAGTTCTAAGGAAGCACCGAGCTGCTATTGGATATACTCTTGATGATTTAAAGGGCATTAGTCCCACTCTATGTCAGCACAAAATTAATATAGAACCTGATGCTAAACCCGTTGTTGATCACCAACGTCGGTTAAATCCGAAGATGAAGGAAGTGGTAAGAACGGAAATCTTAAAGCTTCTGGAAGCAGGTATAATCTATCCTATAGCTGATAGTAGATGGGTAAGTCCTATTCATTGTGTCCCTAAGAAAGGAGGTATAACTGTTGTTCCCAATGATAAGAATGAACTTATTCCACAAAGAATTGTTACATGCTATAGAATGGTAATTGATTTTAGAAAATTAAATAAATCAACTAGAAAAGATCATTACCCTCTACCTTTTATTGATCAAATGCTTGAAAGGTTATCTAAGCACACACACTTTTGCTTCCTTGATGGATATTCTGGCTTTTCACAAATACATGTTTCTAAACCTGATCAGGAAAAGACCACTTTTACTTGTCCCTTTGGTACCTATACCTATAGACGTATGCCTTTTGGTTTATGTAATGCACCTGCTACCTTTCAAAGATGCATGACTGCTATATTCTCTGACTTTTGTGAAAAGATTGTTGAGGTTTTCATGGATGGCTTCTCTGTTTATGGGAAGTCTTTTGATGATTGTTTAAGGAATCTTGATCTAGTTTTGCAGAGATGTGAACAAACAAATCTTGTCTTGAATTGTGAGAAGTGCCACTTTATGGTTAATGAAAGCATTGTTTTGGGTCATAAAATTTCTGAAAGAGGTATTGAAGTGGACCAAGCTAAGGTTGATGCAATTTAGAAAATGCCATATCCTAAAGATATAGAAGGTATTCGTAGTTTCTTAGGTCATGCTGGTTTCTATAGGAGATTTATCAAAGACTTCTCTAAAATTTCTAGGCCTCTTACGAATCTTTTGCAAAAGGATATTCCTTTTGTTTTTTATGGTGATTGTTCATAAGCCTTTGAAACACTCAAGAAATCCTTAATTTATGCACCTATTGTTCAACCACCTGATTGGAACCTGCCTTTTAAAATTATGTGTGATGCTAGTGATTATGCTGTTGGTGCTGTTTTAGGACAAAGAGTTGATAAGAAACTGAATGTTATTCATTATGCTAGCAAAACTCTAGATAGTGCTCAACGAAATTATGCTACTACTGAAAAAGAATTCTTAGCAGTGGTGTTTGCTTGTGATAAATTTAGACCTTATATTGTTGATTCAAAAGTAACTGTTAACACAGACCATGCTTCTATTAAATATCTTACGGAAAAGGAAGAGATGCTAAACCTAGACTTATTCGATGGATTCTCTAGTTACAAGAATTTGATTTACATATCATTGATAGAAAAGGAGCTGAGAACCCAGTGGCTGACAACTTGTCTAGGCTTGAAAATTTGCCTGATGACCCACTACCCATTGAGGATAGTTTTCTTGATGAGCAGTTAGCTGCAATAAATGTTGCTCACAGTACTCCTTGGTATGCTAATTATGCTAATTACATTGTTGCTAAATATTTACCACCTAGCTTTACATACCAACAAAAGAAAAATTCTTCCATGATTTAAGACATTACTTTTGGGATGACTCACATCTTTATAAAGAAGGAGTAGATGGTATTATTAGATGTTGTGTACCTGAGCATGAACAGGGACAAATCCTACGGAATTGTCACTCCGAAGCTTATGGAGGATATCATGTTGGAGATAGAACTGCTCACAAGATATTGCAATCTAGATTTTATTGGCCTACTCTCTTCAAGGATGCGCATAAGTTCATCTTATCTTGTGACGAATGTCAAAGAATAGGTAATATCGGTAAGCGTCAAGAAATGCCTATGAATTATTCACTAGCTGTTGAACCATTTGATGTTTGGGGATTTGATTACATGGGACCTTTTCCTTCCTATAATGGGTATACAAATATTTTGGTTGCTGTTGATTATGGTACTAAATGGGTAGAAGTTATTCCAACCAGTAATGCTGATCACAACACCTCTATTAAAATGCTTAAGGAAGTTATTTTCCCAAGGTTTGGAGTCCCTAGATATTTAATGACTGATGGTGGTTCACACGTTATTCATGGTGCTTTCCGTAAAATGCTTGCCAAGTATGATGTTAACCATAGAATTGCATCACCCTATCATCCTCAGTCTAGTGGTCAAGTTGAACTTAGCAATAGAGAAATAAAACTAATTTTGCAAAAGACTGTTAATGGGTCTTGGAAGAATTGGTCTAAGAAATTAGATGATGCACTTTGGGCTTATAGAACAACATATAAAAATCCTATGGTTATGTCACCTTATAAAATGGTTTATGGAAAAGCTTGTCATTTACCTATTGAGTTAGAACATAAAGCATATTGGGCCATCAAAGAGCTCAATTATGATTTCAAACTTGCTGGTGAAAAGAGGTTATTTGATATTAGCTCATTAGATGAATGGAGAACCCAAGCTTATGAAAATAAAAAAATATTCAAAGAAAAAGTTAAAAGGTGGCATGACAAAAGAATCCATAAGTGTGAGTTTAAAGTCGGAGAATATGTTCTTTTGTACAACTCTCGTTTCAGATTCTTTGTAGGAAAACTCCTCTCAAAATGGGAAGGCTCCTATGTTCTTGAGGAGGTTTACCGGTATGGAGATATCAAAATAAATAATTCCGAAGGTACTAACCCGAAAGTTGTCAATGGGCAATGAATAAAGCATTATATCTCAGGTACGCCATTAATATTGAAAGTAATATTGTTCAAACTTTGACACCGGAAGAACACATAAAAAAGTCCTTCCACTACTAGGGAAAATCATGGCAGTAGCGCGTGTTTTAGGCCTATCAGTAGCGTGGGCAGGAGCGCTACTGGTACGACGCTACAGCTAAAGGTAAGCAGTAGCATGGGTTAACCCACGCTACTGCTATATCGACTTAGTAGTAGTGCTTTCTCCAAAGAGCGCTACTGGTAATTACTAGTAGTGCTTCTCCCAGCCCGCGCTACTACTATTATTTCGTACTTTATTTCTTTTTTATTTCATGTTGTATTCATACACCTTTATACAAGTTTTCATACAACATCAATTTAGAGATTGTTTTTACATCATAATGAGTTATTACATCACTGGGTGAAAGAACCGTGGACTAGTTTCAAGTGGATGGATGGACATCCACTTGAAACTAATACGCGGTTCTTTCACACAATGATATAATAAATATCATCATCATCATCATCATCATCATCATCATCATCATCATCATATGTTTAACAACTTATCATCATAATACATCATTGTCATATAACACCTCCTCATGATCATCGTTTTCATCAATGAGACATCACATAGCAAGTTGGTCACTAGTCATAATCACAACTACTCCTCATCATCAACTCCAACACATTGTACCACATAATAAACATTGTACATCATAGGACCTACTATATTCTCTTAGGACCTACTATATTCTCTGATGTAAAATAGCATAAGAAAAGATAGCCCCTGACTCTCCATTATGAAGAATGGAGATTATCCTATCTCCAATTCTTGACTTTCGCACAATGTTGCTTCCAAGAACTTCCTTACGACTGTCCATACATTTTTACCGTTCTTTGATTACCACGTGTTCACCGGTTTTAGAAATATGATATGGACAGGTGAGATTCGTAGGATGACCTGGTTGTATGTCCAAAACATCAAGGGTGACCATTCTGATACATCAAATGAGGCACACAATCCTTCGGGATTTTTTGTTGAAAAACATAGTAATAACTTCGTAGTTAGCAATGTAGTTCAGTTTTAGAAGTATGCAAAAGATGCACGGATGTCGTAATAGTAAAAAAATCTTACCATGGCATCTCCATGGATGTTACCATGGTTCAACACGTGCACTAGTGGCACGTATTGACCAAAATGTGGAGGAGTTTGATAATAGATATTGCAATTCTCAAGTTCAGTACAAAATGCGATCGGATAATTTTTCTCCCGATGAGTTAATTTGGAGCCATCGGTAGTAAGTTCTGTCTACCATCTTCCGCACATTGTATGAAGAATGAAAATAAGCTGTCAATGGAAATAAGTTGTCAACTATATTGAAATAAACAATATAAATTAGTTAATAACTATGTTTGAGAAACTCACATAGCGGTAGAATTGGAAGCGTATCAACAAGGACCCAAATGTCCATCTTGTCTTGCTCGATGTCAGGATCACCAAGATCCATGGTGACAAGCATATCCTCATAAAAACCATACATCTTGCAAAGTGTTTCCCAATTTGTGCAACCAAAATGGGTTACACTCTGAGAATTGTACAGATTTACTTCAAAATCCATACCATGATGGGTCCTTAGGTGAATTTTCTTTGTTTTGAAACTTTCATGGTCTTCAAAACCCATCCTATCCAAGACATAGCGTCTTGCATGGCATGGGATAAGCTAGTCGAATTGTAAAAGATGAAAATTACACGTTGAAATAGTTGAAGTCGTGCTTAATTACGAAAAAAACACTTGGCGTCGTTGCGTACCGTTCAAACATCGAAGGTCTCCTGGAGCTTAATGCTGAAGCGCTGATCTTCGTCCAGGTGAGGCCTATCGCACTGACCTCGGTCGTCGTTGCACCAGTCGCGCTCCCCGGGGAGACTTTCGTCGTCCGAGTACGACATTTCCTATGTTCATAATTCAAAGATTAAACTTGTACAATTAAATATATGTACTACAAAAACTAAATTAGATCATTATTATTCATCACGGGTTGACTATCGGTCTGCCGAGTCTTTTCTTGAAAACTCTTAGCTCACGTGTTGTATATATTCGACCGTTGGTGATGATCGCTTCTCCTTTTGTCCCCGAGTGCATTACACCAAAATGTCTAGCACACGGGAACGAAGGATAAGCGACCCCCACGACAACAGTCGGGATTCTTCGTCCTCTCATATATGGTGGAGACTCTCCCTCATTGATTCCTCTCTGACATTTGCGACCGTCGGTGATGGTCGTTACTCCTCCTTCCCCTAGTGCATAACAAAGGTCTAGCACAAGCAGAAGAAGGAGAAACGACACCCACGACAACGGTCGGGATTCTTCATCCTCTCATATATGGTGGAGCCTCGACAGATTTGAAGTCAACCCAAAATATCGTTTAATTATCTTTCTAGAAAATCTAGGCCACTCGATATTTCCAACATATTCTAGCATAAGTCATGCCAAAATTCACGGAAAAATCCGGCATGACCTTCACTAAAAATGGACATATCGAGCGCCTGAAATTTGCCGGAACGGAAGTTAATCAACACTCCAGCAAAAGATAGGTCACTCGGAGGTGTAACCTGCAAACATGACTGGACACTTGGGAAAGCACATATCCTATTTGAGAAACACAATATATACATGTTTTTATATACATCATATGAGCATTCAAACTTGATGGTCATTGCATTTCAATGGTTGAAAATATGAGCAAAAACATTTCAAAATTTCTTATAGGACTCATATTGACATGGAGATTTGGCTGGTCTCACCTCGAGGTCGGAGGGGATCGGTGACGGGGACGACGGCGGGGATGATGGAGGGGCTCCTAGATTTCTGAAAAAACAAAAACCCTATAAGCTATCAACTAATCAAATGTGTACGCCTTGCATAGTGGGTTACAATTTGAGCATTCAAAATAGGAGTACTTCTCCAATTTGAGCATTCAATAAGCAAAACCAAATCATAAAATAAATAAGTATTCAAATTAGCATGCATTTGATAAGCAAAAGTAAATCATCTCTTGCGTCCGTACATCATCGAATATTATCACTAATACATCCCGAATAGTATCATACATATAACATCACTAATACAACTAAAACCCTAGCGAATGGCCGTATCGGTAGCAGGCGATGGACACCCAAAGAGAAGGAACCATCACAGGATCATAGCTCTAGTGAGATCCCTGGAGAACCTGCCAGGTATTGGAGAACCTGCGCTCCAACGCAACCATGTAGCGACGGACGTGCGCATCCTCCTCGCTAACACGGTGATGTACCACCTCCGCGGGGTCCTCAAGCCTCTGCACTGTCGACGTCGATGTGGGAATAATTGCTTTAACTAAAAAAATAACAACAAATGTGACATGTTCAACTAGTTCTTACTAAAAATAACTTACTATAAATAAATATAAACTAGTCCTTACTAAAAATAAACTAGTTCAACTAGTTATATTAATTTTCTTACTAAAAATACACTTGTTCTATTAATACAACTAGTTCTTACTAAAAATAAACTAGTTCACCTAGTTCTATTAATTTTATTACTAATTCTATTAAACACTACTGCCCTAGTTCTTACTGATACATCTCCAACGTATCTATAATTTTTTATTGTTCCATGCTATTATATATTCTGTTTTGGATGTTTAATGGGCTTATTTATACACTTTTATGTTATTTTGGGGACTAACCTATTAGAGAAAACTTTGTTTTTGCCACTCTAGTTTTTGCCCACTTTGCTTATGCCACTCTAGAATTTGACATTTCACTTTTGCCACTCTTAGCTTTTGACAATATATCACTTTTGCCTTTCCGTGGCAAAACAAAATTTTCCAAGTGGCAATTGTGATACATGTCAAATGCTAAGAGTGGCAAAAGTGAAATGAAAATTATCGCTTTTGCCACGGAATGGCATTTGTGATGTATTATCAAAAGCTAACAGTGGCAAAAGTGAGATGTCAAATTCTAGAGTGGCATAAGCAAAGTTGGCAAAAACTAGAGTGGCAAAAACAAAGTTTTCCCAACCTATTAACCGGAGGCCCAACCCAAATTGCTATTTTTTGCCTATTTCAGTGTTTCGCAGAAAAAGAATATCAAACGGATTCCAAACGAAATGAAACCTTCGGGAACGTGATTTTTGGAACAAACGTGATCCAGAGGACTTGGAGTGGACGTCAAGCAACAAACGATGAAGCCACGAGGTAGGGGGCGCGCCTACCCCTGGGCGCGCCCTCCACCCTCGTGGGCCCCTCGTGGCTCCACCGACCTACTTCTTCCTTCTATATATACCTACGTACCCCCAAACCATCAGAAGCGACCACGAAAACCTAATTCCACCACCGCAACCTTCTGTACCCGTGAGATCCCATCTTGGGGCCTTTTTCCTGCCCCATTGGAGGGGCATTGATCACGGAGGGCTTCTACATCAACACCATAGCCTCTCCAATGATGTGTGAGTAGTTTACCTCAGACCTTCGGGTCCATAGTTATTAGCTAGATGGCATCTTCTCTCTCTTTGGATCTCAATACAAAGTTCTCATCGATTCTCTTGGAGATCTATTCGATGTAAACTTCTGTTGCGGTGTGTTTGTCGAGATCCGATGAATTGTGGGTTTATGATCAAGATTATCTATGAACAATATTTGAATTTTCTCTGAATTCTTTTATGTATGATTGGTTATCTTTGCAAGTCTCTTCGAATTATCAGTTTGGTTTGGCCTACTAGATTGATCTTTCTTGCAATGGGAGAAGTGCTTAGCTTTGGGTTCAAACTTGCGGTGTCCTTTCCCAGTGACAACAGGGGCATCAAGACACGTATTGTATTGTTGCCATCGAGGATAAAAAGATGGGGTTTATATCATATTGCATGAGTTCATCCCTCTACATCATGTCATCTTGCTTAAAGCGTTACTCTGTTCTTATGAACTTAATACTCTAGATGCATGCTAGATAGTGGTCGATGTGTGGAGTAATAGTAGTAGATGCAAAATCGTTTCGGTCTACTTGTCATGGACGTGATGCCTATATACATGATCATACCTAGATATTCTCATAACTATGCTCAATTCTATCAATTGCTCGACAGTAATTTGTTCACCCATCATAATAGCTATGCTATCTTGAGAGAAGCCACTAGTGAAACCTATGGCCCCCGGGTCTATTTTCCATCATATTAATCTCCCGTTATTTCCATCATTGTTTACTTGCTTTCTTTACTTTTACTCTTTATCATAAAAATACGAAAAATATTATCTTATCATCTCTATCAGACCTTACTCTCGTAAGTGACCGTGAAGGGATTGACAACCCCTTTATCGCGTTGGTTGCGAGGTTCTTATTTGTTTGTGTAGGTACAAGGGACTTGAGCGTGGCCTCCTACTGGATTGATACCTTGGTTCTCAAAAACTGAGGGAAATACTTACACTACTTTGTTGCATCACCCTTTCCTCTTCAAGGGAAAACCAACGCAGTGCTCAAGAGGTAGCAAGAAGTATTTCTGGCGCAGTTGTCGGGGAGTCTACGCACAAGTCAAGACATACCAAGTACCCATCACAAACTCTTATCCCTCGCATTATATTATTTTCCATTTGCCTCTCGTTTTCCTCTCCCCCACTTCACCCTTGCCGCTTTATTCGCCCTCTCTTTTTCGTTCGCCCTATTTTTCGCTTGCTTCTTGTTCGCTCGTGTGTTGGATTGCTTGCTTGTCACGATGGCTCAAGATAATACTAAATTGTCTGACTTTGCCAATAGCAACAACAATGATTTTCTTAGCACTCCGATTGCTCCTCTTACCGAAGATGAATCTTGTGAAATTAATGCTACTTTGTTGAATCTTGTCATGAAAGATTAATTCGCCGGCCTTCCTAGTGAAGATGCCGCTACCCATATAAATAGCTTTGTTGATTTGTGTGATATGCAAAATAAGAAAGATGTGGACAATGATATTGTTAAATTGAAGCTATTTCCGTTTCTCTTAGAGGTCGTGCTAAAACCTGGTTTTCGTCTTTGCCTAAAAATAGTATTGATTCTTGGAATAAGTGCAAAGATGCTTTTATCTCTAAGTATTTTCCTCCTGCTAAAATCATCTCTCTTAGAAACGATATTATGAATTTTAAGCAACTTGATGAATAACATGTTGCACAAGCTTGGGAGAGGATGAAATTAATGATACGTAATTGCCTACTCATGGTTTGAATTTATGGATGATTATACAAAATTTCTATGCCGGATTGAATTTTGCTTCTAGAAATCTTTTAGATTCGGTCGTGGGAGGCACTTTTATGGAAATCACGTTAGGAGAAGCTACTAAACTCCTAGATAATATTATGGTTAATTATTCTCAATGGCATACCGAAAGATCTACTAGTAAAAAGGTGCATGCGATAGAAGAAATTAATGTTTTGAGTGGTAAGATGGATGAACTCATGAAATTGTTTGCTAATAAGAGTGTTTCTTCTGATCCCAATGATATGCCTTTTTCTAGCTTGATTGAGAACAATAATGAATCTTGGATGTGAATTTTGTTGGTAGGAATAATTTCGGTAACAACGCTTATAGAGGAAACTTTAATCCTAGGCCGTACCCTAGTAACTCCTCTAATAATTATGGTAATTCCTACAACAACTCTTATGGAAATTTTAATAAGATGCCCTCTAATTTTGGGAGTAGTGTTAAAGAATTTATGATTTCTCAAACTAATTTCAATGCCTTTCTTGAAGAAAAATTGCCTAAGAATTATGAATTGGCTAGGAACGTGGATAGACTTTCTCTTGATGTTGATTCTTTGAAACTTAGATCTATTCCACCTAAGCATGATATCAATGAGTCTCTCAAAGCCATGAGAATTTCCATTGATGAGTGCAAAGAAAGAACCGCTAGGATGCGTGCTAAGAAAGATTGCTTTGTAAAAGCGTGTTCTTCTAATTTTTATGAGAATAAAGATGAAGATCTAAAAGTTATTGATGTGTCCCCTATCAAATCTTTGTTTTGCAATATGAATCTTGATAATGATGGGACTGGAGATGAGCCACCTTTACCTAGAAGGCATTCCAAAAATTCGGAGTTTTTAGATGTTGATGCAAAAATTAGTAAAAGTGGGATTGAAGAGGTTGAAACTTTAGATAGCAATGAACCCACTATTTTGGATTTCAAGGAATTTAATTATGATAATTCCTCTTTGATAGATTGTATTTCCTTGTTGCAATCCGTGCTAAATTCTCTGCATGATTATAGTCAAAATAAAGCTTTTACTAAACATATCGTTGATGCTTTGATGCAATCATATGAAGAAAAGCTTGAGTTCGAAGTTTCTATCCCTAGAAAACTTTATTATGAGTGGGAACCTACTATTAAAATTAAAATTAAAGATCATGAATGCTATGCTTTGTGTGATTTGGGTGCTAGTGTTTCCACGATTCCAAAAACTTTATGTGATTTGTTAGGTTTCCGCGAATTTGACGATTGCTCTTTAAACTTACACCTTGCGGACTCCACCATTAGGAAACCTATGGGAAGAATTAATGATGTTCTTATTGTTGCAAATAGGAACTATGTGCCCGTAGATTTTATTGTTCTTGATATAGATTGCAATCCTTCATGTCCTATTATTCTTGGTAGACCTTTCCTTAGAACGATTGGTACAATTATTGATATGAAGGAAGGAAATATTATATTCCAATTTCCATTAAGGAAAGGCATGTAACACTTCCCTAGAAAGAAAATTAAATTACCGTATGAATCTATTATGAGAGCCACTTATGGATTGCCTACTAAAGATGGCAATACATAGATCTATCCTTGTTTTTATGCCTAGCTAGGGGCGTTAAACGATAGCGCTTGTTGGGAGGCAACCCAATTTTTTTTTAGTTTTTTTTAACTTTTTTGATTCTGTTTAGGAATAAATCTTTGATCTAGCCTATGGTTAGATTTGTTTTTGTGTTTTAGTTAGTGTTTGTGCCAAGTTAAACCTATAGGATCTTCTTGGATGATAGTTATTTGATCTTGCTGAAAATTCCAGAAACTTTCTGTTCACCAAAATAATTGTTAAAAATCACCAGAACATGATAAAATACTGATTCCAATTGCAGAAGATCATTAAACAAATTTTATAGGTTTTCATATTTTGGTAGAATTTTTGGAGTTCCAGAAGTTTGCGTTAGTTACAGATTACTACAGACTGTTCTGTTTTTGACAGATTCTGTTTTTCGTGTGTTGTTTGCTTATTTTGATGAATCTATGGCTAGTAAAATAGTTTATAAGCCATATAGAAGTTGGAGTACAGTAGGTTTAACACCAATATAAATAAAGAATAAGTTCAATACAGTACCTTGAAGTGGTATTTTGTTTTCTTTCGCTAACGGAGCTCGTGAGATTTTCTGTTAAGTTTTGTGTTGTGAAGTTTCCAAGTTTTGGGTAAAGATTTGATGGAGCATGGAACAAAGAGTGGCAAGAGCCTAAGCTTGGTTATGCCCAAGGCACCCCAAGGTAAATACAAGGACACCAAAATGCCAAATCTTGGGGATGCCCCGGAAGGCATCCCCTCTTTCGTCCTCATCCATCGGTAAATTTACTTGGAGCTATATTTTTATTCACCACATGATATGTGTTTTGCTTGGAGGATCTTGTATGATTTGAGTCTTTGTTTGTTAGTTTGCCACAATCATCCTTGCTGTACACACCTTTTGAGATAGACACACATGATTCGGAATTTGTTAGAATACTCTATGTGCTTCACTTATATCTTTTGAGCTATATAGTTTTTGCCCTAGTGCTTCACTTATACCTTTTAGAGCACGGCGGTGGTTGTATTTTATAGAAATTATTGATCTCTCATGCCTCACTTATATTATTTTGAGAGTCTTAAACAGCATGGTAATTTGCTTTAATTGTGAAATTAATCTTCCATATTGAGTTCATTGAATGATATGAGAAGTTAGATACTTGATAAGTGTTTTGAGATATAAAGGTGGTAATATTAGAGTGTGCTAGTTGAGTAATTATGAAATTGAAAAATACTTGTGTTGAATTTGGCAAGTCCCGTAGCATGCACGTATGGTAAAAGTTGTGTGACAATTTTTACACATAGTTGTACTTTTATTGCTTTCCTTATGAGTGGTGGTCGGGGACGAGCGATGGTCTTTTCCTATCAATCTATCCCTCTAGGGGCATGCGTAGTAGTACTTTGCTTCGAGGGCTAATAAAATTTTGCAATAAGTATATGAGTTCTTTATGACTAATGTGAGTCCATGGATTATACGCACTCTCAACCTTCCACAATTTTCTAGCCTCTATGGTACCGCGCATTGCCCTTTCTCACATTGAGAGTTGGTGCAAACTTCGCCGGTGCATCCAAACCCCGTGATATGATACGCTCTATCACACAAAAGCCTCCTTATATCTTCCTCAAAACAGCCACCATACCTACCTATCATGGCATTTCCATAGCCATTCCAAGATATATTGCCATGCAACTTTCCACCGTATGTTTTATTATGACACGCTTCATCATTGTCATATTGCTTTGCATGATCATGTAGCTGACATCGTATTTTGTGGCAAAGCAACTATTCATAATTTTTTCATACATGTCACTCTTGATTCATCGCATATCCCGGTACACCGCCGGAGGCATTCACATAGAGTCATATTTTGTTCAAAGTATTGAGTTGTAAAAAATAAAGTGTGATGATCATCATTATTAGAGCATTGTCCCATGTGAGGAAAGGATGATGGAGACAATGATTCCTCCACAAGTCGGGATGAGATTCTGGACTAAATAAAAAAAAGAGGCCAAGAAAAAGGAGAAGGCCCCAAAAAATGAGAGAAAAAGAGAGAAGATACAATGTTACTATCCTTTTTCCACACTTGTGCTTCAAAATAGCACCGTGATCTTCATGATAGAGAGTCTCCTATGTTGTCACTTTCATATACTAGTGGGAAATTTTCATTATAGAACTTGGCTTGTATATTCCAATGACGGGCTTCCTCAAAATGCCCTAGGTCTTAGTGATCAAGCAAGTTGGATGCGCACCCACTTAGTTTATTTTGTTGAGCTTTCATATATTTATAGCTCTAGTGCATCCGTTGCATGGCATTCCCTACTCCTCTCATTGACATCAATTGATGGGCATCTCTATAGCCTATTCATTAGCCGCGTCAATGTGAGACTTTCTACCTTTTTTGTCTTCTCTCATAACCCCCATCATTATACTTTACTCCACCCATAGTGCTATATCCATGGCTTGCGCTCATGTACTGCGTAAGAGTTGAAAAAGCTGAAGCGCGTTAAAAGTATGAACCAATTGCTCGGCTTGTCATCGGGGTTATGCATGATGAGAACGTTTGCGTGACAATATTGAAACATGGCCTAACTATATGATATTGTAGGGATAAGCTTTCTTTGGCCATGTTATTTTGATAAGACATAATTGCCTGGTTTGCATGTTTGAAGTATTATTGTTTTCATGTCAACATCAAACTTTTATATTGAATCTTTCAGATCTAAATATTCATGCCACAATAAAAAGATTTACATTTTGAATTATGCTAAGAAGCATTCCACATAAAAAATTCTGTTTTTATCATTTACCTACTCGAGGACGAGCAGGAATTAAGCTTGGGGATGCTTGATACGTCTCCAACGTATCTATAATTTTTTATTGTTCCATGCTATTATATATTCTGTTTTGGTTGTTTAATGGGCTTATTTATACACGTTTATATTATTTTGGGGACTAACCTATTAACCGGGGCCCAGCCTAAATTGCTGTTTTTTTGCCTATTTCAGTGTTTCGCAGAAAAAGAATATCAAAACGGAGTCCAAACGGAATGAAACCTTCGGGAACGTGATTTTTGGAACAAACGTGATCCAGAGGAATTGGAGTGGACGTCAAGCAACAGACGAGGAAGCCACGAGGTAGGGGGGCGCGCCCACCCCCTAGGCGCGCCCTCCACCCTCGTGGGCCCCTCGTGGCTCCACCGACCTACTTCTTCCTCCTATATATACCTACGTACCCCCAAACCATCAGAAGCGACCACGAAACCTAATTCCACCGCCGCAACCTTCTGCACTGCGTGAGATCCCATCTTGGGGCCTTTTCCGGCCCCGGAGGGGGGGCATTGATCACGGAGGGCTTCTACATCAACACCATAGCCTCTCCGATGATGTGTGAGTAGTTTACCTCGGACCTTCGGGTCCATAGTTATTATCTAGATGGCTTCTTCTCTCTCTTTGGATCTCAATACAAAGTTCTCCTCGATTCTCTTGGAGATCTATTCGATGTAATCTTCTTTCATGGTGTGTTTGTCGAGATCCGATGAATTGTGGGTTTATGATCAAGATTATCTATGAACAATATTTGAATATTCTCTGAATTCTTTTATGTATGATTGGTTATCTTTGCAAGTCTCTTCGAATTATCAGTTTGGTTTGGCCTACTAGATTGATCTTTCTTGCAATGGGAGAAGTGCTTTGCTTTGGGTTCAAACTTAAAGTGTCCTTTCCCAGTGACAGCAGGGGCAGCAAGGCACGTAATGTATTGTTGCCATCAAGGATAAAAATATGGGGTTTATATCATATTGCATGAGTTTATCCCTCTACATCATGTCATCTTGCTTAAAGCGTTACTCTGTTCTTATGAACTTAATACTCTAGATGCATGCTGGATAGTGGTCGATGTGTGGAGTAATAGTAGTAGATGCAGAATCGTTTCGGTCTACTTGTCACGGACGTGATGCCTATATACATGATCATACCTAGATATTCTCATAACTATACTCAATTCTATCAATTGCTCGACAGTAATTTGTTCACCCACCGTAATACATATGCTATCTTGAGAGATTCCACTAGTGAAACCTATGGCCCCCAGGTCTATTTTCATTCATATTAATCTCCCGTTATTTCCATTACTGTTTACTTGCTTTCTTTACTTTTACTCTTTATCATAAAAATACCAAAAATATTATCTTATCATCTCTATCAGATCTCACTCTCGTAAGTGACCGTGAAGGGATTGACAACCCCTTTATCGCGTTGGTTGCGAGGTTCTTATTTGTTTGTGTAGGTACAAGGGACTTGGGCGTGACCTCCTACTGGATTGATACCTTGGTTCTCAAAAACTGAGGGAAATACTTACGCTACTTTACTGCATCACCCTTTCCTCTTCAAGGGAAAACCAACACAGTGCTCAAGAGGTAGCACTTACTAACTAATTAGATGAACCTACCTTGGAACTTCTGCCCTAATTATCATCTAATTTGATGAACCCTAACTAGTTTGATGCAATCTAAAATTTGATGAACCCTAGGAACTTTAGCTAGGCAGAGGTAGGGGAGGGGGAGGAGGACGCGTGCTCACCTTGGGTGCCGGCGGCGAGGGAGAGCAGGCGGCGTCGAGGTCGGGGTCGGGGCTCGGGCGCGCGGCGGAGGGCGGCGTCGAGGTCGGCGTCGGGCGGCGTCGTGGTCGGGGTCAGGGGCGGCGTCGAGGGCGTGCGGAGAGCGACGGGAGAGCGCGCGGCAGCCGGCGGCGATGCTGGGCGACGACGACGGTGATAGCGGAGGAGTTTGATTTGGGGTAAATGGCCGTGGGAAAGAAAAAACCGCGCGGTTAAGTCAGAAGTAGCAGTGGCGCGTTCCAGGAAATGCGCTAGTGCTATATTAGCTATAGCGCGGGCTTACGAAGTGTGCTACTGCTAAGTTAGCTATAGCGCCTTTCCGGAAAGCACGCTACTGCTACGTCTTCCTCCTTTATTTCTATTTTTCATTTGTTTTCCTTCACATTTTATTTTTTCCTTCCCCTTTTTCTATTTCTTTCATTTTCCTTTACTTTTCCATATGTTTTTCATTTTATTTTCCTTTCATTAGCAGTAGCGCTTTCCCCATAAACACGCTTCTACAACCACCTTAGCAGTAGCGTGCTTTTTCTAAGCCCGCTACTACTATTGGTAGCCTGCCGAGAACAGTAGGGGAACCGTAGTTGTAGCACTTCTTCCCTAAGACGCGCTACTGCTATGAACTTAGCTGCAGCGCGTTTGAGTGCCACGCGCTACTGGTAAGTAGTAGTAGCGTTTGTTTTTGTCCCTCGCTACTGGTAAGATTCCGTGTATAAGGTTTTCCCTAATAGTGTTCTGGAACACTCCAGAATCATGAAAATATGGAGGTACGTGATACAGTAAGTAAACGGACTCCAAAAAACCCACTAAAATAGTTTTTATTAGTTTTGGAATATTTAATTTTTTGGAAATAAAGAAACTTCCAGGAAGCATCCCCTGGTGGGCACAAGACACCAGGGCACACCAGGCATGCCTGGCGTGCCCAGGTGGGTTGTGCCCACCTGGGACACCTTTCGGACTCCGTTTTTCTACCGTATGCTTGTCCCCCAATATAAAAAAAATCTATATATACTTCCCGAATCTGTTGATCACCGTATCGCGGAGAAATCCTCTATTCTCTTTTCTTGCTGTTTTCTGACAGATTCAGCTAGACCAACGCCATGTCTGCCTCACCTTTTAATAATGGAGAAGAAGACACAAGGGTGGTTCAGGAGGATTGCTACCTCTTGAGCACTGCGTTGGATTTCCCCGAAGAGGAGAGGATGATGCAGCAAAGTAGCGTAAGTATTTCCCTCAGTTTTTGAGAACCAACGTATCAATCCAGTAGGAGGCTACGCACAAGTCCCTCGTACCTGCACAAAACAATAGCTCCTCGCAACCAACACGATTCGGGGTTATCAATCCCTTCACGGTCACTTACGAGAGTGAAATCTGATAGAGATGATAAATAATATTTTTGGTATTTTTGATATAGAGATGCAAAGTGAAAAGTAAAAGGCAAAGTAAAAACAAAGCAAGTATTAAAGTGATGGAGATTGATATGATGAGAATAGACCCGGGGGCCATAGGTTTCACTAGTGGCTTCTCTCAAGAGCATAAGTATTCTACAAGGAGAACAAATTACTGTTGAGCAATTGACAAAATTGAGCATAGTTATGAGAATATCTAGGTATGATCATGTATATAGGCATCACGTCCGAGACAAGTAGACCGACTCCTGCCTGCATCTACTACTATTACTCCACTCATCGACCGCTATGCAGCATGCATCTAGAGTATTAAGTTAAAAACAGAGTAACGCCTTAAGCAAGATGACATGATGTGGAGGGATAAATTCATGCAATATGATAAAAAACCCATCTTGTTATCCTCGATGGCAACAATACAATACGTGCCTTGCTGCCCCTTCTGTCACTAGGAAAGGACACCGCAAGATTGAACCCAAAGCTAAGCACTTCTCCCATTGCAAGAACTACCAATCTAGTTGGCCAATCCAAACGGATAATTCAAAGAGACTTGCAAAGATAACCAATCATACATAAAAGAATTCAGAGAAGATTCAAATATTGTTCATAAATAATCTTGATCATAAACCCACAATTCATCGGTCTCAACAAACACACCGCAAAAAGAAGATTACATCGAATAGATCTCCATGAGAGAGGGGAGAACATTGTATTGAGATCCAAAAGAGAGAAGAAGCCATCTAGCTACTAGCTATGGACCAAGGTCTGAAGTAAACTACTCACACTTCATCGGAGGGGCTATGGTGATGATGTAGAAGCCCTCCGTGGTGGATGCCCCTCCGTGAGCTCCGGAGCAGGCCCCAAGATGGGATCTCGTGGATACAGGAAGTTGTGGCGGTGGAATTAGGTTTTTGGCTCCTGTTCTGATCGTTTGGGGGTACGTAGGTATATAGGAGGAAGGAGTACGTCGGTGGAGCAACAGGGGGCCCACGAGGCAGGGGGTCGCGCCCTGGGGGGGGGCGCCCCCACCCTCGTGACCGCCTCTGTTACTTCTTGGAGTAGGGTCCACGTCTCCTGGATCACGTTCGGTGAGAAAATCACGTTCCCGAAGGTTTCATTCCGTTTGGACTCCGTTTGATATTCCGTTTCTTCGAAACACTTAAATAGGCAAAAACAGCAATTCTGGGCTGGCCCTCCGGTTAATAGGTTAGTCCCAAAAATAATATGAAAGTGGAAAATAAAGCCCAATATAGTCCAAAACAGTAGATAAAGTAGCATGGAGCAATCAAAAGTTATAGATACATTGGAGACGTATCAAGGATCTAAGGAGATATGAAGCTACAGAGGCTGCTATGGAGGAAGAGGACGGAAATCCTTTTGGGGTTCACTCTCCGGCTTCCGAGAGGGGCACACTAGCCGGCATCTCTACTCACCCCAATCCTCATCAAGCCATGGGAACTTCACACTATCAAGCAAGCCAAGAAGTGCAAGAAGAACTCCCCCGAGGAGGTGATGAGGACATGACTACCTTGGATAAGACCAAAAATATTGCATACATGCATATTTGTCAGGTGATTTCTAGTGTAAACTATTTAATAATCTATTTATGTTATCCAGAACAAAAATACTTCACATACTTTTGTGTTTTGTCTAATTGCAGGTGTATGGGACATTTGAACAATACACATATGAAGATAAGGGAAAAGGAGAAGTTTAGTTGCTGTTCAAAAAGTCCTCTCACGTCACTTTTGGGCCAAGAGAAGATAGAGTCCAAGTCTCTCACGTTCTGGATTCAGATTCGGACTGCACAGACATACCTGACTCGAAACGCCAACAACTTTTTCATACGGACTCCGAATTGGGTGATTCTTTTTTTTGTTGGAAAGTAGATTTCATGCTCTTTCCAACCCAATTGGAATCACCTTAAAATCCGTCCGGAGCATTGAGTTATAGACGAAACAATCTGACGCTGCACCAGAATCCGAGTCAAACTACAAGTCCAAAGGTGTTACGTCACCTCCACTTGGGCCCATTGGCCTTGTACGTCCTAGGATTAGTTTTAGGCTGCCTTGGGACGTCCTCCCACCTCCTTGGCCGCCATCCCTTGCTCCTATATAAGTAGATCCATCTAGTAGCTTTTCCCTTGGGATTTGTTTAGTTAAAAGTTAGCCATTGCAACTTCGTGTACTTCGTTTGTGTCCAACGACCAGACCAAGACCGCTTACGGATCCCCACCATTATCAATACTTCATATATATTCACAATATTCAGATTGCTTTATCATATTCTTGCTTGTTCTTCGATTGCTTGCAGGAATAGACCTTCGTGGTCAGGTTGATCGTGCTCCAGCGTGGTCAATAACCTCTCGGAGTTTGTTTAGCGATTGCTAAGGCGCAACGTCGTGCACGTTTGTAGTCGGATCGTCAAAGTCATCTCCACCAAATCTCCAAGGTAGTCATGTCCTCATCAGGAGGCCTTTACACAGGTCACATAGTAAAAAAAGTCGCAATTTGATTCACAATTATGGGTTCGAGAATAATCCTCGTAGGCACATACCATCCAATTGGGACATATCCCGACCAAGAGAAAACGGTGCATGAACAAAACTATGGGGCCCGGAGAATAAACACATAATGGCTGAGGTGAAGAAAAACAATGAATTAATTCATCAAGCCCTTCGGGAGATTCAAGGTTTGAAGGATCTACTCATGGTTATATTGGAGAATACTACTTCATTATCACCATCATCTTCTTCACCAGCAAAAGAGAACTGAGTATCGGGTATGGGCACTCCCGTTGGCTTCGACCAAGCTTGGGGAGGTGCCCCGGTATCGTATCATCCCACTATCGTTTTGCCTTTACTTATTTTAGTTTGATCCTTTGCTTTAGATGAATAAAAGTTTAGTTTGATCCTTTCTTCTTTGAGAGTTTGGTTAGTGATCTATCCTTGTAATCGTGTGCAAGTTATATAATAAAGTTTACTTTGAGTTTTTGCTTTCTTTACTTTCATGTTGCAAATAAAAGAAAAGAAATAAAGAAACAAAAAGAGAAAGGAAATAAATAATAGAAATGAAATAAATGAAGAAAATATCATATACTAATCCTATGGTAGGTGATGACACCACATAAGGAAAAATATAAGTAGAAAATTTTATTAGATATTGACAAACATAGCATTAGTCAATGATGCAACTCATGAAAGAATTAATAAGGGAAGAGAAGATTCACATATAAATATACTATCCTAGAAATCTTTTGTGATTGTGAGCCCTCATCAAAATATTGCCAAAATTGTTGACGTTGGACAAGGAAGACAACTTAATGGTTTATGTTTGTTTATATTCACATAGAAGTCATATTGTCATAGATCCTTCAACATGTGGTGCTTGCCCCCTATCTTTGCTAGCCAAAAATTCCGGACTAAGTAGAGATACTACTTGTGCATACAAAAACCCTTAAACCAAAATCTTATTTTCAAGTGTCCACCATACCTACCTAGGGATTGAGCAAGATCCCTCAAGTAAGTTGTCATCGGTGCAAAAAGGCAATAATAATTGCTTCTAAAAGTGTGAGATCATTTAGTGTAAGAGAAAATTGAGCGTTGCACGAACTTGTGATGGTGAAGAATAAAATCGACAGAATGCATAATAAAGGTCGCTGTCACAAGGGGCAATGCAACGTGACGTTCTTTTGCATTAAGGGGTTGAGCATACAAACAAATAAGCGCTTGGCAGCCTCCGCTTCCCTCTGCGAAGGGCCTATCTTTTACTTTTATGTATTTACTTTTATGCAAAGAGTCAAAGTTCTCCTTCTATTCCTTTTTATTTTTCTCCTTTGGAAAGCATCATGTGGCGAGGAAAGATCCAGGCACATATGTCCAGTTGAATATATATATATATATATATATATATATAGCATGAGTTATTATTGTTGACATCACCCTTGAGGTGAATACGGTGGGAGGCCAAACTATAAGCCCCTATATTTCTATGTGTCTGGTTGAAACGTTTTGCTCATGTGTACGCGGTGAGTGTTAGCAATCATAGAAGACTATATGATGGTTGAGTATGTGGACTTGACTAAAGGCTCCGATACGTGACCCTTCCTGAAAAGATGATGAATTGTAGTTGCAAAGTTGTCTGAGAACATAGTTTGTTGATTTTTAATAGAGTTTTTCTTCATACTTCCATTGTGTGATGAATCGTTACTTATTCATGAGAAGTATATGATAGAAGTTCTATGATAAAAGTCTTATGTTCAATTTTGTTGCTGTTATAATAAACAACATGATGCTTCTATGTCCATATTTTGTTTGTATCGGCACCTCTCTCTCTCAAAGCATGTGGACATGTTTTTCGATTTCGGTTTTCACTTGAGGATGATATGTCTCATAATTTTTGATTGTTCCATGCTATTATATATTCTGTTTTGGATGTTTAATGGGCTTTATTATACACTTTTATATTATTTTTGGGACTGACCTATTAACCGAAGGCCCAACCCAAATTGCTGTTTTTTTGCCTATCTCAGTGTTTCGCTGAAAAAGAATATCAAAGAGAGTCCAAACGGAATGAAACCTTCGGGAACGTGATTTTCGGAACAAACGTGATCCAGAGGACTTGGAGTGGACGTCAAGCAACCAACGAGGAAGCCACGAGGCAGGGGGCGCGCCCTCCACCCTCGTGGGCCCCTCGTGGCTCCACCGACCTACTTCTTCCTCCTATATATACCTACGTACCCCCCAAACCATCAACAGAGGAGCTAAAACCCTATTTCCACCGCTGCAACCTTCTGTACCCATGAGATCCCATCTTGGGGCCTTTTACGGAGCTCCGCCGGAGGGGGCATTGATCACGGAGGGCTTCTACATCAACACCATAGCCTCTCCGATGATGTGTGAGTAGTTTACCTCGGACCTTCGGGTCCTTAGTTATTAGCTAGATGGCTTCTTCTCTCTCTCTTTGGATCTCAATACAAAGTTCTCCTTGATTCTCTTGGAGATCTATTCGATGTAATCTTCTTTTACGGTGTGTTTGTCGAGATCCGATGAATTGTGGGTTTATGATCAAGATTATCTATGAACTATATTTGAATCTTCTCTGAATTCTTTTATGTATGATTGGTTATCTTTGCAAGTCTCCTCGAATTATCAGTTTGGTTTGGCCTACTAGATTGATCTTTCTTGCAATGGGAGAAGTGCTTAGCTTCGGGTTCAATCTTGCGGTGCTCGATCCCGATGTGATGGGGAAACGCCACGTATTGTATTGTTGCCATCGAGTATAAAAAGATGGGGTTTATATCATATTGCATGATTTTAGCCCTCTACATCATGTCATCTTGCTTAAAGCGTTACTTTGTTCTTCTAAACTTAATACTCTAGATGCATGCTGGATAGCGGTCAATGTGTGGAGTAATAGTAGTAGATGCAGGAAGGAGTCGGTCTACTTGTCACCGACGTGATGCTTATATACATGATCATACCTAGATATTCTCATAACTATGCTCAATTCTATCAATTGCTCGATAGTAATTTGTTTACCCACCGTAATACTTATGGTATCTTGAGAGAACCCACTAGTGAAACCTATGGCCCCCGGGTCTATTTTCCATCATAGTAATCTTCCATCAACAAGCTATCTTTGTTTACTTTGCAATCTTTACTTTTAATCTTTATCATAAAAATACCAAAAATATTATCTTATCATCTATATCAGATCTCACTTTTGCAAGTGGCCGTGAAGGGATTGACAACCCCTTTATTGCGTTGGTTGCAAGGTTCTTATTTGTTTGTGTAGGTACAAGGGACTTGAGCGTGGCCTCCTACTGGATTGATACCTTGGTTCCCAAAAACTGAGGGAAATACTTACGCTACTTTGTTGCATCACCCTTTCCTCTTCAAGGGAAAACCAACGCAGTGCTCAAGGGGTAGCAAGACGTATTTCTGGCGCCGTTGCCGGGGAGTCTACGCACAAGTCAAGACATACCAAGTACCCATCACAAACTCTTATCCCTCGCATTACATTATTTGCCATTTGCCTCTTGTTTTCCTCTCCCCCACTTCACCCTTACCGTTTTATTCACCCTCTTTTCCCTTCGCCTCTTTTTTCTTGCCTCTTGTTTCTTGTTACCCTTATGGCCCTGCCTAGATTTGGTGATCTTCACCTTAAAAGGTTGGAAGAGATTGAAAGCAACGTCAGAAGTTTTATGACTTTACAATTTGAGCATAATAATTTCTTTAGAAACGAGCTTAAGGAACAAAAAGGCTTTATGGAGTACATGAATAAAGATCTTGATGATATGTCTAAGGAATTCTATGGTTTGAAATCTCAGATTGCTCATCTTGAAAAATTAATAGCTGTAATTTCAGATAACCAGGCCACCTTAGTTAATAAGATGGCCGCTAAACCGGAAAGTTTTTATGAGAATAAAGATGAAGATCTAAAAGTTATTGATGTGTCCCCTATTAAATCTTTGTTTTGCAATATGAATTTTGATAATGCTGGGACTGGAGATGAGTCAACTTTAGTTAAAAGGCGTCCCAATGATTCAGAGTTTTTAGATCTTGATGCAAAAATTGGTAAAAGTGGGATTGAAGAGGTTAAAACTTTAGAAAGCAATGAACCGACTATTTTGGATTTCAAGGAATTTAATTATGATAATTTCTCTTTGATAGATTGTATTTCCTTGTTGCAATCCGTGCTAAATTCTCCTCATGCTTATAGCCAAAATAAAGCCTTTACTAAACATATCGTTGATGCTTTGATGCAATCTTATGAAGAAAAACTTGAGTTGGAAGTTTCTATCCCTATAAAACTTTATGATGAGTGGGAACCTACAATAAAAATTAAAATTAAAGATCATGAATGCTATGCTTTGTGTGATTTGAGTGCCACTGTTTCCACGATCCCAAAACTTTGTGTGATTTGCTAGGTTTTCGTGAATTTTATGATTGTTCTTTAAACTTGCATCTTGAGGATTCCACTATCAAGAAACCTATGGGAAGAATTAATGATGTTCTTATTGTTGGAAATAGTAATTATGTGCCCGTAGATTTTATTGTTCTTGATATAGATTGCAATCCTTCATGTCCTATTATTCTTGGTAGACATTTCCTTAGAACGATTGGTGCAATTATTGATATGAAGGAAGGGAATATTAAATTCCAATTTCCGTTAAGGAAAGGCATTGAACACTTCCCTAGAAAGAAGATTAAATTACCTTATGAATCTATTGTGAGAGCCACTTATGGATTGCCTACCAAAGATGGCAATACCAAGATCTATCCTTGCTTTTATGCCTAGCTAGGGGCGTTAAACGATAGCGCTTGTTGGGAGGCAACCCAATTTTGTTTTATTTTCTTGCTTTTTATTTCTGTTTAGTAATACATCTTTGATCTAGCCTCTGGTTAGATGTGTTTTTATGTTTTAATTAGTGTTTTTGCCAAGTTAAACCTATAGGATCTTCTTGGATGATAGTTATTTGATCTTGCTGAAAATTCCAGAAACTTTCTGTTCACGTAAAAAATTGTTAAAACTCACCAGAACGTGATAAAATACTTATTCCAATTGCAGTAGATGAATAAACAAATTATCTAGGTCTTCATATTTTGGTAGAATTTTTGGAGTTCCAGAAGTTTGCGTTAGTTACAGACTACTACAGACTGTTCTGTTTTTGACATATTCTGTTTTTCGTGTGTTGTTTGCTTATTTTGATGAATCTATGGCTAGTAAAAGAGTTTATAAACCATAGATAAGTTGTAATACAGTAGGTTTAACACCAATATAAATAAATAATGAGTTCATTACAATACCTTGAAGTGGTGTTTTGTTTTCTTTCTCTAACGGAGCTCACGAGATTTTCTGTTAAGTTTTGTGTTGTGAAGTTTTCAAGTTTTGGGTAAAGATTTGATGGATTATGGAACAAGGATTGGCAAGAGCCTAAGATTGGGGATACCCAAGGCACCCCAAGGTAAAATTCAAGGACAACCAAAATCCTAAGGTTGGGGATGCCCCTGAAGGAATCCCCTCTTTCGTCTTCGTCTATCGGTAACTTTACTTGGGGCTATATTTTTATTCACCACATGATATGTGTTTTGCTTGGAGCGTCTTGTATGATTTGAGTCTTTGCTTTTTAGTTTACCACAATCATCCTTGATGTACACACCTTTTGAGAGAGAGACACACATGATCCGGAATTTGTTAGAATACTCTATGTGCTTCACTTATATCTTTTGAGCTATATAGTTTTTGCTCTAGTGCTTCACTTATATCTTTTAGAGCACGGTGGTGGTTTTATTTTTATAGAAATTATTAATCTCTCATGATTCACTTATATTATTTTGAGAGTCTTGAACAGCATGGTAATTTGCTTTAAGTGTGAAATTAATCCGAATATGATAGGCATCCAAGATGAGCATAATAAAAACTTCCATATTGAGCTCATTGAATATCATGAGAAGTTTGATACTTGATAAGTGTTTTGAGATATAAAGGTGGTAATATTAGAGTGTGCTAGTTGAGTAATTGTGAAATTGAGATATACTTGTGTTAAGGTTGGCAAGTCCCGTAGCATGCACGTATGGTAAAAGTTGTGTGACAATTTTGACACATAAGGTGTTCTTTTGTTGCTTTCCTTATGAGTGGCAGTCGGGGACAAGCGATGGTCTTTTCCTACCAATTTATCCCTCTCGGGGCATGTGTAGTAGTACTTTGATTCGAGGGCTAATTAAATTTTTCAATAAGTATATGAGTTCTTTATGACTAATGTGAGTCCATGGATTATACGCACTCTCAACCTTCCACAATTTTCGAGCCTCTACGGTACCGTGCATTGCCCTTTCTCGCCTTGAGAGTTGGTGCAAACTTCGCCGGTGCATCCAAACCCCGTGATATGATGCGCTCTATCACACATAAACCTCCTTATATCTCCCGCAAAACAGCCACCATACCTACCTATCATGGCATTTCCATAGCCATTCCGAGATACATTGCCATGCAACTTTCCTCCATTCCGTTTATTATGACACGCTCCATCATTGTCATATTGCTTTGCATGATCATGTAGTTGACATTGTATTTTTGGCAAAGCCACCTTTCATAATTTTTATACTTGTCACTCTTGATTCATTGCATATCCCGGTACACCGCCGGAGGCATTCACATAGTCATATTTTGTTCTAAGTATTAAGTTGTAATTCTTGAGTTGTAAGTAATAAAAGTGTGATGATCATCATTATTAGAGCATTATCCCATATAGTCATTATTAGGGCATTCACTTATATATTTTGACCTATAAAAAATAAGGGGAGGACTTTTGGGACGGGGCGTCGCCGCCTCGAATAGATCTCCAAGAGAATCGAGGAGAACTTTGTATTGAGATCCAAAGAGAGAGAAGAAGCCATCTAGCTAATAACTATGGACCCGAAGGTCTGTGGTAAACTACTCACACATCATCGCAGAGGCTATGGTGTTGATGTAGAAGCCCTCCATGATCGATTCCCCCACCGGCGGAGCGTCTGAAAAGGCCCCAAGATGGGATCTCACGGGTACAGAAGGTTGCGACGGTGGAAATAGGGTTTCGTGGTGCTCCTGGATGTTTTCAGGGTATATGAGTATATATATGTGAAAGAAGTAGGTCGGTGGAGCCACGAGGGGCCCACGAGGGTGGGGGCGCGCCCTCCTAACTCGTGGCCGCCTCGTTGCTTCCTTGACGTCCACCACCAAGTCTTCTGGATTGTGTTTGTTCCAAAAACGATCCTCGCGAAGGTTTCATTCCGTTTGATATTCCTTTTCTGCGAAACACTAAAATAGGCAAAAAAACAGCAATTTGCACCGGGCCTTCGGTTAATAGGTTAGTCCCAAAAATAATATAAAAGTGCATAATAAATCCCATTAAACATCCAAAACAGATAATATAATAGCATGGAACAATCAAAAATTATAGATACGGTGGAGAAGTATCAATCATCCCCAAGCTTAATTCCTGCTCGTCCTCGAGTAGGTAAATGATAAAAACAGAATTTTTGATGTGGAATGCTACCTAACATAATTTTCAAAGTAATTCTCTTTATTGTGGCATGAATGTTCAGATCCGAAAGATTCAAGATAAAAGTTTAATATTGACTTAAAATAATAATACTTCAAGCATACTAACTAAGCAATTATGTCTTCTTAAAATAACATGTCCAAAGAAATCTTATCCCTACAAAATCATATAGTTTGGCTATGCTTTATTTTCATCACACAAAAATGCTCTCATCATGCACAACCCCGATGACAAGTCAAGCAATTGTTTCATACTTTAGTAATCTCAAACCTTTTTCAACTTTCACGCAATACATGAGCGTGAGCCATGGACATAGCACTATGGGTGGAATAGAATATAATGATGGGGTTTGTGTGGAGAAGACAAAAAAGGAGAAAGTCTCACATTGACGAGGCTAATCAACGGGCTAGGGAGATGCCCATCAATTGATGTCAATGCAAGGAGCAGGGATTGCCATGCAAGGGATGCACTAGAGCTATAAATGTATGAAAGCTCGACAAAAGAAACAAAGTGGGTGTGCATCCAACTTTCTTGCTCATGAAGGCCTAGGGCATTTGAGGAAGCCCATTGTTGGAATATACAAGCCAAATTCTATAATGAAAAATTCTCACTAGTATATGAAAGTGACAAAATAAGAGACTCTCTATCATAAAGATCATGGTGCTACTTTGAAGCACAAGTGTGGAAAAAAGGATAGTAGTGTCGGAGTAATTGGCGACGGGTACGTCGAAGATAGCAAGACAATAATTCAAGACATCAGGGCTAACATAGCCCCTCAGTCCCACTGCCCGGCCGCTCCTGCCGGCTCCCCGTCCGGCTGCTCTACCCGGCCGGCTGCCGGCTGCTGACTGCGCCGACCAGCCGGCTGCCGACTGCGCCAAGTGTATCTGTCCGACTGCCCGACCCGACACCGACAAGACACCGATGAGACAACCGTACCGCGACATCATCTACAGTGTATCTGTCCCTAGGCACTATTTTATAAAGTGCACCAGGGACAAGGAGGCATGCACGTCACATCCACACCTCTCATGGGCACGGTGCCCCATGCCCCCTTGCCCCCCATGTCACTACCTTAGCTTAGGTAGTAAGCTACCCCCATGCCTATATAAGGCACACATCCATCCATCCATCCACACACTCTCACGGGAGCAGGAGGCTCTCATGCCACCACGCCTCACTAGCTAGCTAGCTACCTGCTACTGCTAGATATATGATACAGCTCCAGAAGCACTCTGTACTGAGATATGCCACATACATACAGACATGCAGGAGTAGGGGTATTATCTCTCCGGAGACCCCCGAACCTGGGTAAACTAGCGCATGCTACTCGCATACCCGTCCCTGGATATTCCGGCAGCAGTCTTGCCCTCACATGAAGCCACTTTGTGGCATCTGTCGTCTTGCACCCCCCGTGAGAATACCACGATAGTTGGCGCCCACCGTGGGGTGGTACTATGCTACCGCGCTGCTGCTGGTTTCGCAGTCCGGACGGGACCATCTTCGTCATCTCCGCCGCGGCGCCATCTCTCCGATAGCGGTCGGGGGCTCGACATCGACACGGCCCCGGAGTGGCCGCGAGGGGCGGCGCACCCTCGTCGTCGGCCTCGCCCTCTTCATCACCACCGTTGCGACGTCGGCCGTCCGTCCGCGCGTGCAGGGCCTCGCTACGGTCGGCCGCATCCATCTATGCATCATTCACATATGCTCCCCTCCGCGCTGCGCCTTGCTTCCGCCCGGAATGCGTGTTCGCTCCTCCATATATCATCCACACTAGCTGGCTAGATACAAGTCAGATAATGGTCAAACCATAGCCATACAATATCCATTGGCTAGCCAGATGCAAGTTGGATATTGCCCGTGTATTGGTCCGGTAGTAGCCATGCATCGGTCAGACAGTGGCCAGGCAATGGCCTGGCTCGGCCCGACGCCCAGCCCGTCTTTGCTACATGGTAGCGCCTCCACCGCCATGGCTGTCGTCAGCGCTCCCACTGGTGTTGCTTCGCCGCGGCGCCACACGGTGCGGACAGCGTCGGCGGCGGCCGCCGACACTGCCTTCTGCTTCTCCCGTCTCCGCACCAGCGCCAGCCCTGGTCCTCCGCCTCCCGAGCTGCTCTACCGCGCTCCGGAGCCATTGGCTGGCCGCTCCCCTCCGCCTCGCACTCGCCCCTTCG
Organism: Aegilops bicornis; assembly: GCA_021605145.1. Classification (NCBI taxonomy): domain Eukaryota; kingdom Viridiplantae; phylum Streptophyta; class Magnoliopsida; order Poales; family Poaceae; genus Aegilops; species Aegilops bicornis. The sequence goes on from CM038672.1 coordinate 454,154,645, forward strand.
AGGTCACCTCTGCCTGTGCTCGGCCCTCGCGTCGTGGTGCTGCTCCACCCCCGCGTGGTGGCCCTAACCCGGTAGCCTCCGCGTCACCGGCCTCGCGCCCTCGCCCTCGCGTCGTTCGGCCATGCTCGGCTACAACCCGGCGGCTGCTCCCCGCCTCCTCCCCGCGCCGACTACGTCCTCGCTCCGGCTGCCCAGCTCCCGGACTCCGACTGCTCACGCCCGTGCCTGCCTCCCGTTTTGCGCCCCCGTGACTGGCTGCCCACCCTCCGCTGACCGCTGCGCGACCGGCTCTGGGTCACCGGCGCCGCTGGCCGGCTCTTCTCCGCCCGCCTCGGAACTGCTCCCCATCGCCGCCTCACGTCTGCAGGTGCATGGCCTCGTTGCGCCCGCTTCCTACGCCCGCGAGCCCGCGTCGGCCGCCTGCTGGCCGCTCACGCCGGCTGCCCGCTTGCCTCCCTTACTGCGCCTTGCCTGATTCGCCTCCGCGCAACCCGGCTCCCGCTCCGCCTTGCGGCCCTTCTTCGCTCCTCCGCACGCCCCGACTGCTGGCCTCGCCGGCCCGGCCGCTGTCGGGTTTCGGGTTCCGGCAGACCCTTGAGGTTCGAACACTGGGGTGCGTGCAGAGATCTCGCCCTCTACCTACCTGCACCCCGCCGCCTCGCTAGGATCTAAACTACGAAAGGAACAACACAAGAGACACAAGGTTTATAATAGTTCGGGCCACCATTGTGGTGTAATATCCTACTCTAGTTTTTGGTGTGGTGGCTTGCCTCTTGGGCTGATGGTGATGAACAATACAAGGAAGAACAGCCTCGCGAGGGTCTGTTCTTGGCCGGGGTGATGAACTGCTTGGAGGAGTTCAGTCGCTCTCTCTCTCTCTCTCTCTCTCTCTCTCTCTCTCTAGATTGCTTGATCTCTAGCTCTGTTCTGGATCCCGGATCCAGCTCTCTTCTACCCTGTGGGAGGCTAGTCCTATTTATAGACAGAGGCCCTGGGCCTCTTCCCAAATATTGAGCGGGAAGGGCGCCAACAATTGGCCATTTTGAAGGGGAACATCTGGTACACTTATCCTGACTAAAGTTGGTCCTCGCCTGTCAAAGGCTCTCGTGGTGACGTCGGCTTGGGCTCCACAATGACTTCCTTCCTGCCGTTGGGCTGGTCTTGGTCTTGTTGCAATCAAATGGATGCCTTTGCTTGATGCCTTCGCTGCGCTTGCTCCCTTTGCACCAAAGAGGAAAGGAGGACATCTTGCTGGGCTGGCGGCCGCCTGGCGCCCTTGGTCGTCATGGCTTGCGTCATGGGCACCTCGTGAGGTACCCGCCTTGATCTCTCCGCCTCCTCGTGAGCCAGCCACTGATGAGGCCGTGCTCGAGGAAGCTCCCGCCCCGCCTCATGAGGCTTGGCCCCTCGCGAGGGTCTTGAGCTTGTGTTGATGAAGATGGGCTGTGCTGGGCCCCCTTTGAGCCACGCCGCAGGCGCAGTGTGCAAGTCTGGGACCCCTGCCTGTAACGCCGACAAGAGCCCCGGGCCCAAAGGCGCGCCGGGCTTGGCCGAGCAGAGGCGAAGGGGCAAGTGCAAAGCGCCAAGGCCCTAACAGCCTCCTTGGGCGCCAGCGTGGCGGTTGATTGGACGTGGGTGCCTTAGTAACCGCCGAGTTGATAAAGGAGCGGGCGTCGCCTAGGCTTTGCTTCCCTTGCTTTCTCCGTTATCGCCGATCCCCTTTCTTGTGCCTCTCCTTTCTGCCTCCAAAATCTTCAGATCCACTTCAACTGCACGCCCTAGCAAGGCATGGCGCCTCCCAGACCCCGGCCGGAGCTTGGGACTCGCCTGCCCTGGACTCACCGAACGTGTCGGAGGCGAGCCTTGCCCGGGTGTGCCAGATGGTGGCGGCGCAGGGCATCGACGGGGCGAAGGTGTTCAAGGCCGGCTCCGCCCTCCCCGATGGCCAAGGGAGCACCTTCTATCCGCTCTTTGTAAGCGCCATTGTTGCCGGTCTGATGCCTCCCTTTTCTGAGTTCTTCTTCTCTGTCCTCCGCCATTACTCTGCATCTCCACCCCAACTCTGTTCTCCTTCTGGTGATCTTCGCCTACTATTGTGAGGCTCACGTCGGGGTGCAGCCCTCAGTGGCCCTGCTGCGCCACTATTTCTCCCTCCGGACCTCTCGTGGTTCCATCTCTGCGTGTGCGAGCTTCATCGCGTACGGTAGCTCCATCGCCATTTCGAACCCTGGGAAGAGGATTGAGGGCTTCAGGTGCAAGTGGGTCTTGGTAGATGTTGGGCGCATCCACCCTCGGCTAATCTTGCCCACGGAGCACCCCACGCACTCCAAGGATTGGTCTCGAGTGGAGCTCGTGGACCCCCGCGCGAGACCGGTGTTGGAGAAGATGGACATGGATCTGAGGCCGGCTAGCATGGCGGCGGCAAAGCTGACCGGCGCGTCGCTGCTGAGGGAATTCCTGGAGCACCAGCTGGCTCCGCTTCGTCAGTACCCACTTCCGATGTGGAGGCCCCACCCGAGCCCCGCGGTCTTGGCCGACGAAGACCTGGCTGCGGTTCTCCAATCTTTAGTCGGGGGCGACGTGGCGAGGTTGGAGGGCGCTCCTACGCTCCTGTTCCTCCGTGACGACTAGGAGCAGGTAGTGGAGTCCATGCCCGTCTTCAACGGGGATGGGCCCGTGCCCGCGGAGGTTCCCGAGGACCCGGTGGACGTGTCCTCCGGCAACTCCAGCGAAGAGAAGGGAGAAGGGGAGCGGGAAGGAGGGCTCGACTCCGAGGCGACTGACAGAGAGTCGAGGGCTCCCCTCCCTCGGTGCAAGTCCCGCGTTCTCTGCCTCTCACCGAGCAACGACGACGACGAGGATGATGACGAGCAGGGCGGCGGGAGCTTGCCCCCGGTCCCGAAGAAGGATAGGACCAGGCTGATCCCCCGCGGGTCCGCCCCGGCCCCGAGGCGATCCATATGCGCGCCTTCTGCTCCCGAGCTCCTTGAGGCGGATCCTTGCAGCCGGCTCTCGGGCTTCAAGTATGGCCGGAGGTTGCTCGAGCCATGAGCGGCACGACCGATAAGTGCTCGATTCCTATCTTATTTCTTGTTACATCACCTTTGAGGCTTGACATCTGTATCTCTTGGCTAGGCTGGCGCCCGCGGCAAAGAAGCTGAAGGGATCTCCTGAGGTTCCGTCTGGGGCAGCGCCTCTGCCCACGAAAGAAGGTGACCGCAATGCACGGGCCACTCCTGCCCGGTCGTCCTCACGAGGCCTGGCTGAGCCGGCTGGGGCGAGCCCAGCCCCCACAGCCCAAGCGACTCTTGAGGTGCCCTTGCCTGATGCTTCCGCCACAACCGTTGGGGCGCAGCAGGATCCGCCTTAGGATATTGTGGTCACGCTGCCGCCTTCTCCTCCTACCCCATCGACTGCTGTCTCTCCGACTCCTCCTACTGCGTTACAGGTCGTCTTCTTGCGGCCCCGGACCGTCTGTGGAGATCTTTTGGGCGCCGACCTCGCCTAGTGGCCAGCGCTTGAGCTGGCTTCGCTGGATTCGGCCCGACGCTGATTCGGGTGGCGCTGGTCCAGGCCTCGACGGCCAGACGAGGAGAAGCAGGCTGTCCTTGGGGCGAAGCTGCTCGCGACGCCGCTTTGGGGAGGTAGCCGGTGTCCGAGGTCGCTGCAAAAGGCGCCGGAGAGCGAGCTGCACGGCTCATGGGACCAGCTCGCCAAGGAGGCCCGCCGCCAAGAGCAGGAGCAAGGCATGAAAGCTCGCGAGGTGGCCGTCAAGGACCGGGACGCCAAGCTCAAGAAGCGCCGTGACCGCCTAGGCGCGCTGGAGCAAGAGTTGGAGGCGAGGAAGGTCGAGCTGGACGGCAAGGCACGGGCCCTTGCCGAGGATCGTGTGGCCTTCACGGAGATGGAGGTGAAGGCTCGCACCTTGCTGAGGGAGCTTTACGATAGCGGCCTGAAGAGCCCGCTGGCCGACGCAGAGGACGGCCCCGCCAAGCTGCTTCCCTTCCTGGTTAGCGCTCTTGAAGATGTTACCCTTGGCCTTGGCCCTACGGCTGAGGCCAAGGCGCGTGCCTTGTCTTCTGCAGCGCTGACGCGGGTCCTCACCCACATCTACCTTCGCAATCCCAACGTCGACCTCGACAAATTTCTGAGCCAGCGAAGGGCGAGCTTGCAGCTACCGCTGCCGAGGCCGTGAAGGGTCGTCGGAGGCTCTGCTGGGAAGTTCCGGCCTTCAAAGACTAAGCCAAAGCGGGCGCCGCCAACCCCTGTGGCTCCATTAAGGTGAACCCGCTCCGCGCAGCTCCACCACCGACAAGTGACTCCGTTGTGGCTCATGTTCTGCTTTTAATTCCTGCACATGTATCATGCCTCGGGGAGGCGTTTAAACTTGCATTTGGCGTTGTGATAACAGTTATGGACTGTAATATTTGCTTTTGAATTCCTTGAAATTTGCGCTTTTCCTTCCTACTTGCTTATGTTCTACGCCGGTGTCAGGACCCCGATTCCAAACCACATCGACCTAGCCGGTAACACCTCATATCACTTTGCGGCCTCACGCACGGTATTCCCACAGTGTCGCCTTACCATGGCCCGGGACCGCTTTCGTCTTTTTGGCTCACGTATATGATAGTGTCGCTAGCATCCATATGATAAAGAACCCGGCCGACCTGGCTAGTCGTGAACCCAAAGCGGCACTAACCTATGGGGACAGGCATACATGAATCACATCGAGCATGTCGGTCATCAACGTATAGATTCGGGCTGTAGCCTTTGGGCTACGAGACTCCGGTGAACCGGGCTGTAGCAGGCTAGGCAGGACTCCGAATAACACCGCGCGACATTTCCCGAAGGATGACATATAGGAACGATGTGAAACACATGCCGCCGATCAAGTGTCCAAGCGGTAGTCTTTGGGCTAGCAGGACTCCGGTGAACCGGGCTGTAGCGGACTACTATCGCTCGGAAGCACGAGACTACATTTCCCCATATGAGAGGCTGCCAAGGATAAACAACTAGTTTGTCGGATCCACCTCATATCAAGCATTTCAATCATACACGCAATATGCCCGATATGAATAAATACAACAAGGCATCACAACAAAACTCTACAACTCAAGGTACTTTATTTAGAAGGCTCCGAGGAGCCATACATAACATATCCATACGTATAGGGGTCACATGATCCAACACTCAAGTCATACAACATACAAGCACATGCGGAAGCAAACTAGTCTCGAGTACAGACTTTAAAAAGAAAGAAGGCTTGTTGAAGCCTTTCTATCTACTGATGGTCCTTCACAAGCCTTGGATCACCACCGGGTGGCTAGTTCACTCGTCGATGTCAAGGTCTACATAGAACCCATCGGAAGGGGCGGTGTTGTCGCCCAAAAACATTAATTAAGCAAACATGAGTACGGAGGTACTCGGAAGTCTTACCACGTAATCCTATCATACATGCACATTCTCAAGAAGGTGGTGGAGTTATTTGACAAGAAGCCAGCTTTGACTCTTGGCTGCTTTCATCCTACATGACACCACTTGAAAAGCATTTGTCGCACACGAGTCCACTAATCACCATCACAATACTCCACCGTGGAGCCTCTCTCGTCATCCCACGAGAGGGCCATCCGGGATACTCACACTTATCTTGAGGCTTTTAGTAGTATCCATTTACTTGTCTATGAACTGATATAGGTAACCCAGAAGTCCTTCTCCGTGGACACGGCTATTCGAATAGATCATATTAACCCTGCAGGGGGTACTTCTTCACACACGCTCTCACCACTTACCGCCGTTTACACGACATGTACTCGGCAACCTTCAAGCGGAAGCCCAACGTGGGTGTCGGCCACAGCCTACCTAAACACACAAGTCCCAAGTCCAGTTTATCGCCTATTCGGTTCCATCCACAGGAGTCCGGCCGAGGTTTCCCATACGGCCCCGAACGATGTGTCTGAGGTTCCCGAGACACCAAACGGGCGAATCGGTACACCGGGCCATGGTGCCTACCGCAACACAACCCACCCCTACGGCCACAAGTTGCGGCCCCTCAAAGATGCTACAAACGCCGAAACTACTTGCAACTCCGGACCGAGGACAAGAGTGGTTAAGAAGCCGAGAGGGTCAATTAAGGATCCCAATGCGTGGTAGTAACTGTTTCATGGATCACAAACACAGATCTCAGTTCTTAGGGACGGCTCCAATGAAACAACCCACCATGTACTCCTACATGGCCTCTCATCGATACCTTTACCAAAACGTGTTCAACACTTTCACTCTCGAACCCGACACAACCTTTCACTCCAGTTCTTCATCCCGATGAGCCAGACCTGACACAACTCTAAGCATAGCAAGCATAGTATGGTAGGAAACACAAACATGGCTCAATCAACTCCTACACATACTAGTGGGTTTCATCTAGTTATCGTGGCAATGACAGGTCATGCAAAGGAAGTGGGTTCAACTACCGCAAAGACACAACAGTTTGAATCGCGTTGTCTTAATGCAGTAAAACAAGAGCGTAAGCGAGAACATGGGTTTGTATCGGAATGATCAATGGGTTGCTTGCTCGATGGAGTGGTGGTAGGATACCGCCTTCGTGACGGATAGTCGGGATTATCCTGAGGCGTAACCTATCACGAAGACATACCGAAAATAAACACACATGGCAATATGCAACAATATGATGCATGCTATGACATGGCAATATGGATGTGTATTGGCCTAATGCAAGCTGAAACAAAAGTGATTAACTCATTTGAAACAAAGATTCAAATGATAGCTCATTTAAAATAGTCCTAAATGTGTAATATCTTATTCTGCTTAAACAGCAAGGTTAACTTGTTTTATCATGCATGAAACCTGTACCAATGGATAGAATGGATTTTTCTGATCATTTTTCATATATAAATCTTTGCATTTGGAGTTACAGATTAAAAGTTATGAATATTTGAAGTTTGAACTATATTCTGCAATTTCCTAAATTAGAATAAATCCAAGAATTGATTTATTGCGTCACCATGCGTCAAAGATGACGTCGAGTCAACGGAGACGTCTGTGTCAAACCTGTTGTGGGTCCAGGTTGTCGTGGTAATTAGCTTAACTAAAATATTGATTAAAACTAATCCTAATTAGTTAAAGGTGGTCGGGCCCCACCATCATTGACTCATCGAGTCAACCAGTGGCCCACCGTGGTCAAAGTCCACGCCGGCTGCATCAGCGTCTAGTCACGGGCGAGCCGACGCGGGCGGAAGTGAGTGAGTTTGGCCATTCGCACCAAACGAGCCGCGGAGGGTGGCTATGGGTAGGCTGAGGTTGAGCCGCAGCTCTTGGTGGAGTGGGTTGGGAGTCGGGACAGCCGGGAATCGTGCGCCGGCTCGACCTAAGGCGGCCGCCGGAGTTCGGCCGAAGGCGAACTCGAGGCTAGAGGGGTCGGAGAGGTGCGGGGAGTGCTTGGTTAGACGCTACGGAGTGTGGTGAGTGCGTTAGACACCAAGAGGTGGCCGGAGGGTGGCCGGGAGCACGTCGGCACGAGCTCAAGCCGGCGTGAGTGCGGTTGAGCTCCGGGAGGTCACTACACAGCTCGGGAGCAAGAAAGGAAGGGAGGGGGAGAGGGCTAGGCTCACAGGGAACTCGGGGGAGCACTCGGTGCGGTCGGGGACGGGCCGGAGCGGCGACGGCGTTGAAGGGTATCTCCGGCGACGGTGGGCTCGGGCGAAGTCGGTGCGGTCGACTCGGGCTACTCGAGCACGCGGGGCTCAGCTAGCTCGGCGTAGTTGGGGGCGGCGGAGCTCTGGACACGGTGAGGAGGAGCACGGACGGCGGGAGCACGTCTCACGGGCGATGGTCTTGGCGGTGGCGCGTCGGCCATGGCGGGAGGCGAGAGAGGAGCCGGGAGGAGCGGAGGTGTCCGGGGGTTCGGGGAGAGAGGAGGACGGTCCACGTCTCGGTTGGCGAGGGGAGCGGCGAGGCGGCGACCAGTGGCACCCATGCGGTGCTTCATGCCGAAAGCACTGGCTGCTGTCAAGCCGAGCCAAGCAGCTTTGTTGGCTGCTGGGCTGGGCCGGCAGGTGGGCCGGGTAGGTGGCGCCAGGTAAGTGTTTCCTTCCTGTTTTTCTTTTTCTATTTTTCTGCAACTTTGTGGAGTTTTAAAAAATACTAAAACAGTTCCAAAAATCACCAAACTGCTCCTGGTCCATTGTTGGAATATTTCCAACATGAAACATTTCTGTTTGGGAATATTTGGGCATTTGTAATATTTTATATAATTTGAAATGCTCAAACTCAAATACTTACGATTTAATTCAAAGACCTTTGGATGACCTAGAAAATGGTGCACCACTTTTGGCAGAGGCTCTGAACCAAAGCAAAAAATGATGAACATTTTGAAGGGCATTTCAGGTTCATTGAAATAATTTTTAGTAAACCCTAGTTGAATTAAGAGGGGTTCGGGGTTTCTGTCTTCCCATTTCAAATTCAAATGAAATTTAAACATGATGCACACACTAATGCATGGTCTAACTGGGATGTGACAACTCACCCCCACTCAAAAGAATCTCGTCCCGAGATTTAGGATCTGTTGTGAAAAAGATGGGATACTCAAGTCGAAGACGATCCTCCCTTTCCCAAGTTGCTTCTTGCTCGGAATGGTTTGACCATTGAACCTTTAGAAACTTGATATTCTGACGTCGAGTGGTACGCTCAGCTTGATCAAGAATACGAACGGGATATTCTCGATAGGTGAGGTTATCTTGGAGATCAAGCGTTTCGTGGTCCACTCCACGGATAGGATCCGAGAAGCACCGCTTTGAGTTGGGAAACGTGGAAGACATCATGGACTCTGGAAAGATGCGGAGGTAGTTTCAATTGGTAGGCAACTTCTCCTCGTTTGGCAAGAATGCGAAAGGGTCCAATGTAACGAGGAGCCAACTTGCCTTTGATACCAAATCGATGGGTTCCCTTCAAAGGAGTAACCCGAAGGTAAGCCTTCGCCAATTTCATAAGCCATAGGCTTATGCTTGCGGTCATATTGGCTCTTTTGACGAGATTGGGCTGTTTTCAATTTCTCACGAATAACGCGAACCTGCTCTTCTGCTTCCTGGATCATATCCGGGCCAAAGAGTTGTCTCTCCCCGGTTTCTGACCAGTTAAGAGGCGTTCGACATTTCCGTCCATAAAGAACTTCGAAAGGAGCTTTGCCCAAGCTAGCTTGATAGCTATTGTTATAAGCGAACTCGGCGAATGGAAGGCATTTATCCCAATTCATGCTGAAAGAGATGATAGAAGCTCGAAGCATATCCTCTAGGATTTGATTGACTCGTTCTACTTGACCACTTGATTGAGGATGGAATGCGGTGCTAAAAGAGAGACGAGTTCCCATAGCATTTTGAAAACTTTCCCAAAATCGAGAGGTAAAGAGACTTCCACGGTCTGAGTTAATCTCCAATGGAACACCATGAAGAGACACTATTCGAGAGATGTACAAATCAGCTAGGCTGGCTAGCGGTTATACTCTCACGAGCGGGTAGGAAGTGGGCTACTTTGGAAAGACGATCGACGACAACGAAGATAGCATTATTCCCTCTCTTGGTCCTGGGAAACCCGGTAATGAAATCCATACCGATTTTATCCCATTTCCATTCGTGAATTTCCAAAGGTTGAAGGGTACCAAAGAGGCCGTTGATGCTCTGCCTTAACTCGACGACAGACGTCGCAATTAGCAATGCATTGAGCGATTTCTCTCTTCATCCTAGTCCACCAAAACCTCTGGCGTAGGTCTTGATACATTTTAGTACTACCGGGATGAATGGTGAGAGGAGAGTCATGAGCTTCCTTAAGGATCATGTAACGCCCTCGATGCGGCTATATCTCCCACGTGTCGAGGCACGACTTAGAGGCATAACCGCATTGAAAGCAATGTCGCAAGTGAGGTAATCTTCGCACAACCCATGTAATACATAAGGGAAAGAGATACATAGTTGGCTTACAAATGCCACTTCACACAATACATAAATAAACATCCATCATTCAGAGTACACTCAAGGTCCGACTACGGAACCAAAATAAAGAAGATACCCCAAATGCTACACAGATCCCCGATCGTCCCATCTGGGCACCACTACTAATCATCAGGAAAAGACACATAGTAACGACCACGTTCCTCGTCGAACTCCCACTTGAGCTCGGTTGAGTCACCTTCACTGGCCTCGTCGGAACCTGCAACTGTTTTGGAAGTATCTGTGAGTCACGGGGACTCAGCAATCTCACACCCGCGAGATCAAGACTATTTAAGCTTATAGGAAGGACAGAGTAGTAAAGTGGAGCTGCAGCAAGTTTACTAGCATATATGGTGGCTACATCGCAAAAGAGAGCGAGGAGAGAAGCAAAGCACGGACGTGAAACTAATAGCGATCAAGAAGTGATCCCGAACTACTTACGTCGGACATAACTCCAACACCGTGTTCACTTCCCGGACTCACGAGAAGAGACCATCACGGTTACACACGCGGTTGATGTGTATTTTTATTTAAGGTCAACTTCGGGTTTTCTACAACCGGACATTAACAAATTCCCATCTGCCTCATAACCGCGGACACGGCTTTCGAAAGATATTACCCTGCAGGGGTGTCCCAACTTAGCCCATTATAAGCTCTCACGGTCAACGAAGGATATTCCTTCTACCGGGAAGACCCGATCAAACTCGGAATCCCGGACTACAATACATTTCGACAGCAATAAAACAAGACCAGCAAAGCTGCCCGACAGCCGACAAATCCCGATAGGAGCTGCACATATCTCGTTCTCGAGGCACATCCGGATGAGACATCCTACGAGTAAAACCAAGCCTCGAAGTTTCCCGTGGTGGCCCCTTGATCTACTCGTTTGCCGGCCTTTCGAAGGAGCACTGGTCCGAGGGGGTTAAAATAAAGATGACCTTGGGCTCATGGAAACCGTAAAACCAAAGTTGGGCCTTCTTTGGGACGAGTCTTATTCAAAGAGAACTGTCAAGGGGTCCCATAAATCACCCAACCGTGTAAGGAACGCGAAATCAAGGAACATAACACTGGTATGACGGAAACTAGGGTGGCAAGAGTGGAACAAAACACTGCATAAGGCCGAGCCTTCCACCCTTTACCAAGTATATAGATGTATTAGTTATAGCAGATATATATTGTGATATCCCCAACAAGTAACCATGTTCCAAAAAGGAACAACATCTCCATGTTCCAACAAGGAACAAACTTCAGCTTCACCTGCAACTAGCAACGCTATAAGAGGGCTGAGCAAGCGGTAACATAGCCAATCAACGGTTTGCTAGGAAAGGATGGTTAGGGGCTGACATGGCAAAGTAGGTGGCATGATATAGCAAGTGGTAGGCATCGTAGCATAGGCATAGCAAAAGAGCGAGCAACTAGCATAGCAAAGATAGAAGTGATTTCGAGGGTATGGTCATCTTGCCTGCAATGTTCTCAGAGTTGTCGAAAGCTTGATCCTCGTAAGCGTTCTCAACAGGTTCCTCATTCACGAACTCGTCTCCCGGCTCTACCCAAAGCAACAACACAAACAAAGGAACCACAATAAATCACGGTGCAATGCACAATTAACATGATGCAAAACATGACATGATATGCGAGATGTGATATGCAATGCGTGTAAGCGCTCCGGAAGGTAAATGATGAACCAGGCATCAACTTGGCAAACCAAGTATGCCACTGGAAAGATGAGATGATTTCGTTGAAATCGATATAAAGATCACCGGAATCGGATGCACGGTTTGGAAATGACAAGCAAAACAAGAATGGCACAAATCTGCCATTAACAGCATGATGCCACTTAGCAAGCAATAATTAATTAAGCTACTGCACCCAAACGTACCAACAAAGTATATGGAAGTGATCTACACAAGATGCTCGACAAAAGATGAGCACTGAGCTACGGCTAGTTCACATCATAACAGGTTCAAACAAGCATGGAAAAAGTGCACAAAATATCAGGCTGGACATGGCAAAAACAGCATCAGGTTGCAATGTTCAGAGCAGCAAAACTACATGCTACAGGAACTTAAGATAGCAAAACATGGTATGGCATGAATCTACTCAAAGCATAGAACAAAAGTCCCTTACTGACCATAAGCCAAAAAGGACAAGAAAATATAGTAACACCCATGTCAATATTGAAAGTTCCGTTAACAGATTCAGCAACATGGCATGTCAAAAACTGATAACAAGTAGGCATGTTTACAAGCTCAATGCACTCACTACAGAGCCTTATATGATAAACTAAGCATACATACATCAAGAAGACATGGCATAGAAAACATACATGGCAAGAACAATAACATAACATACATGGATTAACCACAACAACCTTGGCAAAATTGAATAACATGTAAACAATCTGCCAGGAAATATTTGGTAGCAAAAGTAGAGCTCGATTGACTGAAGCTATTGCACTCCATAATTGCAAACAAGGGCATGTATGGATAGAGCAAGACATGCTTAACAAAACATCCTTACTGAAGTATCTCAAAATATGCATGGATCTCTCGGTAGCATCAAGTTAACATGGCATCAAAATATCAGCTAAACAGGGCTGAAAACAGCAACATCAGGACACCTACTTTGCATGCTTGTGCTAGTCACCACTTAGATCACAAAAATACATGGCATACACCCCTGGAAAGATGGCATGGCATATTACAGAACACATGTAGGACTCAAATTCATAGGGTGCACACATTAATCATGGGAAAAATAACAAAAGTGCAAGTTCTGTTAAGAAACAGAAACTAACATCACATAGCATTCTTCCAACAGAATTTCGGGCATCAATATGAGCTCAAATGAAAATGATGCAATGAAATGAAATGATCTACTCTTCGTGGCGAACATTTTGGTTTATTATACGCGCAAAATGGAGCTACGATGACAGAGATATAGCACGTTGAAAATGCTACAAAATAACAATGAGATGCAAAAGACTTAGAGAAAAAGTGAGGGGGAGAGAGGTCAACGGGCGCGGGCGCGCGAACCGAGGCCGGATCCGGCCGGGATCGGACGAGGGCGGCGGCGCACGGCGAGGCGGGGCGCCGGAGGAGGAGGCCGGGGTCGGGGCCGCCGAGGTCGGGCCGAGAAGCGCGGCGTCGCGGCGCTGCCAGCGAGATGGCGGAAGCGTCCCGGCGGAAGGCCCGGTGGCGGGAGACGAAGGCCGCCGGCAAGGTGGCGGCGGAGGGAGGCCGCTGGCGAGGGAGGCCTGCCGGCGGAGGGCGGGCGGCGGTCGAAGGGCGGCGGGCGCTGGCGCGGGCCTCGCCCGGAGGTCAGGCTGGCCTCAGCGGGCGGGCGCAATGCGGCGATGGGGCGCGGCCGGCTGACGTGGCAGCCCTCGTTGGGCGGCGGCGGGCGGACGTCTGCTCGCCGGACGTGTTCCGCGCGAGTGAAATTTTAGGGTGTGGGGGTGGACTGATCCGGATTTTTCGGGGGAGGTGTTTAAATAGGCATAGAGGGAGCTAGGAGAGTCCAAATGAGGTGTAGTTTTACCACACGATCGTGATCGAACGACGGAGAGCATGGAAGTGACTTAGATGGGTTATTGGGCTGTTTTGGAGGGGTGTTGGGCTGCAACTTAAAAGAGGCCTCATGAGAGTGCGGTTAACCGTTGGAGTACCAAACGAGCTCCAAATGACCCGAAACTTGACCGGTGGTCTACGGGTGGTATACCAAGGCCACTAGACAAACCTCGGTCCATTCCGAGAAGGTTTAGTACCCTTTGCGGGGAAAACGTAAAAGGGCCGCCGGGGAGATAGGAGTGCCGGATTGTAAAACGGACAACGGGAAAAATGCTCGGAATCATGAGACGAACACGTATGCAATTGCGATGCACATGATGACATGATAAAAATGCATGACATGGACAAAAGCAAAAATGAAGAGAAACCCAACCATGGAGGGAATATCATATCACAATGCCGAAAATGGCAAGAGTTGGAGTTACAAATATGGAAAGTTACATCCGGGGTGTTACAACACTCCACCACTACAAGAGGATCTCGTCCCGAGATCTAGGACTGAAAGAACTCCGGATATTCGGAACGGAGGTGATCCTCGCGCTCGGTGTAGCTTCTCGGTTGGAATGGTGTGACCACTTCACTTTCAGGAATTTGATTGACTTGTTGCGTAGTCTTGCGCCGGTTTCTTCAAGAATAGCAACGGGTGCTCATGATAAGAGAGATCTTCTTGAAGGTCAATCTCTTCAAGTTGATAGTGCGTTCAGAGTCTTGAAGCACTTGCGAAGCTGTGACACGTGGAACACATCGTGCACGCTTTGCAAAGTTGGATGGAAGCTCAAGTTGATAGGCGAGATCGCCTCTTTTGCCAATGATCTTGAAAGGACCCACGTATCTAGGGGCAAGCTTCCCTTTGATACCGCCGGCGAAAGTGCCTTTCATTAGAGAGACGTGGAGGTAGACATGGTCTCCGATTTCAAAAGCCACATCACGGTGCTTATCATCATAATAGCTCTTCCGCGATTGCGCGGCTTTGAGATTCTCACGAATGACTTGGCACATTTCTTCGCTTCGTGATCAAGTCATTGCCAAGAAGTTGGCGTTCACCTGTCTCAGACCAATTGAGAGGAGTACGGCACTTTCTGCCATAGAGAATTTCGAATGGGGCCTTGCCCGAACTCGCTTGGAAGCTGTTGTTGTAGGAGAACTCGGCATATGGGAGACAATCTTCCCACTTCATACCGAAGGAAATGACACAAGCCCTGAGCATATCTTCAAGGATTTGATTAACTCGCTCGACTTGGCCACTTGTTTGAGGATGGAAAGCTGTGCTGAAACGAATGTTGGTGCCAATGGCCTTCTGAAAGGAATCCCAAACTTGGAGGTAAAGATGCTGCCACGGTCTGAAGAGATCACTTGTGGAATGCCGTGCAAGGAGACAATCCTGGAGGTGTAAAGCTCTACCAACTGAGCTGCTGTGATGGATTCTTTGATAGGAAGAAAATGAGCCACTTTAGTAAGCTTGTCAATGACAACGAAGATAGCATCATTTCCACGCTTGGACTTAGGACAACCAGTCACGAAGTCCATTTCAATATGATCAAACTTCCATTCGAATAGCAAGAGGTTGAAGGAGACCAGCTGGTCTTTGGTGTTCTGCTTTCACTCTTCTGCAGACATCACACTCGTTCACGAATTGAGCAATTTCTCGCTTCATTCGAGTCCACCAATATGATCGCTTGAGATCATGGTACATCTTCGCACTTCCATGATGAATGGATAGAAGCGAATTGTGAGCCTCGTTCATAATGACTTTTCTCAGATCACCCTTAGGAACCACAATCCGGTCCTCAAAGAAAAGAGTGTCTTTGTCATCAACGTGGAAGCACTTGTACTTGGAAATGCCCTTGTCGATACCACGTTTCACCTTTTTCACCATGGTATCCAGTTGAGCCTCACGAATCTGATCTTCCAAAGTAGGAGAGACTATGAGGTTGGCAAGAAAGCCTTGAGGAACAACTTGAAGATTCAGCTTATGGAAAGCTTCACGGAGATCCGGTGAAAGGGCTTGAGGATTAGACTGCTATGCGATAAGCCTTCCCGCTCAAAGCATCTGCAATGACATTGGCCTTGCCGGAGTATATTCAATACTTGGGTTGTACTCTTGAATCATTTCGACCCATCGAAGTCCGCCTGAGGTTGAGGTTGGGTTGAGTGAAGATGTACTTGAGACTCTTGTGATCGGTGAAAATGTCCACTTTCCTTCCCAACAAGAGATGTCTCCATGTAATCAATGCATGGACAACCGCCGCCAACTCAAGATCGTGGAGTGGGGTAGTTCTTTCGTTGGGCTTCAATGGCGAGAGGTATAAGCCACAACTCTCTTCTCTTGCATTAACACAACACCGAGACCTTGAAGAGAAGCATCACGTAAAACTTCAAATGGCTTGGATTCATCAGAGGAGTCAAGGCAGAGCTGTGACGAGTTTCTCTTTGAGAGTATTGAAAGCAACGTCACACTCAGGAGACCATACATACTTCACATGCTTCTGGAGGAGGTTGGAAAGAGGCTTTGCAATCTTGGAGAAGTTCTCAACGGATCTTCGGCAATAGCTTGCAAGACCAAGGAAACCGCGGAGCTGCTTGACATTCTGAGGAGGTTCCCAATTCACAATTGCGGACACCTTCTCGGGATTAACAGCGATGCCCTTGGCGGAGATGATATGACCAAGATAAAGCACTTCATCAAGCCAGAATTCACATTTGGAGAACTTAGCATAGAATTTGTACTCTCTGAGCTTGTCTAGTACCAATCGCAAATGTTTGGCATGATCCTTCTTATTCTTGGAGAAGACCAAAATATCATCAAGATAGACCAAGACGAATTCATTGGTGTAGGGGTTGAAAATGAAGTTCATCATCCGAGAGAAAGTTGGAGGAGCATTAACAAGGCCGAAAGACATGACAAGATATTCATAAGAACCAAAGCTTGTTCGAATCTTTGTCTTGGGAATATCTTGTTCACGAATGCGAATCTGATGATACCCCATACGAAGGTCAAGCTTGGAGAACACTGTAGCACCTTTGAGTTGCTTGAAAAGCTCATTGATGTTGGGAAGTGGATACTTGTTCTTGATTGTCTTCTTATTCAATGGACGGTAATCGACGCAAAGTCGGTCCGTGCCATCCTTCTTCTGGACAAAAAGAACACCACAACCCCAAGGAGATGAACTTCGATGCGATCAAACCCAGACGCTTCTTGTTCATCGAGCTACTTCTTCAATTCCTTCAGCTCATTAGGTCCAAGCTTGTATGGACGCTTGCAAACGGGTTCAATGCCGTGCTCAAGATCAATAACGAACTCAAGCGGGCCGGTGAGGAGGCATTCACAGAAGCTCTTACGGAAAGACATCTTGGTACTCACAAACGACCGAATCGAGAGATAGCATCCAATTCGCCTCTTCTCATTGAGAGAAAACAACCGAATGGTTTCATCACGAAGCGGCATAGATGATCACATCATTAGAAGAGTGAGTCAATTGAATTTCCCTGGCAGCACAATCAAGTCGAGCTTTGTGCTGAGAAAGCCACCCATCCCGAGAATAAGATCAATATCCGAGTCACCAAGAACAATTGGTTTAGCCAGAAATCTATAGTTGCCCATCTTGATAGTGACATCGGGAGCAAACAAACTAGAAGTCATTAGCTTTCCGGGAGAAACAACTTGCATAACTTTGGACAAAATCTACGTGTCAACATTGTGCTTCATGCAAAAGGATATGACATGAAAGAATGTGATGCACCAGTATCAAATAAGACTTTTGCAGGAATATCATTAATCGGAAGATTACCCTTTATCACATCGTAAGATTCCTCCGCTTGAGCTGCATTCATCATATTCACCTTTGCAGACTTGGGATTATGCTTGACCACTGCATTGCTGGAAGATTTCACAGGAGGAGGAGGCGGAAGGCGCCTCTGGTTGAAGCACTTGTTCGCATAGTGACCTTTCTGCTGACACTTGTTGCAAGTCACCTCTGAGAGCGGACGGTGGTAAGGAGCACTTGACCTTGGAGCTTGAGAATTAGACTTGTTCTGATAGCCTGGGTTGGGTGGGTGGGAAGATCCACGGCCACCTGAGTTCTTCTGCTGATAAGGCCGGAACGGAGGAGGAGGAAGGTAAAACTTCTGCTGCTTAGCTGCCACTTGAGAGGAAGAAGAAGACCGAATCAGCATCCCCGATTCTCTTCTTAGAGGCCTCACATTTGAGCTGGGCAGCTTCTTGCTTCGTGAGCCATGTTGAAGAAATCATCATACTTATCTCGCTCAAAAAGCACAAGAGCTAATTGCAGATCTTCTCTCATACCACCTCTCAATTGATAGATCATACTCTTCTCATCGTGCACGCCTTGCTTAGCAAAACGAGCGAGCCTCGAACTGGATATTGTATTGATAGATGTACATGTTGCCCTGCTTGAGATTGCGGAACTCCTCACGCTTGCTCTCAACAAAACTTTTCGGAATGTGATGAGCTCAAATCACGGCGGAACTCATCCTGTAATGACACGACCTCCTCTGGAATCTTTTGTATTGCTGGTACCACTCACCGCTTGATCCTTGAGTTGAAACTAAGCAA
Organism: Aegilops bicornis; assembly: GCA_021605145.1. Lineage (NCBI taxonomy): Eukaryota > Viridiplantae > Streptophyta > Magnoliopsida > Poales > Poaceae > Aegilops > Aegilops bicornis. The sequence continues at coordinate 454,172,782 of CM038672.1, forward strand.
TCTTGACAAAGTCCTCAGGTCTGACATTGCTACAATCAAAATGCTTGCAGATGTCCACTAACCAATCGTCAGCGTCTGTGGCCTCGACACAGAAACTGAAAGACTTCGGCTGATTAGCGAGGAACTGACTGAGAGTAGCAAAGTGCGGCTGATTGTTGCCTTGACCTTGATTTCCTTGACTGCCTTGCCCTTGAGTACGTTCTTGCAAGAGCTGCAAAATCATCCGAGCATTGGCATTGGTGGCTGCCATGATAGCTTGCCAGGCCTCTGGAGGCGGAGGTGGAGGTGGAGGGTTCGACTGATCCCCATCATTGCGATCCGGATTCAGACGCGTTGGCGGAGCCATCCTGAAGAGGGTGACATCCGTTAGTCCTTTGATATACAAATAGATAAGTTGAATCAACGGATAGAAATTGCAACATATAGTCTTCACAATAAACATTCGAACCAGAATGAACGAATGAATTCCAAAAGTTAATCATCACACGTCCATTAAGGTGAGAAGCCACTTAGATAAAGATATGGAAACAACACCTGTCTTAGAAACAAATCGAATATCACAACTGAAAACAAAAGATTGGCTTCTAAAATGAGCCGGAACAAACACATGATAGAGATTTCGCCCAAAGTGTTCGTGGTGGGGCCCACACGGGCACGACGTATAGCGGACGTCACGAATGACAAACAAGACGTCCCCGAATCAGCATAGCCAAGGATTCTTTAAGACGTCTCGCGACCACTGTAAATCGACCGTGAATGGGCGGACCACTAAACTTTGAACCCCAATCTCAAATCATACATCTTTCGGAAAGAAATCACGTAGCTACTAGAATTCCCACCTATAAACTCCCGAAACTTTCTGGTTATGCAATGCTGGTGTTGGGGATACAGGACACAAAATATATCACCCAAACTAACAATACCTAGATCCAAATTGTATCCATCCGTCAACACATAACCAAGAAATCCTCGAAATCGTGTACCACGACCTTGAAAAAACATCCGTTATACAAGTCATGGCAATACTCCGCACTTTTCGCCTCGATCTTTGGGCTATCGGGGTTATCTCACCAACAACTGCATAAAAGAGATTTCGATGTCGGTAAAACTCGGTATTCCAGAATCGCAACGATAAAATTGTGACGACAACACCCTGGAGCTCAACTCCCCGGGACACTGCCACAACCCCTAAATGTCAGGAGGCACCAAGAACAATGTTCTCGTCACAAAACCATTGGAACGATTGCAAGATACCCACGTGATCCTAAAATTTTTTTTAGTGAAATTTGAGGAGAGAAGAGTCAAAACTCTACGTCAGGAGACCTCACAGAGCGACGAAGGGACTGGGGAGTAAAAAGAATCCTACTCTCCGATATATATAATCCTAAGACTCAAAACATTTTCCATTCTAGACTCAACAACGCCAAAGAAACAATCAAGTAGGGGGCTCCTAAGTCGGGAAGGCTCGATTACCAACTTGTAACGCCCTCGATGCGGCTATATCTCCCACGTGTCGAGGCACGACTTGGAGGCATAACCGCATTGAAAGCAATGTCGCAAGTGAGGTAATCTTCGCACAACCCATGTAATACATAAGGGAAAGAGATACATAGTTGGCTTACAGTCGCCACTTCACATAATACATAAATAAACATCCATCATTCAGAGTACACTCAAGGTCCGACTACGGAACCAAAATAAAGAAGATACCCCAAATGCTACACGGATCCCCGATCGTCCCATCCGGGCACCACTACTGATCATCGGAAAAGACACATAGTAACGACCACGTTCCTCGTCGAACTCCCACTTGAGCTCGGTTGAGTCACCTGCACCGCCTCGTCGGAACCTGCAACTGTTTTGGAAGTATCTGTGAGTCACGGGGACTCAAAGCAATCTCACACCATGAGATCAAGACTATTTAATCTTATAGGAAGGACAGAGTAGTAAAGTGGAGCTGCAGCAAGCGACTAGCATATATGGTGGCTACATCACAAAAGAGAGCGAGGAGAGAAGCAAAGCACGGACGTGAAACTAATAGCGATCAAGAAGTGATCCTGGACTACTTATGTCAGACATAACTCCAACACCGTGTTCACTTCCCGGACTCCGCCGAGAAGAGACCATCACGGTTACACACGCGGTTGATGTGTATTTTATTTGAGGTCAACTTCGGGTTTTCTACAATCGGACATTAACAAATTCCCATCTGCCTCATAACCGCGGGCACGGCTTTGAAAGATATTACCTGCGGGGTGTCCCAACTTAGCCCATTATAAGCTCTCACGGTCAACGAAGGATATTCCTTCTACTGAAGACCCGATCAAACTCGGAATCCCGGACTACAAGACATTTCGATAGCAATAAAACAAGACCAGCAAAAGCCGCCCGATTGTCTTGACAAATCCCGATAGGAGCTGCACATATCTCGTTCTCGTGGCACATCCGGATGAGACATCCTACGAGTAAAACCAAGCCTCGAAGTTTCCCGTGGTGGCCCTGCAGTCTACTCGTTCGGGCCAGCACTCGAAGAACCTGGTCGAGAGGGTTAAAATAAAGATGACCCTCGGGCTCATGAAAACCGGGAAAAGGCTTAGGTGGCAACTGGTAAAACCAAAGTTGGGCCTTCTTTGGACGAGTCTTATTCAAAGCGAACTGTCAAGGGGTCCCATAAATCACCCAACCGTAAGGAACGCGAAATCAAGGAACATAACACCGGTATGACGGAAACTAGGGTGGCAAGAGTGGAACAAAACACCAGGCATAAGGCCGAGCCTTCCACCCTTTACCAAGTATATAGATGTATTAGTTATAGCAGATATATATTGGGATATCCCCAACAAATAACCATGTTCCAAAAAGGAACAACATCTCCATGTTCCAACAAGGAACAAACTTCAGCTTCACCTGCAACTAGCAACGCTATAAGAGGGCTGAGCAAGCGGTAACATAGCCAATCAACAGTTTGCTAGGAAAGGATGGTTAGGGGCTGACATGGCAAAATAGGTGGCATGATATAGCAAGTGGTAGGCATCGTAGCATAGGCATAGCAAAAGAGCGAGCAACTAGCATAGCAAAGATAGAAATGATTTCGAGGGTATGGTCATCTTGCCGCAATGTTCTCGTGAGTTGTCGAAAGCTTGATCCTCGTAAGCGTTCTCAACAGGTTCCTCGTTCACGAACTCGTCTCCCGGCTCTACCCAAAGCAACAACACAAACAAATGAACCACAATAAATCACGGTGCAATGCACAATCAACATGATGCAAAACATGACATGATATGCGAGATGTGATATGCAAAGCGTAAAAAGCGCCCGAAGGTAAATGATGAACCAGGCATCAACTTGGCAAACCAAGTATGCCACTGGAAAGATGATATGATTTCGGTTGAAATCGATATAAAGATCACCGGAATCGGATGCACGGTTTGGAAATGACAAGCAAAACAAGAATGGCACAAATCTGCCATTAACAGCATGATGCCACTTAGCAAGCAACAATTAATTAAGCTACTGCACCCAAACGTACCAACAAAGTATATGGCAGCGATCTACACAAGATGCTCGACAAAAGATGAGCACTGAGCTACGGCTAGTTCACATCATAACAGGTTCAAACAAGCATGGCAAAAGTGCACAAAATATCAGGCTGGACATGGCAAAAACAGCATCAGGTTGCAATGTTCAGAGCAACAAAACTACATGCTACAAGAACTTAAAGTAGCAAAACATGGCAAGGCATGAATCTACTCAAAGCATAGAACAAAAGTCCCTTACTGACCATAAGCCAAAAAGGATTAGAAAATATAGTAACACCCATGTCAATATTGAAAGTTTCGTTAACAGATTCAGCAACATGGCATGTCAAAAACTGATAACAAGTAGGCATGTTTACAAGCTCAATGCACTCACTACAGAGCCTTATATGATAAACTAATAATACATACATCAAGAAGACATGGCATAGAAGACATACATGGCAAAAACAATAACATAGCATACATGGATTAACCACAACAACCTTGGCAAAATTGAATAACATGTAAACAATCTGCCAGGAAACATTTGGTAGTAAAAGTAGAGCTCGATTGACTCAAGCTATGGCACTCTATAATTGCAAACAAGGGCATGGATGGATAGAGAAAGATATGCTTAACAAAACATCCTTACTGAAGTATCTCAAAATATGCATGGATCTCTCGGTAGCATCAAGTTAACATGGCATCAAAATATCAGCTAAACAGGGCTGAAAACAGCAACATCAGGACACCTACTTTGCATGCTTTTGCTAGTCACCACTTAGATCACAAAAATACATGGCATACACCCCTGGAAAGACGGCATGGCATATTACAAAACACATGTAGGACTCAAATTCATAGGATGCACACATTAATCATGGCAAAAATAACAAAAGTGCAAGTTCTGTTAAGAAACAGAAACTAACATCACATAGCACTCTTCCAACAGCATTGTGGGCATCAAGATGGGCTCAAATGGAAATGATTCAATGAGATGAAATGATCTACTCTTCGAGGAGAACAATTTGGTATATTATACGCGCAAAATGAAGCAACGATGACAGAGATATAGCATGTTGAAAATGCTACAAAATAACAATGAGATGCAAAAGACTTCGAGAAAAAGTGAGGGGGAGAGAGGTCAACGGGCGCGGGCGCGCGAACCGAGGCCGGATCCGTCCGGGATCGGACGAGGGCGAGGCGCACGGCGAGGCGGGCGCCGGAGGAGGCGGCCGGTCGGGCCGCCGAGGTCGGGCCGAGAAGCGCGGGCGGTGGCGCTGCCAGCGAGATGGCCGGAGCGGCCGGGCGGGCGAAGGCCGGCCGGTGGCGGGAGACGAGCCACGGGCGGCAAGGTGGCGGCGGAGGAGGCAGCGCCGGTGAGGGCGGCGGCGGCGCCGGCCCCTTGGGCCGCTGGGTGCGGCGATGTGGGCGCGGCCGGACGTGGCAGCGGCTGACTGGCCGCCGGGCGGCGGGCGGGCAGATCCGCATCGGACGTGTCCGGCAGCGCGAGGGGTAAATTTTAGGGTTTGGGGTGGAATGATCCGGATTTTTCGGGAGGTGTTTAAATAGGCATAGAGGAGCTAGGAGAGTCCAAATGAGGTGTAGTTTTCGCCACACGATCGTGATCGAATGACGGAGAGCATTGAAGTGACTTAGATGGGTTATTGGGCTGTTTTGGAGGGGTGTTGGGCTGCAACTTAAAAGAGGCCTTTGCGAGTGCGGTTAACCGTTGGAGTACCAAACGAGCTCCAAATGACCCGAAACTTGACCGGTGGTCTACGGGTGGTATACCAAGGCCACTAGACAAACCTCGGTCCATTCCAAGAAAGTTTAGTACCCGCACACGGGAAAACGTAAAAGGGGACGCCGGGGGAGATAGGAGTGCCGGATTGCAAAACGGACAACGGGAAAAATGCTCGGAATCATGAGACGAACACGTATGCAATTGCGATGCACATGATGACATGATAAAAATGCATGACATGGACAAAAGCAAAAATGAAGAAAAACCCAACCACGGAGGGAATATCATATCACAATGCCAAAAATGGCAAGAGTTGGAGTTACAAATATGGAAAGTTACATCCGGGGTGTTACTGGATCGCCGTCAGAGTCGTTGTTTCTTGGGAACCACCAAACGGTTCTCAAAGAAGACAACACCTCGTTCATCTATGGAGAAACACTTAGCAGCTCCGCTAGCAATGTTCTCCTTGATCCGAGATATTCCTCTATCATACCGCTGAGCAACTATGATTCGATCCGTAAGGTTAGGTTTCGCCACCCGGGTGGAAAGGAATCCTCGAGGAACAATGTGAAGATTAAGCTTACGAAATTCCTCGTGGAGAAATGGTTGACTTTGTTGTAACATCAGATTGTTACAATAAGATTTGGCGACTTAGTGCGTCGCCCATGACCTTGGCTTTGCACGGGTGTAAGATATTCCTAAGTCGTAATCAGAATCAACTCGACCCAACGTCTTTGCCTGAGATTCAAATCCGGTTGGGTGAAGATATATTTTAGACTTTGGTGATCGGTGTAAATTTCGCAACGATTACCAAGAAGGTAATGTCGCCAGGTTTTGAGTGCATGAACCACTGCTGCAAGCTCTAGATCGTGTGGGATAATTATCCTCATGTGGACGCAATCGCTGTTGGGAAGCGTAGGCAATCACATGACGATCTTGCATGAGTATGCAACCTAGTCCTTGTCATGAGGCGTCGCAATAGATAATAAAGTCCTTAGAAAATCTGGTGGAACAAATGCGGGAGCAGATGTCGAGCGCGTCTTTCAGTTCTGAAAGCTGAACTTCGCCTTTGTGGCGTCCATTTGAACTTCTTATCTTTCTTGAGGAGTTCGGTTAGAGGTTTAGCAACTTTAGAGAAATTCTCGACGAAGCGACGGCAATAGCTCGCTAAACCGAGAAAACTCCGAACTTGCTTGACCAATTCAGGTGGAGTCCACTCAAGGACGGCTTGAACTCGCTCGGGATTGACAGCAATGCCCTTACCAGAGATTACATGGCCTAGGTAGGTCACTTCTGGTAGCCAGAATTCACACTTGGAGAATTTGGCATAAAGGCGGTGCTCTCGAAGTTTCATCAATACTAGCCTTAGATGTTCTAAGATGTTCTTCCTCATTCTTGGAGTAGATGAGTATATCATCGAGGTATACCACATTTAATTTATCCAAATACTCCATGAAGATTGAGTTCATTAACCGAGAAAAGGTGGTGGAGCATTGGTTAATCCGAAGGACATGACGGTGTACTCGTATTGGCCATAACGGGTAACAAAGGCCGCTTTTAGGAATGTCCTCGTTCTTGATTTTGATTTGATGGTAGCCCAACCTCAAATCCATCTTGAAAAGATCGAGGATCCGGTAGCTGATCATACAGGTCGTTGATCCCGGGAGCGGATACTTGTTCTTGATAGTGACCAAATTGACAAGTCGGTAATCCACAACCATCCGATCCGTACCATCCTTCTTCTTGACGAAGAGGACGGGCAAGCCCATGGAGATGAACTAGGACGGATGAAACCCTTTTGCAAGGACTCATCGAGTTGCTTCTTAAGTTCGGCTAGTTCTAGGGGTGCCATCTTATAAGGTCTTCTAGAAATTGGGACAGTTCCGGAACAAGATCTATCACGAACTCGACATCCCCGCCGTGGAACACCTCGCAGTTCTTCTGGAAAGACATCTGGAAAATCACGGACTACCGGAATATCTTCGAGGTCTGGAAGGGGATTGGCATTTAAGGAGTAAAGCTGACGCTTGGACACTCGGGTTAAAACATTAACCGTCTTGCCCGAAGGATGAGTGAGTTGAACAGTTCTAGTAGAGCAATCAATCTTAGCATAATGGGCTGACATCCAGTCCATACCCAAGATGATGTTTATGTCCGAGGACTTGAGAGCTATTAGAGAAGCAAGAAAGACTAATCATCGACAAGAATTTCCATGGAGGTGTGCATGTCACGTAATGTGGTGTTGTGCAATCGAGCATAGCTCTCGAAATAAATGAATGAGATGCTCCAAAGATCAAAAGAACGATTGCGGATGACAATTAAGAAGGAGCGCATCGAGAACGACGTTGGGATCCTCATAGGTTTCCTCACCGAGACATAGTTGACGTGGCCACGGCAAGGGCAATGGTTTAGCATGGAGCACCTTTCCTGCTGGCTTACCACGGCCAACTGATTTTCCGATCTGACTGGGGTTGTTCTGGGTACACTCGCGGATGTTGTTGCCCGTCTCCACATTTGAAGCAAGTTATCATATTGGGGCGTGGGGCAGCATTAGCGGCTGGGCCTCCATAAGTCTTGGGCGGAGCATATTCTTTGGTTGGGGCGAGGCGCCTCAAAGGATGGCCTCGGGGTGAACTCGGGTGGCAGAGCGATTTGGAATCCAAACCCGGCGCTTCTGAGATCCAGAGCCGGATGAAGATCCAGAGTCACGGATATGCTTGCGTGAAGCTTCAAAATCAGACTGCCCAGTTTCGGCACTGATAGCCTTATTGACTAACTTCGGAAAGGAGGTGCACTCATGCAGACGGAGATCACGACGAAGCTCGGGGCTAAGTCCCTTGCGGAACCTTGCCTGCTTCTTGGCATCGGTAGAAACTTCTTCGGGAGCATAACGTCCTAATTTCCCAAACTCACGGCTGTAAGTATCAACTGTCACCTACCTTGGGTGAAATTGCAGAATTCCTCCCTTTTGCGATCCATGAGACCTTCTGGGATGTGATGCTCACGGAAAGCGGCACTAAATTCTGCCCAAGTAGTAATTTGTCCAACCGGACGCATAGCCTCATAATTCTCCCACCAAAGGCTAGCAGGGCCTTCGAGGTGATAGGCAACAAAAGTAACCTTATCAGCTTCAGCCACGTTAGCAGAACGCAGCTTGTGGTTGATGCTGCGAAGCCAATCATCCGCGTCGAGAGGCTCAACGGAATATTTGAACTTCGGTGGATACAGCTTGACGAAGTCATTGAGTGACACCGAATCATTTCTTGGCTGGCGTGCGGTGTTTTGCTCAATCCGCTCCAGTAGGCGATTGGTCTCACGCTTATTATGCGTTACGCTTCAAAGATAACCTCGCCAAAGATGGCGGTTGAGGCAGATTTGCATTTCCAACGGCTGGCTTCGCCCCGCCTGAGCGGCAGGATTGTTGCGGGTGTTGACCATCCTGGGAACAAAACAATGGTTTAAACCAGGATGGCAGAATTTAGCAAGAAAGTGTGGAATGCAATGGATAACACGGAATGCAGAGATGTTCATCAGTATGACATGGTAATATAAAACTGCCATATATATACCAACGGTCATACACACCATTCCTAGTCTAGTACAAGCCCAACGGAGTACAACTATCAGGAAAGGCGTTACATCTCATCCAAGCATTCCAACTCCTATACATTATTTTTCTACACTTCCTAATGATACACACTAAGTCGTATTCCACAAGTCACGCAGACGGCGGAAATACAACTATTACAATACTAGGGATACTACTACTACTCGCATAGCTCCGTAGTAGTCCTCATAGAAGTCACCACCCAAGCTCGGAAGTGGAACATGATCATCCGGAAGCAGACGATCCTGTGGAGCTTATGGACCAAAGGGCTCGGATGTGGACGTGGTCCAACAAACGGCGGCAGACGAGGTCCACGAGGAGGAGTGATGCCTCCTACCTCACGCCACTCCATAAAGTCTGGCAGACCAGCCCGCACCGGGTACAAGTCCCTCATGTCCATGTATCCGCTTGCACGGCAGGTGCAAACCGAGTCGAGTAGCCCAAAGTGATCGGCCACGGGCATTAAAGAGCTCCATACGCAAGGCCCGGTTTTCACGGTCCTTGTCTTCCCAAAGATCTCCGTGGTGGTGCGAAGAAGTGAGTTCTCATGGGATGCATCGCTGTACATACCTCGAAGGTAACCATGCGCCCTGTGGAGGGATGCTTGACATGTAGCGGAAATCGGTGTTGCCTGACAAAGGCGATTCTGGCTCGAATAATAGTCATCATTGAATAGGCTGCATCTTGCACGGACATCCCAATAGTGATCCCAAGACCATAAGAACAAAGGAGCGGTTCAGTGGCTCCGGGATAAGATGGATAAATCCTGACCGTGCACAGATATTGGCTTTGATTAAAATCCCTAAACTGTTCCTCGACGGTATATTTAGGATACCATCGGTAACCAATCTCGACCATCACCCGAACCAACATTGCCGTGTGACCACACACATCAATGCAACGGGTCAGACGAACCACTTGGTTCTGGGGACGGGTGGCCATCTGAAAACACAACCACAATGCAAAGACATTAGAATTTCTAGGAAAAATCGGGCAGCATAACATCTGTAAATGCTAAAAAAAACAGATTTGAGACATTCATAATCAGATTGCAAAGCCACACAACAACATCATATCAAGGTTCTGGTTCAACTGGTAGCATACCAAAAATAATAGAAACTGAACTGAGGATGTAACCAACAATCCTATAAGTTACTACGGATTAGTAACACGTGAACCTGATAGAGAGAAGAGAGCCTAGTCCTATACCCACGTAGAATGAGAAGAGGATGACTCAGATCAGAGGCATAAGGTAAAGGAGTAGAAAGAGCCTTACGTTCCTCCCACAATCAATTCCCTACATATAACTAAAGTATTTATAGAATCTACATCGACCAGTTTGGCTTAGCGAACCTTCAGGCAGCCCTGCTCTGATGCCAACGCTGTCAGGACCCCGATTCCAAACCACATCGACCTAGCCGGTAACACCTCATATCACTTTATGCCTCACGCACGGTATTCCCACGGGTGTCGCCTTACCATGGCCCGGGACCGCTTAAGTCTTTTGGCTCACGTATATGACAAAGTGTCGCTAGCATCCATATGATAAAGAACCCGGGCCGACATGGCTAGTCGTGAACCCAAAGCGGCACTAACCTATGGGGACAGCATACATGAATCACATCGAGCATGTCGGTCATCAACGTATAGATTCGGGCTGTAGCAGGCTAACAGGACTCCGGTGAACGGTACAGGCAGAGCTAGGCAGGACTCGAATAACACCGCGACATTTCCCGAAGAACAGACATAGGAACGATGTGAAACACATGCCGGCCAGTCAAGTGTCCAAGCAGTAGTGCTGGGCTAGCAGACTCCGGTGAACCGGTCAGAAGCGGACTACTATCGCTCGGAAGCACGAGACTACATTTCCCCATATGAGAGGCTGCCAAGGATAAACAACTAGTTTGTCGGATCCCACTCATATCAAGCATTTCAATCATACACGCATAATATGCCCGATATGAATAAATACAACAAGGCATCACAACAAAACTCTACAACTCAAGGTACTTTATTTAGAAGGCTCGAGGAGCCATACATAACATATCCATACAGATAGGGGTCACATGACCCAACACTCAAGTCATACAACATACAAGAACATGCGGAAGCAAACTAGTCTCGAGTACGGACTTTAAAAAGAAAGAAGGCTTGTTGAAGCCTTTCTATCTACAAAGGGTCCTTCACAAGCCTTGGATCACCACCGGGTGGCTAGTTCACTTTCGTCGATGTCAAGGTCTACATAGAACCCATCGGAAGGGGCGGTGTTGTCGTCAAAAACATTAATTAAGCAAACATGAGTACGGAGGTACTCAGCAAGTCTTACCACAGAATCCTATCGTACATGCACATTCTCAAGAAGGTGGTGGAGTTATTTGCAGCAAGCCAGCTTTGACTCTTGGCTAAGCTATCCTACGTGACATGTAACACCCCGGATGTAACTTTCCATATTTGTAACTCCAACTCTTGCCATTTTTGGCATTGTGATATGATATTCCCTCCGTGGTTGGGTTTTTCTTCATTTTGCATTTTGTCCATGTCATGCATTTCATATCGTGTCATCATGTGCATCGCATTTGCATACGTGTTCGTCTCATGATTCCGAGCATTTTTCCCGTTGTCCGTTTTGCAATCCGGCACTCCTATCTCCCCCGGTGGCCCCTTTTACGTTTTTCCGTTAAGCGGGTACTAAACCTTCTCGGAATGGACCGAGGTTTGTCTTGTGGCCTTGGTATACCACCCGTAGACCACCGGTCAAGTTTCGGTCATTTGGAGCTCGCTTGGTACTCCAACGGTTAACCGCACTCGCAAAGGCTCTTTTAAGTTGCAGCCCAACATCCCTTCAAAACAGCCCAATAACCCATCTAAGTCACTTCCATGCTCTCCGTCGTTCGATCACGATCGTGTGGGCGAAAACTACACCTCATTTGGACTCTCCTAGCTCCCTCTATGCCTATTTAAACACCTCCCCCGAAAATCCCGTATCTTCCTCCCCGAAACCCTAGTTCTTCCCCTCCCGCCTTGAGCCGGACGTCCGCCACGCCGGACGCCTCCAGCGCCGCCGCCCGGAGCCAGTGGCATCGTGCCACGTGGCCCTCCGCCTCCTCCCGCGCGCCGCGGGCCTCCGGCCCGTCCGGCCCGGCTGGCGCCGCCACATGGCGCGCGCCGCCCGCCCGCTCGGGCAGCGCCTCCGCCCGCGCCTCCCAGCGCCCTCCGCCTCCACGCCCGCTGCCTGCCGCCGTCAGCCGCGCCCTTTCCACCGCCCTCCGACGCCGCCTCCGATCGCCTCGGCTGCCTCGGCGCCCTTCCGGCCAAACCCAGCAGCGCCTCCTCCTCCTCCCGGCCGGCGAACCCGGCGACCTCCCTCCTCCTCGCCAAGGCTCGGCGAGCTCGTGAGCCGCCGCCCCGATCCGCCGGCCCGATCCGGCCTCGGGCCACGCCACGCCATTGACCTCTCTCCCCTCCTTTTTTTCCCTAAGTCTTGATATATTTGTTATTTTGTTGCATTTTCGAAGTAGTATATCTTTGCATCTGTAGGTCCATTGTGCGCGTATAATATGTCAGGATGTTCGCCTCGAATTGTAGATCATTTCGTATCATTGCATCATTTTCATTTGAGCTCATCTTGATGCCCGAAATGCTGTTGGAATAGGGCTATGTGATGTTAGTTTCTGTTTCGTAACAGAACTTGCACTTTTGTTATTTTTGCCATGATTAATGTGTGCACCCTATGAATTTTATTCCTACATGTGTTTTGTTATATGCCATGCCATCTTTCCAGGGGTGTATGCCATGTATTTTTGTAATCTATGTGGTGACTAGCACAAGCATGCAAAGTAGGTGTCCTGATGTTGCTGTTTCCAGCTCTGTTTTTGCTGATATTTTGATGCCATGTAAACTTGATGCTACCGAGAGATACATGCATATTTTGAGATACTTCAGTAAGGATGTTTTGTTAAACATGTCTTGCTCTATCCATCCATGTCCTTGTTTGCAATTATGGAGTTCCATAGCTTGAGTCAATCGAGCTCTACTTTTGCTATAAAATATTTCCTGGCAGATTGTTTACATGTTATTCAATTTTGCCAAGGTTGTTGTGGTTGATCCATGTATGCTATGTTATTGTTCTTGCCATGTATGTCTTCTATGCCATATCTTCTTGATGTATGTATGCTTAGTTTATCATATAAGGCTCTGTAGGGAGTGCATTGAGATGCCATGTTGCTGAATCTGTTAGCGAAACTTTCAATATTGACATGGGTGTTACTATATTTTTTGATCCCTTTTGGCTTATGGTCAGTAAGGGACTTTTGTTCTATGCTTTGAGTAGATTCCTGCCATGCCTTTGTTTTCCATGATAAGTTCCCGTAGCATGTTGTTTCTTAGCTCTAAACATTGCAACCTGATGTTATTTCTGCCAAAGTCTGAAACTGTTATTATTTGCAATCTTGCCATGTGTGTTTGAGCATGTTCTAGTGATTTCTGGAGATAGCTCAGTGCTCATCTTTTGTCAAGCATCTTGTGTAGATCACTGTCATATACTTTGTTGGTACGTTTGGATGCAGTAGCTTAATTTCTTGTTGCTTGCTAAGTGGCATCATGCTGTTAATGGCAGATTTGTGCCATTCTTGTTTTGCTTGTCATTTCCAAACCGTGCATCCGATTCCGTTTAGCATTATATCGAATTCAACCCAAAACATCTCATATTTCAAGTTGAATACTTGTTTTTCCAAGTTGATGCCTGATTCATCATTTACCTTCCGAGCGACATACGCATTGCATATCACATCTCGCATATCATGTCATGTTTTGCATCATGTTGATTGTGCATTGCACCGTGATTTATTGTGGTTCCTTTGTTTGTGTTCTTGCTTTGGGTAGAGCCGGGAGACGAGTACGTGAACGAGGAACCTGTTGAGAACGCTTACGAGGATCAAGCTTTCGGCAACTCTGAGAACATTGCAGGCAAGATGACCATACCCTCGAAATCAATTCTATCTTTGCTATGCTAGTTGCTCGCTCTTTTGCTATGCCTATGCTGCGATGCCTACCACTTGCTATACCATGCCACCCATATTGCCATGTCAGCCCCTAACCATCCTTTCCTAGCAAACCGTTGATTGGCTATGTTACCGCTTTGCTCAGCCCCTCTTATAGCGTTGCTAGTTGCAGGTGAAGTTGAAGTTTGTTCCTTGTTGGAACATGGAGATGTTGTTCCTGATTGGAACATGTTTACTTGTTGGGGATATTACAATATATATCTGCTATAATTAGTACATTTATATACTTGGTAAAGGGTGGAAGGCTCGGCCTTATGCCTGGTGTTTTGTTCCACTCCTGCCGCCCTAGTTTCCGTCATACCGGGGTTATGTTCCTTGATTTCGCGTTCCTTACACGGTTGGGTGATTTATGGGACCCCCTTGACAGTTCGCTTTGAATAAGACTCCTCCAAAGAAGGCCCAACTTTGGTTTTACCATTTGCCACCTAAGCCTTTTTCCCCGGGTTTCGCGAGCCCGAGGGTCATCTTTATTTTAACCCCGGACCAAAGGTGCTCCTTCGAAAGTCTTGGCCCAACTGGCGATGTCCGGCGCCCCTGGGCAATCCAGGGTCTATGCCAACCCGACGTCTTGCCCATCCGGTGTGCCCTGAGAACGAGATATGTGCAGCTCCTATCGGGATTTGTCGGCACATTCGGGCGGCTTTGCTGGTCTTGTTTTATTGCTGTCAAAATCTCTTGTAGTACGGGATTCCGAGATTGATCGGGTCTTCCCGGTAGAAGGAATATCCTTCGTTGACCGTGAGAGCTTATAATGGGCTAAGTTGGGACACCCCTGCAGGGTAATATCTTTCGAGAGCCGTGCCCGCGGTTATGAGGCGTATGGGAATTTGTTAATGTCCGGTTGTAGAAAACCCAAGTTGACCTCAAATAAAATACACATCAACTGGCAGTGTAACCGTGATGGTCTCTTCTCGTGAGTCCGGGAAGTGAACACGGTGTTGGAGTTATGTCTCGACGTAAGTAGTTCAGATCACTTCTTGATCGCTACTAGCTTCACGACCGTGCTTTGCTCCTCTTCTCGCCCTCTTTTGCAAGTAGCCACCATATATGCTAGTCGCTTGCTGCAGCTCCACCTTACTACTATGTCCTTCCTATAAGCTTAAATAGTCTTGATCTCGCTGGTGTGAGATTGCCGAGTCCCCGTGACTCACGGATACTTCCAAAACAGTTGCAGGTGCCGACGATGCCGGTCTGGTGACTCAACCGAGCTCAAGTGGGAGTTCGGCGAGGAACGTGGTCGTTACTATGTGTCTTTTTCCTGATGATCGATGAGTGGTGCCAGTTGGGACGATCGGGGATCTGTGTAGCATTTGGGGTATCTTCTTTTATTTTGGTTCCGTAGTCGGACCTTGAGTGTACTCTGATTGATAGCTGTTTATTTATGTATTGTGTGAAGTGGCGACTATAAGCCAACTATGTATCTCTTTCCCTTATGTATTACATGGGTTGTGTGAAGATTACCTCACTTGCGACATTGCTTTCAATGCGGTTATGCCTCTAAGTCGTGCCTCGACACGTGGGAGATATAGCCGCATCGGGGGCGTTACATGACACCACTTGAAAAGCATTTGTCGCACACGAGTCCACTAATCACCATCACAATACTCCACCGTGGATCCTCTCTCGTCATCCCACGAGAGGACCATCCGCGATACTCACACTTATCTTGAGGCTTTTAGTAGTATCCATTTACTTGTCTATGAACTGATATAGGTAACCCAGAAGTCCTTCTCCGTGGACACGGCTATTCGAATAGATCATATTAACCCTGCATGGGTGTACTTCTTCACACACGCTCTCACCACTTACCGCCGTTTACACGACATGTACTCGGCAACCTTCAAGCGGAAGCCCAACGTGGGTGTCGGCCACAGCCTACCTAAACACACAAGTCCCAAGTCCAGGTTTATCGCCTATTCGGGTTCCATCCGCAGGGAGTCCGGCCGAGGTTTCCCATACGGCCCCGAACGATGTGTACAGGGTTCCCGAGACACCAAACGGGCGAATCGGTACACCGGGCCACGGTGCCTACCGCAAGCATAGTATGGTAGGAAACACAAACATGGCTCAATCAACTCCTACACATACTAGTGGGTTTCATCTAGTTACTGTGGCAATGACAGGTCATGCAAAGGAAGTGGGTTCAACTACCGCATGACACACAACAGTTTGAATCGCGTTGTCTTAATGCGGTAAAACAAGAGCGTAAGCGAGAACATGGGTTTGTATCGGAATGATCAATGGGTTGCTTGCTCGATGGAGTGGTGGTAGGATACGCCCTTCGCACGGATAGTCGGGATTATCCTCGAGGCGTAACCTATCACGAAAGACATACCGAAAATAAACACACATGGCAATATGCAACAATATGATGCATGCTATGACATGGCAATATGGATGTGTATTGGCCTAATGCAAGCTGAAACAAAAGGATGAACTCATTTGAATCAAAGATTCAAATGCTAGCTCATTTAAAATAGTCCTAAAGGTGTAATATATTATTCTGCTTAAACAGCAAGGTTAACTTGTTTTATCATGCATGAAACCTGTACCAATGGATAGAATGGATTTTTCTGATCATTTTTCATATATAAATCTTTGCATTTGGAGTTACAGATTAAAAGTTATGAATATTTGAAGTTTGAACTATATTCTGGAATTTCCTATATTAGAATAAATCCAGTAATTGATTTATTGCGTCAGCCATGCGTCAGCATGACGTCAGGGTCAACGGAGACGTCCAGGTCAAACCTGACTGTGGGTCCAGGTTGTCAGGGTAATTAGCTTAACTAAAATATTGATTAAAACTAATACTAATTAGTTAGAAGGGCTGGGCCCCACCTGTCATTGACTCATCAGAGTCAACCAGGCCCACCGTGGTCAAAGTCCACGCCGGCTGCACTGGCTGCCTAGTCACTGAGCCGACGCCGGGCGGCGCGGAAGTGAGTTTGGCCATTCCGCGACCAAACGAGCCGCGGAGGGTGGCTATGGGTAGCTGGGGTTGAGCCGCAGCTCTTGGTGGAGTGGGTTGGGGTCAAGGCAGCCGGAATCGGCGCCGATGACGACCTAGGCAGCCGCCGGAGTTCGGCCGAAGGCGAACTCGAGGCTAGAGGGGTCGGAGAGGTGCGGGGAGTTCTTGGTTAGACGCTACGGAGTGTGGTGAGTACGTTAGACACCAAACAGTGGCCGGAGGGTGACCGGGAGCACGTCAGCGACGAGCTCCGCGGCGGTGAGTGCGGTTGAGCTCCGGGAGGTCACTACACAGCTCGGGAGCAAGAAAGGAAGGGAGGGGGAGATGGCTAGGCTCACAGGGAACTCGGGGAGCACTCCAGTGCGGTCGGGGACGGGCCGGAGCGGGCGCAGCGTTGAAGGGATCTCCAGCGATGGTGGGCTCGGGCGAAAGTCGGTGCAGTCGACTCGGGCTACTCGAGCACGCTGAGCTCAGCTAGCTCGACGTAGTTGGGGGCGGCGGAGCTCCTGGACACGGTGAGGAGGAGCACGGACGGCGGGGAGCACGCTCTCACGGGCGCGATGGTGCGGCGGTGGCGTCGGCCATGGCGGGGAGGCGAGAGAGAGGAGCCGGGAGGAGCGGAGGTGTCCGGGGTTCGGGGAGAGAGGAGGACGGTCCACGCCGCGGCCGGGCGAGGGAGCGGCGAGGCGGCGACAGTGCGTGGCACCCATGCGGTGCTTCGCGCCGAAGCACTGGGTTGCCTTGCTTGAGCCAAGCAGCCATTCATGCGCTGTTGGCTGGGCCGGGCAGTGGGCCGTAGGTGGCGCCAGGTAAGTGTTTCCTTCCTGTTTTTCTTTTTCTATTTTTCTGCAACTTTGTGGAGTTTAAAAAAATACTAAAACAGTTCCAAAAATCACCAAACTGCTCCTGGTCCATTGTTGGAATATTTCCAACATGAAACATTTCTGTTTGGGAATATTTGGGCATTTGTAATATTTTATATAATTTGAAATGCTCAAACTCAAATACTTATGATTTAATTCAAAGACCTTTGGATGACCTAGAAAATGGTGCATCACTTTTGGCAGAGGCTCTGAACCAAAGCAAAAAAATGATGAACATTTTGAAGGGCATTTCAGGTTCATTGAAATAATTTTTAGTAAACCCTAGTTGAATTAAGAGGGGTTCTGGTGGTTTCCTGTCTTCCCCATTTCAAATTCAAATGAAATTTAAACATGATGCACACACTAATGCATGGTCTAACTGGGATGTGACAGCCGGCAGAGCCCGGCCCCGCGCATACCTCAGCCGCCGTTAGCCCCGACCGGAAACCAGGACGGGACCAAGGAGTGAGGGGCTACGTGACAAGTTAGGCTCCTGAGTCGCGATGCTCAGGAGTCCCCCTTGGCGCATGAACAACAAGTAGGGAGGTGAGATGTGGGTGGATCTACCGTTCTACGTCTGCAGAGCCCGGCCCCGCGCATACCTCAACCGCCGTTAGCCTTTCGGAACTAAGGAGTGAGGGGCTACGTGACCAGTTAGGCTCCTGAGTCGCGATGCTCAGGAGTCCCCCTTGACACTCAAACGGCCTTCGTACCTTGGCTCCGCTCGGGGAGGGACGTGCGACGAACCAGGCCCGAGGGGCCTGGCTGGGTGGCATGCGTCTGGGCGTGACCCAGGCGCAGCCCCCGTGCCCAGCCCCCTCGCGCGGCACTCCCGAGGGGAGGCGTTGCGATGAGGCCAGACACTGAGCTCTGGGCTCCCTGAGGTTGATGCAGCCCGGGGGCCACCCTTAGTTGTTTATCACCAGCGTGGAGCATAGTGCTTCCGTATGTGTACGGGCATAGCCGCTCCTTGGCAGTGTCATTAGCCAGCGCGGAGCATGGTGCTTCCACTGGTGCGTGGGAGGGGGCTCCCCTCCGGGAGGAGCCCCAGGCGCAGGTAGCCCCGCCTCGACACGTGGCTGGCACGGTAGGGCTCGACGAGGTGTATCTGGGCACCCATGAGCCAGCCATGACTCACGGGCCCTACCTCAAGGCGGGCTGCTCGCACTGGCCTTATCTTGTGATGTGTTCCTGCAAATTTGGTTAGATGCCGGCGCTCTACGTCCTCGGGTCCCGCCCCTCGAGCTGGTCTCCGCCGTCGCTGGTATGCAGGTCGCGATGTCGTGGACAAGGCCAGAGGGTGAGGGCTGGAGAGCCAGTAGGAGCCCTGAGTCGCGATGCTCAGGTACCCCCCCCCCTTTAACATGCAAGCGGTCGACATGAACGAAGAAAAGGTGCCGTGGATTGGCATCAAATAACAAGCATGATGGGTCGAACGCATGACCCGAAATAAATGCAAGAGGGATACACGCCGCTGGGTCTTGCCCGAGCGGCTTGGGGATGATGCAGCCCGAGGGGCGCCCCCAACAAGATAAGCTAGGAGCATGAAATAAAAGGGATACACGCCGCAGGGACGGACCCACGCGGCCTGCGAATAATGCAGCCCTGGGGGGCGCTCCCAGCTGGAAATGAAACTTGAAAGATGTCACCTGATAGCGTTGAAGACGAAAGGGTGTTGGTGCAGCAGACTCGGTGGGCTGCGGGAGCCGATCGTCACGAGCCCCCAGGCTCAGGGGCCTCGGGAGGCTCCGGAGGCACTGGTGGCTCCTCGTGGACCATCTCCATCTCTGCCAGGGCTGCAGAACGCCTGGCCTATTGAGCCTCCAGGATGCTCCTCATGAGGCGCTGGCGCGTGGCAGCCGCGTTCGGCAAGCCGTGAGGCATGCGAACGTAGCTGTGTGGTGGACCTTCACAGCGCCCCACACGAGAGGGCCAGAGGCGCTCCTGAGAGGCGGCTCGGTTGAGCCCTGGTATGTCGATGCAGATGCGCAGCCCACCATCCTCGCCTGGATGGGGAGCTACGGCAGGTAAGCGGCGGCTGCCACTCATGACTCTTGACTCCTGCAGCTCCTGAATGATCTTGATGATGAACTCCTGAGGGTTTGGCCCTCCTTGCCTTGCTCCTTCTTGAGGGAAATGTGCTTCGAAACACGCCTCCAAGTGGTGCCCAAGCGCCTTCCTCGTGACCTTAGCAAGGTCGGTGGCCCTCCAGGGAGGAGCCCCCAGCCCTGCTTGAGGAGGGCGTCGGGGGCGCTTTCCTATGCGATAGAAGGAGGTTCCCCCTGAGCAGGCGCGGACCCTGAGGGGCCTGCCTCCCGAGGGGCTGGGTCAGACGATGTCTTCTTCTTCTTAGGGGCGGTCTCGGGAAGCCTCCTGCTTCCGCGATCCGGGTCTTCCAGTGATGCGGCCTGAAAGGCTCACTCCAGGGAGCACACCGCGTCTTTCTCTCTTCGGGCAGGCACCGTGATGACTCCGCCACTTCCTGGCATCTTGAGGAAGTTGTAGCTGTGGTGGGTTACGTCCATGAACTTGGCCAGCGCTGGGTACCCAAGGATGGCGTTGTATGGCGGCAAAGCGAATGTGGGGCGGCTTGTCGAAGTCGATGAGCTCGGTGCGGTAGTTGTCGCGCGCGCCGAAGGTGACAGGGAGGCGAACCTGCCCAATCGGGACTGTGGAGCCGTCGGTGACCCCAGAGAAAGGCTTGGTCGGCTGAAGCTGATTGTAAGGCACTTGGAGATTGTTGAACGTTTCCACAGACAGGACATTGAGCCCTGCCCCGCCATAAATGAGGGTCTTGGTGACTAGCACGTTGCTGATGATTGGGGAGCAAAGCATCGGGAGGACTCGGCCAGTGGCCGCACACTTGAGCTGATCCGCCGAGCTGAGCGTGATGGCGCACGCTGACCACCGAGGCGTGTGGCCGAGCTTGGGAGGACTGCATTCACTTCAGCGGGTGAACTGCTTGAAGATGCGTTGAGAGGCTGGGTTTGAGCTCCGCCCAGGATGCGAGCGATCGCGCTGCTCCTCGGAAGCCCCCAGCCCCTCGTCACGATGATGGTCTTCATTTCTCCTTGGCTACGGTGGCGGAGGAGGGAGGCTCTGCGTTGCCTTGCGGCGATCCTCGCGAGGCTCATCCCTCCGACCTCCTCGCGAGGCCGGGTCCCGCCAGCCGATCCTCGCAAGGTTGGTCGCGCCACCCTTGGCGAGGGCCGCGGTCTTTCAGGCCCCTGTGTTCCTTCCTCCTCCTCGGCCGTAGCCCGGTCGCTCTTGATCCGGGGCGTCGGCCGATCCTCCCTTCGCACGGCTCGGAGCTCTTGACATTCGTTGGTGTTGTGGGTGTGGAGGTCGTGGTACACGCCATACCGGCTGCCCTTGGAAGACTTCGGGCTGATCTCTGCCCGCTTGGTGTCCGGTTACGCCATGAGCACGGCAGCCCCTTGCGCTCGCATCCTTGGCCTTGGGTTTCTTCTCTTACGGGTCTGCGGCAGGCAGCTCGAGGAGGAGAGACGCCTTCCTCGACCTGGCGCACTTGGTTGCCAGGTTGAACAGCTCCAAGGAAGTGCACAAGTCTTCATGCATCGCCAGCTCCTCCTTCATCTTGACGTCACGCACACCATCGGAGAAGGCGGAGATGATGGCCTCCTCGGTCACCTTGGGAATCTTGAGGCGTGCGTTGTTGAAGTTTTGGATGTATTTCTGCAGGGTCTCCCCTGGTTGCTCCTTGATGCGGTGCATGTCGCTCACGGCGGGTGGCCGGTCACGAGTACCTTGGAAGTTGGCGATGAAGCGGGTGCGCATCTCGTCCCAGGAGGAGATCGTGCCTGGAACCAGGTGCGGGCCTCGTCCTTGAGCGCCATGGGAAACTAGTTTGCCACGACCTTCTCGTCTCCGTTGGCGGCTTCAATGCCCAGCTCGTAGAGCTGGAGGAACTCTGCGGGGTCGGCCGTACCATCATAGCAAGGAGGCAGGTCCGGCTTGAACTTGCCGGGCCACGCGACGCTACGCAGCTCGATGGTGAAGGCATGGCAGCCTGCTGTGGCCACGGGAGGCCTTGGGTGACGAAGAGCTTGGTCTTGCGGGCCCCCATGCGCTGTAGCTGGGAGCAGCGCGGGGTCTTGACGTGCTGGAGCAGGAGCGTGGTCGCGACGAGCTGGAGCGGGGAGCACCCGGGCAGCTTCTTGCGGGCGAGGGACTTCCTGGCAGCTCTGCTCTTGCCGCGCTGGTGCCGGACGGAGCGGGTTCCGCCCAGGGACCACGCGCCTTGGGGCCAGGGCGCCTTCTTGAGGGGGAGGCGGCCGAGGCGCCCCCAGAGCTTTGCCGCCTCGACAGGGCGGTGCGGTGCAAGTGGGGACGGGACGGCAGAGCCTTCGCGGGCGCCGGACGAAGCTCGGCGACGCGGGTCGAGCCACTCTTCAGAGACGTGGTCGACTTCGGCGGTAGCGCAGAGCTCGTTTGTCAGCGATGAGCGCAACTTCGAGCCTCCATGGGTGCGCAGAATGCACGACGAAGAACCAGCCGGGCGAGTGAGGGGTAGCAATGCGCCGTCTTGCCTCACGGAGGAGGATGCCGGGGCGATGCTTGCTGCTCATTCCCGTCGGGCGGTGGCGGCGTTGACGGCGGCGACGAGGAGCAGCGAGGGCGCCCGCCGGCAGAGCCGTCTGGGCGACGCGGGAAGCGAGAGCGGCTCGGTGCTCGGCGCGGGCCCGACGAGCGTCAGACATGGATGCGGTGGTCGACGGAGAACAGGGCGGCGGAAGACGAATTCCGGCGCACCCCTACCTGGCGCGCCAAATGTCGGATTTCGGGTTCCGGCAGGAGGTTCGAACACTGGGGTGCGCGCGGAGATCTCGCCCTCTACCTGCACCCGCACCGCCTCGCTAGGATCTAAACTACGAAAGGAACAACACCAGAGACACAAGGTTTATACTAGTTCGGGCCACCATTGTGGTGTAATACCCTACTCTAGTTTGTGGTGTGGTGGATTGCCTCTTGGGCTGATGGTGATGAACAATACAAGGAAGAACAGCCTCGCGAGGGTCTGTTCTTGGCCGGGCGATGAACTGCTTGGAGGAGTTCAGTCGCTCTCTCTCTCTAGATTGCTTGACCTCTAGCTCGCTCGGATCCCGGATCCGGCTCTCTTCTACAGCGTGGGAGGCTAGTCCTATTTATAGACAGAGGCCCTGGGCCTCTTCCCAAATATTGAGCGGGAAGGGCGCCAACAATTGGCCATTTTGAAGGGGAACATCTGGTACACTTATCCCGACTAAAGTTGGTCCTCGCCTGTCAAAGGCTCTGGTGGTGACGCCGGCTTGGGATCCACAATGACTTCCTTCCTGCCGTTGGGCTGGCCTTGGTCTTGTTGAACCGAAATGGATGCCTTTGCTTGATGCCTTCGCCTGCGCTTGCTCCCTTTGCACCAAAGAGGAAAGGAGGACACTGCGCGGGCTGGCTCCCGCCTGGCGCCCTTGGTCGTCATGGCTTGCGTCATGGGCACCTCGTGAGGTACCCCGCCTTGATCTCTCCGCCTCCTCGCGAGCCAGCCTGATGAGGCCGTGCCCGAGGAAGCCTCGTCGCCCCGCCTCATGAGGCTTGGCCCCTCGCGAGGGTCTTGAGCTTGTGTTGATGAAGATGGGCTGTCTTTGGGGCCCCTTTGAGCCACGCCGCAGGCCGCAGCGAGCAAGTCCAGGGACCCCTGTTCCCGAGCGCCCGGCGACCGCTTGCCAGCGCTCAAGCACCGGTTTCTGCCGCTCGGCAGCTGCGGCCGGCCGCCCGTGTGCTCTCGGGCCGGCTGGAGATGAGAAAAAGAGAGAAAAAAAGGAGTAGGGTGTCGGCTGGAGAAAAGTCAGAGGTCAGCCGCTGCGAAAAAAATGTGTGCGTGTGTCTGCATCCGGCTGGCCAGATCCGGCTGAAGAAAATGTCGGGTGCCCACGGCCGACCGGCAGAAAAACAAAGAGAATGAAAGCGACCGGGTGAGATGGCCGGCTGCCCGAGAGTCGGCTGGAATGAGAAAGAGAAAAGAAAGTGGCCGACTGGTGGCGTCCGGCTGCTCACATGCAGTAGGACAAAAAAGACATGGAGGATCTGACTGCGCGGACTACTGCCCAGCCGACTACTCTGGCCGACCGCCCGCGTCACCGCTCGGCCGGCTGGTTCATCTGCCCACTTCACTGCCTGGCCGACCGATGAGTCGCTCCGGCTGCGCACAGCCGGCTGACGAGAAAAAGAGAATAAGAAAAAAGAATCAACTTCAACAAAGAAAACAAAGTAGTTACCGGGAGATCCGGCCCGACTGCTCAGGAGTCGACCCAAATCTCGGGGGCTACATCCAGCGGATGCGCTGACGCGCCCCCGCGAGAAAGAAGACGAGGTAGTCGCCGGGAGATCCGGCCCGACTGCTCGGCAGTCGGCCCGAATCTCGGGGGCTACACCTAGTGGGTGCGCTGGCGCGCCCCCACGGAAGATTGAAAGAAACAAAAACAAGAGACAAAAGAAGAGTTTTGTCCGGCTGCCAGCAGCCGACAGAAGATAAAAAGGAAGAAAAAAGGTGCTGCAAGATGCCTTGCCGCCTGGCCGGTCGAGCCTGACCGGCCGGGACCCCTTCGAGCACCCGGAGGCTCGAAGGCCACACCCAGCGGGTGCGCCGGCGTGCTCAACAAGCGTTGAGCCGCGCCGGCTGTCTTCGGCAAACTCAGCCTCGGCTACACGAAAATCAATGTGAGCTCCTCACCCGCATATTTTTGTACCGCAAGAGCATGGATAACCCCGAGCGATGCTCGGGGGCTATCTCCGCATTTTATTACAGTTGCATCACTGTTCGCCCCGGCGCCAGCCAGAGTTGGCCCGGGGGCTGGCCGCTTGGCCTGAGACGTTAGTTCCCGCAGACGGCTTAGTAGCGTGCGCGGTACCAAAGGCCCACTCTCAGTCACAGACCGCAGAGCGGCTGTCCGGCTGGCAAGAGTGAACGCTGGAGGCCACCCACGCGAAAAACGTCCAGGAAGAAAAATGGTTCGGGCGACCTGGCCGTTTCCTTTACAAGTATCTGCTCGGTCGAATATGCTCCCAGACTCTGAGTATTGTAAAATCCACTCCGCGGCCCACTCTCAGCCACAGACCGCAGAGCGGCTGTCCGGCAAGCGAGAGCACAAGCCAAAGAATGGAGGGAACACGAAAAAGATTAAGGGGACTCGGACGAAACTGAGTCGACACCATCCGCATAAACTTGCAATGCTAAAAGAAATAATTTGATATATCTGCATGGACTAACTTTGTCTTTTGCATGATCATTTCCATGAACACCCGCCAAAAAACCTCAGCCCAACTTTGCCAAGTTGCCCAGAGGCAAGGGGGCTACTGTCACAGTAATTGGCGATGGGTACCCCGAAGACGGCAAGACAATAATTCAAGACACCGGGGCTAGCAAACCCTCATCCGACCGGGCCTGCCGCTCCGCCGGCTCCCGTCTGACCGCTATTCCCGGTCATTGCTGCCGATTTGCTGACCAATTGCCGGTCAGCCGATCACAGGCGTACCGGTCAACAACCCGAATCGAACACCGACAAGACATCGATGAGACAACCGTACGGCGACGTCATCTACAGTGTATTTGTCCCTGGGCACTGTTTTATAAAGTGCACCAGGTACAAGGAGGCATGCACGTCAAATCCACACCTCTCATGGGCATGGTGCCCCATCCCCCATTGCCCCCCACGTCACTACCTTAGCTTAGGTAGTAAGCTAACCCCCATGCCTATATAAGGCACGCATGCATCCATCCATCCACACACTCTCACTGGAGCATGAGGCTCTCATGTCACCACGCCTCACTAGCTAGCTAGCTTCCTGCTACTGCTAGATATATGACACAGCTCCAGGAGCACTCTGTACTGAGATATGCCGCATACATACAGACATGCATGAGTAGGGGTATTATCTCTCCGGAGAGCCCCGAACTTGGGTAAACTAGCGCGTGCTACTCGCATACCCGTCCCTGGATATTCCGGCATCAGTCTTGCCCTCACACAAAGCCACCTTGTGGCATCTGTTGTCTTGCACCCCCCGTGAGAATACCACGACAGTTGGCGCCCACCATGGGGCGATACTATGCTACCGCGCTGCTGCTGGTTTCGCAGTCCGGGCGGGACCATCTTCGTCATCTCCGCCACGGCATCGCGCCGTCTCTCCGATAGCGGCCGGGGGCTCGACATCGACACGCCCCCGGAGTGGCCGCGAGGGGCGGCGGGCCGTCGTCGTCGGCCTCGCCCTCTTCATCACCACCGTTGCGACGCTGGCCGTCCGTCCGCGCGCGCGGGACCTCGCTCCGGGCGGCCGCATCCATCCATGCGTCATTCGCATCCGCTCCCCTCTGCGCTGCGCCTTGCTTCCGGCCAGAACGCGCGTTCGCTCCTCCATATATCATCCACACTAGCTGGCTAGATACAAGTTAGATAGTGGTCAAACCATAGCCATACACTATCCATACGCTAGCTAGATGCAAGTTGGATATTGCCCGTGTATTGGTCCAGTAGTAGCCATGCATCGGTCAGACAGTGGCCAGGCAATGGCCTGGCTCGGCCCGACGCCCAGCCCCGTGCTGCTACCGCAGGCAGCGCTCCACCGCTCGCGGTCATCGCCAAGGCCTCAAGGCCGGGCGCTGTCCTCGCCGCCACGCTCGCGCCGCTGCCGGACCGCGTCCCAGCAGTAGCTGCCGCCGCCGCACCTGCCTGCTGCTTTGCCCGTCTCCGCACTAGTGCCGACCCTGGTCCTCCGCCTCCCGCTCTGCTCTGCCGGGCTCCGGAGCAGCTGGCCGGCCGCTCCCCTCTGCCTCATGCTCGGCCCTTCGAGGTCGCCTCCACCTGCGCCCGACCATCGCGTCGTGGTGCTGCTCCGGCCCTGGAGGGAGACCTTGTGCTCCGACTGATCCAACGAACAACCGGCCAGCACAAGCTCTCGGCACCTTGGGAAGGCCCCTTCATCATCAGCAAAGTTCTGGGCAACGACTCCTACTACCTGATCGATGCTTAGAAGCCTAGAGCATGCAAAAGAGACGACTCCGGCAAGGAGACAGAGCGGCCATGGAATGCAAATCTCCTTCGAAGATTTTACAGTTAATACAATATGTACCACGTCACCTTTTGTATTAAGTACACAGACTCTGGGTCCCCCGAGAAGAGCTCGGTGACTACCCTCTTTTATCTATATGATAAGTACTATGCCTATGAATGTGTTATTTCATTTTTCTGCCTGGCATCGGTTTTGACCAGTCGGCCCGCGGGCTCGCCGCCTTGTACTATGTAGTGCTTCCTGCAGCTGGACAAGTAGTGTGTTGTCACTTAAACCTTCTCCTGCCAAGGCCGCAGCTTGCAGAGCGACTGTCCGGTAGGCAGGGGTTAAAGGCAGAAAAAGGGTGCCCACATGAAAAATGGCTAAGGACCCAAAGCATGTACATAGTTCAAGCCGGCTTCCCGCCTCACCGACCGGCTGCCCAGCAGCCGGCCGCCCGGCTTCTACTTAACTTGCTAACACTCCGGTCGGCTAAGTACTTGCCTTCCTGAAAGTGGCTAAGTACTTGACCCGGCCACAGTCCGTAGAGCGGCTGCTTGGCTGGCAAGGCGGCAACCAAGGGAGAGAGGCAAAAGAAAAAAGGCAAGGAGTAGAAGCAAGAAAAGACAGAACTCGGCAAAAATATTTACATGTCAAAAGGCCCATTGGCCAGCATTCAACAGAGTTTGAAATACACTCCGCAGGTGGAATTGTGCAAATTTAACAAAGTTTGTCGAGACTGATAAGCAGTAAAAATAAAAGTCGACGGCCTAGGGAGCAGCAGAGGGGTCCGGCTGGGTGGCAGAGTCGGTGGTGCCGGTTGGTGGAGTGGACGGCTGGCCAGCCTCCGCTTGGTCGCCTCCAGCAGTAGTCAGCGCGCTCAAGCGCGGTTCGTTGTTGGAGGCGCGGTCTAGCTGAGGCTGGACGTCCGCTCCGACCTCTGGCGCATCTTGTCCGCTTTCCTCGTCCTCCTCGCCTTCTCCCTCGTCGCTGTAGTCGATCACCTCAACCGAGTCCTCGCCAACCTCCGGGTTTAGCCCGAACCACTCCGGTGGCGCCTCAGCACCTTTCTCAGCCAGTTCAGGAATGAATATGCTGGTGTTGGTGTACCCGGCGATCGCCGCCGCCCCTTTGAAAAGATCACCCTCTACCGCCACCAGCTCCTCCTGGGCCTCCAGTCAAAACGTGGTCAACTGGGCTAGATTTAGCCCAGGGTACCACGCCTTGACAAACTCAAAGGCCCGGCGCCCTCCGGCCAAGGCCGAGGAACCCTTCCAAGCCTCCAGACGGTCGACCGCCACCTCCAGCCAGTCGACAGTCTGACCGGGAGTGCGCGGAGCCGGCATGTCTGGCCAAAGGGAGAAGATCGCTAAGGCCCCGACACGTTGTAGACGGCGCAGCATCCGATGAGCCGGCCAAAGGTGGGCCTGGATGCTGATGAGTTGTTCACTAAGGGTCCAGGGGGCGTTGGCGGCGATCTGCGCACCTTCCGCCCTTCGTCCCTCACGATAAGTCTCAATGGCCTGGTTGGCGGCGCCAGAGTGGCCAGGGAAGAAGTCTGCTCAGGCAGAAAGCAAAGAAGCTAGAAGCCAGCCCAATCAGAAGCCGACAGCTCAAAGAAAGGAAAAGGAAGAAAGCTTACCATCAACCATATCTTCAATCCTGCCGAAGCTGGCAGTCAGCAACGCCTCCTTGTCGGCCCAGGCGGAGAGTTCGGTCTCGAACTCGGTGAGGAGATTGGACTCTTTCACCTCCGCCTCCTTCTGGGCCTTCTGGAGAAGCTCCGCCTGTTGCGTGGCCAGCCGGTCACGCTCCTGGGCCAGCTTGCTGCATTCTGCCTCCTTGGCACGCAACACGGTGTTGGCTTCACCCAGCTGCTGCTGCAGGATGGCATTGGCCTCTGCAAAAGTAGAGGAAGAAAAAGACGTCAACAATCAACAAGGAAGAAGTACAGTTGCTGGGGAGATTGCTACCTCTTGAGCACTGCGTTGGTTTTCCCTTGAAGAGGAAAGGGTGATGCAGCAAAGTAGCGTAAGTATTTCCCTCAGTTTTGAGAACCAAGGTATCAATCCAGTAGGAGGCCACGCACGAGTCCCTCGCACCTACACAAACAAATAAATCCTGGCAACCAACGCGATAAGGGGTTGTCAATCCCTTCACGGTCACTTATGAGAGTGAGATTTGATAGATATGATAAGATAATATTTTTGGTATTTTTAAGATAAAGAGGCAAAGTAAAATAAAAGCAAAATAAAAGGCAGCAGAAATAGCTTGTTAATGGAGATTAATATGATGGAAAATAGACCCGGGGGCCATAGGTTTCACTAGCGGCTTCTCTCAAGAGCATAAATATTACGGTGGGTGAACAAATTACTGTTGAGCAATTGACAGAATTGAGCATAGTTATGAGAATATCTAGGTATGATCATGTATAGAGGCATCACGTCCGAGACAAGTAGACCGACTCCTGCCTGCATCTACTACTATTACTCCACACATCGACCGCTATCCAAAGATGCATCTAGAGTATTAAGTTCATAAGAACAGAGTAACGCCTTAAGCAAGATGACATGATGTAGAGGGATAAATTCATGCAATAAGATATAAACCCCATCTTGTTATCCTCGCCGGCAACAATACAATACGTGCATTGCTACCCCTACTGTCACTGGGAAAGGACACCGCAAGATTGAACCCAAAGCTAAGCACTTCTCCCATTGCAAGAAAGATCAATCTAGTAGGCCAAACCAAACTGATAATTTGAAGAGCCTTGCAAAGACAACCAATCATACATAAAAGAATTCAGAAGATTCATATATTGTTCATAGATAAACTTGATCATAAACCCACAATTCATCGTCTCAACAAACACACCGCAAAACAAGATTACATCGAATAGATCTCCACGAGAGAGGGGGAGAACATTGTATTGAGATCCAAAAAGAGAGAAGAAGCCATCTAGCTAATAACTATGGACCCGAAGGTCTGAGGTAAACTACTCACACATCACCGGAGAGGCTATGGTGTTGATGTAGAAGCCCTCCATGATCGATGCCCCCTCTGGCCGAGCTCCGAAACAAGCCCCAAGATGGGATCTCACGGGTATAGAAGGTTGCGGCGGTGGAATTAGGTTTTTGGCTCCGTATCTGGTAGTTTGGGGGTACGTAGGTATATATAGGAGAAAGAAGTACGTCGACGGAGCAACAGGGGGCCCACGAGGGTGGAGGGTGCGCCCCCCTACCTCGTGCCCTCCTGGTTGATGTCTTGACGTAGGGTCCAAGTCCTCTGAATCACGTTCGTTCCGAAAATCACGTTCCCGAAGGTTTCATTCCGTTTGGACTCCGTTTGATATTCTTTTTCTACGAAACTCTGAAATAGGGCAAAAACAACAATTCTGGGTTGGGCCTCCGGTTAATAGGTTAGTCCCAAAAATAATATAAAATTGTATAATAAAGCCCAATAATGTCCAAAACAGAATATAATATAGCATGGAACAATCAAAAATTTATAGATATGTTGGAGACATATCAGAGATCCGGCCCGACCGCTTGCCAGTCGGCTCAATCTCGGGACTACATAGCCTGGGTGTGCTGTCGCGCCAGAGAGAAAGAAGTTATCAACGATCAGCAAAGAAGAAATACAGTTGCCGGGGAGATCCGGCCCGACCGCTCAGCAGTCGGCCCGAATCTCGGGGACTACAACTCGTGGGTGCATTAGCGCGCCCCCGCAGGGAAAGAAGACAAAGACTTACTCTGGCTCTCTGATAAGTTGGCAATCCGCTGGTCCAGCTCTTGAAAGTCGGAGTTGAAGGTGGCCGCGTGAAGGTTATGATAATCCTATAATGAAGATATCAGACAACGTTAGCACTCGGAGCTTGCTAATTAAAGTTCGAGCACTTTGCTCGGCAGCAGGCCCAAACTGGGTTACACCCTGGTGCCTTTGGCGCCCCTGAAAGTACAAGAATCAAAGATGAAGAAGTAAGAAACATACCCGAATGGCCGCTCGCGAATCCAAGAACGCCTTGTTACACTGCTTGAGAGCATCAGCCTCAGCTCGGAGTTTGGCCTGGATGTCAAGAATCGCCTGGTTCAAGGCTCCCGTCCCGCCTCCACGCACCCAGTCGGCGGGCGTGGCGCTGGTCGCTTCGGCGTCTGGGATTGATGAGCTCGCGGCACCGTCTTCTAGTGGTCGTGGTGCTGAGGCCGCCTTGGCAAGACGACGACGTGTTGGTGTGAGGGCCTCAGGAGTCGGGCCCGTCACCACCTCGTTTCCGCCTGGTGGCGCCGACGGGGCAGCCGACTGCTTGTCTCGCGCCCCTCCAGATGGCAGTGGCGGAGGCATGGCCACGTCCGGCATGACGACATCGCCGCTCTCCCACTCCATGTTCGGGTGCTCGTCGCCGGCTCCCCCAGTCGGCGTCGTGAACTCTGGTGGGGGCGGCACGGAGTTCAAGGGAACGATGAAGGCGTGCGGCCTCTTCAAGCCGCTTCTTCGCTGTGCCATCAGCCTCAGCCTCCACTAGCTTCTTCAGCGCGGCGGCCTCCGCCTTGTCGGCCTCCGCCTTTTCTAGGTGGGCGGCTTCCTGCTCCTTGCGCACCTCCCGCGTGTTTCGCTCCTGCGCCTCCTGGAGGTCGGCGGCCGAATTGATTCGTCGGGTGGTGGTGGAGGTCTTCGCCGACCCAATGACGGAGGCGGTGGCCGACTTCTCAAGAGAGAGAGAGGGGCTCTAAGTCAAGAAAAATAAAGCAAGGAAGCTGAGGGAGTCCTGGACTAGGGGGTGTCCGGATAGCCGAACTATCATCTTTGGCCGGACTCCTAGACTATGAAGATACAAGATTGAAGACTTCGTCCCGTGTCCGGATGGGACTTTCCTTGGCGTGGAAGGCAAGCTTGGCAATACGGATATGTAGATCTCATACCATTGTAACCGACTCAGTGTAACCCTAACCCTATCCGTTGTCTATATAAACCGGAGGGTTTTAGTCCGTAGGACGAACAACAATCATACCATAGGCTAGCTTCTAGGGTTTAGCCTCTCTGATCTCGTGGTAGATCTACTCTTGTACTAACCGTATCATCAATATTAATCAAGCAGGAGTAGGGCATTACCTCCATCGAGAGGGCCCGAACCTGGGTACCTTGTCTCCTGTTACCATCCGCCTAGACGCACAGTTCGAGACCCCCTACCCGAGATCCGCCGGTTTTGACACCGACATTGGTACTTTCATTGAGAGTTCCTCTGTGTCGTCACCTATAGGCCCGATGGCTCCTCCGATCATCAACAACGACGCGGTCCATGGTGAGACTTTTCTCCCCGGACAGATCTTCGTATTCGGCGGCTGTGCCCTGCGGGCCCATTCACTTGGCCATCTGAGCATATCGAAGCTACACCCACAGCCATCAGGTCAGATTTGGAAGCTTGAACTATACGGGCCGACATCCGCGGAGACTTGATCTTCGACGGATTCGAGATACAGCCAAGTGCGCGCCTTGACCGCCTCGATGGGCATGATCTAGCTCGCCGCCGAGTGTCGGCCCGCTCCGACTCCTTAGCCCGAGCCGACTCCCCGATCGAGGACGAGTGGTTGGACACCGCCTCGGGGCTACGATCTCAACGGCGATTGAGCCGAACCCCATCCCTGTCGCTTTGCGAAGACCGTGACTCGTGGTGCCGGACTCCTCCGGACTCTGAACCCTCCAGCGCCTCGCCAATCGAATCCGATTGGGCGCGGTTATGGAGTTCACTGCCGCGGACATCTTTCAGCACTCGCCCTTTGGCGACATCCTGAATTCACTAAAATCCCTCTCTTTATCCGGAGAGCCCTGGCCGGACTATCGACAGGAAGGTTGGGATGTGGACAATGAAGAAATTCAACGCCCACCCACCACCCACTTTGTAGCCACTATCGATGATTTAACCGACATGCTCGACTTCGAATCCGAAGACATCGACGGTATGGACGACGATGCCGGAGACGACCAAGACCCAGCGCCTGTAGGGCACTGGAAGGCCACCTCGTCATACGACATATGCATGGTGGACATCCCAAAAGATGGGAACGGCGATGGAACGACGGAGGATGACCCCTCCAAGAAACAACCCAAGCGCCAACGTCAGCGGCGCCGCTCTAAATCCCGCCACAGTAAAAACGAAGATTCCGGCACGGGAGACAATAATACCTGGACAAGCCGAAGATTCGCACCCCCTCCAAAGCAGGACTCCAGCAGAGGAAGGAGAAGCAGGACCGCACGACAGTGCTGCAGAAAGAGAGGTAGAGGACGATAATTATGCGCCCCCCTCCGAAGATGAGGCAAGCCTCGACGACGACGAATTTTTCGTGCCTGAGGACCCCGCCGAACAGGAGTGTTTCGAACGCAAGCTTATGGCCACGGCAAGCAGCCTCAAGAAAAAGCAGCAGCAGCTTAGAGCTGACCAAGACTTGCTAGCTGAGAAATGGACTGAAGTCCTTGCAGCCGAAGAGTATTAACTCGAACGCCCCTCCAAGAAATACCCCAAACGCAGGCTGCTACCCCAATTAGAGGAAGCAGCACCCAAACCTACATCACCAGCGCATGAAGCGGCCGACCGGCCACCCCATGGTCGCGACAGAGAGGCCTCCAGACCCTCCATTGAAGCCGTACTCCGGCGTCGCTCGAAAAGTACCAAGGCACGGGGAAACGCGCCAGACCTGCAAGACATATTGGAGGACAAGGCAAAGCAAACAAGATCGATCTATGGATCGCGTGGGTGCCCCACGACACATGATGATAACCGTCACGCCGGATACAGCAACTCCGGCCGGGCTGAACACAGTAGACAAAGCTCATATGAGCTGCGTCGTGATATAGCCCAATACAGAGGTGCCGCACACCCACTATGCTTCACAGATGAAGTAATGGATCATCAAATCCCTGAGGGCTTCAAACCCGTAAACATCGAATCATACGATGGTACCACAGATCCTGCGGTCCAGATCGAGGACTATCTCCTCCATATCCACATGGCCCAAGGTGATGATCTACATGCCATCAAATACCTCCCACTCAAGCTTAAAGGACCAGCTCGACATTGGCTCAACAAATTGCCGCCAGAATCAATTGGTTGTTGGGAGGACCTGGAAGCCGCGTTCCTTGATAACTTCCAGGGCACATATGTGCGACCACCAGACGCCGATGACCTTAGCCATATAATTCAGCAGCTAGAAGAATCGGCCAGACAATACTGGACACAGTTCCTAACAAAGAAAAATCAAATCGTTGATCGTCTGGATGCGAGGTCCTTGCAGCCTTCAAACATAACATCCATGACGAGTGGCTTGCCCGGCACCTAGGGATGTAAAGCCAAAATCTATGGCAGCCCTCACAACACTCATGACCCGCTTTTGTGCGGGAGAGGACAGCTGGCTAGCTCGAAGCAACAACTTGGCCAAACACCCTGATAGTTTGGATACCAAGGACAACAATGGCAGGTCGGCGTCGCAGCAAGAACAAAGCGCCGCATTAACGGCGACAATGATGAAGATCTGACGGTCAATGCCGGATTCGGAGGCTCTAAACCCGGTCAGCGGAAGAAGCCATTCAAAAGAAATACCCAGGCCCGTCCAACTTGGACCGAATGCTCGATCGCCAGCGGATACATGGCACCCCGAAAAGCTGTAGCCAACCACACCAACAGGGATTGTTGGGTGTTCAAGCAAGTAGGCAAGTTAAGTGCGAACTCAATGACAAGGGGCTGCATAGCGATGACGAGGAAGAGCCCGGCCCCGAACAATAGAGGACATAAGGGCTTTCCCACACAAGTGCGGACGGTGAACATGATATATGCAACCCACATACCCAAAAGGGAGCGGAAGCGTGCACTAAGGGATGTATATGCGATGGAGCCAGTCGCCCCGAAGTTCAACCCATGGTCCTCCTGCCCGATCACATTTGATCGAAGGGACCACCCCACTAGCATCCGTCATGGCGGATTCGCCGCATTGGTTATTGACCCAATCATCGACGGATTTCACCTCACTAGAGTCTTGATGGACGGCGGTAGCAGCCTGAACCTGTGTTATCGTGGATACGGTGCAAAATGGGCATAGACCCCTCAAGGATTAAACCCACAAAGACGACCTTTAAAGGCGTAATACCAGGTGTAGAGGCTGATTATACAGGCTCGGTTACACTCGAAGTGGTCTTCGGATCCCGGATAACTTCCGACGAAGAGTTAATCTTCGACATAGTCCTGCGTTCGCAATGCGGCCAATAAGCATCGCTCGGACGAACCGCATTTGCAAAGTTCAATGCGGTGCCGCACTATGCATACCTCAAGCTCAAGATGCCAGGCCCTCGAGGAGTAATCACGGTCAATGGAAACACCGAACGCTCTCTCCGAACGGAAGAGCACACGGCGGCCCTCGCGGCGGAGGTGCAAAGCAGCCTCTCAAAGCAATTTTCGAGTCCGGCCACTAAACGTCCAGACACTATCAAGCGCGCCCGGAGTAACCTACAACAAGACCGCCTGGCACGATCCAAGCACGCCAGAGTAATCCGCCCCAACCCAGCCCTCGCGAAACCGCTGAAGCCAAGATTACGCTGGCATACAAAACTATGCTCTGGAGGTACCATGGGCATAAGGGGAGGGGCACGACCACGACACGCCCAGAATGCGGCTCAACCGCACCAGGGGCTCCCAATTGTGTCATTCTTTTTATTTCTTCCTTTTTCTTACTTTCAGGACTCCGTTTTCCAGAAGTCCTGTCCGACACTAGAATCGCCGAACTCACGACGCAACAGCCAGGGAAGCAGAAAGCTACGTCGAGTGCTTAGGTGGTCTCTATTTTGAGCATTATACCTGTTTTACATACCATCCCGCAGCTTACCCCTGTAGGGGGACATGTTAAATAGTCCCATCCCTTGCTTATCGCACTATTTTTATTGTTCTGCTTTCATTGCAGTACCTTTTTGAATAAACAATACATAGCTTTTGCCTATTATTGCACTCCTTTGTTTATCTATATATATGTTCATTTCATGACATGTTGCACCCCTACACTTTGGTACGACCAATACACCAGGGGCTTAAGTACCCCAAAATTATGGTGTGATAAGTCCAAACACTTTCACAAGTGCGGCACCCCGAACTTATAGCATTATATGCATCGGCTCCGAATCATGTCTTGGGTCAATAGTTGGGTTTGCCCGGCTCCTATGTTTTGGTACCTTACGTTCCGTTATATTGGCTAAGGTAGCACTAGGAGAACCACTGCGATTGTGCCCCGGTTGAGCTGGGTTGAGCACCTCAGTGGAGAAAGCTAAAACTAACCGTCATGATAGGGCGAGAGCCGATGCGCTGTTCGAGAGGTTTTTTCGGGTCCCTAAAGACTTATGCCGCTTAGAGCAAGGAACCGGCATTGTCCGCCAAGGCGTGGATAGCGCCCGAACTCGGTCTTCCGAATACTAGGGGCTTCACGAAATTTAAAATTATAGAATTCCATGGCTAAGTGAGAGTGTTCAAGCATTATAAGTCCGGTTGCCTTGTTCGTTGCGTTGAGCGCCTCCTCGATGGACCCAAGAATGGGAACAAGAGCGCTCAAGTTTATCCCAACACCCAAAGACTGTGGCAGGGGGCTGAAGCCAACGACTTGCCATCTCTCAATTTTGATACACGGCCGCACTGAAGGTAATATCTTAAATTAACAAGCGTTTCTTAGCGCATATGTACAAGTTTTTAGCTTACTGGATAACGAATGCGAGTCTATTAAAAAATTACATCTTTGGAGCACTCATCCGCTTATCTGGCGGGCACCCTTTAGGACGCCCTCATAGTACATTTCGGGCGTGCGATGCTCCTTGCCCTTCGGTGGCCCGTCCGTCACAAGCTTCTTCGCATCCAGCTTGCCCCAGTGCACTTTAGCACGGGCAAGTGCCCGACGGGCACCTTCAATGCAGACGGAGCGCTTGATGACTTCAATCCATGGATAGGCGTCCACCAGCCGCTGCACTAGCCCAAAATAGCTCCCAGGCATGGCTTCCAATGGCCACAGCCGAACTATGAGGCCCTTCATGGCCTGTTCGGTGACCTTGTGGAGCTCGACCAGCTGCTTCAGTTGGTCACTTAGGGGCACCGGATGTCCGGCCTCAGCATACTGAGACCAGAAACCTTCTCCGTCGAGCTCCCCTCCTTGGCACGGTAGAACGCGGCAGCATCATACACACTACGGGGCAGATCTGCGAATGCTCCTGGAGAGCTCCGAATCCGGGTAAGTAAAAGGTAATTCACTTTCACATGCTTGCTTTACATAAAGAATGCCTTACCCGCCGCTATCTTCTTTAATGATTCAATTTCGTGGAGGGATTTTTGGGCTTCGGCCTTAGCGGCTTTGGCACTCTCAAGAGCCGAGGCGAGCTCGGACTCTCGAGTCTTCGAGTCACGGTCCAAACTCTCGTGTTTTTCCACGAGAGCCTGGAGCTCTTGCCGCACCTCCACCACCCGCTCCTCCTGCTTCTCTCGCTCGGTGCACTTCGCGGCCGCCTTGTTTTCGGCCGCGGACACCGCCTCCATCAGGGTCGCCACCTCGTTCGTGGCCCCTACAATACCCATGTTATTCCTGTCATTTTTTGCAATCGAATCCTTTCTATAAGGTATTTCTTTAATAATGTAGTACTTACCTTCCTTGTCCTCGAGCTGCTTCTTGGCAAGGCCGAGCTCGTTCTCGGACCGCTCGAGGCTCTGCTTCAATGCATTGACCTCCGCAACAAGGCGGCAGAGGTCAGCTGGCCGCAGCCTGCATTCCCATATTGACATACTTATGTTAGACTCCAGCATATATCTTTTTAGATCCTTAGTCCGGCTTTTCTTTCCGAACACCAAACTAAGCATCAGGGGCTACTGTCTATGCGGTAATATTTTTACATATTCTAAACTTACCTCAAAGCCTGTTAGAAGGCTGGTACAGGCTTCGGTCAGCCCGCTCTTGGCGGACTGAACTTTCCGGATCACCACACTCATGTGCGGTGCTCCTCGTCGATGGAGGCGCCGTTAATTGCCTCCAGTAAGCTATCCGGGGCCTCCGGTTGGACGGAGGACATCGGCGTCTTACCCTTCCTACGAAGGGGCCGCTTGCCGGACTTCGGAACCGCTGAAGGTTCCGGTATGGAGTCTGGACGAGGGTCGGGCTTAGAGCCCCTGGGGGTCTCGCCCCCCACGCGCCTGGAGTCCGGGAGGTTGCCTTGCGGTGCCTCCTGCGCCACCTCCTCTTGACTAGGCCCCCCTTGGGGCCCCACCTCAGCGTCGTCCACAGCGTGAGGTGAGGAGGCGGCGGGAAGTGAAGTAGTCTCCATTTCCGACAAACTCAGGGACCCGCTCGACGAAGCAGCGAGCTCACCCTTGGGCGGGCTGCATGATTGTTCGGCATTAGAGAACACTATGCAACGGAAAAAAAGCCATGGGTATCCGGACACTTACGATCTCGCCAGGGGCTTGGCCCTTGTTGGCCACTCCTCCTCGTCGTTGTCGGTGTTGGTGGAGAAGTCCGGAGGATGGGTCCTTCCCTTCTTGGACCCTCAGGCCTCCCCAGTTGGGGCGGCCTTCCTTTTCCTCTCTTCCCCCGCTGGAGGAGAGGCTTCTTTTTCCTCCTCCTCGTTCTCAGGAAAGGATTCTGCTTCAGAATCTGACAGCGCTTGGCGCCGGGAGCTCCTTCGAGTTCCCGTGGCCTCCTTCTTGGCCTTCTTCTCCGTCACCACGTGAGGTGCCGGAGCCAGCAGTCCCGTCAATCGGGCGTCCGCTGGGTCTTCTGGCAAAGGAGCCGGACAGTTAATATGTCTCGGCGTCTTCAAATTTCTGTCACAAAAGTTAGGGAGTTTTAGATCCCACATAGAGTCAATCTATGAAAAAAGAGTCCCGAAAAGGGTAAAATAACTTACCTCGCTGGCTTGACGCTGCGAGCTGAATCCGCAATCTTCGGTAGCGGATGCGGGGGCTTCGGCGCCCTTGAACAGCACCTTCCAGGCATCTTCGTACGTAGTGTCGAAGAGCCGACTCAAGGTCTGGTATTGTGCCGGATCAAACTCCCACAAATTGAAGGCCCGTTGCTGGCACGGGAGAATCCGGCGGATGAGCATAACCTGGACTACGTTGACAAGCTTGAGCTTCTTGTCCACCAGGTTTCGGACACAGGTTTGGAGTCCGGTCAGCTCTTCCGAATCACACCACGTCAGGCCCGTCTCTTTCTATGATGTGAGCCGTGTGGGGGTCCCAGATCTGAATTCGGGGGCCGCCGCCCATTTTGAGTCGCGCGGCTCGGTGATGTAGAACCACCCCGATTGCCACCCCTTTACTGTCTCCACGAAGGAGCCCTCGAGCCATAGAACATTGGGCATCCTGCCCGCCGTGGAGCCTCCGCACTCCGCCTTTCGGCCGCCCACTATCTTCGGCTTGACGCTAAAGGTCTTCAACCATAAACCGAAGTGGGGTCGGATGCAGAGGAAAGCCTCGCACACGACGATGAACGTCGAGATATTGAGGATGAAATTCAGGGCCAGATCATGGAAGTCCAGGCCGTAGTAGAACATGAGCCCCCGGACAAATGGGTGAAGTGGAAAACCTAGTCCGTGGAGGAAGTGGGGGAGAAACACCACCCTCTCATGGGGCCTGGGGGTTGGACTGAGCTGCCCCTTGTTGGGGAGCCGACACACGATGTCGCCGGACAAGTATCCGGCCTCCCGCAGCTTTGTGATGTGCCCCTCCATGACGGAGGAGCCATCCACCTGCCTCCCACTCTGGACATAGTTGGAGAAGGTTGAGGTGGGATGTGCGGACTTGGGCGCTGGAGCTCGAGTGCGCGGAAATGGATGAGCAAAGGAGGAAGAAGGCGTAGGTGCAAAAGGTGGATCCTTATCCCCTTATATGGACGGACGAAGCTATGCGTCCCCCGCCAGCCTGGTAAAACTCGCTTATCTCCCAAGCCCCGTAATCAATGGCGCGGATGGGTTACCCACGTCTGTATTGATGGGAATCCCGGAATAAGTGGGCACGATCTCCGCTTTGATAAGACGTGCCAAGGAAACCTCCTCGCTAAACGCGCTAAGGTGGAACAGTAAAAAAACATTCATATAAAGGCCTGGCCGTGGTGTGATGTCACGCCGCGGAATACGTCAGCAGATCTGTTATTCTCTCTACGGTGGTATGTGGAACTTGTTTTGTAGAGCCGGACACTATCCTGGTGTTCAAAACCTTCTATGAAGTATTCGGAAGAGGAACCCGCCTTGCAATGCCGAAGACAATATGCGCGCCCGGACTGTCGTCATTGAAGCCTGGTTCGAGGGGCTCTTGAGGAGTCTGGACTAGGGGAGTCCGGATAGCCGAACTATCATCTTTGGCTGGACTCCTAGACTATGAAGATACAAGATTGAAGACTTCGTCCCGTGTCCGGATGGGACATTCCTTGGTGTGGAAGGCAAGCTTGGCGATACGGATATGTAGATCTCCTACCATTGTAACCGACTCTGTGTAACCCTAACCCTATCCGGTGTCTATATAAACCGGAGGGTTTTAGTCCGTGGGACGAACAACAATCATACCATAGGCTAGCTTCTAGGGTTTAGCCTCTCTGATCTCGTGGTAGATCTACTCTTGTACTACCCGTATCATCAATATTAATCAAGCAGGAGTAGGGTATTACCTCCATCGAGAGGGCCCGAACCTGGGTAAAAACATCGTGTCTCTTGTCTCCTGTTACCATCCGCCTAGACGCACCGTTCGGGACCCCCTACCCGAGATCCGCCGGTTTTGACACCGATAGAAGCTTAGAAAGAATCAGCAAGAAAGAAAGAACAAGAAAACGATACTTACGCCGACACCATAGGAGGCGCCTTCGGAAGCTTCTGGAATTTGGCGTCTTCGCGGTAGCCTCCTTCCGCTTGGTCGCAAGGGTTGGGTTCTTGGCCTTCTTCGGCACGCTGCCAAACAAGGCGGCACCTTGTTTGCGCTTGCGTGTACCGGCTTGCGTAGTCGGCACAGCGGAGGAGCCCGCGACCGCCTTGTCGGCCCCCCGCGTGTGCCGCGGCGCGTCCTCCTCCTCGAAGTCGTCCAGCCATGTCTCGACGCCGCCCCCTTCTTCGGAGCCGCTCGCTCCGTAGACGCCGCCTATGGCGTCATCTTCGAAGGCGGACGCCCCCAAGTCGGGGTCGTCCACGTCGCCCACAACCCGGTCCGGTTGGTAGTCACCACCCGCCCCCACGATGGCGGCCGTTGTCTCAGACATGTAGATCTGTTTCAAAAAGTAAGAGGCCGACTATTCGATACAACAAGATGGAATCAAGATGAAGTACTGAAGAGGGAAAGGATTGAAGAGCTTACGACAGGCGGCGGGTCTGCGCGGGAGTCTGGCTGCTTGCCGAACCGCCAGGACCCCTCCAGCTTGAGGTCGGAGATCTCGTTCACCAAGTTCGCCACCTCAGCGGTAGGCATCTCCTTGGTACTCAGCCGGCACGGGTCGCGATGCCCGCTCATCCGGCTAATCAAGTGAGGCCGGTGTCGGAGTAATGGGCCACGGGTAGGCTAACCTGAGTCCCTGAACCTTTCAAGACAACGGGGCTGGCTGCGCCCCTCAAGGCGTCAAGACGAAGTGCCGCCTTCTGATGGCCGGCTGGAGGAATAGCTGGCTGCCCATAGACGGTCGAGTTCCAGAAGCCGGCAAGAAGACAAACCGACCCCTAGTGGGCGGCTTCCAGAGAAGCCGGCCCCTAGCAGTCGGCCCGTGGCGCCCATGAAGCCTGCGACCTCATCAAGAAAGACAGGACAGGGAGCGGCTACATTGTAGCCCATCCCTCCCAAATCCAGGGATGGGCGTGGCCGTAGTGCACCGTACGGGCGGGGATCTCCGCCCGGCGCGGCACTGTTGCCACTCCACCACTAACGTCACCACAAGGAGGCGGAGCCCTGCTCCCACGACGGCCTGTCGGTATGTCCCAAGGACGACGGGCCCCACTGATCGGCAAGAGCCTGGAAGACGGCTAGAACCCCACCAGTCGGACCCGAGGGAGGTCGGCCCCCAGCAGTCGGCCCACCCCTTCCTCGGGGCCCACACGCCATTAACCAGACGAGACACGGAGTGGCTACAGTAATCGCCCGCCAGACGGCGGGGCTATAGCCACGCTCCCCTGACCGAGCCTGCGTCATTAGCATCACGACTACAAGTGATCAAGTAAGCAGACCCATAGCGGTGGGAGCGCCTCACGGATCCGTGCAGAACCGATCGGCGGGGCCCACTAGGCGGCGCGGGCCCCAAAGAGCCGGGCCGGAGAAGCCGGAGACCAGAGGCACTGACAGCCGGGTCCTACACCCGACTAGATTACCAATGTACCCCTGGGGGGTAGGCCTATATAAACCCCCAGGGCACCCATGCAAAGGGTTCCCAACCTGTTAGAACTAGACTCACCCATAGAGAAAGGAGAGATCTAGCCCTGCTTTCTCCCACCTCTAGCATATAGCTCGAGGAGCACCATTGTATCACTAGTGCCTTAGTGATCATGCGGAGACCCCGGAGAGCAGGACTAG
Organism: Aegilops bicornis; assembly: GCA_021605145.1. Taxonomy (NCBI): domain Eukaryota; kingdom Viridiplantae; phylum Streptophyta; class Magnoliopsida; order Poales; family Poaceae; genus Aegilops; species Aegilops bicornis. The sequence continues at coordinate 454,215,131 of CM038672.1, forward strand.
GGGTGTTATCTCCTAGGAGAGCCCCGAACCTAGGTAAAGTGCGCCGGCGTTCGTGTTTATGCCTCATCCCTCTTCCAGGCACCGGCGATGTTCTACTCGCTCCCACCATGATAAGCCATCCTTTGGCATATGTCGCACCCAACCCCCAACATTTGGCGCCCACCATGGGGCGAGGTGCACCGTCTCCCAGAGACCTGTTCTGGACGGGAACCTTGATCTTTCCTGGCAAGCGCAGCCAGCCCAGCATGCCAGACGGAGTCTGTGCCAAAGCGCTACATGGCGCGGAGGTCGCCTGTGCAGCGAGCTGCCTCGCCGATCTTGTTTGCGAGGTTCGCCTCTCAGACGAGCCCGTGTCTGATGCGGGCACCGATAGCCCTGAGAGCCGCCTCGTCAGCCTCCTCGATCAGCTCCACGTCGCCAGTGAGCCTGCTGTAGACTTGGAATCTGTTGGCTCCACCGACCCGATGCTTGTCGACTCTGACACTGTGCCGCTTGATGCGTTCCCCACCAACGTGGTGGTCTACGACGAGCCACTTCCTCGCACGGAGAGCGGCGGAAGCGCCGTCACAGAGGTGCTTGTCATCGGCCAGAGCGAGCACTCCAGCAGAGGTGCTCATGACCCGCTCGATGTGGCACTACAAGACCTAACGGCGCCCATTCCAGAAGACACCGACGCCCAGATGCTAGATGCACGCCGCGCTTAGCGTCGAGAGCGCCAAGAAGTTGGCCAGCATGAGACGCCTATCGGAGGCCTACCAGTGCGAGATGGACCGCGCTGTGGGTGGCACGCCGGCTCCTCGCGGGCCTAGCCACATGAAAGTGCAACTATCCCTAGGTGGTTTTGGTAATTCATAACAACATATAGCTCATTGAGCTAATGCTATTCCAAGACTATTATTTCAGGAAAGCTCAATGAATGGCATGGCATGGATGATGAAAGTGGATCCCTCAAGATACTAAGGACAAAGGATTGGCTCAAGCTCAAAAGCTCAAGACTCTTCATTTTACATTTTAGTGATCCAAGATCACATTGAGTCTATAGGAAAAGCCAATACTATCAAGAAGGGATGAGGTGTTGTTTAATGAGCCTTTTGCTTCATGTGCTTAGTGATATGCTCCAAAACCCTCAACTACTTTCCCACATCCACAAATGACCTAAACCTAAAGCCAAAATCGGTCACACCGATTCTTTGTATCCGGCGCCACCGATTCCAAAAGTCATAGCCACTGCCACAAACCCTAAGCAAATCGGTGTTACCGATAGGGATCTCGGTCTCACCGAGATGGGGTTGCAATCTCTCTGTTTCCCTTCGTAACGTTTCGGTCTAACCGAAGTGAGCGATCAGTCGCACCGAGATTGCAATGTAAACTCTCTGTTTCCTTTTTGTAACATTTTGGTCTCACCGAAAAGAGCAAATCGGTCCCACTGAGTTTACCTGACCAACTCTCTGGTTAGCTAATTAATAAAATCGGTCTCACCGAAGTTTGTGTAATCGGTCTCACCGAGATTACGTTATGCCCTAACCCTAACCATATCGGTCTCACCGAGATGCATGTCAGTCCACCGAGTTTGGTAGATTGTGTGTAGCAGTTAGATTTTGTGTGGAGGCTATATACCCCTCCACCTCCTCTTCATTCGTGGAGAGAGCCATCAGATTGAACCTACACTTCCAACTTACTAGCCCGAGAGAGAACCACCTACTCATGTGTTGAGGCCAAGATATTCCATTCCTACCATATGAATCTTGATCTCTAGCCTTCCCCAAGTTGCTTTCCACTCAAATCATCTTTCCACCAGATCCAAATCCTATGAGAGAGAGTTGAGTGTTGGGGAGACTGTCATTTGAAGCACAAGAGCAAGGAGTTCATCATCAACACACCATTTGTTACTTCTTGGAGAGTGGTGTCTCCTAGATTGGCTAGGTGTCACTTGGGAGCCTCCGACAAGATTGTGGAGTTGAACCAAGGAGTTTGTAAGGGCAAGGAGATCGCCTACTTCGTGAAGATCTACCGCTAGTGAGGCAAGTCCTTCGTGGGCAGCGACCATGGTGGGATAGACAAGGTTGCTACTTCGTGGACCCTTCGTGGGTGGAGCCCTCCGTGGACTCGCGCAACTGTTACCCTTCGTGGGTTGAAGTCTCCATCAACGTGGAGGTACCATAGCACCACCTATCGAAACCACGCCAAAAACATCCGTGTCTCCAATTGCGTTTGAATCCTCTAAACTCTTCCCTTTACTTTCTTGCAAGTTGCATGCTTTAATTTCCGTTGGCAATATACTCTTCGCATGCTTGCTTGAATTGTGTGATGATTGCTTGACTTGTCCTAAAATAGCTAAAATCTGCCAAACTATAAAATTGGGAAAAGGTTAAGTTTTTTATTGGTCAAGTAGTCTAATCACCCCCTCTAGACATACTTTAAAGTCCTACAAGTGGTATCGAGCTTTGGTCTCCATTTGCTTTGATTTCCATAGCTTTTGGTGGTCATAGCCTTGGTTTCACAACCTAGGAGAGTATGGCATCTAGCGAGGAAATTATCACCGTAGAGGTCCTTACTTTGGTGGTACTAATTTTGCTAGTTGGAAGCATAAGATGAAAATGCATATTCTTGGACATAACCCGCCGTTTGGGCAATTATTTGTATTGGCTTGCAAGGTGAATTCTTTGATGGGAGAGAACCGAACCTGAAGTGAAGCTAATGCGGAAGAATTGAAGATGCTACAATACAACGCTCAAGCATGTGACATCATCTTCAACTGATTGTGTCCCGAAGAATTCAACAAAATCAGCCGTCTTGAGAATGGAAAGGAAATATGGGATACTTCGATTGATATGCACGAAGGTACCAAATCCGTCAAGGAATCCAAGTTGGATGTGCTCCAAAGTCAGCTTGACAAGTTCAAAATGAAGGATGGTGAAGGTGTCGCTGAAATGTACTCTAGGCTTGCTCTTATCACAAATGAGATTGCCGGCTTAGGGAGTGAAGAGATGACCGACAAATTCATCATCAAGAAGAATCTAAGAGCATTGGATGGAAAGTATGACAACGTGTGCACATTGATCCAAATGATGCCAAACTACAAAGATCTCAAGCCAATGGAAGTCATTGGAAGGATTGTTGCTCATGAGATGTCGCTCAAGGATAAGGAGGAACTTCACAACAAGTCAAGTGGTGCTTACAAAGCCTCAAGTGAAGCCCCCACATCATCAAGTGAGAAACCAACCTTCAACGAAGAATTGAGCTTAATGGTGAATAACTTCAACAAGTTCTACAAAAGTAGAAGCAAAGAAAGAAGCTCCAAGTCAAGGTCTTACAATGACAAAAGATCTTCTAGTCGAGAGCGCAATTTCTACAATTGTGGGAGACCCGAACACTACTCCAATAAGTGTACGGCACCCTACAAAAGAAGAGAAGATTCTCCAACAAGAAGAAGCAAAAGAGAAGAATCACCACCGATAGAGAGGAGGAGTAGAGATGATCGTTATGAACGAAGACCCTCACGGAGAAGCAAGGATTCAGAAAGGAAGGACAAGTCATCAAGGAACTACACAAAACGAAGACATCAAGCTCATGTTGGTGAATGGGTTTCCGGCTCCGACTCCGACAATCACTCCGAGAGAAGCTATCACTCCGACTCCGAACATACTCAAGATGAAGGTGTTGCCGGTCTAGCACTTGTGTCAACCAACTCCTACGACATATTTGATTCACCAAATGAAGGAATTGGAAGATGCTTCATGGCCAAAGGTCCAAAGGTAACACATCCCGAGTATGTTGATTTCAATAGTGATGAAGATGACTTGCTAGGTGATGATGATTTACTTGTTGACAACTCTTGATGAATACTATGATGAAACGTCAATTAATCATGCTAATCAAACGAATGACAATGATAAGGAGAAAATTGAGCTTCTAACTAAAGAACTAAACACTCTTAAGTTGGCTCATGAAACTATCTTCGAAGATCATCGACAACTTTTAAGGGCTCATGAGAAGTTACGCGTTGAAAAGCTCAATCTTGAGCAAGAGCATGAGTTCTTAAAGGCAATCAATGATGATCTCCGCAAGAAAAGTTCTTCTTACATTGCCAAGCGTTTACTCTTATCTACTTACATGCCTCAAGTCAAGTCTAGTAACAAGTACACGAAAGATACTTCCTCTAGAAGTAACAATAATAATGTCAAATCCAATGTTGTTGCTTCTAGTAGTTCTCTTGATTCCACTAATGATTCTCTTAGCCATGTTACACTTGAGCAAGAAAATAGTTTATTGAAGGGAATTATAGAGAAAGGTGTTTACATGAGCCTTGCCGGGAGTAAGCAATTCGAGGAAATTGTACGCAAGCAAGGAAGGCACCGGAAGAATCAAGGTGTTGGTTTTGAACGAAAGTTCAACGCCAATGGAGTTGAGTGGGAACAAGATCAATATCCCAAGACAAAGTTTGTTCCTCAACAAGAGAAATATGATCCTACTTCCTTCAAGGGGACACAAGCTCAAGATGATTGTCGGTGTCAAAACCGGCGGATCTCGGGTAGGGGGTCCCGAACTTTGCGTCTAGGCGGATGGTAACAGGAGCAAGGGACACGATGTTTTACCCAGGTTCGGGCCCTCTTGATGGAGGTAAAACCCTGCGTCCTGCTAGATTAATATTGATGATGTGTGTTACAAGAGTGGATCTAACACGAGATCAAAGAGGCTAAACCCTAGAAGCTAGCCTATGGTATGATTGTTGTTCGTCCTACGGACTAAAACCCTCCGGTTTATATAGACACCGGATAGGGTTAGGGTTACACGTAGTCGGTTACAATGGTAGGATATCTACATATCCAGACGCCAAGCTTGCCTTCCACGCCAAGGAAAGTCCCATCCGGACACGGACGAAGTCTTCAATTTTGTATCTTCATAGTCTTGGAGTCCGCCGATGATGATAGTTCGCTATCCGGACACCCCTAGTCCGGAACTCCTCAAGAGTCTCTGAACCAGGCTTCAATGACGATGAGTCCGACGCGCATGTTGTCTTGACATTGCAAGGCGGGTTCTCCTTCCGAATAATTCATAGAAGATTGTGAACACCAGGATAGTGTCCGGCTCTGCAAAAATAAATTCCACATACCACCGTAGAGAGAATAATATTACACAAGATCAATCTACTGACGTATTTTGTGTCGTGATGTCGCACCACTACCAAGCCTTTATTCAAATTTTTTTACTGTTCCACCTCGGTAGCGTTTAGCGGCGGTTTCTTGGCACGTCTTGTCGAGGCGTAGATCGTGTTCCCCTTATTCCGGATTCCCATCAATACAGACGTGGGTAACCCAACCGCGCCATTGATTGTGGCGCTTGGGAGATAAGCGAGTTTTACCAGGCCGGTGGGGACACATGTTTTGTCCGCCCATATAAGGATAAGGATCCAACCCTTTTACCTGCGTCTTCTTCCTCCTTGGCTTATCCATCTCCGCGAACTCGAGCTCCAGCGCCCAAGTCCGCACTCCTCACCTCAACCTTCTCCAACTATGTCCGGAGCGGGAGACAAGTGGATGGCCTCCTCCGTCACGGAGGGGCAGATCCAGAAGCTGCGACGCGGATATCTGTCCAAGCAACATCAGCGCATCGGCTCCCCGACGAGGGAGAGCTCGTCCCAACCCTGTGCCCCATGAGAGGGTAGTATTTCTTCCCCATTTCCTCCGCGACTGGGCTTCCCGCTTCATCTCTTTGTCCGGGGCTCATGTTCTACTACGCCTAGATTTCCATGATCCGCCCCAATTTCATCCTCAACATCTTGGCGTTTATCGTCATGTGCGTAGGCATTCTCTGCATCCAAAGCCCCACTTCGCTTTAGGCTCAAGACCTTCAGTGTCAAGCCGAAGGTTGTGAAGGACAGCCAAGCGGAGTGCGGAGGCGCCATGGTGGGCAGGATGTCCCATGTTACGTGGCTGGAGGGTCCTTTCGTGGAAACCATCAAGGGGTGGCAATCGGGGTGGTTCTACATCACCGAGCCGCGTGACCCTGATTGGGCAGCGGCCCCCGAATTTAGATCTGGCATCCCCACACGGCTCTCCTCCTGGAAAGAGAGTGGCCGAATTTGGGGGGATTCGGAGGAGCTGACCGGACTCCAAGCCTATATCCGTAAGTGGTGGACAAGAAGCTCAAGCTTGTCAACGTAGTCCAGTCATGCTCATCCGCCGGATTCTCCCGTGCCATGACGGGGCTTTAATATGTGGGAGTTTGATCCGCGCAGCACCCACCTGGCCGGGCTCTTGACACTACGCACGAAGATGTCCGGAAGGTGCTGTTCAAAAGGCGCCGAAGCTCCCGCATCCGCCACCAAGATCGCGGATTCTGCTCGCATGGTCCACCGACGAGGTAAGTGATTTCACCACTTGTTTTCCATAGTTTGGCTCTATGCGGGATCTAAACTCCCTTTGCCTTTGACAGGAATGGCTGGCGAAGGCCGAACGGATTACCTGCCCGGCCCCATTGCCAGAGGACCCACCCGACGCCCGCCTAATCGGAAGCTGCTGGCTCCGGCACCCACGTGGTGCCGGAGAAGAAGGCCAAGAAGACGCCACGGGACTCGGAAGAGTTCCGCTTTTCAGGTGCTATCGGATGATGAATCCGAGGCCGACTCCTCCCACCAAGGTGAGGGGAGAAGAAGAGCCTCTCCCAGCCCGGAGCAAAGAAAAGGAAGGCCTCCCCAACAAGGGAGGCCGAAGGGTCCAAGAAGGGAAAAACTCTTCCTCCGGACTGCTCCGCCAATGCCAGTGACGATGACGAAGACTGGCATCCAAGGGCCAAGCCCCTGGCGAGATCGTAAGTATTCGGACTCCCGAATAACTTCAGGGTTTTTATTTTCGCCACATAACGTCTTTCTAATGCCGCATACAACCCTGCAGTCCTCCCAAGGATGATCTTCCCATTTCGTCGAGCGGGTCCTTGGGTGCGTCGGATATGGATTCCCTTCCAACTGCGTCCACCCCCGTGCCGCGGACGACGCCGAGGTGGGATCCCAGAAAAGGACCCACCAGGAGGGGGAGGCCCCAGAGGTGTCGCAGGACACCCTCCCGGACTATGCACCGGACTCAGCCCCGGAGGCCGCAGTGGCTCCGGAGTCCGGCGGGCGACCCCTTCGTAAGAAGGGCAAGACCGAGATGCCGGCTGCCTCCGTCCAACCGGAGGTGCCGGATAATTTGCTGGAGGCGCTCAATGGCGCCTCCATCGAAGAGGAACACCGCACTGTTATGAGTGCGGTGATTCAGAAGGTTCAGCTCGCCAAGAGCGGGCTGACCGAAGCCTGCAGTAGCCTTCTAACAGGCTTTGAGGTAAGAATTTCAATATATGTAAAATTGTACCGCATAGACAGTAGCCCCTGATGCTCGGTTCGGTGTTCGGAAAGAAAAGCCGGACTGAGGATCTTTAGAAAGATAAACGCAGGAGTCATAAAAATATGTCAATATGGGATTGCAGGCTGTGCTGCTGACCTCCGCCGTACTGACTGCGGAGGTCAATACTTTGAAGGAAAACCTCGAGCGGTCCGAGAACGAGCTCGGCCATGCCAAGAAGCAGCTCGAGGGAAAAGAAGTTGAGTAATACCTTATGAAAATTGTACCTTACAGAAAAGGATTTGGTTGCAAGAGAAATGACAAGGATAACGTGGGTATTGTAGGGGCCGCTAACGAGGTGGCGACCACTGAAGGAGGCGGTGGCTGCCGAACATAATGCGGCCACGAACGACCGAAAGCGAGAGAGGCAGGAGGCGCGGGTGGCGGAGGTACAACAAGAGCTCCAGGATCTCGTGAAAACACGAGAACTTGAGCGTGACTCAAGACTCGAGAGTCTCAGCTTGCAACGGCTCTTGAGAGTGCCAAAGCCGCTAAGGCCGAAGCCTACAAGGCCCTCCAGAGATTGAGGCGGTGAAGAAAATAGCAGTAGGTAAGGCATTTTTCATGCGAGTAAGCATGTGAGTGTTAATTACCGCTTGCTTACCCGAATTCGGAGCTCTGTGGGCGTTCGCAGATCTTCCTCAGAGCGTGTCCAATGTCACCGCATTCTACCGGGCCGAGGAGGGAGCTCAACGGAGAAGGTCTTCGTCTCGTGATGTTGAGGCGGACATCCGGTGTTTTAGCGACCAGCTGAAGCAGCTGGTCGAGCTCCACAAGGCGGTCGAACAGGCCATGAAGGGCCTCATAGTTCGGCTGTGGCCTAAGGACGCCATGCACAGGAGCTACTTGACCCCTGCGGCGGTTGGTGGATGTGTGCCCGTGGGTTGAAGTTATCAAGCATTCCGCTTGTATCGAGGGTGCCCGTCGGGCCCTTGCCCGCAAGAAGGTGCACTTTGGGGCAAGATGGATGCCCGTAAGCTCGTGACGGACCTGCCACCAGAGGGCAAGGAGCATCGCACGCCCGAGATGTATTATAAGAGTGTGCTGAAGGGCGCCCGCACTATTGCGGGTGAGTGCTCCAAAGATGTAATATTTGTAGTAGACTCGCATTTTGTTATCCTGTGCGCTGAAGACTTAGTTCATATGCGCTAAGCAACGCTTGTTAATTTAAAATATTACCTTCGTATGCGGCTGTTTATCAAATCGAGAGATGGCAAGTCGTCGGCTTCAAATTTCATGCCACGTAATGTTGGGGTGTTCGATAAACTTGAGCGCTCTTGTTCCCATTTTGGGTCCATCTAGGGAGGCGCTCAACACAGCCGAACAAGGCAACCGGACCTATAATGCTTGAACACTCTCACTTAGCCATAGAATTCTATAATTTTAAATTTCAGCGAAGCCCCTAGTCTTGGAAGGTCAATTTGGGGCGCTATTCACGCCTTGGCCGGACAGTATCCGGCTCCTCGCTCTAAGCGGCATAAGTCTTTAAGGACTCGCAGAAAACCTCTCAAGAGCGACCGGTCTCTCGCCCCATCATGACGGGTTTAGCTTTCTCCACTGAGGCGTTAACCCAGCCGAACTGGGGCGGAATCGCAGTGGTTCTCCCGGTGCTACCTTAGCCGATATAACGGAACGTAAGGTACCAAAACACGGGAGCCGGGCAAACCCAACTATTGACCCAAGACATGATTCGGAGCCGATGCATATAGTGCTATAAGTTCGGGGTGCCGCACTTGTGAAAGTGTTCGGACTCATCACACCATAACACGGGAAACATAAGCCCCTGGTGTATATTAGCCGTACCAAAGTGTACGGATGCAACATCTCGTGAATGAACATATGTATGAAAATGCAATTATAAGCAAAAAGGTGATGCATTGTTTTATTCAATAAGTGCTGCTACGAATGCGGAACGATACAAATAGTGCGATAAGCAAGGTAGGAGACTGTTAAACATGTCCCCCTCCAGGGGTAGGCTGCAGATTGGTGTATGAAAATGCTCGTAATGGAGACCACGTGTATATTCGTTGTAGCCTTTATCCTTCCCTGGCTGTTGCATCGTGAGTTCGGCAGGTCTGCTGCCGGACAGGGCTTCTGACAAACGGTGTCCTGTGGTTAAAAAGTAAAAGGTAAAAAGAAAGGAAAAAGGAACGACACACTTGAGAGCCCTTGTGTGGTTGAGCCGCAGTCTGGGTGTATTGTGGTCGTGCCCCCGCTCCCCATGCCCATGGTATGTTCAGAGCGTAATGGTGTACGCGAAGGACCTGCTTTGACGTTTCGCAGGAGCTGGGGTTGGGGCCGCATCGCTACGCTGGCGTGCTCGGAACATGCCAGGTGGTCTTGTTGTAAGTTACTCCGGAGCACTTGGCAGTGTCCGGCCGCTTAACGGCGGACTCGATAATTGCCTTAAGAGGCTGCATTGCACTTCGCCGCGAGAGCCGCCAGATGTTCCTCCATGCGGAGAGAACGTTCGGTGTTTCCGTTGACCGTAATGACTCCTCGAGGGCTGGCATCTTGAGCTTGAGGTATGCGTAGTGCGGCACCGCGTTGAACTTTTGCAAACGCGGCACGTCTGAGCAAGGCATGATAGCCGCTGCGGAACGGGACTATGTCAAGATTAACTCCTCGCTTGGAAGTTATCCGGGATCCAAGACCACTTCGATGTAATTGAGCCTGCATAATTGGCTTCTACACCGGTATGACGCCTTTAAAGGTCGTTTTGGTAGGTTTAATCCTTGAGGGTCTATGCCCATTTTGCGACCGTATCCTGGTAAAGCAGGTTCAGGCCGCCGCCATCCATCGTGACTACTGGTTAGGTGAAATCCATCGACGATTGGGTCTAAGACCGGTCTGGCCGAATCCGCCGTGGCGGATCTTTGGTGGGTGGTCCCTTTGGTCAAAAGTGATCGGGCAGAGGACCATGGATTGAACTGGGCAATCGCTCCATCGCAGAGACATCCTCGAGTGCACGCTCCGCTCCCTTTTGGGTATGTGCTATGTATATCATGTTCACCGTCCGCACTTGTGGGGGAAACCTTCAGACTCTATTGTTTGGCGGTTGGGTCTCGTCCTCGTCATTGCTATGCAGCCCCTTGTCATTGTTTTCGCAATTAACTTGCCTGCTTTGAATACCCAACAGTCCCTGTTGGTGTGGTTAATGGTTTTTCGGGGTGCCGTGTATCCGCACAAGCGGTCGAGTATTCGGTCCAAATTGGACGGACCCGGAGTTCGTTTGAATGGCTTTTTCGCTGACCGGATTAGAGCCTTTGAATCCGGCATTGACCGCCGTATCCTCAATATTGTCGCCGCACGCGGCGTTTGTTTTTGTTACGACGCGGCCTGCCGTTTTGGTCCTTGAAGTCCGGACTGCCAGAATTTTTGCTGAGGTTGTTGCTGCGTGCTAGCCAGCTGTCCTCACCCGCGCAGAAGTGGGTCATGAGTGATGTGAGGGCTGCCATGGATTTCGGCTTTTCCTGTCCTAGGTGCCGGGCAAGCCCTCGTCATGATTTTATGCTTGAAGGCCGCGAGGGCCTCCGCATCCGAGACGATCGACGATTTGGTTTTTCTTGGTTAAGAACCGTGTCCGTAATTGTCTGGCTGATTCGTCTGGTCGCTGAATTATGTGGCTCGAGCCATCAGCGTCTGGTGGTCGCACATAAGTGCCACAGAAGTTATGAGGAATGCGGCTTCGGTCCTCCCAGCTCCCAATTGACTCTGCCGCAAGCTGTTGAGCCAATGCCGGGCTGGTCCTTTAAGCTTGAGGGGAGGTATTTAATGGCGTGAAGATCGTCATCATGGGCCATGTGGATGCGAAGGAGATAGTCTTGATCCAAACCGCGGGTCTGTTGTGCCATCATAGGATTCAATATTGACGGGTTTAAACCCTTCGGGATTTGATGATCCATTACTTCGTCTGCATGAAGCATAGTGGGTGTGCGCCTACTGTCTTTGGGCGATATCACGACGGAGCTCAAAAGATCTTGGTCTGTTTTGTTCGGCCCGGCGGACTTATCGTGTCCGGCGACGGTTATCGCCACGCACTGCGCCACGCCGATCCATAGATCGATCTTGATTGTCTTGCCTTGTCCTCCAATACATCTCGCAGGTCCGGGCGTTCCCCTTTGGCCGTGTGCTTTTTGAGCGATGCCGGGTACGGTTCTAGTGAAGGGCCTAGAGGCCTCTTCCGTCGCGACCACGGGGTGGTCGGTCAGCCGTATTGTCTCCCTGGTGATGCGGGTTCGTAAGCCTCCTCCTCTAATCGGGGAGCAGCTTTACGTTTAGGGTAGCTTTTGAGGGCGTTGAGCTCATGCTCTTCGCCGCGAGGACTTGGTCCATCTGTCGGCTAGCGCATCCTAATCAGCTCTAAGTTGTTGCTGCTTTTCTTTAGGCTGTTCGCCGTGGCCATAAGCCTGCGCCCAAAACGCTCTTGTTCGACGGGATTCTCGAGCACGCACGAATTCATTGTCGTCGAGGCTTGCTTCGTCTTGAGGGAGGCATATAATCCTCTACCTCTTCTGCTGCCGCTCTCACTTGAGGGCTGGCGTCTCCATCCTCTGCTACCGGATCTTGCCGGAGTGGATTGTCTTCGGCCGTCCGGTGTATTGTTGTCTCCGGTGCGGAATCTTCATTCTTCTTCTTGGCCCGGGATTTAGAGCGCCCGGCCACGACGCCGATGCTTGGGCTGCTTCTTGGAGGGTCATCCTCCGTTGTTCCATCGCCGTTCCCATCTTTTGGGATGTCCACCATGTATATGTCGTGATGACGAGGTGGCCTTCCGATTGCCTCTGTAGGCGCTGGGTCTTGGTAAATCGTCTCCGGCATCGTCGTCCATCTGCGTCGATGTCTTGAGTCGTAGTCTAGCATGTCGGTTAGATCGTCGACAGCCGCTACCAAGTGGGTGGTGGGTGGGCGTTGAATTTCTTCGTCGACCGCATCCCAACCTTCCCGACCGTAGTCCAGCCAGGCTCTCCGGATAAAGAGAGAGACTTTAGTGAATTCAGGATGTCGCCAAAAGGCGAAAGTGCCGAAAGATGTCCGCGTCCGTGAAATCCATAACAGCGCCCAATCGGATTCGATCGGCAAGGGCACGGAGGGTTGAGTCCGGATAGGAGTCCGCACCCCGGAGTTGAGGTCTTCGCAAGCGACATGGATGGAGTTCGCTCGATCGCCGTAGAGATTGTAGCCCCGAGGCGGTGTCCAACCACTCGTCCTCGGTCGGGAATCCGCTCAGATTAAGGGTCGGAGCGGATATCGGTGCAGCCTCGTGGCACCGTTGACTGCAGAGCTAGATCATGCCCATCGAGACAAAGGCGGCACGCTTGGCTGCGGCTCGAATCCGTTGAAGATCAAGTCTCCGCGGATATCGGCCGTATAGTTTAAACTTCCAAATCTGACACGATGGCCAGGGCGTAAGCTTTCGATCTGCTCTAGATGGCTGCTTAATTGGCCCGCAGCAAAGCCGCCGAACACAAAGATCTGTCCGGGAGAAAAGTCTCTCCCTGGAACACTTCGTTGTTGATGATCGGAGGAGCCATCGGGCCTATCGGTGACGACACGTAGGAACTCTCAATGAAAGCACCAATGTCGGTGTCAAAACCGCGGATCTCGGGTAGGGGTCCCAGGCTGTGCGTCTAGGCGGATGGTAACAGGAGACAAGGGACACGATGTTTTACCCAGGTTCGGGCCCTCTTGATGGAGGTAAAACCCTACGTCCTGCTAGATTAATATTGATGATGTGTGTTACAAGAGTGGATCTACCATGAGATCAAAGAGGCTAAACCCTAGAAGCTAGCCTATGGTATGATTGTTGTTCGTCCCCACGGACTAAAACCCTCCGGTTTATATAGACACCGGATAGGGTTAGGGTTACACAGTCGGTTACAATGGTAGGAGATCTACATATCTCAGACGCCAAGCTTGCCTTCCACGCCAAGGAAAGTCCCATCCGGACATGGGACGAAGTCTTCAATCTTGTATCTTCATAGTCTTGGAGTCCGGCCGATGATGATAGTTCGGCTATCCGGACACCCCCTAGTCTGGAACTCCCTCAATGATCTTCCACCACAAGACCACAAGAACAAAGGCAACAAGCTTCAAGAAGAGATTGATGCATTTGAAGAAGCACCTAAAGCCTCGTTCGAGTGGGTCCCCAAGACTACGTCAAGTTCTACTTCATCAAGTACAACTACAACTCCAAGGATTCCCATCAAGATGATGTGGATCCCGAAGAAGAAGAACTAGAGATTTCTTGAGGGTGACTTCGTCAAGATTCTTCACTCATATCATTTTGGCAAGAACAGGTGCAATCAACTTTCACATCTTGCACTGGTTCAAGGAGTCACAAACCCTCATGTTGGTAAGTCAAGGGACAAGGTAACCTAATGTTTTCATGGACATCATCTTGTGTGTGCATCACTCTATGTCTATGGATATTCTTGTTTGTTCCTTGTGGGACTAACCCATGTAGGCAAGTTGAAAGTGCAACTCACTCCAAAGGATTGCTCCAAATGATCTACATCAACATTGAGCATCTACATCTTCAACACCTACATGAAGTCATCATCGACAAAACCCAAGGTTAGTTCATCCCTCTAAGGGGAGATCTCACATCTAGGGGGAGCTTAACTCTAAGAATCGAGTCAAAGCAACTCTAATGGTGTGAACACATTAATGCATTATGTAAAAGTGGTAATCCCACTTGAGCTTAAACGATGAGTATGACCTATGATCAAATGTTCTCATTTGACTCCTAAGTCAATATACTCATATATAGATGACCTAGTCATCGCCAATTGTTTGATAGATGCTAGAATTGGTTGTGCATGCTTTGCCACATATTTCATTTGCCATCTTATTGTGTGAGCATGTTGGTGCATATTTTAATCATTCAAGGACATCCACTTGTTATTTTGCTTGTTTGGTTTCTTTTCTTTGTGCCAAATGGATGGACAAGAATGCCTAAGAACCTTGTTTAGCTATCTATGCTTTTCTCGTCTCAAACTCTATTCATGCTACATCACAAAATTTGATCAAGTCAGATTCGAACCACTCTGTGTGAGGAGCACTCGGAGTCCCCAATTCTTCATAGACTTAAACTTCTAAAACCTCTTAGTGATTCTCGGTCTGACTGATCCTACCATTTCGGTCCTACCGAGATCATCAAGTTGATCTGAGTTTTCAATCTCGGTGCAACCAATTTGAACTTTTCGGTCTCACTGATTTGCTGTAACTGAACACAGTTATGCTCTCGGTGCCACCGAGTTGTTCCACCCGGTCACACCGACAGGGTCGGGCTATATATAGTCACGGGCAAAATTTTGGAAATTTATCCGAAACCCTTCGCCCGCGCATCAGCTCGCTCTGCCATCGTGGTCTCCGGATCGTCTCCTCGTTGCCAAATTTCTCCTGCTGCTCTTCGCCCATTGTCAACGGATTTCATCCCCGCCACAGCCGCGTGGCAAGTCCACCGCCAAGTTAGGGTATGGACTTGATCTTTGTGCTATCCACGTCTGATTCCTAGCACATTGTTTTCATATTGAATCTTGCCACGATTACAACTCTTCTATCCAGCCAAAGTAGTTCATAGATTAGATGAGATTCAAATTTTTAGGTTTAGGTTTCCGCCTAAACCATCTCGGACCCACCGAGTTGAAAAACTCGGTCTCACCGATTTGGCTTATGCCATTGCACTAGTGACTCTCGGTCTGACCGAGAATTACTAATCGGTGCAACCGATTTGAGAATTCTGTGAAACCCTAGCAGTCTCGGTACCACCGAACTTAAACTCAGTCCAACTGAGATCATCAGTTTAGGTTCCAAAACTGCTTCGGTATCACCGAGTTTGAAAATCGGTGGATCCGAAATGTTTTCTGTGGAAAACTAAAACTGAACTTTTGAGTCATTCTTTTGCAAAAACCTCTGCATTTTGTGATGCTCATCTTTTCTATCTCATCTATAAACTCTTCACAGGGTCAGCAGTCAGCTTTTGCAGTATGTCTGATCAAAGTGACAGCCAGAACAGGTCAGAAGAGCAGATAAACTTGAGTGAGGGCACTAGTCCCTCAACTTCAGATGAAGGGAGCAGAAGTACTCCTAGAAATTTTCCTAAGGCTGCTACTAGGCAAAGGAGGAAAAGAACTTCAGATTCAGAGGATGAAGATTACAAAGCTGAGGAAGATGAGGCTACTTCCAAGAAAGTTGTGCTCAAGAAGGAAAGGGTCATGAAGATCAAAAGGCCTGTAGGAAGACAACCAATGTCCAAGGCCAGAACATCAACACAACTACCTGAAAATCCTGATCCCAAAGAGCCAGTTGCTGAAAGCAAGAAGAGGAAGGAAAGGGTCAAGAAGACCATGACCAGAGTTATTGGGCAAGCTTCCATGGTGGAAGAGGAAGAAGAGCTCACTGCACCAAAGACCAAAGGCACCAAAGCTTATGGGTGATGCTATTAGATCGTGGGCTGCCACATCTAAGCCCAAGGAAGCACCCAAAGCTGCCCCAAGGCCAAGTCTGCACCAAAGAGGAATACTAGGAGTATTGCAAAGCTGAGAAGAACAAGGCCCCAAAGTGCACGAGGTTGATGAGGAAGATGAAGAAGGACAAGTTCGAGGAAGCTCAAGCCAAAGATACCAGACCACAATGATGCCCATCCTGTGGTGAGAACATGAGAATCGTGAAGGATTCTGTATTGAGACTGTGGAGAATGGAAGATCCATATGCTTCAAGGAGAAGAACTGCTGTTGTTTACAGGTTCCATACAAAGGAACAGCAGGACTTCTATGAGACAATCTTGTTGGACAAGAAGCCCATTGTGTGTGGTATGAGGTGGGTCGACTGGACCTACATGAAGGAGAATGAAGAGCACTATCCTGGAGTGCAGGACATCTTTATTGCTTATGGAGTTGCAGATTTTGTCGGGCAAAAGCTCACAAATTGGAATGATGAGCTTATCATGCAGTTTTACTCCACAACACATTTTTACCCAGATGGGAGAATTGTTTGGATGTCTGAAGGTACAAGGTACCGATCCAACTGTTGAGGAGTGGGCAAAGCTGATAAATGCCCTAGAGGAGAATGAGGATGACCTAGACATTTATGCCAAGAAGAAAAAGGATCACAATTCAATGGCTCACATGTACAAGGAAATTCCAAACAAGGCATTAGCAACTCACAAGTTTGGATCAGCTCACTTTCTGTTGTCAGGGTTGCCAACCATAAATTGGATTCGGAGGCACAATTTGTTGCCCAAGTCTGGTGACCATAACATGATCAGAGGGCATGCCATCAACATGTTGCATGTGTTTGATGTGCCAAAGAAGTTTAAAGTCATGAGCCTGATCATTGAAACTATCAAGAGGACTGCAGCAGATCAGAAGAGGAGTTGTGGATATGCACCTCAGATTGAAGAACTGATAAACTCAAAGATGGGCACAGGAAAATATCAGTTGGATAAGGAACACTTTCCACTTTATCCAGACTTTGAGGACAATGAGGTTGTCATGAATGAAGATTATCCACAATCAGTTCAAGCGCAGGAGAAGAAGGAGAAGGCAAAGAGGGGGAAGGCTGCCAAGATGCCAACTCAAGAGG
Source organism: Aegilops bicornis (assembly GCA_021605145.1). Classification (NCBI taxonomy): domain Eukaryota; kingdom Viridiplantae; phylum Streptophyta; class Magnoliopsida; order Poales; family Poaceae; genus Aegilops; species Aegilops bicornis. The sequence continues at coordinate 454,232,098 of CM038672.1, forward strand.
AGGCATCTAAGTATTTCTTGAAGAACAAGCAGGAGCAACTTGGTTACTTAATAGCATCAACTCTGAGGATTGAGAAGGGATTGGCCACCCTAACTCAAAACCAGGAGAGCCTGGAGAGAATCATAGAACAGAAGTTCTATAACTTAGATGTGAAAGTAACTGAGATTCAGACTGCAGTGGAGGAACTGCAAGATGACATGCAGGAGAGGAAGGGCAAGACTACAACCAATGTGTTTGCCAGAGTGCCTAGAGCCCAGAGGTCATCAACTGTGCCAATTTCTGACACAAGAGCAACTTCGTCTGCACTAGCTACAGCCTCAGTGCCACCAGCTCCAGCACCTTCATCAGCTCCAGCTCCATCTACATCAACTGAAGTCTTCGTCCAAGAAGCCATCTCTACACCACCACCAGAAGATCAAGCCTGAGAGTCGACCTAGCACTATGCATTTTCTATGAACTTTTTGGTAACTTGTTGCCAAAGGGGAAGAAAAATGTATAGATCATAGGCTTCGAGAGAGAGTGTGTATTCCTTTTGTTCTCTCTTGCTTTATTTGGTGGTTTTTCAAACTTTGTTTGCTTTTGGTTGAGATACTATGCTTGTGAGACATTGATGATCATGTGTTTGATCATAAGCTACACTTATGCATGCTTGATATTATCCTATCTATCTTATGTGATCACTCACTTTGCTTGGTGATGAGTGCATGTATTCATTGTTTATTATTTTGAGCGCTCCACCAAGATGTATGTGACATGGAAGAGTAACCCATGAGCCTAATTCATTGTGCATTTGTAGTCCAAAGCAAATCTAAAACTATGCACAAATTTAGGGGGAGCTCTTGCTTATCACATACTTCTCAAAGCGACGATGTTATTTAAATCTTATTATCTTTTGTCGAAGCTTTGATCTATATGTTGTCATCAATTAACAAAAAGGGGGAGATTGGAAGTGCAACTATACCTAGGTGGTTTTGGTAATTCATAACAACATATAGCTCATTGAGCTAATGCTATTCCAACACTATTATTTCAGGAAAGCTCAATGAATGGCATGGCATGGATGATGAAAGTGGATCCCTCAAGATACTAAGGACAAAGGATTGGCTCGAGCTCAAAAGCTCAAGACTCTTCATTTTACATTTTAGTGATCCAAGATCACATTGAGTCTATAGGAAAAGCCAATACTATCAAGAAGGGATGAGGTGTTGTTTAATGAGCCTTTTGCTTCATGTGCTTAGTGATATGCTCCAAAACCCTCAACTACTTTCCCACATCCACAAATGACCTAAACCTAAAGCCAAAATCGGTCACACCGATTCTTTCTATCCAGCGCCACTGATTCCAAAAGTCATAGCCACTGCCACAAACCCTAAGCAAATCGGTCTTACCGATAGGGATCTCGGTCTCACCAAGATGGGGTTGCAATCTCTCTGTTTCCCTTCAGAACGCTTCGGTCTAACCGAAGTGAGTGATCGGTCCCACCGAGATTGCAATGTAAACTCTCTGTTTCCTTTTTGTAACATTTCTGTCTCACCGAAAAGAGCAAATCGGTCCCACTGAGTTTACCTGACCAACTCTCTGGTTAGCTAATTACCAAAATCGGTCTCACCAAGTTCGTGTAATCGGTCCCACCGAGATTATGTTATGCCCTAACCCTTACCATATCGGTCTCACCGAGATGCATGTTAGTCCCACCGAGTTTGGTAGATTGTGTGTAACTGTTAGATTTTGTGTGGAGGCTATATATACCCCTCCACCTCCTCTTCATTCGTGGAGAGAGCCATCAGACTGAACCTACACTTCCAACTTACCAGTTCCGAGAGAGAACCACCTACTCATGTGTTGAGGCCAAGATATTCCATTCCTACCATATGAATCTTGATCTCTAGCCTTCCCCAAGTTGCTTTCCACTCAAATCATCTTTCCACCAGATCCAAATCCTATGAGAGAGAGTTGAGTGTTGGGGAGACTATCATTTGAAGCACAAGAGCAACGAGTTCATCATCAACACACCATTTGTTACTTCTTGGAGAGTGGTGTCTCCTAGATTGGCTAGGTGTCACTTGGGAGCCTCCGACAAGATTGTGGATTTGAACCAAGGAGTTTGTAAGGGCAAGGAGATCCACTACTTCGTGAAGATCTACCGCTAGTGAGGCAAGTCCTTCGTGGGCGACGGCCATGGTGGGATAGACAAGGTTGCTACTGTGGACCCTTCATGGGTGGAGCCCTCCGTGGACTCGCCAGAACTGCTACTCCTTCGTGGGTTGAAGTCTCCATCAACGTGGAGGTACGATAGCACCACCTATCGGAAGCACACCAAAAACATCCGTGTCTCCAATTGCGTTTGAACCCTCTAAACTCTTCCCTTTACTTTCTTGCAAGTTGCATGCTTTAATTTCCGCTGCCAATATACTCTTTGCATGCTTGCTTGAGTTGTGTGATGATTGCTTGACTTGTCCTAAAATAGCTAAAATCTGCCAAACTATAAAATTGGGAAAAGGTTAAGTTTTTTATTGGTCAAGTAGTCTAATCACCCCCCTCTAGACATACTTCAAGGTCCTACACCGCATCGGCATGGTGCAACAACGCGGCATGGCCATCGCCAGCCTGTTCGGGGCAGATCACCCCGTCTACGCCACGCCTGCGGAAAACATACGAGCTGCCCAGGTGGCAGCGGAAGAGCTGGACAAGTTCGAGGGCGAAGAGCGTCGCTAGAAGGCGGAGCGTGTCCAGCGACTCCTCGACGTGGCTGCTGAGCAGCACGAGGCTGGCTGCCGCACTGAGGTGCCCAACCGGCAAAATGACGATCCGCCTCCCCGCCCAGACCAAGGCGCGACATCCCGGACGCCGACTGGTGGCGTCCGCGGAAGAAGAGTCAAGGAGCCGGCTGCCAGCCGCAGCCGGACTCGCCTCACCATCGAGCGCGACCAAGACGGCCGCCCGAGAGCAGTAGAATGACGGGATGACTGTCCGCCTCCTCCCCCTCGCAGGGAAAGGCGTGTATCCCCGCCGCCTGTTGAGCACCCGACACTCGGCGACCGCCTTGGCCGCCGAGAAGGAGTCGGATAGAATGATGCCCGCCACCGGATCAACCACCTCAACCGATCCCTCGCACTAGAAGAAGAACATGAGCTGGGTCCGCCCTGTTTTGGCCCCCGCATTCGAGATGAGCCCTTCCCCAAAGGGTTCACGCTCTCGAGAGATACGTCCAAATACACCGGCTCCGTGAAGCCGGAGGACTGGCTGGTCGACTACTCCATAGCCGTCAGCATCGCAAACGGCAACAAGCGCGTTGCTGTGAAGTATGTTCCGCTCATGCTCCAGGGCACGGCTCGGAGATGGCTGAACAACCTGAAGCCCCGCAGCATCAACAGCTGGGTTGATTTCACCGAAGCATTCATCCGCAACTTCACCAGCACGTACAAGCGGCCGCCAAAGCCCCGCCAACTCTCCTTATGCGTTCAAGGCCCCAACGAGTCGACTCGCTACTACCTCGACGCATTGGGCCGAGCTGCGCAACTCTTGCGAGGGCGTGCACGAGGTGCAAGCCATCGAGTACTTCACCGCCAGGTGCCGAGAGGGCACCCTTCTCAAGCACAAGCTTCTTTGCGACGAGTCGGCTACCCTCGACGAGCTGCTGATCATAGCAGATAAATACGCCACGACCGACTCCTCCATGAAGGCAGAGATCCAAGTTGATGCATCTGGCAAAGTGGCTCCTCCAGCTCCTCGGGCCCTGGCTGGTGACACCAGTCGGCGTCAGCAACCCAACGCCAACAAATGCAAGGCCGCGCAGCCGGCTTCTACAAGCCGGCAGGTGGCGACAGTCGAAGACCAGCAGCCAGAAGGGTAGCCTCCATCCAAGCGCCAGAAGGGCGGCAAGCCCAATTGGCTGCCTGCTTTCTCGTATGAGCAGACTCTTGATGCACCCTGCAAATTTCACAGTGGCGCGAAGCCGTCCAACCACACCACTCGGAAGTGCCATTGGCTCACTAAGATCGCCAAGGGTGACGGCCTTCTGCCTCCTCCGCCTGCTGGGCAGCCGGCTCCTCCCCCACCCCAACAACCGGTAGTTCGACCGGTCGGAGCCATACAAGACGAGTATCCCGAAGAGCACAGAGCTTATGTCATGTTCACCAGCGTGGCCGACGACAAGCACAGCAGACGGCAACGACAGCAAGAGGCAAACGCAGTGGCATCAGAGACCTCCGAGTCCATGCATTGGTCCGAGAAGCCCATCAGCTGGAGCAGAGCCGACCACCCAGAAATAATTCCATTTCCCAATCCCGGCTCCTATGCCCTGGTTCCGGATGCCACTTTTTCCACAGAGAGGCGAGTTGCTCGCTTCTCCCGAGTCCTGATAGATGGAGGCAGCAACATCAACATCCTGTACAAGGATACCATGGAGAAGTTAGGAATCAAACAAAGGCAGCTTCAGCCCGGATCAGATTCCATGGCATAGTTCCCGCCTTTCTTGCTCACCAATCGGCAAGATCCAGATAGACGTCCTCTTTGGAGACAAAGATCACTTCCGTCGAGAGCCAGTCTGGTTTGAGGTGGTGGACCTTGAGAGCCCATACCATGCGCTACTTGGCCGGCCTGCTCTGGCCAAGTTCATGGCGGTCCCCCACTATGCTTACCTTAAGATGAAGATGCCGAGTTCCAAGGGAATTCTGACCATAGCAGGGGATTACAAGAAGTCATCCGCCTGCGTGGTAGATAGCAGCCGGCTGGCCGAGTCCCTTGTGATCGCTGCTGAGAAGCGGCTCCTTGACCGGGTTGTGGCGATGGCAGGCAAGCAGCTGGAAATGTCACCCAACCCCAAGGAGTCGGAAGCCGAGGGCTCGTTCAAGCCTGCGAAAGAGACAAAGAAGATACCCTTGGACCCGGAGCACCCGGAGAGGCACGCCGTCATAGGAGCAAATCTTGACAACAAATAGGAAGGCGAGCTCGTCGATTTCCTCCGTGAGAATCAGGATATCTTTGCATGGTCTCCCAAAGACATGGTGGGTGTTCCGACGGATTTCGCCGAGCACAAATTGCACGTCTGGTCTGATGCCAAACCAGTCAGGCAGCCCTTGCGCCGCCTGTCAGAAGAGAAGAGAAGAGACGTCGGAGAAGAGATAGCCCTGCTGCTGGCAGCCGGCTTCATCATGGAAGTGTTCTTTCCAGAGTGGCTGGCCAACCCAGTCCTTGTGATGAAGAAAAACAAGCAGTGGCGCATTTGTATTGATTATACCAGCCTCAACAAAGCCTGCCCCAAAGACCCATTTGCTTTGCCGAGAATTGACCAAGTGATAGACTCCACAACCGGATGCGAGCTGTTGAGTTTTTTGGACGCATACTCAGGGTATCACCAGATCAAGCTGAACCCGGCCGACAGGCTGAAGACCGCCTTCATCACACCGTTTGGAGCCTTCTGCTACTTGACCATGACGTTCGGCTTGAGGAATGTCGGCGCCACGTTTCAATGTTGCATGCAGAAGTGCCTCCTCAAGCAACTCGGCCGAAACGCCCATTCTACATAGATGATGTGGTGGTGAAGACGGAGAAGCGTGGAACGCTGCTAGAAGACCTCAAGGAGACCTTTGAGAACTTGCGCCAATTTCAAATCAAGCTCAACCTGGAGAAATGCGTCTTTGGAGTGCCAGCCGGCCAGCTTCTTGGCTTTCTGATCTCAGAGCGCGGCATAGAGTGCAACCTTGTGAAGATCAAAGCCATCAAGAGGATGGAAGTGCCCACCCGGCTGCTGGACGTGCAAAAATTCACTGGCTTCTTGGCATACATCAGCCGTTTCATCAGCCGGCTGGGCGAGAAGGCTCTTCCCCTGTACCAGCTCATGATGACCACTTTTTTCGAGTGGAACGATGCTACGTCTCGAGCTTGTGTTGGTTTTCCCCGAAGAGGAGGGGATGATGCAGCACAGTAGCATAGGTATTTCCCTCAGTTTTTGAGAACCAAGGTATCAATCCAGTAGGAGGCCACGCGCAAGTCCCTCGTACCTGCACAAAACGCTAGCTACTCGCAACCAACGCGATTAGGGGTTGTCAATCCCTTCAAAGTCACTTACGAGAGTGAGATCTGATAGAGATAATATTTTTGGTATTTTTGGTATAAATATGCAAAGTAAAAAGTAAAAGCAAAGCAAGTAAATAAAGTGATGGAGATTGATATGATGAGAATAGACCCGGGGGCCATAGGTTTCACTAGTGGCTTCTCTCAAGAGCATAAGTATTCTATGGTGGGTGAACAAATTACTGTTGAGCAATTGACACAAATGAGCATAGTTATGAGGTTATCCAGGCAATGATCATGTATATAGGCATCACGTCTGTGACAAGTAGACCGAAACGATTCTTCATCTACTACTATTACTCCACTCATCGACCGCTATCCAGCATGCATCTAGAGTATTAAGTTAAAAACAGAGTAACGCCCTAAGCAAGATGACATGATGTAGAGGAATAAATTCATGCAATATGATAAATACCCCATCTTGTTATCCTCGATGGCAATAATACAATACATGCCTTGCAACCCCTTCTGTCACTAGGTAAGGACACCGCAAGATTGAACCCAAAGCTAACCACTTCTCCCATTGCAAGAACTACCAATCTAGTTGGCCAAACCAAACGGATAATTCGAAGAGACTTGCAAAGATAACTTAATCATACATAAAATAATTCAGAGAAGAATCAAATATTTTCCATAGATAAGCTGGATCATAAACCCAAAATTCATCGATCTCAACAAACACACCGCAAAAAGAAGATTACATCGAATAGATCTCCACGAGAGAGGGGGAGAACATTGTATTGAGATCCAAAAGAGAGAAGAAGCCATCTAGCTACTAGCTATGGACCCGAAGGTCTGAAGTAAACTACTCACACTTCATCGGAGGGGCTATGGTGATGATGTAGAAGCCCTCCGTGGTGGATGCCTCCCGTGAGCTCAAACAGGCCCCAAGATGAGATCTCGTGGATACAGGAAGGTACGGCAAGGAATTAGGTTTTTGGCTCCGTCCCCGATCTGTTGGGGGTACGTAGGTATATATAGGAGGAAGGAGTACATCGGTGGAGCGTCAGGGTCCCACGAGGCAGGGGGCGCGCCAAGGGGGGAGGGCGCGCCCCCCACCCTCGTGAACGCCTCTGGCACTCCTTGGAGTAGGGTCCAAGTCTCCTGGATCACGTTCGGTGAGAAGATCACGTTCCCGAAGGTTTCATTCCGTTTGGACTCCGTTTGATATTCCGCTTTCTTGAAACACTGAAATAGGCAAAAACAAAGCATTGCAGGTTGGGCCTCCTTAATTGGTTAGTCCCAAAAATAATATAAAAGTGGAAAATAAAGCCCATTATAGTCCAAAACAATAGATAAAGTAGCATGGAGCAATCAAAATTATAGATACATTGGAGACGATCGTGCATCCCCAAGCTTAATTCCTGCTCGTCCTCGAGTAGGTAAATGATAAAAAGATAATTTTTGATGCGGAGTGATACTTTGGCATAATTTCAATGTAAATCTTCTTAAATGTGATATGAATATTCAGATCCGAAAGATTCAAGACAAAAGTTCATATTGACATAAAAATAATAATACTTTTCAAGCATACTAATCAAAATAATTATGTCATCTCAAAATAACATGGCCAAAGAAAGTTCATCCCTAGAAAATCATATAGTTAGGCTATGCTTCATTTTCGTCACACAAAGATGTTCCCAACTTCTATACCCCCGATGACAAGCCAAGCAATTGTTTCATACTTAAATAATCTCAAACTTTTTCAACCTTCACGCAATACATGAGCGTGAGCCATGGATATAGCACTATGGGTGGAATAGAGTATGATGATGGGGATTGTGTGGATAAGACAAAAAAGAGAAAGTCTCACATTGACGAGGATAATCAACGGGCTATGGAGATGCCCATCAATTGATGTCAACATGAGGAGTAGGGATTGCCATGCAACGGATGCACTAGAGCTATGAATGCTCAACAAAAGAAAACTAGTGGGTGTGCATCCAACTTGCTTGCTCATGAAGACCTAGGGCATTTGAGGAAGCCCATCGTAGGAATATACAAGCCAAGTTCTATAATGAAAAATTCCCACTAGTATAAAAGGACAACTTATGAAACTCACTATATGGAAAACATGGTGCTACTTTGAAGCACAATATATGACACTTACTACATGAAGAACGAGGTGCTACTTTGAAGCACAAAATATGAGACTCATTACATGAAGAACAAGGTGCTACTTTGAAGCACAAGTGTGGAAAAAGAGATAGTAGCATTGCCCTTTTTTTGGCCTTTCTCTTTTTTTTTATTTGGGCAATTCTCTAATAATGATGATCATCACACTTCTATTGATTACAACATAAATATTACAACTCGAAACTAGAACAAGTTATAACTCTATATGAATGCCTCCGGCGGTGTACCGGGATGGTGCAATGAATCAAGAGTGACATGTATGAAAAATAATGCATGGTGGCTTTGCCACAAATACGATGTCAACTACATGATCATGCAATGGCAATATGACAAAAGTAAAGTATGTCATGAGGATGATGGTGGAAGTTGCATGGCAATATATTTCAGAATGGCTATGGAAATGCCATAATAGGTAGGTATGGTGGCTGTTTTGAGGAAGATATAAGGAGGTTTATGTGTGATAGAGCGTATCGTATCACGGGGTTTGGATGCACCAGCGAAGTTTGTGCCAACTCTCAATGTGAGAAAGGGCAATGCACGGCAATCAAGAGGCTAGCAATGGCGGAAAGGTAAGAGTGCGTATAATCCATGGACTCAACATTAGTCAAAAGAACTCATATACTTATTGCAAAATTTAGAAGTCATCAAAAATCAAGTACTACGCGCATGCTCCTAGGGGGATAGATTGGTAGGAAAAGACCATCGCTCATCCCCGACCGCCACTCATAAGGATGCACAAGCCAGGTACACTTCATGTTTCAATTTTTTTACATAACTTTAACCATACGTGCATGCTACGGGACTTACAAACTTCAACACAAGCATTTCTCAAATTCACAACTACTTAACTAGCATGATTTTGATATTATCACCTCCATATCTCAAAACAATTATCAAGCATCAAACTTATCTTAGTATTCAATGCACTCAAAAGAAAGTTTCACATATCTTGAACACCAAGTATATTAATATTAAGCAAATTACCATGCTATTAACGACTCTCAAAATAATCTAAATGAAGCATGAGAGATCAAGTTTCTTTAAAACAAATCCACCACCGTGCTCTAAAAGATATAAGTGAAGTACTAGAGCAAAAATTATCATGCTCAAAAAGATATAAGTGAAGCACTATGGGCAAACTATCAAGCTCAAAAGATATAAGTGAAGCACATAGAGTATTCTATCAAATTTCAATTCATGTATGGCTCTCTCAAAAGGTGTGTACAGCAAGGATGATTGTGGTAACTAACAAGCAAAGACACAAATAATACAAGATGCTCCAAGCAAAACACATATCATGTTGGTGAATAAAAATATAGCTCCAAGTAAATTACCGATGGAAGTGGATTTAAAGAGGGATGCCTTCCGGGCATCCCCAAGCTTTGACTTTTTGGTGTCCTTGGATTATCTTGGGGGTGCCATGGGCATCCCAAAGCTTAGGCTCTTGCCACTCCTTGTTCCATAATCCATCAAAAGATTCACCCAAAACTTGAAAACATCACAACACAAAACTCAATAGAAATCTCGTGAGCTCCGTTAGAGAAAGAAAACAAAAGACTACTTTAAGGTACTGTAATGAACTCATTCTTTATTTATATTGGTGTTAAACCTACTGTATTCCAACTTCTCTATGGATTGTAAACTATTTTACTAACCATAGATTCATCAAAATAAGCTAACAACACACGCAAAACAGAATCTGTCAAAAATAGAACAGTCTGTAGTAATCAGTAACTAACGCAAACTTCTGGAACCCAAAAACTTCTACCAAAATTAGACGACCTGGAAAATTTGTTTATTGATCAGCATCAATTGGAATCAATATTTTATCACGTTCTGGTGATTTTTAACAATTCGGGCACTGAGCACAAAGATTCTGGAAATTACAGCAAGATCAAATAACTATCATCCAAGAAGATCCAATAGGTCCAACTTGGCACAAAAACTAATTAAAAGATAAAACCACATCTAAACAGAGGCTAGATGGATTATTTATTACTAGGCAGAAATGATAAATATTGGGTTGTCTCCCAACAAGCGCTTTTCTTTAAAGCCTTTTTAGCTAGGCATTGAGATTTCGATGATGCTCACATGAAAGACAAGAATTGAAGCACAAATAGAGCATCATATAGCACTTGAAAAACACATCTAAGTCTAACATACTTCCTATGCATAGGCATCTTATAGGCAAACAAATTTGCAAGGCAAGCAAAAACTAGGATATGCAAGGAAGAAGAAAGTGACGATAGCAATCTCAACATGAAGAGAGGTAATTTAGTAACATGAAAACTTCTACAACCATATTTTCCTCTCTCATAATAATTACATGTAGGATCATAAGCAAATTCAACAAAATAGCTATCACATAACATATTCTTAACATGATCCACATGTATGCAAAGTTGACGCTCTTCCAAAATAGTGGGATTATCATTAACTAAAGTCATGATTTCTCCAAGCCCACTTTTATCAAAATTTCATAAGATTGAATATTATCCAAATATGTGGGATCTAAAGTTAACACTCTTCCGAACCCACTTTCAATATTATTGCAAACAATATTATCAATCTCATATTCATCATGGGGCTTAAATAAATTTTCAAGATCATAAGAAGAATCACCCCAATCATGATCATTGCAACAAGTAGTAGACATAGCAAAACTAGCATCCCCAAGCTTAGGGTTTTGCATCTTATTAGCACAACTGACATCAAAAGAATTTATAATAAAATCATTGCAATCATGCTTTTTATTCAAAGATCTACCGTGAGTCACTTCACGGATTTTAGGCAAAACCTTATAAAGATAATCTAGTGCATCCAAATCACTAGGAATTGGTTCATCATAATTGGATCTCTTAAAAAGATTGGCAAACGGATGAGGATCCATAGATATTAGCTTCTTTGTTTAGGAATAAATAACCATCTAATCCAACCAAACGAGCAAACGAACAGACGAGAAAAAGGCAACGGAAAGAGAGGAGGAGATTGGGAAGGAGAGGGCGAATAAAATGGCAAAGGTGAAGTGGGGGAGAGGAAAACGAGAGGTAAATGGCAAATAATGTAATGCGAGAGATAGGGATTGTGATGGGTACTTGGTATGTTGACTTTTGCGTGAGCCTCCCCGGCAACGGCGCCAGAAATACTTCTTGCTACGCCCTCGAGCTTATGCTTGGTTTTCCCCAAGAGGAGGGGATGATGCAGCACAGTAGCGTAAGTATTTCCCTCAGTTTTTGAGAACCAAGGTATCAATCCAGTAGGAGGCCACGTGCAAGTCCCTCGTACCTGCACAAACCAACGCGATTAGGGGTTGTCAATCCCTTCACGGTCACTTACGAGAGTGAGATCTGATAGAGATAATATTTTTGGTATTTTTGGTATAAAGATGCAAAGTAAAGAGTAAAAGCAAAGCAAGTAAATAAAGTGATGGAGATTGATATGATGAGAATAGACCCGGGGGCCATAGGTTTCACTAGTGGCTTCTCTCAAGAGCATAAGTATTCTATGGTGGGTGAACAAATTACGTTGAGCAATTGACAGAATTGAGCATAATTATGAGGTTATCCAGCAATGATCATGTATATAGGCATCACGTCCGTGACAAGTAGACCCAAACGATTCTGCATCTACTACTATTACTCCTCTCATCGACCGCTATCCAAAGATGCATCTAGAGTATTAAGTTAAAAACAGAGTAACGCCTTAAGCAAGATGACATGATGTAGAGGAATAAATTCATGCAATATGATAAATACCCCATCTTGTTATCCTCGATGGCAACAATACAATACGTGCCTTGCAACCCCTTCCATCACTAGGTAAGGACACCGCAAGATTGAACCCAAAGCTAACCACTTCTTCCATTGCAAGAACTACCAATCTAGTTGGCCAAACCAAACGGATAATTCGAAGAGACTTGCAAAGATAACTTAATCATACATAAAAGAATTCAGAGAAGAATCAAATATTTTCCATAGATAAGTTGGATCATAAACCCACAATTCATCGGGCTCAACAAACACACCGCAAAAAGAAGATTACATCGAATAGATCTCCACGAGAGAGGGGGAGAACATTGTATTGAGATCCAAAAGAGAGAAGAAGCCATCTAGCTACTAGCTATGGACCCAAGGTCTGAAGTAAACTACTCACACTTCATCGGAGGGGCTATGGTGATGATGTAGAAGCCCTCCATGGTGGATGCCCCTCCCATGAGCTCCTAACAGGCCCCAAGATGGGATCTCGTGGATACAGGAAGGTACGGCGGTGGAATTAGGATTTTTTGCTTCGTCCCCGATCTGTTGGGGGTACGTAGGTATATATATAGGAGGAAGGAGTACGTCGGTGGAGCGTCAGGGGGCCCACGAGGCAGGGGGGCGCGCCCAGGGGGGAGGGCGCGCCCCCCACCCTCGTGACCGCCTCTGGCACTCCTTGGAGTAGGGTCCAAGTCTCCTGGATCACGTTCGGTGAGAAGATCACGCCCTCAAGGTTTCATTCCGCTTGGACTCCGTTTGATATTCCGCTTCTTCAAACACCGAAATAGGCAAAAAACAGCACTGGGCTGGGCCTCCGGTTAATAGGTTAGTCCCAAAAATAATATAAAAGTGGAAAATAAAGCCCATTATAGTCCAAAACAATAGATAAAGTATCATGGAGCAATCAAAAATTATAGATACATTGGAGACGTATCAAACGACAAGGTGGACGAAGCTTTTCTCCAGCTCAAGAAGATGCTGACCACTTCGCCTATCCTGGCGGCTCCGACTCCTAAGGAACCCATGCTCCTCTACATCGCCGCCACCAGCTGGGTGGTCAGCACAGTCATAGTGGTCGAACGCAAGGAAGAAGTTAAAGCACTACCAGTCCTGAGGCCAGTGTATTACCTGAGTGAAGTGTTGTCCGCCTCCAAGCAAAACTACCCCCACTATCAGAAGATGTGCTACGGCGTGCACTTTGCCGCCAAGAAACTGAAGCCATACTTTCAAGAGAACCCAATCACAGTGGTCTGCATAGCTCCGCTTGTCGTGATCACTGGAAGCCTAGATGCTTCGGGTCGAGTGGCCAAATTGGCCATAGATTTGGCCCCCTACACCATCTACTACCAGCCTCGCACCGCCATCAAGTCACAAGCACTGGCCGACTTCCTCGTCGACTGGGCCGAGACCCAATACCTGCCGCCAGCGCTGGACTCCGCCCATTGGCGGATGCACTTCGATGGTTCCAAGATGCGCACTTGTTTGGGAGCCGGCATCGTCCTCACCTCTCCCAAAGGCGACAAGCTTAGATATGTGATGCAAATTCACTTTGCCGCCTCATACAACATCGCTGAATACGAGGCACTTATTCACGGGCTCCGGCTTGCCAAGGAACTCGCCATTCATCGGATCCTGTGTTATGGAGACTCTGACGTGGTGGTCCAGCAGTCGTCGAGCGACTGGGACGCCAAGGATGCTAACATGGCTAGCTACCGTTTCCTCGTCCAGCAACTCAGCAGATACTTTGAAGGGTGCGAATTCCTCCATGCGCCAAGAAATCACAATGAGCAAGCAGATGCCTTGGCACGAATCGGCTCCACCCGACAAGAAATACCAACCGGCGTCGCCCTACAACGCCTCCTCAAGCCGTCTGTCAAGCCATCGCCAGAGTCGGATTCCATCTTCGTGCCGGCTCCTCCTGAAGCAGTCGGATCCGACTTGAGAGCCCCAGCATCCGGCACGGGAATTCGGCAGCGGCCCAGGTCATGCGTACGCACCCGGCCCGGACTTGAACCCGGCCCGGGACTGCAGCTGATCAGCTAGGGGACTTCAGAGCGCACCTGTGGATCGCAGCAGTCGGCCCGGGGACTTCATCGACCCAGCAACCGGCAGCCGACTCCAACCCGCCGCCTCCCGGCCCAACCGCCCTCGTCCAAGTTGCAGTCCTAGCAGTCGAAGAAATTGCAGCACCTTCATGGGCCCAGCCCATCCTCAACTTTCTCGTGAACAAAGAGCTGCCAGCTGATGAGATCTCGGCCCGACAAGTGCAACGCCGGGCAGCAGCATACACCATAGTCAACAGAGAGCTTGTAAGGCGCAATGTCACTGGTGTCTACCAGCGCTGCGTAGAGCCGGAGCAAGGCCAAGCAATCCTCAAAGATATCCATCAAGGCGAGTGCGGTCACCACGCGGCTTCAAGAGCACTTGTTGCCAAAGCTTTCCGCCATGGTTTTCTCTAGCAGACTGCTCTAGAAGACACCAAAGATTTGGTCCAAAAATGCAAAGGGTGCCAGAAGTTCCGCTCCAAGCCCCATCAGCCGGCTTCTGCACTCAAGACTATCCCCATTTCCTGGCCCTTTGCTGTCTGGGGCCTGAACATGGTGGGACCATTCAAAACAGTGCGAGGTGGCATGACTCATCTACTTGTCACGGTGGACAAGTTCACCAAGTGGATAGAAGCAAAACCAATCAAGAAATTGAATGGTCCGACTGCTGTGACTTTCATCTCCGACATCACCACCCGGTATGGCATACCACACAGCATCATCACCGACAATGGCACGAACTTTGCCAAAGGTGCCTTGGCCCGTTTATGCGCGACGCAGGGCATCCGACTGGACTTAGCGTCTATTGCCCATCCGCAGTCAAACGGCCAAGTAGAGCAAGCAAACAACCTCATCTTGTCCAGCATCAAGCCCCGACTGGTCGAGCCTCTAGAGCGCTCGGCCGGCTGTTGGCTCGATGAGCTGCCGTCCGTCCTTTGGAGCCTGCTCACAACTCCGAACAAGTCAACCGGCTTCACGCCTTTCTTCCTCATCTACGGTGCCGAAGCCGTCATCCCGACGGACATAGAATTCGACTCCCCTCGAGTCACCATGTACACCGCCGGCTTCCCCATTCTATGCCACAAACTCCAGTGGTGGCGGCGCGGAGTTCAGGGGAGTGATGAATATTGCCGACTGGCGGCGTGCGGCTTCTTCAGCCTGCTTCTTTGCCGTGGTGGCTGCCTCGGCGTCCGCCAACTTCTTCAGGGCGGCAGCCTCCGCCCTCTCCGCTTCCGCCTTCTCCAAGCGGTCGGCCTCCTGCTCCTCGCGCGCCTCCCGTGCGTTTCGCTCCTTTGCCTCTTGGAGGTCGGTGGCCGGGTCGATTCGCCTGATGGTGGCAGAAGTCTCCGCCGACCCAACGATGGAGGCGGCGGCCGACTTCTCAAGAGAGAGCGGGGCCCTAAGTCAAGAAGATAAAGCGAAAGAAACTCATAAAGAATCAACAAGGAAAAGATGAAGGCGCGAGAGGAAGGCAGTACTTACACGGAAACCAGCTGCGCCTCCTACACCGCCTTGTGGAAATGGATGGCCTTCGCGGCCGCCTCATCCCGCTTAGTCGCCGCGGCCGAGCCCTTGGGTTTCTTCGGCCGGCTGCTGAACAGACTCGGCGCGGCCCTGCGCTTGTGCGCACCACCTCGGGCTGCCGGCGCGGTAGACGAGCTCGCGCCCTGCTGGTCGGACCCCGGCTGGCGGCGCGGGACGGCTTCCCCTGCATCGTCGTCGGGCCAGTCCTCGAGGCCGGCCTTGAGCCCTGAGCCGCCTGTTTTGCCGCCTCCTCCCTTGGCGTCGTCTTCCAAAGCCGCCACCCCAAGTCGGGGTCATCCACGTCGCTCTCCGCATGGTCGGGGAGGAACCGACGCTCCGGCCCCGCGGCGCTGGCGGCCGGCTGGAGGAGGGGACCCTGCTCAAAGGCCGATTGGTCAGGTTGGACAGGCAGAACTCGGCAACAAAAATGATAGAGAAAAAGAAAGATAACTTACCATAGGCGGGGGGGTCGGCGCGTGAATACGGCTCCTTGCCAAACCGCCACTCCTCCGTGAGCTCGCAGTTCGCAAGGTAGTTCACCATGTGAGCTACCTCTGCGTGAGGCATCTCCTTGGTGCACAGCTGGCTTGGGTCCCGATGCCCGCTCATCTGACAGATCATGTGAGGGCGGCTCGAGCGGAGCACCCGGCGTGCCACGGCGGACAAAAAGTCGGGCCCGGCCAGCCCTCCGATCAGAAACACTCTGAGCCGCTGCGATGGCGGCGGCTCGTATAAGCGGCGATGTCTTGGCCCGGTACGACCAGTTGGGCCGCCTCCCAGCCGGCGGGCCGGCTGCGTAAGCCCGCAATTTGACCCAGTCGCCCTCCAGGAAGACGCTCTTCACGTAGAAGTACGACCGCTGCCACATCTTCACCGACTTGATCAACGTGATGGGAGGAAACAGATTTTCGGCCGTCGGCCTTCGCACCGCAATGGAAGCGCCGCATTGAGCTAGCACGCCCGCGAAGAGGGTGCCGAGCTTGGTGTAGAAGAACTCCCCCCAAAGCTCGATAGTGGGGAGGACGCCGAGGAAGCCTTCGCACAGAGTGACGAAGGCGGACAGCAGCACCACCGTGTTCGGGGTAAGGTGGTGCGGCTGAAGATTATAGAACTCGAGGAAGGCTCGGAAGAAGCCGCTCGCCGGCAGGCCGAGGCCGCGCAGGCAGTGCGAGTTGAAGACGACTCGCTCGCCCTCCTCTGGCACCGGCGAGACCTCCCTCTCCGGCGCGAGGTGAACGTTCACGTAGTCCTTGCCGGGCAGCCAACGCGTATGGCGGAGAAAGTCGATGTGGTCTTCATGGACTTCGGAGCCATCCCATGCTCCGGAGCTCGCCATGGGGGGCGCGGGGTTGGCAGATGAGCTCATCGGAGATGAACCACTGCAGCGCTTGGTGTGGCTTGGAGGCGCTACGGCGAGAGGAAGAAGGAGGAGGAAAGAATGGGGTGGAGGGGCGCGCGTGCTCCGTCGCTCCCCCTCCTCCCCCCACTTATAGGCCTATGGCTGCGAAGCCGAGGGGGCGATCGTGGGATTTACTGCGCCCACGACCCCACTCCCCCATGTTTATCGCGCGAGTTACTGCGTGCAGTAACTCCGTGGGAAAACTCAACCGCCCACCCCGGCCGCAGCGGATCCGCTCGCGTGCCGAGGCCCGGTAGTGGCGGGCCCCGCCAGCAGGCGTGTCCCATCACGAGCATGGGCTGGCAGACTGGCCCGGCCGCTCGACGCCACGTGACACACCCACGACGGGCGGCGGCCTAGAGGCTTAGCAAGCACGCCACCTGGTTCCTGCCGTCGCATTCAAAGTTTTGGATAAGTCAGGCTGGACGAGGCCGACTCCCGCCAGTCGGCTCGGCAGAAGTCGGACGAAGCTCCGCCTCAAGCACTCGGAGAAGGAAACTGCTGAGGCTCCTCAGCTGCTCAGCCGCGGCACCTCACCAACTTCGGGGACTACTGTCGGAGTAATGGGCCACGAGTAGGCTAACCCGAGTCCCTGAACCTTTCAAGACAACGGGGCTGGCTGCGCCCCTCAAGGCGTCAAGACGAAGTGCCGCCTTCTAATGGCCGGCTGGAGGAATAGCCGGCTGCCCGTAGACGGTCGAGTTCCAGAAGCCGGCATCAAGACAAGACGACTCCTAGTGGGCGGCTTCCAGAGAAGCCAACCCCTAGCAGTCGGCCCGTGGTGCCCATGAAGCCTGCACCCTCATCAAGAAAGACAGGACAGGGAGCGGCTACAGTGTAGCCCATCCCTCCCAAATCCAGGGATGGGCGTGGCCACAGTGCACCGTACGGGTGGGGATCTCCGCTCGGCGTGGTACTATTGCCACTCCACCCCTGACGTCACCACAAGCAGGCGGAGCCCTACTCCCACGACGGCCTGTCGGTACGGCCCAAGGATGATGGGCCCCACTGATCGACAAGAGCCCGGAAGACGACTAGAATCCCACCAGTCGGACCCGAGGGAGGTCGGCCCCCAGCAGTCGGCCTGCCCCTTCCTCGGGGCCCACACGCCATTAACCAGATGAGACACGGAGTGGCTACAGTAATCGCCCGCCAGACGGCGGGGCTGTAGCCACGCTCCCCTGACCGAGCCTGCGTCATTAGCATCACGGCTACAGTGATCAGCAGCCGACAGGACCCGCAAGCGGCGGGAGCGGCCTGCCGGCTCCGTACCAGATCAGTCGGAGGGGCCCACCAGGCAGCGGGCCCCAGCAGCCAGCGGAGAAGCCGGAGACCAGAGACACTGACAGCCGGGTCCTACACCCGTCTAGATTACCAATGTACCCCTAGGGGGTAGGCCTATATAAACCCCCAGGGCACCATGCAAAGGGTTCCCAACCTGTTAGAACTAGACTCACCCATAGAGAAAGGAGAGAGCTAGCCCTGGTTTCTCCCACCTCTAGCATACAACTCGAGGAGCACCATTGTATCACTAGTGCCTTAGTGATCATGCAGAGACCCCGCAGAGCATGACTAGGGGTGTTATCTCCTTGGAGAGCCCCGAACCTGGGTAAAGTGCGCCGGCGTTCGTGTCTACGCCTCATCCCGCTTCCAGGCACCGGCGACGTTCTACTCGCTCCCACCATGATAAGCCATCCTTTGGCATATGTCACACCCAACCCCCAACAACCGGCCTTGGAGCGGGAGAACCCGACGTGCAACAAAGGTGACCAGCAAGTCGGACGCCTTGAGGCCTTCGGCGTCGGTCAACACTCGGAGTCGGTTGATGGCCGTGGCGGCGTCTGCTGATACGGGCTACGACTTGTAGCCCCAGTTGGCCCGAGGCTCAGCCGGTGGGCCAGCTTCATAGGCCGGCAGGTTGATGAAGTCGAGGGCCGGGTCAACATTCTCCACGTAGAAGTAAGTTTGCTACCACATCTTGACCGACTGTGGCAGCTTGATGGCGGGGAAGACATTCTTCGGCGACGGCTGGCGCACCGGGATGAAGGCACCACACTGGATCACCTTCTCCTTGGCGGAGGTGCCCAGTTTGGTGTAAAAGAACGCTCCCCACAACTCGATGGTGGGGAGGATGCCGAGGTAGCCTTCGCACATCGTGACGGAGGCGGACAGCAACATCACGGTGTTGGGCATGATGTGATGCGGTTGGAGATGATAGAACTCGAGGAACGAGCGGAGAAAGCCGCTCGGCGGCAGGCCAAAGCCACGGATGAAGTGCGAGCGGAAGACGACCCACTTGCCCTCCCCCGACGCTGGCGAAATCTCCCCCGCAGGAGGCACGCGCGCCTTCATGTAACCCGCGCTGGAAGGCGCCGCTTGTCTCGAAGAAAGGCGATGTGGTCCTTGTTGACGTTCGACCCGTGCCAATCTCCTCCCCGCTCGCACGCCATGAAGAGGTCGATGAGGTAAATGGCGCGCCGGGGGAGCTGAGGATTGGTGCGGGGCCAAGAGGACCCGGGGCGGAAGAGCTCGACGGAGACAAGCAGCAGCAGCACTCCGGCGTAGCTCGGGGGCGCTGCGGCAAGAGGAAGAAGGAGACGAGGATGGGGCAGGAGGGCGCGCGTGCTCCACCGCTCCCCTCCTCCCCCTACTTATAGCTGGTGGGCTATGAAGCCGAGGGAGCGAGGCATGGGATCGTGGGATTAACTGCACCCACGACGCCACATCCCCATGTTTATCGCGCGAGTTACTGCGTGCAGTAACTCCACGAAGAAGCTGAACCGGCTGCCTCAGCCACAGCGGATCCGCCGCTGCGTCTGAGACCCGATGGCGGGCCCACCGGCCGTCGCCGCATCGCTGCGTGGGCTAGCAGGCTGGCCCGGCTGGCTGACGCCACGTGGCTTGCCCATGACGAGCGGAGGGCCTAGAGGCTTGGCTAGCACGCCACCTGGTTCCCGCCGTTTCGTTCGAAGTTTTCAGACAAGTCCATCTGGTCGTGGCTGACTCCCTCCAGGCGGCACGCCAGGAGTCGGATGAAGCTTCCGTCTAGAGCACTTAGAGAAGGAAACTGCTGAGACTTCTTGGTAAATCAGCCGCGACGCCTCACCAGCTTCGGGGACTACTGTTGGAGTAATGGGCCACGGGTAGCCTAACCAGAGTCCTGGAGCCTTTCAAGACAATGGGCCGGATGCGCCCCACAAACATACAGAATGAAGCACCACCTTCTAGTGGCCGGCTGGCTCAAGTGGCCGGCTGCCGGAAGGCGGCCAAGCTCCAGAAGACGACACTAAGATGGGCCGACTCCTAGCAGGCTACCTCCCAGAGAGGCCGAATCCCAGTAGGCGGCCCACGACGCCCTCCAAGTCTGCGCCTCCATTAAGAAGACAAGACATCATGTGGCTATAGTGTAGCCCATCACCCCCATATCCAGGGCAAGGCGCGGCCGCAGTGCCCCGTACAGGCGGAGATCTCCGCACGACACGACACTGTTGCCCCTCCACTCTTGATGTTACTCCTGTCATGCGGAGCCCTGCTCCCACGACGGCCTATCAGTACGGCCTGCAGGCGGCGGGCCCTACCAGGCAGCGAGAGCCCTAAGACTACGGAAGTTCACTCCGGCCGGACCCGAGGGAGGCCGGCCTCTAGTAGGCGGCCCACTCTTCCCTCCGGGTCCATGCACCATTAACCGGATGAGACACGGTGTGGCTACAGTGATTTCCCACCAGGCGGCGGGACTGTAGCCATGCTCCCCTGACCAAGCATGCATCATTAGCATTGCGGCTACAGTAATCAGCAGCCGACCAGACCATAAGCGGCGGAGCTGCCTGTCGACTGCATTCCCGATCAGCCGGGGCCCACCAGCGGCGGGCCCCAGCAGATTAAGCGGAGAAGCCGTGACAGAGACATCGACACCGGGTCCTACACCCGGCCAGATTACCATTGTACCCTTGGGGGTAGGCCTATATAAACCCCCCAGGGAACCTATGCAAAGGGTTCCAAACATGTTAGAACTAGACTCACACAAAGAGAGAGGAGAGAGCAAGCCTTGCCTTCTCCTACCTCTAGCATACAGCTCGAGGGGCACCATTGTACCCACTAGTGCCTTAGTGATCATGCGGAGACCCCGCAGAGCAGGACTAGGGGTGTTATCTCCTAGGATAGCCCCGAACCTGGGTAAAGTGCGTCGGCGTTCGTGTCTACGCCTCATCCCGCTTCCAGGCACCGGCGACATTCTACTCGCTCCCACCATGATAAGCCACCCTTTGGCATATGTCGCACCCAACCCCCGACAAGTAGCATTGCCCCTTTTATTTCTTTTCTATTTTTTGGGCCTTTCTCTCTTTTTTTATTTGGCCTTTCTCTTTTTTGGGGGGCAATCCTCTATTAATCATGATCATCACACTTCTATTTATTTACAACTCAATGATTACAACTCGATACTAGAACAAAATATGACTCTATATGAGTGCCTCCGGCGGTGTATCGGGATGGGCAATGAATCAAGAGTGACATGTATGATAAATTATGCATGGTGGCTTTGCCACAAATACAATGTCAACTACATGATCATGCAAAGCAATCTGACAATGATGAAGACTGTCATAATAAATGAAATGGTGGAAAGTTGCATGGCAATATATATCGGAATGGCTATGGAAATGCCATAATAGGTAGGTATGGTGGCTGTTTTGAGGAAGATATAAGGAGGTTTATGTGTGATAGAGCATATCATAGCACGGGGGTTGGATGCACCAGCGAAGTTTGCACCAACTCTCAAGGTGAGAAAGGGCAATGCATGATACCGAAGAGGCTAGCAATGATGGAAAGGTGAGAGTGCGTATAATCCATGGACTCAACATTAGTCATTAAGAACTCACATAATTATTGAAAAAATCTACAAGTTATCAAAAACCAAGCATTACGCGCATGATCCTAGGGGGATAGATTGGTACGAAAAGACCATCGCTCGTCCCCGACCGCCACTCATAAGGATGACAATCAAAGAACACCTCATGTTTCAAATTTGTCACACAATGGTTACCATACATGCATGCTATGGGACATGCAAACTTCAACACAAGTATTTATAAAATTTGCAACTACTCAACTAGCACGACTCTAATATTACCATCTTCATATCTCAAAACAATCATCATGTATCAAACTTCTCATAGTATTCAATGCACTTTTTATGAAAGTTTTTATTATACCCGTCTTGGATGCCTATCATATTAGGACCAATTTTATAGCCAAAGAAAATTACCATGCTGTTCTAAACAACTCTCAAAATAATATAAGTGAAGCAGGAGAGATCAATAATTTCTATAAAATAAAACCACCACCGTGCTCTAAAAGATATAAGTGAAGCACTAGAGCTAAATTATCTAGCTCAAAAGATATAAGTGAACCACATAGAGTATTCAAATAAATTCCGATTTAGGTGTGTCTCTCCAAAAGGTGTGTACAGCAAGGATGATTGTGGTAAACTAACAAGCAAAGACTCAGATCACACAAGACGCTCCAAGCAAAACACATATCATGTGGTGAATAAAAATATAGCCTCAAGTAAAGTTACCGATGGACGAAGATGAAAGAGGGGATGCCTTCCGGGGCATCCCCAAGCTTAGGCTTTTGGTTTTCCTTGAATTTTACCATGGGTTTCCTTGGGCATCCCCAAGCTTAGGCTCTTTCCACTCCTTATTCCGAAATCCATCAAATCTTTACCCAAAACTTGAAAACTTCACAACACAAAACTCAACAGAAAATCTCATGAGCTCCGTTAGTATAAGAAAACAAATCACCACTTTAAGGTACTGTAATGAAATCATTCTTTATTTATATTGGTGTTAAACCTTCTGTATTCCAACTTCTCTATGGTTCATACCCCCCGATACTAGCCATAGATTCATCAAAATAAGCAAACAACACATGAAAAACAGAATCTGTCAAAAACAGAACAGTCTGTAGTAATCTGTATCAAACGTATACTTATGTAACTCCAACAATTCTGAAATAAATTGTTGGACGTGAGGAATTTGTCTATTAATCATCTGCAAAAATAATCAACCTAAAAGCACTCTCCAGTAAAAAATGGCAGCTAATCTCGTGAGCGCTAAAGTTTCTGTTTTTTACAGCAAGATCATAAAGACTTCACCCAAGTCTTCCCAAAGGTTCTACTTGGCACAAACACTAATTTAAAACATGAAACCACATCTAAACAGAAGCTAGATGAATTATTTATTACTAAACAGAAACAAAAAGCAAGAAACAAAAATAAAATTGGGTTGCCTCCCAACAAGCGCTATCGTTTAACACCGCTAGCTAGGCATAAAAGCAAGAATAGATCTAGGTATTATCATAATAATGGTAAGGCAAATCGCGAAAACTCATCTCGTATTCCCTACGTTCGGCAGCAAGTTTTCTTAGCAAGCAAAATTAATCGAAAGGGCTAAATTTAATGGGACAAAAGTCCCCAAGATCAAGCTCGGGACGTATGGGTTCCTCCTTTGGCCCCTTATATTGCACAACTAATTCATCATTATAAGAATTCTTTTGTCAAAAAGTCATCAGACTTCGTTCAAGAGAAAAGCCTAGCCCGTTGTTCTGAATGGCAAAATTATCATTAAGCTCAGAAATTTTATTGACTAGAACATCGGTAGGAACCTTCTTTCTAAGGTTTTTATTATAAGCAACATGATCTAAAGATTGTAAACGCATTATATCTTCCAGATTAAAAAGGATAACATCTATGGGTGGACGGCCGGCATCCACCCTATAGTGCGCAAAACTTTCCTTGGCTTCTTTCATAATAAATCTAAACTCATGTGCCAAAAAGATAGTAGCTGCGCGTTTGACAGAAGAATGCTCAATATTGGAAAATTCAAGAAAATTCTTTGTATGGAAGGATGCATATGCATAAATTGTCTTCCAAGTTCAACTATGAGCAAAGATATAGCATCCGCAAGACTACTAGTTCTATGAAGAAATGACCCTTCCATAGTGGGCAAAGCACTGGCACAAGTAAAAAAATCTTGAATAACTCCTTTTCCAATTATATTACCACTACCAATCCGAAATTTTTAGTGTGTAAAATAGTAGGATCTTCATGAGGATTATCAAAAGCATCAAAGTTTTCCATTTTATTACCACTATCCTTATCAATGATAACCTCCCCAGTTTCAGACATGATGGCAACAAATCGGACAAAGAACGAGCACACAAAAGGTAAGCAAAAAGAAACGAACAGAAAAAGGGCGAATAAAACGGCAAAGGTGAAGTGTGGTAGAGGAAAACGAGAGGCAAATGGCAAATAATGTAATGCGAGGGAGAAGAGTTTGTGATGGGTACTTGGTATGTCTTCACTTGTGCGTAGATCTCCCCGGCAACGGTGCCAGAAATCGCACGTTGGCGGGAGATCAAATCTTGACTTGACTTGGCGTGAGCCTCCCCGGCAACGGCGCCAGAAACCCTTCTTGCTACCTCTTGAGCATGCGTTGGTTTTCCCTTGAAGAGGAAAGGGTGATGCAACAAAGTAGCGTAAGTATTTCCCTCAGTTTTTGAGAACCAGGGTATCAATCCGATGAGCGCATCACACGCAAATCCCTCGCACTGCACAAACAATCAAGAACCTTGCAACCAACGCGATAAAGGGGTTGTCAATCCCTTCACGGCCACTTGCAAAAGTGAGATCTGATAAAGATAATAAGATAAATATTTTTGGTATTTTTGTTGTATAGATTGGAAAGTAAAGATTGCAAAATAAACAGCGACAGAAATAGCTAATTGATAGGAAAATAATATGATCGAAGATAGACCCGGGGGCCATAGGTTTCACTAGTGGCTTCTCTCAAGATAGCATAATCTACGGTGGGTGAACAAATTACTGTCGAGCAATTGATAGAAAAGCGCATAGTTATGAGAATATCTAGGCATGATCATGTATATAGGCATCACGTCCGTGACAAGTAGACCGAAACGATTCTGCATCTACTAATACTACTACTCCACACATCGGCCGCTATCCAGCATGTATCTAGAGTATTAAGTTCATAAGAACACAGTAACGCATTAGGCAAGATGACATGATGTAGAGGGATAAACTCAAGCAATATGATATAAACCCCATCTTTTTATCCTCGATGGCAACAATAAAATACGTGCCTTGCTGCCCTCATCCTTTGGGAAAGGACACCGCAAGATTGAACCCAAAGATAAGCACTTCTCCCATTGCAAGAAAGATCAATCTAGTAGGCCAAACCAAACTGAGAATTCGAAGAGACTTGCAAAGATATTAAATCATGCATATAAGAATTCAGAGAAGAATCAAATATTATTCATAGATAATCTTGATCATAAACCCACAATTCATCGGATCTCGACAAACACACCGCAAAAAGAATTACATCGAATAGATCTCCAAGAGAATCAAGGAGAACTTTGTATTGAGATCCAAAGAGAGAGAAGAAGCCATCTAGCTAATAACTATGGACCGAAGGTCTGTGGTAAACTACTCACACATCATTGGAGAGGCTATGGTGTTGATGTAGAAGCCCTCCGTGATCGATTCCCCCTTCGGCCGAGCGCCGGAAAAGGCCCCAAGATGGGATCTCATGGGTATAGAAGGTTGCGGCGGTGGAAATAGGGTTTCGTGGTGCTCCTGGATGTTTTCAGGGTATATGAGTATATATAGGCGAAAGAAGTAGGTCGGTGGAGCCACGAGGGGCCCACGAGGGTGGGGGGCGCTTACACCCCCTGGGCGCGCCCTCCTACCTCGTGGCCGCCTTGTTGCTTCCTTGACGTCCACTCCAAGTCTCCTGGATTGTGTTTGTTCCAAAAACGATTCTCGCGAAGGTTTCATTCCGTTTAGATTCCGTTTGATATTCCTTTTCTGCGAAACACTGAAATAGGCAAAAAAACAACAATTTGCACTGGGCCTTCGGTTAATAGGTTAGTCCCAAAAATAATATAAAAGTGCATAATAAATCACATTAAACATCCAAAACAGATAATATAATAGGATGGAACAATCAAAAATTATAGATACGTTGGAGACGTATCACCACCCACATATCAAATTATCAAAGTAGCGAACACATATCGAACCAACATGATGAAAGTGACTAGATGAAATTCCCGTGTACCCTCAAGAACACTTTGCTTATCATAAGAGACCATTTTGGCATGTCCATTGCCTCAAAAGGATTGGGCCACCTTGCTGCACTTTTGCTACTACTATTGTTACTTGCTCGTTACAAATTACCTTGCTATCAAACTACTCTGCTACTTACAATTTCAGCACTTGCAGACATTACCTTCCTGAAAACTACTTGTCATTTCCTTCTGCTCCTGTTGGGTTCGACACTCTTACTTATCGAGAAGAACTACAATTGATCCCATATACTTGTGGGTCATCACATCCCGTCAAAACAAAATCTTCAATGACATTCAAACCGGGAGAATCACTCGCTCTAAAACTTGTTTAGCTAAGTTTTGTTAACATTACCCATTCATTTGTAGTGTTGAACCTATGAAGGTAGAAGAAGCCCTTGAGGATCCGGATTGGATAAATGCTATGCACGAAGAGGTACATAACTTCGAGAAGAATCAAGTGTGGACATTGGTTGAAAAGCCCAACGACGATCATAATGTGATTGGAACCAAATGGGCGTTTCGAAATAAGCAAGATGTAGATGAACAAGTTGTATGCAACAAGGCCTGTCTCATTGCTCAAGGTTACACTCACGTGGAAGGTATGGACTATGGTGAGACATATTCCCTCGTTGCTAGACTTGAGTCCATTTGCATTTTACTTGCTTATGACAATCACCATGATATCATTTTATACCAAATGGACATTAAGAGTGATTTTCTAAATGGTGAAATCGAGGAGGAAGTGTATGTTAAGCAACCTCCTTGCTTTGTTAATCACAAGAAACATAATGATGTCTACAAACTTCACAAAGCTCTTTATGGTCTTAAACAAGCTCCTAGAGCTTGGTATAAATGCTTGACTAAGTTCCTTATTGAAAAAGGCTTCGAAATTGGTAAAATTGATTCTACACTTTTTACTGAAAGGGTTAATGGTGAATTATTTGTGTGCCAAATTTATGTGGATGATATCATATTTGGTTCTACTAACCCCCATTTTAGTGAAAAGTTTGTAAGGCTAATGTCGGAGAGGTTTGAGATGTCTATGATGAGTGAACTCAAATTTTTTCCTTGGGTTGCAAATCAAGCAAACTAAGGAAGGTACATTTGTCTCACAAACAAAGAATACCAAGGATCTTTTCAAGAAGTTCAATATGCATGAAAGCAAAGGTATAAAAACACCCATGCCTACTAGTGGACATCTTGACTTGACTAAGGAAGGGAATTCGGTTGACCAAAAGGTTTACCATTCTATGATTGGTTCATTGTTATATCTATGTGCATTCCGTCCCGATATTAGGTTAAGTGTGTGCATGTGTGCACGATATCAAGCGGCTCCTAAAGAGTGTCATCTTAAGGCTATGAAAAGGATAGTGAGATACTTAATCCATACACCAAACTTTTGCATTTGGTAACCTAAGAGGTCATCTTTTGATCTTGCTGGCTATTCTGATTCGGACTCTGTCGGTGACAAGGTTGATAGGAAGTCCACATAGGGTACTTGTCAATTTCTTGGTATATCCCTTGTGTCCTGGTCCTCGAAGAAACAAAACTCGGTATCCTTATCCACCGCCGAAGCGGAATACATTACCGCCGGATCATGTTGTGCTCAGTTACTTTGGATGACCCAAACTCTTAAAGATTACGGGATACATGTGAAACATATTCCATTGCTTTATGACAATGAGAGTGCTATTAAGATTGCTCACAATGCTGTGCAACATTCTCGGACTAAGCACATTGAAGCTCGTCATCATTTCATTTGTGATCATGTTGCTAAAGGAGACATCAATCTTAAGCATGTTCGTACTGATAAGCAATTGGCAGATATATTCACTAAACTGCTTGATGAAAAGGTATTTTGCCATTTGAGAGGTGAATTTATAATCATTGATGCCTCAAACTTGGAATAGAGATTCAATTTGGATACATGCACGGCATGAGATTTTTGTGAGTAATCCTTGATATTTCTCTTATGATGATGATCATTTGTCTTGGATATATACTTGCACCCTTGTATGTTACCTAACCCATGTAGGTACTGGGATGAGCCTCAGTCTAGGAGATTGCAAGTCACTCACATCTTGAGCAATTTCTACATCATTGAGTATGTATGGTTTGGTTGTTCAATTCAGGGAAGCATGAACTCACTCAACATATCCTTTGACAATTTCAATATGTCAAATTTCATGATTATCAAATTGGATACACAAGTGTTATTACTTGCAAGACTAACCCATGTAGGAAGATGAACCTCAACTACAACGGGTGCTCCCAACTACATCAACCTTGAGCATCCAATATAAGTTCAACTACATGATCAAGATCAACACCACAACCCAAGGTATGTCACCCCATCTTAGAGAAGTGTTACTCCAAGTCATGAGTTAAAGCAACTCAACAATATGTGAATACATCAAAATGCTTAAACTAAAAATGGCAACCCCATTTTGAGCTTAAGCGATGAGTATGACCTACGATCAAGTGATCTCACTTGATTCCTAATTCAATATACTCTAACATAGCTGACTTTTCCACTGACCATCTCTAGATGAAGTTCTCTAGTGTTCTTTCATATTTTGAATTTCCATTTGCATGTTTTCTTACTAGAGTGTTTACCTTCTAATCATAAAAAAACTTCATCTAGATCTCTTTTTTTCTCTTTCATTTATATTTTTATCTACAATTAATTCATTGCAAATCCTTATGAAAATTCCTTGAAAATCTTTATGAGATTTCATTGCCAAGTGAGCTGAGTTGACAAAATTTCCCTCTGAGTTGAACTCGGTCTAACCGATCCAAGCCCATCGGCTAGACCGAACCACAAGGTTTCCTTGTACACAGTTCATCGGTACAACCGACATGGACTAACTCTGTCTTATCGATGAGCACCTTCAGTGGCTCTGCTATTTCAGAGTCACCGATTTCAATGCCGAGAAAACATTTTGCCATTTTATATTGCCTATTTTCTTCAGCTCCACCCAATGATTCTTTTCCTCTACCGGCATCTTAAGCTACATGCTGCATTGTAGTGTCTCTCAAGGACCATACCTACCTGACCCATGTTCCTAAAGTGCCCTTCTTGGAAATTGATGTCAAGGGGGGGGGGGGAGAGCACGTCAAAGCTTATCAAATCAAACTCATTAGGAGAAAGAGAGCACATCTAAGCTCTTCTAAAGATGCTTGTTTACAAGACGAGAGAAGTCACATGTCTTTAAGAGGGGAAGACATGTTTGTATGATCGATTATTTTTTGCTCTATGTTAACTGATTTATCTTTGATCAGATTTTATCTCACCCTACCTTCTCCCATTATCAAATGTTAGATTCAAGGGGAGAAAGAGTGTATGCTTAAGGGTAGAAAAAAATCATGTGAACTAATTGCAAATCTTTAAATCTTTGAGGACAAGTCTATGTCTAAATGAAGTACTCACTTTGTAGTACTCACCTATTACATGTCATCCCAGTCTTGGTAATCTTGTGGATATTGAAATTATTTTATTTGGAGTGTTCTTGTGTTATCAAACCTTGTTTTCTCAAGTTTAGACCTTCAAAAGTCAGCTCAAGAACCACAAGAGTATATGCATCACACTCATGTGCATGATGATCCCTTACTTCTGCACATATTGTTTGCAAGAGGGATTCATAAACATGAAGGTACATCTTTCAATCATACTATTTTCTCTGATGCATATAACCAAGATACATGTAACTCATTACCTACTCTGTCATGCACTGCATTCACATGTTCTTCTATCTTATATTTACATGATTGCATACATGTAGGGGGAGCTTATGCATGTTACATGTTTCTCCAAAGCTTTGCTTACTATTCTTCATATCATTTACTTAAAGCTTTGATGTATGTTATCATCAATTACGAAAAAGCGGGAGATTGAAAGTGCTAGTTATCGACTAGAGGGGGGGTGAATAGGTGATTTTAGCCTTCAAAACACGGGGGCTTTGAAGAAAAATAGTAGAAATGAACCTATTGATATGCAGTGGAAGGTAGACTACACTAGACAAGCCATAGTCAAGTAAGCAATGAAGTGAAAGCACGAAGACTATCAGCAGCTAGGTTGTATGGATCAGGATGGAAGATAGTATGAAGCTAAACAGTAAGCTATCTTCACACAGTGAAGACAATCAGATCAAGCAAGCAGCCAATGACTTCACCAGGACATACTGAAAGTAAGAGGAAGTAAAGGATAGAACCAGTAGCTTGGTGAAGACAAGGATTTGGTAGACCAGTTCCAGTTGCTGTGACAAC
Organism: Aegilops bicornis; assembly: GCA_021605145.1. Taxonomy (NCBI): domain Eukaryota; kingdom Viridiplantae; phylum Streptophyta; class Magnoliopsida; order Poales; family Poaceae; genus Aegilops; species Aegilops bicornis. The sequence continues at coordinate 454,262,448 of CM038672.1, forward strand.
TATACATCTGGTTAGGGAGGCTGAGATTTAACTCAGAAGCCCGCGTCTTCACCTTATTCCCCTTGAGCTAAGAACACATAGTCCTCGCCCAATCACTCTGGTAAGTCTTCAAGGTAGACTTCCAAACCTTCACAGACTTCGTTCACTAGCAATCCACAATGGCTCTTGGATGCTCATAATACGACGCCTAACCGGCTGGAGGATTCACAATCCTCAAGTGTAACAAATATTCAGGTCACGCGGACAGAAAGACTTCAGTGATGCCTAACACTCTTTGGCTCTAGGTGTTTTGGGCTTTATCCTTGCAAGGATCTCTCTCAAATGCTTCGGATGTGGGTTGCTCTCAAACGACAAAAGCCATGCACTAACTCTGAGCAGCCACCAATTTATGGTGTAGGGGGTGGGCTATTTATAGCCAGGAGGCAACCCGACCTGATTTGTCCGAAATGACCCTGGGACACTAAGGAACCGACACGTGTCCAACGGTCGGATTTCAAACACACGCGGCAGCTTGACTTGGGCTACAAGTAAAGCTGACTCATCCAGCTCTGGATAACATTTGCTCTCATTGTCTTTGCTCGAAGACATAGGATTTTGTTGAGCATCACTTCATTCACTCTGACTTTGTTCACTGGGATCCCACTTAACAGTACGGTGGTTCCTAGGACTCAACAAAGAAGAAAAGGAAACGACGAAACAACTATGTCTTCACACTCCATAGTCTTCATATGAATGTCTTCTCATGTCATAATCTTCATCGTGAATGTCTTCACGATCCACCATTATCTTCAATGTCTTCACACATTTTTAGGGGTCATCTCTGGTAGGTAAACCGAATCAATAAGGGACTACTACCTATGTTATCCTGCAATTCTCACAAACACATTAGTCCCTCAACCAACTTTGTCGTCAATACTCCAAAACCAACTAGGGGTGGCACTAGATGCACTTACAATCTCCCCCTTTTTGGTGATTGATGAAAAACTTGTTGAAGTTTTCAGCGGGGATAAAAATATGTGAGAGTTAAGGATAAAAGCATTGTCTTCATAAGTTGCAGAAGGCTCCCCCTGAAGATGTGCATATAAGTAGTTTGCGTTTGAATGCAAATGCACATGGCAGGTTTTACTTTGTGGAGATCCTCTTCAAATTACGAAGACAATCCATCATGCATATAAGGAGATAACGAAGATAATGACATGCATAATGAAAAATGGACGTCTGCGGAATGGCTTCATGCGGGGTTTATCATCGCATCACAAGGTAGCAGAAAAAGTAGCAGACGACCGTCGAGTTTAAGTGTTACAACTCGAAGAACCAAATTGATTCAAAAGACGAGAGTTGTAAAGACTTAGCAAAATAATGCAACCACCCATAAGGACCTGCTTCAAGACTATCAACTCATATGCTTCTACCCCTTTTGTCAGTAATGACCAAAAAGGTTTGAAGACATAGAGTATATACTCATTCCCGGTTGGAGTAGATGATGGAGCAGGGTCGTCGTTGGAGTTTGGTGGTGCAGACGGGCCTGACGCAGAATCCAGATGCAGTGCAGCCATGGTTGGTGAAGTGGTGTCGTCTTCTTCATCGACGACCCTCGCAACAACAGTTGCAGCCGAAGAGGAATGTTCAGAATCTTCAATAGACGGCATGCGATGCCAGCTCGCATTTGGTGGAGGCCTAGAATCAAACTTGTAGTTCTTTGTTAAGACATCTTCGCGAAGATTCTCTTTAGGACAGAGCATTGTGAGGCTCTTCCAGGACCGCCAACAGGCTTCATGAGCAACAAATGAGTTCTTGGTGGCCAAGTTACGCATGCAATTGACATACACCAAGAGACACTGCATCTGATGCTTGAGCCATTCATTATGCTCATCCTGCTTCTGATGCAATGCCACAAGAAGCTCTCGGTCATTGAGTACACGAGATCGCTTCCGAGGCCTTTGGGATATTGTAATTGCAGTGGCTTCAGTGTTAGCATGGTGTGGCACTCTCATGTTTCCAGCCAGAGGATAAGCGGGTTGCAGCATTGGGGACAAGAATTCCTTCAATTGGCTGCGAGAAGCTTTGATATTCAACATTCTAAAGATGTAGGGGCTTCTTGGCAGGCTCGGGGTAGATGGCTCCAATCAACAGATCAACTTCGGGCAGAAAAACAATGTGGTTGCGCGCTGAAGCCTGATAGTCAATGGTGGAATGAAGCTTAATCAGGCGCATCACCCATGGAGCATAGAACTTTAGGCCAAACAGATCAATCCCAGAATCAGCAAGTTGTCTGATGAAGAAATCCTGAGTGTTGAATCTGATGCCATTGATGATATAGAATACCAAAGTCTTCATGGCTCCTTCAAGCTTAGCTTCAAAAGAATGTCCCTTGATCGGCCATAGAGTATGCCTCAGAATATGGTATACTATGCGTGGAAAGTACTCGAGGTCCTTCACAAAGAACTCCTCTGGGTATTCAGCGTCTTGAGGCAATGGCTTCATCATGCTAAGCATCTGACTCATGTTTGATTCAGGCCTGTGAAAAATGCTCTGCAACTCATCTCTACGAAGCTGACAACCAGGTTCATATAATTCACCTGGAGTGGGTAGGGAAGTAAGCTCGATGATGTCTTGAGCTTTGGCTTCGTGATGTACATCACCTGTCATCCACTCAAGGATCCAAGTCTTCGGATCCCTTTTGTAGCCGCGAATATGGAGGCTGGCATAGAACTGCAGCAGAAGCTCTTCATTCCAGTGTTCTTTGTCAGTCACGAAGGGTAGAAGACCAACATCCCTAAAGCAGTCAAGAACTTCTTCAAGACAAGGCAGCCCAGCTATAGCTTCACAATCCAGACGCATGTGTGGAAAGATCCGCTCTTGGTTGTAGAGGATGCATGAGTAATAGCTTCATTGCTGATAACTCCAGAATCTATCGGAGGAGATCTTTGGCTTTGAATAAGGATTCTTGGCGCTGTCAAAGAAAGTATTGTGCTCTCTGAAGCTATGCATGCTGAAAAACCCGGTGTAGTTGCAGCACTTGGAAGCCTTGGCGGCCTAGGCTTGGGCTTCTGAACTTGAGGCCTCTGCTCCACATGGTAATCATATTGTGGCCCGGGAGCAGTGGGTGGAACCTTAAATGGCCATCTGACTGTGACAAGCCGACCTTCATGATTGAATGCATGTTCCATGGTGTGAGTCCTTGGAGGAGAAACAACGCCATCTGAGACAATTGGCATCAATGTGACTTCAGCATACTCATTAGCTTCAGGCTCCACATTGTCTTCAGCCATGACTGAGTCATTGGCTTCAGTGGCGTTGTTGGTGGCAGCCTTAGGGTTTTCAACCTCCATATGTTCAAGGACAAAGGGTCGGGCACAATCACATTCTCCTCGAGAATGACTTGATCACTAGCTAGGGGTGTGGCAACTCTTTCTTCTTCTTTGTCTTCATCGGTTGATGCAGCCGCAATGTCTTCAGCAACTTTGGCTTCAGACTCAGAGGCATTCACAGTAGGGGTGGCTTCACGAAACACTCGATGTGCGACTGAGGTTTGTTGCACTTCCCCTTCTGGAATGCTCGACATGGTGACCTGTGGCCTGGGGCCTTTGCGAAGCCTGCGAAATGCTGGCGACGCCTTCGGTGAGGGAGTGGTATGTATGATGTAGTTTTCGCCGTCAATCACCGGAGTCGTGACTTGAGGTGGTGGTGTTCTTGGTGTCTCATCATGTACTGGGGTATCTTGCTATAGGAGCTCCGCCCATGAGTCATCTTGAGTGATTGGCGTTAATGGAAGACCAATGCTAATAAGTTCACTGCTCGTCGGAGCAGGCGATGATACCGACTGGGGCTGGAGCTGAGGAAGGTTACATCATCATCAACAGATGGAACTTCTTCACTTGCATGAGCCTCTGTGGAAGTAGGCTCATGGATCACAAGACGACGCTCTTGGTTGGTCGAGGCAGGAAGAGCGATGGAGATAGGTTCAACAATGAGGGGCTCTGGGGCAGCAGCACACTCTTTCTTTGAAGACTTTGTCTTCAATTTCTTCTTGGATGGAGCACTATCAGAAGTGTCCTTGTGCTTGTGCTTCCTGGATTCGGCTTCAGCTGCCCTTGTTCTCTTCAGCTCTGAAGCTGCTGAGGTGACCTTAGGCTTCGAGCCAGTCATACTGGCAGGGAAGACTATGCTTGGTCGCTCCTACCTTTGTGTTTCAGGTTGGGCTTCAATAGACTTCTTCTTTTGCTTGGCAGCCATCCTGGGGTCGATGCCAGGACGCCCAAGAGCCTTTCGCTTTTCAGCTTCATTGTGGTCTTGAACACATTTCTGCGCATAGTACTTCATGCGCTCACGTGAGCCTTTGGCTTTATCACGCTTCTTGTGGAATTCCTCCTTAAGATCATGCAACATCTTCTTGAAGATATGAACATCAGCCACACTCACCTTGGCCATGTTCTTCTTGAAATGTGCCTTCTCATGATCAATCTTGTTCTTGAGCTCGATGATTTTCTGAGCCAAGGCCAATTCGTTGGCAATGGCTCCGTGGAATGTGACACTGATGTCCACGGGCAGCTGAAGGTCATCAATACTAATGCTCTCATCGTCAAACCATTCATCGATGAAATTGTTCATAATGTCAACATCAAAGAGAGGCCGATCATTGAAGATCTCCGCCTCTTGCTTGCTCTTGATTAGCATCTCTAGAGCTTCAACACTAAGATCTTCATCTTGATAGATCAATGGTGTCTTCCTCGTTGCGTAGAATAGCAGCAGGATTCAGTTCATGCACATAAATCTTCTTGGGCTTCTTGGTCCTCTGGGAGACACGAGACAAATCTTTAGACTGCACACTGGGTCCAGGAGGTGCAGTCTTCAATGGCTTCATAGTCGAAGCTTTTGGTGTGGCAGAGGGCTTCGAAGCTTTTGACTTCTTCTTCTGCTTCGGTGGAGCTGGCGCATCTTTGGAGTCTGCGTCATTAGCTGATTGCTCCACTGTGGCCCTCTTAGCAGCAATGTGGGAGAGGAGCCCATCGAAGCTAGTGAAGGGGCCGATGACATTCATATTGGCATCGCGAGTGCCATCCTTTCTTGGAGTAGACGGACCAGGGTTGAAGTTGAGTCCAAAATTTCTCTTGTTGTTTGCAGCTGACTCTTTGGCAAACTGATAGTTGCGCTTTAAGAGATTGTCTTCTCGACACCATAACATGGATGAAGGATCGGCATTGTCAGGCTTCGGTCCTCGGACCATGCACGGATAGAAACCTTGAGCAATAGCTTCAGGCTTCGATTTTGGCTGCAGATTCTTGTACAGAATATCGCCCCATGGGCACTTGATGGCGTTTTTCTCAGCATATTCAGCAGTGACAAAGTTGTACTTGAACCACTGTTCTGCCCAATATCTTCGAATCCATTGGATTCGGGTCTTGCGCTGATTGTAGTTCTCCTCAGGATCAGTTTTGTACAATTCATGCAGATCCGTAGGAAGATCTAGAGCTGTGTTCCCACGGCGCTGCCTGCCACCTTTCCTTGCTGATTTCTCAGTGGCCATGATATTCAGACAAATTGGCTTCAGAACATTAAAAGGCTTCCGTCTACTGGTCAAACAAGAACTGGCTTCAGTGGAGTGAATATGATGCTGTAAGAACTCTGCAAATGAATGCAGACTATGAGAACCAAGGGATTCTCCCACAGACATGTACCTGTGACAACATTAAAGGTGTGAGGGAAGGGGAAGAGGTCATATGCATTCTCAAAAGATTTTTAAGATAAATTAGTTTGAAGATATTGACCCCATAGAGCGAAGACATTCACTTATTTGAAGAGAGTTGGTTCCAGATTTGTACGAATCCATGAATCTAACTAGTTATGAAGCATAAGTGAATATCCTTTGCATGATATGAGATGCAGACAAAGACATATCCAGATTTGGAAGTATAGAAACCACTTTTTGGTTGAAGTGGATGTATTTGACAGATCAAAAAGACAGTAAAAAGTGAGATTTAATTACCGCGGACGAACTGCTAGATGAGGCAGAGAAAGAAGCAGAGCAGTTCAATCTCCCATGCCCTAACTTGTCGGCGGAAGACACCTACGGCGTCTGCGGAGAGGACGAGGTCCGCGGCCGGTGTGGGGACAGCGTCGAAGAAGTCGCGGCAGCCAAGCGCTTCGTCTCCGGCGCTAGGGTTTAAGCGAGGTTGCGAGGTGGAAGAAGAGATAATGACCGTGTGGGGTGAGTATTTATAAGGTGGAGGGCTGCACAACGTAATTATGCAGGTGCCCCTAGCGGTTCACATCTGATGGAAACATGGCGTGCATGCAACTCATTGAAAGTTGTTCCATGTTCTCACGCATGCCTGGTTTGTCAGGTGGTCGTTCCGGCTTCTCCGGGTTTTAGGCAAAAGAGATATGTCATTGAAAGCAATCTTAAATGTGTGTCTCTGTATCTTCAGCTGACAAGGATGCAATGAAGACATTTGACAAGTTTCAATAGAACACATATGACTTGGATAGATAGAGCTTAAGGAAGAAGCACATAAGGGGTTAGGGTCCGATCACATTCACTTAGTTCAGAAAAATGGCAAGTTCGAAGTGATAACCCACAAGTATAGGGGATCGCAACAGTTCTTGAGGGTAGAGTATTCAACCCAAATTTATTGATTCGACACAAGGGGAGCCAAAGAATATTCTCAAGTATTAGCAGTTGAGTTGTCAATTCAACCACACCTGGATAATTTAGTATCTGCAGCAAAGTATTTAGTAGCAAAGTAATATGGAAGTAACGGTAACGATAACAAAAGTAATATTTTTGGGTTTTGTAGTGATTGTAACAGTAGCAACGGAAAAGTAAATAAGCGAAGAACAATATGTGAAAAGCTCGTAGGCATTGGATCAGTGATGGAGAATTATGCCGGATGTGGTTCATCATGTAACAATCATAACATAGGGTGACACAGAACTAGCTCCAATTCATCAATGTAATGTAGGCATGTATTCCGAATATAGTCATACGTGCTTATGGAAAAGAACTTGCATGACATCTTTTGTCCTACCCTCCCGTGGCAGCGGGGTCCTAACGGAAACTAAGGGATATTAAGGCCTCCTTTTAATAGATTACCGGACCAAAGCATTAACACATGGTGAATACATGAACTCCTCAAACTATGGTGATCACCGGGAGTGGTCCCGATTATTGTCACTTCAGGGTTGCCGGATCATAACACATAGTAGGTGACTATAGACTTGCAAGATAGGATCAAGAACTCACATATATTCATGAAAACATAATAGGTTCAGATCTGAAATCATGGCACTCGGGCCCTAGTGACAAGCATTAAGCATAGCAAAGTCATAGCAACATCAATCTTAGAACATAGTGGATACTAGGGATCAAACCCTAACAAAACTAACTCGATTACATGATAAATCTCATCCAACCCATCACCGTACAACAAGCCTATGATGGAATTACTCACGCACGACGGTGGGCATCATGAAATTGGTGATGGAGGATGGTTGATGATGACGATGGCGACGGATTCCCCTCTCCGGAGCCCCGAACGGACTCCAGATCAGCCCTCCCGAGAGGTTTTAGGGCTTGGCGGCGGCTCCGTATCGTAAAACACGATGAATCCTTCTCTGTGATTTTTTTCTCCCCGACCACGAATATATGGAGTTGGAGTTGAGGTCGGTGGAGCAACAGGGGGCCCACGAGGAAGGGGGCGCACCCCCCACCCTCGTGGACAGGTGGAGGCCCCCCTGACGTGGATTCTTCTTCCAGTATTTTTTATATTTTCCAAAAATAAGCTTCGTGGAGTTTTAGGTCATTCCGAGAACTTTTGTTTCTGCACATAAATAACACCATGGCAATTCTGCTGAAAACAGCGTCAGTCCGGGTTAGTTCCATTCAAATCATGCAAGTTATAGTCCAAAACAAGGGCAAAAGTGTTTGGCAAAGTAGATACGACGGAGACGTATCAACTCCCCAAGCTTAAACCTTTGCTTGTCCTCAAGCAATTCAGTTGATAAACTGAAAGTGATAAAGAAAAACTTTTACAAACTCCGTTTGCTCTTGTTGTTGTAAATATGTAAAGCCAGCATTCAAGTTTTCAGCAAAGATTATAACTAACCATATTCACAATAACATTCAGGTCTCATGTTTACTCATGTCAATGGCATAATCAACTAGCGAGCAATAATAATAAATCTCGGATGACAACACTTTCTCAAAACAATCATAATATGATATACCAAGATGGTATCTCGCTAGCCCTTTCTGAGACCGCAAAACATAAATGCAGATCACCTTTAAAGATCAAGGACTAACTAGACATTGTAATTCATGGTAAAAGAGATCCAGTCATAGTCATACCCAATATAAATTAATAGTACTGAATGCAAATGACAGCAGTGCTCTCCAGCTGGTGCTTTTTAATAAGAGGGTGATGACTCATCATAAAAATAAATAGATAGGCCCTTCACAGAGGGAAGCAGGGATTTGTAGAGGTGCCAGAGCTCGATTTTGAAATAGAGATAAATAATATTTTGAGCAGCATACTTTCATTGTCAACATAACAACCAAGAGATGGTGATATCTTCCATGCTACACACATTATAGGCGGTTCCCAAACAGAATGGTAAAGTTTATACTCCCCCTCCACCAACAAGCATCAATCCATGGCTTGCTCGAAACAACGAGTGCCTCCAACTAACAACAGTCCTGTGGGGAGTTTTGTTTGCAATTATTTTGATTTAGTTTGCATAAAGCATGGGACTCGGCATCCGGTGACCAGCCCTTTTCTCGTGAGTGAGCGGAGTCCACTCCTCTTGAGAATAACCCGCCTAGCATGGAAGATACAGACAGCCCTAGTTGATACATGAGCTACTCGAGCATACAAAATAGAATTTCATTTGAAGGTTTAGAGTTTGGCACATACAAATTTACTTGGAACGACATGTAGATACCGCATATAGGAAGGTATAGTGGACTCATATGGCATAACTTTAGGGTTTAAGGGATTGGATGCACAAGCAGTATTCCCGCTTAGTACAAGTGAAGGCTAGCAAAAGACTGGGAAGCGACCAACTAGAGAGCGACAACAGTATTGAACATGCATTAAAATTAATAAAAATTGAGTGCAAGCATGAGTAGGATATAATCCACCATCAACATAAATATCGTGAAGGCTATGTTGATTCTGTTTCAACTACATGCGTGAACATGTGCTAAGTCGAGTCACTTAAATCACTCAAAGGAGGATACCACCCCGCTATACCACATCACAACCATTTTAATAGCATGTTGGCACGCAAGGTAAACCATTATAACTCATAGCTAATCAAACATGGCATAAGCAACTATAATCTCTAATTGTCATTGCAAACATGTTCATTCATAATAGGCTGAATCAGGAACGATGAACTAATCATATTTACAAAAACAAGAGAGGCCGAGTTCATACCAGCTTCTCTCAACTCAATCAGTCCATCATATATCATCATAATTGTCTTTCACTCGCACGACTGAACTTTGTGAGTAATAATAAGAGTGCACGTGCATTGGACTAAGCTGGAATCTGCGAGCATTCAATAAACAGGAGAAGACAAGGCAATATGGGCTCTTGGTTAAATCAACAATAATGCATATAAGAGCCACTTCAACAATTTAATTATGGTCTTCTCCTATCGACCCCCAAAGAAAAGAAAAGAAATAAAACTATTTACACGGGAAAGCTCCCAACAAGCAAAAGAAGAACAAGAAATATTTTTGGGTTTTCTTTTTAATTATTACTACAGCAAGAAAAGTAAACTAACTAAAAGCTATTACTATTTTTTGGTTTTTCTTAAGGTTTATCAAACACACAAGAAGAAAGCAAGAAAAGAAAATAAACTAGCATGGACATTACGGAGAAAAAGCATGAGCACTGACATCTAGCAATGAGTGTGTGAGCATGAATGTAACGTCGGTGGGAAATACGTACTCCCCCAAGCTTAGGCTTTTGGACTAAGTTGGTTTATTGCCACGGATGGCCTGGCGGATATCCAAAGTTATAGCTGGGGTCGTACAGAGATGCAGCGGCTATTGCATCGTGTGCTGTAGCTTGGAGGCGAGCTATATCAGCCCTCCTCTTATACTCCTCCGCCTCCTCCCTGGTTATGTAATATCTCCCCTTTGCCTGAAAGTCAAAGAGAGCAGGAGCAGGGAGAACAATATTGACAACATGACGCCTATCAAAGATTAGTCGGTAATGGAGAGGTGGTTCATTCCTCTCGACAAACTGATGGTGAACCATAGCATTAAAGTCTAGATAAGTAGGAGGCAATTCAATATCATCATCACGTATGGTTACACCAAGAAAATCAACTAAGCGGGTTGCATAAAGTCCACCAAAGAAATCTCCATTAAATCTATTGTGATGCAACCTACGCGCAACAATGGCTCCCAAATTATAAGATTTGTCTCCTAACACAGCACTCCTAAGAATACTGAGGTCAGGGACACACATATGACATGCTTCATCTTTACCATTTGTGCACCTACCTATGAAGAGAGCAAAATAATGTATAGCAGGAAAATGAATGCTCCCTATGGTAGCTTGTGCCATATCTCTAGATTCCCCCACAGTTATAGTAGCAAGAAAATCTCTAAATTCAGATTTGCGAGGTTCACTAGCACTACCCCATTGTGGAAGTTTACAAGGAGTAGTAAAATCCTCTAAGTCCATAGTATATGATTTTTCATAAAGATCAAACAGGACAATTTGAGAATTGCGTGAAGATGAAAATTCAAACCTCCCCACAAAGGAACTAGTGAGATAGTGGTACTGGCGGCACTTTTCCTCCTCGAAGCTCACAAGATCAGCGTTACACAAATATGCGTTAAATTCTTCTTTGATTCCCGCTCGATCCATAAAGTCCTCTGAAGGCCATTCATAAGGCCGCACTGGAGCGTTCCTTGGTGGCTCATCGTCAGCATCATGCATTGCAAGCCTGGGTCCTTGCTTCCTTGAAGAACCACCTTGGTACATATTCCTAAGCATATTTCTTCCTCTGAAAAATTTCTGAAAATTTTAGTAACTTCAAACAAAAGTGAACCAAAGTCAACAAAATTGATAGCAACTACTCCTACAAGTGCCTAGAGCCTATATCATGCATTAGAACTACTTGGAACCATATAAATTTGACATGCAAGCTCAAGAACATGGTCACCTAGGCAACACAAATTTGCAATGAATAAAGCACTAGAACAAAAACTAATTGGACCAATGGAGGAGGCACATACCAAATAACAATCCCCCCAAGAAGTTTTGTGAGAGGTGCTTTGAGCAAGGAGATCGAAAATCGTAGCAAAATGAGCTAGAACTCGTGCTTGAGCTGGATGGTGATTTTTTTCTGGAGGAAGAAGAAGTGTGTGGGTGCAGGAATAAGTGGAGGGGGCCACCGTGAGCCCACGAGGCAGGGGGCGCGCCCTGTAGGGGTGGGCGTGCCCTGGACCCTCGTGGCCAGGTGCTTGCTCCCCCTACTGTGTTCTAAGTGCCAGATATTCTCAAATATTCTAGAAAAAATCATATTTTAATTTCAGGCCATTTGGAGAACTTCTATTTTCAGGGTATTTTTATATAGCACGGATAATCCAGAAAACAGAGAGAAAAATACTATTTTTACTTTATTTCAACTAAATAACAGAAAGTAAAAGAATGGTACAGAAGGTTGTGCCTTCTAGTTTCATCCATCTCATGCTCATCAAAAGGAATCCACTAACAAGTTTGATCAAGTCTTGTTAACAAACTCATTCCGAATAACATGGAACCGGAGAAATTTCGAATAACACTACGTTACCTCAACGGGGATATGCACATCCCCAATAATAAGAATATCATATTTCTTCTTGGACAAGAGGAAGAGGAAATTCAAAACCTCCAAAAATAATCGATGGAATTTTTCCAATAGAGTTGATACTATGAACTTGAGGTTGTTTCCTCGGAAAGTGTACCGTATGCTCATTACCATTAACATGAAAAGTGCCATTGCCTTTGTTGCAATCAATAACAGCCCCTGCAGTATTCAAAAAGGGTCTTCCAAGAATAATACACATACTATCGTCCTCGGGAATATCAAGAATAACAAAGTCCGTTAAAATAGTAACATTTGTAATCACAACAGGCACATCCTCACAAATGCCGACAGGTATAGCAGTCAATTTGTCAGCCATTCGCAAAGATATTTTAGTAGGTGTCAACTTATTCAAATCGAGTTTACGATATAAAGAGAGAGGCATAACACTAACCCCGGCTCCAAGTAGTTTTAACATAATTTCCTTTAATGGAGCATGGTATAGTTGGTACTCCTGGATCTCCAAGTTTCTTTGGTATTCCACCCTTAAAAGTGTAATTAGCAAGCATGGTGGAAATTTCAGCTTCCGGTATCTTTCTTTTATTTGTAACAATATCTTTCATGTACTTAGCATAAGGATTCATTTTGAGCATATCGCTTAATCGCATACGCATAAAAGATAGGTCTAATCATTTCAGCAAATCGCTCAAAATCCTCATCATCCTTTTTCTTGGATGGTTTGGGAGGAAAAGGCATGGGTTTACGAACCCATGGTTCTCTTTCTTTACCGTGTTTCCTAGCAACAAAGTCTCTCTTATCATAACGTTGATTCTTTGATTGTGGGTTATCAAGATCAACCGCAGGTTCAATTTCTACATCATTATCATTACTAGGTTGAGGATCATCATGAACATCATCATTAACATTATTACTAGGTTCATGTTCATTACTGCAGTTGTGTTTCAAAGATCGTAAATAGAAATATCATTTTGGATTCTCAGGTGGTTCAGCAATAGGTTAACTAGAAGCATGCAAAGTCCTATCATTTTTATTTTTCTTCTTTTTAGAAGGACTAGGTGCATCAATATTATTTCTCTGAGAATCTTGTTCAATTCTCTTAGGATGGCCTTCAGGATACAAAGGTTCCTGAGTCATTTTACCAGTTCTAGTAGCCACTCTAACAACATAGTCATTATTCTTACTATTCAATTCATTGAGCAAATCATTTTGAGCCTTAAGTACTTGTTCTACTTGAGTGGTAATCATAGAAGCATGTTTACTAATGAGTTTAAGTTCACCTTTAACTCTAGACATATATTCACAGCGTATCGGAATTGTATATCAATTGTCTACCAATATAAGCATTGAAGTTTTCTTGTTGAACAATAAAATTGTCAAACTCATCTAAGCATTGTCTAGCAGACTTATAACAAGGAATATCACCTTCATCAAATCTATAGAGAGAATTTACCTTTACTACCTGTGTCGGGTTATCAAAACCATGAGTTTCTTCAATAGGTAATGGATTAAGATCATATGTTTCTTCAACAGGCGGTAAATTGAGACCATGTATTTCTTCAATAGGAGGTAAATTCTTAACATCTTCAGCTTTAATACCTTTTTCTTTCATAGATTTCTTTGCCTCTTGCATATCTTCAGGACTGAGAAATAGAACACCCCTCTTCTTCGGAGTTGGTTTAGGAATAGGCTCAGGAATTGGCTCAGGAAGCGTCCAATTATTTTCATTTGTCAACATATTATTCAATAGAATTTTTGCTTCATCCGGTGTTCTTTCTCTGAAAACAGAACCAGCACAACTATCCAGGTAATCTCTAGAAGCATCGGTTAGTCCATTATAAAAGATATCAAGTATTCCATTTTTCTTAAGAGGATGATCAGGCAGAGCATTAAGTAATTGGAGAAGCCTCCCCCAAGCTTGTGGGAGACTCTCTTTTTCAATTTGCACAAAATTTTATATTTCCCTTAAGGCAGCTTGTTTCTTATGAGCAGGGAAATATTTAGCAGAGAAGTAATAAATCATATCCTGGGGACTACGCACACAACCAAGATCAAGAGAATTAAACCATATCTTAGCATCACCCTTTAATGAGAACGGAAATATTTTAAGGATATAAAGGTAGCGAGATTTCTCATCATTAGTGAACAGGGTGGCTATATCATTTAATTTAGTAAGATGTGCCACAACAGTTTCAGATTGATAGCCATAAAAAGGATCAGATTCTACCAAAGTAATTATACCAGGATCAACAGAGAATTCATAATCCTTATCAAGAATACGTATAGGTGAAGTAGCAAAAGCGGTCGTGTTTCATTCTAGCATTAAGAGATTGCTGCTTCGATTTAGCTAATAACTTCTTAAGATCATATCTATCATTGCAAGCAAAAATAGCTCTAGCAGCTTCTTCATCCATAACATAACCCTCAGGAACAACAGGTAATTCATATTTATTGGGAGAGCCTTCATCATCACTTTCATCAATATTATCAGTTTCATAATTTCATTCTCTCTAGCCCTAGCAAGTTGTTCATCAAGAAATTCACCAAGTGGCATAGTAGTATCAAGCATAGAAGTAGTTTCATCATAAGTATCATGCATCGCAGAAGTGACATCATCAATAACATTGACATATCAGAATGAATAGCAGAAGCAGGTTTAGGTGTCGCAAGCTTACTCAAAATAGAAGGTGAATCAAGTGCAGAGCTAGATGGCAGTTCCTTACCTCCCCTCGTAGTTGAGGGATAAATTTTTGTTTTCTCGTCTTTCAAGTTCCTCATAGTGACCAGCAAATATAAATCCCAAGTGACTCACCCCGGCAACGGCGCCAGAAAATAGTCTTGATAACCCACAAGTATAGGGGATCACAACAGTTTTCGAGGGTAGAGTATTCAACCCAAATTTATTGATTCGACACAAGGGGAGACAAAGAATATTCTCAAGTATTAGCAGTTGAGTTGTCAATTCAACCACACCTGGATAACTTAGTATCTGCAGCAAAGTATTTAGTAGCAAAGTAATATGGAAGTAACGGTAACGATAACAAAAGTAATATTTTTGGGTTTTGTAGTGATTGTAACAGTAGCAACGGAAAAGTAAATAAGCGAAAAACAATATGTGAAAAGCTCATAGGCATTGGATCGGTGATGGAGAATTATGCGGATCACGGTTCATCATGTAACAATCATAACATAGGGTGACACAAAACTAGCTCCAATTCATCAATGTAATGTAGGCATGTATTCCGAATATAGTCATACGTGCTTATGGAAAAGAACTTGCATGACATCTTTTGTCCTACCTTCCCGTGGCAGCGGGGTCCTAACGGAAACTAAGGGATATTAAGGCCTCCTTTTAATAGAGTACCGGACCAAAGCATTAACACATGGTGAATACATGAACTCCTCAAACTATGGTCATCACCGGGAGTGGTCCCGATTCATCGCTACTTCGGGTTGCGGATCATAACACATAGTAGGTGACTATAGACTTGCAAGATAGGATCAAGAACTCACATATATTCATGAAAACATAATAGGTTCAGATTTAAAATCATGACACTCGGGCCCTAGTGACAAGCATTAAGCATAGCAAACTCATAGCAACATCAATCTCAGAACATAGTGGATACTAGGGATCAAACTCTAACAAAACTAACTCGATTACATGATAAATCTCATCCAACCCATCACCGTCCAGCAAGCCTATGATGGAATTACTCACGCACGGCGGTGAGCATCATGAAATTGGTGATGGAGGATGGTTGATGATGACGATGGCGACGGATTCCCCTCTCCGGAGCCCCGAACGGACTCCAGATTAGCCCTCCCGGGAGGTTTTAGGGCTTGGTGGCGGCTCCGTATCGTAAAATGCGATGAATCCTTCTCTCTGATTTTTTCCTCCCCAAACACAAATATATGGAGTTGGAGTTGAGGTCGGTGGAGCAACAAGGGGCCCACGAGGCAGGGGGCGTGCCCAGGGGGGCAGGCGCATCCCCCACCCTCGTGGACAGGTGGAGGCCCCCCTAACGTGGATTCTTCTTCTAGTATTTTTAATATTTTCCAAAAATAAGTTCCGTGGAGTTTCAGGTCATTCCGAGAACTTTTGTTTCTGCACATAAATAACACCATGGCAATTCTGCTGAAAACAGCGTCAGTCCGGGTTAGTTCCATTCAAATCATGCAATTTAGAGTCCAAAACAAGGGCAAAAGTGTTTGGAAAAGTAGATACGACGGAGACGTATCACGAAGACATATATATATATATATATAAGTGAATGATGTAGAGGACATAACACCATATATATACATCAAAAGACTAAATCAACATTGTGAAGATAAACCATGACGATAAATCAATGCTGAAGACAAACCAAATGCAAAGTTAATCGAATCATGTCGCCAAAAGAAAATCTTTGAGAAAGTTTGCTGGTGGCATTACCCACCGTATAGGAAGTATTAGACCCAGAAACGGCGCACAATTATCGTGGCGCTCCGAAGTCAAATTCCACGTTAATGTATTCACACTTAGAGTGCATGTCTTCATTGATTGAAGATATACGTTACTTTGTGTGTTGCACATCTAAGTCATCAACATGCATAAGAATTAGGATGTTTCCAATCACAGGACATTTGAGGATTCTAAGATATTTAGCTCACACCGCAACTTGCAGAACCTTTTCTCATCCAAGGGTTTTGTGAAGATATCTGCCAATTGCTCGTCAGTGTTGAGGTGAATGATATCAATATCTTCCTTCATGACATGATCTCTGAGAATGTGATGAAGGGTCTGAATGTGCTTTGTCTTCGAGTGCCGAACTGGGTTGTTGGCAATCTTGATGGCGCTTTCATTGTCACAGTAGAGAGACACATGCTTCAGTTGGATGCCATAGTCCTTGAGAGTTTGCTTCATCCATAGAAGCTGAGCACAGCATGATCCAGCAGCAGTGTATTCAGATTCAGCAGTGGAGAGGGATACACAGTTCTACTTCTTTGAAGACCAATAGACAAGAGATTGTCCAAGAAAGTGACATGTGCCTAGCGTCGACTTGTGATCAACCTTGTCACCAGCATAATCAGCATCTGAGAATCCAACTAGATCAAACTCTGAGCCCTTTGGATACCATAATCCTAGTGTTGGGGTGTAAGCCAAATATCAAAGAATTCGCTTCATAGCTAAGTGATGCGATTCCTTTGGTGCTGCTTGAAATCGGGCACACATGCAAATGCTAAGCATTATATCTGGCCTAGATGCACATAAATAGAGTAAAGAACCAATCATGGAGCGGTATACCTTTTGATCGAACTCTTTACCATTGTCGTCGGGACCCAATTGACCTTTGGTTGGCATTGGCGTCGTGTACCCTTTGCATTCTTGCATTCCAAACTTCTTCAGGCAATCATTGAGATATTTTTCTTGTGAAATGAAGATGCCATTGCTCGTCTGACGGATTTGAAGACCAAGGAAGAATTTCAGCTCACCCATCATGGACATCTGATATTGCTCTTGCATCATATGCCCAAACTCATCACTTTATCTCTTGTCAGTGCAGCCGAAGATAATTTCATCCACATAGATTTGGCATACAAACAGTTCATCATCATATGTCTTCGTGAAGAGAGTGCGATCTAGAGAACCAGTTTTGAAGCCTTTGCTCTTTAGGAAGCCTTTGAGTGTGTCATACCAAGCGCGAGGTGCTTGTTTGAGGCCATACAGTGCCTTGTTAAGCTTGTATACCATGTCAGGACGCTTTGGGTCTTCAAAACTAGGTGGTTGTGCAACATACACTTCTTCTTCAATTTTGCCGTTGAGAAAGGCACTCTTTACATCCATTTGGCACATAAGAATGTTGTTGTGGTTGGCATAGGCTAGCAGAATGCAAATAGCTTAAAGCCTAGCCACAGGAGCAAATGTTTCATCGAAGTCAATCCCTTCAACTTGAGTGTAACCTTGAGCAACGAGACGAGCCTTGTTTCTGACAACTTGACCATGCTCATCTTGTTTGTTGCGATAGATCCATTTGGTGCCAATGATACTATGCTTGCGAGGATCATGATGCTTTACTAGTTCCCAAACATTGTTCAACTCGAACTGTTGAAGCTCTTCTTGCATAGCTTGAATCCATTCTGGTTCCATGAAGGCTTCATCAATTTTCTTGGGTTCAGATATGGAGACAAATGCAAAGTGCCCACAGAAATTTGCTAGCTGTGTTGCTTTCGAACGAATGAGTGGACTAGGTGCATTGATGCTATCAATTATCTTCTCAATCTGTACTTCATTTGCAATACGAGGATGAACTGGACGAAGATTTTGTCCTTGTTGATCATTGTCTTCGTCTTCAGCATTGGCTTCAGGCCGAGCAGTGTCTTCGGTTTGATTAGGTGCAGAAATTATGATTTTCTCTTCAGCATGTACCTCTGAAGGTATGATTTCTCTAGTACCCATAAGCTTGATAGATTCACTTGGTGAGGCTTCATCTAGCACATTTGGTAGGTGTTCTCATTGTGAGACGTTAGTCTCATCGAACCGCACATCCACAGTTTCAACCACTTTATAGTGAAAGAGGTTGAATGCTCTATAGGAGTGCGAATCCTTTCCGTAGCCAAGCATAAAACCTTCATGTGCTTTCGGTGCAAATTTTGACGTGTGATGTGGATCCTTGATCCAGCACCTAGCACCAAATACTCTGAAGTAGCTGATGTTTGGCTTCTTACCAGTCTGGAGCTCATATGATGTCTTCTTTAGAAGCTTGTGAAGATAAACCCGGTTGATGAGGTGGCATGCACTATCAATGGCTTCAGGCCAGAACATCCTTGGTGTCTTGTACTCATCAAGTATCGTCTGTGCCATCTCAATGAGGGTTATGTTCTTGCGCTCCACAATGCCATTCTACTGAGGTGTATAAGGAGCTGAGAACTCATGTGTGATGCCCAATGTATGAAGATAGGTGTCGAGGCCGGTGTTCTTGAATTCTGTGCCGTTGTCACTTCTGATGTGCTTGATCTTGATGCCATAGTTGGTCATGGCACGATTTGCGAATCGTCTGAAGACATCCTGCACTTCATTCTTGTAGAGAATTATGTGCACCCATGTATATCTCGAGTAAACATCAACAATGACGAAGCCATAGAGGCAAGCAGTGGCAGTAAGGGTACAGTAGTGAGTAGGGCCAAATAAGTCCATGTGAAGTAGCTCGAAGGGACGTGTCGTCGTCATGATTGTCTTTGAGGGATGCTTGGCTCTAGTCATCTTTACAGCTTCACAGGCACCACAAAGATGATCCTTCTTGAACTTGACGCCCTCGATGCCTACGACATGCTTCTTCTTCGCGAGGGTGTATAGGTTCCTCATGCCGGCATGCCCTAGCCTCCGATGCTAAAACCAGCACTCTGAAGCTTTTGCTAGAAGACATACGGCCAACTGTGGTCCTCCTAAGAAATCTACCATGTACAGATCATCCTTTCTGTACCCTTCAAAGACTAGAGATTTGTCAGATTCCATAAGCACAAGGCGACAATATTTTCCAAATATCACAATCATGTTCAGATTGCAAAGCATTCAGATAGACATTAAGTTGAAACCAAGGGACTCAACAAGATCATTTTATCCATGTGATGATCCTTTGAGATTGCAACTCTACCTAGGCCCAATACCTTGCTTTTACTAGTGTCAGCAAATGTGATGTGACTTTTGTCATATGGACGAAGGGTTGTATCCATAAGAAGACTTCGATCACCAGTCATGTGGTTAGTGCATCCACTATCCATAATCCACTCAAAAGCCTTTGGTGTCGTACCCTACAGTGCAGTTAGGGGATAGGCTTCACCGAGGGAAATGTGAAGCATAAACATTTGACGAACACGCATATTATGAAGGTTCAGATCCTGGTTATGGTAGATAGGGTGTTTGTCAAGAAATCTTGGGACGAAATACATAGTAAGACCATTAGGACATTTTATCTTGCGTCCCACAAGATGTTTTAGGTCCCCAAGATAAGCATCAGAAGCCTTTGATTTCCGGCTAGATACCTTTCCCTGCAAAAGAGAGTTAATTTTTCTTAACCACCCACATCTTCAGGGGTGGCTTAGAAGCACTGAGTCTAAGTGCAGCATCTGAGAACTTCGGCTTTGGATCCCTAGCAAATAGCCTTGCAGGAGGTGAATAATACTCATAAGAATAAGCAGAACAGTTCTTGGTCTTATGAACATAGCGGTTTGATGAAACACACTCATATTCATAAGTCTGAGTATGGTTTTCCTACAAAACATTGGCGTTAGGGTGACTCTGGTGAGTCCTCTGTCTGTATGAAGCCTTTGGTCTGGGGTTTGTCTTCTTCCCAGGTGGTGTCATGATGACATTCACAGGAAGCTTCTCAAGACAACTTTTGGGCACCCAGATCTTCTTCAAAGGTGGTCCATCCCTGCAGTTAGTACCAATATACCTGGCAAACACTTCACCATTCTGATTCTTAAATAGATTATAGTTTGCATCAAAGGATTCATCAATGATAATCGAGTTAGCACAAGTGAAGCCAGATAAGGTAGATGGATCCATTGAAGGTCCCTTTGCAGCAACCCATGTGGTTTTGGGGTATTGCTCAGGCTTCCAGTATGAACCATCAACATTCATTTTCCTCTCGAACCCAACACCCTCTTTCCTAGGGTTTCTGTTCATAATCTGTTTCTTGAGGACATCACATAGTGTCTGATGCCCTTTGAGACTTTTGTACATTCCTGTTTCAAGCAATGTCTTCAATCTGGCATTCTCATCAGCAATAGTAGTGGTATCCTCAGTAGAGGGGTTAGTTACCACATCAACAGCTGAAGATATTGCAAGAGGTGCAACAGTAGAACATTTAGCAACAGAGATAGCATTATCACGCTCAAGACATTTTAGACATGGTGGTTCAAAGCCTTCCTGAGCGGACTGATCTGTTGAGCATGGAGTGACTCGTTCTCCTTTTGAAGATCTTCATGAGTCGCTCTCAAGTTCGCAAGTTCTTGCTTCCTTTGAAGATAATCATACGAAATGTTTTCATGAGTAGCTGAGAGCGTTTCATGATGACTTTCAAGTTCCTCGTACTTAATGTGAAGATTTTTAATGTCTTCAATTAAGGACAAAGTTCGAGTCATTTCCGCGTCCAACAGGTCATCGCTTTTGTCTAGCAAGTTTTGAATATGTTCCATAGCAGTTTGTTGTTTTGTTGCAATTTTAGCAAGTGTTTTGTAGCTAGGTTTAGATTCACATTCAGAGTCATCTTCACTAGATGTTTGAAAGTAAGCATTGCGTGAGTTTACCTTGGCACCACGTGCCATGAAGCAGTAGGTAGGAGCAAAGTCATCCTCATCATTAGCATCAGTGTTGGGAACGAGACCATTGTCTTCGGTGTTGAAGTTGGACTTGGCGACATACGCTAAAGCCAGAGCCATGATTGCCACACCTGAATTGGACTCCTCCTCAGACTCCACCTCTGCCTCCTCAGTAGCAGACTCCTCCTCTAAATCCATCTCCTTGCCAACAAACGCATGAGACTTGCTTGATGAGCTCTTCTTGTGAGATGAAGACTTTGACGAAGACTTTGAAGAAGACTTTGAGGATTTCTTCTTCTTCTTGTCATCAGAATCATATTCCTTGCTCTGCTTCTTCTTCTTGGTCTCTTTGTCCCATTATGGACACTTAGAGATGTAGTGACCAGGTTTCTTGCCCTTATGGCATGTTCTCTTCTTGTGGTCACGAGTGGAAGCTTCATCATTTCTTGAGCTGGATACTTTCTGAAGCCTTTCTTCTTGGTGAACTTCTGGAACTTCTTCACAAGCATAGCTAGATCCTTTCCAATGTCTTCAGGATCCCCAGAACTGCAGTCAGATTCTTCTTCAGATGAGGAAACATCCTTTGCCTTCAAAGCGCGAGTTTAGCCATAGTTGGGGCCATAGATGTATGTCTTCTTAGATAACTGGAACTCATGTGTGTTGAGCCTCTCAAGTATGTCAGACGGATCGAGAGTCTTGAAGTCAGGATGTTCTTGAATCATCAGGGCCGGGGTGTCGAATGAGCTGTCAAGTGATCTCAGAAGCTTCTTGACTATTTCGTGCTTGGTGATCTCAGTGGCGCCAAGTGCACGAAGCTCATCAGTGAGGCGATCAAACGTGAGCTGGACATTCTCATTGTCGTTTCTATTGAAGCGGTTGAAGAGGTTCGAAGAACATCAATCCTTGAGTCTCTTTGAGTTGAGATGCCTTCGTTGACCTTGGAGAGCTAGTCCCAGACTAGCTTCGCAGTTTCCAATGCACTCACACGGCCGTACTGTCCTTTGGTCAGATGACCACAGATGATGTTCTTGGCAGTCGAATCCAGTTGAATGAACCTCTTGACATCAGCAACGACGACACCTTCACCAACCTTGGGAATGCCATTCTTGACGACATACCAGAGGTCGACGTCAATGGCTTCAAGATGCATATGCATCTTATTCTTCCAGTAGGGGTAATCCGTGCCATCGAAGACGGGGCACACGGCGGATACCTTGAGTATCCTTGTAGTTGACATAGCTAAAACTCCAGGTGGTTAAACCGAATCACAAAGAAAAAGGGAGCACCTTGCTCTGATACCAATTGAAAGTGCTAGTTATCGACTAGAGGGGGGGTGAATAGGCGATTTTTATGGAAGTCTTCAAAACACGGGGTCTTTGAAGACAAACAGTAGAAATGAACCTATTGATATGCAGCGGAAAGTAGACTACACTACACAAGTCATAGTCAAGTAAGCAATGAAGTGAAAGCATGAAGACTATCAGCAGCTAGGTAGTATGGATCAGGATGGAAGATAGTATGAAGCCAAACAGTAAGTTGTCTTCACCCAGTGAAGACAATCAGATCCAGCAAGCAGGCAGTGACTTCACAAGGACAAACTGAAAGTAAGAGGAAGTGAAGGATAGAACCAGTAGCTTGGTGAAGACAAGGATTTGGTAGACCAGTTCCAGTTGCTACGACAACTGTACTCTGGTTAGGGAGGCTGAGATCTAACTCATAAGACCGCATCTTCACCTTATTCCCCTTGAGCTAAGAACACATAGTCCTCGCCCAATCACTCTGGTAAGTCTTCAAGGTAGACTTCCAAACCTTCACAGACTTCGTTCGCTAGCAATCCACAATGGCTCTTGGATGCTCAGAACGCGACGCCTAACTGGCTGGAGGATTCACAGTCCTCAAGTGTAACAAGTCTTCAGTTCACGCGGATAGAAACACTTCAGTGAAGCCTAACACTCTTTGGCTCTGGGTGTTTTGGGATTTGTCCTCGCAAGGATCTCTCTCTCAAATGATTCGGAGGTGGGTTGCTCTCAAACGATAAAAGCCATGCACTAACTCTGAGCAGCCACCAATTTATGGTGTAGGAGGTGGGCTATTTATAGCCAGGAGGCAACCCGACCTGATTTGTCCGAAATGACCCTGGGCCACTAAGGAATCGACACGTGTCCAATGATCGGATTTCAAACATACGCGGCAGCTTGACTTGGGCTACAAGTAAAGCTGACTCATCCAGCTCTGGATAAGATTTGCTCTCATTGTCTTCGCTCGAAGACATAGGATTTGGTTGAGCATCACTTCAGTCACTCTGACTTTGTTCATTGGGACCCCAATTAACAGTACAGTGGTTCCTATTGCTCAACAAAGAAGAAAAGGAAACTACAAAACAACTATGTTTTCGCACTCCATAGTCTTCATATGAATGTCTTCTCATGTCATAATCTTCATCGTGAATGTCTTCATGAACCACCATTGTCTTCAATGTCTTCACACATTTTTAGGGGTCATCTCTGGTAGGTAAAACGAATCAATAAGGGACTACTACCTGTGTTATCTTGCAATTCTCACAAACACATTAGTCCCTCAACCAACTTTGTCGTCAATACTCCAAAACCAACTAGGGGTGGCACTAGATGCACTTACAGAGATTAAAAGCACAAGTGCTCCCTAGGTGATTTTGGAAATTAATGTCAACATATTTCTTGTTGGACTAATAGTTCTATATAGTGTATTTCAAACAAGTTCAACAATGGCGTGGCAAGGACAAGATGCCGTGGAACCCCTTCAAAATGCTAAGGACAAAGATTGGCAAAAGCTCAAGACTCTTCATATTTATTTTAGTGATCCAAGATCTCACTGAGTCCAAAGGAAAGCTAATACTATTAGAAGGGGATGAGGAGTTGCTTAATGGTCTACTTGCTCAAATGCTTAGTGATATCGCTCCAAAACCCTCAGCCACTTTCTCCAACCAAATATGTCCAAAACGTAAACTCCAACTCGGCACCTCCGATTCTTTTTATCCGGAGCCACCGACTTCATATGACATAGCCACCGCCAGAAACCCTAACAGTTCGGTCTCACCGATATAAATCTCGGGCTCACCGAGATGGCCTTGCCAACTCTCTATTACTTGTTGAAATTATTTCGGTCTCACCAAGAATTGCGGTCGGTCTCACCGAGATGGCTTGACCAACTCTCTGTTTCCTTATTCCTTCACTTCGGTCTCACCGAGTTGATGCAATCAGTGCCACCGAGATGAGGTTTTCCCTAAGCCCTAGCACATCGTTCCCACCGAGTTGTTCCAGTCGGTCCCACCGAGATTCCTAGCGTTCACATTTTTGAACTGATTGGTGCCACTGAGTTTAACCATTCGGTCTCACCGAGATGAGTCAAATGTGTGTAACGGTTGGATTTTGTGTGGAGGATATATATACCCCTCCACCCCCTTCTCCATATGTGAGAGAGCTATCAGAACGTGCCTACACTTCCACCATACATTTTTTGAGATAAAACCACCTACTCATGTGTTGAGATCAAGAAATTCCAATCCTACCATTTGGACCTTGATTTTTAGCCTTCCCCAAGTGCTTTCCACTCAAATCACTCTTCCGCCATAGCCAAATCTGAGAGGGAGAGTTGAGTGTTGGGGAGGATATCATTTGAAGCATAAGAGCAAGGAGTTCATCATTAACACACCATCTATTACCTTTTGGAGAGTGGTGTCTCCTAGATTGGTTAGGTGTCGCTTGGGGAGCCTCCGTCATGATGTGGAGTTGAACCAAGATGTTTGTAAGGGCAAGGAGATCGCCTACTTCGTGAAGATCTACCCGAGTGAGGCAAGTCCTTCGTGGGTGATGGCCATGGTGGGAAGACAAGATTGCTTCTTCGTGGACCCTTCGTGGGTGGAGCCCTCCGTGGACTCGCGCAACCGTTACCCTTCGTGGGTTGAAGTCTCCATCAACGTGGACGTATGATAGCACCACCTATCGGAACCATGCCGAAAATTCTCCGCGTGTCCATTGTGTTTGCAAACTCCAATCCCATCCCTATACTTTCTTGCAACTTGCATGCTTTACTCTTTCCGCTGCATATACTCTTGTCATTCTTGCTTGAAATGTATTGTGAGTGTTTTAACATGTGCTAAGCTCAACCTTAACTTGAAGAAATTAAAAACTGCCACTTTTGCTTGTTAAGAGTCTAATCAACCCCTCTAGACCCCTCTTCTCGATCCTTTCACTAACTCGGCGTCTCTTTGCGCCCACGGCTCCACGACGACTACCTCGACACCGGTCACCCCGACTCGACATTGACCATGGCGTCTCTTGCACGGCTACCTCGACCACGGCTACACCACCCTACGCTCTCGGCTACCTCAACATGGGCACAAAGGGCTACCGCCTTTCTTAAGCGACCTCGTTGGTTTCCACTTCAGCCACAACTTCTGTGATGCATCGACCGTTACGACTAGGGGGAATGTCCATTGGTTTTGTTGGAGATATGCCCTAGAGGCAATCATCTATGATCATATTTCCTATGTGTTTATGAATAAAGATAGTCCTTGGACATTATCAAAGATGTGTATCAGCAAGTACGTGACTTGTTTGTGGGACTATGCATTGTATGATGACTGTCCTAAAAGGTCCCTAGTCAAAAGGGTTGTGTGGACGCGCAGCTGACTAGACTAGCATATGACACGGTCGATGGCTTGGTCTCACTAGCCATGGAGCATTGGATGCTATCCGGATAATATGGACTTGGAAGGATTTGGTCGGATTCGACGTAGTTGGATCCGAGTTGAGATAAGGTCTGAGTCGGACAGACCCAACTATGAGACGTAGCGATATGTCATCTATGAGTCTCCAGTATAACATACTTTCTATGTCCTAAGACCTGAGCTGGTGCATGTACTCAGGATGATGACAAACCTGCTTTGGGCCGACCAAACGCTACTCCGTGACTTGGTAGTTAGAAAGGTAGGTTTCGTGCTTGTCCAGACCCATGATGCGCACATGGTCGAGCAAGATGGGATTTGCCCCTCTGATCAGGAGAGATTTACTCTGGGCCGCTCGTGTGATCCGACCAGGATAAGCATGGCCATGCGACAAGGATTATGAGATAATCCAGTTTATGGTCGGCATCAATGGAACGAGAAAGAGGTCGGGATAGCACAAGGATGACAGACTCGTCTTGAGCCCGACAACATATATCGTGTGGCAAAAGGAATGGAAGTATGATGTAAAGGTTCGCCTAACCAGCTTCATAGTCTGCTTGGTGTTTGACATGCCTTGCTAGGGGCTGATACCAACTATGCAGTTCGGAGGTGATCCGAACTGTGACCAAGCCGGCTTGAACCTAAGGGGTCGCGCGCTTAAGGGAAGGAACCTACATGGTCGGATCCGAGGACACTGGTCGGATGTGATCCGAGCTGTATTCGGATTGTGGCTGAGTAAACTTATGGGCTTTAGGGTCCGTTCGAGGCCCAAGTGTTGAGCCCGCGACGGATGCCTATATAAAGTAGAGGTGCCGCACACTCATGCGATTGATCGCTTCGGCGCTGTCACTAGGGTTTGCATGTGTTGCGAATAGACACTTCCACTCGCCGTCGGTTGTGTGATCGGACCTAGCAGTTCGTCGCACGACGTTCCTCCTGCACGCACGGATACCGTTAGAGGCGGTGCACCTGCGCCGCTCCGGCGAACTTGTATGTGGGATCGGACGACCGGCTGCTCGAGGGAGATCGGACGAGGAGGAGACGAACCACGCGGACGCGCTACCCCAACTCTTTTTCCGCTTCATGGCACTGCGTGTCTAGTGGTAACAAACTGTGATCCATCTCCCGTAGCATGTTGCTGGTTGTTCTGCGCGTAGGAAAATTTTATTCTGCAGTTGACGCACCCTACCGTAGAACTCAACAGTGGTATCAGAGCCTCTGCTGTAGGATTTGGATTCAGATCGTATGCATATTAGATATGTGGAGGCGGCAGATGAGATCTGTTGTCATTGATGAGATCGGCTATGTGCACGGTTGATGAGATCAACTGCACAAGGGGATCGATGTGGCTATGTTTTTTGATGATCGGAGTCGATGAGGTCGTGACACAACCTACCCCTACCGGTCGGTATCCGCCATCGGGGTTGATAGTGAAACGTAAATCCGAATCAGACTCGCGATGATCGATAAGATCGGTCAGATCAGAAAATTCGGCGTGATCGGAGTTCAGATGTGATCTGCGTAGCACCTTGTATTTCGTACATGATCACTCAAACCGGTAGAATGCGATTCTACGCATAACTTTATTCTGCAGGTTTGATGTGAATAGTATGGCTCATGTGTATGTGATGCATGTGTGTAATTTATACATGGCCTACATGTCATGTTTGTCAGCCGGCAGGAGCCAAAGTGTTGTCATTATATTGTATAACGACCTGCGTGTCGACTTGTGACTCTATGTAAAATTCATTACTAGTAGTAGTAGTTGGATAATAGAGATCAGGTTGGTGGCTTGGCGTCGTGGCGTGACCAACAAGATGGAGTTCCTACATGGTCATCGGAGTCAGAGCCGACCTGGAAGAACATCCATGAAGGAGCCATACTATTTCACAATATGTGTTCATTGGTGATTGTTATGCTTCTTTACTTCTATGCATGTTAGAATGGTAGAAATATCCCTCATTAATATCAAGCAATTTTCCATTCCCGATGTTTCACCTTCGCACGTCAAGTACGTCTAGTAGTGGGCTCATAAAATTGGCGTGCTGCTAGGTTTCCTTGAACTAAAGGGTTCGTGTCAGACACGAACATGCACTGCATTAGGTTAACTTGACAAGGCTATCAAAATGGTTTTGGGCCTTGTGGCAAAGGAGGTCGGGAGCCGGGGTATAAGATACCTACCCGACCGACAGGAGTCGTATAGAGATACGATTAGCAAGGAGTTGCTTACCGGATAGGCATGTTGTCTAGCAGTGATGCTAAAGCTCACTAGTCGCATGTGCTAGTCGGATCCTGAATCACTGAGAGTTTGCGGAGGGATCTTTGACTTGATTGGGAGTATTTACATTTAAGGCTAGAATTACTCTAAATAAACACATTGCTTAGTGATTGCATATTTTTCTGTTGTAGATCAATGGCACCACCTGCTCAACCCAACTTTGCATTGAAATCAATTCTGGAAAAGGATAAACTTAATGGAACAAACTTTACCACGTGGTATAGAAATCTGAGAATTGTTCACAAGCATGATAAAAAGGAACATGTTCTAGAGGATCCACTTCCAGAGGAACCAGCCGATAATGCTAATACCACAACTAAGAATGCCTACCAGAAACTCGTTGATGAATCAACTGAGATTAGTTGTCTGATGCTGGCTTGTATGGAGCCCGATTTGCAACAACATTTCGAAAATGTTGAGGCTTATGATATGATCGAGAGTCTCAAGAGCCTGTTTCAAACACAGGCTAGGACCGAAAGGTTCAACGTCTGGCAATCCTTGATGGATTGTAAGCTGAAGGAAGGTGATCCACTGAGCCCACATGTGATCAAGATGATCGGATATGTGCAAGCTTTGGATCAGTTGGCCTTCCAGCTCTTGGATGAGCTGGCTACTGATGCAGTCTGGGTTCACTTCTGCCCAGCTATGGGACGTTGATCTCGAACTATCATATGCATGTCATGTATAAGAAGCTCACTAAATTGCATGGGATGCTCAAAGTGGCAGAGCAGGATATTAAGAAAGGCACGCATCAAGTGTTGATGGTGTAGAAATCGGCTAAGTTCAAGAAGAGTTGGTCCAACAAGAAGGCTAAGACAAAGGGCACGAAGACGGTAACCTTCGCCACTGCGCCAAAGTCTAGACCGGACTTGAAGACCATTTGCTATCATTGCAGGGAGACCGGTCCTTTGGAAGAGGAATCAGAGCAAGTGGCTTGCGAGCATGGCAAGAAGGCAGAATGCTTCTGCCGGAAAAGGTACACTTGTTGCATATGTTATAGACATTTACCTTGCTGACATACCTAGTAGCTCTTGGGTATTTGATACCGGATCGGTTGTTCATATTTGCAACTCGATGCAGGGGCTGGTAAGAACTAGGCGTGTGGCACAAGGGGAGATTTACATCAAGGTTGGCAACAAAGCAAGAGTTGCTGCGTTGGAGGTCGGCACGATGCAGCTCCAGCTTCCTTCTGGATTTATTTTGGAATTGAATAATTGTTATTACATTCCTCCACTTAGTCGGAACATTATTTCTTCCTCATGTTTGATGAGTCGGGGTTATGAATTCAATTCAAAAGGACAATGGTTGTTCGTTTTATTTGAATGGTATGTTCTACGGCTATGCATCCATTGTTGATGGGCTATTTATATTGAATCTGGAATAGGAGCCAGTCTATAACGTGAATGTCAAGAAGCATAAGCCTAATGAGATAAATCCGACATACTTCTGGAATTGCCGGCTTGGACACATTAGTCTGAAACGTATGAAGAAGCTTCATGATGATGGTCTCCTAACTTTGTCTGACTTCGGGTCGTTCGAGACATGTGAATCATGCTTGCTCAACAAGATGACTAAGTCTCTTGATGCAAAGAGTTGCGAGAGGGCGTCCGAGCTATTGGAGCTTATACACAGTGATGTGTGTGGTCCAATGAGCACAACTGCTAGAGGTGGCTATCAGTACTTCGTGACTTTTACCGACGACTTGAGTAGATATGGATACATCTATTTGATGAGGCAAAAGTCGGAAACTTTTGTGAAGTTCAAAGAGTTTCAGAATGAGGTTGAGAATCAGCTCGGCAAGACTATAAAGCTTCTACGATCTGATCATGGAGGTGAGTACTTGAGCCAGGAGTTTGATGATCATCTGGAAAGCGGAGGTATAGTACCTCAGCTCACACCTCTGGGTGCGGCACAGAGAAACGGCGTGTCGGAACGGAGGAGTAGGACCTTGTTGGACATGGTTCGGTCTATGATGAGCAAATCGGATTTACCCTTGTCATTCTAGGGATACGCTCTAGATACTGCAACTTTCACACT
This sequence comes from Aegilops bicornis, assembly GCA_021605145.1. Classification (NCBI taxonomy): domain Eukaryota; kingdom Viridiplantae; phylum Streptophyta; class Magnoliopsida; order Poales; family Poaceae; genus Aegilops; species Aegilops bicornis. The sequence continues at coordinate 454,292,600 of CM038672.1, forward strand.
TAACAGGGTACCATCAAAATCCGTAGATAAGACACCACATGAGATGTGGACCGGGAAAACTCCCAATTTGTCTTTTCTAAAGATTTGGGGGTGTGAAGCATTTTTCAAGCGACTTATGTCAGACAATCTTACATCCAAGTCGGACAAATGCATATTCGTGTGATATCCGAGGGAAACCTTGGGATATAGCTTCTACAACCGGGAAGATAACAAAGTGTTTGTTGCTCAGAACGGGGTTTTCCTTGTGAAAGAGTTTCTCAGTCGGGAGGCCAGTGGGAGGACGGTCCGACTCGAAGAAATTCGAGGACCACTCGGGCACGGCTCTGCTGGTGATGAGATCATACCGGAGTCAGTCAGGGAACCCGTAGTGAAGCGGCATTGGAACCACGGAGGTCAGAAAGATTGCGCAGAGTGCGCGATTTATTGTTGCTGGAAAGCGACGAGCCGGCCACATATGCGGAAGCGATGGTGAGCATAGATACTGAGGCATGGCTGCAGGCCATGAGATCCGAGTTAAAGTCCATGGATGAGAAGCAGGTCTGGGACTTGGTTGACCCGCTACCTGGCGTAACAGCCATTGGATGCAAACGGGTCTTTAAGAAGAAAACTGATGTGGATGGAAATGTTCAGATCCACAAAGCTCGGCTTGTCGCTAAGGGTTATGGACAAGTTCAAGGAATTGACTACGACGAGACTTACTCGCCGGTAGCGATGCTGAAGTCGGTGAGGATCGTACTAGCTATAGCTGCATATTTTGATTACGAGATACGGCAGATGGATGTCAAGACGGCTTTCCTTCACGAAATTTAACCGAGGACGTATATATGATACAGCCTGAGGGTTTTGTCGATCCGACTAGCACTAGTAAGGTATGCAAGCTCAAGAGATCCATTTATGGGTTGAGGCAAGCATCTCGGAGCTGGAATATTCGTTTTGATGAGGTAAATCCTTTGGTCTCGGCTTCATCAAAAGGGAAGAGGACACTTGTTTATACAAGAAGTTAAGTGGGAGCTCGATAGTGTTTTTGATCTTGTATGTGGATGACATACTACTGATCGGAAATGATGTTCCGATGCTAAACTCGGTCAAGGAGTCTTTGAATGGCAAGTTTTCGATGAAGGACCTTCGTGAGGCAGTGTATATTTTAGGCATTAAGATCTATAGAGATAGATCGAGGAGACTGCTCGGCTTAAGCCAAAGCACGTACATAGATAAAGTGTTGAAGCGGTTCAACATGAGTGAGGCGAAGAAAGGGTTCTTGCCACTCTCACATGGTATAAGGCTAAGCAAGACTCAGAGTCCTTCGACATCTGATGAGTGAAGCAGGATGAGTAGGATTCTGTATGCCTCGGCAATCGGATCCATCATGTATGCCATGATATGTACAAGGCCTGACGTTGCTTTTGCAATAAGCCTAACAAGCGAGATACCGTGCCAACCCGGTGAGAGTCATGGGCAGCGGTAAAGACTATTTTGAAGTACGAAAAGGACTAAAGAGATGTTCCTAGTTTATGGAGGTGAGGAAGAGCTCGTCGTAAGGGGTTACGCCGATGCTAGTTTCCAAACCGATAGAAATGATTGTCAATCACAGTACGGATTTGTGTACATCATGAATGGAGGAGCAGTGAGCCGGATGAGTTCCAAGCAAGATACGGTGGCCGATTCTACCACAGAAGCCGAATACATTGCCGCTTCTGAAGCTTTAAAGGAAGGTGTTTGGATCCGGCATTTTCTGGATGATCTTGGTATTTTCCCAGCCCCGGTAAAACCGTTGGACCTTTATTGTGATAATTCTGGTGCCATCGCACAAGCCAATGAGCCGAGGAATCACCACAAGGTCAGACACATAGATCGGAAATATCACCTCATACGAAAGATCGTAAAGAATGGTGATGTAGAGTTATGCAAGATTCACACGGATGCAAATGTTGCAGATCCGTTGACTATGCCGCTACCACAACCCAAGCATGAGGGGCACGCTAGAGCTATGGGCATTCGATGTCTATTTGATTGACTCTAGTGCAGGTGGGAGACTGTTGGAGATATGCCCTAGAGGCAATCATGTATGATCATCTTTCCTATGTGTTTGTGAATAAATATATTCCTTTGACATTATCAAAGATGTGTAACAACAAGTACGTGACTTGTTTGTGGGACTATGCATTGTATGATGATGATACGTCTCCAACGTATCTATAATTTTTTATTGTTCCATGCTATTATATTATCCATCTAGGATGTTTTATATGCATCTATATGCCATTTTATATGATTTCTGGGACTAACCTATTAACCTAGAGCCCAGTGCCAGTTTTTGTTTTTTTTCCTTTTTTTGAGTTTTACAGAAAAGGAATACCAAACGGAGTCCAATTGACGTGCCAATTTTTGATGATTTTTTATGGACCAAAAGAAGCCCCCAGAGTAAAATAGTTGGGTCGGAAGAGTCCCAAGCCGTCCACGAGGGTGGAGGGCGCGCCCTACCCCCTTAGGCGCGTGCCCCTACATCGTGGACGACTCGGAGACCCCCCCCCCCCTGACGTGAGACCGACGCCAAAAATTACTATAAATACAGAAACCCCCAAAAAGAAACCTAGATCGGGAGTTCCGCCGCCGCAAGCCTCTGTAGCCACGAAAAACCAATCGGGACCCTGTTCCGGTACCCTGCCGGAGGGGGAATCCGTCACCGGTGGCTATATTCATCATCCCGGCGCTCTCCATGACGAGGAGGGTGTAGTTCACCCTCGGGGCTGAGGGTATGTGAAGGAAATATGCCCTAGTGGCAATAATAAAGTTATTATTTATTTCCTCATATCATGATAAATGTTTATTATTCATGCTAGAATTGTATTAACCGTAAACATGATACATGTGTGAATACATAGACAAACATATAGTCACTAGTATGCCTCTACTTGACTAGCTCATTAATCAAAGATGGTTATGTTTACTAACCATGGACATGTGTTGTTATTTGATTAATGGGATCATATCATTAGGAGAATGATGTGATTGACATGACCCATTCCGTTAGCCTAGCACTTGATCGTTTAGTATATTGCTATTGCTTTCTTCATGACCTATACATGTTCCTGTTACTATGAGATTATGCAACCCCGTTTACGGAGGAACACTTTGGGTGCTACCAAACGTCTACAACGTGAATCGGGTGATTATAAAGGAGTACTACAGGTGTCTCCAAAGGTACATGTTGGGTTGGCGTATTTCAAGATTAGGTTTTGTCACTCCGATTGTCGGAGAGGTATCTCTGGGCCCTCTCGGTAATACACATCACATAAGCCTTGCAAGCATTACAACTAATAAGTTAGTTGCGAGATGATGTATTACGGAACGAGTAAAGAGACTTGCCAGTAACGATATTGAACTAGGTATTGGATACCGACGATCGAATCTCGGGCAAGTAACATAACGATGACAAAGGGAACAACGTATGTCGTTATGCGGTTTGACCGATAAAGATCTTCATAGAATATGTAGGAACCAATATGGGCATCCAGGTTCCGCTATTGGTTATTGACCGAGAATAGTTCTATGTCATGTCTACATAGTTCTCGAACCCGTAGGGTCCGCACGCTTAACGTTACGATGACAGTTTTATTACGAGTTTATAAGTTTTGATGTACTGAAGTTTGTTCGGAGTCCCAGATGTGATCACGGACGTGACGAGGAGTCTCGAAATGGTCGAGACATAAAGATTGATATATTGGAAGCCTATATTTGGATATCGGAATGGTTCCGGGTGAAATCGGGATTTTTCTTAACACCGGGTTACGGAACCCTCCCGGGGGATAATGGGCCTTAGTGGGCCATGAGGGAGAAGAGGAGGGTCGTCCAGGGCAGGCCGCGCGCCCCCTCCCCCTATTCCGAATAGGACAAGGAGAGGGGGGCGGCGCCCCCTTCCTCTTTCCCCTCCCCCCTTTCCTTCTCCAACAAGGCAAGAGGGGGGAGTCCTACTCCCGGTGGGAGTAGGACTCCTCCAGGCGCACCCCTTGGGGGCCGGCCGCACCTCCCCCTCCCTCCTTTATATACGGGGGCTGGGGGGCACCCCATGACACACAAGTTGATCTACGGATCGTTCCTTAGCCGTGTGCGGTGCCCACTTCCACCATATTCCACCTCGGTCATATCGTCATGAGTTTAGGCGAAGCCCTGCGCCGATAGAGCATCATCATCGTCACCACGCCGTCGTCTTGATGGAACTCATCCCCGACGCTTTGCCGGATCGGAGCCCGGGATCGCCATCGAGCTGAGCGTGTGCTGAACTCGGAGGTGCCGTCGTTTGGTACTTGGATCGGTCGGATCGTGAAGACGTGCGACTACATCAACCGCGTTGTCATAACGCTTCCGCTTCACGGTCTCAGTGCGTGGACAACACTCTCCCCTCTCGTTGCTATGCATCACCATGATCTTGCGTGTGCGTAGGAAATTTTTGAAATTACCTCGTTCCCCAACAAAGTGGCATCCGAGCCTGGTTTTATGCGTTGATGTTATATGCACGAGTAGAACACAAGTGAGTTGTGGGCGATACAAGTCATACCGCTTACCGACATGTCATACTTTGGTTCGGGCGGTATTGTGAGATGAAGCAGCCGGACCGACATTACGCGTCACGCTTACGAGACTGGTTTCACCGCTGCGAGCACTAGTTTCTTAAAGGTGACCGGCGGGTGTCTGTCTCTCTCACTTTAGTTGAACCGAGTATGGCTACGCCCGGTCCTTGCGAAGGTTAAAACAACACCAACTTGACAAACTATCGTTGTGGTTTTGATGCGTAGGTAAGAACGGTTCTTGCTCAGCCCGTAGCAGCCACGTAAAACTTGCAACAACAAAGTAGAGGACGTCTAACTTGTTTTTGCAGGGCATGTTGTGATGTGATATGGTCAAGACGTGATGCTATATTTTATTGTATGAGATGATCATGTTTTGTAACGAGTTATCGGCAATCGGTAGTAGCCATATGGTTGTCGCTTTATTGTATGAAATGCAACGCCATGTAATTGCTTTACTTTATCACTAAGCGGTAGCGATAGTCGTAGAAGCAATAGTTGGTGAGACGACAACGATGCTACGATGGAGATCAAGGTGTCGCGCGGTGACGATGGTGATCACGATGGTGCTTCGAGATGGAGATCACAAGCACAAGATGATGATGGCCATATCATATCACTTATATTGATCGCATGTGATGTTTATCCTTTATGCATCTTATCTTGCTTTGATTGACGGTAGCATTATAAGATGATCTCTCACTAAATATCAAGAAGTGTTCTCCCTGAGTATGCACCGTTATGAAAGTTCTTCGTCTTTGAGACACCACGTGATGATCGGGTGTGATAGGCTCTACGTTCAAATACAACGGGTGCAAAACTGTTGCACACGCGGAATACTCATGTCAAACTTGACGAGCCTAGCATATATAGATATGGCCTCGGAACACGGAGACCGAAAGGTCAAACGTGAATCATATAGTAGATATGATCAACATAGTGATGTTCACCATTGAAACTACTCCATCTCACGTGATGATCGGACATGGTTTAGTTGATTTGGATCACGTAATCACTTAGATGATTAGAGAGATGTCTATCTAAGTGGGAGTTCTTAAGTAATATGATTAATTGAACTTAAATTTATCATGAACTTAGTACCGATAGTATTTTGCTTGTCTATGTTTACTGTAGATAGATGGCTCGTGTTGTTGTTCCGTTGAATTTTAATGCGTTCCTTGAGAAAGCAAAGTTGAAAGATGATGGTAGCAATTACACGGACTGGGTCCGTAACTGAGGATTATCCTCATTGCTGCACGTAAGAATTACGTCTGGAAGCACCGCTTAGGTGCCAGGCCTGCCTTTGATGCAACCGACGGCGTTAAGAACGTCTGGCGAGCAAAAGCTGATGACTACTCGATAGTTCAGTGTGCCATGCTTTATGGCTTAGAACTGGGCCTTCAACGACGTTTTGAACGTCATGGAGCATATGAGATGTTCCAGGAGTTGAAGTTAATATTTCAAGCAAATGCCCGGATTGAGAGATATGAAGTCTCCAATAAGTTCTATAGCTGCAAGATGGAGGAGAATAGTTTTGTCAGTGAACACATACTAGAAATGTCTGGGTATAATAATCACTTGATTCAACTGGGAGTTAATCTTCCTGATGATAGTGTCATTGACAGAATTCTTCAATCACTGCCACCAAGCTACAAGAGCTTCGTGATGAACTATAATATGCGAGGGATGGACAAGTCTATTCCCGAGCTCTTCGCAATTCTAAAAGCCGCGGAGGTAGAAATCAAAAAGGAGCATCAAGTGTTGATGGTTAACAAGACTACCAGTTTTAAGAAAAAGGGCAAAGGGAAGAAGGGGAACTTCAAGAAGAACAACAAGCAAGTTGCTGCTCAAGGGAAGAAGCCCAAGTGTGGACCTAAGCCCGAGATCGAGTGCTTTATCGCAAGCGGTGGACCTTTGGAAGCGGAAGTGCCCCAAGTATTTGGCGGATAAGAAGGATGGCAAAGTGAACAAAGGTGTATGTGATATACATGTTATTGATGTGTACCTTACTAATACTATTAGTAGTACTGGGTATTTGATCTTTGGTTACATTGCTAATATTTGCAACTCAAAGCAGGAACTACGGATTAGCGAAGATTGGCTAAGGGCGAGGTGACGATGCGTGGGAAATGGTTCCAAAGTCGATGTGATCGCGGTCGGCACGCTACCTCTACATCTACCATCGGGATTAGTTTTAGACCTAAATAATTGTTATTTGGTGCCCGCGTTAAGCATGAACATTATATCTGGATCTTGTTTGATGCGAGACGGTTATTCATTTAAGTCAAAGAATAATGGTTGTTCTATTTATATGAATAATATATTTTATGGGCATGCACCCTTGAAGAGTGGTCTATTTTTATTGAATCTCGATAGTAGTAATACACATATTCATAGTGTTGAAACCAAAAGATACAGAGTTGATAATGATAGTGCAACTTATTTGTGGCACTGCCGTTTGGGTCATATCGGTGTAAACGCATGAAGAAACTCCATACTGATGGGCTTTTCGAATCACTTGATTATGAATCACTTGGTACTTGCGAACCGTGCCTCATGGGCAAGATGACTAAAACGCCGTTCTCTGGAACTATGGAGCGACCAACTGATTTGTTGGAAATCATACACACTGATGTTTGTGGTCCGATGAATGTTGAGGCACGCGGCGGGTATCATTATTTTCTCACCTTCACAGATGATTTGAGCAGATATGGGTATATCTACTTGATGAAACATAAGTCTGAAACATTTGAAAAGTTCAAAGAATTTCAGAGTGAAGTGGAAAATCATCATAACAAGAAAATAAAATTTCTACGATCTGATCGTGGAGGAGAATATTTGAGTTACGAGTTTGGTTTACATTTGAAACAATGCGGAATAGTTTTCATAACTCACGCCACCGGAACACCACAACGAAATGGTGTGTCCGAATGTAAATGTCGTACTTTACTAGATATGGTGCGATCTATGATGTCTCTTACTGATTTACCGCTATCGTTTTGGGGTTATGCTTTAGAGACGGCCGCATTCACGCGTTAAATAGGGCACCATCAAAATCCGTTGAAACGACACCTTATGAACTATGGTTTGGCAAGAAACCAAAGTTGCCGTATCTTAAAGTTTGGGGCTGCGATGCTTATGTGAAGAAACTTCAACCAGATAAGCTCGAACCTAAATCGAAGAAATGTGTCTTCATAGGATACCCAAAAGAGACTATTGGGTACACCTTCTATCACAGATCTGAAGGCAAGATTTTCGTTGCTAAATTCGGATCCTTTCTAGAAAAAGAGTTTCTCTCGAAAGAAGTGAGTGGGAGAAAAGTAGAACTTGATGAGATAATCAGATTCTGCTCCCTTATTGGAAAGTAGTTCATCACAAGAACAGGTTCTGTGACAACTACACCAATTAGTGAGGAAGCTAATGATATTGATCATGAAACTTCAGATCAAGTTTCTCTTGAACTACGTGGGTCAACTAGAGTAAGATCCGCACTGAGTGGTACGGTAATCCTATTCTGGAAGTCATGTTACTTGACCATGGCGAACCTACAAAACTATGAAGAAGCGATGGTGAGCCCAGATTCCGCAAAATGGCTGGAAGCCATGAAATCTGAGATGGGATCCATGTATGAGAACAAAGTATGGACTTTGGTTGACTTGCCCGATGATCGGCAAGCCATTGAGAATAAATCGATCTTTAAGAAGAAGACTGACGCTGATGGTAATGTAACTGTCTATAAAGCTCGACTTGTTGCGAAAGGTTTTTGACAAGTTCAAGGGGTTGACTACGATGAGACTTTCTCACCCGTAGCGATGCTTAAGTCTGTCCGAATCATGTTAGCAATTGCTGCATTTTATGATTATGAAATTTGGCAAATGGATGTCAAAACTGCATTCTTGAATGGATTTCTAGAAGAAGAGTTGTATATGATGCAACCAGAAGGTTTTGTTGATCCAAAAGGTGCTAACAAAGTGTGCAAGCTCCAGCGATCAATTTATGGTGCAGTGCAAGCCTCTCGGAGTTGGAATAAACGCTTTGTGAAGGTGATCAAAGCATATGGTTTTATCTGAGACTTTTGGAGAAGCATGTATTTACAAGAAAGTGAGTGGGAGCTCAGTAGCATTTACGATATTATATGTGGACGACATATTATTAATTGGAAATGATATAGAATTTCTGGATAGCATAAAAGGATACTTGAATAAAAGTTTTTCTATGAAAGACCTCGGTGAAGCTGCTTACATATTGGGCATCAAGATCTATAGAGATAGATCAAGACGCTTGATTGGACTTTCACAAAGCACATACCTTGATAAAGTTTTGAAAAAGTTCAAAATGGATCGAGCAAAGAAAGGATTTTTACCGTGTTACAAGGTGTGAAATTGAGTCGGACTCAATGCCCGACAACAACAGAAGATAGAGAGAAAATGAAAGATGTTCCCTATGCTTCAGCCATAGGCTCTATCATGTATGCAATGCATGTGTACCGGACCTGACGTATGCTTAGCAATAAGCTTGGCAGGAAGGTACCAAAGTAATCCAGAGTGGATCATCGGACATCGATCAAGAACATCCTGAAATACCTGAAAAGGACTAAGGATATGTTTCTCATATATGGAGGTGACAAAGAACTAGTCATAAATGGTTACGTCGATGCAAGCTTTGACACTGATCCGGACGATTCTAAATCGCAAACCGGATACATGTTTTTATTAAACGGTGGAGCTGTCAGTTGGTGCAGTTCTAAACAAAGCGTCGTAGCGGGATCTACATGTGAAGCGGAGTACATAGCTGCTTCGGAAGCAGCAAATGAAGGAGTCTGGATGAAAGAGTTCATTTCCGATCTAGGTGTCATACCTAGTGCATCGGGACCAATGAAGATCTTCTGTGACAATACTGGTGCAATTGCCTTGGCAAAGGAATCCAGATTTCACAAGAGGACCAAGCATATCAAGAGACGCTTCAATTCCATCCGGGACCAAGTCCAGGTGGGAGACATAGAGATTTGCAAGATACATACGGATCTGAATGTTGCAGACCCTTTGACTAAGCCTCTCCCACGAGCAAAACATGATCAGCACCAAGACTCCAAGGGTGCTAGAATCATTACTGTGTAATCTAGATTATTGACTCTAGTGCAAGTGGGAGACTGAAGGAAATATGCCCTAGAGGCAATAATAAAGTTATTATTTATTTCCTCATATCATGATAAATGTTTATTATTCATGCTAGAATTGTATTAACCGGAAACATGATACATGTGTGAATACATAGACAAACATATAGTCACTAGTATGCCTCTACTTGACTAGCTCATTAATCAAAGATGGTTATGTTTCCTAACCATAGACATGTGTTGTTATTTGATTAATGGGATCACATCATTAGGAGAATGATGTGATTGACATGACCCATTCCGTTAGCCTAGCACTTGATCGTTTAGTATATTGCTATTGCTTTCTTCGTGACCTATACATGTTCAGTAACTATGAGATTATGCAACTCCCGTTTACCGGAGGAACACTTTGGGTGCTACCAAACGTCCACAACGTAATCGGGTGATTATAAAGGAGTACTACAGGTGTCTCCAAAGGTACATGTTGGGTTGGCGTATTTCGAGATTAGGTTTTGTCACTCCGATTGTCGGAGAGGTATCTCTGGGCCCTCTCGGTAATACACATCACATAAGTCTTGCAAGCATTACAACTAATAAGTTAGTTGCGAGATGATGTATTACGGAACGAGTAAAGAGACTTGCCAGTAACGAGATTGAACTAGGTATTGGATACCGACGATCGAATCTCGGGCAAGTAACATACCGATGACAAAGGGAACAACGTATGTCGTTATGCGGTTTGACCGATAAAGATCTTCGTAGAATATGTAGGAACCAATATGGGCATCCAGGTTCCGCTATTGGTTATTGACCGAGAATAGTTCTAGGTCATGTCTACATAGTTCTCGAACCCGTAGGGTCCGCAAGCTTAACGTTACGATGACAGTTTTATTATGAGTTTATAAGTTTCGATGTACCGAAGTTTGTTTGGAGTCCCGGATGTGATCACGGACGTGACGAGGAGTCTCGAAATGGTCGAGACATAAAGATTGATATATTGGAAGCCTATATTTGGATATCGGAATGGTTCCGGGTGAAATCGGGATTTTTCCTAACACCGGGTTACCGGAACCCTCCCGGGGATAATGGGCCTTAGTGGGCCATGAGGGAGAAGAGGAGGGTCGGCCAGGCAGGCCGCGCCCCTCCCCTAGTCCGAATAGGACAAGGAGAGGGGGGCAGCGCCCCCCTTCCTCTTTCCCCTCCCCCCTTTCCTTCTCCAACACGGCAAGAGGGGGGAGTCCTACTCCCGATGGGAGTAGGACTCCTCCAGGCGCACCCCTTGGGGACCGGCCGCACCTCCCCCTCCCTCCTTTATATACGGGGGCTGGGGGGCACCCCATAACACACAAGTTGATCTACGGATCGTTCCTTAGCCGTGTGCGGTGCCCCCTTCCACCATATTCCACCTCGGTCATATCGTCGCGGAGTTTAGGCGAAGCCCTTCGCCGGTAGAGCATCATCATCGTCACCACGACGTCTTGTGGAACTCATCCCCGACGCTTTGCTGGATCGGAGCCCGGGGATCGTCATCGAGATGAACATGTGCTGAACTCGGAGGTGTCGTACGTTCGGTACTTGGATCGGTCGGATCGTGAAGACGTACGACTACATCAACCGCATTGTCATAACGCTTCCGCTTACGGTCTACGAGGGTACGTGGACAACACTCTCCCTCTCGTTGCTATGCATCACCATGATCTTGCGTGCGTAGGAATTTTTTGAAATTACTACGCCCCCAACAGTATGTACCAAAGTAGCTATGTGTTTGATCTCTCTCTCTCTCTCTCTCTCTCTCTCTCTCGTGTTCTTGATTCGCACGATCTTGATGTATCGCGAGCTTTGCTATTATAGTTGGATCTTATGATGTTTCTCCCCGTCTACTCTCTTGTAATGGATTAAGTTTTCCCTTTGAAGTTATCTTATCGGATTGAGTCTTTAAGGATTTGAGAACACTTGATGTATGTCTTGCATGTGCTTATCTGTGGTGACAATGGGATATTCACGTGATCCACTGTTTTGGTGATCAACTTGCGAGTTCTGTGACCTTGTGAACTTATGAATAGGGGTTGGCACACGTTTCTTCTTGACTCTCCGATAGAAACTTTGGGACACTCTTTGATGTTCTTTGTGTTGGTTGAATAGATGAATCTGAGATTGTGTGATGCATATCGTATAATCATACTCACAGATACTTGTGGTGACATTGGAGTATCTAGGTGACATTAGGGTTTTGGTTGATGTGTGTCTTAAGGTGTTATTCTAGTATGAACTCTAGGATAGATCGAGCGGAATGAATAGCTTCATGTTATTTTACTACGGACTCTTGAATAGATCGATCCGAAAGGATAACTTTGAGGTGGTTTCGTACCCCACAATAATCTCTTCGTCTGTTCTCCGCTATTAGTGACTTTGGAGTGACTCCTTGTTGCATGTTGAGGGATTGTTATATGATCTAATTATGTTATTATTGTTGAGAGAACTTGCGCTAGTGAAAGTATGAACCCTAGGCCTTGTTTCGAAGCATTGCAATACCGTTTGTGCTCACTTTTATCATTAGTTACCTTGCTGTTTTTTATATTTTCATATTACAAAAACCTATATCTACCATCCATATTGCACTTGTATCACCATCTCTTCGCCGAACTAGTGCACCTATACAATTTACCATTGTATTGGGTGTGTTGGGGATACAAGAGACTCTTTGTTATTTTGTTGCAGGGTTGTTTGAGAGAGACCATCTTCATCCTACGCCTCCCACGGATTGATAAACCTTAGGTCATCCACTTGAGGGAAATTTGCTACTGCCTACAAACCTCTGCACTTGGAGGCCCAACAACGTCTACAAGAAGAAGGTTGTGTAGTAGACATCAAGCAATTTCTAGCGCCTTTGCCGGGGAGGTGAGTGCCTGAAGGTATATCTTTAGATATTGCAATTAAATCTTTTAGTTTCTTGTTTTATCACTAGTTTAGTTTATAAAAGAAACTACAAAAAAATGGAATTGAGGGTGCCTCATATGCTTCATCTTTTTAATATCCTTCATGAAAATAAGGATTACGATAATTGTGCCAAAATGTTAGAAGAAGAATGCATTAAAATGTTTGGCACTAGTTCTTTGAATGATGAGCATGATTGCAATGTTGTTAGTATGAACTCTTTGAATATCCATAGTACTAATTATGATTGCACTAGTCATGATGAAAATCTCTCTTATAAGCATGTCAACTTTTGTGGACACTAGCGCAGAACCGGATTTAGCACCGGTTCGTAAGGGCCTTTAGTGCCGGTTCTGTAACCGGCACTAAAGAGTGGGGACTAAAGCCCCCCCCCCTTAGTACCGGTTCTGCACGAACCGCCACTAAAGTGCCACCACGTGGCACAAGCCAGGCCCGGGTGCGGGGAGACCATTATTACCGGTTGGTAACACCAACCGGTACTAAATGTTTGGGGGGTTTTGGTTTTATTTTTTATTTTTCCTTTAATTTTGTGTTTTCAATTTAATTTAGAGATTGTTTTTACATTATAATGAGTTGTTAAATCATTAGGTGAAAGTACCGCAAATTAATCTGCGGTTTCTTGATCAAGTAATATGGATATGGCATATACTTGATCACTTAGCTAGCATCCATCCAGTTGAAACTAATCTGCGGTTTCTTTCATATGATATAATAACTCATCATCATCATCATCATATTAATATTAAAACTCTTGCATGATATCTTCACCAAAAACAGTATACTAGCTAGCTAGCTAAAAATCATCATAGTCGTCATTACCACTATTTAATCATCATAGTCATTACCGCTATCTAATCAGCACCAACTCTGGCTTAAAGAAGAAACATTCACTTGTACCAGAAGCAAAGATATCATCGAGTTCAACATGGTCAGCGTTCATAGGACCACAAAAGCAAATCACTCTTTGAGATTAAGTTCAGGACGAAGAACACAGACATGAGAGGACAAGTACTAAGAGCATGAACTAGCTAGCTAATCACTCCTGCTGCTCTCTCTCAGGTGAAATAGCATAGAACATGAATAGCTCTCCTGATTCATCATATTGGAGCATGCAGATGAACCTGTCTCCTAATCGCGAGTTGCGCTTCTGATTGCTGCTCCCTAGTACTTCTCTGTGATCGTTAACAATTTTGCTCCAATCTTCCACTATTAAGCATACCTCGCTTTTAGAAATCCTGAATGCACTCATGTGCATTGTAGGATGTCTTGGTCATAAGCTAACCATTGACATGCGACCTTTAGTACCGATCCACTAATGCACAACTGTTATCGGGAGTCCCTATTGAAGAACATCGTATAGTAACATTACTTAGCAACATGAAGTTTAGCTTGAAAATAATGTATGCAAAAGATGCACTGAGGACAAATAGTAAAAATCTTACCATCTTTCCTAAATAGAGGTGACGTAGTTGAATACGATCACTATCGGTCGCATGTTTTGAGTACTAAGATTTTCAAATTCAGGAAAATAATTTGTCAGATCCTCAAGCCATGAAACATAATGATTTATCTCCTCGCAGTTTAGTTCAGCCCCGGGACAGTGGACGGTCATGTCTACTAAGCGCCGGACATGTTTGCTTGAATAGAAATAAGCTGTCAATAGAAATTAGTTGTCAACTATTTTTCAATAAACGATATCGAAGACATAAATATGGTTGAGAAACTCACATAATGGTAGAACTGGAGGCGTCTGCACATCGACCCAAATGTCTCTATTACCTTCAATATCATCTTCGGGGCGAATATCAAAGGTGATAAACATATCAGGCTCAAATGCATAAGCCTTGCATAGTGCTTGCCAAGTTTTGCATTCAAAATAGGTGTAGGTGTCTGCATTGTATAATTTGACGTTGAAGGTATAACCATGCTCGGTCTTCAAGTAAACTCTCTTTACCTCCATAGTTTTGTTAGGACTGAAACCTATCTTATCCAAGACAAAAATTCTTGCATGGCAGGGGATACGCTAGTAGAATAGTGAAAATTTAAAATTATAAGTTGAAGCAAATGAAGCATAAGTCATGCTTAATTACGAAAAAAAGACTTCTCGTTGTGACTTACTGCATCCACTTCAAAGTTCTCATCCAGCTTGATGCTGAAGCGCCTACCATCAACTAGGAAATTTCTATCGCATAGGCCGTGCTGGTCTTCATAGTATTCGCACATAATGAAATAGTGTTCGCCGTCAGATGACATTCCTATGTTCATAGGTGAAACATTAAACACTTATTAGTTCTATTAATTCAACTAATTCAACTAGTTCTATTAATTCAACTAGTTCAAGTAATTAATTCAACTAATTCAACTAAGCACTTACTAAAAATGTACCTAAATAAAGTAGCTCAACTAATTCAACTAACTAGTTCAACTAATTCAACTCAACTAGTTATATTAATTTTCTTACTAAAAATAAAGTAGCTAGTTCTATATAGTAAATTTTTAATTAGATGATCAAATATCATATAACTAAATTAAATATATATCTAATTCATCTAAAATTAATATATCTAATTCATCTATAACTAAAAGTATAAAAGCTAACTCGGGAAACATTAATATCTAGCTAGCTAATTCATCTAATTCATCTAAACATTTGACATAACTAGTTGACCCGTTGCTCCAAATGGCGCAGAGACCCGCTAAAGACATGTTGTCGATGAAAATAGTTTCATTTTGCAAGGACATATTCGATATTGGTAATAGAAAGCCCATGTGTTAAGTCATGCTATATTGAAAATATGTTTATCACGATGAGAAATTTGAGTTTAGAAAAAGTTCATATTTCTATAACATGCATAGACGAGCTAAGGAAGCATTATTTTTTTAGTTAAAAAAATGTTTATCACGATGAGAAATCTGAGTTTGAAAAAAAACATGTTTGTATAATATCTATAGACCAGTTAAGGATGTATTTTTTTAGCAGTGTTCGAAATAAATTTTTATTTACCATGTGCACAAAAAAAACATCTCTGTGTTGTGCATATGGAGGCATAGGTATGTGAAAGATACATATGCTACCTAGCCCGGTCCAGGAACAATTCTTTGTTTGGCCGTTCGGAGTCATGCCTACATACTGTGACGCCCGGATAATTAAGCTACAATAAACCTCTGTTAATGATGCCATGTCACCATGGTTACTGTTCCTAATCTCGCGACGATTCAAACCTCGTTCCGATTCAATTTCAAAGTCGAGTCAAATGATAAAAGTTTTCAAATATTAAAACTAAAATGTTCTGGATGTGACAAATAATTCATAAGTAATATATGTGAAGGAGCCCTACTTTTATAAAATATTTAAATGCAATAAGATGAATAAAACAGTAGCGAATTTTTTTATTCAAATACTATTAAATAACAAATAATTACAAAACTAGTTTTGGTTTAGGTAACTAGTTAATGTGGCAGTGGCATATTTGGTAACATCAAATTAGGTGCCATTTTGGTATTTTACTAAAACAAAAATAAAAGGGAATTAAGAAATAAAAAGAAAAAGAAAAGAAAACAAAAGAAAGGAACCCCCCCCCATGGGCCAACCGACCCAACAGACCGGCCCACCCCGGTCCACCTAACCCACTACTAACCCCCCCCCACTCTCTATAACCCTAACCCACGACCGCACAACCCCCCCCCCCCACCCCCCGATCCCCACGCCCCTCCTCTGCCCGATCCCTTCTGGATCCAGGGCCTAGCCCTCGACGCCAGTCGGCGCCTTCGGCGCCACCGCGGCGCTCCGTCGCCCCTTGCCGTCGCCGGTGTCACCCGATGCCCTGACGCCCCGTCCCTCGACCTCCCCGACTGGATCTGGGCCGCGCCCCGGGCGTCCCCACCACCGCCGCACATCGTTGCAGCCCCGTCCACACCACCGTCGTCGGAGCACCACCACCACCTGTAGCGACCAGACCCGAATGGATCTAGTGCTCTGTGCTCAGTGTCATCCCTGGATCAGTAATGCTGACACCACACAGTACTTCGAAGGATTTATAGCAGAGTAGCAATCACACACTTATTACATCGTTGTCCACAAGGGAACTTAATACAATAATATGGCTTAAGGCCATCTAATAATAACAGCGGAAGGCTTGGAAGACAAGTGAGTCCATCAACTCCATCGGCATCACTGAGTTTAGAACCACGACCTAACACCTTACTGTAAATGCAGAAAAATGCATAGCGTGAAAGTTGCAGCCGAAAACAGGTCAAGACATGGAATATGCTGGCAATGTAACACATAGAGAACAATGAAGCAACAAGCCTATACTACATGCATATATGGCTGGTGGTAAGGCTCTCTGATTTACATTTTTGCATAAAGCTGGTTTTTCCTACATCAAAGGAATAATTTTATTTAACTATCATGGTGGTTGTTAAACATTGAGAATGGTTGACAGCATCCTCAATCCCAATTAAAAGTACTCATTAAAACCCAATAACATTTATTATTAGAAGTAACATGTTGAGATTCACATGATATTCAAGTACTAGATACTCAAGATGTCCATAACCGGGACACGACTAATCATGATTAGTTTATACACTCTGCAGAGGTTTGCGCACTTTTCCCCACAAGACTCGATCGCCTCCGCTTGGTTCTCGCACTACATGGTGTTTGAGAAACGGATGACCGAGACACAGTCTTTCAGAAGCGCTAGCACCTTACTTGTGGGTAGACCGGTACACCTACTTTCCCCTACATCTGCTAGTCTACCCGTAAGAGTTCGCACAACTTAGTCAACTATGCCAGAGCCCATAATTGGCTTGTGGCTGCACGGAAGTTTCTAGTTTTAATACTCTCATGATCCCTTAGAGCCTGGGTGGCGGTCCGAAGAAATACATGCAAGTCCTGATAGAAACCAGGTGCCTCAATCCACCCAGATGTGTGTTTAGGTTGCCACCTTAGATAAACCATTAAATTAACAATCTCACATCTGTCATGGATATTCACTCACCCAATCCACGTCTACTAGCATAGCATGGCGTAATAAGCAAACGTAGAAGTAACTCCCAAGGTTTCATAAGTAAAAGCAGTAATAGGTACTACCTCAATCTACTTCCCATCCCAAAATTTAATTAGATCCTAAACATGCAAGTGTTTGAGGGTTGATCTAATGCATAAAATCTGGGTAGTAGAAAAAGTATGATCAAAGTGTTACTTGCCTTGCTGATGATCCGTGAAACCTAGAGATTCGAAGTAACAAGCGGCGCACTCCGGGTGATCTAACACAGACAAACAACAAGCATACAATAAGTACTCATCTAATGCACGGGGAAATCTCGAATAAAAGATCTAACCAGATAGTTCAACTTAAGAACCCTGGTTGCAAAAGAATCGAATCAAATAAAGCATCGAAAGTCGGAACTCGAGGGAGAACGACTCGGTTTAGCAAATCTGAAACTAAGTCAAAATTTTACAGTAGCAAAACTCTGTGTAAGTAGGTTAGTCGAACGGCGGTTTAAATGCAGAAACT
Source organism: Aegilops bicornis (assembly GCA_021605145.1). NCBI lineage: Eukaryota > Viridiplantae > Streptophyta > Magnoliopsida > Poales > Poaceae > Aegilops > Aegilops bicornis. The sequence goes on from CM038672.1 coordinate 454,310,758, forward strand.
CCAGGCGCTTGAATCACCTGATTCCGATAAACGAGCAAGAAATAAAACAGATTTGAAAATCGGATCAGAAATCGAATCTGAAAAATAACGGATTAAATCCGATTAAAAGAAAACGACGAACGGATTAAATAACGGACGTTCGTTAACAGAACTAATCCAACGAACGCGTTCATTGAAACGAACGGGTCGGTGAACGTTCGCTAATTAAGAAAACCAAAAAAATAAATAAAAACCATCTAGGGTTTTAAAAAAAAACCGAACATCTCAAAAAAAACCGGATCGGGTCTTTTTAAAAAAAAACCGGATCGGGGGGGTTGTGGCGGCGGCTACCTCCGGCTCGCCGGGCGAGGCTCGTGAGGCTCCGTGGCGGTGGCGGGTCGGGCGGGCGGCGAGGCTCTGGCGTCGGCGAGGCGGCGGTGGCTCGGCGACGGGCAAGCCCTTGGGCGGGCGGCTCGGGTGGAGGGCGGCGGTGGCTCGGGGTGAGAGAGGGGCGGCGGGGTTAAATAGAAGGGGGGTGTTGGCCGGCTTGGGGAAGGCTGGGCGGCGACGGCGGCGTGTCCGACCGGACACGGCGGCGGCGGGTGGTGGCATGGCGGCGGGCTCAAGGCAAGTGGCGTCTTGCGAGGAGAGAGAGGGAGGTGGGCAGGCGCTGGCTGGGCAGCTGGGCCTTGGCCCAGTAAGCGCAGTTTTTTTTAAACAAAACAAAACGGATAAAAAAAATACCAAACGAACTCCGATTTTTATAAAATAAATTTTCCCCGACTCTTAAAAATGAGTCGAACAAAATGAACTTTAAAAACGGCAAACATGCATATTTTTTTTTAAAATGCTCATTTTTGCCTAAGCAAAATAATCTTCCAAAACCAAATTTTTGATTTATTTATATTATCTTCATTTTTCCTAAATATTGGGAAAGTCATATTATTCCCTCTCTTAAGTTTTTTTATAGGAAAAACTTTATGAAGATAATTAAATAAATCCAATGATCCTATTTTCAAAATTTGAGAAATCCCAAATATGAAAATAATGAAACTTCCAACTCTCTCCGAGGGTCCTTGAGTTGCGTGAAATTTTCTAGGATCGGAAAATGCGAGAAAAATATGATATGCATGATGACCTAATGTATAACATTCCAAATTGAAAATTTGGGATGTTACAAACCTACCCCTTAAGATGAATCTCTCCCTCGAGATTCGGGTTGGTTAGAAAATAGGTGAGGGTGGTCCTTGAGCAAAACTTCCCCTCTTTCCCAGGTGGCTTCATCCTCAGTGTGGTGGCTCCACTGAACTTTTCAAAACTTGATAACCTTGCTGCGGGTAACTCTGCTGGCATAATCGAGAATCTTAACCGGTTTTTCCTCATATGTCAAGTCATCCTTCAACTGAATTGCTTCCAATGGCACTGTGTCTCTTAACGGTACCTCTGCTATCTCGGGTGACATTTCTTCAATCGAGAAACATGGAATACATCATGAACTCCTGACAGTCCTTCTGGCAATTCCAACTTATAAGCAACTTCTCCCATGCGTTGCAAAATCTTATACGGTCCAACGAAACGGGGTGCTAACTTTCCTTTAACTCCAAAACGCTTAACTCCTCGAAGTGGGGATACTCTGAGATATACTCTGTCTCCAACTTCATACTCAATCGCTTTGCGCTTTGAATCGGCATAGCTCTTTTGTCTGGACTGGGCTACCTTGAGCCTGTCTCGAATCAACTTAACTTTCTGTTCAAACTCCTTAATCAAATCTGGTCCAAACAACTGCCGATCTCCAGTTTCGTCCCATAACAACGGTGTCCTGCACCTTCTTCCATACAGAGCCTCGAAAGGTGCCATCTTCAAGCTGGTTTGGTAACTGTTGTTGTAGGAAAATTCTGCATCTGACAAATTATCATCCCAGCTAGATCCATAATCTAGGGCACAAGCTCTCAGCATGTCCTCCAAAATCTGATTGACTCTCTCAGTCTGTCCATCGGTCTGTGGGTGGAAAGCTATACTGAATTCCAATCGAGTTCCCAATGTTTCGTGCAACTGGTTCCAAAATTTCAAGGTAAACTGGGTTCCTCTATCTGATACGATGCTCCTCGGAACTCCGTGTAAGCACACAATTCTGGTCATGTATATCTTTGCCAACTTAGCACTGCTATAGGTGGTCTTGACTGGAATAAAATGAGCTACCTTTGTTAAACGGTGGACTATAACCCAAATCGAGTCATATCCTGAACGAGTCTTTGGCAATCCCGTGATAAAATCCATGCCTAGTTTATCCCACTTCCATTCGGTATCGGCAATGGTTGTAACAATCCTGCTGGCTTCTGATGTTCTGCCTTTACTTTCTGACATACATCGCAAACTGCTACATACTCCGCAATATCCTTCTTCATTCCGGTCCACCAGAAAGTATTCTTCAAATCCAAATACATCTTGGTATTCCTGGGTGAATCGAATAGGGTGAATCATGAGCTTCTTGTAAAATAAACTTCCTGATCTCTGGGTCATTGGGCACATAAACACGGTCTTCAAACCATAGGGTATCGTGCTCATCCTCACGAAATCCTTTAGCTTTTCCTTTGCTCATTTTCTCCTTTATAGAGGCAACTTCCTTTCTGCCTTTTGGGCTTCTCTGATTTTGTCCATCGATGTCATTTGAATCTCCAATGTTGCTACATAGCCTCTCGGAACTATTTCCAAACATAGCTCTCGAAGGTCCTCGGCTAACTCATTGGGTATTCCTCCCATCATTAGGGTATTGACGTGGCTCTTACGGCTCAATGCGTCGCCTCGACATTAGCCTTTCCGGTGATAATGCAATCTCATGTCATAATCCTTGATAAGCTCTAACCATCTCCTTTGTCTGAGATTCAATTCCTTCTGTGTGAAGATGTACTTCAAACTCTTGTGATCCGTATATACTTCACAATGATTTCCAATGAGAAAATGTCTCCACGTCTTCGTGGCATGCACAACGGCTGCTAACTCCAAATCATGAGTGGCATAATTCAACTCATGGGGCTTAAGTTGTCGTGAAGCATACGAAACAACTCTTCCTTCCTGCATAAGCACTGCTCCAAGTCCTCGACGTGAAGCGTCGCAATACACCTCATAATCCTTAGTTTGATCTGGCAATATTAAGACTGGTGAGGTAACCAATCTTTTCTTCAACTCCTGAAAACTTGCCTTACAGTCCTCAGTCCATATGAATTTGTTTTCCTTTTTCAACAATTCTGTCATAGGCTTAGCAATCCTTGAGAAATTCTCAATGAATCTTCGGTAGTATCCTGCGAGTCCAAGGAAACTACGAATCTCTCCAACTGTCGTTGGTGCTTCCCATTTGGTTACGGTCTCAACTTTTGTGGGGTCAACTGCTATCCCTTCTCCGGATATAATATGTCCGAAATCCAACTTCCTTTAGCCAAAACTCACATTTGCTGAACTTGGCATACAACTGGTGTTCCCTCGGTTTCTCCGTAACCAATCGCAAATGTTCCTTGTGTTCCTCTTCATTCTTGAAAAAATCAGAATGTCATCAATGAACACCACGACGAACTTATCCAAAAACTCCATAAACACTTTGTTCATCGTGTTCATGAAATAGGCTGGTGCGTTAGTCACCCAAATGACATAACGGTATACTCAGATAGTCCATATCTCGTGGTAAATGCTGTCTTGGGTATGTCCTGCTCCCGAATCTTCAATCGATGGTACCACGATCGCAAGTCGATCTTGGAAAACACCTTGGCTCCTTGCAAGCGATCAAACAGATCATTTATCATAGGTAGTGGGTACTTGTTCTTGATTGTTACTTCATTCAATCCACGATAATCAACAACCATTCTTAACGATCCATCCTTCTTCTCCACTAGCAAAAACGGGGGATCCCCAAGGTGAAGAACTTGGGCGTATAAAACCTTTATCCAATAGTTCTTTAATCTGCTTCTTGATTTCTGCCAAATCTGTCTTTGGCATCCTATATGGTCGCTTCGATATTGGGCCTGTTCCCGGCAAAAGTTCTATCAAAAACTCAATGTCTCTATCCGGTGGCATTCCTGGCAACTCTTCCGGAAATACATCAGGAAAATCCTTCACCACTGGTACTTCTTCCTGCACCACTCGTGATAGGCAATTAACTTGCGCTCTTCTCGGCTCGTGCCGTGATACATACTTAATCCTTCTTCCTCCTGGGGTGGTGAGCAAAATCGTCTTACTTGCGCAATCGATGTTTCCTCCATACATCGACAGCCAATCCATACCGAGAATTACATCAAATCCTTGCGATTCCGTAATGATCAAATCCGTCGGGAATACATGCCTTCCTATACTTAATGGCACTTGAAAACATCCTTGTTCCGCCATATACTCCGCTCTGGTGAGCTTACTAGCAAAGGGGTTTTAAGAATCCGGTAGGTAGGCTATACTTATCTACAAATCCCTTGATATGTATGAATGCGATGCACCGATGTCGAAAAGAACAACCGCAGAAATGACTTAACCAAAAACTTACCGATTCTTGCATCGGGCTGATCTTCAACCTCCTCCACATCAATGTGGTTCACCTGTCCCCTATTGAAAGGGTTGGGCTTCTTTCCGAGCTTCCATTGCCATTTCCATTACGGCCTTACGGGACAGTCATTGGCATAATGCCCGATCTTGCGGCACTTAAAGCAAGTAATATGACTCAGGTCTACTTTGGATGGTGTTGACGGGTTGGTGCGATTCTGTCTGCTGCTTCCTCCATTCCCGTTCCCATTCTTGGTGCTGTTATGGTTATGCGAATTACCTCCTCCATGGGTATCTTGGCCTGAATTCCTGATTTAGGGGTATAACGAGGTTTCGGTGAGCTCCAGAGTTATACTTCCCTTGCCCATACTTCCGCTTCTGATTCTCAATTTGTCTTTGCTTTCCTTCAATCATGAGGGCTCGGTCTACTAACTCCTGGTAGTTATTGAAACTGCTACCATCAACGGCATGTCAACTCATCATTCAGTCCTTCTAGAAACTTCTCCTGTTTAGTCGCATCGGTAGCAACGTCATCTGGGGCATAACGTGCTAATTTACTAAATTCATCCACGTACTGGCCAACAGTCCTTCCTCCTTGGCGTAGGTTACGAAACTCACGCTTCTTCATGGCCATAGCTCCTGCTGAAACATGGGCAGTGCGAAAAGCTTGCTGAAATTGATCCCATGTGACAGTGTCTACAGGGTAAGTGGCTGTGAAATTCTCCCACCATGCTTCTTTGCGGGTCCTCCAAGCTGATGTGCTGCAAACTTCACTCTTTTCTCCATCCGTGCATCCTGCAGTGGTCAGCTCCCTTCCTATCTTGCGGAGCCAGTCATCTGCTACAATCGGCTCGGTGCTACTTGGAATACACCGTGGGTTTAGTCTAAGGAAGCGAGTCGAGATGATCCGCAGTGGTGGTGGCGGTGGGTTGTTGTTGTTGTGGTTGCCACAGTTACGCACCAATGTTTGAATCGAGGTATTCTGCCTTTGGATCAGTTGGGTGATCTCTGGCGGGAAAAGCGAATCCGGTCGCGTCTCGGAGGCATCTGATGGGTTTAGAAAAGATGAGAATTTAGAATAGAATGAGGTCTAAGGGGAATCACTACCCAAATGCACATGAGCAAATACACACAAAATCACTTCATTCAATTCAAACAAGGGCTTACAACGATATAAATATCGCAAAAGTGCGTGTACTATAATGTTTACATGGGGGGAAATACTACTAATATGTGGGGGACTTCTACTAATTTGAGCCGGTGGAAGACTCCATAATGTCTGCTCCAGCTTCGTCTTCAAGGTCGGGTTCACTTGGATCCGAATCGGTGTCGTCGATGTTGATGTAGTCGCTTGGGCAATCGACATACTGGTCTTCATTCCTGAGCGCCAACTTCTTCTTGAGTTCTTCAATTTCGTACTTAAGATCGTTATTGTGTCTTGCTAGAGCTACGATCTCGTCCATATAGTCCTTGCGAGTTGTATTTAGTTCTTCTTCAAGTTCGATGATCCTTCCCTTCGCATTCTGCAACTCCAACATATCATTGCACATCTGGTTCTCCTGGCGTCGAATGTGCTGGTTTAGCTCCTGGATGAATGCTGCAATGGATCTATCCTTCTTGGTCTTGTGACTTCCCATTTGTCATCTCAAGGCGTCCGCAAATCTGGTAGATAGTGTCCATGAGGTCTTCTTGATAAACTTCTCCAATGCGTCCCATAGTGATGTGAGCTGCCATGCTCTTTCCTGCACTCCAAGTTGGTGCACCGAAAACACTATCTATAGGCTTGGTGATTGGGGCGAATGTCCTTCCTGGAACGTGAGCGTGAATCTTCTAGCGCTCCTCTTGATGAGTGGCGTTGAAAGTCCGGTGAAGCTGGGTAGTCCAATGTTCAGTGTACTTGGTAACTTCCTTCAAGTGAAATCCAAAAGGTGTGCCTTCATCCGGTTGGGTGTACTTGATCTTAATCCTTCATCCTAAAGAGAGTAGAAAAGATGAGGAGTTAGAAAATGGGAAGAGAATAGTGATCTATGGTTTCATCTTAGTGGTCGTGTCCTACGATCGTGTGCTCTCGATACCATTCTCTGTCATGCGGCGGACCGAATGGATCTAGCGCTCGTGCTCGATGTCATCCCTGGATCAAGAATGTCGACACCACACAGTGCCGAAGGATTTATAGCGTAGTAGCAATCACACACTTATTACATCGTTGTCCACAAGGGAACTTAATACAATAATATGGCTTAAGGCCATCTAATAATAACAATGGAAGGCTTGGAAAACGAAAGTGAGTCCATCAAATCCAACGGCATCACCGAGTATAGAACCACAACCTAACATCTTACTCGTAAATGCGAAAAGTCTCGCAACATGAAAAGTTGTAGCCAACGGGTCAAGACATGGAATATCTTTGGCAATGTAACACATAGAGAGCAATGAAGCAATAAGCCTATACTACATGCATATATGGCTGGTGGTAAGGCTCTACGGTTACATTTTTGCATAAAGCTGGTTTTTTCCTACATCAAAGGAATAATTTTATTTAACTATCATGGTGGTTGTTAAACATTGAGAATGGTTGACAGCATCCTCAATCCCAATTAAAAAGTACTCATTAAAACCCAATAACATTTATTATTAGAAGTAACATGTTGAGATTCACATGATATTCAAGTACTAGATACTCAAAACGTCCATAACCGGGGACACGGCTAATCATGATTAGTTTATACACTCTGCAGAGGTTTTGCGCACTTTTCCCCACAAGACTCGATCGCCTCCGCTTGGTTCTCGTGACTACATGGTGTTTGAGAAACGGATGACCGAGACATAGTCTTTCGAGCGCTAGCACCTTACATGTGGGTAGACCGTACCAACCTACATCCCCTACATCAGCTAGCCTACCCGTAAGAGTTCGCACAACTTAGTCAACTACGCCAGAGCCCATAATTGGCTTGTGGCTGCACACGGAAGTTTCTAGTTTGAATAATATTATGATCCCTAATAGCCAGGGTGGCGGTCCTAAGTAATACAGGCAAGTCCTGATAGAAACCAGGTGCCTCAATCCACCCAGATGTGTGTTTAGGTTGCCACCTTAGATAAACCATTAATTAACAATCTCACATCTGTCATGGATATTCACTCACCCAATCCACGTCTACTAGCATAGCATGGCATAATCAAGCAAACGTGAAGTAACTCCCAAGGGTTTCATAAGTAAAACAGTAATAGGTACTACCTCAATCTACTTCCCATCCCACAATTTGATTAGATCCTAATCATGCAAGTGTTTGAGGGTTTGATCTAATGCAATAAAACTGGGTAGTAGAAAAGGTATGATCAAGTGTTACTTGCCTTGTCGACTATCCATGAGTCCTAGAGATTCAAATAACAAGCGGCGCACCGGGTGATCTAACGCAGACAAACAACAAGCATACAATAAGTACTCATCTAATGCACAGGAAATCTCGAATAAAAGATCTAACCAGATAGTTCAACTTAAGAACCCTGGTGGCAAAAGAATCGAGTCAAATAAAGCATCGAAAGTCGGAACTCGAGAGAGAACGACTTGGTTTAACAAATCTGAAAATAGGTCAAAATTTCACAGTAGCAAAACTCTGTGAAAGTAGGGTAGTCGGAACGGCGGTTTCATATTTAAACTCCAGCGCTTGAATCACCTGATTCCGATAAACGAGCAAGAAATAAAACAGTTTTGAAAATCGGATCGTAAATCGAATCGAAAAATAACGGATTAAATCCGATTTAAAAGAAAACGACGAACGATCTAAATAACGGACGTTCGTTAACAGAACGAATCCAACGAACACGTTCATTGAAACGAACGGGTCGGTGAACGTTCGCTAAATAAGAAAACCGAAAAAAATAAAACCAAACTAGGTTTTAAAAAAAAACCAAACATTTTTTTTTAAATAAAACCGGATCGGTTTATTGGGGAAAACCGGATCGGATCGGACGGGGCGGCGGCTACCTCCGGCGGTCGCCGGGCGGGCTCCAAGGCTCCGTGGTCAGCGAGGGCGGTGGGTGGCGGCGGGTCGGAGGGGCGACGAGGGCGGCGAGGGGCTCCGGCGACGGCGGGCAAGGCGTCTCGGGACGGGCGGCGGCTCGGCTTGGGGGCGGGCGGCAAGGGCGATGTGAGGAGAGAGGGGGGTCGGGTTATAAAGGGGGCGGTTCCTTGGGGAGGGGGCGACGGCTGGCCTGAGCCGGACTCGGGAGGCGTCTTGGCGGCGGAGTCCGTGACGGGCGGCAAGGCGTCTGCGAGGGAGAGGGAGGCGGTGGGCCGGGGCTGGGCACTGGGCCTGGCTGGCCGGGCTGGGCCGGGCCTCGGTCCGGGAAGGCGCTGCGTTTTTTTTTAAATTAAAACAAAACGAATTAAATAAAATATCAAACGAACTCCGATTCAAATAAAACAAATTTTCCCCGACTCCTAAAAATGAGTCGAACAAAATGAACTTTAAAAAAAACTGCAACGTGCATAAAAATTTTAAATGCTCATTTTTGCCTAAGCAAAATAAATCTTCAAAACCAAATTTGATTTATTTATAATATCTTCATTTTTCCTAATTATTGGGAAAGTCATATTATTCCCTCTCTTGAGATTTTTATAGGAAAACTTTTATGAAGATAATTAAATAAATCCAATGATCCTATTTCCAAAATTTGAGAAATCCCAAATATGAAAATAACGAAACTTCCAACTCTCTCCGAGGGTCCTTGAGTTGCGTGAAATTTTCTAGGATCGGAAAATGCGAGAAAAATATGATATGCATGATGACCTAATGTATAACATTCCAAATTGAAAATTTGGGATGTTACATTAAAATATTAATTAATTAATTTAATTAATCCTGGTTAGATTAACCTAATCACTTAGTTTAGTTAATTAATCTGTTAGGTTAGTCAACAGTCAATGACAGCTAGGACCCACATGTCAGTTTGACACAGTCAATGCCCTGTTGACTGCTGACGTCATGCTGACGTCATGATGACGTCAGCATACACTGTTCTGGATAATGTTAGAATTAAATAATTAAATAAATCCTAAAAATGAATTAAATCTTTTCAAATTAGTATAAAATAAACCGTAGCTCAGATGGGAAAACTTTGTACATGAAAGTTACTCAAAACGACGAGACGCTTCCGGATACGCAGCCCGTTCGTCCGCCACACATCCCTAACACCTCGAACGTGCAACTTTCCCCTCCGGATCACCTGTCCGAAAACGCGAAACACCGGGGATACTTTCCCGGATGTTCCCCCTTTCGCCTGTATCACCTACTACCGCGTTAGGGCACACCTAACCCCGCTCATTGTCATGTCATGTGTCGTCATGCTTATGTTTGCATTTGTATTTACTGTTTCTTCCCCCTCTTCTCTCCGGTAGACTACGAGACCAACGCTGCTGCTGCCCAGTTCGACTACAGAGTTGACGACCACTCTCTCTTGCCAGAGCAACCAGGCAAGCCCCTCCCCTTGATCACCAGATATCGCCTATTCTACTCTATACTGCTTTCATTAGAGTAGTGTAGCATGTTACTGCTTTCCGTTATACCTATCCTGATACATAGCCTGTCCTTGCTACTACTGTTGTTACCTTTACCTGCAATCCTACATGCTTAGCATAGGGTGCTAGTATTCCATCAGTGGCCCTACATTCTTGTCCGTCTGCCATGCTATACTATCGGGCCGTGATCACTAGGGAGGTGATCACGGGTATATATTATATACTTTATACATGACACATGTGGTGACTAAAGTCGGGTCAGCTCGTTGAGTACCCGCAAGTGATTCTGATGAGGGGGCTGAAAGGACAGGTGGCTCCATCCCGGTAGAGGTGGGCCTGGGTTCCTGACGGCCCCCGACTGTTACTTTGTGGCGGAGCGATAGGGCAGGTTGAGACCACCTAGGAGAGAGGTGGGCCTGGCCCTGGTCGGCGTTCGCGGATACGTAACACGCTTAACGAGATCTTGGTATTTGATCTGAGTCTGGCCATTTGGTCTATACGCACTAACCAGCTACGCGGGAACAGTTATGGGCACTCGACGTCGTGGTATCAGCCGAAGCACTTCGTGACGTCAGCGACTGAGCAGCGCGCGCCGGATTGGAACGTAAGCCTGCTCTTATATTAAGGGGGCTAGTTCTGCTTCCGGCACAGATGCAACGCATGTGTGCTATGGGCGATGGGCCCAGCACTGTCAGGCGCTTAGGTTTAGACCGCATGTCGACCTCTGTTGTGCCAAGGTGGGGCTGCGACGTGTTGATCTTCCATGTCGGGCATGACCCGTAAAAGTGTGTCCGCCAAATGGGATCAAGCGTGTTGGGTTATGTGGTGCACCCTGCAGGGAAGTTAATCTATTCGAATAGCCGTGATCTTCGGTAACAGGACGACTTGGAGTTGTACCTTGACCTTATGACAACTAGAACCGGATACTTAATAAAGCACACCCTTCCAAATGCCAGATACAACCCGGTGATCGCTCTCTAAACAGGGCGACGAGGAGGGGATCGCCGGGTAGGATTATGCTATGCGATGCTACTTGGAGGACTTCAGTCTACTCTCTTCTACATGCTTTGCAAGGCGAGAGGCTGCCAAAAGCGTAGTCTTCGACAGGATTAGCTACCCCCCTCTTATTCTGGCATTCTGCAGTTCAGTCCACCGATATGGCCTTTTACACATATACCCGTGCATATGTAGTGTAGCTCCTTGCTTGCGAGTACTTTGGATGAGTACTCATGGTTGCCTTGTTCCCTTCCCCCTTTCATTACCCGATTGCTGCAACCAGACGATGGAGCCCAGGAGCCAGACGCCACCGTCGATGACGACTACTACCCCGGAGGTGCCTACTACTACGTGCATCCTGGCGGCGACGCGACCGGGGAGTAGTTAGGAGGATCCAGGCAGGAGGCCTGCGCCTCTTTCGATCTGTATCCTGGTTTGTGCTAGCCTTCTTAAGGCAAACTTGTTTAACTTATGTCTCAGTACTCGAGATATTGTTGCTTCCGCTAACTCGTCTATGATCGAGCACTTGTATTCGAGCCCTCGAGGCCCCTGGCTTGTATTATGATGCTTGTATGACTTATTTTATTTTAGAGTGGTGTTGTGATATCTTCCCGTGAGTCCTTGATCTTGACCGTACACGTTTGCGTGTATGATTAGTGTACGATTGAATCGGGGGCGTCACAAGTTGGTATCAGAGCCGACTGCCTGTAGGAATCCCCCTTCCAACTCCTTGGCCGAAGTCGAGTCTAGACTTTACAAAACTTTTACTAAGATGGTTGTGCGGCCCATGGGCCCACGTCGCCATTGGGTGGTACTAGGATCTTTTACTCCTGGACCTTTACTCTGTGACTCTGAACTCTCTTCTACTCGGGTTAAATAATTTTTACTAACTCTGACTCTAGGTTCTCGATAATACTTTCTCCCGGAGAGCCTCTTCAGTCCGGATGATTACTTGGTGCACCGAAGGATTCTGAAGATACCTTCCGATATTCTCTTGAGACCTTGTGCCAATCGCGTTTGCAATTCCCCTTCCACCGTCAACCCTTATGGATAACTACTTGCAGTTGTTATTCTTACATTCATCCCGATTGGTCTTGTTATTACAAGATACCTGAAATACTAAATCGTTGTTTCGATAATCCTTTGAGCTTACTGCCTTCTTGTTCTTTGTCACCTGAATACCCCTACGGATAATTCTCGCACTTATTGAGTATCCGCTCATCCCCCAGTTGTTCATGTGTTTCACAATGGTCTTCGAAATACTATTCGATCCTCCAAAAATCCTTAGCAGCTTTATTGCTCTGCAAATACTTGTCTACTAGCATTATGGATGCTTCCCATATATCTGGCAATATTCACTAGTATCTTTTGACACCGTCATTTTGATCCTATTGATTCAGCATGTGTGCGAATGCACACAATCATCTATCAACCCTTCTAAATTATCTTTCCGGCTCAGACATCATTTTTGAACATGAGCTGGTTCTCGATCAAACTATTTGTCGTCAATTGTGCCTCCGGTATATCCAACTTATCCATCCTTGATCGTGAGCGATCGCTTCTGATCCTTTGTTTTGGAAATCGAAATTCCTTTGTTATCTAAGCATCGAATTATTCCGATGTTCTATAATATGATGCCCGTGCATTCTTCTTCCTCTGGTTGAGTACCGATGCTCACATAAGATCCCTTGTGGACCATCGGTTCCTTTGTTGGATATTATCCGACAGTGTCCTTCATATTGAATAACCTTGAGAGCCTTTCCATGGGTATATAATGCCTTTGGTAAATTGTATCATCTGCTTTTGAACAATGCTCTACTTTCGAGCTTGTATTATTTACCCCGAAGTTTGTGGTATATGTTCGTAAGATGCCCTGATGGGTTGAACCTATGCCTTCCTTACTATGTGTGAACTCGGAAGTTTTCACGGGTCATACTCATCTGGTATTTCACCAGGTAAAACTTTCAACACTAATGCCATTATCGAAATGAGAAGTGAATGTAAGGTTATGCTTTGGAGAAGTGGGAGTCGACCTTGAACTTTGTGTTCATGCCCATGGACCCGAGGTGGAACTTATCATGGAAGCTTCTCGTAGTAATAATAATCCCCTTGTTATGACTTCTTCTCTTATCTATGCTTGGTCTTTTGTGACCGTGGTTTCGACCATATTGTTCTTCTTTGATCCCATTTCTTGGACAAGTTTAAGTACTTGCCTTCTGCAAATGATTTCACTTGTCCAACCTCTATCTCGCTCTACCCTTGAGTATAAACTCTGGTATCTCAAGAATATCATGGAACTGCATAACTTATTATGAGTTCTTCATCAACTATTATTTCTCACTGATTCCAATTTTCTCGGGTTCTGGGTTGTCGTCAACCGAAAACACTGATAAGTGAATCAATTCCGCACTTCCATTCAATAACTCTAAGTATTCTTCATTTCTTATGAGTTCATTAATCCTTCAAGTCATTACTAGCCTGATCGGCTATATCATTATCGTGCAACTTGTTAACTGTGCTACCCGGCCCGTCTTTCCGGAGCACAGATTTAGATGGTAAGCTAATCTTCCGTGATCTTCCTCGTCATATCATTTCTCCTTGAACAAGCTTGATTTTGAGTTTGTGTCGTACCCATGGTTCCAATAACCTTTCGCTTCATCATTCCTTTGACTCGATGTCGTCGCTGATTGATTACATCTTCATGAAATCTCTCGAGAAATGTGTCGTGATCATCATCAACCTTATGAGCTCTTCCAGGATATCAATCGGATTCATGAAGAGAAATACCATCCTTGCCCTCGATGAGTCGTGTTATCATCGGCCACCTTATTGCCTTCCCTCCGACACAAACTTGTTCGTGTTTTGTGTTATACCTTGAGTTCGTTGCTACCCAAAGCATTGTTCTTCTTTACATTGGAGTATTACCATCTTTTATGTCAAAAATGTTGTGAGGATTTCACCACCTCTTAAGAAATTCTTGTTACCGTGATGCTTCTCGCCACCACCATTCTTTTCTTGGCCCCCGTGTTGAGTGAACTCTGTTGTGGGAATTTGATATCTCTAGCAACCCTATTATTTTGAAGTGAACGGCCGATAGTTTCGTTATCGAATCACCATTCTAACTTTGAACGTCCGACTTGGTCCATATTTCCAGGTGCATTTTCGTTCAATATTTAATTGTGGAAATCCATCCTATGGAAATCTTGATGAATTGTCGTTGAGTCCATCAGCCTCATCCTCTTCCTCTCCTTGGTTTAATGATGAACTCTTGTTTTGGAACTCGCTCACACGCTTCAATTCACGAGAATCTTACAATGTCATCTCGACAATTGGTGTTGCACCTTTCTTCTCGGGCATCATGAGTCTGAGTTATCCTGCCACCTATCCGAATCAATCTCGATCAGATATGATGGTTGGGACATACTTTCAAGAGTTATAACATTGGTCCTCTTATGACTCGGTAAGGTGATGTCATGCCTAGCACACCTGGCCGGAGGACCTAGTGTTATAGTTTCCTTTTTAACAAGGTTAATCATTCTTCCATGAGGAAATTGTAAGACTTATTTTATAAGTTTCTTCTGATGGATCCTTTGTGTATCCAAAGTCTGACCTTTGCTTGAAGACCATGTCAATGCTATCTCGAAGCATGTCTGTGGTAATCCGATTTTCGATAAGAGCGTTTGAAGCACAATGCTAAATTTTCTTTAGCATTTATCCTAACATCGTTGTATGGGCAATCTCATGAGATTCCTCCACCCTTACCTAAAAGGTTTTGGTACTTTCTATCCTGTCATGGATATCATGCTCCGCTTATCCTTGGGAAGGATATACCCCCGAAATATGTGTGTATACACATTTTCCCTTCCATTGTTCTGTTTAAACCTGATAATCACTTTTCCTTTCCATTGGTTTGTTTAAACATTCTTGTGATTTATATAATATAAGCAGTAATATTCTCTGCTTATGTAAACACCTTGTTGTACCACTCTGTCAGTAAGACCCTGTTACTATTATTCTTTGGCGTTACGGTAGCCACCGATGGACGAGAACCTTGCCTATTGGCCTGCCTCGTTCAACGAGCAGGAAAATGGTTCTCTTCATCCCTCGCCCTTGGTATCGATGTTGTTGCCGACATAACTGACAGGCTACCCTCTGACAGGCCTTGCTATCGTGGCCATGCAAGATGTCGGCCCCCTTCCTACTTTCAACCACATGGTGGGCCCATAACCCACAGTTCCACAGGATTGAAACCTGACTCTCCTGTACACCCCCTGTTCCCAAAGTTATTCCTCCCGCGTGGACTCGTACATAATTCATGAGCCACCTTCCGATGAGATCATCAATTCTGGCATCGAACACAATAATTATTCCGTCGCTTGAAACCCCTTTCACCTTCCTCGACTAGGCATTGAACGGTTGCCTATCCACTTGAAACTCCTTATTTCACCTTCTTAATTTACTCTCGATGACTATCTTGAATTTCAACTCGAGAGGTGACTCTATACCTCGTTCACTGAGATAGCCCCTAGGTACTTAACATGTATTGAGCTTCGTACTTCATGAGTTTTCCCCCTTATCTTTTTCGTAAGTACGATGGAGACCCCGAAGGAAGAATGACGACTTCATCATGATGCCCGTATGCATTTAATGGAAGACATCAACGCTATGGATTGACCTCTTCGAGAAGAGCATCCAACACCGAGAAGACTCGTTAGAATTTCGTAACCAAATCCCTTCCCCCTTAATCCCCCTCTTAAATCTCGGGACGAGATTTCTTGTAGTGGAGGAGAATTGTGACGCCCGGATAATTAAGCTACAACAAACCTCTGTTAATGATGCCACGTCACCATGGTTACTGTTCCTAATCTCGCGATGATTCGAATCTCGTTCCGATTCAATTTCAAAGTCGAGTCAAACGATAAAAGTTTTCAAATATTAAAACTAAAATGTTATGGATGTGACAAATAATTCATAAGTAATATAGGTGAAGAAACCCTACTTTTATAAAACGTTTAAATGCAATAAGATGAATAAAACAGTAGCAAATTTTTTATTTAAATACTATTAAATAACAAATAATTACAAAACTAGTTTTGGTTTAGGTAACTAGTTAATGTGGCAAAGGCATATTTGGTAACATCAAATTAGGTGCCATTTTGGTATTTTACTAAAACAAAATAAAAGGAATTAAGCAATAAAAAGAAAAAGATAAGAAAAAGATAAGAAAAGAAAAGAAAGGAACCCCCCCATGGGCCAACCGACCCAACAGACCGGCCCACCCCGGTCCACCTAACCCACTACTAACCCCCCCCCCCCACTCTCCGTAACCCTAACCCACGACCGCACAACCCCCCCACCCCCCGATCCCCACGCCTCCTCCGCCTCGATCCTTCGATCCAGGCCTCACCCTCGACGCCGATCGGCGCCTTCGGCGCCACCGCGGCGCTCCGTCGCCCCTTGCCGTCGCCGGCGTCACCCGATGCCCTGACGCCCCGTCCCTCGACCTCCCCGACTGGATCTGGGCCGCGCCCCGGGCGCCCCCGCCACCGCCGCACACCGTTGCCGCCCCGTCCACACCACCGTCGCCGGAGCACCACCACCACCCGGACCTCGTCGCCTCCTACCTCCCGCTGGCGTCGCCTCACCTCCTAGCCGACGCAGTCGCCGGATCATCGTCGCCCCGTCCCCATCCCCCTCCCCGATCCAGAACTGGTTCGGGGCTGGACCTCGACGCTGCACGAACCGCGACGCCCGCCGCTCGGCCT
Source organism: Aegilops bicornis (assembly GCA_021605145.1). Lineage (NCBI taxonomy): Eukaryota > Viridiplantae > Streptophyta > Magnoliopsida > Poales > Poaceae > Aegilops > Aegilops bicornis. The sequence goes on from CM038672.1 coordinate 454,327,534, forward strand.
CTTCGCCCCCGGACCTCTACCTCGCCGGATCTCCTCCTCTACGTCGCCGTGTCCCCGTCCTCCTCCTCAACGGCCTCCCTCGAGCCTCGCCGCCCCCTGGTCTCTACTCGTCCTTGAGGACCCCAACTCCTCTCCTCCTCTCCCCTGTCTCCGTGCGCACGTACATGCACGCGCTCACCGTCGTCCCCATCGCCCGCAACAGCCACGGCCATCCGCCGCTACTCTCGGCCGTCGCGCCTCCAGCGCTGCTGCCCGCCTCTACAGCGCTGCGCCAGCAGCGCCCGTCATGTGCTGCTTCTGCTGCCCACAGGATGTGCCGCCGCCGCCCGGCTTCGGCAACTCATCGCGGCACCGCTCGAAGGCCCCGCGTCCTTTGCCCCGAGCCCAGCATTGTTCCCCGCCTCCTTCCCATCACCGCGACCACCCGCGACCCCATTGCGGTTGCGCCCGCCAGGGCCGCGTCGCCCGGGTTCGCTTGGCTCCACCAGCGCCCGCAACCCGCTGCACGTACGCCCGCTAAGCCCCTTGTGCCTATGGCCAACGGGGCCCATGCCCAGAATAAAAATAAAAAAAGAATTAATTAAAAAAATAATAAATTAATAAATAGTAATTAAAACTAATTAAAATATTAATTAATTAATTTAATTAATCCTGGTTAGATTAACCTAATCACTTAGTTTAGTTAATTAATCATTAGGTTAGTCAACAAATAATGATACTCGGACCCACATGTCAGTTTGACACAGTCAATGCCCTGTTGACTTCTGACGTCATGCTGACATCATGATGACGTCAGCATACACTGTCCTGGATAATGTTAGAATTAAATAATTAAATAAATCCTAAAAATGAATTAAATCTTTTCAAATTAGTATAAAATAAACCGTAGCTCAGGTGGGAAAACTTTGTACATGAAAGTTACTCAGAACGACGAGACGCTTCCGGATACGCAGCCCGTTCGTCTGCCACACATCCCTAACACATCGAACACGCAACTTTCCCCTCCGGATCACCTGTCCGAAAACGCGAAACACCGGGGATACTTTCCCGGATGTTCCCCCTTTCGCCGGTATCACCTACTACCGCGTTAGGGCACACCTAACCCCGCTCATTGTCATGTCATGCGTCGTCATGCTTATGTTTGCATTTGTATTTACTGTTTCTTCCCCCTCTTCTCTCCGGTAGACTACGAGACCGACGCTGCTGCTGTCCAGTTCGACTACGGAGTTGACGACCGCTCTCTCTTGCCAGAGCAACCAGGCAAGCCCCCCTTGATCACCAGATATCTCCTATTCTACTCTATACTTCTTGCATTAGAGTAGTGTAGCATGTTACTGCTTTCCGTTATACCTATCCTGATGCATAGCCTGTCCTTGCTACTACTGTTGTTACCTTTACCTGCAATCCTACATGCTTAGCATAGGCTGTTAGTATTCCATCAGTGGCCCTACATTCTTGTCCGTCTGCCATGCTATACTATCGGGCCGTGATCACTAGGGAGGTGATCACGGGTATATACTATATACTTTATACATGACACATGTGGTGACTAAAGTCGGGTCAGCTCGTTGAGTACCCGCAAGTGATTCTGATGAGGGGGCTGAAAGGACAGGTGGCTCCATCCCGGTAGAGGTGGGCTTGGGTTCCCGATGGCCCCCGACTGTTACTTTGTGGCAGAGCGACAGGGCAGGTTGAGACCACCTAGTAACACGCTTAACGAGATCTTGGTATTTGATCTGAGTCTGGCCATTTGGTCTATACGCACTAACCAGCTACGCGGGAACAGTTATGGGCACTCGACGTCGTGGTATTAGCCGAAGCACTTCGTGGCGTCGGCCGAAGCGGCGCGTGCGGATTGGAACGTAAGCCTGCTCTTGTATTAAGGGGCAAGTTACGCTTCCGGCCACAGACGCAACACGCAGGTGTGCTATGGGCGATGGGGCCCAGCCCCCGTGGCGCTTAGGTTTAGACCGGCGTCTTGACCTCTCTCTGTGCCTAGGTGGGGCTGCGGCGTGTTGATCTTCCGCGGCGGGCATGACCCGTAAAAGTGTGTCCGCCAAATGGGATCAAGCGTGTTGGGTTATGTGGTGCACCGCAGGGAAGTTAATCTATTCGAATAGCCGTGATCTTGATAACAGGACGACTTGGAGTTGTACCTTGACCTTATGACAACTAGAACCGGATACTTAATAAAACACACCCTTCCAAGTGCGGATACAAACCCGGTGATCGCTCTCTAAACAGGGCGACGAGGAGGGGATCGCTGGGTAGGATTATGCTATGCGATGCTACTTGGAGGACTTCAGTCTACTCTCTTCTACATGCTGCAAGACGGAGGCTGCCAGAAGCGTAGTCTTCGACAGGATTAGCTACCCCCCTCTTATTCTGGCATTCTGCAGTTCAGTCCACCGATATGGCCTTTTACACATATACCCGTGCATATGTAGTGTAGCTCCTTGCTTGCGAGTACTTTGGATGAGTACTCACGGTTGCCTTGTTCCCCCCTTTCCCCCTTTCTTTACCCGATTGCTTCAACCAGACGATGGAGCCCAGGAGCCAGACGCCACCGTCGATGACGACTACTACCCCGGAGGTGCCTACTACTACGTGCAGCCCGCTGACGACGACCAGGAGTAGTTTTGTCTGTACTCAGATATTGTGCTAGCCTTCTTAAGGCAAACTTGTTTAACTTATGTCTGTACTCAGATATTGTTGCTTCCGCTGACTCGTCTATGATCGAGCACTTGTATTTGAGCCCTCGAGGCCCCTGGCTTGTATTATGATGCTTGTATGACTTATTTTATTTT